>CP136059.1:82937281-84255750 GCA_032464435.1 Aegilops umbellulata
ACGCATGCTGGTCTCATCAAAGGAGTCGTCCAGTTCAATCGTAGAACTCTCATTCTCCCCATTGAACAGCTTGTCGAAGTACTCCCGCCATCTATGCTTAATCTCCTCGTCCTTCACCAAGAGTTGGACTGCTCCGTCCTTGATGCATTTGACTTGGCCAATATCCCTCGTCTTCCTCTCTCGGATCTTGGCCATCTTATAGATGTCCCTTTCACCTTCCTTCGTGCCTAACCGTTGGTAGAGGTCCTCATATGCCTGACCCCTTGCTTCACCAACAGCTCGCTTTGGGGCCTTCTTCGCCATCGTGTACTTCTCTATGTTGTCTGCGCTCCTATCTAGGTATAGGCGTCTGAAGCAATCTTTCTTCTCTTTAATCGCCTTCTGGACATCATCATTCCACCACCAGGTATCCTTATCTTCGCTTCTCCTTCCCCTGGACACTCCAAACTCCTCCGAGGCCAACTTACGAATGCAAGTCGCCATCTTCATCCACACATTGTCCGCATGCCCTCCTTCCTCCAAAGGGCCCTCCTTTATGACCCTCTCCTTGAACACCTGAGCTACCTCCCCCTTGAGCTTCCACCACTTCGTTCTAGCGACTTTGGCATGCTTATCCCGCTGGACATGAATCCGAAAGCGGAAGTCAGCAACCACCAGCTTATGCTGGGGTACAACACTCTCTCCACGTATCACCTTACAGTCTAGGCACGCACGCCTATCTTCTCTTCTCGAGAGGATGAAATCAATCTGGCTAGAGTGTCGGCCACTACTAAAAGTCACTAGATGTGATTCTCTCTTTCTAAAGAGGGTGTTAGCTACAATCATGTTGTAGGCTAGAGCAAAGCTTAAGACATCTTCTCCTTCTTGATTCCTGATGCCATAGCCAAAGCCCCCATGCGCCCCTTCAAAACCTGTGTTAGATGTACCCACGTGGCCATTAAGGTCTCCTCCTATGAAGAGCTTCTCACCAATCGGTACACTCCTAACCATGTCTTCCAGGCCTTCCCAGAACTCCCTCTTGGTGTTCTCATTCTGGCCTACTTGTGGGGCATACGCGCTGATAACATTGAGAACCAAGTCCTCAACTACCATCTTGACCAGGATAATCCGGTCCCCACGTCTCTTGACATCTACCACTCCATACTTGGGGCTCTTGTTGATCAAGATGCCTACACCATTTCTGTTTGCAGCCGTCCCCGTGTACCACAGCTTGAAGCCGGTATCCTCCACCTCCTTCACCTTCTGTCCTCTCCATTTGGTTTCTTGCACGGAAAGGATATCAACACCTCTCCTCACCGCTGCATCAACTAGCTCCCGAAGCTTCCCTGTCAGAGACCCTACGTTCCAGCTACCTAAGCGAATCCTCCTAGGCTCGGCTAGCTTCCTTACACTTCGCACTCGTCGAGTCAAATGCGAAGAAACTTGCTCATTTTCCACTACATCCGGGCGCCGATGTAGCACGCCACTAAGGATGCGACGACCCGATCCTCGCTCACTTGCCACCGTATCCAGATCAAGATACGGTGCGCCACTTGGGGGGTGACGGCCCGGCCCTTGCCCATTTTCCACCACACCCGGGTTCCGATGTGGCGCGTCGCTGAGAGGGTTACGCCCCAACGAAAATCTTTTGGGTTTCATCTCCATAAGAGTGGCTGAGTTTTTACGTTGGCTCGCCAAGCCTATCACAACCCTCCTCCTTTACCCGGGCTTGGGACCGGCTATGTAGAGACAACATAGGCGGAGTTATCCATGACTAATTACTAATCAGAAAAAAATACAAACACACCTATCATATAATTGTTTCAATTAAAAAATGTGTGTAAACCAATATGTAATATGATTTCTATTTATGTACCTGACTTCTCTTCCACTTTGTCCTTGGCAATCATTATCTGTATCATGTTCCTCCAAGAACATCCATCTCTTTCTCTAAAATCATTGCCCATTCAAAAGTCTACCGTCTCACCATAGCATGGCAAATCTACGAAATAGTTCCAAACATACTGCAAGAGACAATGGTGTAGTGTATGTCTGATTTACAAAGAAAATGGAAAACTTCCCATATAAAATGGTAGCACATTAATCTTGTTTACAAAAGTGCACGTAGTGTAATGACAATGTCCGTCTCTCTTTATTCTTCGACGTCAACAAATGTAACACTTTGATTTGTGACCGTAAGAAACACGAAAACAATTGTGATATATAGCTGAGAAAGTCAAACTAAAACAAAGACTTGAATAACTTCTCCCATTTTATTGTGCTAGTCATTATGGATGACGTAGGTGGTGTGGTATTGTACTACCAACATTCACCTATGATACCAATTTTGTACTCCTAAATGCCTACAGCCACAAAATGTTTAAGCAAGTCTTTATCAAGTCAAATGGAATTTGATACAGTGGCGAAAAGATTCAGAATAATAGGCATAGATTGTCAAAAAAAGAAGGAACAATAGACATAGTATATGATCCTCTTCATGAAATCAGGATAACACATTACAAGAACCTTAAATAATGGGTGTTGCTAAGCTTCAGGATTTTTTTAAAAGAACTGCCGCCTCGCGAGGCGTGCAAACTGATGGATTGAGCGGCGAGCGACACCCTTTAACACTACAACAAAGGTTGTGTTGCAGTAATTTTCTGCAACATGGGTCATGTTGTAGATTTTTTTGCAACGGAGGCCTTGTTGCAATTAAATTATTTTTGTAGGTCTCGTTGCTTTTTTTGGAACCGATGCGTTGTTGCAGAGAGAAGAGATCATGGGGCCTGGTTCACCACATCACGTTGGACACGTGGCGTGCAACCAAGGCGGCGAACACAAGCTTGTTAATCCGCCGGCTGAACCATAGGGTTTACCTTAAATAGTACTCCCTCCGTCCCAAAATACGTGTCTCAACCTTAGTATAACTTTACACACTAAAGCTAGTACAAAGTTGAGACACTTATTTTGAGATGGAGGGAGTACAGAATTTCTCTTGGAACCTCTTCTCTGCTCCATATTCTGCCCTCGGGCAAATTTTCACAATTCTCAGTTACAGATGGAGATAATGAGATGTTTCAGCATAATTAAAAAACTCCATCTGGTTAAACTATAAAGGGAATCTTGTCAGCGGGATCAAAACAATATGTGGATGCTAACAATCTTGGTTCCCTGTAGGAACTCACAGTGTAATGTTAAAGCATACATCATTGATCCTAGCGGTCCCATGAATGTTCAGAAGGATAAGCTATCAACGACATCAATGTACGATGAGTGATGATATTTTACCATCTATATTCACGTAAGTTTCATTATCTAATTGTAGATCAATGGAAAAACTAGCCACAAAGAGGAAAAGAAAAAAATAGCAAATCATATACATGCATACTGAACATAACTACTCATTAGTGCCCTAAAGATTCAAAGGTTCCTGACTTATTAATTTAAGTTGCTCTAATCAGCTGACAAAGCAAAATCATTTACTGTAATTAAAACTCAATGCATGGAAAATTAGCACATGTACAGAAGACATATACATTCAAATGGCATCATCGACACTAAGAGCAACCTGACCGCGCGTCAAGAAGAACAACGATAACTGGCTGTTCTGCCGCTACATGCTCAGTGTATACATATCTTCATTGTTTTGTTGCATCTCCCTTGGTCTTTATGGAGTCATGGTGTTGATCAGTTACCGGGAGCGAATGCTGCAAGAGGCCGCGTACCAATGATATGTGCACCGACCTGGTCAAATTCATGAAGCACCGTTCAACTACACGAAAGCTACAAATAGCAATACAACAGCCAATGTTCAGCAAAAATGCATGACCTCAACAATCAACATAGAATTGATTATGATCATGATAACAATAGTGTTGTTATACACATTTACCATAAAAGTGTGCAGCGAGCTGTACACCTAAGTGCTCCTGTCGTTAATCATCCCCACTGTTGATAATAATTTGCAATTGATGGAAGTGTTTGACAAGCATGGCAATAACTGCCGACATTTCAGAGTATGATATCCTACCATGCACAAGTTGTTAAATCCCAAGCATGACAACGATCACCTTCAGACTGGGAGCTACTAAATCTAGAGAAAATAAAATAATTAGCCGAGGCACAATGATTAGAAAGGAAGCAAAAAGTGGTAATAGCACATCTTAGTTTAACAAAGCAACATCAACTGGTGTCTAATGTCTAAAACCTACCACAAGAGAAAATTAGCTTCTGTTGACATGAATTCTCCTTGGTACACCTCGTCCATTAAGCTCTTCTTCTTGGTATACCACGGTATTAAAAGTTCAAGGACAACTCAAGAGTGAGATGTCGCGTCATGAGCATGTGACTTCATGAAGCACTTTGGTTGATGTACTTGCGAGCTCCTTCATTGTGATCACACACGTTGTTGACATAAACATATCTCTACTATTAAAGGGCAGTCCGAAGGACAACTAAACCAGATTTAAATTGAAGCCTACAGACATTCTCTTGGATTAAAAATATCTATACTATTAAAGTGACCGCTAATTAACCTAATCCGCATATATCCTGCAACTTACATTGTCCATGACACATCAGAATGTTATATGAAAGGTCATAATGGAGGACAACGATGTTACATGGAGTTCTTTATAATGTTCTATCAAATTCAAATCTCTACTCGTGTATTTGTCTTATGAGTATTTTACAAATTTTTGGGGACTTTAAATTGTTATTAGCAGTCACTTTTGCTTTCTTATATATCTTCAAATATGTTGAGTATATAGGCAATTTCTCGATTAAATTAATCCATGAGTAAATCACTAGCATGGCATTGACTAAGTTGATGACGTACTGACTCTGATCTAAACATGCACGTACTAAGCAAACAGTAGACAAATCTACACATACTGCTAGTACTGCTAATATGAAAATAATCAGGAGCGGGATAAACGAGTTATACCCTCCAGTAGGCCACGCAGAGGCCGCGGCTTTGGTGGCAGCAGCGGCGTCCTCTGCGGCCTTCTTGTCGGCTTTAGCTTTCTCGGCGGCGGCACGGTCGGCGTCGGTGGACATGGTGATGATGAAGGCGACGCGGACGTAGAGGAAGTAGACGATCGGAAGCGAGCAGTCGCGTAATCGCTGCCCAAAAACCTATTCGCCCCTCACCCCGTACAGGAACCAGAAGAGCGTGGTTTCGGAGACCTGCTCTTCCGTTGACCGTGTACGCGGCGGACGGGATGGAGTCATCGGCGGCAGCAGCAGCAAAGGAACGACGGTGGGCGTGCGCGTGAGCAGATGTGATCTGTTTATGGCGGCTAGGGTTAGGAGACACCGCATACTTATAGGCGCAGCCGCGTGGAGAGACGTGGGCTCGACCCACCTCCGAGTCCGTGACAGCCCACGATCCGACGTCTCAGATCGTGGCCCAGCTGTCAGAAAACTCTCCGTTAGTGACTGGCAAAAATAAGCGCGTAGGTGTGAGCTCGGCTCGGCTCAATCCCGCAACCCGCGGCGCGTCGTGACGAGGCGAGGCGTGGCGTGGCGAGGCGGGCGGCGGAGGAGGAGTGCGCGAGGGCCTCTTCTCTTGTCAAGCTCCAATAGCATGTAGAAGAGAAACCCTTATAAACCACTCCAACTCTCCTTCCACTTTCGGGGTGAGACTAAACTTCCCACTACACCTAGTGACATATAACCCACATGGGCCCTTAGAGATTTTTCAGAAAATGCAATATGGGCCTAGAGCCCATCTCAGATTTCACCAATCCCCCACCAGATCTTGAGGGCCCATTGTGTCCTCTGTTCCAATTGCTGTTTCGATATACCAGTGTTTCAGTGAAGACCTGTTAAGGTTGAGCTTCACCTAGAACAAGTAGCTACACTCCTTCACAACTGAACAATGGACTATGCCTTGAATTGTCAGTTTGGCGTAAAGAAGTTTCACTACACGTCTTACTAGTACTAGGCTGCCGAAGGCTGACCCCTCGGCTGGAGCATATAAGTCACACTCCTGGCCTATTCATGAGCTTACTAGAGATCAACCCAATCTCATAGACTGTGACCAGCAGTCGGGCTCATATAGGTGTGTTCCTCCAAAGATCGCTCTGTAGGATAGCATCTTGCTTTTATAAGCTTCGGAACACATTAAGACCGTAGTCATCCTACTATATAGTATCGAGAGTATTGCATCTCCAACGGAGTGGGTTAGTATAGTTACTCTCCTCAGTTCACCACTGGCTTGTTTTCCCAGGTCCTACTTCACGGTATCTTCGATCACATAGGTTGGGTTACCACCATGGAAACTCATGTGGGTCTCATACCCATCTCCCTCGATGCATTATCTATCACAACACGTGATAGCCTTTTGTAAAGGGATCTGCCAGATTCTTAGCCGTATGGACATATTCCAACGCTATCACTCCGGAGTTTCTTAATTTTCTGACAGCTTTTAATCTCATTCTTATGTGTTTGGTGGACTTCATGTTGTCCTTTGAACTCTTCACCTTGGTGATGACAGTCTGATTGTCACAGTTCATAAGGATAGCCGGAACCGGTTTATCAACCAATGGCAAGTCCATCAAAAGATCTCGAAGCCATCTCGCTTCAACACCAGATGTGTCTAATGCCGTTAATTCTGCTTCCATTGTCGATCTCGTTAAGATCGTTTGCTTGCAAGACTTCCAGGAAACAGCGCCACCTCCAAGAGTAAACATATACCCAGTTGTGTCCTTCATCTCATCAGCATCAGAGATCCAATTCGCATCACTATACCCTTCAAGTACCGACGGGTATCCGGTATAGTGAAGTCCATAGTTCATAGTACCTTTCAGATAGCGCATAACTCTCTCAACAACATGCCAATGTACATCACCCGGTTTGGAAACAAACCGGCTCAGTTTGCTCACAGCAAACGCGATGTCAGGTACATCAGTGAACCAATGATTTGAGGGTATCTCAATTGATCTTTAGCCATGCCTTTGGACTTTCGAATCAACACGCTAGGATCATATGGTGTTTGAGATGGTGTGCAGTTCGAATATCCAAAACGACTCAACACCTTCTCAACGTAATGGGATTGCAGAAGTGTGATCCCACCCTCATTATCTCTCAGTAGCTTGATGTTCAAGATAACATCAGCCACACCAAGGTCTTTCATCTCAAAGTTCTGAGATAGAAACGATTTGACCTCCTCAATGACTTTGAGGTTTGTTCCGAATATCAGTATGTCATCAACATACAAGCACAGTATAACTCCTTCTCCCCCACCATGGCGATAGTATACACATTTGTCAGCCTCATTAACAACGAAACCAACAGATGTCAGAGTTGTATTAAACTTATCATGCCATTGCTTAGGTGCTTGTTTCAGGCCATATAAAGATTTTATCAACCTACACACCTTTATTTCCTGACCATCTATCACAAAGCCATCAGGCTGTTGCATGTAGATTTCCTCCTTTAGCTCTCCATTTAGAAAAGACGTCTTAACATCCATCTGATGGACGAGAAGACCATGTGAGGCCGCCAACGAGAGTAATACTCGAATGGTGGTCAGTCTAGCCACAGGTGAATAAGTATCGAAGAAATCTTCCTCTTCTTGCTGGTCATAGCCCTTGGCCACAAGCCTAGACTTGTACTTTTCAATCGTACCATCGGGCCTAAGCTTCTTTTTGAACACCCACTTACATCCCAGTGGTTTGCAACCATAGGGACGGTCAGTGATCTCCCATGCCCCATTAGCCATGATGGAATCCATCTCGCTACGGACCGCATCCTTCCAGTAGTCAGCTTCTGGAGAGGCATACGCTTCTGAAATAGAGGTGGGAGTATCATCCACGAGGTACACGAAGAAACCGTCACCAAAGGTCTTTGCAGTCCTTTGTCTCTTGCCCCTACCAAGGGTTTCCTCGTCATCCTCCTCAGGATTTTCATCATGTGTTTGTTCATAATATTCCATAGGGATGGCAGGTTCAGGAGTCTCCTCAAATTCCTGTCTAGAAGTGCTTTGCATATCTCTCATAGGAAAAATATCCTTGAAGAATGTAGCATCCTTAGACTCCATAATTGTACCGACCTTCTGGTCAGGTACCTCAGATTTCACTACTAGAAATCTATAGCCAACGCTGTTCTTAGCGTAGCCCAAATTAACGCAGTCCACAGTCTTGGGTCCAAGCTTACACTTTTTGGGGATCGGCACGTTGAATTTCGCCAAACAGCCCCAAGTGCGCAAGTACGAGAGTGTTGTCCTTCTCTTTGCCCATTTCTCATAGGGAGTGATCTCATTATCCTTTGTCGGAACTTTATTCAGGACATGACATGCCGTCAATATAGCCTCCCCCCACCATGCCTTGGATAAACCCGATGTATCTAACATGGCGTTAACCAAATCAGTTAGAGTACGGTTTTTCCGCTCGGCAACCCCGTTTGACTGGGGTGAATAGGGAGGCGTCCTCTCATGAATAATGTCGTGTTCCGCACAGAAGGAATCAAACTCACTCGAGAAGTACTCTCCACCACGATCTGACCGGACTCGTTTAATTTTCTTTTCAAGTTGATTCTCAACTTCTGCCTTATAGATTTTAAAGTAGTGTAGAGCCTCATCCGTAGTATTTAACAGATAAACATAGCAATATCTAGTGGAATCATCTATTAATGTCATGAAGTATCTCTTTCCACCTTTAGTCAACACACCATTCATCTCACAAAGATCAGAATGTATGAGTTCTAATGGTGCCAGGTGTCTCTCCTCCGCGGCCTTATGAGGCTTGCGAGGTTGCTTAGCTTGCACACATGAAAGGCACTTAGAACCTTTGGCTAAAGTGAAACTCGGGATTAAATCCATCTTGGCTAGCCGTGTCATAACACCAAAATTAATGTGACAAAGACGTGAATGCCAAACTTCGGATTCATTAACATTCGAATGAATATGGTTCACGACTTTATTACAAAAATCTGCGAGGGAAAGTCGGAACATCCCTCCGCTCTCATAACCTTTTCCAACAAAGAGTCCATATTTCGTAACAACTAATTTATTAGACTCGAAAACCAACTTAAACCCTTCTCTACATAGAAGGGAGCCACTAACGAGGTTCTTCTTGATGGCGTGGACATGCTGCACGTTCTTCAGCTGCACGATCCTTCCCGAAGTAAACTTCAGATCGACCGTGCCAACACCATGAACAGAAGCACTCGCGCCATTCCCCATCAATACGGACCCGTGACCTGTGACCTGGTAAGAAGTGAACAATGAAATGTCAGCACACACATGAACACCTGCACCTGTGTCCACCCACCAATCGTTGGGTTGAAACACTGAAAAAACAGTAAATAAATTACCGTACCCAGATACACTATTCTGATTGTTGCCCAAAATCATGTTGACAGACTTGGAGTCCTGTCCTGGCTTCTTGTACTTGTTTGTGCACTTGTTGGCCCAATGTTCAACCGAACCACAAGTAAAGCAGCCCTCATCCTTCTTGTTCTTCTTGAAGGTCTTCTTATCCTTCTTCTTAAAGTCGGTATTGTGTTGGACACCGTCCTTTCCCTTGGGCTTGTGGGAGTTGAAGTTCTTCTGGTTTACCATGTTGGCGACATAAGTCCCTTCGGCCCCTTTTCCGTGCGAGTCCTTTGCCCTTGAATTCTGCTCAACACTCAGATGGCCAATGACATCCTCCACAGAGAATTCACGCCTCTGATGTTTTAGAGTGGTGGCAAAGTTCCTCCAGGAATTAGGGAGCTTAGCGATTATGCAGCCCGCGACAAACTTGCCCGGTAACTCGCACTTAAGAAGTTTAAGCTCCTTAGCAATGCATATTATCTCATGAGCCTGCTCCAATACGGGACGGTTTTCAACCATCTTGTAATCGTGGAACTGCTCTATAATATACATCTCGCTCCCTGCATCGGCGGCCCCGAATTTAGATTCGAGCGCCTCCCACAAGTCATTGGCGACATGCACATGTAAATATGCATCGACCAGTTTATCTCCGATCACGCTAAGAACTGCTCCGAGAAACACAACGGTAGCCTCCTTAAACGCCTTCTCCTGTTCAGGAGCAATCGTTCATGTGGAGACACCGGTGACCCAGAACACGTTCATAGCCGTGAGCCATAACGTGGTCTTAGTCTGCCAACGCTTAAAGTATGTACCGGTAAACTTATCCGGTTTCAGTGCAGCGGCAAAGCCACTTGCCGAGAAATTCCTACACATAATAGGTTTTTGGATTGTTGAGTATATAGGCAATTTCTCGATTAAATTAATCCACGAGTGAATCACTAGCATGGCATTGACTAAGTTGATGACGTACTGACTCTGATCTAAACATGCACGTACTAAGCAAACAGTAGATAAATCTATACATACTGCTAGTACTGCTAATATGAAAATAATCAGGAGCGGGATAAACGAGTTATACCCTCCAGTAGGCCACGCAGAGGCCGCGGCTTTGGTGGCAGCAGCGGCGTCCTCGGCGGCCTTCTTGTTGGCTTCAGCTTTCTCGGCGGCGGCACAGTCGGCGTCGGTGGACATGGTGATGTTGAAGGCGACGCGGACGTAGAGGAAGTAGACGATCGGAAGCGAGCAGTCGCGTAATCGCTGCCCAAAAACCTATTCGCCCCTCACCCCGTACAGGAACCAGAAGGGCGTGGTTTCAGAGACCTGCTCTCCCGTCGACCGTGTACGCGGCGGACGGGATGGAGTCACCGGCGGCAGCAGCAGCAAAGGAACGACGGTGGGCGTGCGCGTGAGCAGATGTGATCTGTTCGTGGCGGCTAGGGTTAGGAGACACCGCATACTTATAGGCGCAGCCGCGTGGAGAGATGTGGGCTCGACCGTGACAGCCCACGATCCGACGTCTCAGATCGTGGCCCAGCTGTCAGAAAACTCTCCGTTAGTGACTGGCAAAAATAAGCGCGTAGGTGTGAGCTCGGCTCGGCTCAATCCCGCAACCCGCGACGTGACGAGGCGAGGCGTGGCGGGCGGCGGAGGAGTGCGCGAGGGCCTCTTCTCTTCTCAAGCTCTAATAGCATGTAGAAGAGAAACCCTTATAAACCACTCCAACTCTCCTTCCACTTCCGGGGTGGGACTAAACTTCCCACTACACCTAGTGCCATATAACCCACATGGGCCCTTAGAGATTTTTCAGAAATTGCAATATGGGCCTAGAGCCCATCTCAGATTTCAGCAAAATAGACCTCAGCACTCATTAGAGACATGTATTTTTATTTCTCACAAATATATTCATGAGGTTTAACTTACATGTAGCCCGTACAAAAGATGCATTATTAGAGAACACACACACACACATATATATATACTAGGAAACATGCCCGTGCGTTGCTACGGGGTGGAAGGGAGTGGTTGGAGAGAGAGAGGGGTGCCCCGAGGACTTCCACGGAGTGCATTTTTCTCGACTTTGAAGCACATTTTTCAATAGTTGAATTACTAACTCAAATAGTTTTGAAGTAAGAGCACATATGATGTTTTTCGTCCGACTTGAAGATAAAATTGTAGATTAGACTGTCAATATATAGTGACAACGCATATCTAAAAAAATCATACACACAACAGTTATGTTGAGTTACTGATATCACACAATAAAAATGTTGTATACTTCTCCTAGTCCTTCTTGTATGGATGTACTAACTCCGTGTTCTATCGCGATATATGCAGGATTCTTCATCACAATTGGATCTTTACTTAGTGTGTTGCGCCTCAATTCGTGGCTAGCTGTAATTTGCTCTATTCTAGTTTTTTTCCTGGTTGCATATTTGTGATTTCTGCCTTTTTCATGCACACTTTTTTATCTTCTGTGTTGGCTTCATGTTTGCATATTTCTTCTTTCCTTATATGGTTTTTTTCCAACTGGGTCAAACCTATTATTCTTTTGTTAAGTTGATAGGCTTCATGTCGTTTTTTTTTCAGTTTTTCTTTATTGGTCATCGGTACATACAGCTCTTTATATTTTTTCCTTGTTTGTTCTTTGGCATCCATGACTCAAGATTGCCATCCAAATTGCTTGCATGCATGAGAGTTTTGTATACAATATGAATATGTGTTGATTAAAAAGCTGATATAAATTTGCATCATAAATAGAGCATATGTAGCTACCTATAAATAAATTTAATTACGCTGGAGATAAGCATCACAATATATGTGTTGTTTTCATACTAAGTACTCCCTCCGTCCCAAAATTTCTTGTCCTATATTTGTCTACATACGGATGTATCTATTTATGTTTTAATGTTAGATACATCCGTATCTAGATAAATTTAAGATAAAAATTTTGGGACAGAGGGAGTATCATGTTTTTCCTTCAAGCAGTTTAGAACGCAGAAAAATGATAACACAAACTGATGCATGCAGGAAAACCCCGGCGATTGTGTGCATGTAAATTTGCAGAAGCAAACAAATGCATGCAGGGCAAGAAACAAATGAAGAAGGTCAGGAGGGACGCGTGTATGCATTTGTTTTATACCTTATTCAGCTGTAGACGACAGCGATTCCATCAACCGTCTCACGCCCGTGACGCGTATCCTTTGGCCGCACGCACCGCTGTCCAACCTTATCTTCTCTTCCCAACGCCTTCTTCTCACTCCCTCTCTGTCCAGCGAGGGACGATGCTCAGCACTCCCCCCTCCTCAACGGCCGCTGCTTGAACGCCTCTCTCTGCAGCCCAAATCTTCCGAGCCTCCCGAGCAAGAGCCTCCCGAGCGCATCCTCCTTCCTCCAAGCGGTCAGCGCTTGATCCACCACCTCTCTCGCGCGCCCCCGCGCACGCCGCACCACCGGAACTCCAGCGCCTCCCAGATCCTCTCCTTTCTCCTTCTTCCTCGCCCCCGTGCACACCTCACCACAACCACCCTCTGCCTCACCTCCATGCGGGAGGACAACTACGACGCCATCGACCGTCCCGTCCCAGCCCGTCATCCCTCGCCTCGCTCGGGTGGGACGCACTGCGGGCGGGAGTGCCGGTGCCGCGAAGCCCCTCGCCGAAAGCATCTGATGCGCAGCCGAGGCGCTACTTCAACGGGCAGGCGGCGCAGTGACGGGGGACGCATGCGATGGCAACGGTCCCTCTCTGTGGGTTCGTTCTTTACCACATCCGCATGTCTGCTTTCTTCACCAAAGATATGCAGCCAAGCCAAACTGCAATTGAGGCAGAGCAGAGGCTATTTCAAGGGCTCCCCTGCCAATTTTTTATTTATTCTCGTGCTAATCCCCAAGCGGGTGACAGGAGCTGATGAAATAGGGGCCGCCCCTCACCCGATCACGCGCGTCGGCGATGCAGCCTCCATCCTACTTCTCCTTCTCCGCTGCCCTACTTCTCCTCCTCCGCCGTGGCTGGAAAGGGAACGGCTGGATACAAACGAAACAAAGGATGGCGGGTTGAATACTACAAAGTGCAAGGTCCTTTTTGTAAGAACGAACCGTTTTCTCAGATCCACTTAAAAGGGGACTGCGGGTTAATTACCGAAAAACACAAGGGCTTTTATGCAAAATCGCGCACGACGACGTACGAGCAAAAACCCAATTCTCTTTATTATTAGGTAAAGATATATATATATATATATATATATATATATATAAATATAAATAAGGTGGGTCTATTCTAATAACACCCCTTAAGACCTTATTTTAATAACACTTCCTTAAGACCTTATTCTAATAACACTTCCGGCTTATTCTGATAACACTTTAAAACCGCAGGGTACTCCTAAACCGAACCTCATCCCACCCAACTAACCCAGCCACAAACAGCAGAAAAGAAAGAAAAAATCACCACCCACCCCACGCACCCCACCTCCCTCCCTCCCTCCCTCCCCGATCCACCTTCTGCTGCGGGAGACGCGCCGCTGCGCCGCCCCGTACTCTTCCCCCGCCGGCGCCGCCCCGGACTCTTCCCCCGCCGGCGCCGCACCTCCGGGTGCGAAGACTCATCCCATCGCCCCGGCCCGCGGCCTCCTTCTCGGCGACGCCGCGCACCCGGCCATGCGCAACCCCGGGGGACAACCTCCTCACCTCACGCGCCTCCCTCTGCCTCCGTCCTCGTGCCGCCCCGTGCGTACCTCCACTCACCGCTTCACTGAAGTGCGCGAGGATCCTCTGGCTGGATCAGGCGGCCACGGCGGCCACGACATCCCCCCCCCCCCCCCCCCCCCCGCGCTGGATCCAGCCCCGCCGCACCTCCCAGTTGATCGGATTGAGCACCAAACGGCCCGACTGCGCCCGATCCGGACTGCCTGCATCCCTCGTCGGTGTCAACCTTCTCTCACGCCCGCGCTCCTCCAACAGCAGCCATCTCCTCCACCTCTCCCTCACTCCTCCGCTCACGACAACGACCAGCTATCGGTGACCAAAGACAACGACCAGGCCATAAATCCCGGTGAGTCCACTGTCACCTCTTCTCCGGCGCACGCGGCATCGGTGAGAAGCCGCCGAGAAGAACCTATGCTGCCCGCTACCAGCACGGGCACCTGCTGCCGTCCACAGCGCCCTGCCCAGTGAGCCCTGCCTCGCCACGGCTCCTCAGACGGCCGTATCGATCGATGGTGCTCGCGCAGTACTCCATCTGTGGCCCGGTACCCTGCCTCCCTCCCCTCCCTCCCAATCCCCGCCTTGACCCGGCCACCACTTTCGCTACTCCCGGGTCCGGAGCCCTGCTCCTCCCTAAAGGAGCTGCACATCCTGCTAACCTCCACCCCTTTCTTTTCTGTGCAGCTCGGCCGCGCGCCACACGCAGTTCACTGCTCGTCTCCGTGCGGTCCATGCACAGGCTGCCCCACCACGGCGAGAAAATTGGATATTTGCCACTTTGAATGTGGGGCTTCTCAACATTGCCACTTTCAAGATTGACTTCACAAAATTGCCATTTACCCCGTTGACTCCTTGATTACCATGCCATTTCTCTCCTTTAACTGGATTTCTTTATAATTTTCCATTTATAGGCAACAGAAAATACCAAACTACCCCTAAGGCTAAGTACACAAACATGGGCATCCATCTGATTATGCATCTGGTGCTCGACCGAGAAGAAACGACTGAGCCGCAAAATTACTCGGTAAGAGCGCTTGCTAGCGTCGCCCGTCCGGTCGCCGTTGCAGCTCGCGCCACTAGTCCGCTGGCTGCTCACTTTCCTCGGCCACCATCGCCGCTCACCCTGCCTCCCGCGCGCCACAGCCGCTCAGCCCGTCCCCTGCTCGCCGCTTGCGCCACCCGTCCGGGTTGCCGGGCCGCTCAACATGAGGAGGGATGGCGCGTCTTGTGAGGACGGGAGGAGGCGGAGGGAGATGGGCATGTGGCGACGGAGGAGCTAGCGTCGGCCGATAAGATTTTGCTGGAAGACTGGCCGGTGCACGGACACTGGTCTTCTGGAAGAAAATTTATCCAAGGTTCAGTAGAGAAATAGAGTTACTGTGTTTTGTTAGATTCATGCAAGTAGTGAACTACTACCGGCCAACGACAGCTTCTCCGCTGATACATCGTGAACGGTGAACCACAGTCCAGAGCACGCAGAGCTTTGTTGACGAGCTGGCAAAGAGAGATCGGTCGCCATAGATTTTTGCACACAAAGCAAGCGAAAGGCATAATACCGCCCAGAAAGATTCGGCCACATGCCCAAGCATACGCGGCACACAGCGTCTAGGTGATCGGCGGCACACGGTGTTCATGCGATCAGCGGCACGCCGCGTTGAGGCGATCGGCGGCACATGGCGAGTTCATCCGAATCGCAGCATGCGTCATCTAGGAGATCGGCAGCTCGCTGCTTTCCGGTGTCTAGGAAATCGTCGGCACGCGGCGTCCAGGGAATTGGCGATGCAGCACGCATGGTATCCATGGCTTGCGGCCCCCTCTTGTCCCTCTTCAAGTGCCGATTGGATGCCCACGTCCGTACCTTTGTCTCAGGGGTAATCTGGTACTTTCCGATGTTTATAAATGTAAAACGGAAAAGGAAATCGATGAAAGGAGAGAAATGGCATGGTAATCAAGGAGTCGATGAGCTGGATGGCAATTCTGCGAAGACAATCTTGGAAGTGGCAATTTTGAGAAGCCAGGTATTCAAAATGGCAAATATCCGATTTTCTCCACCACGGCTCGCTGGTAGTGCTATCATCAGCAAGTCCGCTAGAAAAACAGGGTGCCCCATGCTGTAGTTCGGCTAGGGGTAGCACGGGGTTCAGTTTACTTGAGTTTTCAGATTTGCAGTGCAGTCCAAGCTATTCATTATTTTGTCGAGATAAACGACTCTGCGTGGGCTGCAATTGTTGAAGAACGGAAATACGTGGATGAAGTTCATTGTGTGTTTTCTCTGAAGAGAAATCGAGTGAAAAAATCAGTCTACTATTCTTTTGCTCTCGGGGTTCATTTTACTTTTCTATTTGCAGGGAAGATGAAGTGATGCAGTTCGGTTGGATGCCCAGTTACTCAAAAAAGTTCTATGGGTTACACTTTACACTAAGAAAAAACTGCAGCCTCCGCGAAGGCCAACCACACCATCCCCAGTAATGCACTTCAGTTTTCACAGTGAAGTGCAGATCTCAGCAACAACAAAATTTTGTATGTGTGTGTGTTTGTAAAACAATCGGATAGATGTGAAGCTCACTTTGTTCTCTCACGTAGTTAGCTATAAAACTCCTCAATGGTTCACTATATCAATGCAACACTTGCAGTGCGTTTGGTCCTCGAATGTGGTTCACTTTTGAGAGTGATGGTGTTCACTTGCGCCCAACATGAAAGTGCGATTTTTGTTAAACAAAACAACAAGATAGCAATGAGGTTCACTTCGACACATGTTGCGGTTCATTTGCCCCCGTCTTTGCGGTCCACTCTCGTTCATAAAAAAAGGGTAAAAAACAACAACAAAAACCTGTCCGACAAAAGAAATTATGTAGCTCGCTTGCCTGTTCGATGCAGTGCGGTTTTCATTCTGAAGCAGCGCGGTCGGCCGTATGATATTGTTCATCCCGTAAGTGCAAAAAAATGTTACGAAAGCGAAAAAAAGCAATGTGGTTCACTTCTGGATAGTGTTGTGGTTCATTTACACCCGTTGTGAAGTGCACTCTACTTTCTCGTTCTTGGAAAAATTACGTTTGAATAAGATAAACCATGCAGTTTTCTAACACGTCTGATGCAGTGCGGTTTTTCGTCCGATGCAGTGCGGTTTTCAGTCGCATGAAGTACCCACGTCGATTTGGGTGTCGCGAAAAACAGTGTCCGCATTTCGGTAAATTTGAAATTCCTCTTAAACCGTAAAGAATTACACAGAGTGTTCTACATGAAAAAGTTGTGCCTCGTCGATATCTTTCCAACGGCGTATCGTTTGAATCATTCCGATCAGCGTTTTGTAAAAACTTCGCGAAAAATGGCCGCTGCCACTCCTCGTCCGCCGCATGATTTTCAAAATTAACTTAAAACCATAAAGAATCTCAAAAACATTTCAACATATGAAAGTTGCGCCTTGTCCATAGCTTTCCAACGACGTATTACATGCCTCGTTTCAACAAACGGTTAAAAACTAGAGAAAAACAGTACCGAAAATTGCTAAAATTTCAAAAAAAAAACAGAATTCCGCGATTTAGTAATTTCAAAACTGCTCTTAAACCGTAATGAATTAAAGAAAAAATAGATATAAAAAAGATGCGCCTCGACGATATCTTTCCAACGGCGTGTCATTTGCCTTATTACGATGAGCGGTTTAGAAAAAATCATGAAAATATGGTCGCTGCCACTCGTCATCCGCTGCACCATTTTTGAAACTGCTCTTAAACCGATAGGAATCTCGAAAAGTGTTCAACATGACGAATATGCGCCTAATCCGTAGCTTCCCATTGGTATATTACACGCCTTGTTCCGATAAACAGTTAAAAATTAGAGCGAAAACAGTACCGAAAAAACACTACGCGCAGTTTTTTCCGACACGAAGTTCACTAGTCTCTGTAATGCAGTGATTTTGCTATATGAAGTGCAGTGCCGCGCGTTGAGCATGCAGTGCGGAAGTGTTATCAGAATAACTATTGTGATAATATTATCAGAATAGATGGACTATATATATATATATATATATATATATATATATATATATATATATATATATATATATATATATATATATATATGTATGTATGTATGTATGTATATATATAGGAAAAATCCATCCTACCACCCGGTGGTAGTTACCTCATATGTCTCATATACTACCATGTGGTACTATATATACTACTTTATCATTTTAAATATATTCGTATATTATATCTAAGATATTTCAAAGCAAGTTACATGAAAAAAATTGCATATGAGCCCATAGTTTTTGTTATATTTGTGAAATACCTACATATTTGTACGTAAAAAAGAGCATACTCAAAACATGGTATATACTACCTAAAAATTAGTATATATACTACCTAATCATTGTTATATACTACATACTACACGTACATACTCTCGATTTCGACAGATACTACATACAACATAGAAAATGCAAGTGGTGGTAACTACCACTGCTTGTAGTATACCTTGTTGGATTGCATATCTAGCCGTGATATATATGTATGCACATTCAGTTATTTGACATCTTGCCATGTGGTTCCCCTTATCTCTTATTTTAATCTTCATGCGAAGGCATGAGATTGAGTACATGAGTGTTGTTTGCAGATATTGTTAAAGTTTGACTGTTCAAATATATGAATCTTTTGTACGGTGGAAGTTGCATGTGTTGAATTATTGGCGTCTTCTTATATTTTTATCAATATTGCAATATAGAAAAAAGTACTTGCCTAGTCATACATGATTGAGAAGAACGGACGAATACAGAAAACACAGTCATGTGTTGCATGCCCCCATACCTTACATGATTGACGATTTGACCATCGACTGGTGCTAGAAGATCTCCCACTCTTAGAGCCTGCCAAGGCTCTGCTTGTGGCTCTCAAAGACCTCAAATAGCTCTGGCTGGTATTCGCCACCTTGCTCATCGTTGCCGAAGTCAACGGCATCGTCTCTCGAAGCATGTGGTTCAAGTGTGTCAACTTACAACATCTTTGGATTGATTAAATCTCTACTGAAGAACATCAGGTGGCATGAAATAATTATGGTCATCTTCAGAGAAAATATACGCAAGCGGCAATGAAAGTTGTACATGCCTTTAATTCACAACGACCTTGCTGGCAATGTCGATGATTTTTAGGTTCTTTGGAGGTCCCACGTGGGCTCATGGTCTCAACATGCACGCCAACGGTTTGGTTATGTACACTATAAAGCGGTGCGCGTGCTCTGATGCTATGTCGGCATTCTCCTCGATGCAAATCAAACAATTCAAGTGATATATTTCCTTGTACATGTGTGTAATTAATCAATCTAAGGACTAAATCTTGTTGTAGCCTTGCAAGTGGAGATGTGTCAAATCCTAGAAAATCATCAAATTACGATTGAGCAAGTCTAACCAAGTAGAAGACACAAAAAATGCATTTACTATGCTTCCTCTTTCAACTAAAAGGGCGACTTGACTCAATCAAATGTCCACACATGCTAATTTAATGGCTTAAAAACTCTCTATTCTACTAAAAATCATAAGAATTATGAAAAAACATATAGGACAAAGATGTATATCTAGTAGGGGATTGCAGCCTTTCTAGTGTGAAGCTCAGATCTAAAACCACTCTCAGCTTAGACATATCTTACTTATAGTGTTCTGATCCAAAAGAGGAAAACATGATCAATTAATTTCCAAAAGCTGACCATATAAGCAAGGCTAAAAGGAGCCCATTAGTACTGCAAGGTTGATCTAATCACTATATCAACTACTAATACAAATTTCGAACAGTAAAAGCAACCATTATGTGGTAGAAACGGTCAATAATATTTGATCCTTGAATGATTTGCAGACTCGTATTATAGTGTCAAATATAGGTTATAGGATATCCCTCCATTTAAAACATTTCCCAATAAACATTCAGTTATCTTCTCTAGGCTCTAAAATATCAATATGAACTAAATGGCTTAAGCTGCATGGAGGAGGAAGCCTACTTGTATTTAATCTAGGGAAAAATACATACCTAGTTGACAGTATTGTCCATCAGTTATCTAGCAACCCTATAGTCACAATATTAGTGTCTAGTTCTATTACTTCAGGTAAGGTTTTCCATTGAGCAGCTAACTGTAATTTTTGGAACATAAATGTCAGGGCCGCCAAAATTGGTGAGGCTGCAAATAGTGAACTAAAAAAGACAAGGTAAGAAAATATTAATAACATCCTTCATTTGTTTAGCATATTCATAAAGGTGATAATTCGAGTTTGTCAGAACCTTAGAAGATGATTTAGATTCTCAGACTCAAATAGCAATGTTTGTGGGAAATAACTACTCCCTCTCTCCCAAAATAAGTGTCGCTGAAGTTGTGCCAAATCATTGACACTTATTTTGGAACGGAGAGATTAAACACACAATAGTAACAGAAGAAGTTTATTTTTCTGTCCCATGATAATATCTTTCAGTTTCACAAATGTAGAAACTAAGACATACAAAATCCCAGCGTTCAAAAATTTATGTAATCTAAAAAACATGAAGACATTTCACAAGTAAAAACATGAAGGTACACACAACAACTCCAAGAATTCCCTAGACCAACACTAAATAAAATGGGTGACAGGCAGAAGGCCGTTGAGGCATCATATAAACCTATTTTGCTATGGCGCAGTATGGATAGCAGTAACAGGCAGACTTCGCACAAATGGAACATGCTTGTCATGGAGGGTGCTTGTGGTACCTGAACCAGCTCCACCTGTTGGAGGACTTGTTGTAGCAACTGTGATCGACCGCATGTCAGGCCTCTATGAACACCAGGTTCTCCTCCGTGAGCGCCGACGCTGCTTGGGTCGGTCAAAATAATGAATCAACGAGAATCAAAGCGCATGTCAATCTAAACCCTCGGCTAGCTCGCGTTGCTTCTTCCTTACGGAACATGGCTTGGAATCCAGGACTCTTCAAACTTGTCTTCAGTCTTTTGGCAGTGATTCCTTGCACAACTTCCTCCACGGGGTCATGTGAGCCGGGGTAGCAGCAGTTGACCCAGCAAATGCACGACAGGAGAAGCACACATGTATCTGTATGGCAATTGGCGAGACATTCACCAAGATATATCAGAACAGAAGTTTTGTAGTTCATCTCAAGGAAAAGGGCATGGCTTTGCTACCTCTTGAGCACTGCGTTGGATTTCCCCGAAGAGGAGAGGATGATGCAGCAAAGTAGCGTAAGTATTTCCCTCAGTTTTTGAGAACCAAGGTATCAATCCAGTAGGAGGCTACGCGCGAGTCCCTCGTACCTACACAAAAACAATAGCTCAACGCAACCAACGCGATTACGGGTTGTCAATCCCTTCACGGTCACTTACGAGAGTGAGATCTGATAGAGATGATAGATAATATTTTGGTATTTTTTTGGTATAGAGATGCAACGTAAAAAAGTAAAAGGCAAAGTAAAAAAGCAAAGCAATAATAAAGTGATGGAGATTGATATGATGAGAATAGACCCAGGGGCCATAGGTTTCACTAGTGGCTTCTCTCAAGAGCATAAGTATTCTACGGTGGGTGAACAAATTACTATTGAGCAATTGACAGAATTGAGCATAGTTATGAGAATATCTAGATATGATCATGTATATAGGCATCACGTCCGAGACAAGTAGACCGACTCCTTCCTGCATCTACTACTATTACTCCACTCATCGACCGCTATCCAGCATGCATCTAGAGTATTAAGTTAAAACAGAGTAACGCCTTAAGCAGGATGACATGATGTAGAGGGATAGTGTCGGTGTCAAAACCGACGGATCTCGGGTAGGGGGTCCTGAACTGTGCGTCTAGGCGGATGGTAACAGGAGACAAGGGACACAATGTTTTTACCCAGGTTCGGGCCCTCTCGATGGAGGTAAAACCCTACTCCTGCTTGATTAATATTGATGATATGGGTAGTACAAGAGTAGATCTACCACGAGATCAGAGAGGCTAAACCCTAGAAGCTAGCCTATGGTATGATTGTTGTTGTTCGACGGACTAAACCCTCCAGTTTATATAGACACCGGAGGGGCTAGGGTTACACAGAGTCGGTTACAATGGGAGGAGATCAAAATATCCGTATTGCCAAGCTTGCCTTCCACGCCAAGGAAAGTCCTATCCGGACACGGGATGAAGTCTTCAATCTTGTATCTTCATAGTCCAACAGTCCGGCCAAAGTTTATAGTCCGGCTATCCGGACACCCCCTAATCCAGGACTCCCTTAGTAGCCCCTGAACCAGGCTTCAATGACGACGAGTCCAGCGCGCAGATTGTCTTCGACATTGCAAGGCGGGTTCCTCCTCCGAATACTTCATAGAAGATTTTGAACACAAGGATCGTGTCCGGCTCTGCAAAACAAGTTCCACATACCACCGTAGAGAGAGAATAACTTTTTCACAAATCTAATCTGATGACGTATCCTGTAGCGTGACATCACACCACAGCCAAGTCTTTATTCTAATCATTTTTTTATCGTCCCACCTCAGCGTGTTTTGCGAGGCGGTTTCCTTGGCACGTCTTATCGAAGCAGAGATCGCGTCCCCTTATCTCGGGATTCTCATCAATACGGGCATGGGTAACCCAACCGTGCCATTGATTACGGCGCTTGGAGGATAAGCGAGCTTTACCAGGCTCGTGGGGACGCATAGTTTCGTCCACCCTTATAAAGGGATAAGGGTTCACCTTTTTTACCCACGCCTTTCCTCCTTGCTCATCCATTCTCGCGCACTCGAGCTCCAGCGCCCAAGTCCGTATCCTTCTCCTCAGACCTGTCCAAATATGTCCGGAGCAGGAGGCAAGTGGATGGTCTCCTCCGTCACTGAGGGAGATGTTAAAAAGCGGAGGGGTGCCGGATACCTGTCCGAGGATATCGCACACCGGCTCCCCGATGAGGGGCAGATCATCCCTACCCCCAGGCCCCATGAGAGGGTAGTATTCCTTACCCACTTGCCCCACGGACTGGGATTTCCCCTCCACCCATTCGTCCACGGGCTCATGTTCTACTACGGCCTGGACTTCCACGATCTGGCCCCGAACTTCATCCTCAACATCTCGGCGTTTATCGTCGTGTGCGAGGCCTTCCTCCGCATCAAGCCCCACTTCGGCTTATGGCTGAAAACCTTCAATGTCAAGCCGAATGTAGTGGGCGGCCGCCAGGCGGAGTGCGGAGGCGCCATGGTGGGCAAGATGTCCAACGTTATATGGCTCGAGGGCTCCTTCGTGGAGACCATAAAGGGGTGGCAATCGGGGTGGTTCTACATCACCGAGCCGCGTGACCCTGAATGGGCAGCGGCCCCCGAGTTCCGATCTGGCATCCCCATGCGGCTCACCTCCTGGCAAGAGAAGGGCCTGTCCTGGGGTAATTCGAGAGAGCTGACCGGACTCCAAATCTGCGTCCAAAACCTGGTGGACAAGAAGGTCAAACTTGTCAACGTAGTCCAGGTCATGCTCAACCGCCGGAACCTCCTGTGTCAACGACGGGCTTTTAACTTGTGGGAGTTCGACCCGGCCCAGCACCAAACTCTGACCAGGCTCTTCGATACAACACACGAGGATGCCTGGAAGGTGCTATTCAAGGGCGCCGAGGTTCCCCCTCCCGCTATCGAGGATCGCGGATTCTGCGCAAAGTGCCAAGCCAGCGTAGTAAGTTGTTTTACCTTTTACATGATACTCGTTTTTCATAGTTTGACTCTATGTGGGATCTAAGCTCCCGTACCCTTGACAGGACTGGCAGGAGAAGGCCGGACAGATCGGCTGTCCGGCTCCTTTGCCCGAAGGCCCAGCAGACGCCCTCTTGACGAAGCTGCTGGTTCTGGCACCTTACGTGGTGCCGGAGAAGAAGGCCAAGAAGAAGGCCACGGGGACCCGAAAGAGTTCCCAGCGTCTTGTGGTGTCGGACTCATCGTCCGATGACTCCAAGGCGCACTCCTCCCATGAAGATGAGGAGGAGGAAAGAGAGGTTTCTTCCCCAGTAGGGGGAGAAAAGAAAAGGAAGGCCGCCCCAACTGGGGAGGCCGGAGGGTCCAAGAAGGGGAGGACCCTTCCTCCGGACTACTCCACCAATGCTGCCGACAGCGAGGAGGAGTGGCCGCCCAAGGCCAAGCCCCTGGCGAAGTCGTAAGTATTCGGACACCAGAGTGACTCATAGTGTTCCTTTATCGCACAGCTTTCCCTGACGCCGAATATAATCATGCAGTCCGCCCCGAGCCCGGATCGACGTGTCGTCGAGTGGCTCCTTGAATTCGTCGGATGTGAATAGCCTTTCACTTCCGGCCGCCTCCTCCCCTCGCCCTGCGGACAATGCTGAGGTATTGTCCCAAGAGGTTCCAAATTGAGGGGAGGCAGTCCTGGGGGCGCCTCAAGGCGACGTCCCGGACTCCAGGCGCAAGGGGGGCAAGACCCCCAGGGGCTCCAAGTCCGGCCCTGGGCCGAACACCGCACTGGAACCTTCATCGGTCCCGGAGTCCGGCAGGCGGCCCCCCGCTAAGAAGGGCAAGCCTACCGCGCCGGTGACCTCCATCCAACCGGAGGCACCGGATAACTTGCTGCAGGTGCTTAACGGCGCCTCCATCGATGAGGAGCACCGCACGATTATGAGTGTGGTGATCCAGAAGGTTCAGTCCGCCAAGAGCGGGCTGACTGAAGCCTGTGCCAGCCTGTTGACAGGCTTTGAGGTACGTAGAAAATATATGAAAATATTACCGCATAGAGAGTAGCCCCTGATGCTCTGTTTGGCGTTCACAAAGAAAAGCCGAATAGAGGATCTAAAAATATTCGCAGGAGTTTAACATAATTGTGTCGATATGCGTATGCAGGCTTCGCTGTTGGCCTCTGCCGCACTGACTGCGGAGGTTGACGCGTTGAAGCAGAACCTCGAGCGGTCCGAGCAAGAGCTCGACGTTGCCAAGAAGAAGCTCGAGGAAAAAGAAGGTAAGTAATACCTTGTGGAGTATATGTTAAAAAGACGTAGTTGCAAAAAATGACAGGATCGTTATTGGTGTCCTACGGGCCACGACTGAGGTGGCGACCCTGAAGCAAGCACTTTCCGAGGCTGAAGAGAAGGCGGCCACGGAGCGCGCCGAGCGGGAGAAACATGAGGCGCGAGTTGGCGAGGTACAACAAGAGCTCCAGGCTCTCGTGAAAAAACACGAGAGTTTGGAGCTTGACTCAAAGACGCGAGAGTTTGAGCTCGCAGCGGCCCTCGAAAGCGCCAAGTCTGCCAAGGCCGAAGCCCAGAAAGCCCTCCAGGAAGTTGAGTCGATGAAGAAGATAGCGGCGGGTAAGGCATTCTTTATGCAAAGCAAGCACGTGAAAGTGAATTACTTGTTACTTACCCGAGTCCGGAGCTCTCCAGGAGCATTTGCAGATTTGCCCCGTAGCGTGTGAGATGCCGCCGCCTTCTATCGGGCCGAAGAGGGAAGCTCGACGGAGAAGGTGTTCTGGTCTCAGTATGCTGAGGCCGGACACCCTGTGCCCTTGAGCGACCAGCTGAAGCAGCTGGTCGAGCTCCATAAGGTGGCCGAGCACGCCATGAAGGGTCTCATAGTCCGGCTGTGGCCTGAGGAGGCCGTGCCTGGGAGCTACTTCGGGCTGGTGAGGCGGCTGGTGGATGCCTGTCCATGGCTTGAAGTCATCAAGCGCCCCGCCTGCATCGAAGGTGCCCGTAGGCGCTTGCCCGTGCTAAAGTGCACTGGGGCAAGATGGATGCTGAGAAGCTTCTGAAGGACGGGCCACAGCAGGGCAAGGAGCATCGCCACCCCGAGATGTATTACGAGGGCATCCCGAAGGGTGCCCGCCTTGTGGCGGATGAATGTTCCAAGGATGTAATATTTGAGTAAACTTGTTTGTTTTACCCTATGCGCTGAAAACTTGTTCATATGCGCTATGCAACGCTTGTTTTAATTTAAAATATTACCTTCTATGCGGCCGTTTATTAAACCTGAGAGATGGCCAGTCGTCGGCTTCTGCCCCCATGCCATGAGTGCTGGGGTGTTCGGGATAAAACCTGAGCACTCTTTTTCCCATTCTTGGGTCCTTCGAGGGAGGTGCTCAGCATGACGAACAAGGCAATCGGACTATAGTGCTTTATCACTCTCACTTAGCCAGAGAATTCTATAATTTTAAATTTCGGCGAAGCCCCTAGTGTTCGGAAAACCGAGTTTGGGCCGCTATACACGCCTTAGGCCGGACAAAGCCGACTCCTCGCTCTAAGCGGCATAAGTCTTTAAGGACTCGAAACCTCTCGAACAGCGACCAGCTCTCGCCCTATCATGACATTCAGTTTTAGCTTTCTCTACTGAGGTGCTTAGCCCAGCTGAACTGGGGCACAATCGCAGTAGTTCTTCCAGCGCTACCTTAGCCGATATAACGGAACGTAAGGTACCAAAACATGGGAGCTGCGCAAACCCAACTGTTGACCCAAGACATGATTCAGAGCTGATGCATATAATGCTATAAGTTCGGGGTGCCGCACTTGTGAAAGTGTTTGGACTTCTCACGCCGTATTATGGGGTGCTTAAGCCCCTGGCGTATTAGTCGTACCAAAGTGTACGGGTGTTGAATGTCACGAATGAACATATATACATAAAAGATAAAGGAATAGAGAATGCAATAATAGACTAGATATATGAATTTTTATTTTGAAAAGGTGCATTAAAGCAGAACGATACAAAGGTGTGATAGGCAAGAGATGGGACTACCTGACATGTCCCCTCCAGGGGCGAGCTGCGGAAAGGTATTTAAAGCAGGTATTTTGCTCGTTATAGAGACCACCTGGGAATTCCATAATGCGACGTAGCTTTCTGCCGCCCTGGGTGTTGTATCATGTGTTCGGCAATTGTACTGCCGAGCAAGTCTTCCAGAGAGTAAGGTCCTGAAAGTAAGAAAGATGATAGAATCGGTAGCCCCTAGTGCGGTTGAGCCGTGTATTGGGGCGTGCCGTGGTCATGCCCCTCCCCCTGTGCCCATCGTATTGTCAGAGCGTAATTATGTACGCGTAGCACGGATTTCGCCGTTTTGCTAGCGCTGGGGTTGGGGCCGCATTGCTACGCTTGCTCGGCATGTGCCAGGCGGTCTTGTTGTAAGTTACTCCGAGCGCGCTTGACGGTGTCCGGACGTTTTATTGCCGGACTAGAGAATTGCCTTGAGAGGCTGCTTTGTACTTATGCTGCGAGGGCCGCCGTATGCTCCTTTGTTCGAAGAGAGCGTTCGGTGTTTCCATTGACCGTAATGACTCCTCGAGGTCCTGGCATCTTGAGCTTGAGGTATGCGTAGTGCGGCACCGCATTGAACTTTGCAAATGCGGTTCGCCCGAGCAGTGCTTTATAGCCACTGCGGAATGGGACTATATCGAAGATTAACTCCTCGCTTCGGAAATTATCCAGGGATCCGAAGACCACTTCAAGTGTGACTGAGCCCGTGCAATGGGCCTCTACACCTGGTATGACACCCTTAAAGGTCGTCTTTGTGGGTTTGATCCTTGAGGGATCTATGCCCATTTTGCGCACTGTGTCCTGATAAAGCAGGTTCAGGCTGCTGCCGCCGTCCATAAGGACTCGACTGAGGTGAAATCCGTCAATGATTGGGTCTAGAACCAATGCGGCGAATCCGCCATGGCGGATGCTAGTGGGGTGGTCCCTTCGATCGAAAGCGATCGGGCAGGAGGACCACGGGTTGAACTTTGGGGCGACTGGCTCCAACGCGTATACGTCCCTTAGCGCACGCTTCCGTTCCCTCTTGGGGATGTGGGTTGCGTATATCATGTTCACCGTCCGCACTTGTGGGGGGAAGCCCTTCTGTCCACTATTGTTCGGCGGCCGGGGCTCCTCCTCGTCGTTGCTATGTAGCCCCTTGTCTCTTTTTTCGGCATTTAACTTGTCGGCCTGCTTGAACACCCAACAATCCCTGTTGGTGTGATTGGCTGGTTTTTCGGGGGTGCCATGTATCTGGCACGAGCGATCGAGTATACGGTCCAAACTGGACGGGCCCGGAGTGTTCCTTTTGAATGGCTTTTTCCGCTGACCGGGTTTGGAGCCTCTGAATCCGGCATTAACTGTCGTATCTTCAGCATTGTCGCTGTTAATGTGGCGCTTGTGCTTGTTGCGACGCGACCTGCCATTATTGTCCTTGGTATCCGAATTACCAGGGCTCTTGGTCATGTTATTGCTACGAGCCAGCCAGTTGTCTTCTCCCGCGCAAAAGTGGGTCATGAGTGTCGTGAGGGCTGCCATAGATTTCGGCTTTTCCTGTCCAAGGTGCCGGGCAAGCCACTTGTCACGGATGTTATGCTTGAAGGCTGCTAGGGCCTCTGCATCCGGAGAGTCGACGATTTGATTTTTCTTGGTTAGGAACCGTGTCCAGAATTGTCTGGCAGATTCTTCTGGCTGCTGAATTATGTGGCTCAGGTCATCAGCGTCTGGCGGTCGCACATAGGTGCCCTGGAAATTGTCGAGGAATGCAGCTTCCAGGTCCTCCCAACAACCAATTGATTATGCTGGCAAGCTGTTAAGCCAATGTCGAGCTGGTCCTTTAAGCTTGAGTGGGAGGTATTTGATGGCGTGTAGATCATCACCACGGGCCATGTGGATATGAAGGAGATAGTCCTCGATCCATACCGCAGGATCTGTTGTGCCATCATATGATTCAATGTTTACGGGTTTGAAACCCTCTGGGATTTGATGATCCATTACTTCATCTGTGAAGCATAGTGGGTGTGCGGCACCTCTGTACTGGGCTATATCACGACGTAGCTCAAATGAGCTTTGTCTGCTGTGTTCGGCCCGGCCGGATTTACTGTATCTGGCATGACGGTTATCGTCTCGTGTCGTGGGGCGCCCGCGCGATCCATAGATCGATATTGTTTGCCTTGCCTTGTCCTCCAACATATCTCGCAGGTCTAGCGCATTTCCCCATGCCTTGGTATTTTTTGAGCGACGCCGGGGTGCGGCTTGAGTGGAGGGCCGAGAGGCCTCTCTGTCGCGGCCGCGAGGTGGCCGGTCAGCCGCATCATGTGCTGGTGATGTAGGTTTGGGTGCTTCCTCCTCTAATCGGGGTAGCAACCTGCGCTTTGGGTAGCTCTTGGAGGGGCGTTCGAGTTCGTATTCCTCGGCCGCAAGGATTTCAGTCCATCTGTCGGCTAGCAAGTCTTGATCAGCTCTAAGCTGTTGCTGTTTTTTATTAAGGCTACTTGCCGTGGCCATAAGCCTGCGCTTAAAGCGCTCTTGTTCGACGGGATCCTCAGGCACGACAAATTCGTCGTCGCCGAGGCTTGCCTCGTCTTCGGAGGGAGGCATGTAATTATCATCCTCTTCCTCTCTGTCTGCCGCTCTCTCAGGGGGGCTGGCTTCTCCAGCCTCCTGCGCTGAATCTTGCTGGAGGGAATTGTCTTTGGCACTATCCGGGGTGTTATTATCTCCCGTGTCGGTATCACCATTTTTGCTTTGGTGGGACTTAGAGCGGCGCCGCTGACGCCGGCGCTTAGGTTGCTTTTTGGAGGGTGATGAAGCTACGTACCTAGGGTAGGGTCATGGACGTGTCCAAGCTACCCTCCCCAAGGACATCCCTAGAAAAAATCACCTCTCAATCGACTTGGAGGTGATCCACTCGACGAACTCGAAGACACTCGACCATGAAGACTACCACTCGACCAAGATCCGCCCACTCGACGGCCAGGAGATCTAAAGTCACTCCACTCGCTAACGGACGGGCATTAAGTTGCTTTTATGGTCATCATAGCACTTTATTGGTGGCATTACCAGTAATGCCCGACCTTAATGTACCTTAAACCCTGCATAACTGAGGGCCGGAGGGGTCTGGCGAACTCTATATAAGCCACCCCCCTTCTCAGTGTAAAGGGTTCGCACCCCTGTAATTCATACACGCATAATCCAGTCGACCGCCTCCGGGCTCCGAGACGTAGGGCTATTACTTCCTCTGAGAAGGGCCTGAACTCGTAAAACTCGTGTGTCTACAACTACTCCATAGCTAGGATCTTGCCTCTCCATACTTACCCCCCTACACTACTGTCAGACTTAGAACCACAACAGTTGGCGCCCACCTTGGGGCAGGTGTCTTAGCGACTTGTTGGAGAAGTTGCGTTTTTTCCGATCCAAATCATCATGGTTTCAGGCGGAGTTTTGGTAGAGGACCGCGAGATCCATCTCGGTGCGCTCACGTTCATCGCCGACGACTCCGCTTGGCTTCAGGAGGCTCCGCTCGACGTCGACGCGCTCCCTGTCCGCGTGGCAACGCACTTTCACGCGTGCGTTCGCGGCGTCCTCTTGCGGCAACCGTTGACCCATTATCAGTCAGCCCCTATGCTGTCCTCCCTCCCTGTTTTCCGCCGGCACAAGCGCTCCGGTCGGTCGAGACTTCAGCGGTGGGTGAGACACGCGGTGGCACGCCAGTCGGCCACCCCTCAAGTTGCGGCGATCGAGCCCGACGAATCTCTCTACGGCCTGTTCGATCTGTCGACTGGCTCCGCAGAGACTGCATCCGAGTGCGGCAGCAGTGATCTGGCGGCGGAGGTTTTGATGGTCGATGGACCTCGCAGTCCTCCCGGTTTTCCCCGCACCGACGGAGGCGCCGGCGGCGGCGACCCGTCGCACGCTCATGAGGAATATCTCCCCGAGCCTCTCACGTCGCTGCAGAGAGAGGAACTTCGCCGCCGGAACATGGATGCGCTACACACTCCTATTGTTGGAGAAACCCCCGAGGCCCGCGCCTTGGAGGACGCGCGCTTGGCCAACTTGGCTGAGCGCACTCGACTGGATAATCTCCAGCGAGCACTCGACGAGCGCGCATGACAGCGGGTTCCAGAATCCAGTCGACGTCAGCTCTTTCCACCACCAATTCAGGTATATCGAACTCCGATTCAGAATTTAGCAGCTGCAGCCCGTATAGCAGAGTCCATCCAGCCCTCTCAGTCAGAGGCTGGCAGGGGCTTGTTACAGATCAGAGCATTACTCCGGGCGGCAGGAGATCAGAATTCAGCTGTGTCACAGTCACGGAATAGGATCCACAGCAGATCCGTTGCTGCAGATACAGTTCAGTCGGCCCACAGCCCAAGATCGCCCCCGAGGCGTGAGGGACATGGGGACCGGCGTGATCAATACAGGAACCGTGAGCAGTATGATCACCGACTCTATCGTGATGATCGACGTCGAGTGCCCACCCCTCCCCCAAGGAGTGGATCGTATGTGTCTCGACGGCAGGATGACAGACGCCCCCACAGTGTTGGGCGAAGGATTCCAGTCGACCCCAGGGAACCAGGCTTTGATGCGAGATCCATTCTCGTTCAGGGTTTGGTCAACAGGAACAGAGCTCACAGGGAAGGTCATGACAGGGAAATACCCACCAGCAGCAGAGTACACATCTCAGGACCAGAGTGCTTCAGCAGGGCCATCAGGGCCGCGATGATTCCTCCCAACTTCAGGTTGGCGACTGGAGTCAGTAAGTTCACTGGTGAGTCCAAGCCCGAAATTTGGCTTGAGGACTACCGAGTGGCTGTTCAGATCGGCAGCGGCAACGATGAAGTGGCCATGAAACACCTGCCTCTCATGTTGGAGGGTTCGGCCAGAGCATGGCTGAAGCAGTTAGCGCCCAGCAGCATTTACACTTGGGAAGATCTTTCCCGAGTGTTTGTCAGAACATTTGAAGGAACTTGCAAGCGACCAGCAGGATTAACAGAGCTACAGTCTTGTGTGCAGAAGCCAAATGAAACTTTGAGAGATTACATCCAGAGATGGATCATGTTGCATCACACGGTAGAGAACGTGTCTGATCACCAAGCAGTTTGTGCCTTCAAGGAAGGCGTTAAGTACAGAGAACTGAACATGAAATTCGATCGAACCGGAGACATGTCTCTGAGTCGAATGATGGAGATTTCCACCAAGTATGCCAATGGTGAAGAAGAGGATCGACTCCGGAGTGGCAAACACAAGTCAGTCGCCCACGAAACCGGAGGAGGGAATTCCAGTCGGAAGCAAAAGAGGAAAGCCGAGCCAGTTGCTCCGGGAGAAGCCTTGGCCGTGACCCAAGGAAAGTTTAAAGGGAAGCCCAAAGGGCCTTGAAATCCTAAGAAAGTGAAGGACCAAGATGGAAATGACGTGTTGGATCTACCATGCCACATTCACACAAAGAAAGATGAAGAGGGTAAACTCATTTACCCAAAACATACCACTCGACAGTGTCGACTCTTGATCCAGCAGTTCCAAGGGAAGCAACCCAAAGATAAGGAAAAGGAGTCGGATAAAATCGAGGACAAGGAAGATAGTGATGATGGGTACCCCCAGGTCAATTCCACCCTGATGATTTTTGCTGATATTGAAAGCAAAAGTCGACTGAAAGTTATCAACCAAGAAGTGAATATGGTTGCCCCGGCAACACCCAATTATTTGAAATGGTCTCAGACTGCCATCACATTCGACCAGTCCGATCACCCAACGCACATTGCCACCCCTGGGAGGTAGGCTTTGGTGGTCGACCCAGTTGTTGAAGGCACTCGACTGACCAAAGTGTTGATGGATGGAGGCAGCGGTCTGAATTTATTGTATGCAGAGACGTTGAAAGGGATGGGCATTCTGATGTCCAGACTCAGTGCCAGCAACATGAGTTTCCATGGAATCATTCCTGGAAAGAAGGCTGAGTCACTCAGCCAAATCGCTCTTGATGTGGTTTTCGGAGATTCCAAGAATTACCGCAAAGAAAAGTTGACGTTTGAAGTGGTGGATTTCCAGAGTGCTTATCACGCTATCTTGGGTAGGCCAGCTTATGCACGTTTCATGGCTCGACCATGTTACGTGTATCTCAAATTGAAGATGCCCGGTCCGAGGGGTGTGATCACTATTACTGGCAATCGGAAGAAGGCGGAAGAGTGCTTTCAGAAAGGCTCAAAGATCGTCGATATACAGTTGGCAGCGGTGGAGCTGCAAGAATACCAGAAAACAGCAGACCCGAGTGATTTGTTGCGAGCCAAGAATCCCGCTACGGAATCAGCGTTTCAGTCGTCCGATGAGACAAAGCCGATTCACATTCACCCGACCGACCCCAATGCTTCTTCGACCCATATCTCGACAACGCTCGACTCCAAATAGGAAGAAGCACTCATCCAGTTCCTCCGTGAGAACTGGGACATCTTCGCATGGAAGCCTTCTGACATGCCGGGCGTTCCCAGGGGGCTGGCTAAGCACCGTCTATGAGTCGACCCAAAAATTAAGCATGTGAAGGAACATCTTCGGCGGTCCGCCGTTCAGAAGAGAAAGACCATTGGTGAGGAGGTGGCTTGACTGTTAGCAGCAGAGTTCATCCGAGAGATATACCACTCCGAGTGGCTCGCCAATGTTGTCATGGTCCCCAAGAAGGATAAGTCACTCCGCATGTGCTTTGACTTTAAACATATCAATCGGGCCTGCCCAAAAGATCATTTTCCTCTCCCCCGCATCGACCAGATAGTCGATTCAACTGCGGGATGTGAGCGCCTGTCTTTTTTAGACGCGTATTCCGGGTACCATCAGATCCGTCTGTATGGACCCGACGAGATCAAAACAGCTTTTATCACTCCATTCGGGTGCTTCTGTTACGTCACCATGCCATTCGGCCTCAAGAATGCCGGAGCCACGTTCATGAGGATGATTCAGAAGTGTTTGCTCACTCAAATCAGTCGGAACGTGGAGGCATACATGGATGATATTGTGGTCAAGTCACGAAAGGGTTCTGACCTACTGACTGATCTTGCTGAAACCTTTGCCAACCTCAGGAGGTATGATATCAAGCTCAATCCATCCAAGTGCACATTCGGAGTTCCTGGTGGGAAGTTACTCGGTTTTCTCGTTTCTAAACGAGGAACCGATGCCAACCCAGAAAAAATTGGTACTATACTCCGAATGAAGCGCCCTGTGCGCGTGCACGATGTCCAGAAGCTTACTGGTTGCTTGGCCGCTTTAAGTCGATTCATTTCTCGCCTCGGTGAAAAGGTGTTGCCTCTTTACCGACTTATGAAGAAGTCCGACAAGTTCGAGTGGACTCCAGAAGCTGATGCAGCGTTTGCAGAGCTAAAAGCCCTGCTCTCCACCCAGTCGGTGCTTGCTGCCCCAATCAGCAAAGAGCCTTTACTACTTTACATTGCAGCCACAGGACAAGTTGTCAGTACAGTACTTACGGTCGAGCGGGAAGAAGAAGGAAAGGCCTTCAAAGTTCAGCGCCCAGTATATTATATTTCTGAAGTTTTGACTCCATCAAAGCAAAGATACCCTCATTATCAGAAGCTTGTCTATGGGATTTATATGACCACAAAGAAAGTTGCTCAGTACTTCTCTGATCATTCCATTACAGTCGTGAGTGACGCTCCATTGTCAAAGATTCTACACAACAGAGATGCAACTGGTCGAGTGGCAAAATGGGCGATTGAACTTATTCCCCTAGATGTCAAGTTTGAGGCAAAGAAAGCTATCAAGTCCCAAGCAATAGCAGATTTCGTCGCCGAGTGGATTGAACAACAACTGCCGACTCAAGTTCACTCGGAGCACTGGACCATGTTCTTCGATGGTTCCAAAATGCTGAATGGTTCCGGTGCTGGAGTAGTACTGGTCTCCCCCCGAGGAGATAAGCTCAGATATGTTCTCCAAATCCACTTTGATTCCTCCAATAACGAAGCAGAATATGAAGCACTTTTGTATGGGTTGCGCATGGCCATTTCACTCGGTGTCCGTCACCTCATGGTCTATGGCGACTCAGATTTGGTGGTTAATCAAGTGATGAAGGAGTGGGACGTTAGAAGTCCAGCCATGACTGGTTATTGCAATGCAGTGAGAAAGTTAGAGAAGAAATTCGAGGGGTTAGAGCTCCATCATATACCCCGACTGAAAAATCAAGCAGCTGATGACTTGGCAAAGATAGGTTCAAAGAGAGAAGCCATCCCCAGCAATGTGTTTTTGGAACACATCCACACGCCATCGGTTCAAGAAGACCCTTTCACTGATGAAACGCCGCAGCCAAAAAGTGCCACGGATCCGACTGAAGTTGAGATTCCAGCAGTGGTCGACCTGATCATGGAGGTTGTGGTCATCACTCCCGACTGGACGGTGCCATACATCGTGTACATCCTAAGGAAAGAGCTCCCAGAAGACGAAGAAGAGGCTCGATAGATCGTCCATCGATCCAAGGCCTTTACTGTCATAAAGGGACAGTTATATAGAGAAAGCGTGACTGGAGTCAGCCAGAAGTGTATAACGCCAGAAGAAGGTCAAATAATTCTTGATGATATCCACTCGGGGACCTATGGCCATCATGCGTCCTCTCGGACCATTGTGGCCAAAGCATACCGAGCGGGATTTTACTGTCCAAGAGCAAATGAAATGGCGAAAGAGATAGTCGACAAATGTGAAGGATGCCAGTTCTACTCCAATATGTCGCACAAGCCCGCGTCAGCCCTGTAGACCATCCCACTCATCTGTCCCTTTGCCGTTTGGGGATTGGATATGGTTGAACCTCTGGGAACGGGCAGGAGCGGCTTCACTAATGTGCTAGTGGCAGTTGACAAGTTTACCAAATGGATTGAAGCTAAACCTATCAAGAATCTTTATACCTGCACGGCTATCAGTTTCATCAGAGAGTTGATATTCAGATATGGAGTTCCACATAGCATCGTCACTGACAATGGGTCAAACTTCGATTCTGACAAGTTCAGAGCCTTTTGCACCTCCCAAGACACACGAGTCGACTATGCTTCAGTCGCCCACCCCCAGTCGAATGGACAAGCAGAAAGAGCAAATGGCTTGATTCTCAAAGGACTGAAACCCCGGCTGATGCGTGACCTCAAACACGCCGCTGGCGCGTGGGTCGACGAGCTTCCATCAGTTCTTTGGGGATTGAGGACCACCCTGAATCGGTCGACCGGACGAACCCCATTCTTTCTGGTCTATGGGGCTGAACTAGTCTTGCCAAGTGATTTGCTTCACAATGCACCCCGAGTCGAGCTCTACTCTGAAGATGAAGCCGAACAAGCCCGGCAGGACGCAGTCGACCTTCTAGAAGAAGAAAGAGAGATGGCCATGATCCGATCAACTATCTATCAGCAAGACTTACGTCGATTCCATGCTAGAAATGTGAAGAGTCGAGCCTTCCAGGAAGGAGACTTGGTCCTCCGAGTGGATCAACAGAAACCACATAAGCTCGCTCCTAATTGGGAAGGTCCCTTCATCGTCACCAGAGTCCTCCACAATGGAGCGTACCATCTTTACAATGTCGATCGCCAGATCGATGAGCCACAAGCCTGGAATGCGGAGCTGCTCCGCCGCTTTTACACTTAAGTACTGTTGGGACCCCGATCCTAAGCCACATCGATCTAGCATGTAACACATCATATCACTTTGCGGCCTCACGCACGGTATTCCCACGGGTGCCACCTTACCTGGCCCGGGACCGTTTGCGCCTTTTGGCTCACGTATATGATAGTGTCGCTAGCATCCATATGACAGAGAACTCGGGCGGACATGGCTAGTCGTGAACCCAAAGCGGCACTAACCCATGGGGACATGCATACATGAATCAACTTCGAGCATGTCGGTCAGCAGCGTGTGAATCCGGGCTGTAGCACTGGGCTAACAGGACTCCGGTAACTCGGGCTGTAGCAGGCTAGGCAGGACTCCGGATGTCACCGCGTGGCATTTCCCCGAAGGGACAGACGCACGAACGAAGTGAAACACAAGCCGGCTAGTCAAGTGTCCTGAGCAGTAGTGCTGGGCTAGCAGGACTCCGGTGAACCGGGCTGTAGCGGACTACTATGGCTCAAGGAGGCAATAGACTACATTTCCCCATAAGAGAGGCTACCAAGGATAAACAACTAGATTGCCGGATCCCACACATAGCAAGCATTTCAATCATACACACAATATGCTCGATATGTGTAAATACAACATGGCATCACAACATAACTCTACGACTCCAGTATTTATTCAATAGGCTCCGAGGAGCGAGATATTACAAACATGGGTCTCATGACCCAACATTCAGAGCATACAAATCAAAGCACATGCGGAAGCTTAACATGTCTGGGTACAAACATCTACAAATGAAAAAGGCTGAGAAGCCTGACTATCTACCAGATCCTGCCAAGGGCATAAGATCGCAGCTGAGGTAACAAGCTAAACGTCGAAGTCCACACGGAACTACTAGCGAGACTGACGTCTCTATGCAAAAACTTAAAATAGGCAAACGTGAGTACAAATGTACCCAGCAAGACTTACATCAGAACTAGCTACATATGCATCAGTATCAATAAAGGGGGTGGTGGAGTTTGACTGCAGCAAGCCAGCTTTGACTCGGTGACTATCCTGAACTACGACTACAAGTAACTCTTTGAGGTGGCGCACGCGAGTCCACATATTCACCATATCAATACACCACTATGAATCCGCTCCCGTCTCCCTACGAGAACGCCATCCATAGCACTCACGCTTATCTTGCGTATTTTATAGTATCCACTTTCACTTGTCTATGAACTGTTATAGGCAACCCAGAAGTCCATTACTGCGGACACCACTTATCCTCGTTTACACGACATGTACTCGGCAACCTTCAAGCGGAATCCCAGCGAGGGTGTCGGCCACGGCCTACCTAAACACTCAAGTCTCTAGTCCAGGTTTATCGCCTATTCAGGTTCCATCCGCAGGGAGTCCGGCCGAGGTTTCCACATACGGCCCCGAACGATGTGTGCAGGGTTCCCGAGACACCAAACGGGCGCCCGGTACACCGTGCCACGTGCCTACCGCAACACAGCCCACCCCTACGGTCAGCACTGCGTGCGGCCCCCAGCATACTACAAACACCATAAACTACTTGCAACTCCTGGACAAAGGACAAGGGTGATCAAGAAGCCGAGAGAGTCAATTAAGGATCCCAATGTGTGGTAGTAACTGTTTCATGGATCACAAACACAGAACTCAGTTCCTGAGGACGGCTTCAATGAGACAACCCACCATGTACTCCTACATGGCCTCCCACCGCTACCTTTACCAAATCGTGTTCACACACTTAGCTCACACACAGTAGGACATGTTTACACACCTCCGATGCATCCCCGATGAATCAGACCCGACTCAACTCTAAGTAGTAGCAGGCATGACAACAAACATGAATGAGTAGGCACATCAAGGATCAAACAACTCCTACTCATGCTAGTGGGTTTCATCTATTTACTGTGGCAATGACAGGTCATGCAGAGGATAAGGGGTTCAACTACCGCAACATGTAACAGTTTAATCGTTGTTGTCCTAATGCAGTAAAAGAGAGCAGGAGCGAGAGAGTGGGATTGAATCGGAATGAACAAGGAGGTTTTGCTTGCCTGTCACTTCTGAAGATAGCATTGGGTCTTCATCAGTGTCAACGATCACATCGTCGAAGCAATGTCTACTCAGAGGGAACAAATACCGGCAACATAGAGAAAGAAACACAATCAATGCAATGCACAATATGATGCATGATCAAGACATGGCGAAATGGGTGTGTTGGGCTAGTGCAACTACAACCAGAAGGTTTTGAGATTATTTGAACAAAGGATTCAAATACAAGCCTAATTATGAACTTACATAAGTGCATTATCATGTTTCATCTATACAACAAGGTTAGGTCGCTCTAACATGCATGAAACCAGTACAGATGGATAGATTGGATTTTTCTGATCATTTTCCATATATAATTTGTTTGATTTGGAGCTATGGTTGATTTTATATGAATTTTAGAAGTTTGCATTAATTTCTGGAATTTCCTGAATAAGAATAATTCCAGAAAAAGGGTTGTTGCGTCAGCATGACATCACCCTGATGTCAGCAGGTCAACTGCGGCTGACCAGGTCAACCCTGACCAGTGGGGTCCACACGTCAGTAACCCAGTGCCGGTTTGTCTCACCGACAGGTGGGGCCAGTCAACGACCACGTCAGTGTGGTCAAAGTTGACACGTGGGCCCACTGCAATTAGATTAATCTTAATCTTGCTTAGTTAGCCGGTTAGTTAGGCAGTGGGGCCCGACTGTCTGTGTAACGCCCCGGATCTGATGCGCCAGGTGTCCTCCAGTTATTCGCTGTTGTTGCTTTGTCATTCGCCCATAGATCATTGGAACTCTTCATACCAACTTAAGGCAATTTACAATTGATTGTTTGAAAGAGCTCGAGAAAATGGTATACTCGGACTAGGATGGATGATGTGGACTACCTTGTTGAAGTCAACGCAAGGGGTGATTTTGCTTGCGCGTGCTCTTAAGAACTTCAGCATTTCCATATTCATCAAGGTTCTACCAACATCGGGGTTGAGGATCCTGGCAACACATCTTACTACCTTGACAAATAGTGATGGACAATGCATATGCACAGAAAGACACCCCTTTCTCAGATTTCACCTTAGCGAGGCCAAGGGAACGAAATCTGGATGATCGACCAAGAGACATTTAGCACCCCGCTTCTAATGTTCTCCTTGATGTGCTAGCGCAACCCATTTGTAGATATGGTTTGATAACTAGAACATCAAGTAAAAGGTCGGACTTCAGAAGCTTAAGAATCCATAAGGAATAACTACGGAGGCGGGTCCTGCGAGATCCTTATGGGAAGGTGACCAACTTCTTCAACCAAGATATTACAATAATAGGCCTTCCGGCTAGGTGGGTTGGCCACGACATCCACGTTACTGGGTTACCGAGAGACCAATATTATAATTCTTGGGACATGTTCCAACCATCATAACTGCCTGAGATTCAGATCTGGTTGGTGTCGGGATATTCCAGACTCACCGAATCTAGAAAGAAAAGTGAAAGTTTGCTACACAAATCGACGAGATGACGTTGCGAGATTCTCGAGAAATGAACTACGATAGTAAGCTCCAAAACATGAGCTGGTTCTGCTACACACCTGTGAACACACTGTCCTAGGCAAGCATGACCACATGGTAGTCTTATAATAAAACACTACCGAGTTCAGGTTGGGAACCACCATCGAGGATATCGAAGTCCTAACATAAGTCATGACTAGCCCTTATGAAGGAACTCTTTCTCCTTGAACAAATCAATCAGTGGCTTGGTGTGCTAGGAATACACATGGAATGGAGATGATCAGTCTATCAAACCATAAATACTTCGCACATGCGTGACTGACTTGGGATGATTCCAAAGGAAGCAAAAACAAACTTTCTCGAATTCACGGTAGCAACTTACATCAGATACACGTGAATTAGAGGAAGTCACTTCTCTCATCCAAACATATACCTCAGGGACGGGACTCGAAGGCATTGTTTACAAATTTCCAACACTAGCTTAATGTCCAAAAAAATCATGGAGAAGATAAGGATGTTGTCGATGGGCTCAACAATAATTGATCCAGGTTTTCCATATAAGTGGAATTCCATAATTATGTGAACAAGATGATAGCATTGGTCAGACCAAAGGATGTAATGGTGTATGCTCGAGGAATCAACCACGAGTAAGACAACATTACGAATATCGTTGGTTCTAACTTGATTTGACGATAGCCCACACTCAAATCAAGGTTTGATCAAGACAATAGATTCAACAGTTGATCACGAGGATCAGTCGACGAGGATATCATCTTTCTTCAACACACACACACACACTCAAGGATATCCCTTAGTGATGAACTAAGTCGGACAAGCTTTTATCTTCCAACTCTCCAAGTTGTTCTTAAGCTTAACCAACTAGCTCAGGGGTATCCAACACAGATTCTTGGAGAATGGGTGGTTGGAGGAAAACCAACATGATCACGAACTCAACATAGCGGTCAGGCGACAACCAGGTAATACTTCCGAGAAGATATTCGGAACATCACGAACCACCGATATGTTACTAAGTTCGAGAAAAAACTTGCTTTTCAGGGCAAGACGACATGATCAAAAGAGTGAGGAATTGACACAATCCTAACTCATTGATCGAAAGTGCACCAGAAATAAGGACTAGGTAGCACGATCAATCTTAGGATGATGATTTAATAACCAACACACTAAGAATGAGAATATTGTCCATTTACTACCAAGCAACGGGGTTGCTAGGAGTATTGATTCCCCACATCACAGTTCACCCGTCGGCATTCCGGTTACAACCAACACGAAGACCAAGAAATGAATAATGATGGCGAAAGTATCACTATATCAAGAATTCATAAGAGATTGTACAATTCTCACGTCATTCTTGACATGAAAGAGGGTGACACTCCAAGGTAGAACAGAGGAAGAGCTGAATTGGCATTTTGATCTGTGGAATACAACTACTTTGACCTAATCCTCGAAGTGGACAAGGTACTGGAGTTTGTTTCTCCTAGTCATTCTGTAATAGAATAGCTTAACGGACCACGCCAATGATAGGCATCGATGAACGAATGCACGCATACTCTTGAGTATCAAATGATAGACGGGGATCAGAATACAACTAAAGAGAACAACTCAAGGAACATATAACTTTGTGAGTTGTGGATTCATGGGTTAGTATGTCAAACGAGTTCAACAAATTTCTTCCGGATAACCCATGCGGAATGATAGAACTGGCAGAGTCACAATATGAATGGAGTACTCCTCAAGAGCACCCTGTTTGTGATCTTTTGGTTCAAAGAACATCTGCCTTAATGGTTCATGGTATTTGGAAGAAGGAAATACCACGGACCTCGAGGACTATCACAAAGGTTACTAATATCCTAAAGGTACGAGCAACACTATCGACACGAGGTAAGTAGAGTGAATCTTGGGTCAAGAACCCAAGAGTAGAATACCTACTACTAAATGGCATCATGGGATGCTTTCGAGAATGGTGGCCAGAATCATCACACCGGGAACACAAAGCATTGCTAGATTACTAGGTGACTCCCTAAGACACCCGGGGTCATAATAATAGCTCCAACATATATGTCGAGGTAATAGAGTACCTCAACTCACCAATTAGTGTGATTAATCTGGCCCAAATGGACATCAGGAACATGGAGGAATGATTGCAAGTGCATCAGACTATCTAGAAACCTGGGATGACTCGGACAGCATAACGGCTGTAAATGCTCAAAAAACATTTGAGACATTCACAACAGTTTTGCAAAACCACTCAACAGCACAATATCAATGTTCTGAGATCAACTGAGAACACATGGAAGTAGTAGAAACTGAACTGGGCTTGAATCCATCAGTCCTATAAGTCTATGGATTAGTAACACGTCATCCTGATAGATAGATGAGAAGGCCTAGTTATTAATCCCCGTAGAAGAGAAGAGGCTGACTCAGATCAGAAGGCCATGAGGTAAAGGAGTAAAAAGAGCCTTACGTTCCCTTCCACAATCAATTCCCCTACATAACTCAAGCATTTCTAGACTCAACTTCGACCAGTTTGGCTTGGTAATCCTACAGGCAGTCATGCTCTGATACCAAAGCTGTCGGGACCCCGATCCTAAGCCACATCGATCTAGCATGTAACACATCATATCACTTTGCGGCCTCACGCACGGTATTCCCACGGGTGCCACCTTACCTGGCCCGGGACCGTTTGCGCCTTTTAGCTCACGTATATGATAGTGTCGCTAGCATCCATATGACAGAGAACCCGGGCCGACATGACTAGTCGTGAACCCAAAGTGGCACTAACTCATGGGAACAGGCATACATGAATCACATCGAGCATGTCGGTCAGCAGCGTGTGAATCCGGGCTGTAGCACTGGGCTAACAGGACTCTGGGAACCCGGGCTATAGCAGGCTAGGCAGGACTCCGGATGTCATCGCGTGACATTTCCCCGAAGGGACAGACACAGGAATGAAGTGAAACACATGCCGGCCAGTCAAGTGTCCTGAGCAGTAGTGCTGGGCTAGCAGGACTCCGGTGAACCGGGCTGTAGCGGACTACTATGGCTCAAGGAGGCACTAGACTACAATTCCCCATAAGAGAGGCTGCCAAGGATAAACAACTAGATTGTCGGATCCCACACATAGCAAGCATTTCAATCATACACACAATATGCTCGATATGTGTAAATACAACATGGCATCACAACATAACTCTACGACTCCAGTATTTATTCAATAGGCTCCGAGGAGCGAGATATTACAAACATGGGTCTCATGACCCAACATTCAGAGCATACAAATCAAAGCACATGCGGAAGCTTAACATGTCTGGGTACAAACATCTACAAATGAAAAAGGCTGAGAAGCCTGACTATCTACCAGATCCTGCCGAGGGCATAAGATCGCAGCTGAGGTAACAAGCTAAACGTCGAAGTCCACACGGAACTACTAGCAAGACTGACGTCTCTCTGCAAAAACATAAAATAGGCAAACGTGAGTACAAATGTACCCAGCAAGACTTACATCAGAACTAGCTACATATGCATCAGTATCAATAAAGGGGGTGGTGGAGTTTGACTGCAGCAAGCCAGCTTTGACTCGGTGACTATCCTGAACTACGACTACAAGTAACTCTTTGAGGTGGCGCACGCGAGTCCACATATTCACCATATCAATACACCACTATGGATCCGCTCCCGTCTCCCTACGAGAACGCCATCCATAGCACTCACGCTTATCTTGGGTATTTTAGAGTATCCACTTTCACTTGTCTATGAACTGTTATAGGCAACCCAGAAGTCAATTATCGCGGACACGGCTATTCGAATAGATGATGTTAACCTTGCAGGGGTGTACTTCTTCACACACGCTCTCACCACTTATCGCCGTTTACACGACATGTACTCGGAAACCTTCAAGCGGAATCCCAGCGAGGGTGTCGGCCACGGCCTACCTAAACACTCAAGTCTCTAGTCCAGGTTTATCGCCTATTCAGGTTCCATCCGCAGGGAGTCCGGCCGAGGTTTCCACATACGGCCCCGAACGATGTGTGCAGGGTTCCCGAGACACCAAACGGGCGCCCGGTACACCGTGCCACGTGCCTACCGCAACACAGCCCACCCCTACGGTCAGCACTGCGTGCGGCCCCCAGCATACTACAAACACCAGAAACTACTTGCAACTCCTGGACAAAGGACAAGGGTGATCAAGAAGCCGAGAGAGTCAATTAAGGATCCCAATGTGTGGTAGTAACTGTTTCATGGATCACAAACACAGAACTCAGTTCCTGAGGACGGCTTCAATGAGACAACCCACCATGTACTCCTACATGGCCTCCCACCGCTACCTTTACCAAATCGTGTTCACACACTTAGCTCACACACAGTAGGACATGTTTACACACCTCCGATGCATCCCCGATGAATCAGACCCGACTCAACTCTAAGCAGTAGCAGGCATGACAACAAACATGAATGAGTAGGCACATCAAGGCTCAAACAACTCCTACTCATGCTAGTCGGTTTCATCTATTTACTGTGGCAATGACAGGTCATGCAGAGGATAAGGGGTTCAACTACCGCAACATGTAACAATTTAATCGTTGTTGTCCTAATGCAGTAAAAGAGAGCAGGAGCGAGAGAGTGGGATTGAATCGGAATGAACAAGGAGGTTTTGCTTGCCTGGCACTTCAGAAGATAGCATTGGGTCTTCATCAGTGTCAACGATCACATCGTCGAAGCAACGTCTACTCAGAGGGAACAAATACCGGCAACATAGAGAAAGAAACACAATCAATGCAATGCACAATATGATGCATGATCAAGACATGGCGAAATGGGTGTGTTGGGCTAGTGCAACTACAACAAGAAGGTTTTGAGCTTATTTGAATCAAGGATTCAAATACAAGCCTAACTATGAACTTACATAAGTGCATTATCATGTTTCATATATACAGCAAGGTTAGGTTGCTCTAACATGCATGTAACCAGTACAGATGGATAGATTGGATTTTTCTGATCATTTTTCATATATAATTTGTTTGATTTGGAGCTACGGTTGATTTTATATGAATTTTAGAAGTTTGCATTAATTTCTGGAGTTTCCTGAATAAGAATAATTCCAGAAAAAGGGTTGTTGCGTCAGCATGACATCACCCTGATGTCAGCAGGTCAACTGCGGCTGACCAGGTCAACCCTGACCAGTGGGGTCCACACGTCAGTGACCCAGTGCTGGTTTGTCTCACAGACAGGTGGGGCCAGTCAACGGCCACGTCAGCGTGGTCAAAGTTGACACGTGGGCCCACTGCAATTAGATTAATCTTAATCTTTCTTAGTTAGCCGGTTAGTTAGGCAGTGGGGCTCGACTGTCTGTGTCACTGGAGGGTTTAATTAGTGGGTCATTAGCCACTAATGAATCCCATGTCGGCAGTCGCCGGAGCCTGGCCGGCGGCGACCAAAACGACGACGGCGCGGCTCGGATTTGAGCTATGGGCGGCCAAACAACACGCGGAAGGGATCTACGCGTAGATGGAGGTCGTGCGCATCCAAAGGTGCAAGCGGCATCGCCGGAGATGTACCAAAGCGACGGCGGTGACAACGGCTGCGGCGGCCGGAGTCCGGCCGACCTCGGGGGCGAGGCTACGGCGCATGGAGGGACGAACCGACGAGTGCTACGGGTTTCTGGAGATGCCATGAGCACGAATACGCGCTCAAAAGCAAGCTCTAGTGGGTGCAATGGCGGCGGAGACATGGCCGGCGGTGGTGAGTTCTCGGGCTCGGTGGCGAGGCTAGTTAGAGCTTGAAATCAATGCGGGAAGGAGAGGGATTTGGAGCAGGTGCTCACTTGGAGTCGCAGGAGCTGGTCGTCGGGCTCGAGGGCGACTTGACGGCGACGGATCGACGATGAAGAACGGCGGCAACTGAGGTTGAAGACGGCGGTGATGACGACGTTGCAGGCCTCCCGCTACCACGTGCTTTGGGGTGAAGCTCCACGGTGTCGAGGCGGAGCTATAGGACCGGATGACGAGGCGAGTCTTGCGCGGTGGCGGCGGTGGTGCTCGTCGGCGGCGGCGGGGGTGTTCGGTGGTGCCGCGCGGAGAGAGCAGAGGAAGGGGGAAGGGGTCCAGAGAGAGAGGAAGAGGTGCAGAGGGGTCGAGGCGGTCTAGGGCGGCGGAGCAGGTCGAGGGGAGCAACTGTGTGGCTAGCAGGAGGTGGCCGCGGCTTGGCTGTGCGTGCGCCACGCACAGTGCCAGTATGTAACGCCCCAGATGTAACTTGCCATATTTGTAATCCAACTCTTGCCATTTTCGGCATTGTGATATAATACTCCCTCCATGGTTGGGTTTCCCGTCATTTTGCTTTTTGTTCATGTCATGCATTTCATACCATGTCATCATGTGCATCGCATTCGCATACGTGTTCGTCTCATGAATCCGAGCATTTTCCCCGTTGTCCGTTTTCAGATCCGGCGCTCCTATGTCCCCCGGCGTCCCCTTTTACCTTTTTCCGTGAGCGGGTATTAAACCTTCTCGGAATGGACCGAGGTTTGTCAAGCGGCCTTGGTATAGCACCGGTAGACCGCATGTCAAGTTTCGGGTCATTCGGAGGTCGTTTGATACTCCAACGGTTAACCGGGTAACCGTGAAGGCCTCGTGTGTGTTGCAGCCCAAAACCCCTCCAAAACATCCCAATAACCCATCTAAGTCACTCTCATGTCCACCGCCGTTCGATCACGATCGCGTGGCCGAAAACCGCACTCCATTTGGAGCTCCCTACCTCCTTCTACCTATAAATATACCTCCCCCTCCTCCATTTGCGGATGATTCCACCCTAACCCTAGTCATTTCCTCCCCCGCCGCCACCGGACACGTCCGACCCGAGTCGGACGCGTCCGCCGCCGCCTCCGCACCAACCGGCGCGCGCCACGTGGCCCCCGGCCGCCGCCCACAGCCGCCGGCCCGCCGGCCCGTGCGGGGCCCTCCCGGCCCGCGAGCGCCGCGCCTCCGCCCGCTCTGCCCTCCTCCTCGCGCCGCCCGCCTCTCGCCCCCACGCGCCGCCGCACCCGCCTCGCGCTCCGGCCGCCGCCGCCGCTGCGCGCCGCCACCGCTCGCCTCCCCGCTGCCGTCGCCGCTCCGGCGCCGCCCTCGCCGCCGCCTCGCCAGATCCGCCGCGCGCCGCCCCGGATCCGCCTCGCCGTCGCTCCTCCGGCCGCCGCAGCCCCGTCTCCGGCGACCGCCTCGAAGTCCGCGCCAGATCTCAGATCCGGTTGACTTCTTCCCCCCCCCCCCAAAATCTACTAAGTCCCGAAATTTGTGCTAAAATGTCGCATGTTCATCGCATCATAACTTGCTGTATGCGGCTCCGTTTCGTGCGTACAATATGTCAAATTGTTCGCCTCGATGAGTACATCATTTCATTCCATTGCATCATCTTCATTTGAGTTTATCTTGATGCCCGAAATGCTGTTGGAAGAGGGCTATGTGATGTTAGTTTCTGATTCTTATCAGAACATGCACTTTTGTCATTTTTGCCATGATTGATGTGTGCATCCTATGAAGTTGAGTCCTACATGAGTTTTGTAATACGACATGTTACCTTTACAGAGAATTATGCCATGTATTTTTGTGACCTCTGTGGTGACTAGCACAAGCATGCAAACTAGGGTACTTGATGTTGCTGATTTCAGAGACTTAGTAATTTCACTAAGTCTCTGCCTGCTGTTATTTTTTATGCCATGTGTTCATGTTGTTTCAGAGAGAACTACGCCTCTTTTGAGCATGATCAGTAAGAGTGTTTTGAGAATATGGTTTTTCTCTATCCATCCATGCCTTTTTTTGTATTTATAAAGTGCCATAGCTTGAGTCAAACGAGCTCTACTTTTGCTATAAAATGTTGCTGGCAGATTGTTTACATTTTCTGATCCTTTTTGGCTTATGGTCAGTAAGGGACTTTTGTTAAGTGCTTTGAGTAGATTCATGCCGCGCCTTATTTCGCTATGTCCTGATCCTTTAGCATGTTGTTTCATTACTCTAAACATGTCATCCTGATGTTAGTTTCTGGCATGTTGCTATTTTCTCCAAGTCTGTGAACCTGTTATCTTTTGCACTTTTGCCATGCTTGTTTAAACCTGTTGTGGTGTGATTTAGCCGTAGCTCAGTGTTCATCTTTTGTCAAGCATCTTGAGTAGATTACTGTCATATGTGTCGTGGATTTGTCACGGCAGATGTCCTAGTAAGAGGACTTAGTCGTGGAGCCATCGCAACGGGTTAGCTTGAAGGGGTTAAAGTGGACACAAGGACACGGTTTTTATACTAGTTCGGCCCCTTCGATGAAGGTAAAAGCCTACGTCTAGTTGTGATGGGATTGATGGGTTTCGAGGGCTTAGGGAGCGATAAGCTTCGCCTAAACCTCGAGTTCTTTTTTCTCTGTCCCCAAACCGCCGCCGGGTCATCCCCTTATATACACGGGTGACGCCCGTCGGTCTGCAAAGTCCCAACCTCCGGCTAATAAACGTGCCCGGGTCGGTCTCTCTATTCCTAACTTACAATACAAGTTTACATCAGGCCGGTTTACACCATAAACCTTTAAACCGATTATGGGCCTTAGGCCCTTCTATCTCTCCTTGGGTTTTAACATCTTGGGTCTGCTGACGGAGGTAACCCGGGCCCTGCAGGCCGGTTTACCCCGGATAGCAACATCCCCAACATTAGGCCCCAGATTGATTTGAACAGGTTCATGTCAATCCTTAATAAGAATTTCTGCCTTCAAATGTCTTCCAGTGACTTGTTAAACCGTCGTTTCTCCGTCTCCTCTTGCTGTGGTAAACCGATATGACGTCAGCGCAAGCTACCGTCTCCTTTCGCTAACCCGCAAGAATCAGGGCGACGGCTGGGCTTCCGAAATCTCCGGCCCCTGGATTCGCGCGCCTGACACGCACGCCGCGCCTTATAAATAGGACTTGAAGGCCATCTTCCTTTCCTCCCCTTCTTCGTCTTCCTCGCGACCCAGACCTCAAAGCTCCGCCGCCGCCGTCAGCTGCTGCACCAACTCCGGCCGCTGCATCAACCTGATCGGTTCAGAGCACCGCGGCGACTTTCCGCATCTGTTTGGACCCCGGTAAGGCCCCTGTTCTTGTTGCTTTAGATCTGTTCTAGGGTTCATCGTTCTGCTACTGTTTCTTGCTCATCCCCATAGCAGCCTTTGCGAACAGATGATGCTACCTGTACCTGGATTTGTAGTTCCTCTTAGCAGTCGCTATAAATTTGCACTCATTTCCTTAGATCTTACTCTTGTCCCTGCTTGTCGAACTTATGTTGTTCTGCTGTGAGCCCGACTTCACATTACCTGTTTTTATTTCTTTTCGCCCTAGCTGTAGATCCATTGCTTTGAAAGAATCCGTACGGGATCTGTTTCTGTTTTCATACTCACAACTGTTTAGATCTGGTCGGTTTAACTCTTAACAAAGCGAACAAACCGATCTACACATCCATTAGTCCCCTTGATGAACCGCCGGTTGATATTATTGTAGATAACCTGACTCTATATAAGAGCATCTTCGGTTTACAATCATACTTGCTCTCAAACCGGAATACCTTTGCCTTGTAGATTTCCTCATGGCAAAACAGGTGTATGAATGCAACTGGGTCCCCTCTTGCATCACTGAGACCCAACTAAACAACTTAGTTCTGACTGGTGCTTTGAGTAGCAAAAGTACCATCCATTGGAGGGTTCCAGGAGACGAATGTCCTCCTACCCCGCAGGAGGGAGAAGTGGTGGTGTTTGCGGATCACCTGGCCCGGGGGTTTAACCCACCCGGTTCAAAATTTTATCGGGACGTCTTGGCTAATTTTAGGTTGCGCCCACAAGACGTTGGTCCCAATTCAGTCACGAACATCTGCCATTTTCAAGTACTTTGCGAGGCATACTTTCAAGAGGAACCCACTGTAGAGCTGTTCCGGGACTTTTTCCATCTGAACCGACGTACTGAATTTACCGATGGCCCTAATATGGAACTGGGTGGTATGGCGATTCAGAAGAGGAAAGAGGTGACTTATCCTCACGCCAAGTTGCATAGTCATCCGCAAGAATGGAATTGCACTTGGTTCTATTGCAAGGATACCTCCCCTGCTGAAGAAAATCCACTACCCGGTTTCCGTCCAGAGAGACTCAGCAATACTCACCCCTTCCCCCCACGGCTAACTGCCAAAGAGAGGAGTAAGTATGCCCCTCAGCTGTCCAAGCTCAGAGCCTTCATGGCTAACGGTTTAACGGGGGTAGATCTTGCTCGTTGCTGGATCTCATGGAGCATCCTGCCCCTTAGCATCCGCTCCGGTTTAATGTGCCAATACACGGGTCGGGTTGATGACCCTTTGAGGCACTGCAACATTCAGCTGACGGAGGACGAAGTCGCTGAAGCTGTGAAAAAGATGCTGAACGAACCGGAATATGTTTGCGCTCGAACCGGCCTGCTTCCATTTTGTGCCACAAACAAACCACCTGCTGTAAGTAGCTCCTCTGTTTATAGAATCTTTTGATCTCCTTATATATATGTTGTTAACTCCAGTCCTTCCTGAGACAGGGAGATGATCCCTTTTGGAGCAAGAAGTTACAAGAGCCGACCGAAAAGGTAACTCGACCCAAGACGAGGGTGAAGAAGCCTGCTCAGAGGAAAAGGAACACCGCTTCCAATACTCCGGATTTAGAGGAGGATGATGTGGGTAATCCGGACCTCGGGGTAGACCTCGATTCAGTTGGTTTGCTTTTTATACGTCTTATTGATGATGATATTTGTCAGGACGACGCTGAAGTGAGCCATGCCGAAGGCCCAGAGGTAACTATTCTTTCTTCTGATGCCGTTCCTTTGCCTTTGAAAAAACCTCGCCAAGCAAACCGGAGAATTAAATTTTCTCACCCTCTTGCTTACTTGGATCCCAAATTTCTTATGAAGACCCAGCAACATGAAGCTCGACGCACCACCCGACATAGCGGCCAGGTAGTCACCTCCGCCGGTTTACCGAACAACCCGGTTCGGAAACGCCGCTCAGAGGTCTCCGATTTACGCGCTAGCCTTCCTCCTAAAGCAGGTTTAACTCGTCAGCCTCTAAATCCATCTGACTCCGATTATCAGGTCACTTCCCATTCCTCTTCCGGTGAATCTTCAGCCACTCAACTGCCACCGTTGAAGACAGTTATTGGGTGAGTTGGACCGATCACAACATATCTCTGTATGGGTCTCTTAATCCATCTTATACCGTTTTTTCAATCTTTGGGCTTTTCCCAGGGCCAAACCTAGACCGAGCAAGAAGGCTCGTCTGGATAACCCGGCTGGAGGAACTGCCGCCCCTGAACCGGAGAAAACTCCTGGTGCTGACGCTCTGGGTCGTGAAGATACTCAGAGTTATCTATCTCCGCAAGATGACACCTGCGCTGAAGAAAGGATTATCGAACCTGCCAGCCATACTGATCCGCCTGCCAGTCCTGTTCGGGTTGAGGAATCCATCCCTCCTTCTGGAACTGCTGATAAACCGACAGGGCCACTGCAGAGCAGCGATTCCAAGGATGATGATGTTGTGATTACCGGCATCGGTCACTCTGAACCGGGGAACACTGCTACCTTAGCCAAGCATACTGCCAAGGACGAAATCCCGGCCATGAAGGGCAAATGGGACCTTGACTCTTCTACGTACGCCGCTTTAAGCGCCCCGGATCTTTATTCCGGGTACCTGAACCGACTGTACACCAGTCGGGATTATGAAGCTGGCATGATCAAGATGATGAAGGAGAAACTTGAGGTAACTCCCTTGTGCTTCATTCCATTGCAACTTAGATTATCAATGTTTCCAAACCGAAATGGTAAACCGGATCAGGCTGTCTTGACAATTAAAGCCCGGTTTAGAAAACCCAAGGCTTCAACATAGGTCATAACCAGAAAACATCATTAGATAACTATTAGCCCCCAAGTGCCAAGTTTAAATACTTGTATTAATCTTGGGACTTTTTGCAATGGGAAACTTGTGTTAAAATCAAATATGCATTAGCCCCCAAGTATCGAGCACATAACCTGCTTGTGTGGTTGATACTTCCAAACCGTGCAATATTTTCTGAACACTGTTGACGACCTGCTGCAGGGGGACCTGAAGATCAAAGCGAACCAAGTCTCGGACCTTCAGGAAATCCTAAGAACCCAACAGGCTGAAACTGAAAAAGCGAAGGATGAATTGGCCAACGCCTTAACCGTTATGGAACAGCTGAAAGAGAGCCACACAAAGGAACAAGCTGACTGGGCTACTGAGAGAGCTCTTCTGACGAAGAGGGCTGAAAATGCCGAAGCTGCTCTTAAACCGGTGGTTGATGAATTATCCACCGTGAAGCGACAGATACACTCCATGACCTCTGCTGTCTTTGGTAAGCTTTTCGACGCCCTTCTTCCAATTTGTACCTTGTCTGTTACCTCCTATGTCCGGTTTGTAATCCATCTTGAAACACTGCTGGCTCATGTATTGGACACTTGGGTTCTGATGTGCGGATGAAACTCAAAGCTGCTTATACTCTGATTGAACAGTTATACACCGGAGCACAAAGAGCTATCACCACTGCATCGCACAACAACCCTGCGCCGGCTCTGATTCAAGACACATTAAAGAGGCTGTCCATGCTGCCGGCCCGGATTGAAGAATTGAAAAGATCAGCTGCTCGAACTGGAGCTATCACTGCCTTGATCCGGGCCAAAGCGTGGGTACCAGATTTCGATCCTGTCGAAGCGGCCCAAGGATACCCCAGCTTGAAGGAAGACGGTTCAGACTTTGGTGAAGATGATTTGAGGGCGATAAACCGGGCGGTGCGCCCCCTAGCTTGTCAATTGGCTGAGGAGGCAGATCTGTCACGTTACCAAGCCCAATACGACAACCAGAACAAACGATTATCTGCCCCGGTCCCTGAAGCGGGAAACCTTGTTCCTCCAATCCGTAAGCATACTTACGCCCCAGACATTGAACCGTCTTCGCTGATTCACGAAGAAGCCGTCTTTCAAGCGCTAATGGGAATCGACTGGACCACTGCTGATTTCCAGCCAATGGGTAACCAAGATGGAGCTGAAGCGGCGCGAGACGATCCCCAGCCTTCGAACCAAGGCGGCGAACAGGCGTAATCAACGCTCCGGTTCACCCTACTTGGTGACGTCTTAATCCGTCAACGAACAATATATTCAGGCACTACGTTGCCTTGTAATAAGATAGTTTAATACCTCTGCCTTTGAATGTGCCTTCGCGCACGGGTACTGATGCTCTTTCCAATGACGTTTCCAACTTATGTTTCCTGTCTTTACTGAGTACACAATGTGATTTTTCGACCACCTGAACCGTGCTGCGCCTCTGCCAAACCGGGCAATTTGCCTCCGGGTTAAAACGGACCAGGCTATGCCAGCTGAATCGGTTTAAGGATACTTGACGTTCCGAAGAACCAAAAAACACCACAATAAAGGCAGAAAACAAAACCAAATACGAAAAGGCAACGCGATAGTAAAACGCATGCGAATAGTGGTTACTATGAACCGTTCAGAAGGCGTGACCATCGTCAAGACAAAACCGAGCCCCCAAGAGGTGTAGCTACGGTTTAAGTCGACTAGGTTCCTAACTGAATCGTGGCAAATATGCCGGCCAAATGGCATTGCATTGGTTCGTCAACCAAGCCCCCAAGTGACTCAATGGCTAAAAAGCCGACCAGAAGGCATTACCATCATCAAGACATGACCGAGTTCCCATAAGGCGTAATCTACGGTTCAAGTCGATTAGGTCCCCAACTGATTCAGTGGCAAATATGCCAGCCAGAAGGCATTACCGTCGTCAAGACCTGACCAAGCCCCCCGGAGGTGTAGCTACGGTTCAGGCCGACTAGGTCCCCAACTGACTTTATAGGGATAGCTATGTTCTCTTTGGTTCGAATACGACCTATGTTTGAACAGCTGTGTTCTCTTTGGTTCGAATACGACCTATGTTTGAACAGAAATCCCCATGTTTGAATAGCTATGTTCTCTTTGGTTCGAATACGACCTATGTTTGAACAGGAAGCCTCATGCTGAATGGCTATGTTCTCTTTGGCTCGAATACGGCCTATGTTTGAACAGTAAGCCTTATGCTTGAACCGGGATATTGAACCGGATATTAAGAGCTTCACAACCCTGTAGGAGACATCTTCCCCTGAACCAGCTTTTAAACCGGAATTTGAACTTCTGTGAAGCGACCTCCAGGGGTAAGTGCACATGATGTGAAGAACAGTAGAGACCCCGCTTTACTCGAGGCTCCGGTTTATTGTATTCAATCATAATATATACATGGTCATGGTATGTACATAAGCAGAGCCCAGGGCTCATGTATAATAAGGTCGAAGATGAGCTATGTTCCACGGCCTGCTGGTCTCCTCCTCTGACGTGCGTGAATCCTTGCGCTCTCTAATATCAATCAAGTAATATGACCCATTATTCAGATTCTTGCTGACCACAAAGGGTCCCTCCCAAGGCGGGGATAATTTATGCTGATCAGATTGATCCTGGATGAGCCGAAGCACCAAATCCCCCTCCTGAAAGGTTCTGGTCCTAACCCGACGCTGTGGTAGCGGCGAAGATCTTGCTGGTAAATCGCTGAACGGGCAGCTGCCAAGTCACGCTCCTCATCCAACAAGTCAAGAGCGTTCTGCCGTGCCTGCTCATTATCCGCTTCAACATATGCTGCCACGCGAGGTGAGTCATGTCGTATATCACTTGGGAGAACCGCCTCGGCTCCATAGACCATAAAAAACGGCGTAAACCCCGTGGATCTGTTAGGCGTGGTGTTGATGCTCCATAATACAGACGGTAGCTCCTCCACCCAACAACCCGGTGTCCTTTGCAAAGGGACCAGAAGCCGGGGTTTGATACCTCTCAAGATCTCTTGGTTCGCTCGTTCTGCCTGACCATTAGACTGTGGGTGCGCTACCGAAGAAACATCAAGCCGTATATGCTCCCGTGCACAGAACTCCTTCATGGCCCCCTTGGATAGATTGGTACCATTATCTGTGATGATGCTGTGTGGAAAACCAAACCGGAAGATCACCTTCTTTATAAACCGAACCGCCGTGGCTGCATCACACTTACTGACAGGTTCTGCCTCTACCCACTTCGTAAATTTGTCAACCGCCACCAGTAGGTGGGTCTTCTTATCTTTGGAACGCTTAAAAGGCCCAACCATATCAAGCCCCCAAGTCGCAAACGGCCAAGTGATTGGAATCATCCTCAATTCTTGAGCCGGTATGTGTGCTCGTCTGGAAAATTTCTGGCAACCATCACATAATCTGACCAGGTCTTCCGCATCAGCATGAGCAGTTAACCAGTAGAAACCGTGGCGGAACGCTTTAGCCACCAATGATTTTGAACCGGCGTGGTGGCCGCAATCCCCTTCATGTATTTCTCGTAGTATCTCGCACCCCTCCTCAGGGGATATGCACCGTTGCAGCGCTCCTGACACGCTGCGATGATGTAACTCTCCTTGGAAAATCGTCATAGACTTGGACCGTCGTACTATCTGTCGAGCCAAGCTTTCGTCTTCTGGCAACTCACCCCGGTTCATATATGCCAGGTAAGGAAGCGTCCAATCCGGGGTGGCGTGAAGAGCCGCCACTAACTGAGCCTCCGGATCAGGAACAGCCAACTCCAGCTCACCGGGCAGCTGTACCGATGGGTGGTACAATACATCCAAGAAAACATTGGGTGGGACCGGTTTACGCTGAGAGCCCAAGCGACTTAAAGCATCCGCTGCCTCATTCTTTCTGCGGTCCACATGATCCACTTGATAGCCTTTGAAATGCCCAGCCACCATATCTACTTCACGTCGGTATGCAGCCATAAGCGGATCCTTAGAATCCCAGGTGCCAGATACCTGCTGAGCCACCAGATCCGAATCACCAAAGCACCTAACTCTGCTCAGATTCATCTCTTTAGCCACCCGAAGACCATGAAGCAAAGCTTCATACTCCGCCGCATTATTTGTACAGGGGAACATTAAACGTAGGACATAACAAAACTTATCTCCTCGTGGGGAGGTTAAAACGACTCCAGCCCCCGAGCCTTCCAATTGTCTTGATCCGTCAAAATGAACGGTCCAATAGGTGTTATCTGGCTTCTCCTCAGGCGCTTGTAACTCTGTCCAATCGTTTATGAAATCGACAAGTGCCTGTGACTTTATGGCCGTTCGGGGTACGTACCTTAAATCGTGCGGCCCGAGCTCGATAGCCCACTTGGCAATCCGACCGGTCGCCTCCCGGTTCTGTATAATGTCACCCAAAGGAGCAGAACTGACCACCGTGATTGGGTGTCCTTGGAAATATTGCCTCAGCTTCCGGCTTGCCATAAAAACGCCATATACCAGCTTCTGCCAATGCGGATACCTTTGTTTAGACTCGATAAGTACTTCACTGATATAGTAAACCGGTCGCTGAACCGGATGTTCCTTTCCAGCCTCCTTTCGTTCTACCACCATCGCCACACTGACTGCTCTGGCATTCGCTGCAACATATAACAGGAGTGGCTCTTTATCTACAGGGGCTGCCAACACTGGCGGATTGACTAGTTGTCGCTTCAAGTCCTCAAACGCATTATCAGCCTCCGGACTCCAGACAAACTGATCCGTCTTCTTGAGCATTTGATACAAAGGGATCGCCTTTTCACCAAGGCGACTGATAAATCGGCTTAACGCTGCAATCCGCCCGGCCATGCGCTGAACATCATTGATGCATTTCGGTTTGGCCAGGGAGGTGATGGCTGTGATCTTTTCTGGATTGGCCTCAATTCCTCTATGGGACACTAAAAATCCCAACAGCTTGCCTGCAGGTACACCAAAAACACATTTAGCCGGGTTGAGCATCATTTGGTACACTCTCAAGTTATCGAAAGTCTCCTTCAAATCGTCAACCAGGGTCTCCTTCTTTCGTGACTTGACCACAATATCATCCACATAAGCATGCACATTACGACCAATCTGCTCGTGGAGGCAATTTTGCACACATCGTTGATAAGTAGCCTGCGCACTCTTAAGCCCAAAGGGCATAGACACATAGCAGAAGGCTCCAAAGGGAGTAATAAACGTTGTCTTCTCCTGGTCCTTAACTGCCATCTTGATCTGATGATAACCCGAATAAGCATCCAAAAAACTTAAACGCTCGCAACCTGCCGTAGCATCAATGATCTGATCAATCCAGGGGAGAGCAAAAGGATCTGCTGGGCAAGCTTTATTCAAGTCTGTGTAGTCCACACACATGCGCCAGGTGCCGTTTTTCTTAAGAACTAGCACCGGATTAGCGAGCCATTCGGGATGAAAAACCTCAATGATAAACCCAGCTGCCAGGAGCCTGGCCACTTCCTCACCAATCGCTTTACGTCTTTCTTCGTTAAACCGCCGTAAGAACTGCTTTACCGGCTTGTACTTAGGATCCACATTAAGGGTGTGCTCAGCGAGTTGCCTCGGTACACCAGGCATGTCAGATGGCTTCCATGCAAAGATGTCCCGATTCTCACGGATGAACTCGATGAGCGCGCTTTCCTATTTTGGATCCAAGTTTGCACTGATGCTGAACTGCTTGGACGAATCGCCAGGTACGAAGTCAACAAGCTTAGTTTCGGCCACTGACTTGAACTTCAAGGCCGGATCGTGGTCCGTAGTTGGCTTTTTTAATGAAGTCATATCCTCCGGATCAACACTGTCTTTGTACTGCTTTAGCTCCTCCGTAGCACAAACCGATTCAGCATAAGTCGCATCTCCTTCCTCGCATTCCAAAGCGATTCGGCGGCTCCCATGAACCGTTATAGTGCCCTTGTAACCTGGCATCTTAAGTTGCAGATATACGTAGCAGGGCCGTGCCATAAATTTTGCATAAGCTGGCCGCCCGAACAAAGCGTGGTACGGACTTTGGATTTTAACCACCTCGAACGTCAGCGTCTCTGATCTGGAATCGTGACTATCGCCAAATACCACTTCAAGGGCCATCTTACCAACCGGATACGCAGACTTGCCAGGCACCACCCCGTGGAACACTGTATTGGTCGGTCTGAGATCCTTATCTGCCAGTCCCATACGACGGAAGGTCTCATAATACAAGATGTTAATGCTGCTCCCTCCGTCCATGAGCACCTTGGAGAGCTTATAACCTCCCACCTGAGGTGCTACCACCAGTGCCAACTGACCCGGATTATACACCCTGGGAGGATGATCTTCTCGGCTCCATATGATAGGCTGTTCCGACCAACGCAGATAGTGAGGCGTGGCCGGTTCGACAGCACTGACTGCCCGCCTCTGAAGCTTCCTATCTCGTTTATCCAAGCTCGTAGTGAAGACATGATACTGTCCACCACTCAACTGTTTCGGGTTGCTCTGATAACCACCTTGATTACTTTGATTATTCTGATTATTTTGGCTGACCTGTCCGCCCGGGTTACCCTGGAACCCTGGACCGGAATTCCCGCCACCGTACCCTGATCCGGAACCGGAACCGCCACCGGAGCTGTGATCATATTGGAAAGTGTTTGAGCTTTTGAATTCCTTCATGATATAACAATCCTTCCAAAGATGGGCGGCTGGTTCCTCCTTTGTTCCGTGCTTCGGACAGGGCTGGTTTAAGAAAAAGTTCAAACGCTCCGGATTAGGACCGGGATGTGCGCGGAAACTTGGCTGTTTCCCCTTACGCCGCTGGCCTTTATCCTGTGCACTTGCGCTGGCCACCAAGTCCATGCTCCCGTCCGGTTTACGCTTTCCTCCGCCTCCATTACCTGTCGGCCGATGCTGCTGGCCTTTGGTGTTGCTATTCTTCTTTCCCTTCCCTGCTTTGTCATCACCAGAGTCAGGATCCTTGGTACTGTCAGAATCCGCATACTTCACTAAAGCGGTCATGAGCGTTCCTATATCTATACAATCACGCTTCATCCGGCCCAGCTTTAGCTTCAAAGGGCCAAACCGACAGTTGCTCTCCAACAGCACCACGGCGGTATCTGCGTTGATGCGGTCTGACGAGTGCAAAACTTCTGATACCCGCCGTACCCAATGGGTAGTTGATTCCCCTTCTTGCTGAACGCAGGCTGCTAGGTCAACTATTGACATTGGCTGTTTGCACGTGTCCTTGAAATTCTTGATAAACCGGGCGCGTAATTGGGCCCATGAACTAATTGAATTAGGCGGTAAGCTCTTTAGCCAAGTCCGGGCCGTTCCTTCTAACATCATAGTGAAATACTTGGCACACGCCGTGTCATCCACATCTAGCATCTCCATAGCCATTTCATAGCTCTCCACCCATGTCTCCGGAGGCTGATCTGCCGTGTAGTTTGGTACCTTGCGGGGGCCTTTGAAGTCTTTGGGCAGGCGTACGTTGCGTAAAGCGGGAACAAGGCACGGTACTCCCAAAGAACTGGAAACCACCCCTGGCTCAACCGTAGCTGCGGGGAAGATAGGTGTAAGCTGACGAGCCTGATGCTGCGCTGCTAATCCGGCCTCCATTGCACGGGCGCGATCCACATTCTCGTGAGTATTGTCGACGCCCGCCGGATTGTTGGCGCGGAGCGCTTCACGCCTGGCGTTACTTGAAACGGCCGGCTCCTCCACGCGCCTACTATAGCTCCTGCTGGGGCGAGGGGTGGAGTGAATCCGATCACGGCTTTGCGAATACGCTTCTTGCTGGGCCAACGCGGTCCTAAGGAGCTCCTTGACCCGGCGTGTCTCTTCATCCTGCGGTGAATCTCCTTCGATCGGAATGGCTTCCAACCGAGCCGCCGCCGCGACGAGGTTATCCATCGGGTTGGAATAATGACCTGACGGCGTTGGCATGGCCGGTGGCGTATCAGTGTTATGACGAGGCAGGTCTATGACCCGGTGCTGAACCGGGGCGCCGGCTGTCGCCTCCGCACGGTTTACCCCCGGGGTGTTGAAGAGATTTCGAGCGTCGAGAGCGGCGGGCAACCGAGACCGGGATTTTCTCTTCAGGACCTCCTGAGATGCCTTCTGGTCCATCATGAGCCTGTAAGCCTGTGCCTCTAAAGCGGCGCGCTCCGCCGTCATCCTGATCTCTTCTGCTGCCAGCTCCGCTTTAGCCCGAGTGATCTGCTCTCTCACTTTGGCAATCTCAGCATTGTGAACCTCCTGATCCACCGGGTTGGCTTCTGCCATGAGCGCTGCTAGTGCGTCAAACAGGTCTGACAAAACTTGGGCTGGTGAACCGGTAGGGCCTCCTGCCCGCGCAGCCGTTGCTGCTGCCGATCCGGAGATCGCTGCTGCTGCAGTTGATGATCGTGGCGTCGCCTGTGTCCCAGCCATGAAGATCCCAACCCGATAGGGCAGATCAGAGGGGTCCGGAATACTGTTGCCATCGGAGCCGCCCCCAACCCGATCATCTTGTAGCTGGTAAAGAGATTCGGTCTCCCCGGTCGACGTTTCATCGCCAGAGTAGATGGCGGTTTCGTCACCAGATTCGGATCCTTCCTCGTAGCTTCCCCCGTGGATGACTCCCATGAAGGCGTACTTCCTGGTCGGTTTAGCCAGGGTCGATCCCGTGCACTGAGCTGTCTCAATGAGGTCGGCGCAGTCGCCTAACTCGGGGCCCGGTTCTCCGACCTTGCCGATGAAAACATGGATGCCGCCAAAGGGGACCCGGTACCCGTACTCGATCGAACCGGCGTCGGGGCCCCAGCCTGTGCTGTCGATGTAGAGTTTTCCGCGGCGGCTCTTGGTCATCCGTCCCACAGCGTAACCCTCGAGTCCTTCAAAGCGGCCCTCCAAGAACCTGAAACCATCTCGCGATAGCCCCACGGTGGGCGCCAACTGTCGTGGATTTGTCACGGCAGATGTCCTAGTAAGAGGACTTAGTCGTGGAGCCATCGCAACGGGTTAGCTTGAAGGGGTTAAAGTGGACACAAGGACACGGTTTTTATACTAGTTCGGCCCCTTCGATGAAGGTAAAAGCCTACGTCTAGTTGTGATGGGATTGATGGGTTTCGAGGGCTTAGGGAGCGATAAGCTTCGCCTAAACCTCGAGTTCTTTTTTCTCTGTCCCCAAACCGCCGCCGGGTCATCCCCTTATATACACGGGTGACGCCCGTCGGTCTGCAAAGTCCCAACCTCCGGCTAATAAACGTGCCCGGGTCGGTCTCTCTATTCCTAACTTACAATACAAGTTTACATCAGGCCGGTTTACACCATAAACCTTTAAACCGATTATGGGCCTTAGGCCCTTCTATCTCTCCTTGGGTTTTAACATCTTGGGTCTGCTGACGGAGGTAACCCGGGCCCTGCAGGTCGGTTTACCCCGGATAGCAACATCCCCAAAAATATGCATTGTTGATATATTTGGGTGCAGTAGCTTAATTTCTTGTTGCTTGCTAAGTAGCATCATGCTGTTAATGGCAGATTCTTGTCATTCTTGTTTTGCTTGTCATTTGCAAACCGTGCATCCGATTCCGGTGATCTTTATATCGATTTCAACCGAAATCACCTCACCTATCCAGTGGCATACTTGGTTTGCCAAGATTATGCCTTGTTCATCTTTTTCCTTCCAAAGCACGCATATGCATTACATATCCCATCTCGCATATCATGCCATGTTTTGCATCATGTTGCTTGCGCATTGCATCGTGATTGATATTTGTCCTCTTTGCTTGTGTTCTTGCTTTGGGTAGAGCCGGGAGACGAGTACGTGAACGAGGAACCTGTTGAGAACGCTTGCGAGGACCAAGCTTTCGTCAACTCTGAGAACCTTGCAGGCAAGATGACCATACCCTCGAAATCACTTCTATCTTTGCTTGCTAGATGCTCGCTCTTTTGCTATGACTATGCTGTGATACCTACCACTTGCTATATCTTGCCACCCATATTGCCATGTCAGCCTCTAACCATCCATGTCCTAGCAAACCGTTGATTGGCTATGTTACCGCTTTGCTCAGCCCCTCTTATAGCGTTGCTAGTTGCAGGTGAAGATGAAGTTTGTTCCTAGTTGGAACATGGACTTATTGTTCCTTGTTGGAACATGTTTACTTGTTGGGATATCACAATTCCTCTTATTTAATTAATGCATCTATATACTTGGTAAAGGGTGGAAGGCTCGGCCTTATGCCTGGTGTTTTGTTCCACTCTTGCCACCCTAGTTTCCGTCATACCGGTGTTATGTTCCCGAATTTTGCGTTCCTTACACGGTTGGGTGATTTATGGGACCCCCTTGACAGTTCGCTTTGAATAAGACTCCTCCAGCAAGGCCCAACATTGGTTTTACCATTTGCCACCTAAGCCCTTTTCCCTTGGGTTCTGCAGACTCAAGGGTCATCTTTATTTTAACCCCCGGGCCAGTTCTCCTTCGATTGCTGGTCCAAACCGAGCGATGTCCGGCGCCCCTTGGGCAACCAGGGTCTATGCCAACCCGACGTCTTGCTCATCCGGTGTGCCCTGAGAACGAGATATGTGCAGCTCCTATCGGGATTTGTCGGCACATCTGGGAGGCTTTGCTGGACTTGTTTTATTACTGCCGAGATGTCTTGTAGTCCGGGATTCCGAGACTGATCGGGTCTTCCCGCTAGAAGGAATATCCTTCGTTGACCGTGAGAGCTTATAATGGGCTAAGTTGGGACACCCCTGCAGGGTATTATCTTTTGAAAGCCGTGCCCGCGGTTATGAGGCAGATGGGAATTTGTTGATGTCCGGTTGTAGAAAACCCGAAGTTGACCCTAACTAAAACACATCAACCGCGTGCGTAACCGTGATGGTCTCTTCTCGGCGGGGTCCGGGAAGTGAACACGGTGTTGGAGTTATGTTTGACGTAGGTTGTTCTAGGATCATTTCTTGATCACTTCTAGTTTCACGATCGTGCTTTGCTTCTCTTCTCGCTCTCTGTTGCGTTGTAACCACCATATATGCTAGTCGCTTGCTGCAGCTCCACCTCACAACCCTTTCCTACCTATAAGCTTAAATAGTCTTGATCTCGCGGGTGTGAGATTGCTGAGTCCCCGTGACTCACAGATTCTACCACAACAGTTGCAGGTACCAACGATGCCAGTGCAGATGACGCGACCGAGCTCACTTGGGAGTTCGACGAGGAACGTGGCCGTTACTATGTGTCTTTTCCAGATGATCAGTAGTGGAGCCCAGTTGGGGTGATTCGGGGATCTGTGTAGCATTTGGGGTAGTCTTCTTTCATTTTGGTACCGTAGTCGGACCTTGAGTGTAATTTGAATGATGGATGTTTATTTATGTTTTGTGTGAAGTGGCGACTGTAAGCCAACTATGTATCTCTTTCCCTTATGTATTACATGGGTTGTGTGAAGATTACCTCACTTGCGACATTGCTTTCAATGCGGTTATGCCTCTAAGTCGTGCCTCGACATGTGGGAGATATAGCCGCATCGAGGGCGTTACACAGTAGACGCGGGGAAGACGACGCACGAGGAGGTGGGCTGGACCGTCCGGCTGGGCTGCACAGGACCTGGGCCAGCCAGGTGAGCGCCAGGTAAGGTCCAGGTGGGTTTCTCTCTCTGCTCTAGTTTCTGTTTTATTAATGTTTTCTATTATTCTGTAAACTTTAGGGCTTTATTAAAAATGCCAGGGCATTACCAAAAATCATGAAACTGCTCCATGTCACTGTTTGGAATATTTCCAACAGTAAACATTTCAGTTTGTGATTATTTGAGCATTTAAAATATTATTAGCAATTAAATGCCCAGATGTAAATACTATATAATTTAATTCAAAAATCCAGGAATAGCCTATAAATATGTTCATCATTTTTGGAAGAGGTTTTCACCTTTAACAGAAATCATGAACATTTCCAAAGGGCATTCTGGGTTATTGAAAATATTTTTATTGAACCTAGTTAAATTTCATTTGGTGCTAGGGTTTCAACAATCCCCATTCCAAATTTCTTTGGAATTTAAACATGATGGTATGATGAAAAAGCAAAGGCAAGCAAGGGCTGAACTGGGGTTGTGACAAGTACTCACTCGGATGAGATGTAATAAGAGATATCTCTATAGTTTATTTATCAAATACAAAAGTGTTATAATTTTCCTAGTGTTTGTTATTTGCTTTTTGTTTACATGAGAAATCCCGCAGTGGGTGGCTTAGGTGCGAATCTGTTTCGCCTAAGTTCAAAAAAAATCCTACCGAGTGGTGAGCCAGCCTCCCACTCGGGGGCTTAGATGCGAATCTGTTTCGCCTAAGTTTCAAAAATCCTACCAAGTGGTGAGCCAGCCTCCCACTCGAGGGCTTAGCTGCAGTCCCAGCACTCGCCTAAGTTTCAAGAAATCCTACCGAGTGGTGAGCCAGCCTCCCACTCGGGGGCTTAGCTGCAGTCCCAGTACTCGCCTAAGTTTTAAAAAATCCTACCGAGTGGTGAGCCAGCCTCCCACTCGGGGGCTTAGCTGCAGTCCTAGTACTCGCCTAAGTTTCAAAAAATCCTACCGAGTGGTGAGCCAGCCTCCCACTCGGGGGCTTAGCTGCAGTCCCAGTACTCGCCTAAGTTTTAAAAAATCCTACCGAGTGGTGAGCCAGCCTCTCACTCGGAGGCTTAGCTGCAGTCCCAGTACTCGACTAAGTTTCAAGAAATCCTACCGAGTGGCGAGCAATCCTCCCCACTCGAGGGCTTAGCTGCAGCCCAAGTGCTCGCCTAAGTTTCAAAAATCCTACCGAGTGGTGAGCCATCCTCCCACTCGGGGGCTTAGCTGCAGTCCCAGTACTCGCCTAAGTTTTAAAAAATCCTACCGAGTGGTGAGCCAGCCTCCCACTCGGAGGCTTAGCTGCAATCCCAGTACTCGCCTAAGTTTCAAGAAATCCTATCGAGTGGCGAGCAATCCTCCCCACTCGGGGGCTTAGCTGCAGCCCAAGTGCTCGCCTAAGTTTCAAAAATCCTACCGAGTGGTGAGCCAGCCTCCCACTCGGGGGCTTAGCTGCAGTCCCAGTACTCGCCTAAGTTTTAAAAAATCCTACCAAGTGGTGAGCCAGCCTCCCACTCGGAGGCTTAGCTGCAGTCCCAGTACTCACCTAAGTTTCAAAAAATCCTACCGAGTGGCGAGCAATCCTCCCCACTCGGGGGCTTAGCTGCAGCCCAAGTGCTCGCCTAAGTTTAAAAATCCTACCGAGTGGTGAGCAATCCTCCCACTCGGGGGCTTAGCTGCAGTCCCAGTACTCGCCTAAGTTTCAAAAAATCCTACCGAGTGGCGAGCAATCCTCCCCACTCGGGGGCTTAGCTACAGCCCAAGTGCTCGCCTAAGTTTAAAAATCCTACCGAGTGGTGAGCAATCCTCCCACTCGGGGGCTTAGCTGCACTCCCAGTACTCGCCTAAGTTTCAAAAATCCTACCGAGTGGTGAGCAATCCTCCCACTCGGGGGCTTAGCTGCAGCCCAAGTGCTCGCCTAAGTTTAAAAAATCCTACCGAGTGGTGAGCAATCCTCCCACTCGGGGGCTTAGCTGCAGCCCAAGTGCTCGCCTAAGTTTAAAAATCCAACCGAGTGGTGAGCAATCCTCTCGCTCAGGGGCTTAGCCGCGGTCCAGTACTCGCCTAAGTTTTCTACGCCTCAGAGCTGCATTCCAAGCACAAAGAGTATTCAAAGTGAAAACAAATTCCAGTCGAAAGGAAACACCAGCATATTCAGAAACAAACGAAGTTCGGATAAATCCCAAGGTTCTAAATGGCAGATCAAAAGTATTCGAGCATCAAGCCCGAAGAAGTTTAACGGTTACACCATCACTCGGCATTCCGAGGCAAATTTAAAGTGAAGCATAGAAGATTTACTCCTCAGGTGGAGGACTGGAGGGCGCGACAAACTGGTCCAGGTCAATCCCGTCAGCAATCCGAGTGGCAGCAGCAATGAAGGTCTTCATGAAAGACTGAAAGTTGTGCTTCCTGGAATTGGCAACTTGGAGATCCGCCATCTTTTCCTCCCACGCCTCCTTGAAGTGAACACGGACCAAGGATAGAGCGACGTGAGCGCCACACCTAGCGGAAGACTTCTTCCATTCCTGCACTCGACCTAGAACTTCATTTAGTCGAGTCATCAGAGACTCGAGGTCATTTTGAAGCGTTGTCCCAGGCCAGAGCGTCGTGTCGATCCGCGACGCCGCAACCTTCAATCGAGCAAGGTAGTCAACCACTCCAGCAATACGAGACTCCAATCGGAGCACGTTCATAGCAGCCTCATCCTTCACCGGAGAATGAATGGGGTCCAAGTTCGTCTCCACTCGACTGGTCTCCTCCTCGAAGTTCCGGCAGAATTCTGTAAACACAATTCAAAGATAAGTCAGTGGCTCTACAATGGATTGATGACAACAAGTCAGTCGGGTAGGAGTGATTACCCTCAAGCATGACGAATAACTTCTTGGCGAGTTCACCCAGATAAGCCTCCAGATCGTTCCTCTTCCCCGCCAGTTCACTTGCCTTGTCATTCAGAGCTATCTTGTCATTCTTCAGACGGCTGGCCTCTTTGTTGGCTGCGTCGAGAGCAGCTTTCAGTCTGGAGTTCTCCTCTTCGAGATTACCGACTGAAGCCAACTTCTCTTCCGCAAGCCTCGTTTTTTCCAAAGCGGCCTTCTGCGCCTCGGCAAGGTCATGGTCCTCCTTCTTGAGAGCCTCCTCCATTTTTTCTGCAAAACATCAACGGGATCAGCATCGGGAAGGGGCAGAAAAGTAAGACAGTCATCAAGTTCTCACCAGCCATACCTTGTGCTTCGTCCCTCGCCTTCTGCAAGTTCTCCTGGGCAAGCTTCAAGTCGAGGTTGAGCTGGATCTGTTTGTTTTGCAATTCAGTATAGCGAGCCACAAGCTCGCAGGATTTCTGCAAAAAGTCAGTCGACAGACGTCAAAGATAGGTTGCTTCCAAGCGACTAAGAGAAAAATCGTAACATTTCTAAGACTACAGTCGAATCAAAAATATCCGACAATAGTCTTGGGGACTACACCCAGTGGGTGCACTCAAGCGTGCCCCCACTGGTTTGACTGACTCGGCTCGACCAGTCGACCGAAAGAGACTAAGAGGTTATGACCTCATCATGATCTGCAAAAAAAGGTGGGGTTCTTTAGACCTTAGTCGACTGCCAGCAGTCGACCATGGTCTCGGGGACTACACCCAGTGGGTGCACTCAGCGTGCCCCCACTGGTTCCAAGATTCCATTCGAAATGGCCTGACCAGACCGAGTGAAGAAATTCGAGTGAAGCAACACAATATAAAGACTACAGTCGACTGCCAGCAGTCCACCGTAGTCTCGGGGACTACACCCAGTGGGTGCACTCAGCGTGCCCCCACTAGTCCAAAAAGTTCAATCGACACACCCAGTGGGTGTACAGATGCAAAGATCTTTAGAAAAGAGAGTCTTCAGATAGCACATCCTAACAGAACAAGCGGTGATCAACTAACCTGGACATTACTTTGAAGCGCTGAACTGGCATCGTAGGCCGCTTGGCTGGCTTCCTGGACCACCTTCACCTGCTCCATCATGATCCCCGCCTGGCGTATAGCCTCTTTAGCAGCACCCACTTGGTCCTCTAGGACGTGGTGTGTGGCAAAAAGGGAGGGAGGATCAGCAGTCGACGATGAAGGCCGAACACTCGTCAGTGGAACAGCGAAGGACACAGAAGTCCGAGTGGTATTACCACCCTCCTGAACTCTTGTCTCAGGCGCTGATGCAGCCTGTGGTATCTTGCCAGTCGACGCCTTCCTATTCTTCCTCGCCCTCAGCGGCACTTCGTCATCATCATCAGGGAGATCAATGACATGAGGAGGAGCTATAAGAAAAATCCAAAGTTAAAGACGAAAATCCGATCGAGCAGAGGAGACCGTCAATCGACCAAGAGTGAAACATCAGAAAACGCACCAACGTTGAAGGTAACAGCGTCTTCCATTTCCTGGTCATCGTTCCTGGCAGAGATCTCGGAGGTAGCAGCACTGCAGATTTTAGAAACCAGTCGGTTCAATCAACGAGTCGACCAAGAGCCTATCCATGCTCAACAAAAAAATGCAAGTTCTGTTGTTACCCAGAGATGGTGGGAACGGTCATCTTCATCTTGGGCAGGGCCTTCGGTGGCTTTGACGACGCCGATCATGGATGCTTGGGCGCTTTTTCAGTCGGCGCTGGAGAAGACGTCCGAGGGCGTTTAGATGACTGCCCAACAGGCACGGTCGCCTTGGCATGTTCGCGCGCAGGGTCGTGGGTGAGCTTGGATCGCCTTTCCGAATGGGAAGGATCGACTTCTTCCTCCTCCTCTTCACTGGAGTCATCGTCGTCGTTCTTCTCCCCTTCTCCGTCAGAGTGCCACTCCTCTCCGCTTTCGCCTCCGCTCACCTCCCCCTCCTCGGCCTGCTCTTGCGCCCCATTGGGCATCGAATACATATCAGTAATGGCCTGGAGGACAACAAGCAAGACAAGAGTCAGTCGATTGATGTTAAGTAAACAGAATGAAGAAAGCAAGGTTGCAGTCACAGATGCAGAATCGGACCTGGTCTACTTCATACGTCTGGTCGAGTGGAGGAATCCTCCTGGCTCCTCGGGGGTTGTCCTAGTTCCCCGTGATACTCGATAACCACCCCTCCAACGTCGCATCGTCGACCTCCTTCGGATGGATCCGAGTGGTGTCATCGAGGCCCGAGTACATCCACATCGGATGGTCGCAAGCTTGGAGCGGTTGGATGCGCCTACGGAGAAAGACCTCTAATAAATCCATACCAGTCACCCCGTCGCGGACGAGCTGAACCACTCGACCGACCAGCACTTTGACTTGCGCCCTTTCTTCCGGTGTCACTTTCAGAGAGGAAGGCTTTTCTGCTTGGTTCGGGGAAAAAGGAGGAAGACCCGTCGCCTGTCCTGGAGTCACCTAGTCTTTGCAGTAGAACCAGGTCGACTGCCACCCGCGGACAGACTCGGGAAGAGTCATAGCTGGAAAATAACTTTTGCTCCTCATCTGGATCCCAAGACCCCCGCACATCTGAACCACTTGCGTCCTATCGTCACTCGACTTGGCTTTCTTAACCGACTGAGAATGACAAGTGAAATGTGCTTGAGGAGGCCCCAATGGGGACGGCAACCCAGGAATTTCTCGCACAAAGATACAAAGGCAGCAAGATACACGATGGAATTTGGGGTAAAATGATGGAGCTGCGCCCCGAAAAAGTTCAAGAAGCTCCGGAAAAAAGAATGAGGGGGCAGAGAAAATCCGCGGTCGACGTGAGTAGCGATGAGGACGCACTCACCCTCGCAAGGCTGCGGTTCAATATCATGACCCGGAAGACGCGCAAATTGGTGAGGAATGAACCCCCCATCAACCAGATCATCGAGGTCGTCCTGCCTGATCGCCGAAGGCATCCAATGAAGGAAATATGCCCTAGAGGCAATAATAAAGTTATTATTTATTTCCTAAATTCATGATAAATGTTTATTATTCATGCTAGAATTGTATTAACAGGAAACATAATACATGTGTGAATACATAGACAAACAGAGTGTCACTAGTATGACTCTACTTGACTAGCTCATTAATCAAAGATGGTTATGTTTCCTAACCATGAACAAGGAGTCGTTATTTGATTAATGAGGTCACATCATTAGTTGAATGATCTGATTGACATGACCCATTCCATTAGCTTAGCACCCGATCGTTTAGTATGTTGCTATTGCTTTTATCCATGACTTATACATGTTCCTATGACTATGAGATTATGCAACTCCCGTTTGCCGGAGGAACACTTTGGGTGCTACCAAACGTCAAAACGTAACTGGGTGATTATAAAGGAGTACTACAGGTGTCACCAAAGGTAGATGTTGGGTTGGCGTATTTCGAGATTAGGATTTGTCACTCCGATTGTCGGAGAGGTATCTCTGGGCCCTCTCGGTAATGCACATCACTTAAGCCTTGCAAGCATTGCAACTAATGAGTTAGTTGCGAGATGATGTATTATGGAACGAGTAAAGAGACTTGCCGGTAACGAGATTGAACTAGGTATTGGATACCGACGATCGAATCTCGGGCAAGTAACATACCGATGACAAAGGGAACAACGTATGTTGTTATGCGGTCTGACCGATAAAGATCTTCGTAGAATATGTAGGAGACAATATGGGCATCCAGGTCCCGCTATTGGTTATTGACCGGAGACGTGTCTCGGTCATGTCTACATTATTCTCGAACCGTAGGGTCCGCACGCTTAAGGTTTCGATGACAGTTATATAATGAGTTTATGAGTTTTGATGTACCGAAGGAGTTCGGAGTCCCGGATGAGATCGGGGACATGACGAGGAGTCTCGAAATGGTCGAGACGTAAAGATCGATATATTGGACGACTATATTCGGACATCGGAAAGGTTCTGAGTGGTTCGGGTATTTTCGGAGGTACCGGGGAGTTACGGGAATACGGGGAAGAGTATTGGGCCTTATTGGGCCTTAGTGGGAAGGAGCCAGGAGGTGGCGCGCGCCCCTCCCAAGCCCAGTCCGAATTGGACAAGGGGTTTGGGGACGCGGCCCCCTCTCCCTTCCTTCTCCTCTCCCCTCCTTTCCCCCCTTCTCCTAGTTGGACTAGGAAAAGTGGAATCCTACTCCCGGTGGGAGTAGGACTCCCCTTGGCGCGCCCAAACCAGGCCGGCCGCCCCTCCCCCTTGGCTCCTTTATATACGGGGGCAGGGGGGCACCCTAGAACACACAAGTTGATCCTTGATATCGTTCTCTAGCCATGTGCGGTGCCCCCCCTCCACCATATTCCACCTCGGTCATATTGTAGCAGTGCTTAGGCAAGCCCTGCGACAGTAGAACATCAAGATCGTCACCACGCCATCGTGCTGACGGAACTCTTCCCCGAAGCTTTGCTGGATCGGAGCCCGGGGATCGTCATCGAGCTGAACGTGTGCCAAGAACTCGGAGGTGCCGGAGTAATGGTGCTTGGATCGGTCGGATCGTGAAGACGTACGACTACATCAACCGCATTGTTATAACGCTTCCGCTTTCGGTCTACGAGGGTACGTAGACAACACTCTCCCCTCTTGTTGCTATGCATCACCATGATCTTGCGTGTGTGTAGGAATTTTTTTGAAATTACTACGTTACCCAACAGTGGTATCAGGGCCAGGTTTTATGGTTTGATGTTATTTGCACGAGTAGAACACAAGTGAGTTGTGGGCGATATAAGTCATACTGCCTACCAGCATGTCATACTTTGGTTCGGCGGTATTGTTGGACGAGACGATCTGGACCAACCTTACGCGTACTCTTACGCGAGACCGGTTCCCTCGACGTGCTTTGCACATAGATGGCTTGTGGAAGACTGTCTCTCCAACTTTAGTTGAATCGAGTGTGGCTACGCCCGGTCCTTGAGAAGGTTAAAACGGAGTCTATTTGACAAACTATTGTTGTGGTTTTGATGCGTAGGTAAGATGAGTTCTTGCTTAAAGCCCGTAGCAGCCACGTAAAACTTGCAACAACAAAGTAGAGGACGTCTAACTTGTTTTTGCAGGGCATGTTGTGATGTGATATGGTCAAGACATGATGCTAAATTTTATTGTATGAGATGATCATGTTTTGTAACCGAGTTATCGGCAGCTGGCAGGAGCCATATGGTTGTCGCTTTATTGTATGCAATGCAATCGCGATGTAATGCTTTACTTTATTACTAAGCGGTAGTGATAGTCGTGGAAGCATAAGATTGGCGAGACAACAACGATGCTACGATGGAGATCAAGGTGTCGCGCCGGTGACGATGGTGATCATGACGGTGCTTCGGAGATGGACATCACAAGCACAAGATGATGATGACCATATCATATCACTTATATTGATTGCATGTGATGTCTATCTTTTTATGCATCTTATCTTGCTTTGATTGACGGTAGCATTATAAGATGATCTCTCACTAAATTATCAAGAAGTGTTCTCCCTGAGTATGCACCGTTGCAAAAGTTCTTCGTGCTGAGACACCACGTGATGATCGGGTGTGATAGGCTCTACGTTCAAATACAACGGGTGCAAAACAGTTGCACACGCGGAATACTCAGGTTATACTTGACGAGCTATGCATATAAGATATGACCTCGGAACACGGAGACCGAAAGGTCGAGCGTGAATCATATAGTAGATATGATCAACATAATGATGTTCACCATTGAAGACTAAGCCATTTAACGTGATGATCGGTTATGGTTTAGTTGATTTGGATCACGTGATCACTTAGAAGATTAGAGGGATGTCTATCTAAGTGGGAGTTCTTAAGTAATATGATTAATTGAACTTTAATTTATCATGAACTTAGTCCTGGTAGTATTAGCATATCTATGTTGTAGATCAATAGCTCGCATTGTTGTGTCCCTATGTTTATTTTGATATGTTCCTAGAGAAAATTGTGTTGAAAAATGTTAGTAGCAATGATGCGGATTGGATACGTGATTTAAGGTTTATCCTCATTGCTGCACAGAAGAATTATGTCCTTGATGCACCGCTAGGTGACGGACCTATTGCAGGAGCACATGCAGACGTTATGAACGTTTTGCTAGCTCAATATGATGACTACTTAATAGTTTAGTGCACCATGCTTAACGGCTTAGAATCGGGACTTCAAAGACGTTTTGAACGTCATGGACCATATGAGATGTTCCAGGAGTTGAAGTTAATATTTCAAGCAAATACCCGAGTTGAGAGATATGAAGTCTCCAACAAGTTCTATAGCTAAAAGATTGAGGAGAATCGCTCAACTAGTGAGCATGTGCTCAGATTGTCTGGGTACTACAATCGCTTGAATCAAGTGGGAGTTAATCTTCCAGATAAGATAGTGATTGACAGAATTCTCTAGTCACCATCACCAAGTTAGTAGAACTTCGTGATGAACTATAGTATGCAAGGGATGACGAAAACGACTCCCGAGCTTTTTCATAATGATGAAATTGATGGAGGTAGAAATCAAGAAAGAGCATCAAGCGTTGATGGTTGACAAGATCACTAGTTTCAACAAAAGGGCAAAGGGAAAGAAGGGGAACTTCAAGAATAACGGCAAGCAAGTTGCTGCTCAAGTGAAAAAGCCCAAGTCTGGTCCTAAGCCTGAGACTAAGTGCTTCTACTGCAAAGGGACTGGTCACTGGAAGCGGAACTGTAACGCCCTCGATGCGGCTATATCTCCCACGTGTCGAGGCACGACTTAGAGGCATAACCGCATTGAAAGCAATGTCGCAAGTGAGGTAATCTTCACACAATCCATGTAATAAATAAAGGGGAAAGATACATAGTTGGCTTACAATCGCCACTTCACACAAGTACATAAATAACATCCAACATACAGATTACACTCAAGGTCCGACTACGGTACCAAAATGAAAGAAGACTACCCCAAATGCTAAACAGATCCCCGGATCACCCAACTGGGCTCCACTACTGATCATCTGGAAAAGAAACATAGTAACGGCCACGTTCCTCATCGAACTCCCAAGTGAGCTCGGTCGCGTCATCAGCACTGACATCGTTGGTACCTGCAACTGAGGTGATAATATCTGTGAGTCACGGGGACTCAGCAATCTCACACCCGCGAGATCAAGACTATTTAAGCTTAAAGGTGGAAAAAGGATAGTGAGGTGGAGCTGCAGCAAGCGACTAGCATAAGTTGACTACAGCGCAAAAGAGAGCGAGAAGAGAAGCCAAAGCACGGTCGAGAAGCTAGAAATGATCAAGAAGTGATCCTGAACAACCTACGTCAGGCATAACTCCAACAACCGTGTTCACTTCCCGGACCCCGCCGAGAAGAGACCATCACGGTTACACACGCGGTTGATGTGTTTTAGTTAAGGTCAACTTCGGGTTTTCTACAACCGGACATCAACAAATTCCATCTGCCTCATAACCGCGGGCACGGCTTTCGAAAGATAATACCCTGCAGGGGTGTCCCAACTTAGCCCATGATAAGCTCTCACGGTCAACGAAGGATATTCCTTCTACCGGGAAGACCCGATCAATCTCGGAATCCCGGACTACAAGACATTTCAACAGCAATAAAACAAGTCCAGCAAAGCCGCCCGATTGTGCCGACAAATCCTGATAGGAGCTGCACATATCTCGGTCTCAGGGCACATCCGGATGAACACTACGTACGGCAACCGAAGATACCCCAAGTTGCCTCAGGGCGGCACCGCAAGTGGCTCTAGTTGGACCAGCAATCGAAGGAGAACTGGCCCGGGGGGGTTAAAATAAAGATGACCCTTGAGTCTGCAGAACCCAAGGGAAAAAGGCTAGGTGGCAAATGGTAAAAACCAATGTTGGGCCTTGCTGGAAAAGTCTTATTCAAGGCGAACTGTCAAGGGGGTCCCATAAATCACCCAACCGTGTAAGGAACGCAAACTCCGGGAACATAACACCGGTATGACGGAAACTAGGGTGGCAAGAGTGGAACAAAACACCAGGCATAAGGCCGAGCCTTCCACCCTTTACCAAGTATATAGATGCATTAATTAAATAAGAGGTATTGTGATATCCCAACAAGTAAACATGTTCCAACAAGGAACAACAAGATCATGTCCCAACAAGGAACAAACTTCATCTTCACCTGCAACTAGCAACGCTATAAGAGGGGTTGAGCAAAGCAGTAACATAGCCAAACAACGGTTTGCTAGGACATGGATGGTTAGGGGCTGACATGGCAATATAGGAGGCATGATATAGCAAGTGGTAGGTATCGCAGCATAGGCATAGCAAAAGAGCGAGCAATCTAGCAAGCAAAGATAGAAGTGATTTCGAGGGTATGGTCATCTTGCCTGCAAGGTTCTCAGAGTTGTCGAAAGCTTGGTCCTCGTAAGCGTTCTCAACGGAATCCTCGGTCACGTACTCATCTCCCGGCTCTACCCAAGACAAGAGAACAAGCAAAGGAACCAATATCAACCACGATGCAATGCGCAAGCAACATGATGCAAAACATGGCATGATATGCGAGAGGTGATATGCAATGCGTATGCATGCTCCGGAAGGACAAGGATGAACAGGGCATAATCTTGGCAAACCAAGCATGCCACTGGATAGATGAGGTGATTTCGGTTGAAATCGATATAAAGATCACCGGAATCGGATGCACGGTTTGCAAATGGCAAGCAATACAAGAATGACACGAAACTGCCATAAACAGCATGATGCTACTTAGCAAGCAACAAATAATTAAGCTACTGCACCCAAACATGGCAACAAAGCATATGAAAGTAATCTACTCAAGATGCTCGACAAAAGATGGACACTGAGCTACGGCTAAATCACATCATAACAGGTCCAAACAAGCATGGCAAAATAGCAAAAGATAACAGGTTCACAGACTTAGTGAAAATATCAACAAAGCAGAAACTAACATCAGGATGGCATGTTCAGAGCAATGAAACAACAGGCTACAGGATCAGAACATAGCAAAATAAGACATGGCAAGAATACACACGTAGCACTTGACAAAAGTCCTTTAATGACCATAAGCCAAAAAGGATCAGAAAATATGATTACACCCATGTCAAATAGGCAAGTTTTGTTACAGGTTTCAGACTTAGCAGAAAACTGGACATGGCAGAAAACTAATAACGACTAGGCATGTTCGTGAGCTCGATGCACTCACTACAGAGCATTTCATGATTAACTAAGCATGCATACATCAAGAAGACATGGCATAGAAGCTAGACATGGCAATAATAACATCATATCATGCAAGGATCAACTACACCAAGCTTGGCAAAATCGAATAACACGTAAACAATATGCCAGCAACATTTTGAAGCAAAAGTAGAGCTCGATTGACTCAAGCTATGGCACTCCATAATTGCAAAAAAAGGCATGGATGGATTAAGCAAATACTCAAGTTCAAAACTCTATTAGTGATCATGCTCAAATTATGCATAGATCTCTCGGAAAAAACATGAATACATGGCATGAGAATAACAGCAGTCAGGGACTTAGTGAAATCACTAAGTCTCTGAAATCAGCAACATCAAGTGACCTAGTTCGCATGCTTGTGCTAGTCACCACATAGATCACAAAAATACATGGCAAAATCCTCTGGATAGGTAACATGGCATATTACAAAACTCATGTAGGACTCAACTTCATAGGAGGTACACATCAATCATGGCAAAAATGACAAAAGTGCATGTTCAGATAAGATCCAGCAATAAACATCAACTAGCCCTCTTCTAACAGCATTTCGGGCATCAAGATGACCTAAAATGAAAATGGTGCAATGGAACAAAATAATGTACTCTTCGAGACGAACAATTTGACATATTATACGCACGAATCGGAGCTACAGATGCAAAGTTATGGCACTGGGAACACGGCACGATATTGCAAAATTGCACGGGACTTGGTGGAAAAAAAACGACCTCCGGATCTAGGGTTCGGCGGCGCGGTTCCCGAGGCGGACGCGGATCTGCCGGAGTGGGGGGAGGCGACCGGCGACGGCGGCGATGGCGGGGCGGCGAGGCCGGCGAGCGGCGCGGAGCTCGCCGGGGAGCGCGGGGCGGCGCACGCCGGCGCGGGAACAAGGCGGCGGAGCGCGGCGCGGGGTCGGCGAGGCGACTCGGGGCGTCGGCGGCGGAGGCGCGGCTCCCGGGCGGCGCGGGCGGCGACCGGCGACGGGGGAGGACGCGGCGACGGCGGCTCCGGCGACGCGGGGCACGGCGCGGGGAGGAGCGGGCGAGGCGGCGGGCGGACGGGCCCGCGCGGGCCTCCCGCGGGCTCGGGCGGGCCGCGGCGGCGCGGAGCGGCGGCTGCCACGTGGCGGCAGCTGATTGGCTGCGGGCGCCGGCGGCGGGACAGGTGGCGGGGGGCACCGTTGGGCGCGGAAAACGAGGGGGAATTATGGTTTAGGGTGAGTCTCTCTCAGATTTGGACGGGGGAGACGTTTTTATAGCTAGAAGGAGCTAGGGAGCTCCAAATGGAGAGCGGTTTTCGCCCACGCGATCGTGATCGAACGGCGGAGGACATGGGAGTGACTTAGATGGGCTATTGGGCCGTTTTGAAGGGGTGTTGGGCTGCAACACACACGAGGCCTTCACGGTTACCCGGTTAACCGTTGGAGTACCAAACGAACTCCGATTGACCCGAAACTTGACAGGCGGTCTACCGGTGCTATACCAAGGCCACATGTCAAACCTCGGTCCATTCCGAGAATGTTTAATACCCGCTCACGAAGAAATGTAAACGGGGACGCCGGGAGGCATAGGAGCGCCGGATTGCAAAACGGACAACGGGAAAGATGCTCGGATTTATGAGACGAACACGTATGCGAATGCGATGCACATGATGACATGATATGAAATGCATGACATGACCAAAATGCAAAACGGAGAGAACCCAACCACGGAGAGAATATCATAACACATAGCCGGAAATGGCAAGAGTTGGATTACAATTATGGCAAGTTACATCTGGGGCGTTACAACACACCACCACTACGAGAGGATCTCGTCCCGAGATCTAGGACTGAAAGAACTCCGGATACTCGGAACGTAGGTGATCCTCACGCTCCCATGTGGCTTCTCGGTCTGAATGATGTGACCATTTCACTTTGAGGAATTTGATTGACTTGTTGCGAGTCTTGCGCTCAGTTGTCTCGAGAATAGCAACTGGATGCTCATGATAGGACAAATCTTCTTGAAGATCAATCTCTTCGAAGTTGATGGAGCGCTCAGGCGTCTTGAAGCACTTGCGTAGCTGTGACACGTGGAAGACATCGTGCACATTTGCAAAGTTGGAGGGAAGCTCAAGTTGATAGGCGAGATCGCCTCGTTTCCCGATGATCTTGAAGGGACCCACGTATCGCGGAGCAAGTTTCCCCTTGATACCGAAGCGACGAGTTCCTTTCATTGGCGAGACACGGAGGTAAACATGGTCTCCGATCTCGAATGCCACATCGCGGTGTTTGCTGTCGTAATAGCTCTTCTGGCGCGACTGCGCTGCTTTGAGGTTCTCACGAATCACCTTGCACATGGCCTCAGCCTCCGAGATCAAATCATTGCCGAGCAATTGGCGTTCACCGGTTTCAGACCAGTTGAGAGGAGTACGGCACTTCCTGCCATAGAGGATCTCGAATGGGGCTTTGCCCGAGCTGGCTTGAAAACTGTTGTTGTAAGAGAATCCAGCATAAGGAAGACAATCCTCCCACTTCATGCCGAAAGAGATAACACAAGCTCTGAGCATATCTTCAAGAATTTGATTGACACACTCGACTTGTCCACTAGTCTGAGGGTGGAATGCTGTGCTGAAGCGGATGTTGGTGCCCATGGCCGACTGAAAAGAATCCCAAAATTTGGATGTAAAGATGCTGCCACGGTCTGAAGAGATCAATTGTGGAATGCCGTGCAAAGAGACAATTCTGGAGGTGTAGAGCTCTGCCAGCTGCGCTGCTATGATAGACTCTTTGATAGGAAGAAAATGAGCCACTTTGGTGAGCTTGTCGATGACGATGAAGGTAGCATCATTTCCACGCTTGGACTTAGGAAAACCAGTCACGAAGTCCATTTCGATATGATCAAACTTCCATTCTGGAATAGCAAGAGGTTGGAGAAGACCAGCTGGTCGTTGGTGTTCTGCTTTCACCCTTCTGCAGACATCACACTCATTCACGAATTGAGCGATCTCACGCTTCATTCGAGTCCACCAATACGACTGCTTGAGGTCATGGTACATCTTTGAACTTCCAGGATGAATTGACAGGAGAGAATTGTGCGCTTCGTTCATAATGACTTTACGAAGATCACCCTTTGGAACCACAATCCGGTCCTCGAAGAAAAGAGTATCTCTGTCATCAACTCGATAGCACTTGTATTTGGGGATGCTCTTTTCAATACCACGTTTCACCTTCTTCACCATGGTATCCAACAATTGTGCCTCACGAATTTGATCTTCCAAAGTAGGAGAGACAACGAGGTTGGCAAGAACACCTTGAGGAACAACTTGGAGATTCAACTTGCGGAAAGCCTCACAGAGATCCGGTTGAAAGGGCTTGAGGATTAAGCTATTGCAATAAGCCTTTCTGCTCAAAGCGTCTGCAACCACATTAGCCTTGCCTGGAGTATATTCAATACTCGGATTATACTCTTGAATCATTTCGACCCATCGAGTTTGCCTGAGGTTGAGATGAGGCTGAGTGAAGATATACTTGAGACTCTTGTGATCGGTGAAGATGTCCACTTTCCTTCCCAACAGGAGATGTCTCCATGTTATTAGAGCGTGGACAACTGCCGCCAACTCAAGATCGTGAGTGGGGTAGTTCCTTTCATTGGGCTTCAACTTGCAAGAGGTATAGGCAACAACCTTCTTCTCTTGCATTAAGACAGCACCGAGGCCCTGAAGAGAAGCATCACAGAATACTTCATAAGGCTTGGATTCATCAGGAGGAGTCAGAACTGGAGCAGTGACGAGTTTCTCTTTGAGAGTGTTGAAAGCAACGTCACACTCAGGAGACCAGACATATTTCACATGCTTCTGGAGGAGGTTGGAAAGAGGCTTTGCAATCTTTGAGAAATTCTCAACGAATCTTCGGCAATAGCTTGCAAGTCCAAGAAAACTGCGAAGCTGCTTGACATTCTGAGGAGGATTCCAATTCAAAACTGCGGACACCCTCTCTGGATTAACAGCGATGCCCTTGGCACAGATGATATGACCAAGATAAAGAACTTCATCAAGCCAGAATTCACATTTGGAGAACTTCACATATAATTGATATTCTCTGAGCTTGTCGAGTACCAACCGCAAATGTTCGGCATGATCCTTCTTATTCTTGGAGAAGACCAAAATATCATCAAGATAGACCAAGACAAATTCGTTGATGTAGGGGTTGAAGATGAAATTCATCAAGCGAGTGAAATATGGAGGAGCATTGACAAGGCTGAAAGACATGACAGTATATTCATAAGAACCAAAGCTCGTTCTGAATGCTGTCTTGGGAATATCTTCTTCACGAATGCGAATCTGATGATAACCCATACGAAGGTCAAGCTTGGAGAACACCTTAGCACCTTTGAGTTGCTCAAATAGCTCATTGATATTGGGAAGTGGGTACTTGTTCTTGATAGTCTTCTTGTTCAATGGACGGTAATCGACGCAAAGTCGGTCCGTGCCATCCTTCTTCTTGACAAAAAGAACACCACAACCCCACGGAGAAGAACTCGGTCTGATCAGACCCAGACGTTCTTGTTTATCGAGTTGAATCTTTAATTCCTTGAGCTCATCTGGTCCAAGCTTGTAAGGACGCTTGCAAACTGGTTCCGTGCCAGGCTCAAGTTCAATAACGAATTCAACTGGCCAACGGGGAGGCATACCCGGAAGCTCTTCTGGAAAAACATCTTGGTACTCACAAACAACTGGAATCTGAGAGATAGCCTCCATTTCACCCATCTCATTGAGAGAAAACAACCGAATGGTATCATCACGAGAAGCATAGATGATCACATCGTTCGAAGTGTGAGTCAATTTGATTTCCCTGGCAGCACACTCGAGCTGAGCCTTGTGCTTAGAAAGCCAGTCCATCCCGAGAATAAGATCAATATCAGAATCACCAAGAACAATTGGTCTTGACAAGAATTTGTAGTCGCCCATCTTGATAGAAACATCCGGGACACAAACATTAGATGTCATTTGCTTGCCCGGGGACACAATCTTCAACGGAATAGGAATCTTTTCGGTCACAAACTCATGCTTAGCAACAAAAGGTCTCGAAATGAAAGAAAGCGATGCACCAGTATCAAATAAGACTTTGGCAGGAATATCATTAACAGGAAGATTACCCATGATCACTTCAGAAGACTCCTCTGCTTGAGCTGCATTCAACATGTTCACCTTGGCATGCTTAGGATTATGCTTGACCACTGCATTGCTGGAAGATTTCACAGGAGGAGGAGGCGGAAGGCGCCTCTGGTTGAAGCACTTGTTCGCATAGTGACCCTTCTGCTGACATTTGTTACAAGTCACCTCTGAGAGCGGACGATGGTAAGGAGCACTTGGCCTTGGAGTTTGGTTCTGAGACTTGTTCTGATAACCAGGGTTGGGTGGGTGGGAAGATCCACGACCACTTGAGTTCTTCTGCTGATAAGGCTGACGGAACGGAGGAGGAGGAGGCAACCAGAACTTCTGTTGCTTAGCTGCCACAAGTGAGGAAGAAGAAGACTGAACTGCGTCTCTGACTCTCTTCTTAGATGCCTCACACTTGAGCTGAGCAGCTTCTTGTTTCAGTGCCATGTTGTAGAATTCATCATACTTTAATGGCTCGAAAAGCACGAGAGCAAGCTGCAGATCTTCTCTGAGACCACGCCTGAACTGGTAGATCATACTCTTCTCATCAGGAATGTCTTGCCTTGCAAAACGAGAGAGTTTCTGGAACTGAGTGTTGTATTGGTAGATAGACATGGTGCCTTGCTTGAGATTGTGGAATTCCTCACGCTTAAGCTCAACAACACTTTCTGGAATGTGGTGCGCTTTGAAATCACGGCGGAAATCATCCCAAGTGATCACACGACCTCCTCTGGAATCTTTGTATTGCTGGAACCACTCAGCAGCTTGATCTTTGAGTTGAAAAGAGGCAAACTTGACAAAGTCCTCAGGTCTGACATTGCTGCACTCGAAATGCTTGCTGATGTCCACGAGCCAATCATCAGCGTCAGTGGCCTCGACACAGTAGCTGAAGGTTTTTGGCTGATTAGCAAGGAACTGGTTCAGTGAAGCGAAGTGCGGCTGATTGTTGCCTTGGCGTTGATTCTCTTGATTAGCTTGACCCTGGTTGCGATCTTGCAAGAGCTGAATCAGAATCTGAGCATTGGCATTTGTGGCAGTCATCAGGGCTTGCCATGCTTCCGGAGGCGGAGGTGGTGGCGAAGGGTTAGCCTGATTCCCGTCATTGCGTTCCGGATTCTGACGCGTTGGTGGAGCCATCCTGAAGAGGGTGACATCCATTAGCATCTTGACAGAGATATAATGAAGTTGAATCAAAGGAACGACATTGCAACATATAGTCTTCACAAATAACATTCGAACGAGAATGAACGAATGAATTCCAATGTAAAACATCACACTTCCAAGCTGAGAAGCCACTTAGAACATGGTATGGAATAAAACCAACAAGGTACGGAAGTGAACAAATACTTGGTAAGGATTACCCAATCACAAACCAAATATCTGCGGAAGAAATACTAAAGCTACAAGAATTCCCACTTATAAACTCCCGAAACTTTCTGGTTATGCAATCAGGTGTTGGGGATACAGGGGAAGCATAATATCTCACCCAAACTAGCAAATCCTACAACCAGCTGTATCCATCCTTCAACACATAACCAAGAAACCTTCGGAAATCGTCTACCTCAACCTTCGAAAACACATCCGTTATACAAGTCATGGCAATACCCCTGCACTCGCCACAGTACTGGGCTATCAGGGTTATCTCATCAACAACTGTACAAAAGAGATTTTCGATGTCGGTCGTACTAAACTCAGGTATTCCAAAACCGCCACGATAAAATTATGACGACAGTACCTCGGAGCTCAACTCCCCGGGACACTGCCACAACCCCTAAATGTCAGGAGGCAACCAAGACAATGTTGTCATCATAAAACCATCGGAACGATTGTAATATACCCGCGTGATCCTAAAAAAAATTTAGTGAAATTTGAGAAGAGAAGAGTCAAAACTCTACGTCAGGATGCCTTACCAGAAGGTCGAAGGGACTGGGGAGTAAAAAGAATTCCTAAACTCTCCGATGTATAATTCCTAAAAGACTCAAAACATTTTTTTCTAGACACAACTCGGCCACTAAAGACGATCAAACAGTGGGGGCTCCTAAGGTCGGGAAAGGCTCTGATTACCAACTTGTAACGCCCTCGATGCGGCTATATCTCCCACGTGTCGAGGCACGACTTAGAGGCATAACCGCATTGAAAGCAATGTCGCAAGTGAGGTAATCTTCACACAATCCATGTAATAAATAAAGGGGAAAGATACATAGTTGGCTTACAATCGCCACTTCACACAAGTACATAAATAACATCCAACATACAGATTACACTCAAGGTCCGACTACGGTACCAAAATGAAAGAAGACTACCCCAAATGCTAAACAGATCCCCGGATCACCCAACTGGGCTCCACTACTGATCATCTGGAAAAGAAACATAGTAACGGCCACGTTCCTCATCGAACTCCCAAGTGAGCTCGGTCGCGTCATCAGCACTGACATCGTTGGTACCTGCAACTGAGGTGATAATATCTGTGAGTCACGGGGACTCAGCAATCTCACACCCGCGAGATCAAGACTATTTAAGCTTAAAGGTGGAAAAAGGATAGTGAGGTGGAGCTGCAGCAAGCGACTAGCATAAGTTGACTACAGCGCAAAAGAGAGCGAGAAGAGAAGCCAAAGCACGGTCGAGAAGCTAGAAATGATCAAGAAGTGATCCTGAACAACCTACGTCAGGCATAACTCCAACAACCGTGTTCACTTCCCGGACCCCGCCGAGAAGAGACCATCACGGTTACACACGCGGTTGATGTGTTTTAGTTAAGGTCAACTTCGGGTTTTCTACAACCGGACATCAACAAATTCCATCTGCCTCATAACCGCGGGCACGGCTTTCGAAAGATAATACCCTGCAGGGGTGTCCCAACTTAGCCCATGATAAGCTCTCACGGTCAACGAAGGATATTCCTTCTACCGGGAAGACCCGATCAATCTCGGAATCCCGGACTACAAGACATTTCAACAGCAATAAAACAAGTCCAGCAAAGCCGCCCGATTGTGCCGACAAATCCTGATAGGAGCTGCACATATCTCGGTCTCAGGGCACATCCGGATGAACACTACGTACGGCAACCGAAGATACCCCAAGTTGCCTCAGGGCGGCACCGCAAGTGGCTCTAGTTGGACCAGCAATCGAAGGAGAACTGGCCCGGGGGGGTTAAAATAAAGATGACCCTTGAGTCTGCAGAACCCAAGGGAAAAAGGCTAGGTGGCAAATGGTAAAAACCAATGTTGGGCCTTGCTGGAAAAGTCTTATTCAAGGCGAACTGTCAAGGGGGTCCCATAAATCACCCAACCGTGTAAGGAACGCAAACTCCGGGAACATAACACCGGTATGACGGAAACTAGGGTGGCAAGAGTGGAACAAAACACCAGGCATAAGGCCGAGCCTTCCACCCTTTACCAAGTATATAGATGCATTAATTAAATAAGAGGTATTGTGATATCCCAACAAGTAAACATGTTCCAACAAGGAACAACAAGATCATGTCCCAACAAGGAACAAACTTCATCTTCACCTGCAACTAGCAACGCTATAAGAGGGGTTGAGCAAAGCAGTAACATAGCCAAACAACGGTTTGCTAGGACATGGATGGTTAGGGGCTGACATGGCAATATAGGAGGCATGATATAGCAAGTGGTAGGTATCGCAGCATAGGCATAGCAAAAGAGCGAGCAATCTAGCAAGCAAAGATAGAAGTGATTTCGAGGGTATGGTCATCTTGCCTGCAAGGTTCTCAGAGTTGTCGAAAGCTTGGTCCTCGTAAGCGTTCTCAACGGAATCCTCGGTCACGTACTCATCTCCCGGCTCTACCCAAGACAAGAGAACAAGCAAAGGAACCAATATCAACCACGATGCAATGCGCAAGCAACATGATGCAAAACATGGCATGATATGCGAGAGGTGATATGCAATGCGTATGCATGCTCCGGAAGGACAAGGATGAACAGGGCATAATCTTGGCAAACCAAGCATGCCACTGGATAGATGAGGTGATTTCGGTTGAAATCGATATAAAGATCACCGGAATCGGATGCACGGTTTGCAAATGGCAAGCAATACAAGAATGACACGAAACTGCCATAAACAGCATGATGCTACTTAGCAAGCAACAAATAATTAAGCTACTGCACCCAAACATGGCAACAAAGCATATGAAAGTAATCTACTCAAGATGCTCGACAAAAGATGGACACTGAGCTACGGCTAAATCACATCATAACAGGTCCAAACAAGCATGGCAAAATAGCAAAAGATAACAGGTTCACAGACTTAGTGAAAATATCAACAAAGCAGAAACTAACATCAGGATGGCATGTTCAGAGCAATGAAACAACAGGCTACAGGATCAGAACATAGCAAAATAAGACATGGCAAGAATACACACGTAGCACTTGACAAAAGTCCTTTAATGACCATAAGCCAAAAAGGATCAGAAAATATGATTACACCCATGTCAAATAGGCAAGTTTTGTTACAGGTTTCAGACTTAGCAGAAAACTGGACATGGCAGAAAACTAATAACGACTAGGCATGTTCGTGAGCTCGATGCACTCACTACAGAGCATTTCATGATTAACTAAGCATGCATACATCAAGAAGACATGGCATAGAAGCTAGACATGGCAATAATAACATCATATCATGCAAGGATCAACTACACCAAGCTTGGCAAAATCGAATAACACGTAAACAATATGCCAGCAACATTTTGAAGCAAAAGTAGAGCTCGATTGACTCAAGCTATGGCACTCCATAATTGCAAAAAAAGGCATGGATGGATTAAGCAAATACTCAAGTTCAAAACTCTATTAGTGATCATGCTCAAATTATGCATAGATCTCTCGGAAAAAACATGAATACATGGCATGAGAATAACAGCAGTCAGGGACTTAGTGAAATCACTAAGTCTCTGAAATCAGCAACATCAAGTGACCTAGTTCGCATGCTTGTGCTAGTCACCACATAGATCACAAAAATACATGGCAAAATCCTCTGGATAGGTAACATGGCATATTACAAAACTCATGTAGGACTCAACTTCATAGGAGGTACACATCAATCATGGCAAAAATGACAAAAGTGCATGTTCAGATAAGATCCAGCAATAAACATCAACTAGCCCTCTTCTAACAGCATTTCGGGCATCAAGATGACCTAAAATGAAAATGGTGCAATGGAACAAAATAATGTACTCTTCGAGACGAACAATTTGACATATTATACGCACGAATCGGAGCTACAGATGCAAAGTTATGGCACTGGGAACACGGCACGATATTGCAAAATTGCACGGGACTTGGTGGAAAAAAAACGACCTCCGGATCTAGGGTTCGGCGGCGCGGTTCCCGAGGCGGACGCGGATCTGCCGGAGTGGGGGGAGGCGACCGGCGACGGCGGCGATGGCGGGGCGGCGAGGCCGGCGAGCGGCGCGGAGCTCGCCGGGGAGCGCGGGGCGGCGCACGCCGGCGCGGGAACAAGGCGGCGGAGCGCGGCGCGGGGTCGGCGAGGCGACTCGGGGCGTCGGCGGCGGAGGCGCGGCTCCCGGGCGGCGCGGGCGGCGACCGGCGACGGGGGAGGACGCGGCGACGGCGGCTCCGGCGACGCGGGGCACGGCGCGGGGAGGAGCGGGCGAGGCGGCGGGCGGACGGGCCCGCGCGGGCCTCCCGCGGGCTCGGGCGGGCCGCGGCGGCGCGGAGCGGCGGCTGCCACGTGGCGGCAGCTGATTGGCTGCAGGCGCCGGCGGCGGGACAGGTGGCGCGGGGCACCGTTGGGCGCGGAAAACGAGGGGGAATTAGGGTTTAGGGTGAGTCTCTCTCAGATTTGGACGGGGGAGACGTTTTTATAGCTAGAAGGAGCTAGGGAGCTCCAAATGGAGAGCGGTTTTCGCCCACGCGATCGTGATCGAACGGCGGAGGACATGGGAGTGACTTAGATGGGCTATTGGGCCGTTTTGAAGGGGTGTTGGGCTGCAACACACACGAGGCCTTCACGGTTACCCGGTTAACCGTTGGAGTACCAAACGAACTCCGATTGACCCGAAACTTGACAGGCGGTCTACCGGTGCTATACCAAGGCCACATGTCAAACCTCGGTCCATTCCGAGAATGTTTAATACCCGCTCACGAAGAAATGTAAACGGGGACGCCGGGAGGCATAGGAGCGCCGGATTGCAAAACGGACAACGGGAAAGATGCTCGGATTTATGAGACGAACACGTATGCGAATGCGATGCACATGATGACATGATATGAAATGCATGACATGACCAAAATGCAAAACGGAGAGAACCCAACCACGGAGAGAATATCATAACACATAGCCGGAAATGGCAAGAGTTGGATTACAATTATGGCAAGTTACATCTGGGGCGTTACAGGAACTACCCCAAGTGATTGGCGGATAAGAAGGATGGCAAAGTGATCATAAGTATATTTGATATACATGTTATTGATGTATACTTTACTAGTGTTCATAGCAACCCCTCAGTATTTGGTACTAGTTCAGTTGCTAAGATTAGTAACTCGAAACGGGAGTTGCAGAATGAACAAAGACTAGTTAAAGGGCAAGGTGACGATGTGTGTTGGAAGTGGTTCCAAGATTGATATGATCATCATCACACACTCCCTATACTTTCGGGATTAGTGTTGAAACTAAAATAAGTGTTATTTGGTGTTTGCGTTGAGCATGAATATGATTTGATCATGTTAATTGCAATACAGTTATTCATTTAAGTTAGAGAACAATTGTTGTTCTGTTTACATGAATAAAACCTTCTATGGTCATACACACCAACGAAAATGGTTTGTTGGATCTCGATCGTAGTGATACACATATTCATAATATTGAAGCCAAAAGATGCGAAGTTAATAATGATAGTGCAACTTATTTGTGGCACTGCCGTTTAGGTCATATTGGTGTAAAGCGCATGAAGAAACTCCATGCTGATGGAATTTTGGAATCTCTTGATTATGAATCACTTGATGCTTGCGATCCATGCCTTAAGGGCAAGATGACTAAAAACGTCGTTCTCCGGAACAATGAAGCAAGCAACAGATTTATTGGAAATCATACATACTGATGTATGTGGTCCGATGAATATTAAGGCTTGCAGCAGGTATCATTATTTTCTGACCTTCACAGATGATTTGAGAAGATATGGGTATATCTACTTGATGAAACATAAAGTCTGAAACGTTTGAAAAGTTCAAAGAATTTCAGAGTGAAGTAGAGAATCATCGTAACAAGAAAATAAAAGTTTCTACGATATGATCGTAGAGGTAAAATATTTGAGTTACTAGTTTGGCCTTCATTTAAACAATGTGAAATAGTTTCACTACTCATGCCACCTGGAATACCACAGCATAATGGTGTGTCCGAACGTCATAACCGTACTTTATTGGATATAGTGAAATCTATGATGTTTCTTACCGATTTACCACTATAGTTTTGGGGTTATGCATTAAAGACAGCTGCATTCACGTTATAAAAGGGGCACCATCTAAGTCCGTTGAGACGACACAATCTGAACTGTGGTTTGGCAAGAAACCAAAGTTGTCGTGTCTTAAAGTTTGGGGTTGTGATGCTTATATGAAAAAGTTTCATCCTGATAAACTCAAACCCAAATCGGAGAAATATGTCTTTGTAGGATACCCAAAGAAGACAGTTGGGTACACCTTCTATCACAGATTCGAAGGCAAGATATTCGTTGCTAAGAATGGATCCTTTCCAGAGAAGGAGTTTCTCTCGAAAGAAGTGAGTGGGAGGAAAGTAGAAAACTTGATGAGGTAATTGTACCTTCTCCCTTATTGGAAAGTAGTTCATCACAGAAATCTATTCTTGTGACTACTACACCAATTAGTAAGGAAGCTAATGATAATGATCATGTAACTTCAAGATCAAGTTACTACTGAATCTCGTAAGTAAACCAGAGTGAGATCCTCACCAGAGTGGTACGGTAATCCTGTTCTGGAAGTCATGTTACTAGACCATGATGAACTTGCGAACTATGAGGAAGCGATGATGAGCCCAGATTTCGCGAAATGGTTTGAGGCCATGAAATCTGAGATATGATCCATGTATGAGAACAAAAGTATGGACTTTGATGGATTTGCCCGGTGATCGGCAAGCCATAGAATATAAATGGATCTTCAAGAGGAAGACGGACGCTGATAGTAGTGTTACTATCTACAAAGCTAGAATTGTCGCAAAAGGTTTTCGACAAGTTCAAAGTGTTGACTACGATGAGAGTTTCTCACTCGTATCTATGTTTAAGTCTGTCCGAATCATATTAGCAATTGCCGCATTTTATGAAATCTGGCAAATGGATAAACAAAACTGCATTCCTTAATAGATTTATTAAAGAAGAGTTGTATATGATGCAACCAGAAGGTTTTGTCAATCCTAAAGGTGCTAACAAAATATGCAAGCTCCAGCGATCCATCTATGGACTGGTGCAAGCATCTCGGAGTTGGAATATACACTTTGATAAGTTGATCAAAGCATATAGTTTTATATAGACTTGCGGTGAAGCCTGTATTTACAAGAAAGTGAGTGGGAGCACTACAGTATTTCTGATAAGTATATGTGAATGACATATTGTTGATCGGAAATAATGTAGAATTATTCTGCAAAGCATAAAGGAGTGTTTGAAAGGAGTTTTTCAAAGAAAGACCTCAATGAAGCTGCTTACATATTGAGCATCAAAATCTATAGAGATAGATCAAGACGCTTGATAAGTTTTTTCAATGAGTACATACCTTTACAAGATTTTGAAGTAGTTTAAAATGGAACAGTCAAAGAAAGAGTTCTTGCCTGTGTTACAAGGTGTGAAATTGAGTAAGACTCAAAGCCCGACCACGGCAGAAGATAGAAAGAGAATGAAAGTCATTCCCTATGCCTCAGCCATAGGTTCTATAAAGTATGCCATGCTGTGTACCAGATCTATTGCATACCCTACCACTGAGTTTGGCAAGGGAGTACAATAGTGATCTAGGAGTAGATCACTGGACAGCGGTCAAAATTATCCTTAGTGGAATAAGGATATGTTTCTCGATTATGGAGGTGACAAAAGGTTCGTCGTAAAGGGTTACGTCGATGCAAGTTTTGACACTGATCTAGATGACTTTAAGTCTCAATCTGGATACATATTGAAAGTGGGAGCAATTAGTTAGAGTAGCTCCGTGCAGAGTATTGTTGACATAGAAATTTGCAAAATACTTACGGATCTGAATGTGACAGACCCGTGGACTAAAATTATCTCACAAGCAAAACATGATCACACCTTAGTACTCTTTGGGTGTTAATCACATAGCGATGTGAACTAGATTAGTGACTCTAGTAAACCCTTTGAGTGTTGGTCACATATCGATGTGAACTATGGGTGTTAATCACATGGTGATGTGAACTATTGCTGGTAAATCACATGGCGATGTGAACTAGATTATTGACTCTAGTGCAAGTGGGAGACTGAAGGAAATATGCCCTAGAGGCAATAATAAAGTTATTATTTATTTCCTAAATTCATGATAAATGTTTATTATTCATGCTAGAATTGTATTAATAGGAAACATAATACATGTGTGAATACATAGACAAACAGAGTGTCACTAGTATGCCTCTACTTGACTAGCTCATTAATCAAAGATGGTTATGTTTCCTAACCATGAACAAGGAGTTGTTATTTGATTAATGAGGTCACATCATTAGTTGAATGATCTGATTGACATGACCCATTCCATTAGCTTAGCACCCGATCGTTTAGTATGTTGCTATTGCTTTTATCCATGACTTATACATGTTCCTATGACTATGAGATTATGCAACTCCCGTTTGCCGGAGGAACACTTTGGGTGCTACCAAACGTCAAAACGTAACTGGGTGATTATAAAGGAGTACTACAGGTGTCACCAAAGGTAGATGTTGGGTTGGCGTATTTCGAGATTAGGATTTGTCACTCCGATTGTCGGAGAGGTATCTCTGGGCCCTCTCGGTAATGCACATCACTTAAGCCTTGCAAGCATTGCAACTAATGAGTTAGTTGCGAGATGATGTATTATGGAACGAGTAAAGAGACTTGCCGGTAACGAGATTGAACTAGGTATTGGATACCGACGATCGAATCTCGGGCAAGTAACATACCGATGACAAAGGGAACAACGTATGTTGTTATGCGGTCTGACCGATAAAGATCTTCGTAGAATATGTAGGAGCCAATATGGGCATCCAGGTCCCGCTATTGGTTATTGACCGGAGACGTGTCTCGGTCATGTCTACATTGTTCTCGAACCGTAGGGTCCGCACGCTTAAGGTTTTGATGACAGTTATATAATGAGTTTATGAGTTTTGATGTACCGAAGGAGTTCGGAGTCCCGGATGAGATCGGGGACATGACGAGGAGTCTCGAAATGGTCGAGACGTAAAGATTGATATATTGGACGACTATATTCGGACATCGGAAAGGTTCTGAGTGGTTCGAGTATTTTCGGAGGTACCGGGGAGTTACGGGAATACGGGGAAGAGTATTGGGCCTTATTGGGCCTTAGTGGGAAGGAGCCAGGAGGTGGCGCGCGCCCCTCCCAAGCCCAGTCCGAATTGGACAAGGGGTTTGGGGACGCGGCCCCCTCTCCCTTCCTTCTCCTCTCCCCTCCTTTCCCCCCTTCTCCTAGTTGGACTAGGAAAGGTGGAATCCTACTCCCGGTGGGAGTAGGACTCCCCTTGGCGCGCCCAAACCAGGCCGGCCGCCCCTCCCCCTTGGCTCCTTTATATACGGGGGCAGGGGGCACCCTAGAACACAAAAGTTGATCCTTGAGATCGTTCTCTAGCCGTGTGCGGTGCCCCCTCCACCATATTCCACCTCGGTCATATTGTAGCAGTGCTTAGGCGAAGCCCTGCGACAGTAGAACATCAAGATCGTCACCACGCCGTCGTGCTGACGGAACTCTTCACCGAAGCTTTGCTGGATCGGAGCCCGGGGATCTTCATCGAGCTGAACGTGTGCCAAGAACTCGGAGGTGCCGGAGTAACGGTGCTTGGATCGGTCGGATCGTGAAGACGTACGACTACATCAACCGCGTTGTTATAACGCTTCCGCTTTCGGTCTACGAGGGTACGTAGACAACACTCTCCCCTCTCGTTGCTATGCATCACCATGATCTTGCGTGTGTGTAGGAAATTTTTTGAAATTACTACGTTACCCAACATCCAATCGCCCTGGATCCAGCCCGTTGGTAGGGCGGACCTCGAAAAAGATCCGCCCCGACCGGACTTATTCCCCTTTGCCTGCACCGTCGCTTTCTTCGCGCGCTCCAGAGCCGCCGTCCTCTCCTTCACCATTGCCGCAGACGAAGCTCGAGCGGGCCGGCGGCGCTGAGACGAAGGTAGAGGTGGCAGAGGAATTCGAGAGGAAAGGGAAAAGTGAAGGCGCACTGTTCAAAAGCCCTGGGCCGGCAGCTTATATGGGGTCACTTCCGAGTGGCTGACCTGTAGGCCCAGGCGATCCTGTCAAATCCCACAACAGTCGCGCGCGCGATACGTGGCGAAAAAGGTGGCGCAGAGATCGAGGAGACTCCGTTCTATCCCATCCGATTACTGCGGCCTCCCCGTCCCGCGCGCTTCCCGAAATGCGAATCCCGCGAAATCCGCGGGCAACAAAACAACTCGTCAGGCGGAAGATCTCCTCCATGCAGCCTGTCGGGAATCTTCAAGTAAAGAAATTCACTCGACTAAAGAAAATTATGAATGGATCAAGGCGACTGGAAAAGAAGTTGGTAATGACGCCCAGGTTCATTGATCCAAGACAAGATATACTCATAACACGAAGAATGGGTCGGATGAGTGCTCAACTCCTTCCCCACTCAAACCTCGATCCATTCGGGGGCTAATGATGAAGCTACGTACCTAGGGTAGGGTCATGGACCTGTCCAAGCTACCCTCCCCAAGGACATCCCTAGAAGAAATCACCTCTCAATCGACTTGGAGGTGATCCACTCGACAAACTCGAAGACACTCGACCATGAAGACTACCACTCGACCAAGATCCGCCCACTCGACGGCCAAGAGATCTAAAGTCACTCCACTCGCTAACGGACAGGCATTAAGTAACTTTTATGGTCATCATAGCACTTTATTGGTGGCGTTACCAGTAATGCCCGACCTTAATGTACCTTAAACCCTGCATAACTGAGGGTCGGAGGGGTCTGGCGAACTCTATATAAGCCACCGCCTCCTCAGTGTAAAGGGTTCGCACCCCTGTAATTCATACACGCATAATCCAGTCGACCGCCTCCGGGCTCCGAGACGTAGGGCTATTACTTCCTCTGAGAAGGGCCTGAACTCGTAAAACTCGTGTGTCTACAACTACTCCATAGGTAGGATCTTGCCTCTCCATACTTACCCCCTACACTACTGTCAGACTTAGAACCACGACAGAGGGGTCATCCCCCGTTGTTCCGTCGCCATTGCCTTCTTTGGGTGTATCCACCATATATATGTCATATGACGAGGTGGCTTTCCAGTGCCCTATAGGCGCTGGTTCCTGTTCGTCTCCTACATCGTCGTCCATACCGTCAATGTCTTCGGAGTCAAAGTCTAGCATGTCGGTTAAATCATCGACAGTGGCTACGAAGTGGGTGGTGGGTGGGCGTCGAATTTCTTCGTCGTCCGCATCCCAATCCTGCCGGTCATAATCCGGCCAGGACTCTCTTGACAAAGAGAGAGACCTTAGTGAATTCAGAATGTCGCCGAAGGGCGAGTGCTGAAAGATATCCGCGGCGGTGAATTCCATGATCGGCGCCCAATCGGATTCGATTGGCAGGGGCACAGAGGGTTCGGAGTCCGGAGAAGAGTCCGGCACTTTGGAGTCACGGGCTTCGCAGAGGATAAGGCTGGTGTTCGGCTCGATAGCCGTTGAGACTGCAGCCCCCACGGCGGGGTCTAGCCACCCGTCCTCGATCAGCGCAGTTGGCTCCGAGCTAAGGGTCGGAGCGGATGCGCGTGCGGCCTCCAGGGCACTGTTCGGCGGCAGAGCTAAATCATGCCCATCATGACAGTGCGGCACGCTCGGTTGTGCCTCGAATCCGTCGAAGATCAAGTCTCCGCGGATGTCAGCCGTGTAGTTCAAACTTCCAAATCTGACCTGATGGCCAGGGCGTAGCTTTCAATCTGCTCCAGATGGCCAAACGAATTGGCCCGCAGTGCAAAGCCGCCAAATACAAAGATCTGTCTGGGGAGAAAAGTCTTACCCTGGACTACATCGCCAACGATGATCGAAGGAGCCATCAAGCCTGATGACGATGACACAGAGGATCTCTCAATGAAAGCACCAATGTCAGTGTCAAAACCGGCGGATCTCGGGTAGGGGGTCCTGAACTGTGTGTCTAGGCGGATGGTAACAGGAAACAAGGGACACAATGTTTTTACCCAGGTTCGGGCCCTCTCGATGGAGGTAAAACCCTACTCCTGCTTGATTAATATTGATGATATGGGTAGTACAAGAGTAGATCTACCACGAGATCAGAGAGGCTAAACCCTAGAAGCTAGCCTATGGTATGATTGTTGTTGTTCTACGGACTAAACCCTCCGGTTTATATAGACACCGGAGGGGCTAGGCCACGTGTCGAGGCACGACTTAGAGGCATAACCGCATTGAAAGCAATGTCGCAAGTGAGGTAATCTTCACACAATCCATGTAATAAATAAAGGGGAAAGATACATAGTTGGCTTACAATCGCCACTTCACACAAGTACATAAATAACATCCATCATACAGATTACACTCAAGGTCCGACTACGGTACCAAAATGAAAGAAGACTACCCCAAATGCTAAACAGATCCCCGGATCACCCAACTGGGCTCCACTACTGATCATCTGGAAAAGAAACATAGTAACGGCCACGTTCCTCGTCGAACTCCCAAGTGAGCTCGGTCGCGTCATCTGCACTGGCATCGTCGGAACCTGCAACTGTTGTGATAATATCTGTGAGTCACGGGGACTCAGCAATCTCACACCCGCGAGATCAAGACTATTTAAGCTTATAGGTAGGAAAAGGATAGTGAGGTGGAGCTGCAGCAAGCGACTAGCATATGGTGGCTACAGCGCAAAAGAGAGCGAGAAGAGAAGGCAAAGCACGGTCGTGAAACTAGAAATGATCAAGAAGTGATCCTGAAACGACCTACGTCAGACATTACTCCAACACCGTGTTCACTTCCCGGACCCCGCCGAGAAGAGACCATCACGGTTACACACGCGGTTGATGTGTTTTAGTTAAGGTCAACTTCGGGTTTTCTACAACCGGACATCAACAAATTCCATCTGCCTCATAACCGCGGGCACGGCTTTCGAAAGATAATACCCTGCAGGGGTGTCCCAACTTAGCCCATGATAAGCTCTCACGGTCAACGAAGGATATTCCTTCTACCGGGAAGACCCGATCAATCTCGGAATCCCGGACTACAAGACATTTCAACAGCAATAAAACAAGTCCAGCAAAGCCGCCCGATTGTGCCGACAAATCCTGATAGGAGCTGCACATATCTCGGTCTCAGGGCACATCCGGATGAACACTACGTACGGCAACCGAAGATACCCCAAGTTGCCTCAGGGCGGCACCGCAAGTGGCTCTAGTTGGACCAGCAATCGAAGGAGAACTGGCCCGGGGGGGTTAAAATAAAGATGACCCTTGAGTCTGCAGAACCCAAGGGAAAAAGGCTAGGTGGCAAATGGTAAAAACCAATGTTGGGCCTTGCTGGAAAAGTCTTATTCAAGGCGAACTGTCAAGGGGGTCCCATAAATCACCCAACCGTGTAAGGAACGCAAACTCCGGGAACATAACACCGGTATGACGGAAACTAGGGTGGCAAGAGTGGAACAAAACACCAGGCATAAGGCCGAGCCTTCCACCCTTTACCAAGTATATAGATGCATTAATTAAATAAGAGGTATTGTGATATCCCAACAAGTAAACATGTTCCAACAAGGAACAACAAGATCATGTTCCAACAAGGAACAAACTTCATCTTCACCTGCAACTAGCAATGCTATAAGAGGGGCTGAGCAAAGCAGTAACATAGCCAATCAACGGTTTGCTAGGACATGGAGGGTTAGGGGCTGACATGGCAATATGGGTGGCATGATATAGCAAGTGGTAGGTATCGCAGCATGGGCATAGCAAAAGAGCGAGCAATCTAGCAAGCAAAGATAGAAGTGATTTCGAGGGTATGGTCATCTTGCCTGCAAGAGTCTCAGAGTTGTCGAAAGCTTGGTCCTCGAAAGCGTTCTCAACGGGTTCCTCGTTCACGTACTCGTCTCCTGGCTCTACCCAAGACAAAAGAACAAGCAAAGGAACCAAAATCAACCACGATGCAATGCGCAAGCAATATGATGCAATACATGGCAATGCTATGCGAGATGTGATATGCAATCCATATGCATGCTCCGGAAGGAGAAAGATGAGCAAGGCATAATCTTGGCAAACCAAGCATGCCACTGGATAGATGAGGTGATTTCGGTTGAAAACGATATAAAGAACACCGGAATCGGATGCACGGTTTGCAAATGGCAAGCAATACAAGAATGACACGAATCTGCCATAAACAGCATGATGCTACTTAGCAAGCAACGAGAAATTAAGCTACTGCACCCAAACATATCAACAAAGCATATGACAGTAATCTAAACAAGATGCACGATAAAAGATGAACACTGAGCTACGGCTAAATCACATCATAACGGGTCCAAACAAGCATGGCAAAAGTGCAAAAGATAACAGGTTCACAGACTTAGTGAAAATATCAACAAAGCAGAAACTAACATCAGGATGACATGTTCAGAGCAACGAAACAACATGCTACAGGTCCAGAACATAGCAAATAAAGGCATGGCATGAATCTACTCATAGAACTTGACAAAAGTCTCTTACTGACCATAAGCCAAAAGGGATCAGAAAATATGATTACACCCATGTCAAATAAGCAAGTTTCGTTACAGGTTTCAGACTTAGTAGAAAACTGGACATGGCAGGAACTAATAACGACTAGGCATATTCGTGAGCTCGATGCACTCACTACAGAGCATTTCATGATAAACTAAGCATACATACATCAAGAATACATGGCATAGTGACTAGACATAGCAAGAACAACATCATATCATGCAAGGATCAACTACACCAAGCTTGGCAAAATCGAATAACATGTAAACAATCTGCCAGCGACATTTTGAAGCAAAAGTAGAGCCCGATTGACTCAAGCTATGGCACTCTATAATTGCAAACAAAGGCACGGATGGATAGAGCAAATACTCAAGTCCAAAACTCCCTTACTGATCATGCTCAAATTATGCATAGAACTTTCAGAAACAACATGAACACATGGCATAAAAATAACAGCAGTCAGGGACTTAGTGAAATCACTAAGTCTCTGAAATCAGCAACATCAAGATACCTAGTTTGCATGCTTGTGCTAGTCACCAAATAGATCACAAAAATACATGGAAAAATCCTATGGATAGGTAACATGGCATATTACAAACTCATGTAGGACTCAACTTCATAGGAGGTACACATCAATCATGGCAAAAATGACAAAAGTGCATGTTCAGATAAGATTCAGCCACTAACAGCAAATAGCCCTCTTCTAACAGCATTTCGGGCATCAAGATGTCCTCAAATGAAAATGATGCAATGGAACAAAATGATGTACTCTTCGTGGCGAACAATTTGACGTATTATACGCGTGAAACGGAGATACAGATGCGGAGTTATGGCACTGGGAACATGGCATGATGATATGAAATCGTGAGGACTTAGAAATATTCGGGTGAGGGAAAAAGTCAACCGTCGGACGCGGTTTTCGAGGATGGCCGAGATCTGGCGGCTGACTCGCCGGAGAAGAAGCCCGAGGCGGCCGGGGTGTCTCCGGTGGCCGGATCCGGGCCGGGATGGCCGGATCTGACGCCGGGAGGCGCGGGGCGCCGGACCCGACGGAGGAGGCGGCGACGGCGCGGCGTTGGCGGCGAGGTACGGGGCGCCGGAGCGGCGAGGGCGATGCCGGCGGGCGGCGGCGCCGAGAGGAAGCGGAGGGCGGCGGCGGACCTCGGGAGGGCGGCGAACGGCGGAGCGCGGGCTCGCACTCGGGCGCGGGGCCAGCGGGCGAGCGGCGGCGGCGTCCGGGTCCGGGCGGGCCGGCCTCGGGCCCCGGCGGGTCGCGGGCGGCGCGGGGGGGAGAGAGAGGGGCGCGGGTGAGGTGACGGCAGCGGATTGGGCGCGGGAGGCGGCTGAGCTGAGGTGGCAGCCTCTGATAGGCCGGAGTGAGGTGGCGATGGGCAGTGGACGCGTCCGGCGAGGGAGCGGACACGTCCGGCGGCGTGCGGGGAAGATTGCTAGGGTTTCAACTGCCCGAAAAATCCGAGGGAGAGCGCATATTTATAGGTAGAGGGGGCTAGGAAGCTCCAAATGGAGAGCGGTTTTCGGCCACGCGATCGTGATCGAACGGCGGAGGACATGGGAGTGTCTTAGATGGGCTATTGGGCTGTTTTGAAGGGGTGTTGGGCTGCAACACACACGAGGCCTTCACGGTTACCCGGTTAACCGTTGGAGTACCAAACGAACTCCGATTGACCCGAAACTTGACAGGCGGTCTACCGGTGCTATACCAGGGCCGCTTGGCAAATCTCGGTCCATTCTGAGAAAGTTTAATACCCGCTCACGAAGAAATGTAAAAGGGGACGCCGGGAGACATAGGAGCGCCGGATTGCAAAACGGACAACGGGAAAGATGCTCGGATTTATGAGACGAACACGTATGCGAATGCGATGCACATGATGACATGATATGAAATGCATGACATGAACAAATACAAAATGAAGGGAAACCCAACCACGGAGGGAATATCATAGCACATAGCCGGAAATGGCAAGAGTTGGATTACAAATATGGCAAGTTACATCTGGGGTGTTACAGGTTACACAGAGTCGGTTACAATGGGAGGGGATCTAAATATCCGTATTTCCAAGCTTGCCTTCCACGCCAAGGAAAGTCCTGTCCGGACACAGGATGAAGTCTTCAATCTTGTATCTCCATAGTCCAACAGTCCGGCCATAGGTTATAGTCCGGCTATCCGGACACCCCCTAATCCAGGACTCCCTCAGATAGTTTCATGCAATATGATAAAAACCCCATCTTGTTATCCTCAATGACAACAATACAATACGTGCCTTGCTGCCCCTTCTGTCACTGGGTAAGGACACCGCAAGATTGAACCCAAAGCTAAGCACTTCTCCCATTGCAAGAAAGACCAATCTAGTAGGCCAAACCAAATTGATAATTCGAAGAGACTTGCAAAGATAACCAATTATACATAAAAGAATTCAGAGAAGATTGAAATATTATTCATAGATAGACTTGATCATAAACCCACAATTCATCGGTCTCAACAAGCACACCGCAAAAAGAAGATTACATCGAATGGATCTCCATAAGAGAGGGGGAGAACATTGTATTGAGATCCAAAAAAAGAGAAGAAGCCATCTAGCTACTAACTATGGACCCGAAGGTCTGAGGTAAACTACTCACACTTCATCGGAGAGGCTATGATGATGTAGAAGCCCTCCATGATGATGGCCCTCTCCGGCGGAGCTCCAGAACAGGCCCCAAGATGGGATCTCGTGGATACAGAAAGTTGCGGCGGTGGAAATAGGTTTTTGGCTCCGTATCTAATCGTTTGGGGGTATGTAGCTATATATAGGAGGAAGAAGTACGTCGGTGGAGCTTCGAGGGGCCCACAAGGCAGGGGGCGCGCCCTAGGGGGGCGCCCTCCACCCTCGTGACCGCCTCGTGGCTTTCTTGACGGAGGGTCCAAGTCTCCTGGGTCTCATCTGATGCGAAAATCACGTTCCCGAAGGTTTCATTCTGTTTGGACTCCGTTTGATATTTTGTTTCTCCGAAACACTGAAATAGGCAAAAAAAACAGCAATTCTGGGCTGGGCCTCCGGTTAATAGGTTAGTCCCAAAAATAATATAAAAGTGGAAAATAAAGCCCAATATAGTCCAAAACAGTAGATAATATAGCATGGAGCAATCGAAAATTATAGATACGTTGGAAACGTATCAGGCTTGAGATTTATTACCGCAATGGGATGGTGTGGTGGACGAAGGCCAAGGACAGGGGTGGCCGAGTCGTTGCATCCGTCCAGATGCAAGTGGACCACCACAAGACGGGTCTGGCTGGATCTGGTTGGAGCAAGCGACGGAGACCTTTAAGTGCAGCCACTGACGGCGGCAACCGCCGCACGCCCCTCCTCCTCGAGATCTGACCATGGGTCAACGGGTCTCAAGGACACCCTTGGCCGAGATACACGGACACGGGCAACGGGCACCGTACATGCGGGAGGATGGATAGCGCCACACCCCCTACCTTGACCGATGAATGATGTAGATGGGGTCAACTACGACCGGATCTGGAGCGTCGGCAGGTGGGGAGGCTGCGGCAGTCGTGGCACTGATGGAGACCCATGGTGGGGCGTCCTTGCAAGGGAGGCGGTGCCGCGTGTAGAAGGATCGACAAGGAATCTGGTGGGCGGCCGGCATGGCCTGCAGGCGGCATTGGGGGCGATCGTGGGAGGATGAGGAGGCTGTCGCGTGCGTACGTGCGTGTGGGTTTCCTATCGCGGCGGCGTACGTTTTTTTCGTTTTGTAGTGGGAGAGGTGTGACGAAAAAAGCATACAAACAAAAATCAGACGAAAGTGGTGGGACGAAAATAAACCGTGAACGCAATCCTAATAACTCAGACATTAGGAGCAGAGATATGCATTGTTACTAGTCTAAGTTACTATCCATTGTGACTAGTCTTATAAGGAGGCTGACAAAGAAAGGGGATTAAGGCACAGGAACCGGGGGTTATAATCAATTATCCCCACGCCGCCTGCTTCCGGTGAGAAGTAGCAGTGCAGCTACAACGGAGTGACCAATCTACCACCACCGCCCCACACCCACACGCCTCTCGCCCTCGTCTCGAGATCTCTGGCGCCTCCCATGAATCCCCACCCCCTCCGCCTAGGCGCGCTCTTGGCGACCCTCATGCTTGCCGCCGACGGCGGGTGGTGGGGCCGTGCGGAGGCATCGATGCAGACCTACGGCCACGAGTCGTTCCGCGAGGTGGGCAACGCTTTCCTCCTCTCCGGCGGCAGCGAGGGCATCGTCGCCGACGGGGCCGATCTCGCCGCCCCCGACTCCTCCATCATCAAGTAAGGCTAGGGCTACCCCGCCAATTGGCGAGACATTCACCAAGATATAACAGAACAGAAGTTTTGTAGTTCATCTCAAGGAAAAGGGCATAGCTTGAGATTTATTGTCGCAATGGGATGGTGTGGTGGACGAAGACCAAGGACAGGGGTGGCCGAGCCGTTGCATCCGTCCGGATGCACGTGGACCACCACAAGACGGGTCTGGCTGGATCTGGTTGGAGAAAGTGGCGGGGACCTTTAAGTGCAGCCACCGACGGCGGCAACCGCCGCACGTCCCTCCTCCTCGAGATGTGACCATGGATGAACGGATCTCAAGGACACCCTTGCCCAGGATACACGGACACGGGCTGCGGGCGCCGTACACGCAGGAAGATGGATAGCGCCACACCCCCTACCTTGACCGATCAATGATGTAGAGGGGGTCAACTACGACCGGATCTGGAGCGTCGACAGGTGGGGAGGCTGCGGCAGTCGTGGCACCGATGGAGACCCATGGCGGGGCGTCCTTGTAAGGGAGGCGGTGCCGCGTGTAGAAGGATCGACAAGGAATCTGGTGGGCGGGCGGCATGGCCTGCAGGCGGCGTTAGGGGCGATCGTGGGAGGATGAGGAGGCTGTCACGCGCCGTACGTGCGTGTGGGTTTCCTATCGCGGCGGCGTACGTTTTTTTTCGTTCTGTAATGGAAGAGGTGTGACGAAAAAAGCAGACAAACAAAAATCAGACGAAAGTGGTGGGACGAAAATAAACCGTGAACGCAATCCTAATAACTCAGACATTAGGAGCAGAGACATGCATTGTTACTAGTCTAAGTTATTACACATTGTGACTAGTCTTATAAGGAGGCAGACAAAGAAAGGGGATCAAGGCACACGAACCGGGGGTTATAATCAATTATCCCCATGCCGCCTGCTTCCGGTGAGAAGTAGCAATGCAGCTACAACAGAGTGACCAATCTACCACCACCGCCCACACCCACACGCCGCTCTCCCTCGTCTCGAGATCTCTGGCGCCTCCCTTGAATCCCCACCCCTCCGCCTCGGCGCGCTCTTGGCGGCCCTCATGCTTGCCGCCGGCGGCGGGTGGTGGGGCTGTGCGGAGGCGTCGATCCACACCTACGGCCACGAGGTGGGCAACACTTTTCTCCTCTCCGGCGGCAGCAAGGGCATCATCGCCGACGGGGCCGATCTCGCCGCCCCCGACTCCTCCTTCATCAAGTAAGGCCAGGGCTACCCCCCAATTGGCGAGACGTTCACCAAGATATAACAGAACAGAAGTTTTGTAGTTCATCTCAAGGAAAAGGGCATAGCTTGAGATTTATTATCGCAATGGGATGGTGTGGTGGACGAAGACCAAGGACAGGGGTGGCCGAGTCGTTGCATCCGTCCAGATGCACGTGGACCACCACAAGACGGGTCTGGCTGGATCTGGTTGGAGCAAGCGGCGGAGACCTTTAAGTGCAACCACCGACGGCGGCAACCGCCGCACGCCCCTCCTCCTCGAGACCTGACCATGGATCAACGGATCTCAAGGACACCCTTGGCTGGGATACACGGACACGGGCAGCGGGCGCCGTACATGCGGGAAGATGGATAGCGCCACACCCCCTACCTTGACCGATCAATGATGTAGAGGGGGTCAACTACGACTGGATCTGGAGCGTCGGCAGGTGGGGAGGCTGCGGCAGTCGTGGCATAGATGGAGACCCATGGCGGGGCGTCCTTGCAAGGGAGGCGGTGCCGCGTGTAGAAGGATCGACAAGGAATCTGGTGGGCGACCGGCATGGCCTGCAGGCGGCATTGGGGGCGGTCGTGGGAGGATGAAGAGGCTGTCATGTGCGTATGTGCGTGTGGGTTTCCTATCGCGGCGGCGTACGTTTTTTTTTTCATTTTGTAGCTGGAGAGGTGTGACGACAAAAAGCAAACAAACAAAAATCAGACGAAAGTGGTGGGACGAAAATAAACCGTGAATGCAATCCTAATAACTCAGACATTAGGAGAAGAGATATGCATGGTTACTAGTCTAAGTTACTACCCATTGTGACTAGTCTTATAAGGAGGCTTACAAAGAAAGGGGATTAAGGCACACGAACCAGGGTTATAAGGCTGGCCATATTGGGGGTAACATAAGTAGTATCATATATTTGGGAGTCGCAAAATGCTTATGTGGCAGGCAATTAAAGAAGAGAGATGGTTATAGTAACATAGGTAGATACCGTAACATAATAAATATGATGCTACTATGTGTCATGCACTACTCCTAATGTCTCAGTTGGTGAATAGTCTGCGCGGTTTTTTTCCCTGGTTAATTTTCGTCTCCCTCTCCACACACACCCCACGCACGCACTAAAAAACCAGACCGCGCGAAACAGCGCTCCTCCCCGATCCCCTCGACTAAACGCCGCTGCCCTCGTGCGATCCCGATCCCCTTGACTAAACGCAGCGTGCGATCCCCTCCCCTCGAGTAAACGTCGCCGATGACCTCCCGGATCTTGTGCGATCTATCTCGCTGCCGCCTACGTCCGGGGTGGCACCGTCCGGGGTCGAGGCCAACATCGGCGTCATCAAGTGCGGACGTCGAGGCCCCCGACTCGTGGGCCGCCGCCGCCATCACCTCACCCCGGGTCTGGGCGTGGCTGTGACCGCCGTGCGGGCAACGAGGAGCGCTGCAAGGGCGTACCGTGGAAGGCCTGGATCAAGGAGGAGCACAGGTATACCCCGCGTCAAAATCTCAACTACAATCCACGAATTAAAGCAGGACTCCCTGATTCGCCGGTTACTCATCTCAGGTTTGTCTCTTCGCATTATTTCTTTCCAGATCGAGCAAGATAAAGTGTGACATGTGGGAGATTGGCCGGGGAGGATACCGCCGTAGGTGACGCCATGAACCGAGGCTGATGTTGGAGAGCCGCGGCTCTGCTTGGGAGCCGACCGGTGAGAGGCAGCTCTCCGAGGTGGTGTTGCCCGTGGCGGGGATGGACAATCCAGTGGCCGGCCCGCACCCCTGGACGCTCCTGGGGCGGGCTGCGGTCATGAGAATTCTGGGCCATGATAGTGAGTGTGATGGGTGCTGGAGCAGCATGATGCCAACGACCACGAGCTTTGGGTGCTTAGTGTGTTGGCGAGGCAGAGAAGGGATGAGAGCGAGATAGACATGTGTGTGCATGGATTGAGAGAGAGAGAGAGAGGGAGGGAGAGAGAAGAAGAATTGTGCTGCTGCAGGAACAGGTGTACGTTCTATAACATCTATACTTTAGTTGGAAATGGCAGCTTCACTGAACTGCATCAGTTGTAAGCTTCCCTAAATTCATATATATCTATAAAGTAGGGCACCTCTACCTCCCTGTAGTAATAAAGAAGTATACTGTAAAATTCGTAGATGATTAATACTATTTCGTTTGCAGGTTCAGCCAATTCCTTTGAGGTATTAACAAGTAGCCGAGCTTTTGGTGGCATCTCTACCTAGGGAAATACATGTCAAATCCTCATACAAAATGTTGATCTATTGTTCTTCTAGAATTGTAGATTTCCGAATAATTAGATGGCCAGTTATTGAAATCTTATGTTCTCCAAAGTGTCCTTCAGCAAATGACACTTGAACTTAATATGGGATACTCCAAATCCATAAGAGCAGGCTATATCTGATATTTTCTCCATACAGAGTCGGCAGACTTGATTTGCGTTTTCCACTACTTGTCAATATGATGGCCCGTTTTAAATAAATGAGGCTTGGACATCACTTGTACTTGGGAACTACTTTTCAGTGACAGCTGTATTGACGAAGGTACTCTTTTTTTTCTTAAAGATTGATTTATTCGGTGGTGTGTGTTTTACTTTACAGTTTTGATAAGATTCCATGGCCAATACACTTTTTTTTCCTGACAGGGAACTACAACGGGCTTACGCCTACCTGAACTATATTCTAAATTATCAGAGTTTACAGCAGATTACAGCAGCCTCAAAGGTAAAATGATCTGAATATTTTTTTCACAATACACTGGTAGTAGATAGTAATAGCCCTCTTAATAATTTCTATATAAAAGTAGGATCTGAACATTTTGTTGAGTTGTTTTTGCACCAGATCGTTGGCCATTAACGGTTATCTATGGCACTAAAACTTGTTGATCTCAACACATTCACCTCACAACACTTGTTGGCTGAAACATGTGCATTAGCACCAAAGAAGTTGAGGTCAAATTAATGAGGTGATAGCTAAACCCTTATACTGAATATATTTGTGTTTTCTTTTGCTTCAAGTATATAGACATATATTCCTTGATCAAAACTCATCTACACTACTGCCACTAATTTGCTTCAGGTCATCGACTTTAAGATTGATACATATGTTTCTCTTATTATGCAGGAGTTGTGTGATCTGAGGAGAAACTATTCTCTTGCAAATCGGATAGTTGTTGTAGGAATTAAAAGGCACATGATTGTACTGGGATTTTGTTTCTACACGTTCCCCGGCCCTAATGTCTACATGAGGTGTGAGTTCAACGGGTCGAGGAAATCACATTACTATAAGAATGGTAGGTAGAATCACCGTGATTCATGCAAAAGCTACTAAATTTATCATATAACGGATCATATAATTTATCAGCTACCTCAACGGCTCACACTTTAGCAAGTCTTCATATGTTAAAAAATAAAAATGAATTTGATAATTGGATCAAAATGCAGTTATATGTCTTTTACTTACTTTGGTTGAATCTAAAATTCTGTTAGAAACGTAACGAACCACTTAGATATATAAAGCATTGATCTATGCAAAACTGAGAGATGTCGTGTTTTTATAGTTCTTATGATGTCTGATTGAATTTTCTTATCCCACATTTTATTTCAGATGCCGGAGCAAAGAAAATGCTGTCAGCCTTGGACGATCCATTCACTCGATTCTTGAAACCATTACCTTTTTTGAAGCAAGAATAGCTAGCACCCAAGGTGCCCTCGCAGGTGTAGGTTTATCCATTGGCTACCCGTTGGAGCATCACTTGCAGGGCTCTCTGTAATGTCACTTTTTGTAGAAATGACTCTCTAGAGACGCAACATAAGAGCGCAAAACATTTGACAGCAGAGCCGCTTATGGTAAGACCTATCTATCATCAATAATTTTAGTCCATTAAATGTGGTCTTAGTGAAAGGGTGTTCCTTTATCATGGTTGAAGGTTGCATGACTTATGCTAGGTGTTTTCATACTTTTCGGTCTCTACTTGACTCTTGCGTACCTACTTTTTTAGTGGCCAGCAATCTTGCACTGATTCTTGCTAGGGGTTCTCAAGGAAATTCAATAGCCTAAAAAATGATATGTTTCATTCACCTCTTAATAGTAATACAAGTATTTTGTTTATTTCCTACTCCCTTTTAGTGGTTACTGATTAGTCACTCTTAAAGGTGAATGCACATGCATAATAGGTTTGTCATGGCTGCGTTTTGCGGCCCCTGACTACTGGAAAGTAATCTCCTTTGGATGATTTGTATTTTTTTATGGAATTTGTACTTAGATAACACATCCAAGGAAGGAAGAAGATTGAGGTCGGCGCCTCCTGAAGGCATGCATGCTTGTCACTGAGAGAGGGAAGGGCATCTCTTTTTTTGGGTTGCAATTTCCACCTTGTTGTTGGGTGAGGTGAGTCATGATTTCTCTCCTCCCGCTTCATTTTTTCAGTCCTCTCTAACTTCAGAAATTTTCCTAATTTGTTTGATCTATATGTATGTAAAACATTATGATTAGGATCCCTCTATTTGATTAATTTCTAAGTTACTGAATTATAATTTCTGTTTTGTGCTCATGAATTGCATACTTGGAGATTTATTCGATTTAGAGATAGCCACACACACGCGCGCGCGCGCGCGCGCGCACACACACACACACATTTGGAGTAGGCGGCTACAACAAATTTTTATACTACGATAAGTGTGTGGTTCAGTCAACCAAATTATTGCCTTATATTTTAGTTAAATTTATTGTTGTGATCTATAAGAGAAGCTGCCATTTTGGCAATAGATGCGCGTTAAAGTAGTGGCTGGTGTTGGTTTAATCCATTATCAAATGTTTTGCCAATAAAGGAAAATTACATTCCTCGTACATTTATTGTATTTCTGTTTCATGGTCCAGCTGATTTGTTGTTTGTCATACCTCTTATGGATAATCAGACATGGGGTGCATGGCAAAATTAGGACAGACTGAAGGCAGCAGATTCCGTGTCGGCCGTGCACTTTGAGGAGGACATTGTCTTTGTATAAGTGCCTTACAATCGTCCCTTTATAGCCACAGATAAGGCCTTCAGGTAGGCTGGACCAAGTGTCATACACTTATGTATCTGTATTTGTGATGATCTTTTTAGCATTCTTAATTGATGACATTTCTGAAGGGAGATGATCCTCAGCATTTCATAGTTATTTTTCGCACTGTTGTAAGATCAAGTTTCACATTCGAACTTAACTTGTTATCAAATAATTTTGGAACATAATTTTACTTTTACCTGCCCTCCATAGAATCGAAGGTTCAGGGGGACTTTTGTTGCACTAATGCTTCTTCGTTGACCACCTCGCCGTTCTCCCTTGCAGATGGATATGGCCGCATAAATCGCACCGATGGATCCAGTCCTTCGCCAGGTCCAACGTGCCTGCACCGGCCTCAAGCACGGGAGACACTATTACCTTGTGATCTAACTGGTTACCACAATCAAATCCATTTTTGCCCATTTAAAATAGTTAGCTCAGTTTTTTTGATAACTGAGTTTCATTGGTTATATATACTGAAGTGTCTTTGTCATTCTGTTTTACAATATGTTCTAATTGTCAGGATTTTTGCTACATTTTTGGTGTAGATTTTAGGGACATTACCGTAGTGCTAATGCCTTCCATGCAGGTTATTCAGTCAGCGCATATTCTGTCTTTTGGCATGTGTATGCTTTGCTCTTGTGCCCATGTAATCCTGACCTGTAATCAGTCCATGATCCTTGTGTGACGTGATCACAAAAGTTGGGCATAACTGCATTGTTACTGAGAAGATGCGAATATTAACTTAGGGATCGGAGCTGAAGCTCTGGCTGACAGCAAAGATATGAAGTCTGAGCTCTGTCTATGTTTGCAAGTATATTGTTCTCTGTTGCAAAAGGTAGTGCCTAGGAGGCGCTTAGGCATGCCTAGGCGCTAGGCGATGGCCAAACGCCTCGCCTAGGGCATAAATTGTAGTCTAGGCAGTGCATGCAACAGATTGTTTACCCAAGCGAGAAATCATGTCATATTGCACTGAAATGCCAAACATCACATATTCAATTGGTAGTAGCTGGTACTTAACTTATTTATCTGCCCTAAACTAACATCAGTACGCATATAATAATAAAAAATACACCCTGATAGTAGAATCTATATTACCGCCTAGGCTGCGCCAGGGCGCTTAAGCATCGCCTAGGCACTAGGCAAAGGCCAACCGCCTCGCTTACGCCTATCGCTTTTTCCAACCTTGATATTGTTGTGACTTCACTCTTACCCCCGTATTGGGCAGATGCTTCAGAATGGAGTCACTTCTATGTGTATGGCCGCTGTAACCACACAACATGAATTTCCCCTTTTTTTGATCTGAAATTCTGGCAAAAAGCTTGTTGGATTAACTACGATTTTATCCTATTTACTACTAGCATTTATTCTTATCTCTCAACAAATTGTTGCCGCTATCTAGGACAGTCAGTGGAAACAACATGTTGAAGCAATACCTCTTGTTGAACCACCCAAAACCAAAGTATGCTCTTAGATTGCGAGAGGCTTGTTGTGCTTAGTAAAAGACTTGGCGTAGAACATCCAAAATATCAGAAACCCTATGTATTGGGCAGACCTAAATACTAATATAAGTGTATCCAACTCTTCCTACGATTCCCTTTTCCCCATGGACGTAAACCATGTCTCTGGCGTTGTAAGTCCAAGGCTCCAAGCTAGGCGTTATTTTTCAAAAAGTTTTCATTGATCTAATCGAAATAACTCCATTACACTGTGTTTGGATGTCTGTATTCAGCCTCTGAATTGGGAATTGGTATTGGCAGCCTCCAATTCAGCTGTTTGGATGTCCTCTGTATTGGCCGATGGAAATGGATATCAATACAGAGCTTGAATCCTCTCACTTGTGCACGTCCCTCGTGAATACCGAGCCCGAACCCTCTGACTTGCTCCGAAACACTCGCCCCGCAAAACGTACCGGTTCGTCTTGATAAGAAAAAAGAAGCCCATGGAGAGAGGAGCAGGGAGCTCCGCCGCCGCCCTCACCCCTTGCGCTCGCCGGCCTCCAGGAGCCCCCCGCCGTCCAAGGAGGAGGGGAGCAGGGAGCTCCGCCGCCGCCTCGTTCCTCGCAATCGCTGGCCTCCAAAGTGAAATTGGCAGGGAGCTCCTCCGCGTCCCCATTTCGTCCCAGCCTCCTCCGCCTGCGCACCCACTACAACCTCATCCTGTATCTCGGGCGTCCCCATCCTCATCCTGTGGTGGCGACAGATTCCTCCCTCACGACCACGACCCTATCCCTCCCTCCCGCAGTGCTTTCTTGGCGGAGGCAGCCTCATCTCGGCAAGACTGAATCCTTGTTGGCCCATCTCCGACGGAGAGCGGCGTAGCGGCGGCGGTGGATCTTCTGCAGGGCGGGAAGCAGAATAGACAAGGAGTGGCGAGCAGCGGCAGCAAGCAGTGTCGAGCAGGATTGGCGAGCAACAGAGGACAAGCAGCGGTCGGGAGCGGCAGCAAGTATTAGCGTGCAGAGCTAGCAAGCATGGCTCCCCGAAGTAATTTTTTTATGCTTGTGAGCGTACTTTGTTAATGTTTTTGTTGCAAATACAAACAAAATGACACTGAAATTTTTCACATTCCATCTTCAGAATCTTCATACTCATGTGAACATGCAATTCCAGGCTTTGTCATCCAAACAGGACTTGATAATGAAACCTCATGAAATTCCAATAGCTAATTCAGTGAACAACCAAACAAGCGAATTCGTATTCATGCCATTTCAATTTCCTTGTCAAATTGGTATTCCGGTCAATTCAATATAGAGCCCAACAATACAGACATCCAAACAGAGCGATAGCTAATTCAGTGAACAACCAAACAAGCGAATTCATATTCATGCCATTTCAATTTCCTTGTCGAATTGGTATTCCGGTCAATTCAATACAGAGCCCAACAATACAGACATCCAAACAGAGCGTTAGCGTAACCCTACCTGGGTACCCCATCAACGGCCGGAGGCATTCCTGGAGTCAACGGAAACATGTTGACCAATTGACGTAAATGTGCAATGTAAATTTACCTCAGCACTTTGTGTTTGAATGTGATGGGCGTTGTCTGTTATGTCTCCTCCACACTATAAATTGACCTACAATTAGTTTAATATTAAAAGGCCCGTAGCAACGCACGGTCATTCTACTAGTCTAAATTAGGCTGGTCATAGTGGGGAGTAACTTATACTAGTGTCATGCATATGCCACTAGTCTAAGTTACTACCTCTATAGTGCAAAATAACATACTAGTAGTGTCATAGATGGCTTCATTTATTAGCTCATAGACTCATTTTGCCTCGGGAAGCGCTATGTTACAGTAACATATTATGTTATCACAAGCATCTCTTTCCTCATTAAATACTGACCACATAAGCAAAATTATCTTGGGATGTGTTAAGTTACTACCTAAGTTACCCCCACTATGACTAGCCTTAGGGGGTGTTTGTTTCCAGGGACTTTTTTGTGTAGTGACTAGAAAAAGTCCCTCTTAGAAACTTTTTTACCAAACGGGAGGGACTTTTAGGGACTAAACTAGGTCTTTGGGACTAAAAAGAAGAAGTCCCTCTTAGAGAGTCTTTTTGAGACTTTTTCCTGCCCTGCCCCCCACCGCGCCTCACCTTATCCACACCGCTCCCGCTCCCTGCCCCGCCCCGCACAGCAGTCGCCGCCGTTCCCCGCCTCCGCACCGCACCTTCAGTCGTTGCCGCTCCCCGCCCCCGCACCGCGCCTCCAGTTGCCGCCGCTCCCCGGCCCCGCACCGCACGTCCAGTCTCCGGCCCGTGCCCCGACTCCATTGCCCGGAGCCGCCGCCGCCATGGACGGCGATGAAGACGATGGTCTTCACTTCTTCTCTCAGGTCCCCTCCCATCACCAGGCTTCACAGGGCTCTTCCGCGGGCGGAAATTTGGGGAGGAGCATGGGCTTCTTCGATCTGAACAGCAACGTCGACTACTACCCCGACTTGGGCTCGTACCAGCAACTCCTCCCTGGCGAGTCGGCCGGTCATGGTCTTCCGCCGATTGGAGTTGGTCGTGGGAGGTCCATGTCCCAAGGCGGAGGAGGCCGCGCCCGGTCTCTGAACATTGGAGGCGGATCTGGCTCTCACATGCGGCCGTTCGTCGCCCCGGGCGCAGCTGTTGGTGACGGAGGCGTCAGAGGGCGTGGGAGGTCCGTGCCCCAGGGCACTGGACGCGGTGTAGGTCGAGCCCGTGGGGCCTCATCGGCCGGCAGCATAGGCGTCGCAGGACGGGGATTCTCCATCTCTCAAGTTGCAAGCCGGCAACGTGCGTCGTCATCTGCTGTGCCTTCAGAAGATGTCGACGACAGTGAAGGATTTGAAGATGGAGATGACAACTGTGTTTTTGGAGAGGTAAATTTCTGAGTTGTGCAAATTCATGTCCATGTGTTCTTGCTAGTAAAAGATTTTCATGCCACGTATGCAATTCTTTTTAAGGGATTGACCAGGTTATTGCATATTGTATGCAATGATAGTACACTGATACTCTAAATTAAGCCCGATTCAGACAAGAAATCCTGGGGCTGGACCTCTAATGCCGCTGCCTAATCAGACTTATAATTAGCAGAACAACATTTTGGTGCCATCCTTATGATGTTGTGCTCGAGTGCCCATTCGTATGAACAAAAATGCAGTAAATTATTGGTATGCAAAGTTCCATATTGATGCTACGAATGACAAGAACTACCCAAAATTATTGGTATGCAAAGTTGCAGTAAATTTCTGAGTTGTGCAAATTCATGTCCATGTGTTCTGTTGCTGTAAACTGGATAGTTGTCATTTATACTGAACCCTACGTACTTCTTTTTATGATGAAAAATCATGTCACTCGATAGACAAACTTCACTGGGTGTAGAAACCACTGAAATAAAGAAACAGAGGCACTAGCTAACCAGCAGAAAGATTTCAAGGAATTGATCATCTACTTTCCTTTGTCTGGTTCAGCCTTTACTGGACCTTGGTCATTTAGCGTATAATATTTATCAATGCTATAGATTTATATGTAACTCTGTACACCACATTTCATCTTCTTTTTGTAACTAGGTGTAGAAGACTTTAGAAATTGTTGTCAAATTTAGCGTACCATATATAAAAGCACCTTCTGGGATCATAATTTTGTAAATAGAAATAGTTAAATTTGTATATGAATTCACCACCGAATATATTTGTATACGGAATTCACCCCCCAATTTGTTTGAATTGTGTATTTGTTATTTTTTGTTTAGAAAAACATTGCCAAGGCTGATTGGACAGACGAGAATATTACTATATTTTGTAACATTGCCTGTGAGGAAGCTAGGGATGGGCACTGTGTGAATGGTGCTTGGACAACTAGAGCCTACAATAATATGAAGACAAAATTTTATGAACGCGCCGGCCTCCTACATACTACCAAGCAATTCAAAAATTGTTTAACTAAACTCAAGAGCTTCTATAGCGCTTGGGCATGGTTGGGGCAGCAAACTGGTTGTGGCCGAACTGGAGACGGGGCTATAACCGCATCAAGTGAGTGGTGGACAAAAAAAATTAAGGTACATCATTCAGCAAATTACAGTTGAATTGCTCACAGTTGATTACATTAGTTAGCCTTGTCCTAATTACCTAACTAATGTTGCAGGAAAGACCAGATGTCAGAAAATTCAAGGCTGACAATCCTGAGTATTTGGATATGCTTATAGAGCTATTCCAAGGTGTGGCAGTTGATGGATCATCAGCTTATGTGCCCATAGATGAAGAGGAAGAAGAATATGATGCTGCCGATGATGGACATGAGCAGAGTCCAATGAGCACCACCAGCAGGAAGAGGGGAAGCAGCGGCGTTGAACAGTCAGCAACAAGCCCAGGCAAGAAACACAAGAGCCCAATGGTGAAACTAATGACAGGGCTTATCAACAGTATCAATAGTGATAACACTTCTGAGATGATCACTGAATATGCAAACAAAAGGCAGGAAGCAAAGGACAAGGCAAGAGAGAAGAAATCAAACAGCACTAAAGAGAGCATTACTCGTTGTCAAATGTTGGCGGTTCAATGTGGTGCAGAAGAAACAAGTGTCGAGTACTTCATGGCAACTCAACTGTTTGTAGATGAGGCAAACAGAGTCATATTTGAGAACATTACAAGTGATTATGCTAGACTGACTTGGTTGAAGAGGTGGTGCATGGTGAAGAAGTTGTCCTAGTGTTCTTCTGGACTATGTTCTTTTTTCCAATATAACTATGTAATGGACCTGTAGTGTGCGACCTTGCTAAATGATCATTGCATGTTACTGTGTTTCATAATGTTTGGGTGTACTAATGTTTGCTAGTTGAAGACGTGGTGCATGATGAACAATTTGTACTAATGTTTGCATGTTTCAGGACAATGGCAGCAGTGCTGATGATGGCAGCAGTGCCGATGGGAGCAGTAGTGATGATGAAGCACTGATGTTGTTGATGCACCAAAACAGAAAGAGAAGAATGCTGCATATGGCCTGCATGGGTGGTATGTACCACTTGGACTCTTACTGTAACAAAGGACCTAGAAGAGTACCAATACAGTCTGGGTATGATTGGGTTATGACAACACTAGGCAACAAAACTTCCTGTTACAACATGTTTAGAATGCATAGACCAGTCTTTGAGAAATTGCATAGTGCGCTTGTTGATTCCTATGGCTTGAAGTCCACCAAAAAAATGTCATCAGTTGAGTCTCTAGGCCTGTTTCTGTGGATAGTTGGTTCCCCTCAATCTCTAAGACAAGCAGAAAACAGATTTGTTAGGTCATTGGACACAATTGTAAGGAAGTTTGATAAGGTTTTGGCCTGCCTGATCAAGCTCGCAAAAGACATCATCAAGCCAACAGATCCTCAATTCAAAACTGTGCATTCAAAACTAAGATCTAGAAAGTATGCACCATTTATGAACAATTGCATTGGAGCAATAGATGGGACACACATACAAGTTGTGGTACCAGTTGCCACTGCTGTCCAGCATAGGAATAGACATAAGGAGAAGAGTCAAAATGTGATGTGTGTGTGAGACTTTAATATGAGATTCACATTTGTCCTAGCCGGTTGGCCAGGATCGGTGCATGACATGAGGGTCTTCAATGATGCCCGATCCAGATTTGGTGACAAGTTTCCAAAACCTCCACCTGAAAAGTTCTATCTTGTGGACTCAGGATTCCCAAATAGACCTGGCTATCTTGCACCATACAAGGGTTTAACCTATCATTTCCAGGAGTACCGTGATGGCACAATGCCTAGAGGAAAAAAGGAACACTTCAATTTCAGCCATTCTTCACTTAGAAATGTCATCGAGAGGTGTTTTGGAGTCTTGAAGAACAAGTGGAGGATTTTGTTTCACTTACCAAGTTATCCACAACAGAAACAAAGCAAAATCATTGTGGCTTGCATTGCACTTCACAATTTTATTAGAGAAAGTCAACTAGCTGATATAGACTTCGACAAGTGTGATCAAGATGAAAATTATATACCATTGCCTGTGCCAACGACCACTCCAGCAAATGATTCAACCAATGAGATGGATAGTGCTGATATGAATCAATTTAGAATTTGGGTCGCTGATGGGTTGTGGAGCTTGAAACAGCAATGATATATTATTTCAGTTGTTATGGACAAGTGTTCTTCGCTTATGTAATCTCACTTATTTTGGTTTTTATGAAAATTGTTGGCACAAACAAGTGTTCTCTTCTAGTGTTGTTTTGGTTGTTACGAACAAGCTTATTTCGTTTTTTATGAACAATTGTTGGCACGAACAAGTGTTCTCTTCTAGTGTTGTTGGCCCTCGGACTTCTATATGCGGTTGAGCCCTGGGAAGCCTGTCAACATGGCAACATGGTCTTTTAGGAGCCGAACTGGGACTTCTATTGGTGATGAACAAGTGGTTTTTCTGTTGTTATTATTTATGTAATCTGTACTAGTTAATTATTAGCGGCAGAGTGCATTCAGGAGCCGAACTGGGACTTTTATCGGCGATGAACAAGTGGTTTTTCTGTTTTTATTATTTCTATAGTCTGTACTAGTTAATTATTAGGGACAGCATGGTCTTTTAGCATGTCATTTATTATCCTCTAGTTCATATTTAGTCCCTGGAAACAAACAGATAAGGACTAGAGACTTTTTAGTTGGGACTAAAAAAAGTCTAGGACTTTTTAAACAAATAGGGCCTTACTCCCCACTATGACCAGCCTAATCAATTATCCCCACGCCGGCTGCTTCCGGTGAGAAGAGAAGTAGCAGTGCAGCTACAACGGAGTGACCAATCTACCACCACCACCCCACACCCACACGCCGCTCGCCCTCGTCTCGAGATCTCTGGCGCCTCCCATGAATCCCCACCCCCTCCGCCTCGGCGCGCTCTTGGCGGCCCTCGTGCTTGCCGCCGGCGGCGGGTGGTGGGGCCGTGCGGAGGCGTCGATCCACACCTACGGCCGCGAGTCGTTCCGCGAGGTGGGCAACGCTTTCCTCCTCTCCGGCGGCAGCGAGGGCATCGTCGCCGACGGGGCCGATCTCGCCGCCCCCGACTCCTCCTTCATCAAGTAAGGCCAGGGCTACCCCCCCCCCCCCCCCCAATTCCTCGTCATGTGTTAGTGGACCCCAATGGCTGTTGTTTCTTCTTCGGGAAACTGCTGCGGTGCCTAGGTGTGTGCTTTTCTGTGTGATGCGTTGCGTTTGGACGGGCTGTGAATAGCGGCTCTATCATTGCTTTGCTTGCTCACTAACATTTAATTCGAGTTTGACGTGGTTTCTCGTGGATTAAGCATTTTAGCTTGCTCCCATGCGCCTCAAGGAAATTTTGGATTGCTAATAGTTCCAAGCTGCATGCCTGCAACCCACATTCTTCTCGCCGATTGTAATTTTCAGTTCATTACACAAAATTCGAGAGTTATTGATGCGTGTGTTGGCCAGTGTTGTATTTGAGATGATGTTGGTGAGATGAACATGATGAAGTATGCACTTTTACTGACAGTTTTCTTTCTGTTTCAGTGTTTTAACTCTTTTCTTCTCTGGATTATCAATATGCTTGTAAACTGCTTTGAAACTTGTAGTAGATGTGAGCTTACTAATCAAGTGTTGTATGCTCTTTCGATAAGCGGAGTGGTTTGGAATTTGTTGTTAACTAGATGGCTGGATATTGTTACAGGATTGTGAATGGTACTTTCTGGATGTTGTTACAGGTTTGTGAATGTTACTTTCTGGAGGAACGCTGAATCGGCAGAATCACATGCAAAAATGGCACATAGTACAGGCTTGGTGCAAGCTATTTTATTTGAAGCAGCTGACAGGGATAACATTGGGGGTTCTGCCTATGGTGGACAGAGGTCCATTTGTTGCACCCCTGACCTTGCTAAACTAGAGGGCTGCAAACAAGGTGAAGTAATCAGGAGGCCATCTTCTGATGATCCAGATTGGCCTGTCGTGGTGGATACACACTTCAGTGCTAATCACCTTTCAGTGAAGTTGGATGACGAGGAAGTTCACATTACAAAGACAGGCATGTACAACTTGTTCTTCATTTCGTGTGATCCAAAACTAAGGGGCCTTGCTATGAGTGGGAAGACAATCTGGAGAAATCCTGGGGGGTACCTACCGGGACGAATGGCACCTCTGATGAGATTTTATGTTTTCATGTCGCTGGCATATCTGTTAGTCATGGTTGTCTGGTTTAGCAATTACATAAGGTTTTGGAGGGATATACTGCCAATACAGAATTGGATCACACTAGTAATTGCTCTTGGACTGTTTGAGATGACACTATGGTACTTTGAGTACTTAAACTTCAACAGCAGCGGTGTACGACCTGTCGGAATTACAACTTGGGTTGTAACTGTTGGCGCTATCAGAAAAACAATTTCCCGTCTACTGATCCTTTCTATATCCATGGGATACGGTGTTGTTCGCCCAACTCTAGGAGGGCTCACCTCTAAGGTTTTACTCCTTGGGCTTACGTATTTCCTGGCTTCTGAATTACTGGATATCTCAGAAAATGTTGGAACAATTAATGACATTTCAGGCAAAGCAAAGCTTTTCCTTGTCCTTCCTGATGCATTTTTGGATGCTTTTCTCATACTTTGGATTTTCACTTCTCTTTCCCGCACTCTCGAGAAACTACAGGTGAGGAACATTTGTTGTAATGTTTAAAGCATTTATTTTTATGTTGTAATGGTAAAGTCATATTATGTTATTCTGCTGTTTGGTTTGTGAAGACTACTGGTTACTCAATTATTGCTCTAGCATCCTGGTAAAAGGAAAGTGTTGCACTAGCAATTCCATGAGGAGACATATCAAACTTAGGTCTAGTTAGTGATTAGTATGCTAGAAACCCCCAGTTATGGGCCGCCCATGTGTAATAGTTTATTTCTTAAACCATCCGAGTTCCTAATTTTTTTCATGGATTATTTAAGGGGTGATGTGGCTTAACGTGGGTTCACCACGAGGAGTCGATTCTGGAATAAGTCTGTCTAGAAAGAGGGCAAGAAGGATAGTTTATTAATTGTTTGAAAGTTTATTAGCAAGCATGTTGGATCCTGATTTAGAAAGCTGTATATTGTGTTGATACTGAAGTTTTCTTTTCTTATTCATCAGGCAAGGAGGAGTTCTGTGAAATTGGATATATACAGAAAGTTTACAAATGCACTGGCGGTCTCTGTCATAGGTTCAGTTGTCTGGATTGGCTATGAGGTGCGTAAATCCCATTATATACATGGACAATAAAAATTGTCACAGCTTCAGATTGTACTTCATAATTCGATTAAATATTTACTTCATTAAGGGCATGAACTATGGTGGCATATGGATATAGATGCCCCATGAGAAAAAGAGGTTTGAGGCACCTACATTGATTTTTTCTCCCCAATGTAAACTACCACTAGCGGGCCTCATCAAGGAATAGAAAATAAAGACTCTAGTACACTTGCATCTCTACTCTCCACCTCAACTTTTTTAGCTTTTTACACCGGACCACACGTTTTCTCTCCAAGCACCCGCCTCCCCATCCGAACCTACTTTTCCTGATATCTGATCCTACATGGCATGCGAGGCATCACCCTGAGGCTATGCATTGGCTATGCCCTAATGTGATTCTTAGGAAGTACTCCCTCCGTAAACTAATATAAGAGCATTTAGATCTCTATTTTAGTGATCTAAACACTCTTATATTAATTTACAGAGGGAATATCTTTTCTCTTGAACACAATAAAATGTTGTCTGTATTTGCCTTCTTAGGAAATATCGCTGCCAATATGTCTTTGTGTGATGTCCCATCCTTTGTAGGTGTGGGGATCACAAGATATAGCAAGGAACTAGAAGCATTTCACACGCTTTGTTGCGCCGCTTCCGCAGATGGACTGCGGCATCCTCATATCTGTACACCAGGACAACCTATCACACTCAATGCACGAACATGCATCAATCATGGCATGCTTAGATAAACATCAACGACATGTAAAAAATGGTATCGGTGGCTCTAATATCCCTCGTGAACTCATCCATCACCAAGGCAAAAGGATAAGGGCTCAAACCTCACCCTTTGGTGCAGTTCTATTTTAATAGGAAAGTCATCAGTGGCACCATCACTTGTACGGACACTTGTCACAACATTATCGTACATGTCCTTGATGAGGGTAATGTACTTGTTGGGCTTTGTGTTTTTCCAAGGCCCAACACATCACATTCTGTGGTATTTTATTGTAGGCCTTCTCCAAGTTAATGAACATCAGATGCATGTCCTTCTTTTCCTCCCTGTATCTCTCCTAAGTTGCCGTATCAAGAAAATGACTTCCATGGTCGACCTCCCAGGCATGAAATAAACTGAACTTTTGTCACGCTTGTCATTCCTCTTAAGAGATGCTCAATGACTCCCATAGCTTGAGTGTATTGCTCACCAGCTTAATTCCACAGTTGTTAGTACAACTTTGAACACCCCCCTTGTTCTTGAAGATTGGTACTAAGATACCCTGCCTCCATTTTTCTGGCATCTTGTTTCCTGAAAAATGCGATTGAAAAGCCTAGTTAGCCATACTATCGCCATGTCTCCGAGGCCTCTCCACATCTCAATGGGGGTATAACCCGGGCCCATCGCCTTGCCTCCTTTCATCCTTTTGAAGCCTCCCTGACCTCAGACTCCTGGATTCGTTGCACAAAACGCATGCTGATATTATCAAAGGAGTCGTGCAGCTCAATGGTTGAGCTCTCATTCTCTCCATTGAACAACCTGTTGAAGTACTCACACTATCTATGCTTGATCTCCTCGTCCTTCACTTGATCTGCGCCGTCATTGATGCATTTGACTTGGTTGACATCCCTTGTCTTCCTCTCTCGGACCTTGGCCGTCTTATAGATGTCCCTTTCGCCTTCCTTCGTGTCACGCTGGTAGAGGTCATACACTCGACCCCTTGCTTCACTCAGAGCTTGCTTTGCGGCCTTCTTTGCCACCTTGTACTTCTCTATGTTGTCTGCACTCCAATCCAGGTGTAGCGTCTGAAATAGTCTTTCTTCTCCTTAATTTCCTTCTAGACATCATCGTTCCATCGCCTTTATGTAAAACAAACTCCTTTGAAGCCACCTTACGAATGCAAGTCACCATCTTCATCCATATATTGTTTGCATCACCTCCTCCCTCCCAACGGCCCTCCTTAATAACCACCCTCTCATTAGAAGCCTCAGCTGCCTCTCCCTTGAGCTTCCACCACTTCGTTCTGGTGACTTTGACACGCTTATCCTGCTGGACACAAATCCGAAAGCGGAAGTGAGCCACCACAAGCGTATGTTGAGGGACACCACTCTCTCCAGGTATCACCTTACACAACTAAAGTTAGTAATTAGATATACCGGAATGGTACAATCATAGAATGGTACAATCATAGTGTTTGGTTAGAGGGATGGGATGGAAGTATATGGTTCATATAACCTCTTGCTTATAAAGGGTGATTAGCTTGCATAAAAATAAATTTGTTCTTTAGGTAAGCAAATATAACAGCCCATGTAACGTATTTTTTCAACTATACATCTTTTTGACCATCTACAATGTACATGTAGTAATGCATGGTTATCGAAGACAGATGTAGCCGATGCAGCAATACATTGGCAGTTCATCTTTTAAGAAAGCACCATAGCATAAGTAGCTAGCCCAGATGTACATATCGAAGCTCCAAACTATGCAACACCAATTACAAATGCTTATTTAGCATTGATGGTCTGCACATAAAATACAAATAGATCCAGTGTGAGCACATACATACATCTTCCTAATGAGAAGCAGTTCACATATGGCTAGAGCACTGGAGTGGTCGGACAACAGAAACTTGCACCTTATTCTTTGCTCGGCGGCCAGGCTTACACGTCGGCCATCCTCTTCCCTGTTATTTTCTCTTAAGCTATTACCTTTGACTTCCTCTTCCCTACTTGAATCGACCATCCTCTGCCTGCTTATTTCTTTGTCAAGCTGCTGCCTACGACCTCCTGCTTCCCCATGGATGCGGCTCTTGTTCAGTCAGGCGACTGCAAGGGGAGAGTTCTACGAAGCCCATTGTCTGTGATGCCTGCCTGTCGCCCACCAATGCTCGCCGCAGCGAAGAGAAATGAGAGAGGTAGATGTGTTTTGGGCTGAGCTGAGAAGGCAAGGGATTCTTCTGTTTCAGTGGTGATGAAATACTGATCCAGCCTCACGTGTAGAGGAGCAAACGAGGAACTCGTGTGCATACTACACCGGACTAGATGTTTGATGGTGTGGTTGAGAGAGAGAGAGAGCGGAAGGGCCGCGTCGAGAGAACTCCATGTCGAGGAACCGACATACTTGTACGCATTGCTTGCCGGCGGCGATGACCATGGGAGAGGGGTCAATGTATCAGATCAACGTTCCTTAGGGTATGGATAGGGAGGAAGGGAGACCAAGTCGTCCCATGATCCTAACAATTGGAGAGATCATAACAATTTGAGACGTGTGCTCGACGATTTTGTCGGTTTTATCATGGGTACGTGGCTTTGGGGGATTTTTCTGTGCGGATGGCGGACGGGGAAACCCTAGAATCAATAGGATTGGACGAAAACAAGCGGAAGGGGGAAGGGTTTTAAGTTTTTTAATGTATAACTAGATAATTGCCAGCGCGTTGCAATTGGGTATAAATATTCTAGTACGTTAGCCTGTGATTTACATGTACATATTAGTGTGATTGTATAAATGTTTATCAGATCCTACCGGTGATTTATCGTACCTAAATATATTTTAGGATTTTATATTGTAATCACTTAATAGCTTACCAAAGAAAACACAAGTATATTTGATAAGTCAATAAAAGGTAGGACAGTTAAGGTGGTTTTCAAGGAATGATGCTCAAGAAAAGGATGAAAGGTTGGACGAAGCACTCTGCTTGGCAGGAAAGGACAAATTTTCCCTACTACCGGGTGTAGTTGCTCCCACTTTTGTTTCGGACGTTCTAGGTAGTATCTATCATATCAGAGTGTATGTACGTGTAGTATGTAGTATATAAGTGTTTAGTTGTATATATACTACTTTTTTGGTAGTATGTACCATATTTTGAGCATACTTCATTTTACATAGAAATATGTATGTATTTCACAAATACAATAAAAACTATGGGCTCACTTGCAATTTTTTCATATAACTCACTTTGGAGTATCTTAGATATAGTATATGAACATACTAAAAATAATAAAGTAGTGTATATACTACCACATGGTAGTATATGAGACATGGGTGTAACTATACCCGGTAGTAGGATGCATTTTCCCTATATGTGTGTGTGTATATATATATATATAGTTAATTAAAAGCAGTAGTCACTTACGGAGAGTCCTGTTGTGTATGTATAGGAATCGGCAGTCAGTATTAGGAAAGTATAGGTTGTTTTATTAAGAAAAATTTGGAGTACAAGTTGTTTTACGTAATTCATTTAAATATATTCCTGATAAGTGGGGCGCCTCGATCGCATTGGTCACGACTGTTAGAGTTATATTATGCTCCACGTATAGCCTGTGTATTTTCCCTATTGTATAAGGCCTGCATATTTACTACTCCCTCCGTTGCAAAATAAGTGTCTCAACTTTGTACTAACTTTAGTACAAAGTTGTACTAAGGTTAAGACACTTATTTTGGGACAGAGGGATACATGTACAATATATATATTGGCCCTTAGCCCCAGGAAGAAAGTTGCATATTTCTTAACATGGTTTTAGAGCCCGTGTGCAACTCAACTCATGCTCGTGCTTTCACGATATGATCTCGCGCCGCCGCTGCCTTTTGTTTATCCGACCGTCCATTGGCCAGCCATCGCTGTTTTTCTCAACCCGCATGTTTGCGTGCTGCTCACCTCACACCGTCTGGTCAACCCTGCCGCTGCCCCGTCTGTTCGTCCGGACGGCTTCTGCTTCGCCCTACTGATTCCCTGCTGGATTACGCTGCCTTGGAGGTTGCCGCCGGGTCATCTCCACCTCGTCAGATCCTGCCACCCTAGTCAACTCCACCTGCCGCCCGCCGGATCCTGCCTGTTTAGTCGTCTCCTGCCGTATCCCGCCGGGTCATCTCCACCCCGTTGGATCCTGCCCAGAAACCGCCCGATTTCGCTGTCCCCTGTAGGAGCCCACCCGCCTTCCTCCAGATTTTGGCGCCTCCTGCCGGATTTTGTTGCCCGACGCTTGATGCTTCCTAGCTCGTTTGGCTGGGCTGAGTCGGCTGGGTCGGGCCTCCTCGCTCGGGTGGCTGCTTCCTCACTCGTTATTTTGCCTTGAATTGGTTGAGGATAAAGAAAAGGATGTCTACATTGTCGGGCTATGTCACCATCCTTGCCAGATGATTTTTTAGGGTACTAACTACACCGAGTTCGTTGCCTTTATGGACATCCATATGCGTTCGTCTCTGGGGTGTTCTTTTTGGCGAGGTCCCCTATCCGCCATGCTTGGTTCCTCTTGTGGCTCCTACTCCACGGAAGCCACCGTCTCTTGCTGTGGATGTTCCTTGGGCTGCTAAGGATGCAGCTTAAGCTTGCTGATGAGGCTGCTGTTCGTGCTTACGACCAGCAGGTCTTGGCCTATGAGGAGGCTCTTCCCACTTACCATGAGGCGCTGTCTGCTTACACCTCAGCGGTTTGATGATTACACTCAGGGCTTGTTCGGTTAATCCCTCCCACAAAGGGATTGGAGAGGATTGGAGGGGATTGAGGTGGATTTTGACTTATAGGGGATTTAATCCCCCTCAATCCCCTCCAAACCCCTTCAAATCTGAAGGAACCGAACAAGGCCTCAGTGGTTTGATGATGATGCTCGTGCTGTGATTGGCTGGTGGGGTTAGGCGTGCCGCTGGATCTGGCTGCACCCGAGGAGGAGGAAGTGGGCGGGGTGGCGGCTGGGCGTTGTTGAGGTTGCGGGATGGCAGCAGCAGCCTGGAGTGACAAACAGGAGGCTGGTTGAGTGGGGTGAGGCCGGCTTGACCACTTTAGTGGCAGTCCAGCATAATTTCGCTGAAATTTACCAAACCGTCCATTTTCCGCTTGGCGGTGTGAGGGAGGCGTTCCATCAACTCTCGTGGTGCTGGGATTTCCCAGCTTCTCCGACTCCTCCAAATTACACTGCAGCCCAGGACATCTTCTTGAAGCTGGCTTCTTGGAGCTAGGTCGTTTGGCCCGGCTCCACGCATGGAGTTCGCGGAGCATGGAGCCGGAGGAGATCCGGACAGGCCCTTGGTTTCCAAATCCGAACATCAGTTGTCTAAAATTGTAACTCTATGTTTAGGAAGTTCAAATGTTTGCCAGGATTGCAAATTTTGAATAATATGTATCACACGTCATTAGTCTTATAAGACACTCGATAAGTTGTAGAAGAAAGATTAGTTTAATAATTCAAGATTGTGATAGGTATTGTATATCAACATGTCTCCTTGGTGTTAACTTTGATGTTTTTTTTTCTGTTGTCTCTTTTTAATCTGTGTCTAAATGAATGAGCTTTCACTCGTATATGCTTATTACTCTGGCTGCCAAAGGCATGAAATGAAATAGATTGATGGGCAGTATGCAGTTTTGATCCTCATCACATGCATGTGGCATTGTTCATAGGCTGATAGATTAGTTGAGAATATGCAAATTTATGAGCCTCTATTATCTTCACCATTTTCTGGCGTTGTTTGTGCCAAGTATTATCATGAACTGGAGAGACAAAATTTTCATTATGGCCTGTTTGCAATGTGAGTTCTTCTAGCTGATCATTGATCAACAGTCATTAAGCTATCTTAATTAATATGAAGGTCTTTGCTTTGATTTTTGGTACCTGTCGTCTTATAATGGCTTCATTTTGCAGGTCTATTTCAAAGCAACAGATCCCTTTAGTGAGAGATGGCAGAGTGCTTGGATCATAACAGCCTTCTGGGACGTTCTTGCATTTGTTTTGCTTATTGTGATATGTTATTTGTGGGCACCTTCTCAAAGCTCACAAAGGTAGATATTTTGCTTCTTCAATGGTCTGGAGCCTTGTAAGAGGCATAATCTAGGTGTTTACTACGTATAAGAGGCATAATCTAGGTGTTCACTACGTATAAGAGGCATAGTCTAGGTTGTTTAAGCACTACCTCTGTTTATAAATGTAAGACGTTTTGGCAGTTTAAATTGAACTGCCAAAACATCTTATGTTTAGGAACTGAGGGTGTAGGTCATAAGAAAACGGTTAACTAGGAGTTACTCTCAAACTAACACATGATTCCTTTGTGCAGGTATGCATATTCAGGCGAAGCTGTCGACGATGAGGAGGAGGCTCAGTCTTTGACAAAGGGGTCTGATGGTGATGTAGGGATGATAAAGATTGACAAAGACAGAAATGCTGGTGTTAGCAGTGCTTTCAGCTTGGAAGATGATGAGGCTGAAGAGGACAAAAGAGAATAGTATTTCTTCCCTCGTTCCTTGTGCCCAGGTACCCCAGAACAGAAGCAAGTGGTTTGTTGGAGCGAGAATGTTCCATGGGTTTGAGTGTTTCTTTTTTTGGTGATTCATTGTCCTCTGATGTTCCTACCTTAGACAGGTTTTGTTGTAGAAGCGTGTGATTTTAACCACACTGTGGAAGTGTGATGACCCGTATGGGGTGTGGATCGGTGCTTGACTTTGAAGTGCGAGCGTGACATTGCTCTCGTCTCGAGAAGGAACCCCATCCCAGATTGGCGCTGATGGGAACCGCTGAGGAGCCCCATCCCAGGTTGGCGCCGATGGGAACAGCTGGCGAAGCACCTCGTTGTCTTCGGAGTGAAGACCAGTGTACTGTGAGTTGGACCATGGCGGAGGTGCCCCTCTTGACCATACGGTGATTCAAAATCGCCTCCGGAAGCATGGTAGTTTCTGTCAAATCAGGGGCCCGTGGAAGCTCGGAGAAGACGAGCGTGTAATCAGGCGCGAATGCCGGGAGACAGAATACCAGGTGGATACGGCTGTCCCGTGGCAGTGCGAAGTTGTACGCCAGAGTTCCCACCTTCTGCTCGATTTCTGGTGGCAGTGTGAGCTTGTATGCCAGACTTCCCACCTTCTGCTCGATGCCGAGGGGACCAAAGAACTCACGCTAGTTTTGGTCCCGGGTGGTTCGTTTACGGTGGACTGGTCGTACGACTGCAGCTTTGAGGACACGATCCCCCACGGCAAAGATGTGCTCGGTGTGGTGGTCATCCGCCTGGGACCTTAAGTGGTGCTGCGCGCGCGTGTTGCCCAGTCGAGGTCGCGGGTGGCCTCGTTGAAAGTAAAAACGTTTGGTAGTCCGCATCGTTTTTTACCTCCTTGCTTATGTGACTCGGTCCTTCAGTAGTCTGCATAGGCTGGCTGCATTAGGGGAGTAATTTTTGCCTGATGTTTGGTTTGGCGCATAAGACATGAAGTTACACTAGTGCCTCTGCCGCGGCGCCGAGTCGTAGAACTTAGATAAGGGGTCCTGATCTGGTAGTCTTGGCTAGATGTAACAGGACACAAGGGGACCTGGTTGATCAATGGATTCGATCTGGCTGGCGTACATAGCTAGCAACCCTCATCCCAAATCCATCCACCTCCCTGTGTGCTAGCTTGCGCACGTCCATAAGTAGAGTAAGTGCACGTTTCGAGAAGTCTGTTTTGTCTAGTGATATAGGTAAAGGTGTCTCGTCTTTTGATGAGATGGTGGCTATTGTTTAGGAGGAAGTCGACTTTGGCGATCCGACTACGAACGTGCGAAGACGTCGTGTTTTAGCAATCACTAAACCAATTTTGAGAGGTTATTGACCACGCCAGAGCACGATCAACCTGACCATGAGGATCTGTTTTCTGCGCGTAAACGAAGAACAAGCAAGAAACTAAGATTGCAATCTGGATATTGCGAATATAAGAAGAAAGCTTTATTAATGAAGGTGGGGTTCTGTGACGCCTTTGTCAACAAAGTACGCGAAGTTGCAGCTATGGTGAACTCTTAATTTAAACAAAACCAAAACTCTAAACGGTGCCCTAAGGGCTGTATATATGGAGGAAGAGGGGGGAATTTCGCGGCCCTCGGGGAAGGGGTCCGAAACCAACCATATCTCTTGTTTCCCTACACATACGGACTCTAAAAATAACCTATACTTATGTGTTTCGAAATTACATGGGCCTGGCCCAATAATAAGGTGACGCAGCATCTAGAATAGTCTCTGGACGAAATTTATGAAATGACATCTTGTATGTTTCGTCCAAGGCTTCATGCACTTATGGTGGCTTCAAAGTCCTGAAATCATCATTTGTAACTCCGTTCTTATTCCCCTTGTGCATGCCATCAACTTCATGCTTGTTCTTACTCCAATGTTCATCCTTCTTCAAGGTAGGCCCTTCATTTGTAAGCAAAACAAATGTATCCAATTTAGGCAGCATCATATTCTCATGAACATTAAAATCATTACCAAGAAATAGAAGTACCTGATAATTTAATTGGCGTGCGCGATCTCTAGTAATTGGTCCAGTATATGTAACAGTAGGGGATGTGGGTGTAACAATGGTATTGATGTCCTCATCATCCTTCCCTTCTTGAAATGAAGTCGTCTTTGACGGAAGCTCATCTTCCTCAACAATACCGCATCTAATCATGCCAGTTTGTAATTCCTGATAATATTCTTCTACAAATTTTTTTTCCTTGTCTTAAACGCTGCAATTTTTGAAGTAATTCACGTTGATAATATGGTGGAACCCAACGAATACGTATAGCAGTTTTCAAAGCAGCCCAAGTAGTTGGAAATTATTGGGATATAATCTACGATGTTCAGACTACCACACACAAGCAAAACTAGTGAAAGCCCAAAGTGCAGCAGCAACACGTCTCTTCTCGGCATATTCTAAACGTATAAAATGTTGTTCGGTTTCTGACTCCCAAGTAAGATATATATCAGGAACATATCTATCCTCAAATGGTGGAATATTCAATTTCAGTTTAGGAAGATGGTCATGATCTTGTACCTGAGGGAGAGCCCTACCGTTGTGATTATTTGCATGTGGATGACCTGGTGGTTGTGGTGCTGGTGGTTGCACGTAGTTCTGATTTTGATCAACCTCATCCTCGTAATCTCCCGCATAATCCTCCTCCTCCTTATCAGCAGCAGGAGCCACAGAAGTATCAACAGCAGCACCAACAGTTTGGCCAGGCTGAAGAGGGACACGGCTCGCTCGGCGGAGGGCTGTTTCGCGACGAGGAGGTAGTAGTCGTCGTTGTTGTTATTGTTGTTGTAGAGGTGCGGCAGGTGCAACCGGTGGTGGAAGATGCGCAAGCAGTTCATTAAATCTGTTATCGAGCTTTGTTTCGAACGTCTTCTCAAGGCCAGTGATCTTATCCATGGCCTCTTCAAAATTGTTCAGCACATCTTGCACCTGTTCAGTCATCATTTGCTGAAACTTATCATGAAGCTCCTTGTTCGTTAAGTTCCCTCAGTCAATCTCGTCGGCTTGTGATCCTGGCATGGTTAGCAGCAATAGAAACACACAAGAATATGATCCTACAGACTACTAACAAGTGGTGGTGGTGGTGGGTGTCACAAATCCGTCAAGCAAATCTCAAATTCTTACCAGTTCTTACCCAGCAGCAGGCGATGATCGGCAACCGATGTAGTCAAAACTCTCAAAGTTTGGATAGAGCGATTACCAGGAAAGTCAAACGCACGATATATATGTATGTGGAGCTGTGAATGCTTATAATATGATAGCAAAAAGGGTTAGCAATAATCAATTCAGATATGCGAAGTTGAATAGACGCTCAACGACGGTACTGTGCTGGTCCTAGGCTAGACCGTGCTAGGGACGCGAGCCTAGAACACTAACAAAATCACGACGCTGCACATAAACAAGGGAAAAGCACACTCTGGGATTTTTTTCGCTGTTTTTTGGCGAAAAATCACTATAATGGCGAGTGTCTCAAAACTCTTCCAAGGTTAAATTGACAGGATGGGCACGAAATTTTTTTTGAATATTTTTTTTCGAAAATCAGGGCAGCGACGACGAAAAAGTACGACAAAAATCACTATGATGGCGAGTGTCTCAAAAGACTCAGAAAAGCCTAAAAATAGGATATGGAAAAAATATTTCGAGTCATCGAAATTTTGGCCTAAAAACTTCCCCGGGGTCTCGAGACTTTTTTTTCAGAAACCTACTCAGGCAAGGAAACACGAATCGGAAATTAGATGGATCTCGAAAACAAACCTAATATGAAAGGAACTCGGATTGGTGGTGGATATATGGTGGTGGTATATGGCAGCGGTGGTGGTAGCGGTGGTAGTATATGGATATGGATCGGTGGTGGTATATGGATACATATTGGTGGTGGTATATGGATACGGATTCAGAGCGGTGGTCGTAGGTGGCAGGGGCGATGATGATGGTGCGGTGGCGGCGTGACAATTTATGACCATAACTCGAAACTCTAAAAGACTAGACGCTAAGACCAGCAACTTGACACGACGATGCAACCTCAAATTCAATAAAGCAAAATACTGAAAAGACTATGCAAAGACTCAGACTGGTTCGGATAGGATGAACTAAGCCTAATTTTTTTTGGCTTTTTCATGGACTATAGGTATGAAGAACAGACTCGATCTAAACTACGAAAACTATAAAATCTCACCGAGCAACCTAGAAATCTGATACCACTTGATAGAGACAAAGGTGTCCCATCTTTCGATGAGATGGTGGCTATCGTTTAGGAGGAAGTCGACTTTGACGATCCGACTACGAACGTGCGAAGACGTCGCGCCTTAGCAATCGCTAAACCAACTCCGAGAGGTTATTGACCATGCTGGAGCACGATCAACCTGACCACGATGGTCTGTTTCCTGCGCGCAAACGAAGAACAAGCAAGAAACTAAGATTGCATGGATATTGTGAATATAAGAGGAAAGCTTTATTAATGAAGGTGGGGTTCTGTGACGCCTTTGTCTCGTTGTTGAATGCAAATGAAGTACGCGAAGTTGCAGCTATGGCGAACTTTTAATCTAAACAAAACCCAAAGTCTAAACGGTGCCCTAAGGGCTGTATATATGGAGGAAGAGGGGGGGAATTTCGTGGCCCTTTGGGAAGGGGTTCGAAACCAACCCTATCTCTTGTTTCCCCACACATACGGACTTTAAAAACAACCTATACTTATGTATTTCGAAATTACATGAGCCTGACACAATAATAAGGTGACGCGGCACCTAGAATAGCCTCTGGACGTCCAAGGCTTCATGCACTCCTTATGGTGGCTTCAAAGTCGTGAAATCATCACTTGTAACTCCGTTCTTGTTCCCCTTGTGCATGCCATCAACTCCATGCTTGTTCTTGCTCTAATGTCCATCCTTCTCCAAGCTAGGCCCTTTATTTGTAAGCAAAACAAATGTATCCAATTTAGGTAGCATCATATTCTCATGAACATTAGAATCATTACCAAAAAACGGAAGTACATGGTAATTTAATTGGCTTGCGCGATCTCTAGTATTTGGTCCAGTATATGTAACAGTAAGGGCTGTGGGTGTAACAATCGTATTGATGTCCTCATCATCTAGGTTTAGGGCTCTGGCGATTATGGGCGATCTCGCGCCGCCACCCCTTCCCCTGGTCGGGAGTTTACCGGAGTCATGGATGAAGCCCGCTCTGATTCTGTCTCCACAGTCTTTGTTGTCTTTGAGTCTACGCAGCAGCGCCTCGCTGCAAGGAGTCCGTGACGTCCATGGGGATGGGTCTCCGCAACCATGTAACGCCCTCGATGCGGCTATATCTCCCACGTGTCGAAGCACGACTTAGAGGTATAACCGCATTGAAAGCAATGTCGCAAGTGAGGTAATCTTCACACAACCCATGTAATACATAAGGGAAAGAGATACATAGTTGGCTTACAGTCGCCACTTCACACAATACATAAATAAACATTCATCATCCAGATTACACTCAAGGTACGACTACGGAACCAAAATGAAGGAAGACTACCCCAAATGCTACACAGATCCCCGATCGTTCCAACTGGGCTCCACTACTGATCATCAGGAAAAGACACATAGTAACGACCACGTTCCTCGTCGAACTCCCACTTGAGCTCGGTTGAATCATCTGCACTGGCATCGTCGGCACCTGCAACTGTTTTGATAGAATCTGTGAGTCACGGGGACTCAGCAATCTCACACCCGCGAGATCAAGACTATTTAAGCTTAAAGGTAGGATAGGGTTGTGAGGTGGAGCTGCAGCAAGCGACTAGCATACATGGTGGCTAACAACGCAAAAGAGAGCGAGAAGAGAAGCAAAGCACGGTCGTGAAGCTAGAAGTGATCAAGAAGTGATCCTAGAACAACCTACGTCAGACATAACTCCAACACCGTGTTCACTTCCCGGACTCCGCCGAGAAGAGACCATCACGGTTACACACGCGGTTGATGTGTTTTAATTAAGATCATCTTCGGGTTTTTTACAACCGGACATTAACAAATTCCCATCTGCCGCATAACCGCGGGCACGGCTTTCGAAAGATAATACCCTGCAGGGGTGTCCCAACTTAGCCCATTATAAGCTCTCACGGTCAACGAAGGATATTCCTTCTACCGGGAAGACCCGATCAGTCTCGGAATCCCGGGCTACAAGACTTTTTGACAGTAATAAAACAAATCCAGCAAAGTCGCCCGATTGTGCCGACAAATCCTGATAGGAGCTGCACATATCTCGGTCTCAGGGCACATCCGGATAAGTCAAGCTACGAGTAAAACCAAGCCTCGAGTTTCCCCGCGGTGGCCCCGCAGGCTGCTCGGTTCGGACCAACACTCGGAGGAGCACTAGCCCGGGGGGGCTAAAATAAAGATGACCCTCGGGCTCGCGAAAACCCAAGGGAAAAATATGGTGGTAGGTGGTCAAATGGTAAAACCAATGTTGGGCCTTGCTGGAGGAGTCTTATTCAAAGCGAACTGTCAAGGGGTCCCATAAATCACCCAACCGTGTAAGGAACGCAAAATCAAGGAACATAACACCGGTATGACGGAAACTAGGGTGGCAAGAGTGGAACAAAACACCAGGCATAAGGCCGAGCCTTCCACCCTTTACCAAGTATATAGATGCATTAATTAAATAAGATATATTGTGATATCCCAACATAATCATGTTCCAACATGGAACAAACTTCATCTTCACCTGCAACTAGCAACGCTATAAGAGGGGCTGAGCAAAGCGGTAACATAGCCAATCAACGGTTTGCTAGGACATGGATGGTTAGAGGCTGACATGGCAATATGGGTGGCATGATATAGCAAGTGGTAGGTATCGCAGCATAGGCATAGCAAAAGAGCGAGCATCTAGCAAGCAAAGATAGAAGTGATTTCGAGGGTATGGTCATCTTGCCTGCAAGGTTCTCAGAGTTGTCGAAAGCTTGGTCCTCGAAAGCGTTCTCAACAGGTTCCTCGTTCACGTACTCGTCTCCCGGCTCTACCCAAAACAAGAACACAAGCAAAGGAACAACCATCAACCACGATGCAATGCGCAAGCAACATGATGCAAAACATGGCATGATATGCGAGATGAAGTATGCAATGCATATGCGTGCTCCGGAAGGAAAAAGGCTGAACAAGGCATAATCTTGGCAAACCAAGTATGCCACGGGAAAGATGAGGTGATTTTGGTTGAAATCGATAAAAAGATCACCGGAATCGGATGCACGGTTTGCAAATGACAAGCAAAACAAGAATGACAATATTCTGCCATTAACAGCATGATGCTACTTAGCAAGCAATAAGAAATTAAGCTACTGCACCCATACGTATCAACAAAGCATATGACAGCGATCTACCCAAGATACTCGACAAAAGATGAACACTGAGATACGGCTAAATCACACCACAACAGGTTCAAACAAGCATGACAAAAGTTCAAAACATAACAGGTTCACAGACTTAGCGAAAATAACAACATGCCAGAAATTAACATCAGAATGACATGTTTAGAGCAAGTAAACAACATGCTACAGGAACACAATATAACAAAACAAGGCATGGCATGAATCTACTCAAAGCACTTAACAAAAGTCCCTTACTGACCATAAGCCAAAAGGGATCAGAAAATATAATAACACCCATGTCAAATAAGCAAGTTTCGTTACAGGTTTCAGACTTAGCAGAAAACTGGACATGTCAAAAATAGATAACAAGTAGGCATGTTTACGAGCTCGATGCACTCACTACAGAGCATCTCATGATAAACTAAGCATACATCCATCAAGAAGACATGGAATAGAAGCTAGACATGGCAAGAATAACATCATAGCATCCAAGGATCAACTACATCAAGCTTGGCAAAATCGAATAACATGTAAACATTCTGCCAGTAACATTTTATAGCAAAAGTAGAGCTTGATTGACTCAAGCTATGGCACTCCATAATTACAAAAAAAGGCATGGATGGATAGAGCCAATCCATATGTTCAAAACACCCTTACTGATCATGCTCAAAAGAGGCATAGATCTCTCTGAAACAACATGAACACATGGCATAAAAATAACAGCAGAACATGACTTAGTGAAAATACTAAGTCCCTGAAATCAGCAACATTATGTATCCTAGTTTGCATGCTTGTGCTAGTCACCACAGAGATCACAAAAATACATGACATACACCCCTGGAAAGATGGCATGGCATATTTCAAAACACATGTAGGACTCAACTTCATAGGATGCACACATCAATCATGGCAAAAATGACAAAAGTGCATCTACTGAAACGGATCTGAAACTAATATCACATAGCCCTCTTCCAACAGCATTTCTGGCATCAAGATGAGCTCAAATAAAAATGATGCAATGAGATGAAATAATGTACTCATCGAGAAGAACAATTCGACATGCTATACACCCAAAACGGAGCCACGGGTGCAGAGTTATGATGCGATGAACATGCAACAAAAATACTGAAAATAAATGACTTGGGCGATTTGGGGGGGGGGGGGGGAATCAACCTCTGGCTCAGATCTGGATCGCCGGGGGTTGGATCGAGGCGGGGCCGGAGTAGCTCCGGCGAGGGGCGCGGAGGAGCTCGGAGGAGGCGCCAGCGGGGTCGGGAACGGCGGAGGCGGCGGCGCGCGGTGCGGGGCGGCGCCGGCGCGCGAGGGACGGCGGGGCGGCGGGCGTCGCGGCGGATGGCGGCGCCGGGCGGCGGGGGGCGCGGCGGACGGCGCCGGCGACGGAGGCGGCGGGCGGGCGCGGGCGGCGCGGTGCGGAGGAGCGGGCTGGGAGGGCCCCGCACGGGCCTCGCGGGCCCGCGGGGTCGGCGGCGAAGTGGGGCGCCGCGGGCTGACGTGGCGGCGTCCCGTTGGTCGGCGGCGGGCGGACGTGTCCGGCCCAATCCGGACACGTCCGGCGGCGGGGAGAGAAGCGGGGCTAGGGTTAGGGGGTGTAGTGATCCGAAAATTTCGGGGAAGGCACATATTTATAGATAGAAGGAGTTAGGAAGCTTCAAATAGAGAGCGGTTTTCGGCCACGCAGGGACGAATGCAGGGGGGACGAGGGGGGGGGGCGAGACCCCCCCTAACTATCGCCTCGTCCTTGAGAGCGATCACTTATTCCCTATATTTTTTACGTTTGCAATTGATCGCAGCTTGCTTCGCCCCCCCTAATCCTTCGGCCTCTATTATTAACGTAAAGTCTGAGCCCATGTACAACCCATTTTAAAAGGCTAGAAGCAGAAAATCAACATAGGAAGAATGCTAAACAGGCCATCGTGGTCCACTAAAAAACCAGGCTATCGTGTTAGACAAAAAGTCCTGTTTGTTGCGGCCAGCATGTACGCACATATATCGCTGATAATCGATTTGTTTCAAGCCGCCAGGGACTGCTGGCTGGCCTGCTGCGACCGAGACCGACGCTGCTGGCTGCTGTGATCGGATCTTTCCATCGCGTGGTTGCACCGCCGTCGAGAAGCGGAGAGAGGAAGGGGACGCCGGCACAGGCAGGCGCCGATCTACGGACCACAGGCATGTTGCCGTCATGCGGGACGAACGGAAGAGCGGCAACAACAGGAGGGGAAAAGGTAGATTATTTTCACATCAGGTTAGTTCGTGACTTAACAAATTATATAAGTATATAATCATACAGACTCTAGGCATTAAGAATGAAAAACGTTTCCAGTTATTTGTTTGTGCTTTTGTAGACATGAAAAGGAAGAGAGCGAAATCAATGCATAACTTTTTCAAACCGCCATGGCCTCACAAGAGAGCCGAATAAGATTAGTTTGTGCGTTAACAAGCTATAGAAGTATAACTCTAACTAAGGCTAAAAAATCCCATTGATGCCATGAGGTAAGCAAAAAATATCTAAATCTGAACCTTTAGAATTTCTTAATACATCATATCTAATAATTATTCCCCGTTGATTGCATGAGGTGATTAATGGTTTAAGCATGTCCCTTTGGAGGAATGGCTGAATAGGAGGATTCCAAGAACCAAGGTGATAGTCAGACCATAATTTAATTGATATGCAACAAGCTCTTAACCTAAAAAATATGCCACTAACAAAATTTCACGAATCTACATCTCTTGTGTCATTGTTTTTCTATTGGTGCTCAGATTTGCTATCTATTTTTTTCCTCTTATATAAGAAATCAATGGCAAACGGAAAAAAATCTCTTGTGTCATTGTCTTCGCCCCCCCTATGGTCAAATCCTGGCTCCGTCCCTGCGACCACGCGATCGTGATCGAACGGCGATGGACATGGGAGTGTCTTAGATGGGTTATTGGGCTGTTTTGAAGGGGTTTTGGGCTGCAACACACACGAGGCCTTCACGGTTACCCGGTTAACCGTTAGAGTATCAAACGACCTCCGAATGACCCGAAACTTGACAGGCGGTCTACCGGTGCTATACCAAGGCCGCTTGACAAACCTCGGTCCATTCCGAGAAAGTTTAATACCCGCTCACGAAAAAAGGTAAAAGGGGACGCCGGAGGACGTAGGAGCGCCGGATTGCAAAACGGACAACGGGGAAAATGCTCGGATTTATGAGACGAACACGTATGCAAATGCGATGCACATGATGACATGATATGAAATGCATGACAAGGACAACATGCAAAAGGAAGGAAAACCCAACCACGGAGGGAATATTATATCACATTGCCGAAAATGGCAAGAGTTGGAGTTACAATTATGGCAAGTTACATCCGGGGTGTTACAACACTCCACCACTACGAGAGGATCTCGTCCCAAGATCTAGGACTGAAAGAACTCCGGATAATCGGAACGGAGGTGGTCCTCGCACTCCCAGGTGGCTTCTCGGTCGGAATGATGAGACCACTGCACTTTCAGGAATTTGATTGACTTGTTGCGAGTCTTGCGCTCAGTTTCTTCAAGAATAGCAACGGGATGCTCATGATAGGACAAATCTTCTTGAAGATCAATCTCTTCGAAGTTGATGGTGCGCTCAGGCGTCTTGAAGCACTTGCGAAGCTGTGACATGTGGAACACATCGTGCACATTTGCAAAGTTGGAGGGAAGCTCAAGTTGATAGGCGAGATCGCCTCGTTTGCCGATGATCTTGAAAGGACCGACGTATCTAGGGCAAGTTTCCCTTTGATACTGAAGCGACGAGTGCCTTTCATTGGAGAGACGCGGAGGTAGACATGGTCTCCGATCTCGAAAGCCACATCACGGTGTTTGCTATCGTAATAGCTCTTCTGGCGCGATTGCGCGGCTTTGAGATTCTCACGAATGACCTTGCACATTGCCTCAGCCTCTGAGATCAAATCGTTGCCAAGAAGTTGACGTTCGCCCGTCTCAGACCAATTGAGAGGAGTACGACACTTTCTGCCATAGAGAATCTCGAATGGGGCTTTGCCCGAGCTGGCTTGAAAACTGTTGTTGTAAGAGAACTCAGCATAAGGAAGACAATCCTCCCACTTCATGCCGAAAGAGATAACACAAGCCCTGAGCATATCTTCAAGAATTTGGTTGACACGCTCGACTTGTCCACTAGTTTGAGGATGGAAAGCTGTGCTGATGCGAATATTTGTGCCCATGGCCTTCTGAAAAGAATCCCAAAACTTGGATGTAAAGATGTTGCCACGGTCTGAAGAAATCAATTATGGAATGCCGTGCAAGGAGACAATTCTGGATGTGTAGAGCTCTGCCAGCTGCGCTGCTGTGATAGACTCTTTGATAGGAAGAAAATGAGCCACTTTAGTGAGCTTGTCGATGACGACGAAGATGGCATCATTTCCACGCTTGGACTTTGGAAAACCAGTCACGAAGTCCATTTCGATATGATCAAACTTCCATTCTGGAATAGCAAGAGGTTGGAGTAGACCAGCTGGTCGTTGGTGTTCTGCTTTCACCCTTCTGCAGACATCACATTCATTCACGAATTGAGCAATTTCTCGCTTCATTCGAGTCCACCAATACGACTGCTTGAGGTCATGGTACATCTTCGTACTTCCAGGATGAATTGACAGAAGAGAATTGTGCGCCTCGTTCATAATGACTTTACAAAGATCACCCTTTGGAACCACAATCCGGTCCTCGAAGAAAAGAGTATCTCTGTCATCAACTCGATAGCACTTGTATTTGGAAATGCCCTTGTCAATACCACGTTTCACCTTCTTCACCATGGTATCCATCAGTTGTGCCTCACGAATTTGATCTTCCAAAGTAGGAGAGACGATGAGGTTGGCAAGAAAACCTTGAGGAACAACTTGGAGATTCAACTTGCGGAAAGCTTCACAAAGATCCGGTTGAAAGGGCTTGAGGATTAAGCTGTTGCAATAAGCCTTCCTGCTCAAAGCGTCTGCAATCACATTAGCCTTGCCTGGAGTATATTCAATACTCGGATTATACTCTTGAATCATTTCGACCCATCGAGTCTGCCTGAGGTTGAGGTTGGGCTGAGTGAAGATGTACTTGAGACTCTTGTGATCGGTGAAAATGTCCACTTTCCTTCCCAACAAGAGATGTCTCCATGTTATCAATGCATGGACAACTGCCGCCAACTCAAGATCGTGAGTGGGGTAGTTCTTTTTGTTGGGCTTCAACTGACGAGAGGTATAGGCCAAAACCTTCTTCTCTTGCATTAAGACAGCACCGAGACCTTGAAGAGAAGCATCACAGAAAACTTCATAAGGCTTGGATTCGTCAGGAGGAGTCAAAACTGGAGCAGTGACGAGTTTCTCCTTGATAGTGTGGAAAGCAACGTCACACTCAGGAGACCAGACATACTTCACATGCTTCTGGAGGAGGTTGGAAAGAGGCTTTGCAATCTTTGAGAAATTCTCAACGAATCTTCGGCAATAGCTTGCAAGTCCAAGAAAACTGCGAAGCTGCTTGACATTTTGAGGAGGTTCCCAATTCAAAACTGCAGACACTCTCTCAGGATTAATAGCAATGCCCTTGGCAGAGATGATATGCCCAAGGTAAAGAACTTCATCAAGCCAGGATTCACATTTGGAGAACTTCGCATAGAATTTATACTCTCTGAGCTTGTCGAGCACCAATCGCAAATGCTTGGCATGATCCTTCTTATTCTTGGAGAAGACCAATATATCATCGAGATAGACCAAGACGAATTCATTGGTGTAGGGGTTGAAGATGAAGTTCATCATACGCGAGAACGTTGGAGGAGCATTGACAAGGCCGAATGACATGACAGTATATTCATAAGAACCAAAGCTTGTTCTGAATGCTGTCTTGGGAATATCTTCTTCACGAATGCGAATTTGATGATAACCCATACGAAGGTCAAGCTTGGAGAACACTTTAGCACTTTTAAGTTGCTCGAATAGCTCATTGATGTTGGGAAGTGGGTACTTGTTCTTGATAGTCTTCTTGTTCAATGGACGGTAATCGACGCAAAGTCGGTCCGTGCCATCCTTCTTTTGGACAAAAAGAACACCACAACCCCAAGGAGATGAACTCGGTCTGATCAGACCCAGACGCTCTTGTTCATCGAGTTGTTTCTTCAATTCCTTCAACTCTTTTGGTCCAAGCTTGTATGGACGCTTGCAAACGGGTTCCGTGCCAGGCTCAAGATCAATAACGAATTCGACTGGCCGGTGAGGAGGCATTCCCGGAAGCTCTTCTGGAAAGACATCTTGGTACTCACAAACGACTGGAATCTGAGAGATAGCATCCAATTCGCCCTTCTCATTAAGAGAAAACAACCGATTGGTATCATCACGAGCGGCGTAAATGATCACATCGTCAGAGGAGTGAGTCAATTGAATTTCCCTGGCAGCACAATCAAGCTGAGCCTTGTGCTTAGAAAGCCAGTCCATCCCGAGAATAAGATCAATATCAGAGTCACCAAGAACAATTGGTTTAGCCAGAAATCTATAGTCGCCCATCTTGATACCGACATTCGGAACCACCAAACTAGAGCTCAAACGCTTGCCCGGAGAAACGATATCCATGGGTTTACCCAAATTTGAAGAAGTGAACTCATGCTTGGCAAAAAATGGTCTTGACATGAAACAATGCGAAGCACCAGTATCAAATAAGACTTTTGCAGGAATATCATTAACTGAGAGATTACCCATGATCACTTCAGAAGAATCCTCTTCTTGAGCTGCGTTCATCATGTTCACCTTGGCATGCTTAGGATTATGCTTGACCACTGCATTGCTGGAAGATTTCACAGGAGGAGGAGGCGGAAGGCGCCTTTGGTTGAAGCACTTGTTCGCATAATGACCCTTTTGCTGACATTTGTTGCAAGTCACCTCTGAGAGCGGACGATGATAAGGAGCATTTGGCCTTGGAGCTTGGTTCTGAGACTTGTTCTGATAGCCAGGGTTGGGTGGGTGGGAAAATCCACAACCACCTGAGTTCTTCTGCTGATAAGGCTGACGGAACGGAGGAGGAGGAGGCAACCAGAACTTCTGATGCTTAGCTGCCACAAGTGAGGAAAAAGAGGACTGAACCGCGTTTCTGACTCTCTTCTTAGATGCCTCACACTTGAGCTGAGCAGCTTCTTGTTTCAGTGTCATGTTGTAGAATTCATCATACTTTAACGGCTCAAAAAGCACAAGAGCTAATTGCAGATCTTCTCTGAGGCCACGCCTGAATTGATAAATCATGCTCTTCTCATCAGGGATGTCTTGCTTCGCAAAACGAGAGAGCTTCTGGAACTGAGTGTTGTATTGATACACAGACATGTGGCCTTGCTTGAGATTACGGAACTCCTCACGCTCACTCTCAACAACACTTTCTGGAATGTGATGAGCTTTGAAGTCACGGCGGAAATCATCCCAGGTAATCACACGACCTCCTCTGGAATCTTTGTATTGTTGGAACCACTCAGCAGCTTGATCCTTGAGTTGAAAAGAGGCAAACTTGACAAAATCCTCAGGTCTGACATTGCTACATTCGAAGTGCTTGTAGATGTCCACGAGCCAATCATCGACGTCTGTGGCCTCGACACAGTAGCTGAAGGTCTTTGGCTGATTTGCAAGGAACTGATTGAGGGTAGCAAAATGCGGCTGATTGTTGCCTTGGCCTTGATTTCCCTGATTACCTTGCCCTTGGTTGCGATCTTACAAGAGCTGAATCAGAATCTGAGCATTGGCATTTGTGGCTGTCATCAAGGCTTGCCATGCCTCCGGAGGCGGAGGTGGTGGCGGAGGGTTAGCCTGACTCCCTTCATTGCGTTCTGGATTCTGACGCGTTGGCGGAGCCATCCTGAAGAGGGTGACATCCATTAGCATCTTGAAAGACATATATTCAAGCTGAATCAAAGGATCGAAATTGCAACATATAGTCTTCACAATAAACATTCGAACAAGAATGAACGAATGAATTCCAAAGTAAATCATCACACTTCCATAAGTTGAGAAGCCACTTAGATAAAGGTATGGAATAAAATCAACAAGGTACGGATGTGAACAAATACTTGGTAAGGATTACCCAATCACGAACCAAATATCTGCGGGAAGAAATACTAGAGCTACATGAATTCCCACTTATAAACTCCCGAAACTTTCTGGTTATGCAATCAGGTGTTGGGGATACAGGGGACACAAAATATATCACCCAAACTAACAATACCTAGATCCAGCTGTATCCATCCTTCAACACATAACCAAGAAACCTTCGGAAATCGTCTACCTCAACCTTCGAAAAGCATCCGTTATACGAGTTATGGCAATACTCCCGCACTCGCCTCAGTACTGGGCTATCAGGGTTATCTCACCAACAACTGTACAAAAGAGATTTTCAATGTCGGCGTACTAAACTCAGGTATTCCAGAACTGCAACGATAAAATCATGACGACAACACCTCGGAGCTCAACTCCCCGGGACACCTCTACTAAACCCCTACTGACGGGAGGCACCAAGACAATGTTGTCATCACAAAACCATCGGAACGATTCTAAGATACCCGCGTGATCCTATTTTTTTTGTGAAATTTGAGAAGAGAAGAGTCAAAACTCTACGTCAGGATGCCTTACCAGAGCGATGAGGAGACTGGGAAGTAAAAAGAATTCCTAAACTCTCCGATATATAATTCCTAAATGACTCAAAACATTTTTCTAGACACAACTCGGCCGCTAAAAACGATCAATCAGTGGGGGCTCCTAAGGTCGGGGAAGGCTCTGATTACCAACTTGTAACGCCCTCGATGCGGCTATATCTCCCACATGTCGAAGCACGACTTAGAGGTATAGCCGCATTGAAAGCAATGTCGCAAGTGAGGTAATATTCACACAACCCATGTAATACATAAGGGAAAGAGATACATAGTTGGCTTACAGTTGCCACACAATACATAAATAAACATTCATCATCCAGATTACACTCAAGGTCCGACTACGGAACCAAAATGAAGGAAGACTACCCCAAATGCTACACAGATCCCCGATCGTCCCAACTGGGCTCCACTACTGATCATCAGGAAAAGACACATAGTAACGACCACGTTCCTCGTCAAACTCCCACTTGAGCTCGGTTGAATCATCTGCCAGTAACATTTTATAGCAAAAGTAGAGCTTGATTGACTCAAGCTATGGCACTCCATAATTACAAAAAAAGGCATGGATGGATAGAGCAAATCCATATGTTCAAAACACCCTTACTGATCATGCTCAAAAGAGGCATAGATCTCTCTGAAACAACATGAACACATGGCATAAAAATAACAGCAGAACATGACTTAGTGAAAATACAAGTCCCTGAAATCAGCAACATTATGTATCCTAGTTTGCATGCTTGTGCTAGTCACCACAGAGATCACAAAAATACATTGCATACACCCCTGGAAAGATGGCATGGCATATTTCAGAACACATGTAGGACTCAACTTCATAGGATGCACACATCAATCATGGCAAAAATGACAAAAGTGCATATACTGAAACGGATCTGAAACTAACATCACATAGCCCTCTTCCAACAGTATTTCGGGCATCAAGATGAGCTCAAATGAAAATGATGCAATGAGATGAAATGATGTACTCATCGAGGCGAACAATTCGACATGCTATACGCCCAAAACGGAGCCACGGGTGCAGAGTTATGATGCGATGAACATGCAACAAAAATACTGAAAATAAATGACTTAGGCGATTTCCGCGGGGGGGGGGGGGGGGGGGAATCAACCTCTGGCTCAGATCTGGATCGCCGGGGGTTGGATCGAGGCGGGGCCGGAGTAGCTCTGACGAGGGGCGCGGAGGAGCTCGGAGGAGGCGCCGGCGGGGTCGGGAACGGCGGAGGCGGCGGCGCGCGGTGCGGGGCGGCGCCGGCGCGCGAGGGACGGCGGGGCGGCGGGCGTCGCGGCGGATGGCGGCGCCGGGCGGCGGAGGGCGCGGCGGACGGCGCCTGCGACGGAGGCGGCGGGCGGGCGCGGGCGGCGCGGCGCGGAGGAGCGGGCTGGGAGGGCCCCGCACGGGCCTCGCGGGCCCGCGGGGTCGGCGGCGAAGTGGGGCGCCGCAGGCTGACGTGGCGGCGTCCCGTTGGTCGGCGGCGGCGGGCGGACGTGTCCGGCCCAATTCGGACACGTCCGGCGGCGGGGAGAGAAGCGGGGCTAGGGTTAGGGGGTGGAGTGATCCAAAAATTTCGGGGGAGGCACATATTTATAGATAGAAGGAGCTAGGAAGCTCCAAATGGAGAGCGGTTTTCGGCCACGCGATCGTGATCGAACGGCGATGGACATGGGAGTGTCTTAGATGGGTTATTGGGCTGTTTTGAAGGGGTTTTGGGCTGCAACACACGCGAGGCCTTCACGGTTACCCGGTTAACCGTTGGAGTATCAAATGACCTCCGAATGACCCGAAACTTGACAGGCGGTCTACCGGTGCTATACCAAGGCCGCTTGACAAACCTCGGTCCATTCCGAGAAAGTTTAATACCCGCTCACGGAAAAAGGTAAAAGGGGACGCCGGAGGACGTAGGAGCGCCGGATTGCAAAACGGTTAACGGGGAAAATGCTCGGATTTATGAGACGAACACGTATGCAAATGCGATGCACATGATGACATGATATGAAATGCATGACAAGGACAACATGCAAAAGAAAGGAAAACCCAACCACGGAGGGAATATTGTATCACATTGCCGAAAATGGCAAGAGTTGGAGTTACAATTATGGCAAGTTACATCCGGGGTATTACAAACCATCTACGAAGAGAGGCTTTGCCTCATGTCACAGGAAACACCAGCTTGTAGATGGCACCGTCGTTCTCCCGAGAATCCCCACAAAGCAGACTGTTTGTGCGATGACGTCGCTTGCTGCTAGCGATGGGGGTGTTGCTGAAACACCTGCCTACCCGAAGTCGCGAAGCGGCGGCATGCTGGTGCGTGCACTTGCGGAAGGTCCGTTCGTGTGTCTGCCTGTGGAAGGACCGTTCAAAGATGCTCCACTAAATTTAGATGAGATGATTCGCGTAGTACGCGGCCATGACATTTCATCGGCGTTCTCCTCAGGGGACGATCGCCTGGAGCAATGAAACTAATAAGTTGGAACTGTCGGGGCCTCTTGGGAGCCCAAACAGTTCGTTTTCTTCTGGACATCCAGAGGCGACATAATCCAGGTGCAGTTTTTCAGTCCGAAACGCATTTGGATGAGGATAGGGCAGATAATTTGAGGAGGGAAATGGGGATGGATTACAAAATTGTCGCGCCAAGCCTTGATGGAAGGAAATGTGGTTTGCTTTTAATCTGGAAGAAGGAGGTGAGGATCTACTCCTAGACTACCACTTTTAGTGTCATCGATGCCATGGTGGAGGAATCAGACGGAAGAGAATGGAGGCTTTCAGGATTGTATGGGGAGCCTAGTTGGGATAACAAGTATCATATGTACTAGCTAATACGGGACTTGCATGCTCAATCTAATCTGCCATGGGTGGTCATTGGTGACTTTAATGAGATTTTGTTCTCGTCGGAAAAGGAGGGAGGTGCACCGCGACTGCAATCGAGGTTACAGGCCTTCCAAGATGCACTTTCATATTGTTCCCTGGAGGACATAGGTTACCACGGAGACAAGTTCACATGGTTTCGAGGAGGATTGCAGGAACGTTTAGATCCTGCTGTATCTAACGCCGGATGGATGGAGATACATCCCATGTCCGGGCTGTGCAATCTAAAGATGGGGAAGTTGGACCATCGACCCATTTGCCTAGACACAGAATATCTGGCGGGCGTTGCAGCGCCTAGGTCACGACCTAGTCAGAAATTCGAAGCACGTTGGCTGTCGGAAGAGATAGTGGAAGAGGTGGTCAAGACGGCATGGTAGAAGGCAGTGGTGCATGGCCTATGCCCGTCAGCAAGCGCAAAACTCGAGTTTGTCCACAAAGAACTACATGACTGGGATCGTAAGGTCCTTAAAGGTCCCCGTGCTCGTTTGAGGAGAGCTCAGAAGGAGTTGGACAACTTGATGTGCGCAAAATATACAATCGAAGCAAAGGTAAAACAGAAGGATCTTACATTGCTTATTGAGAGTCTACTTGAACTAGAAGAAATTCACTGGGCATGGTGTGGACATGTGAATTGGTTGCGCCGTGGAGATCGCAACACCAAGTTTTTTAACCAGTCTGCATCAGCTCGTAGGCATCGCAATTTAATTAATAAATTGAAAAAAAAATAATGATGGGTGGGTGGAGGGTAATAATAACCTGAGACCACTTATTTTTTATTACTTCCAGAGTCTTTTCTCTACGGATGCAGGGGTTATTGATGATGGGTTACTAGCTACTATTAAGCAGGTGGTCACTGGAGATATGAACAGGTTGTTGATGGCTCCATACTCGAAAGAAGATGTTAAAAAAGCTCTGTTCCAAATAGGTGGCATGTAGGCCCCTGGTTCGGATGGGCTCCTTGCGATCTTCTTGTGCTGTTAAATTGGATATGCTTAAAGCATATGATCGGGTTGAATGGGGTTTCTTAAGGAAAATGATGCTGAAGTTGGGATTTGATCCACTATGGGTGGATATGATTATGGAGCGTGTTTCCTCTGTCAGCTACAAGATCAGGTTCAATGACACAGAGACAGATGAGTTCATACCCACGAGGGGGTTGAGGCAGGGGGATCCTTTGTCCCCATATATTTTCTTGTTATGTTCGGAAGGGCTCTCCAGCATGCTTTCCCACGAGGAAAATATTGGCGGAATTGAAGGTATACGGGTTTGTAGAAATGCACCATCAATCTCTCATCTTCTTTTCGCTAACGACTCCATTATCTTAATGAGAGCGAATGAGCATAATGCAAACACCCTGAAAAGAATTTTGGATACTTATTGTACTAGCTCAGGGCAACATGTCAGCACGGCTAAATTAAGCATATTTTTCAGTCCCAATACCGGAGTGTTGATTAGGGAAGGTATTTGTGGCATCCTGGACATCTGAACTGAAGCTCTATCAGATAAATAGCTGGGTCTTCCGACGATGGTTGGGATGGACAGGAGTGATTGTTTTCAGCACTTGATAGATAGAGTTTGTCTACGCCTAAAGGTTTGGAAGCAGAAAATCCTATCAGTACAAGGGAAATAAATTTTAGTGAAATCAGTTGCAGAAACTATTCCTTCATATGCAATGTTTGTTTTTAAACTGCCCAAGGGAGTGTGCAAATCAATTACAGATGAGATTTCTGGCTTCTGGTGGGGAGATGGAGAGTAAAAGAAGAAAATGCATTGGTTTGCATGGTGGAAAATGTGTGTTCCAAAGAAGAAAGGTGGTGTGGGATTTAGAGATCTACACAGATTTAACCTTGCTATGTTAGCAAAGCAGTGTTGGCGACTTCTCCAAAGACCTGATTCTCTGTGTGCACAAGTATTGAAAGGCAAGTATTACCCCAGTGGTGATATATTGAGTGCTGGATCAAAGAAGGGTTCATTGTTTACATGGCAGAGTATTGTCGCAGGTATCCAAACTTTCAAATGAGGGTGCATTTGGCGTGTTGGTTTGGGATCACATATTAACATTTGGGATGATTCCTGCTAGCGAATCAAGGAAAAATATTACCCCAAGAGGAGGAACAATGCTGTCCTTGTGGAGGAATTAATCGATCCGCATACGAGTGAGTGGGATGGTGAACTCCTATGTAACATGTTTCTACCCGTTGACGTGTACAAAATACAACAAATCCCCTTACACATTGAAGCAGTAGAAGATTTTGTATCATGGCAATTTACTAGGTCAGGTACTTTCTTGGTACGCTCGGCCTACCATGTGGAGTTCAATCACCAGTTCAGAAACCACTTTGCTCATTCAAACTGTCCCGGAAGGTCCCAAATCAACCCAACTTGGAAGGACTTATGGCAATTGGGAATCCCAGGAAGATAAAGCACATCAGATGGAAGGTGTTTAAGGGAGTTTTACCTTGCTTTGGAGTTCTTGCGGGTAGACACATACCCCTGATTACACAATGCCCGCTGTGCAAAGTTGGCATGGAGGACATACAACATTGTATGTTCACATGCACGAGGGCTAACGAGGTATGGCCTGCGCTCAATCTTGGAGAAACTATCAGGCATACTGTAGTTCAAGACCGGCCTGGTTCTATTAACTTAGAGATACTCCTACAACTCCGAACAATGGTACATGAAATACCGGCTCCAAAGTTTATCCTTGTTGCCATGTGGTATATCTGGTGGCAGAGGAGGCAAGCGATGAAAGGAGTGCCCGTGCAACCTCCTGATAGGACGGCTGTGTCAATTCGGGTATTGGCAACGAACTTTATCCCTGCAAATACTCCGAATCTGCGAGTTCGAAAATCTGATCAAATATGGAAGAAACTTGAGACGGTGTCGTGGATTTGTCACGGCAGATGTCCTAGCGAAAGGACTTAGTCGTGGAGCCATCGCAACGGGTTAACTTGAAGGGGTTAAAACGGACGCAAGGACACAGTGTTATACTAGTTCGGCCCCTTCGATGAAGGTAAAAGCCTACGTCTAGTTGTGATGGGATTGATGTGTTTCGAGGGCTAGGGAGCAATAAGCTTCGCCTAAACCTCGAGTTGTTGTTCTCTGTCTAAACCGTCGTCGGGTCGTCCCCTTATATACACGGGTGACGCCCGTCGGTCTACAAAATCCCAACCTCCGGTTCATAAACGTGCCCGGGTTGGTCTCTCTATTCCTAACTTACAACGCAAGTTTACCTCAGGCCAGTTTACGGCCATAAACCTTTAAACCGATTATAGGCCTTGGGCCCTTCTATTTCTCCTTGGGCTTTAACATCTTGGGTCCATTGACGGAGCTAACCCGGGCCCTGTAGGCCGGTTTACCCCAAATAGCAATATCCCCAACATTAGGCCCCAGATTGATTTGAACAGGTTCATGTCAATCCTTAATAAGAATTTCTGTCTTCAAATGTCTTCCAGTAACTGTTAAACCGCCGTTTCGTCGTCTCCTCTTGCTGCTGTAAACCGATATGACGTCAGCACAAAGTTACCGTTTCTTTTTGCTAAGTCCGCAATAATCAAGGCGACGGCTGGGCTCCCGAAATCACCGGCTCCTGGATTCGCGCGCCTGACACGCGCGCCGCGCCTTATAAATAGGACTAGAAGGCCATCTTCCTTTCCTCCCTTTCGTCCCCTTCTTCGTCTTCCTCGCGACTCAGACTTCGGAGCTCCGCCGCCGCCGTCAGCTACTGCATCAACTCAGGCCGCTGCATCAACCTGACCGGACCAGAGTACCGCGGCGACCCTCCGCATCCGTTTGGATCCCGGTAAGGCTCCTGTTCTTCTTGCTTTAGATCTGTTCTAGGGTTCGTCATCCTTATCCTGCCACTGTTCATTGTTCATCTCCATAGCAAGTTTTTGTGAACAGATTATGATACTTATATTGTGATTTGTAGTCACTTTCAGTATTCGCCATAAATCTGTACTCATCTCCTTAGATCCCACTCATTTCCCTGCTTGTCGAACTTGTGCTGTTCTGCTGCGAGCCAAACCTCATATTTTTACTTCTTTTTTGCCCTAGCTGTAGATCCATTGTTTTGAAAGAATCCGTACGGGATCTGTTTCTGCTTTCATATTCATAACTGTTAGATCTGGTCGGTTTAACTTTTAGCAGAGCGAACAACCCAAACTGTATATCCATTAGTCCCCTTGATGAACCGCCAGATGATATCATTCTAGATAACTCCGGTCTATATAAGAGCATCTTCGGTTTACAATTACACCTGTTCTCAAACCGGAATACCTTTGTCTTGTAGATTTCCTCATGGCAAAACAGGTATACGAATGCAACTGGGTTCCCTCTCGCATCACCGAGACCCAATTAAACAACTTAGTTCTGACTGGCGCCTTGAGTAGCAAAAATGCCATCCATTGGAGGGTTCCAGGGAATGAATGTCCTCCTACCCCCCAGGAAGGAGAAGTTGTTGTGTTTGCGGATCACCTGGCCCGGGGCTTTAACCCACCCGGTTCAAAATTTTACCGGGACGTCCTGGCTAATTTTAAGTTGCGCCCACAAGATATTGGTCCAAACTCAGTCACGAATATCTGCCATTTTCAAGTGCTTTGTGAGGTGTACTTCCAGGAGGAACCTACTGTAGAGTTGTTCCGAGACTGTTTTCACTTGAACCGACGTACTGAATTCACCGACGGCCCTAATATGGAACTGGGTGGTATGGCGATTCAAAAGAGGAAAGAAGTGACTTATCCTCACGCCAAGCTACATAGTCATCCGCAAGAATGGAATCACACTTGGTTCTATTGCAAGGATACTTCCCCTGCTGAAGAAAATCCTCTGCCTGGCTTCCGTCCAGAGAGACTTAGCAATACACACCCCTTCCCCCCAAGGCTAACCGCCAAAGAGAGGAGTAAGTATGCCCCTCAACTGTCCAAGCTCAGAGCCTTCATGGCTAACGGTTTAACAGGAGTAGATCTTGCCCGTTGCTGGATTTCATGGAGCATCCTGCCCCTTAGCATCCGCTCCAGTTTAATGTGCAAATACACGGGCCGGGTTAATGATCCTTTGAGGCACTGCAACATTCAGCTGACGGAAGACGAAGTTACTGAAGCTGTGAAAAAGATGCTGAATGAACCGGAATATGTTTGCGCCCGAACCGGCCTGCTTCCCTTTTGTGCTACAAATAAACCACCTGCTATAAGCATCTCACCTCTGTTTGTTATAGAATTTATGATCTCCTTATATGTATACTGTTAACTCCAATCCTTTCTGAAACAGGGAGATGATCCGTTTTGGAGCAAGAAGCTTCAAGAGCCAACAGAAAAGGTAACCCGACCCAAAACAAGGGTGAAGAAGCCTGCTCAGAAGAAAAGGAACACCGCTTCCTCTACCCCGGAATTAGATGAGGATGATGTGGGTAATCCGGACCTTGAGGTAGATCTCGATTCAGTTGGCTTACTTTTTATACGTCTTATTGATGATGATATTTGTCAGGACGACGCTGAAGCGAGTAATGCTGAAGGCCCAGAGGTAACTATTCTTTCTTCTGATACAGTTCCTTTGCCTTGGAAAAAACCTCGCCAAGCAAACCGGAAAGTTAAATTTTCTCATCCTCTTGCTTACTTGGATCCCAAATTTCTTGTGAAGACCCAGCAACATGAAGCTCGTCGCACCACCCGGCATAGTGGCCAGGTAGTTACCTCCGCCGGTTTACCGAACAGCCCGGTTCGAAAACGCCGCTCAGAGATCTCCGATTTATGCGCTAGCTTTCCTCCTAAAGCAGGTTTAATTCGTCAGCCTCTTAATCCATCTGACTCCGATTATCAGGTCACTTCCCATTCATCTTCTGGTGAATCTTCAGCCACTCAACTGCCACCGCTAAAGACAGTTATTGGGTAAGTTGAACCGATTACAACATATTTCCATATGGGTTTCTTAATCCTTCTTACCCCGTTCTTTCAATCTTTGGGTCTCTCCCAGGGCTAAACCTAGACCGAGCAAGAAGGCTCGTCTGGATAATCCGGCCGAAGGAACTGCCGCTCCTGAACCGGAGAAAACTCCTGGCGCTGATGCTCTAGTTCGTGAAGACATTCAGAATTATCTACCTCCACAAGATGACGCCTATGCTGAAGAAAGGCCTACCGATCCTTCCAGCCATACCGATCAGCCTGCCAGTCCTATTCGGGTTGAGGAATCCATCCACCCTTCTGGAACTGTTGATAAACCGACAGTGCCAATGCAGAGCAGCGATTCCAAAGATGATGATGTTGTGATTACCGGCATTGGTCGTTCTGAACCGGGGAACTCTGCTACCTTAGCCAAGCATACTGCTAAGGAAGAAATCTCGGCCATAAAGGGCAAATGGGACGTTGATTCCTCAACGTATGCCGCTTTAAGCGCCCAAGATCTTTATTCTGGGTACCTGAACCGACTGTATACCAGTCGCGATTATGAAGCTGGCATGATCAGGATGATGAAAGAAAAACTTGAGGTAACTCTCTTGTGCTTCATTCCATTGCAACTTAGCTTCTCAATTTCTTCCAATCCGAGATGGTAATCCGAATCATGCTGCCTTGACAACCAAGGTCCGGTTTGAAAAAAAACAGGGCTTCAACATAGGTCGTAACCAGAAAACATCATCAAATAACCATTAGCCCCCAAGTGCCAAGTGTAAATACTTGTATTAATCTTGGGACTTTTGTAATGTAAAACATGCGTTAAGATCAAGTACGCATTAGCCCCCAAGTATCGAGCACATAACTTGCTTGTGTGGTTGATACTTCCAAACCGTGCAATATTTTCTGAACACTGCTGATGACCTGCTGCAGGGGGATCTGAAGACCAAAGAGAAACAAGTCTCGGACCTTCAGGAAATCCTAAAAACCCAGCAGGCTGAAACTGCAAAAGCGAAGGAAGAATTGACCAATGCCTTAAACGTTATGGAACAGCTGAAAGAAAACCGCAAAAAGGAACAAGCTGATTGGGCTACTGAAAAGGCTCTTTTGATTAAAAGGGCTGAAAATGCCGAAGCTGCTCTCAAACCGGTGGTTGATGAATTATCCACCGTAAAGCGACAAATACACTCCATGACCTCTGCCGTCTTTGGTAAATTTCTTTCGATGCCCTTCCTCCAATTTGCACCTTGTCTGCTATATCCTATGTCCGGTTTGTAATCCATCTTGAAACACTGCAGGCACACGTATTGGACACTTGGGTTCTGATGTGCGGATGAAACTCAAAGCTGCTTATACTTTGATTGAACAGTTGTATACCGGAGCACATAGAGCTATCACCACTGCATCGCATAACAACCCCACACCGTCTCTGATTCAAGACACGTTAAAAAGGTTATCCATGCTTCCTGCCCGGATTGAAGAGTTAAAAAGATCAGCTGCCCGAACCGGAGCCATCACTGCCTTGATCCGGGCCAAAGCGTGGGTACCAGACTTTGATCCTGTCGAAGCGGCCCAAGGATACCCCAGCTTGAAAGAAGACGGTTCAGATTTCGGTGAAAATGACTTGAGGGCGATAAACCGGGCGGTGCGCCCCCTAGCTTGTCAATTGGCTGAAGAAGCAGATCTGACACATTATCAGGCCCAATATGATAACCAGAACAAGCGAGTAGCCGCCCCGATCCCTGAAGCGGAAAACCTTATTCCTCCAATCCGTAAGCATACCTACGCCCCTGACATTGAACCGTCTTTGCTGATTCATGAAGAAGCTGTTTTTCAAGCGTTAATGGGAATCGACTGGACCACTGCTGATTTCCAGCCAATGGGTAGCCATGAGAAGGCTGAAGCGGCGCAAGATGATCCACAACCTTCGAACCGAGGCGGCGAACAGGCGTAATCAAAGCTCCGGTTCACCTTAATTGGTGACGTTAATCCGTCAAAAAACAATATATTCAGGCACTACGCTGCCTTGTAATAAGATAGTTAATACCTCTGCCTTTGAATGCGCCTTTGTGCACGGGTACTGATGCCCTTGCCATGACTTTTTCCAACTTGTGTTTCCTGTCTTTACTGGGTACAAAGGACGGTCTTTCGACCATACGAACCGTGCTGCGCCTTTGCCAAACCGGGCAACTTGCCTCCGGGTTAAAAAACGGACCAGGCTGTGTCAGCTGAATCGGTTTAAAAGCATTTGTCGTTCCAAAGAACAAAAACACCACAAGAAGGAAGATAACAAACAACCAAATACGAGAGGAAACGCAATAGTAAAACGCATGCAAATGGTGGTTGCTATGAACCGTTCAGAAGGCGTTACCATCGTCAAGACAAAAAAAACCAAGCCCCCAAGGGGTGTAGCTACGGTTTAAGTCGACTAGGTTCCTAACTGAATCGTGGCAAATATGCCGGTCAAATGGCATTGCATTGGTTCGGATTCGACCAAGCCCCCAAGTGACTCAGTGGCCTAGGGCCGATCAAGTGGCATTGCATTGGTTCGGACACGACCAAGCCCCCAAATGACTTATTGGCTGTTTAAAAGCCGATCAGAAGGCATTACCATCATCAAGACATGACCGAGCTCCCATAAGGTGTAACTACGGTTCAAGTCGATTAGGTCCCCAACTGACTTAGTGGCAAATGTGCCAGCCAGAAGGCATTACCGTCGTCAAGACATGACCAAGCTCCCCGGAGGTGTAGCTACGGTTCAGGTCGACTAGGTCCCCAACTGACTTTGTTGATCTTCTGTGAAGCGACCTCAAGGGGTAAACCGGAGGTTGCCCTAAAGCGAATCAACTCCGTGTAACCACGCATGATGTGAAGAAAAACAGAGACCCCGCTTTACTCGAGGCTCCGGTTAATTATATTGATCATAATATATACATGGTCATGATATGTACATAAACAGAGCCCAAGGCTCATGTATAGTAAGGTCGAAGATGAGCTATGTTCCACGGCCTGCTGGTCTCCTCCTCTGATGTGCGTGAATCTTTGCGCTCTCGAATATCAATCAGGTAGTATGACCCATTATTCAGATTCTTGCTGACCACAAAAGGTCCTTCCCAGGGCGGGGATAATTTATGCATATCAGACTGATCCTGGATGAGCCGGAGCACCAAATCCCCCTCCTGAAAGGTTCTGGTTCTAACCCGACGGCTGTGGTAACGGTGAAGATCTTGCTGGTAAATCGCTGAACGGGCAGCTGCTAAGTCACGTTCCTCATCCAACAAGTCAAGAGCGTTCTGCCGTGCCTGCTCGTTGTCCGCTTCAACATAAGCTGCCACACGAGGTGAATCATGTCGTATATCACTTGGGAGAACCGCCTCTGCTCCATAGACCATAAAAAACGGCGTAAACCCCGTGGATCTGTTAGGCGTGGTGTTGATGCTCCATAATACAGACGGTAGCTCCTCAACCCAACAACCCGGCGTCCTCTGCAAAGGGACCAGAAGCCGGGGTTTGGTACCTCTCAAGATCTCTTGATTCGCTCGTTCTGCTTGACCATTAGATTGTGGGTGAGCTACCGAAGAAACATCAAGCCGTATATGCTCACGTGCGCAGAACTCTTTCATGGCACCTTTGGATAGATTGGTACCATTATCTGTGATGATGCTGTGTGGAAAGCCAAACCGGAAGATCACCTTCTTTATAAACCGAACCGCCGTGGCCGCATCACATTTACTGACAGGTTCTGCCTCCACCCACTTTGTAAATTTGTCAACCGCCACCAATAGGTGGGTCTTCTTATCTTTGGAACGTTTAAAAGGCCCAACCATGTCGAGCCCCCAAGCCGCAAACGGCCAAGTAATTGGAATCATCCTCAATTCTTGAGCCGGTATGTGCGCTCGTCTAGAAAATTTCTGGCAACCATCACATAGCCTGACCAGGTCTTCTGCATCAGCATGAGCAGTTAACCAGTAGAAACCGTGGCGGAACGCTTTAGCCACCAATGATTTTGAACCGGCGTGGTGGCCGCAATCCCCTTCATGTATTTCACGTAATATTTCGCACCCCTCCTCAGGGGATACGCACCGTTGCAGCGCTCCTGACACGCTGCGATGATGTAGCTCCCCTTTGAGAATGGTCATAGACTTGGACCGCCGTACTATCTGCCGAGCCAAGATTTCGTCTTCTGGCAACTCACCCTGGTTCATATATGCCAGATAAGGAAGCGTCCAATCCGGGATGACGTGAAGAGCCGCCACTAATTGAGCCTCCGGATCAGGGATAGCCAACTCCAGCTCACCGGGTAGCTGTACCGATGGGTGATACAATACATCCAAGAAAACATTGGGTGGGACCGGTTTACGCTGAGAGCCCAAGCGGCTTAAAGCGTCCGCTGCCTCATTCTTTCTGCGGTCCACATGGTCCACTTGATAGCCTTTGAAATGCCCTGCCACCATATCTACTTCACGACGGTATGCAGCCATGAGCGGGTCCTTAGAATCCCAGGTGCCAGATACTTGCTGAGCCACTAGATCCAAATCACCAAAGCACCTAACGCGGCTCAGATTCATCTTAGCCATCCGAAGACCATGAAGCAAAGCTTCATACTCAGCCGCATTGTTTGTACAGGGGAACATTAAACGGAGGACATAACAAAACTTGTCTCCTCGTGGGGAAGTTAAAACGACTCCAGCCCCTGAGCCTTCCAATTGTCTGGATCCGTCAAAATGAATAGTCCAATATGTGTTATCTGGCTTCTCCTCAGGTGCTTGTAACTCTGTCCAATCGTTTATGAAGTCGACAAGTGCTTGTGACTTTATGGCCGTCCGGGGTACGTATCTTAAACCGTGCGGCCCAAGCTCAATAGCCCACATGGCAATCCGACCGGTCGCCTCCCGGTTCTGTATGATGTCACCCAAAGGAGCAGAACTGACCACCGTGATGGGGTGCCCTTGAAAATATTGCTTCAGCTTCCGACTTGCCATAAAAACACCATATACCAGCTTCTGCCAATGCGGATACCTTTGCTTGGACTCGATAAGCACTTCGCTGATATAGTAAACCGGACGCTGAACCGGATGCTCCTTCCCAGCCTCCTTGCGTTCTACCACAATCGCCACACTGACCGCTCTGGCGTTCGCAGCAACATATAACAGGAGTGGCTCTTTATCTACGGGGGCTGCCAACACTGGCGGATTGACTAACTGTCGCTTCAAGTCCTCAAACGCTTTATCAGCCTCCGGACTCCAGACAAATTGATCTGTCTTCTTGAGCATTTGATACAAGGGGATCGCCTTTTCACCGAGGCGGCTGATAAACCGGCTTAACGCAGCAATCCGCCCGGCCACGCGCTGAACATCATTGACGCATTTCGGTTTGGCCAGGGAGGTGATGGCTGTGATCTTTTCCGGATTGGCCTCAATTCCTCTATGGGACACTAAGAATCCCAACAATTTGCCTGCAGGTACACCGAAAACACATTTAGCTGGGTTGGGCATCATTTGGTACACTCTCAAGTTATCAAAGGTTTCCTTCAAATCGTCAACCAGGGTCTCCTTCTTTCGTGACTTGACCACAATGTCATCCACATAGGCATGTACATTACGACCAATCTGTTCGTGGAGGCAATTTTGCACACACCGTTGATAAGTAGCCTGCGCACTCTTAAGCCCGAAGGGCATAGAAACATAGCAGAAGGCTCCAAATGGAGTAATGAACGCCGTCTTCTCCTGGTCCTTAACTGCCATCTTGATCTGATGATAACCCGAATAGGCATCCAAAAAACTCAAACGCTCGCAACCTGCCGTAGCATCAATGATTTGATCAATACGGGGGAGAGCAAAAGGATCCGCTGGACAAGCTTTATTGAAGTCTGTGTAATCCACACACATGCGCCAGGTGCCGTTTTTCTTAAGAACCAGCACCGGATTAGCAAGCCACTCGGGATGAAAAACCTCGATAATAAAACCGGCTGCCAGGAGCCTGGCTACTTCCTCACCAATCGCTTTACGTCTTTCTTCGTTAAACCGGCGTAGGAACTGTTTTACCGGTTTATACTTAGGATCCACATTAAGGGTGTGCTCAGCGAGTCGCCTCGGTACACCAGGCATGTCAGACGGCTTCCATGCAAAGATGTCCCGATTCTCACGGATGAACTCGATGAGCGCGCTTTCCTATTTTGGATCCAAGTTTGCACTGATGCTGAACTGCTTGGACGAATCGCCAGGTACGAAGTCAACAAGCTTAGTTTCGGCAGCTGATTTGAACTTCAAGGCCGGATCGTGGTCCGTAGTTGGCTTCTTTAATGAAGTCATGTCCTCCGGATCAACATTGTCTTTGTACTGCTTTAGCTCCTCCGTAGCACAAACCGATTCCGCATAAGTCGCATCTCCTTCCTCGCATTCCAAAGCGATTCGACGGCTCCCATGAACCGTTATAGTGCCCTTGTAACCCGGCATCTTGAGTTGCAGATATACATAGCAGGGCCGTGCCATAAATTTTGCATAGGCCGGTCGTCCGAACAAAGCGTGGTATGGACTTTGGATTTTAACCACTTCAAACGTCAGCGTCTCTGATCTGGAATCATGACTATCGCCGAAGACCACTTCAAGGGCTATCTTACCAACAGGGTACGCAGACTTGCCAGGCACCACCCCGTGGAACACTGTATTGGTCGGTTTGAGATCCTTATCCACCAGTCCCATGCGACGGAAGGTCTCATAATACAAGATGTTAATGCTGCTCCCTCCGTCCATGAGTACCTTGGTGAGCTTATAACCTCCCACCTGAGGCGCCACCACCAATGCTAACTGACCCGGATTATAAACCCTGGGCGGATGATCTTCTCGGCTCCATATGATTGGTTGTTCCGACCAGCGCAGATAGTGAGGCGTGGCCGGTTCAACAGCACTAACTGCCCGCCTCTGAAGCTTTCTATCCCGTTTATCCAAGCTTGTAGTAAAAACATGATACTGTCCACCACTCAACTGTTTCGGGTTGCTCTGATAACCTGATTGCTGTTGTTGCTGCTGGCTGTAACCACTTTGATTACCTTGATTATTTTGGCTGTTCTGTCCGCCCGGATTACCATGGAACCCTGGACCGGAATTTCCGCCGCTGTACCCTGATCCGGAACCTGAACCGCCGCTGGAGCCGTGATCATATTGGAAAATGTTTGAGCTTTTGAATTCCTTCATGATGTAACAATCCTTCCAAAGATGGGTTGCTGGCTCCTCTTTTGTTCCGTGCTTCGGACAGGGCTGGTTTAAGAAAAAGTTCAAACGCTCCGGATTAGGACCGGGATTTCCGCGAAAACTTGGCTGTTTCCCCTTACGTCGCTGGCCCTTATTCTGTGCACTGGTGTTGGCCACAAAATCCATGCTCCCATCCGGTTTACGCTTACCTCCGCCTCCATTGCCTGTTGGTTGAGGCTGCTGGCCTTTGGTATTGCTATTCTTCCTTCCCTTCCCTGCTTTGTCGTCACCAGAATCAGGATCCTTGGTACTGTCAGAATCCGCATACTTCACTAAAGCGGTCATGAGCGTTCCCATATCCGTGCAATCACGCTTCATCCGGCCTAACTTTAGCTTCAAAGGGCCAAACCGACAGTTGCCTTCCAACAGCACCACGACGGTGTCTGCGTTGATGCGATCTGACGAGTGCAAAACTTCCGATACCCGGCGTACCCAATGGGTAGTTGACTCCCCTTCTTGCTGAACGCAAGCTGCTAGGTCAACTATCGACTTTGGCTGTTTGCACGTGTCCTTGAAATTCTTGATGAACCGGGCTCGCAACTGGGCCCACGAACTAATGGAATTAGGCGGTAGGCTCTTTAGCCAAGTCCGGGCCGTCCCTTCTAACATCATGGTAAAATACTTCGCACACGCCGTGTCATCCACATCCAGCATCTCCATAGCCATCTCATAGCTCTCCACCCATGTCTCCGGAGGCTGATCCGCCGTGTAGTTTAGCACCTTGCGGGGGCCTTTGAAGTCCTTAGGCAGGCGTACGTTGCGCAAAGCAGGAACGAGGCACGGTACTCCCAAAGAACTAGAAACCACCCCCGGTTCAATCGTAGCATTTGGGAAGATAGGTGTAAGCTGACGAGCCTGATGCTGCGCCGCTAATCCGGCCTCCTGCGCACGGGCGCGATCCACCATCTCCTGAGCATTGTCGACGCCAGCCGGATTGTTGCCGCGGAGCGCTTCACGCCTGGCATTACTTGAAACAGCCGGCTCCTCCATGCGCCTACTATAGCTCCTGCTGGGGCGAGGGGTGGAGTGAATCCGATCACGGCTTTGCGAATATGCTTCTTGTTGGGCCAAAGCGGTCCTAAGGAGCTCCTTGACCCGGCGTGTCTCTACATCCTGCGGTGAATCGCCTTCGATCGGAATGGCTTCCAACCGAGCTGCCGCCGCAACGAGGTTATCCATCGGGTTGGAATAATGGCCCGATGGCGTTGGCACGGCCTGTGGTGTACCAGTGTTGTGACGAGGCAGGTTTATTATACGGTGCTGAACCGGGGCGCCAACTGTTGCCTCCGCCCGGTTTACCCCCGGCGGATTATTGGCCCCCGCCCCAGGGGTGTTGAAGAGATTTCTGGCATCGAGGGCTGTGGGCAATCGAGATCGGAATTTCCTCTTCAGGACTTCCTGAGACGCATTCTGGTCCATCATGAGCCTGTAAGCCTGTGCATCTAAGGCGGCGCGCTCTGCCGTCATCCTGGCCTCTTCTGCTGCCAGCCCCGCTTTAGCTTGAGTGATCTGTTCTCTCACTTTGGCAATCTCGGCATTGTGAACCTCCTGATCCACCGGGTTGGCTTCCGCCATGAGCGCTGCCAGTGCGTCAAACAGATCTGACAATACTTGGGCTGGTGAGTCCGCAGGGCCCCCTGCCCGCGCAGCTGTTGCCGCTGCCGATCCGGAGATCACTGCTGCCGCAGTTGATGAATGTGGCGCCGCCTGTGTTCCAGCCATGAAGATCCCAACTCGATTGGGCAGACCAGAGGGGTCCGGAATACTGTCGCCATCGGAGCTGCCCCCAATCCGATCATCTTGCAGCTGGTATAGAGACTCGGTTTCCCCGGTTGACGTTTCATCGCCGGAGTAGATGGCGGTTTCGCCACCGGATTCGGATCCTTCCTCGTAGCTTCCTCCATGGATGACTCCCACGAAGGCGCGCTTCCTGGTCGGTTTAACCAGGGTCGATCTCGCGCACCGAGCTGTCTCGACGAGGTCGGTGCAGACGCCCAGCTCGGGGCCCGGTTCACCGATTTTGCCGATGAAAACATGGATGCCGCCAAAAGGGACCCGGTACCCGTACTCGATCGAGCCGGCGTCGGGCCCCAGCCTGTGCTGTCGATGTAGAGTTTTCCGCGACGACTTTTGGTCATCCGGCCCACAGCGTAGCCCTCGAGTCCTTCAAAGCGGCCCTCCAAGAACTTGAAACCATCTCGCGATAGCCCCACGGTGGGCGCCAACTGTCGTGGATTTGTCACGGCAGATGTCCTAGCGAAAGGACTTAGTCGTGGAGCCATCGCAACGGGTTAACTTGAAGGGGTTAAAACGGACGCAAGGACACAGTGTTATACTAGTTCGGCCCCTTCGATGAAGGTAAAAGCCTACGTCTAGTTGTGATGGGATTGATGTGTTTCAAGGGCTAGGGAGCAATAAGCTTCGCCTAAACCTCGAGTTGTTGTTCTCTGTCTAAACCGTCGCCGGGTCGTCCCCTTATATACACGGGTGACGCCCGTCGGTCTACAAAATCCCAACCTCCGGTTCATAAACGTGCCCGGGTTGGTCTCTCTATTCCTAACTTACAACGCAAGTTTACCTCAGGCCGGTTTACGGCCATAAACCTTTAAACCGATTATAGGCCTTGGGCCCTTCTATTTCTCCTTGGGCTTTAACATCTTGGGTCCATTGACGGAGCTAACCCGGGCCCTGTAGGCCGGTTTACCCCAAATAGCAATATCCCCAACAGACGGGCTGTATGAAAATTAATGTAGATGCGTCATTTCATGCGGAGACCTTGGCAGGAGTTTGCGGAGCTGTGGCGAGAGATGATCGGGGTAATTTTATCGCAGCGACAACATGGCCTTTGGTTCATGTAGCATCAGTTGTTTCGGCAGAGATAAAGGCTATTTGTTATGGTCTTATTCTGGCTTCAAATATCGGGTGCTCCAATATAATCATTGAATCAGATAGTTTAAATGCATTGGAGCCAGTTTCAGACCTTGATGCTTACATGGGTCCCGATGTGCCAATCATCACTGAGACTAGTCTGTTGGCAATGGACTTTTCAAATGTCAGCATTGTTCATTGCGGAAGGGAAACCAATGTTGCTGCCGATTGTTTAGCAAATCACTACTTTAGTCTTGGTTTATCTAAATTTTGGGACTCCAATCCCCCTGACTTTATTCTTCCACCTATTGTAAATGACATGGCTATTATATGATGAATAAAGTTATTTATGTTAAAAAAACAAGACACAAGGGGACCGATAACCTACAAGTATAAGGATCGCAACAGTTTTCAAGGGTAGAGTATTCAACCCAAATTTATTGATTCGACACAAGGGGAGCCAAAGAATATTCTCAAGTATTAGCAGCTGAGTTGTCAATTCAACCACACCCGAAAGACTTAATATCTGCAGCAAAGTAGTATGGAAGTAGCGGTAACGGTGATAAAAGTGACAGTAGCAGTTTTGTAGTGATTGTAACAACAGTAGCAACGAAATAACTTAACAAAGATCAATATGTGAAAAGCTCGTAGGCAATGGATCAATGATGGATAATTATGTCAGATGACATTCATCATGCAATAGTTATAACCTAGGGTGACACAGAACTAGCTCCAATTCATCAATATAATGTAGGCATGTATTCCGTATATAGTCATACGTGCTTATGAGAAAGAACTTGCATGACATATTTTGTCCTATCCTCCGTGGCTGCGGGGTCCTAATGGAAACTAAGGGATATTAAGGTTTGCTTTTAATTGAGAATCGAACCAAAGCATTAGCACTTAATGAATACATGAACTCCTCAAACTAGGTAATCACCGAAAAGAATCCCAGTTATTGTCACCTTGGGGTATGCGGATCATAACTCATAATAGGTGTCTACAACTTGCAAGGTAGGATCAAGAACACTAATATATTCATAAAAACATAATAGGTTCAGATCTGAAATCATGGGCCCTAGTGACAAGCATTAAGCATAGGAAAGTCATAGGAACATCAATCTCAGAACATAGTGGATACTAGGGTTCAAACCCTAACAAAACTAACTCGATTACATGATATCATCCAACCCATCATCGTCCAGCAAGCCTACGATGGAATTACTCACGCACAGCGGTGAGCATCATAAAATTGGTGATGGAGGAAGGTTGGTGATGATGATGGCAACTGACCCCACCTCCCCGAAGCCCCGAAAGGACTCCAGATCAGCCCTCCCAATGAAGAACAGGAGGTGGCGGCGGCTCCGTATCGTAAAATGCAACGAATCCTTCTCCCTGATTTTCTCTCTCCGGATGTGAATGCATAGAGTTGGAATTAGGGTCGGAGGAGGTCCAGGGGGCCCACAAGCCTACAAGGCGCGCCCCGGGGGGTGGGCGCGCCCCCAGGTCTTGTGGCCTCTGGGTGGGCCCCCTCTGGTTGATTCTTTCGCCAATAATTTTTTATATATTCCAAAGTAATTCTTCGTAAATTTTCAGGTCAATGTGAGAACTTTTATTTCTGCACAAAAATAACACCATGACAATTCTGCTGAAAATAGCGCCGGTCCGGGTTTGTTCCATTTAAATCATGCAAATTAGAGTCCAAAATAAGGGCAAAAGAGTTTGGAAAAGCAGATACGATGGAGACGTATCAACTCCCCCAAGCTTAACCCATTGCTTGTCCTCAAGCAATTCAGTTGACAAATTGAAAGTGACAAAGAAAAAGTTTTACAAACTCTCTTTGATCTTGTTGTTGCGAATATGTATAGCTAGCATTCAGGGTTTCAGCAAAGATTATGAACTAACCATATTCGCAATAACATTTAGGTCTCACATTTACTCATATCAATGGCATAATCAACTAGCGAGAAATAATAATAAATCTTGGATCACAACACTTTTTCAAAAGCAATCATGATACAATATGATATAATGGTATCTCGCTAGCCCTTTCTGAGACCGCAAAATATAAATGCAGAGCACCCTTGAAGATCAAGGACTGACTAGACATTATAATTCATGGTATAAGAGATCCAGTTACACTCATACTAAATGCCAATTAATAACAAAGCATACAAAGGACAGTGGTGCTCTCTAACTGGTGCTTTTTATAAGAGCATGATGACTCAGCAATAAAAGTAAATAGATAAGCGCTTTGCAGAGGGAAGCAGGGGATTTGCAGAGGTGCCATAGCTCGAGCTTTTGAAACAGAGATGAATATAATTTTGAGCGGTATGCTTTCATTGTCAACATAACAACCAAGAGATCTCAATATCTTCCATGCTAGATACATTATAGGCGGTTCCCAAACAGAATGGTAAAGTTTTTACTCCCCTTGCACCAACAAGCACACTCCACTGTTGATCCGAAACAACGGGTACCATCCATACCAACAACAGTCCTAGGGGAGTTTTGAAATTATATTTTGATTTGATTTCGAGCATGGAACTGGGCATCCCGATTACCAGCCACTTTCTCGTGAATGACAAGTGAATAAACACTCATCGTGAGAATAACTATGACACCTCGATTCAATCGTACACTAATCATGCACGCAAATGTGTACGACCAAGATTAGGGACTCACGGGAAGATATCACAACACAACTCTAGTGTAAGTGCATCTAGTGCCACTCGTAGTTGGTTTTGGAGTATTGACGACAAACTTGGTTGAGGGACTAATGTGTTTGTGAGAATTGCAGGGTAACACAGGTAGTAGTCCCACATTGATTCGGTTTACCTACCAGAGATGACCCCTAAAAATGTGTGAAGACATTGAAGACAATGGTGGTCTGTGAAGATATTCACAACGAAGATTATGACTTAAGAAGACATTCACGTGAAGACTATGGAGTGCGAAGACATAGTTGTTTCGTAGTTTCCTTTTCTTCTTTGTTGAGTCATAGGAACCACAGTACTCTTAAGTGGGGTCTAAGTGAACAAAGTCAGAGTGACTGATGTGATGCTCAACCAAATCCTATGTCTTCGAGCGAAGACAATGAGAGCAAATCTTATCCAGAGCTGGATGAGTCAGCTTTACTTGTAGCCCAAGTCAAGATGCCGCGTGTGTTGGGGATATTACCACTGGGTGTAAACCGGCCTGGACAGGCCGGGTCAACTTCATCAATACTTGAGTATGCTAAAGCCCGTGAAGGCAGATGAGGATGATATATAGGGGTCCAAGGCCCATAACCGGTTTAAGGCCCGTAGCCGTAAACCGGGTCGGTATGTAACTTGTATTGTAAGTTAGGAATAGTGGAGACCGAACCAGACACGTCTATGAGCTGGTCTCGGGACTCTGTAAACCGACGGGCGTCACCCATGTATATAAGGGGACGACCCGGCGGCGGTTCAGGACAACAGACAACAACTCAAGACTTAGGCGAAGCTTGTTTGCTCCCTAATCATCGAGACCCCATCAATTCCATTACAACTAGACGTAGGCTTTTACCTTCATCGAAGGGGCCGAACTAGTATAAACTCTCCTGCGTCCCTGTGTCCGCTTTAACCCCTTCAAGCTAACCTGTAGCGATGGCTCCACGACTAAGTCCTTTCAACAGGACATCTGTCGTGAAAAAACCACGACAGTTGGCGCCCACCGTGGGGCTATCGCATGATGGTTTCAAGTTCTTGGAGGGCAACTTCGAAGGACTCAAGGGTTACGCTGTGGGCCGGATGACCAAGAGTCGTTGCGGCAAGCTCTACATCGACAATGCAGGATGGGGCCCCGAGGCCGGCTCAATTGAGTACGGATACCGGGTCCCATTTGGTGGCATACATGTCTTCATCGGCAAGATCGGTGAATCGGGCCTTGAGCCGGACATCTGCACCGACCTCATCGAAACGGCTCAGCGTGCACGATCTGCCCAGGTTAAACCGGCCATGAAGCGTGCCTTCGTGGGAGTCATCCATGGAGGGGAGTATGAGGATAGGTCGGAATCTGGTGGTGAAACCATCGTTTATTCCGGCGACGAGTCATCGGCCGGAGAGACCGAGTCGTTATATCAGTTACAAGATGGCCGGATTGGGGGCTGTTCCGATGGCGACAGTATTCTGGACCCCTCTGATCCGCCAAACCGGGTTGGAATATTCATGGCCGGTACACAAGCAGCGATCCACTCTTCGACCGCAGCAGCAATGCTCTCCGGATCAGTAGCGGCGACGGCAGCCGGGGCAGGAGGCCCTGCGCGCCCGCCGGCTCAAGTCCTATCTGATCTGTTTGATGCGTTAGCTACGCTCATGGCAGAGGCTAACCCGACGGGTCAGAATGCCCACAATGTGGAAATTGCAAAGATAAAGGATCAAATCACTCAGGCCAAAGCCGATTTGGCGGCTGAAGATGCCAGGATGATTGCGGAGCGGGCCGCTTTGGACGCACAGGCTTATCGGCCCATGCTGGATCAGAACGCATCGCATGAAGTCCTGAAGAGAAGGCAACGGTCTCGCCTGCCTCCGGTTTACGAGGCCAAAAACCTCTTTAACACCCCAGGAGCAGGGACGAGTAACCCGCCGGTGATAAACCGGGCGGAGGCCCCTCGAGTCGGGGCTCCGGTTTAGCCACGTTTGGTGGACCCGCCGCGTCAGAACAACATTGTGGCCCAGCCTGTTCCAACACCGCCGGGTCATTACTCTACCCCAATAGACAATCTTGTTGCTGCCGCTTCACGGCTGGAGGCCATCCCAGTTGAAGGTGATTCTCCGACGGCGGTGGAGACGCGCCGAGTTAAGGAGCTTCTTCGGACAACCTTGATTCAACAGGAAGCGTACTCGTACAGCCGAGATCGAATTCATTCCACCCCTCGTCCAAGCCGGAGTTACAGCAGGCGCATGGATGAACCGGCCGTGTCAAGCAATGCACAGAATCGTGAAGCGCCCCGTGGCAACAACCCGACAGGTGGCGTCGGTGGTGCTCAGGAAGTGGTGGACCGGGCTTGATCACGGAGGGAGGCCGAGTTAGCAGCGCAGTATGAGGCTTGTCAGCTGACACCGGTTCGTCCAACCACATCGGTCGAGCCAGGAGTTACCTCTAGTTCCTTGGGGGTACCGTGCCTTGTCCCCGCATTACACAATGTGCGTCTTCCTAAGGATTTCAAGGGTCTGCGCAAGGTGCCGAATTACACTGCCGATTTATCTCCAGAAACATGGGTGGAGAGCTATGAGATGGCCATGGAGATGCTTGATGTGGATGATGCAGCGTGTGCGAAGTATTTCACCATGATGCTAGAAGGGACAGCTCGTACTTGGTTAAAAAGCTTGCCGGCCAACTCTTTTAGTTCATGGGCCGAGTTGAGGGCACGGTTTATCCAGAATTTTAAGGATACATGCAAACAACCTATGTCGATAGTGGACTTAGCGGCCTGTGTCCAGGAAGAAGGAGAGTCGACGACCCGTTGGGTGCGCCGGGTCTCAAAGATTTTACATTCGTCAGACCGCATCAATGCCGATACAACGGTTATAACCTTGGAAGGCAACTGCAGGTTTGAACCTCTGAAGTTGAAGTTGGGACGGCTAAAGCGCCATTGCAACGACATGGGGACCCTCATGGCTGCATTGGTGAAGTATGTCGATTCTGATAGTACCAAGGATCCCGAGTCTGATGATGATAAGACAGGGAAGGGAAAAAAGAGAGGGAACACCAAGGCGCAGCACTACTACCCGGCAGGTCAGGGAAACAGCGGAAAGCGTAAAGCAGATAACAACATGGATTTTGTGGCTAATACCAGCACGCAGGACAAGGGCCAGCGACGAAAGGGTAAACCGCCGAATCGCAGCGGAGCACCTAGTCCTAACCCGGACCGCGTGTCTTACCTGTTAAACCAGTCCTGTCCAAAGCATGGGACGAAGGAGGTGCCGGCCAACCACCTTTGGAAGGACTGTTACATCATGCAAGAGTTTAAAAATTCTAATGCTTTCCGGTTTGATCACGGGTCAGGTGGCGGTTCAGGATTCGGATCTCATGGGCCGGGTTACGGTGGAGGAAATTCCGGTTCAAGCTTCAATAGTAATCAGGGCGGACAAAACAATCATGGTAACCAGAGCAGCCCGGGTGGTTACAATCAGCACCAGCAACAGTCGGGTTATCAGAGCCACCCGAAGCAGTTAAATAGTGGGCAATATCATGTTTTCACCACTAGTTTGGACAAGCGTGACCGAAAGGTTCATAAGCGGGCAGTAAATTCTGTTGAACCGGCAGTGCCCCGTTACTTACGCTGGTCCGAGCAGCCAATCGTATGGAGCAGAGAGGATCATCCTCCCCGGGTTGACAATCCGGGTCAGCTAGCATTGGTGGTAGCGCCTCAGGTGGGAGGTTATAAGTTCACCAAGATACTCATGGATGGAGGGAGCAGTATTAACATCCTCTACTATGAAACCTTCCGCCGTATGGGGCTAACAGATAAAAATCTTAAACCGTCCAATACGGTGTTCCATGGCGTGGTACCTGGTAAGTCGGCATACCCTGTTGGCAAAATAGCTCTGGAGGTGGCCTTTGGAGATGATTATGACTCCAGATCAGAAATATTGACCTTTGAGGTGGTGAAAATCCAGAGTCCGTATCATGCCTTATTTGGCCGGCCGGCTTTTGCTAAATTTATGGCATGACCCTGCTATGTCTATTTACAACTCAAAATGCTGGGTCACAAAGGAACAATAACTGTCCATGAAAGCCGCAAGATTTCTTTGGAGTGTGAAGAAGGTGATGCGGCCTATACTGAATCGATTTGTGCCACGGAGGAGTTGAAATTTTACAAAGATAATGTTGATCCGGCAGACATGACTCCGTTGAAAAAGCCAACTACGGAGCATGATCTGGCCCTGAAGTTCAAATCGGCTGCTGAGACTAAGCTTGTTGACTTTGTACCCGACGATTCGTCCAAGCAGTTCAGCATCAGTGCAAACTTGGATCCGAAATAGGAAAGCACGCTCATCGAGTTCATCCGTGAGAATCGGGACATCTTTGCGTGGAAGCCTTCTGACATGCCAGGTGTACCGAGAGAACTCGCTGAGCACACCCTTAATGTTGATCCCAAGTATAAACTGGTGAAACAGTTTCTCCGCCTGTTCAACGAAGAGAGACGCAAAGCTATTGGAGAGGAAGTAGCCAGGCTCTTAGCAGCTGGATTTAGCGTTGAAATTTTCCATCCTGAATGGTTAGCTAATCCGGTGCTGGTCCTTAAGAAGAATGGCACATGGCGTATGTGTGTGGATTACACAGATCTCAACAAAGCTTTCCCAGCAGATCCTTTTGCCCTCCCCCGTATTGATCAAATTATTGATGCTACGGCGGGTTGTGAGCGTTTGAGTTTTTTGGATGCATATTCTAGTTATCATCAGATCAAGATGGCGGTTAAGGACCAGGAGAAGACAACCTTCATAACTCCCTTTGGAGCCTTCTGCTATGTGTCTATGCCCTTTGGGCTTAAGAGTGCCTAGGCGACTTATCAGCGGTGTGTGCAGAATTGTCTTCATAAGCAAATCGGCCGTAATGTTCATGCCTATGTAGATGATATTGTGGTCAAGTCAAGGAAGAAGGAGACTCTGGTTGGCGATTTGAAGGAAACCTTTGATAGCCTGCGGACATACAAGATAATGCTCAATCCGGCCAAATGCGTCTTTGGTGTACCGGTAGCTAAATTATTGGGCTTTCTGGTGTCCAACAGGGGAATCGAGGCTAATCCGGAAAAGATCACAACTATCACCTCCCTGGCCAAACCGAAGTGCATCAATGATGTTCAACGCTTGGCAGGCCGGATTGCCGCGTTGAGCCGGTTTATCAGCCGCCTTGGTGAGAAGGCGATTCCTTTGTATCAGATGCTGAAGAAAACGGATAACTTTGTCTGGAGTTCTGCCGCTGATGAAGCGTTTGAGGACTTAAAGCGGCAGTTAGCCAATCCGCCTGTTCTTGCTGCTCCGGTTGACAAGGAACCATTGCTGTTATATGTGGCAGCTAATGCCCGAGCAGTCAATGTGGCTATTGTGGTGGAGCGCAAAGAGACAGGCAAAGAATATCCGGTTCAACGTCCGATTTACTATATCAGTGAGGTACTTGTTGAATCCAAGCAAAGGTACCCGCATTGGCAGTAATTGGTGTATGGAGTTTTCATGGCAAGACAGAAGCTTAAGCAATACTTCCAAGGTCATCCCATCATAGTGGTCAGCTCTGCTCCTTTGGGAGATATAATCCAGAACAGGGAGGCAACTGCTGGATTGCCAAGTGGGCTATAGAGCTTGGGCCTCATGGGTTGAAATACATACCTCGGACGGCAGTCAAATCTCAAGCACTTGTGGATTTCATCAATGATTGGACGGAGCTGCAAGCACCTGAAGAGAAGCCGGATCACACCTACTGGACTATTTGGAGGGCTCGGGGGCTGGAGTCGTATTAACTTCCCCACGAGGAGATAAGTTCTGTTATGTTCTCCACTTAATGTTCCCTTGTACTAACAATGCAACTGAGTACGAAGCTTTCCTGTTAGCAGGTTTCTTTACAACTCTGGTCTTTGGCCAGGTTGGCTTCTCCGGTTTATCTTGCGGAGGTTTCTTGCTCCAGAACGGATCATCGCCCTGTTAAAAATGGTATTCACGTTTTCAGAGAATATTCGGACAAAGGCAGTTTCAGGAAAGCATAAGGTATGAATCTTACAGCTGGCGGTTTGTTAATGGAGCAGAAAGGGGGTAGGCCGGTTTGAGCACAGACAGCTTCCGGTTCATTTAATATCTTTTTCACAGCCTCAGTAACTTCGTCATCTGTAAGCTGGATATCAATGTGCCGTTGAGCATCTTTTACGTCTCCTGTATATTCACACATCAAACCGGGGCGCTGGCTTAAGGGCAATATGCTCCAGGATATCCAGCAGCGAGCAAAGTCAACCCCTGTCAACCCGTTTGCCATGAAGGCCCTCAGCTTGGATAATTGAGGAGCATATTTGCTTCTTTCCTTAGCAGTCAGCTCTGTGGAAAGGGGTGTGTATTGCTCAGACGTTCCGGACGGTAACCCGGCAGGGGATTTTCTTCAGGAGGAGAGGTGTCCTTGCAATAAAACCATGTTTGGTTCCACTCTTTGGGGTGGCTATGAAGTTTGGCATGAGGGAAGGTGACTTCTTTCCTCTTCTGAATCGCCATACCTCCTAGCTCTGTATTGGGTCCGTCTGTGAATTCAGTACGACGGTTTAGGTGGAAGCAATCCCGGAATAGCTCTACTGTAGGTTCCGCTTGAAGGTATACCTCACAGAACACTTGAAAGTGACAGATGTTGGTTACGGAGTTGGGACCAGTATCTTGGGGACGCAGTTGGAAGTTGGCTAGGACATCCCGGTAAAATTTTGAACCGGGAGGGTTGAAGCCCCGGGCCAAATGATCAGCAAAAACAACAACTTCTCCCTCTTTGGGCTTGGGAGGACATTCCGGGCCAGGGACCCTCCAGTGAATGACATCTTTCTTACTTAAAGCACCCGTTCTGACCCGAGTGTTCAGTTGGTCTTCGGTCACTCGAGAAGGGACCTAGTTGCACTCATACACTTGTTTGGCCATGGCAAGATCTACAAGTACAGTAATCACCGGTTCAAGAATACGTAGGACAGTTATGTGATGATATATGTTTGCTAAACCGGAGGCAGTTATCTACAAACTTGAGTTCAACAAACGCAACAGTACCCTGGAAAATGGTTTTGGCAGTTCAACAAGGCGACTAATGGTATATATCGGTTTGTCGATTCTCTACAAAGTTAAACCGCCTAGTCTAAACATGGAAGAGTCAAAAGTGCAGATGAGTAAGTAAACAAAAACAGATTTCACAAGGATATGTTACAGTTTCTGGATCTGGGGCATGTTCAGAAAGGGAAAAATATTCAAAGTTTAAAAGGAGCAGTACCGAACTAATGAGCAAGGATGCAAATAAGATCTATGGTTTTAAGATGCATAAGTGAAAACGGAGGCCTAAGGTACCACTACACAAAGCAGAGATTCAGGAATTCATCTGAGGACCATCATATGAACAAGAAGCGAATGATGAACACTGAAGAACCTGGAAACCCAAGAACAGATCTATGGCGGAAAGAACAGGAGACTTACCGGAGCTGAGGAAGAAGCGGAAGGCCGCCGCGATGTTCTGGTACGCTCAGGGTGATGCAGCGGCCAAGGTCGGAGCAGAGGTCGACGGAGGCGGCGGAGCTCCGGAGGCTGAGCGGCGCAAGGAGGACGACGCGAAAGGGCACGAAGGGGAAAAGAAAATGACCCCTCGGTCCTATTTATAAAGGCAATGGATATGTGTCAGGCGCGGAAATCAAGGGGCCGCAAGTTTGGAAGCGGAGTTGTCGCCTCGATTGTTGCAGACCTATTAATGAGGAGGTGTCATGCATAGTTTCTTTATAAACAGATGATGTCATGCCGGTTCACCACGATCTGAGAAGATGACGTCACGACGGTTTATCAAATTACAAGAAGATGTTGAAGATGAAGTTTTTTGCTAAGGATTGACATGAACCTGTTCAAATCAATCTGGGGCCTAATGTTGGGGATATTACCACTAGGTGTAAACCGGCCTGGACAGGCCGGGTCAACTTCATCAATAGTTGAGTATGCTAAAGCCCATGAAGGCAGATGAGGATGATATATAGGGGTCCAAGGCCCATAACCGGTTTAAGGCCCGTAGCCGTAAACCGGCGTCGGTATGTAACTTGTATTATAAGTTAGGAATAGTGGAGACCGAACTAGACACGTCTATGAGCTGGTCTCGGGACTCTGTAAACCGACGGGCGTCACCCATGTATATAAGGGGACGACCCGGCGGCGGTTCAGGACAACAGACAAGAACTCGAGACTTAGGCGAAGCTTGTTTGCTCCCTAATCATTGAGACCCCATCAATTCCATCACAACTAGACGTAGGCTTTTACCTTCATCGAAGGGGCCGAACTAGTATAAACTCTCTTGCGTCCCTGTGTCCGCTTTAACCCCTTCAAGCTAACCCGTAGCGATGGCTCCATGACTAAGTCCTTTCAACAGGACATCTGCCGTGACAAAACCACGACAGCGTGTGTTTGAAATCTGACCGTTGGACACGTGCCAGTTCCTTAGTGACCCTGGGTCATTTCGGACAAATCAGGTCGGGTTGCCTCCTGGCTATAAATAGCCCACCCCCTACACCATAAATTGGTGGCTGCTCAGAGTTAGTGCACGGCTTTTGTGGTTTGAGAGCAACCCACCTCCGAAGCATTTGAGAGTGAGATCCTTGCGAGGACAAATCCCAAAACACTCAGAGCCAAAGAGTGTTAGGCATCACTGAAGTCTTTCTGTCCGCGTGATCTGAAGACTTGTTACACTTGAGGACTATGAATCCTCTAGCCGGTCCGGCGTCGTGTTCTGAGCATCGAAGAGTCATTGTGGATTGCCGGTGAACGAAGTCTGTGAAGGTTTGGAAGTCTACCTTGAAGACTTACCAGAGTGATTGGGCGAGGACTAAGTGTCCTTAGCTCAAGGGGAATAAGGTGAAGACGCGGTCTTCTGAGTTGAATCTCAGCCTTCCTGTAAGTGCATCTAGTGCCCCTTAGTGATTTTGGTTATTGAAGGCTTATAGGTTAAGGGGCTGATGCATTTGTGAGTGTACAAAGGTATATAAGTCTATGAGGATTTTGATATTTACAGAGAAAGTCGACCCCTAAAAATGAAGTTCTTCGACTGAAGACTTTGGATTTCTGAAGACTTTCTGAAGACTTTGAAAGTGAAGAAATTGGTGTGACCTTGAAGACTTGGTATTCATTCGAGGAACATGAAGCGTGAAGACTTTTGTTTTCGTAGTTTCATTTTCTCTTTCTTGAGTCATAGGAAACCCCGTACTGTTAAAGGGGGTCGAGGAAATACTAAGGAAAAATTTCCATGTGATGCTCATCTCAAAATCCTACACCTACCAATCCCTTCAAGTGAAGCCATTGGAAATCTCATACAGTTCAGTCATATTTCTTCAGTGACAGAGACGAAGTTCTTCTAGTCTCTGAGGAATTTGTTCTGACTGAGGAGTTAGGAATTCGCCAGTGCGGATTGCCTACAAGTGAGGAACATGATAGCCCTGAGGAATTTGAGCCTCAGATATTCGACCGTTGCTGTGCTATGCGCCAGCTGTCCCAAAATGTCTACCCACCTAACGGTTATATCATTGAAGGGCATTTATGTCTTATCATATCGGGCTGCTCCCTAGGCTATAAATAGCCACCCCTACAACCACTAGCTGGTTGGCTGCTCCGAGAGAAACTGACACTTGTCATTTGAGAGCATCCCATCCTCCGAGGACTTTGAGCGAAAATAATCAAGTGAGGAAAACCCAAACCCAAACACCTACAAACCCAAAGTGATTGAGCATCACTGAAGAGATTGATCCTGCATGGATCCGATGCTTGTTACCTTTGAAGACTGTGCATCTTTCAGACGGTTAGGCGTCATGGTCTAGAGCATCCAAGAGGAAATTGTGGATCGCCGAGTGACCGAGTTTGTGAATATTTGGAAGTCACCTGAAGACTTAACATGAGTGATTGGGCGAGGTCTGTGTGACCTTAGCTCAAGGAGAATACGGTGAGGACTGTGTGTCCAGGACTGTGTGTTCTCAGGTTTAAATACCTAGCCGCTCCAACCAGACGTACAACTGTCACAGCAGTTGGAACTGGTCTACCAAATCATTGTCTTCATCAAGCCTACTGGTTCTATTTCCTCAACTCTTCCATTTCCTCATTACATTTGTTGTGTTCTTGTTCATATGTGCTTAAAGACTTTGACTGAAGACTTTCTCAACTTCCTCAGTTCAATTTCTTCAGTCTGTTTTCTTCATCCTGTGTTATCCTGTGTTTACGCTTTCTGTACTTTGTGCTTGCTTTCATTTCATCATGATGACCATGTTTATGTTCTGCCATGTTTGCATCTGAGTACTTATTCCGCTGCAAGTAGTTCTTCGCTTAGAAATTTCCTCACCCTGAAATTCCTAAGTGAAGAATTCATGAAAATTGCCTATTCACCCCCTCTCTAGTCGATATAATGCACTTTCAATTGGTATCAGAGCAGGGTACTCCCTTATTCTGTATGATTTTGGTTTAACCGCCTGGAGTTTTAGTTATGTCGACCGCAGGTATGATCAAGGTCTCTGCTGGGTGTCCTACCTTCGATGGGACGGACTACCCCTACTGGAAGAATAAGATGTGAATGCATCTTGAGGCAATTGATAACGATCTTTGGTATGTTGTGGAAAATGGTGTTCCCTTAGTCACACCTTCTCTGAACGCTGCTGATGTGAAGAGATTCAAGCAACTCGATTCTCAAGCAAAGAACATCATATGTGGCCATCTGAGCAAAGGGCAGTATGGAAGAGTGAGTGCTTTGGAAACTACTAAGCTTATCTGGGATAGGTTGTCCAAGGTCAACGAAGGAGTCTCAACACAACGTGACTCTCGAGTTGACGTTCTTCGCAATCTCTTCAACCGCTTCAAAAGACTCGACAATGAAAATGTTCAGCAAACCTTCGATCGCCCCACTGACATCTCAAATGAGCTTCATGGTGCCACTGACATCACCGACCATGAGGTGGTGAAGAAATTGCTGAGATCGCTTGATTCTTCATTTGATACTCTGGCACTGATGATACAATAACGTGGAGATTACAAGTCACTCGATCCCACTGATATCCTCGAGAGGCTAAACACTCATGAGTTTCAGCTTGCTGAGAAGAGAGATCTCTATGGTTCAAGCTATGGCAGATCACGTGCCCTAAAGGCCAAGGCTGTCTCTGAATCTAAAGGTGAAGATTCTGGTAGTAGCCTTGGTGATCCTGAAGAACTGAACCAGGAGCTAGCATTTCTCATGAAGAAATTTCAGAAGTTCTCAAGACGTGGTCGTTTTGGAAAGTCCTCAAGGAGCAATGATTCCTCATCCAGTGAATACAAGAAGAGGTTATGCCACAAATGCAAAAAATTTGGTCACTACATTCAAGATTGTCCTCAGTGGGAAAAGGAATCAAAGAAGAAGAAATACAAGGATTACAGTTCTGATGATTCAAAGAAGAAGAAGAAATCTTCAAAGTCTTCATCATCAAAATCCTTGAAGTCTTCATCTCACAAGAAGAGCAGCTCCAAGAAGGCTCGGGCATTCATTGGCAAGGAAATGGATTCTGAAGCTGAATCTGAGGAACATGAGGAAGAGGAGGCATCTGAGGAGTCAGAATCTGGTGTGGCAAGCCTAGCTCTCGCTGCTGCGTTCGTCAGCAAGTCCATCTTCAACTCTAAAGAAAATGGCTTTACCAACAAGGCTGATGAAGGCAATGATGACTACGCTCCCACCTATTGCTTCATGGCAAAGGGTGCCAAGGTACTCAAATATCCCTCCTCTGAATCAAGTGAGGATGAATCTGATGAAAACCTCAAGCCTAGCTACTCTAAACTTGCTAAGGTTGTTGTGAAACAACAAAAGGCTTTTGAAAAGGTTCAAAACATGCTAGACAAAAGTGATGATATGTTGGGTGAAGAAATGGATCGCACTAAAACCTTGACTGAAAATCTTCAAAGACTTCAGTCCAAGTTTGACAACCTTCAAAGTCATCATAACACTCTCTTATCTGATCATGAGAAGCTTTCTTATGAATTTCTTCAAAGAAAGCAAGATCTTGAAAAGCTAAGGGTGAGCTATGAAGATCTTCAGAAGGAGCGCGATTCATTACTTGCTCAACAAATCAGCGCTGCTCAGGAAGAATTTATTCCTCCATGTTTAAGTGCATTGAACGTGAAACTGCTAATTCTGCACCTGAATGTTCAAATGCTTCTAATGTTACAAATTCTTCACCTGTCTCTGCTATCACTAATTCCTCATCTGAGGACAATGCTAGTATCATTGATGATGCAGGCTGAAGGAATTGTACATGACAGGTATGTATAAAAGCCTTAAAGGGCATCAGGCTCTGTGTGATGTGCTTAAAAAGCAAATTCTCAACAGGAACCCTAGGAAAGAGGGTATTGCCTTTGAGAGGAAACTCAACGCTGATGGGACTTACTGGAAGCCTGAGAAGTATCCCAAAATGTCATGGGTTGCTGCAAAGGGACCTCCAGTAGATCCATCTACTTTATCTGGCTTTACATGTGAATCTCCTCATTCCTCTATGAGTCATTTGACTCCAACTATAAAATCTTCAAAAATCAGAATGGTGAAGTATTTGCTAGATATGTTGGCACTAACTATAGGAACGGTTCCCCTATGAAGAAAATCTGGGTTCCTAAAAGGTGCCTCGAAAATCTTCAGGTGAATGTCATGATGACACCACCTGTGAAGAATAGGAACCCCAGATCAAAATCTTCATATGGACCAAATTATTCATATGGATCCAAGTCCTCATACAGACCAAATTCCTCACGTGGATCAAAATCCTCAAAAGGATCAAAGTCCTCATATGAACATCATCGTGCTAACACTTCTGTTTCGCACGGAAGATTTAAGGGCTATGGATATGAGCATTATTCTTCAAACCATTATGTTCATAAGTCCTCTAAGAATTTCTCTGCTTATTCATATGCTTACCCTAACTCCTCTTCTGTGAAATGAAGTGGACTGGTTTCAATGCCACAGTTCTCGTATGGAGCTCGCAGAACGATGAACTCTTTGCCACCCCTTCAGATGTGGGTGGTGAAGAAAAGGAACTAATCTCTTATGCAGGTTCAGGTCTCCAGACGTGCTCATACGTCTGACGAATTTGCTGGAGACCTGAAAGTGCCTGATAGGATGCAGGCTAATCATGAAGGAATGAATCCTCATTTCTCACGTCCTCATATTGTTTTATCTATTCTATTGCTTGATGAATTGATCTGTTGAAATTGATGCCATATTCTTCACTGATGAAGTATATGAGTTCGTAAGTTGCATTAATTCATCTGCAGGATGGTCAACCCAAAGCCAATGAGTGGGTCCTCGATGGTGGATGTACAAATCACATGATTGGTGACAAGAATCTATTGATGGACATTCCCTTATCTCCATCACATATGAAGCATATCCTCTTCGCTGACAAAGGCAAAAGCAAGGTATTGGGTCTAGGTAAGGTTGCGATCACTAAGGATCGACACATGGACAAAGTCATGCTTGTTGAGTCCTTAGGATACAACCTCATGTCTGTCTCAATGCTTTGTGATCTTGATATGGTTGTTATCTTTGGCAAGTATCGTTGTGTTGTGATCATGGAAGCTGACAATTCCAAAGTCTTTGAAGGCTTTAGGGCTTTAGGAGAGGAGATCTGTATATTGTTGATTTCTCTACAGGACCACAACCAGCTATATGTCTACTTGCAAAAGCTTCAGAAGGCTGGCTATGGCATCGACGACTTGGTCATGCTGGCATGAGGAATCTGCACACGCTCGCGAAGAAGTAGCATGTCATTGGCATTGAGAATGTCAAATTCCCCAAGGATCACCTGTGCGGAGCCTGTGAAGCTGGAAAGATGACCAAGGCCAAACATCCAGCAAAGACTATCATGACTACTACTCGACCATTTGAATTGCTTCACATGGATCTCTTTGGTCCTAATCATTATTCTGCAGTTACAAATGATGCATCTCTATATGGCTTTGTTATTGTTGATGATTACTCTCGTTACACATGGGTGCATATTGTCACTTACAAACATGAGGTGCAGGAAGTCTTCAAACGATTTTCCTAGAGGGCTTCAACCAACTTTGGTGTGAAGATCAAGCACATCAGAAGTGACAATGGAACTGAGTTCAAGAATTCTGGTCTTGATGACTATCTTGATGAACTTGGTATTACTCATGAGTTATCTGCTCCTTATACTCCTTGGCAGAATGGCGTCGTGGAGCGCAAGAACAGGACTCCTGTTGAGATGGCTCGCACTATGCTTGATGAGTACAAGACACCTCATCATTTCTGGATTGAGGCAATTGATACTGCATGCCATATCATCAATAGGGTATATCTTCACAAATTCTTCAAGAAGACTGCATACGAACTCCTCACTGACAAGAAACCCAATGTGAGTTATTTCAAAGTCTTCGGTGCTAAATGTTGGATTAGAGATCCTCATCACAATTCTAAATTTGCATCGAAAGCACATGAAGGTTTTATGCTTGGTTACAGAAAGGACTCACACACCTACAGAGTCTTCAACAACGTTCACCACAAGGTTGTTGAAACTGTAGATGTGCGGTTCGATGAAACTAATGGCTCGCAAAGAGAGCACCTACCTTCTATGTTAGATGAACAGTCACCTGAGGAAACTATCAAGTTCAAGGCTACTGAGGATGTTATTCCTACCGAAGAATCTGCTGAAGAAGTCATTCCAGAACGTGAAGAACGTCATGTTGATGCACCTGAAGAAAATGTGCTGAAGAAAATGCTGATCAAATTCCTCGACGACAACGTGCTCATCCTCGCGTTGAAAATGAAGTGCAGATTGAGAAAATCATCAGCGACATCAACATTCCAGGTCCTCTCACACGCTCAAAAGCTTCTCATTTGTCTAACTTTTGTGGGCACTTTGCTTTCATCTCTATCACAGAGACTACTAAGGTAGATGAAGCATTTCTGGAGCCTGAGTGGATTCAAGCTATGCAAGAGCCATGATTGCAAAGGATCAATTCATAGGTACAAGATGAGCTTGTACCAAAGAAATAATTATATTTACGAGCAGCTTCCAAGAAAAGTTCTACATCGGGGTCCATGGGCATGAACACAAAGGTTCAAGGTTGACTCCCACTTCTTCAATGCATAACCTTTCATTCACTCCTCATTTTCAAAGAAATTGTAGTGCTGAATATTTATGTGGCGAAGTACCAGAAGAGTAAGACTCGTGAGAACTCTCGAGTTCACACGGATTATGGAAGGCCTAAGTTCAACCCATTGGGGGCATCTTAGGAACATATAACGCAAACTTCAGGAGTAAATAACTCAAGCTCGGAAGTAGAGCCTAGCTAGCAAAAGGCAGGTGATACAATTTACCAAAGGCATTATGTATCAGGAAAAACTCACAAGATTTTGGATGTGAAGGACACTGTTGGATAACAACCCAGGAATGGATCCGGCGATTCACGATAGAGTTGATGTGAGTATCGGTAATCAATCAGATGAAGAAGGGGATGCAAAGTCATCGGCTTATAGAAACGTCTGAATGATTCGATGCTTGGGTACAAAGGAATTATGATTTCAAGATGAAGGATCAGAAGCAGAGGCTCTGATCAAAAGATGAGTAAGTTGAATAGACTTAGAGGTGCACCCAGTCAAATCTGGATTGGGCAAGAACCAGCTCATATCTGGAAGGATGTCTGAGCCGGAAAGAAAATTTCCAAGGATTAATTGATGATTGTGAGTATTCGCACACATGCTGAATCCATCGGAACAGAATGACAATCACAAAGAATTTTAAAGAATATTTCTAGACATATGGAATTAATCCTAATGCAAGCAGGCAAGGAGAATCAAGAGCAATAGGCTGCAGAGGATTTTGAAAGATTCGATATCATTTTCAGGTATTTTGGAAAGCATATGAACAACTAGGGACGAACGAACCCCGGTTAAGTGAATTATCCGCAGTGCGAAAAGAAGCTGCAAAGCAGAAGGCACAAAGGATTCTCGGAAAAAAGGAGAGTACTAGGGGTGTCTTGTAATAACAGGAGCAACTGGGGATGAATGTATAAATGGCAAGTGTATTAGCTATCCATGGGGATTTATCGGTGGTAGGGAATTGCAATGGCGAAGGGCACAAGGGTCTCGGGAAAACGTCGAAGAGTATCTTCGGAATCTTCTAGTGCACCAAGCGACAATCTAGAATGAGGGGCTCTCCGAGAGGAAGTAGTTATGAGAACCTAAGGTTAGAGTTAGTAAAATCTTTAACCCGAATAGAAGAGAGATTAGGGTACTAGAGTAAAGGCGAGGAATAAAAGATTGTAATACCACCCAATGGCGACGCGGGCCCGTAAGACACACAACCATGTTAGTAAAAGTTTTGTAGTGACTAGACTCGACTTCGGCCAAGGAGTTGGAAGGGGGGCTACCTACAGGCAATCAACTCTGATACCAACTTGTGACGCCCTCGATTCAATTGTACACTAATCATACACGCAAATGTGTACGATCAAGATTAAGGACTCACGGGAAGATATCACAACACAACTCCAGACACAAGTTAAAATAATACAAGCTTTATATTACAAGCCATGGGCCTCGAGGGCACGAATACACAAGAGTTAGCGGAAGCAACAATATCTGAGTACAAACATAAGTTAGACAAGTTTGCCTTAAGAAGGCTAGCACAAAAGTAGCAACGATCGAAAAGGCAAGGCCTGCTGCCTGGGAGCCTCCTAACTACTCCTGGTCGTCGGCGGTCTCCACGTAGTAGTAGGCATCGACGGTGGCATCTGGCTCCTGGGCTCCGGCATCTGGTTGCATCAACCGGAAAGAAGAAGAAAGGGGGAAAAGGGGGAGCAAAGCAACCGTGAGTACTCATCCAAAGTACTCGCAAGCAAGGATCTACACTACATATGCATCAGTATCAAAGAAATGGGTTGTATCTGTGGACTAGACTACAGAATGCCAAAAGAGAAGGGGAAAGCCTAACCTATCAAAGACTAGCATCTTCAAGCGTCCTGCAGCATCAGAAGAGATAAGAGTAGCATAAAGTAAAGTAGTAGTAGTGTTAACAACCTCGGCTAGAGATCCTTTCTCGACTCCCTGCGAGAAAGCAATCCCAGAGCCATACTATCCAGTTATCACCTCAAGTATCTAGTTCTAGTTGTATCGATCGGGATACAACTCCAAGTGTCCGTTACCGTAGGACATGCTATCAATAGATGTTTTCTTCCCTGCAGGGTTGAACCAACTTACCCACCACGCTCGATTAACTCCGGCCGGACACACTTTACTGGGTCATGCCCGGCCTCGGCCAAACAATACGCCACGACCCGACCTAGGCTTAATAGAGAGGTCAACACGTTGGACTAAACCTATGCCCCCAGGGGTCATGGGCCATCGCCCCGAGAACTCCTGCGCGTTGCGTGGGCGGCCGGTGAGCAGACCTAGGTACCTCCTTAAAAAAGGCATGAGCTTACCAGTCCAACCCGGCGCACGCCGCTCAGTCGCTGACATCTATTAAGCTTTGGCTAATGTATACGACGCAGAACGCCCATACTATGCCCAAGTGATGGTTAGTGCTATCAGGCCAGAGGCCCCTCGGATCGAATACCCAAATCGTAGTGGATTAGGAACGCGCGGTAACAAGCAGAGACTCATGAAAGATGTGACCCCGTCGCCCCGTCTCGAGGACTTGCGGCAAGGGCTAGGAATGCCCGGCCACGCCTCATAATTATCTCGCGGGCACCCTCCAGGTCAACCCGTCTCCACATCACTCGCAAATATGCTCGCGCGGGTACCTCTTAGGGCCGACCCGTCTTTAGTAACAGGGTTCAGTGTAAAGTCATAGTAACCATAGTAACCGTGTGTCTAACACCAAGGGGAAAACCTGAGGAATCATCCTTGATGGATTACACTCGATGTAATAATCAAGGTGAACGTAAGGGGATCCACCCTCGAGGTTCACACTTGAGGGGTTGCACGACAGAGTCGTATCGGAAGTGGTTAAGGCGGAATCCCCCTCGATGACCATGACCAAATAGCTACACTGCAGGGTTAACATCAGAAGTGCTGATGAGGTCTCACCCTCGGCACTCGATAGTAACCCAGTAGTGTCGAGCAACTAAGGGAAAAGTGATGTGCGGTGCCGAGGCCTGGTCTTCGATCCCGTTCATCGAGTCTTCGATGATGAAGCAGGGGCAACAAGGACAAGGTGGGGGTCACTGATGGATCACTAACCAACCTATACTAAGCAGTTTAGGATAAGCAGGTAAGGTACAATGAGCAGGTTACAAAAGCAGGCTATGCATCAGAATAGGAGCAAACAATAACAGCAGAAAAATCTAATGCAAGCATGAGAGAATGGAATGGGCGATATCGGGATGATCAAGGGGGGGGGGGGCTTGCCTGGAAGCTCTGCTGAAAAGGAAGAAGTGTCGTCATCGACGTAGTCGATCACAGGGGCATCATCGGTCTCGGGGTCTATCGGAGAGTAGAGGGGGAATAAACAATAAATATAGGCAAGCAGAGCATCACAGGACAACAGGCAGAGCTAGACGTGTTCTAACACGATGCTACACGCTACCGGCGAAGGAGGATAACATCCGGGAATGCTTTCCCGAAGTTTGGCATTTTCGGACAGATGAAAAGAGAGGGGACGGTTCCATGTTCAGCATGCTAGGGGCATGTGACATATGAACGGACCACGTATTCGGATTCGTTGGATTTTTCTGAGCAACTTTCATGTAGAAAACATTTTCATCTGACTTACGGTTTATTTTATATGATTTTTCAAAGTTTTAAACAATTTTAAAATTATTTTAATAATTAAACTCGAATTAAGCAAAAAGGCAGAATAGGCTGGGTGCACCCGGTGCAGTGCACCCTGATGACCCACAAGTATAGGGGATCTATCGTAGTCCTTTCGATAAGTAAGAGTGTCGAACCCAGCGAGGAGCAGAAGGAAATGATAAGCGGTTTTCAGCAAGGTATTCTCTGCAAGCACTGAAATAATAGGTAACATATAGTTTTGTGATAGGACAATTTGTAACGAGTAACAAGTAACAAAAGTAAATAAAGTGCAGCAAGGTGGCCCAATCCTTTTTGTAGCAAAGGACAAGCCTGGACAAACTCTTATATAGAGAAAAGCGCTCCCGAGGACACATGGGAATTATCGCCAAGCTAGTTTTATCACGTTCATATGATTCGCGTTCGGTACTTTGATAATTTGATATGTGGGTGGACTAGTTCTTGGGTGCTGTTCTTACTTGAACAAGCATCCCACTTATGATTAACCTCTATTGCAAGCATCCGCAACTACAACAAAAGTATTAAGGTAAACCTAACCATAGCATGAAACATATGGATCCAAATCAGCCCCTTACGAAGCAACGCATAAACTAGGTTTTAAGCTTCTGTCACTCTAGCAACCCATCATCTACGTATTACTTCCCAATGCCTTCCTCTAGGCCCAAATAATGGTGAAGTTTCCTGTAGTCGACGTTCACATAACACCACTAGAGGACAGACAACATACATCTCATCAAAATATCGAACGAATACCAAATTCACATGACTACTAATAGCAAGGCTTCTCCCATGTCCTCAGGAACAAATGTAATTACTCAAAAAGCATATTCATGTTCATAATCATAGGATTATTAATATGCATAATGGATCTGAACATATGATATTCCACCAAATAAACCAACTAGCATCAACTACAAGGAGTAATCAACACTACTAGCAACCTACAGGTACCAACCCCAGACTTGGAGACAAGAATTGGATACAAGAGATGAACTAGGGTTTTGAGAGGAGATGGTGCTAGTGAAGATGTTGATGGAGATTGCCCTCTCCCGATGAGAGGAGCGTTGGTGATGCCGATGGCGATGATTTTCCCCTCTCGGAGGGAAGTGACCCCGGCAGAACAGCTCTGCCGGAGCCCTAGATTGGTTCCGCCAAAGTTCCGCCTCGTGGCGGCATAGTCTCGTCCCGAAAGGTTGCCTCTGGTTTTCTTTGGACGAAAGACTTCATATAGCAGAAGATGGGCACCGGAGGGCCAATAGGGGTCCCACGAGGCAGGGGGCGCGCCCAGGGGGGTAGGGCGCGCCCCCACCCTCATGGACAGGTGGAGGCCCCCGTGACGTATTTCTTCCGCTCAGTATTTTTTATTATTTCCAAAAATAACTTTCGTGGAGTTTCAAGACTTTTGGAGTTGTGCAGAATAGGTCTCTAATATTTGCTCCTTTTCCAGCCCATAATTGCAGCTGCCGGATTCTCCCTCCTTATGTAAACCTTGTAAAATAAGAGAGAATAGGCATAAGTATTGTGACATAATGTGTAATAACAGCCCATAATGCAATAAATATCAATATAAAAGAATGATGCAAAATGGACGTATCAACTCCGCCAAGCTTAGACCTCGCTTGTCCTCAAGCGGAAGCCGATAACGATAAATATGTCCACATGTTTAGAGGTAGAGGTGTCGATAAAATAAAATACGGACATGAGGGCATCATGATTATTCTCGTAACAGCAAAATATATGGATATTGTCATATGATTTCTTATGCTCAATTTATAATCTATTCACAATGCAAAGTATGAATCAAAAACTTCATTGAGAACTAACAAACTATAATCTCAGTCATTGAAGCAATTGCAATTTATCATAACATCAGAAAGAGTCTATGTCAGAGCTTTCTAGCAAGTCCATATACTCAACTATCATTTGGTCTTTCATAATTGCTAACCTCACGCAATACTTGTGGTTACGGAGTTTAACCGGACACAGAGAAAGATAGGGGCTTATAGTTTTGGCTCCCAACCTTTTACCTCAAGGGTAATGTCGACAATAATAGTTCATGCTAACCCACATCCAATTAGATATATATATCAGGATCTTTCCAACATCCTGTGCTTGCCAAAGGATAAAATGTAAAAAGGAAAGGTGAAGATCACCATGACTCTTGCATAAGGTAGAAGATAATAATAAAAGATAGGCCCTTCGCAGAGGAAAGCAGAGGTTGCCATGCGCTTTCAGGGTTGGATGCACAAAATCTTAATGCGAAAGAACATCACTTTATATTGCCACTTGTGATATGGACCTTTATTATGCAGTCTGTCGCTTTTATTTCGTCTACATCACAAGATCGTATAAAGCTTATTTCCTCCACACCAATCAATCATACATATTTAGGGAGCAATTTTTATTGCTTGCACCGATGACAACTTACTTGAAGGATCTTACTCAATCCATAGGTAGGTATGGTGGACTCTCATGGCAAAACTGGTTTAAGGGTATTTGGAAGCACAAGTAGTATCTCTACTTGGTGCAAAGAATTTGGCTATCATGAGGGGGAAAGGCAAGCTCAACATGTTGGATGATCCATGACAATATACTTTATCTTAGATATAAGAAAACATAACCCATTAAATTGTATTCCTTGTCCAACATCAACTATTTAGCATGTCATATTTTAATGAGTGCTCCCAATCATAAAAGATGTCCAAGATAGTATATTTATATGTGAAACCTCTCTTTCTTTATTACTTCCTATTAATTGCAACAATGACCAAAGCTATGTTTGTCAACTCCCAACAATTTTTAATCATCATACTCTTTCTATGTGAAGTCATTACTCTCAATAAGATCAATATGATCTCTTTGTTTTTTTATTCTTTTCTCTTTTCTTTTATTCACTCAAGATCATGGCAAAATAATCAAGCCATTGACTCAACACTAATCTTTATTATATAGTTCACGGACTCGATTACATAGAGGGATCATAAAGCAAAACTTCAAAACTAGATCATACCAAAACTTTATTCTACTAGATCATGATATTACTAATAGGATCGAACTTAAGAAAAACGGTAAAGAAAGGAGATGTGATGGTGATACTATACCGGGGCACCTCCCCCAAGCTTGGAAGTTTCCAAGGGGAGTGCCCATACCCATGTGATTATGTCTCCTTCGGAGGTGGTGGTGATGGGGTTGTTGATGATGACAGTTGTGTCTTTAGCTTCTTCAACTGTAATTTAGAATAGCAATTTCCTCCTTCAAATCATCGACCTCCGATTCCAGCTTCAAGATCTTGTCACATAAATCTCCTTTGCTTTTCTGCCAAAAACGAGAAGGAATATACCGTTTGTTAGATAGTTTAGCCCTCTTAGGGAGACTAGATTTCTTGAACTTCACATGCATATCCCCAGGTTGAGGTAGAGGGACATCCTCCTCTTCCAAACTTGAATCATTGATCCTCATCAAATGAGCATCCTCCTCCTCATCCGTAGTTCGGCCGCAAGGAGATAGATCCCCATAGGTCTTTGGGTCAGCAATGAGGTGTGAGACATAGCTCTCTTCGTCGGAATCTTGAGATGACATCTGACTCCAAATCTGCTACAGAAATAGCTCGAAACGAAAACATGGGATATTTGCGTGGTACAGGAGTCAAAACCTTCAGGAGATTATATAATGAATTTTTACCGACCACAATACGTATCGTGCAAGAAAATGGAGTCTGGAGAGCGCACGAGGTGCCCACGAGGCAGGGGCGCGCCCAGGGGGTAGGGCGCGCCCTCCACCCTCGTGGAGCCCTCGTGTCCTTCCCGGAATGCCTCTTTTTTTTCTATTTTTCTAAATATTCCAAAACGGAGAAAAATTGCCTTTAGAACTGTTTTGGAGTCGGTTTACTTACCGTACCACGTACCCATTCCTTTTCGGAGTCTGAAATGTTTCGGAAAGTGTCCCTTATGTATTCCTTCGGGGTTACGGTTTCGATAACATTAGTTTCAACATTTATAGGATTACCTGAGATATAATGTTTAATTCTTTGACCGTTCACCACCTTTGGGTTTGTGCCTTCGAAGTTGTTGATTTTTATGGCACCGGAACGACATACCTCCTCGATAATGTAAGGGCCTTCCCATTTATAGAGAAGTTTTCTTGCAAAAAATCTTAAACGAGAGTTGTATAGCAATACATAATCACCTACATTGAACTCACGCCTTTGTATTCTTTTGTCATGCCATCTTTTAACCTTTTCTTTAAACAACTTGGCATTCTCATAAGCTTGGGTTCTCCATTCATCAAGTGAGCTAATGTCAAATAACCTCTTCTCACCGGCAAGTTTGAAATCATAATTGAGCTCTTTAATAGCCCAATAAGCCTTATGTTCTAGTTTGAGAGGTAAGTGACATGCTTTTCCATAAACCATTTTATACGAAGACATACCCATAGGATTTTTATATGCAGTTCTATAGGCCCATAATGCATCATCAAGTTTCTTGGACCAATTCTTTCTAGATCTATTAACAGTCTTTTGCAAAATTAATTTGAGCTCTCTATTACTCAATTCTACTTGACCACTAGACTAAGGGTGATAAGGAGATGCAATTCTATGATTAACATCATACTTAGCAAGCATTTTTCGGAAAGCACCATAAATAAAATGTGAACCACCATCAGTCATCAAATATCTAGGGACTCCAAACCTCGGAAAAATAACTTCTTTAAGCATCTTAATAGAAGTGTTATGATCAGCACTGCTAGTTGGAATAGCTTCTACCCACTTAGTAACGTAATCAACTGCGACTAAAATATGTGTGTAACCATTAGAGGCAGGAAAAGGTCCCATATAATCATAGCCCCAAACATCAAATGGTTCAATAACAAGTGAATAATTCATAGGCATTTCTTGACGTCTACTAATATTACCAATTCTTTGACATGCATCACAAGATAAGACAAACTTACGGGCATCCTTGAAGAGAGTAGGCCAATAAAAACCAGATTGCAATACCTTATGTGCAGTTCTATCTCCAGCGTTGTGTCCTCCATAAGCCTCGGAGTGACACTTGCGTAGGATCTGTTCCTGTTCATGCTCAGTTACACAACATCTAATAACACCATCTACTCCTTCTTTATAAAGATGCGGGTCATCCCAAAAGTAATGTCTCAAATCATAGAAAAACTTTTTCTTTTGCTGGTGTGTGAAATTAGGTGGTATAAATTTAGCAACAATATAATTAGCATAATCAGCATACCATGGAGCAGTACGAGAAGAATTTATGACATTTAATTGTTCATCAGGAAATCTATCATCAATAGGTAGTGGGTCATCAAGCACATTTTCTAACCTAGACAAGTTGTCTGCAACGGGGTTCTCAACTCCCTTTCTATCAATAATATGCAAGTCAAATTCTTGTAGCAAGAGAACCCATCTAATAAGTCTAGGTTTAGCATCTTTATTTTCCATAATATATTTAATAGTAGCATGATCCATGTGAATAGTTACTTTAGAATCAACAATATATGGTCTAAACTTATCCTAAGCAAATACAACTGCTAGGAATTCCTTTTCAGTAGTAGCATAATTTCTCTGAGCATTGTCTAGAGTTTTACTAGCATATTGAATAACATTTAATTTCTTATCAACTCTTTGCCCTAGAACAGCACCTGTAGCATAATCACTAACATCACACATAATTTCAAAAGGTAAATCCCAATCAGGTGGCTGGATGATAGGTGCAGAGATCAATGCTTTCTTAAGTATTTCAAATGCTTCTACACAATCATCATCAAAGACAAATGGTATATCTTTTTGTAATAAATTAGTCAGAGGCCGAGAGATTTGGAGAAGTCCTTAATGAACCTCCCATAAAACCCGACATGACCAAGGAAACTTCTTATACCTTTGATGTCCTTAGGACATGGCATATTTTCAATAGCATCAACCTTGGCTTTATCAACCTCAATACCTCTTTCGAAACTTTATGCCCCAAGACAATACCTTCATTAACCATGAAGTGGCACTCTTCCCAATTCAAGACAAGATTAGTTTCTTCACTTCTCTGCAAAACTCGATCAAGGTTGCTCAAGCAATCATCAAAAGAGGACCCATAAACGGAGAAATCGTCCATGAAAACCTCACAAATCTTTTCACAGAAGTCAGAGAATATAGCCATCATGAATCTTTGAAAGGTAGCAGGTGCATTACATAAACCAAAAGGCATACATCTATAAGCAAAAGTACCAAAAGGGCAAGTAAAAGTGGTCTTTGATTGATCATCGGCTGACATAGGTATTTGAGAGAAACCATAATAACCATATAGAAAGCAAAAATGTGTATGTTTGGATAATCTTTCTAGCATTTGATTGATAAAAGGTAAGGGGTAATGATCTTTTTTAGTAGCCTTATTTAATTTGCGGAAATCAATTACCATCCTATAACCTGTAATAATTCTTTGCGGAATCAATTCATCTTTATCATTAGGAACGACAGTAATACCTCCCTTCTTAGGGACACAATGGACATGACTTACCCACTGACTATCAGCAATGGGATAAATAATACCTGCCTCAAGAAGCTTTAGTATTTCCTTTCTTACCACTTCTTTCATCTTAGGATTCAGCCGTCGTTGGTTATCACGAACTAGTTTGGCCTCTTTCTCCAAATTTATTTTATGTTGACATAGATTGGGACTAATGCCCTTAAGATCATCAAGAGTATATCCAATAGCAACGCGGTGCTTCTTCAAAGTTTTCAATAATCTCTCTTCTTCATGCTCTGAAAGGTTAGCACTAATAATAACAGGATATATATTTTTCTCATCAAGATAAGCATATTTAAGAGTATCAGGCAATGGTTTAAACTCAAACACGGGATCACCCTTGGGTGGAGGAGGATCCCCTAGGATTTCAACAGGCAAATTGTGTTTCAGCATGGGTTCCTGTTTAAAGAATACTTCATCTATTTCCCTTCTTTCATTCATAAACATACCATTTTCATGGTCTAGCAAATATTGTTCTAAAGTATCACTAGGAGGTACGACAATAGAAGCAAGACCAATAATTTCATCTTTACTAGGCAATTCCTCTTCACGGTGTTGTCTACGAAATTTAGAGAAATTAAACTCATGAGACATATCACCCAAACCAATAGTAACAACATCATTTTCGCAGTCTATCCTAGCATTAATAGTGTTCAAGAAGGGTCTTCCAAATATAATGGGACAAAAGCTATCTTGTGGGGAACCAAGAACAAGAAAAAATCAGCAGGATATTTAGTTTTCCCACACAAGACTTCAACATCTCTAACAATTCCCATTGGTGAAATAGTATCTCTATTGGCAAGTTTAATTGTGACATCAATATCTTCTAACTCAGTAGGTGCAATATCATGCTTAATTTCTTTGTATAAGTCAATGGGTATTGCACTAGCACTAGCACCCATATCACACAAGCCATGTTAACAACGATCTCCTATTTTAACAGAAATAACAGGCATGCCTACCACAGGTCTATGTTTATCTTTAGCACAAGGTTTGGCAATTCTAGCAGTTTCATCACGGAAATGAATAACATGCCCATCAATATTATCAGACAAGAGATCTTTAACAATAGCAATATTAGGTTCAACTTTAGTTTGCTCGGGAGGTGTATAAGTTCTAATATTGCTTCTACGAAGCACAGTTGAAGCTTTAGCATGATCCTTTATCCTAACATGGAAAGGTGGTTTCTCAACATAAGAAGTAGGAACAATAGGATCATTATAAGTGATAGTCCTTTCTTCAACTTTAATAGGTGCAGCTACTTTTACTTCTATGGGAGGATGATATTTAAACTCCTTAGGGAGATCAATATGAGCAGCAAAAGATTCATAGAAAGAGGCTACTATCTCAGAGTCAAGTCCATATTTAGTGCTAAATTTACGGAAAGCATTGGTATCCATAAAAGATTTAACACAATCAAACTTAGGTGTCATACCTGACTCCTTACCTTCATCGAGATCCCAATCTTTAGAGTTGCATTTAATTCTTTCCAATAAATCCCATTTGAATTCAATAGTCTTCATCATAAAAGAGCCAGCACAAGAAGTATCAAGCATGGTGCGATTGTTATCAGAAAGCCGAGCATAAAAACTTTGAATAATTATTTCTCTTGGGAGCTCATGATTGGGGCATGAATATAACATTGATTTAAGCCTCCCCCAAGCTTGAACGATGCTTTCTCCTTCGCGAGGCCAAAAGTTATATATACAATTGCGATCACGATGAACAAGATGCATAGGATAAAAGTTCTGATGAAATTCCAATTTCAATCGTTTGTAGTTCCATGACCTCGTATCATCACATAGCCTATACCATGTCAATGCATCTCCCTTAAAAGATAAAGGGAAGACCTTCTTCTTAATAACATCACCGGATATACCTGCAAGCTTAAATAATCCACAAACTTCATCCACATATATTAGGTGCTCATCAGGATGCTTTGTTCCATCTCCTGCAAAAGGATTAGCTAGCAGTTTTTCTAACATACCCGAAGGAATCTCAAAGTTGACATTTTCATCTTCAATAGGTTCAGTAGGTTGAGGAGCAACTCTTTGCTCTACTGGTCAGGGTGAAGATACCCCGAACAAGCCCCTCAGAGGATTACTTTCCATAGTAACAAGTGACAGTAAATTTCAGCACACTATATAAATTTTTCCTTACCAAATTCCACCTACCAAAGGCGCTTCACTCCCCGGCAACGGCGCCAGAAAAGAGTCTTGATGACCCACAAGTATAGGGGATCTATCGTATCCTTTCGATAAGTAAGAGTGTCGAACCCAACGAGGGGCAGAAGGAAATGATAAGCGGTTTTCAGCAAGGTATCCTCTGCAAGCACTGAAATAATAGGTAACAGATAGTTTTGTGATAGGATAATTTGTAACGAGTAACAAGTAACAAAAGTAAATAAAGTGCAGCAAGGTGGACCAATCCTTTTTGTAGCAAAGGACAAGCCTGGACAAACTCTTATATAGAGAAAAGCGCTCCCGAGGACACATGGGAATTATCGTCAAGCTAGTTTTCATATCGTTCATATGATTCGCGTTCGGTAGTTTGATAATTTGATATGTGGGTGGACCGGTGCTTGGGTGCTGTTCTTACTTGAACAAGAATCCCACTTATGATTAACCTCTATTGCAAGCATCCGCAACTACAACAAAAGTATTAAGGTAAACCTAACCATAGCATGAAACATATGGATCCAGATCAGCCCCTTACGAAGCAACACATAAACTATGGTTTAAGCTTCTGTCACTCTAGCAACCTATCATCTACTTATTACTTCCCAATGCCTTCCTCTAGGCCCAAATAATGGTGAAGTGTCATGTAGTCTACGTTCACATAACACCACTAGAGGATAGACAACATACATCTCATCAAAATATCGAACGAATACCAAATTCACATGACTACTAATAGCAAGACTTCTCCCATGTCCTCAGGAACAAACGTGACTACTCACAAAGCATTTTCATGTTCATAGTCAGAGGAGTATTAATATGCATAAAGGATCTGAACATATGATCTTCCACCAAATAAACCAACTAGCATCAACTACAAGGAGTAATCAACACTACTAGCAACCTACAGGTACCAATCCCGGACTTGGAGACAAGAATTGGATACAAGAGATGAACTAGGGTTTTGAGAGGAGATGGTGCTGGTGAAGATGTTGATGGAGATTGCCCTCTCCCGATGAGAGGAGCATTGGTGATGCCGATGGCGATGATTTCCCCTCCCGGAGGGAAGTGTCCCCGGCAGAATAGCTCTGTCGGAGCCCTAGATTGGTTCCGACAAGGTTCCACCTCGTGGCGGCGGAGTCTCGTCCCGAAAGGTTGCCTCTGATTTTTCTTTGGACGAAAGACTTCATATAGCAGAAGATGGGCACCGGAGGGCCAACAGGGGGCCCACGAGGCAGGGGGCGCGCCCAGGGGGGTAGGGCGCGCCCCCACCCTCATGGACAGGTGGAGGCCCCCCTGACGTATTTCTTCCGCTCAGTATATTTTATTATTTCCAAAAATTACTTTCGTGGAGTTTCAGGACTTTTGGAGTTGTGCAGAATAGGTCTCTAATATTTGCTCCTTTTCCAGCCCAGAATTCCAGCTGCCGGTGTCGGTGTCAAAACCGGCGGATCTCGGGTAGGGGGTCCCGAACTGTGCGTCAAGGTCGGATGGTAACAGGAGACAAGGGACACTTTATTTTACCCAGGTTCGGGCCCTCTCGATGGAGGTAAAACCCTACTCCTGCTAGATTAATATTGATGATATGGGTAGTACAAGAGTGGATCTACCACGAGATCAAGGAGGCTAAACCCTAGAAGCTAGCCTATGGTATGATTGTGTATGATGATGGTTGTCCTACGGATTACAACCCTCCGGTTTATATAGACACCGGATAGGGTTAGGGTTTACACAGAGTCGGTTACAATGGTAGGAGATCTCGAATATCCGCACGCCTAGCTTGCCTTCCACGCCAAGAAAAGATCCTTCCGGACACGGGACGAAGTCTTCAATCTTGTATCTTCATAGTCCTGGAGTCCGACTGAAGGTATAGTTCGGCTATCCGAACACCCCCTAATCCAGGACTCCCTCAGTAGCCCCTGAACCAGGCTTCAATGACGACGAGTCCGACGCGCAGATTGTCTTCGGCATTGCAAGGCGGGTTCCTCCTCCAAATTCTTCAAGAAGATTATAAACACCACAAAATAGTGTCCGGCTCTGCAAAATAAGTTTCCACATATTGCCATACAGAGAATAATATTAACACAAATAAAATCTGCTGACGTATCCCGCAGTGCGTCATAACACTGCGACCAAGCCTTCTATATAAATTGCTTTCATTGTTCCACCTCAGCTCGTTTAGCGAGGCGGTTTCCTTGGCACGTCTTGTCGAAGCAGAGATCATGTGCCCCCTTTAACGGGATTCTCATAAATACGGACGTGGGTAACCCAACCACGCCATTTACCACGGCGTTTGGGAGGCAAGTGAGTTTTATTAGGTAGGTGAGGACGCCTAACCGTACCTGCTTATATAAAGGGATAAGGATTCACCTTTTTAACCTACGCCTTCTTCCTCCTTTGCCAATCCATCTCTCGCGCACTCAAGCTCCAGCGCCCAAGTCCGCTCTTCTTCCTCAACCTTCTCCAACAATGTCCAGAGCGGGAGGCAAGTGGATGGTATCCTCCGTTACGGAGGCTCAAGTAAAAAGGCTAAGGAAAGCCGGATACTTGTCCAAGGACATCCCGCATGGGCTTCCTGATAAGTGGCAGCTTCTTCCTACCCCAAGGCCCCATGAGAGGGTAGTTTTTCTTCCCCACTTCCTCCGCGGACTGGGCTTTCCACTTTACCCATTTTTCCAGGGGCTCATGTTCTACTATGGCCTGGATTTTCATGATCTGGCCCCGAACTTCGTTCTCAACATCTCGGCGTTTATCGTCGTGTGTGAGGCCTTTCTCCGCGTCCGCCCCCACTTCAGCCTCTGGCTCAAGACCTTCAACGTCAAGCCCAAGGTGGTGTCCGGCACCCAGGCGGAGTGTGGAGGCGCTATGGTTGGCAAGATAGCCAACGTCCTCTGGTTCGATGGCTCCCTCATGGAGTCCCTAAAGGGGTGGCAGGCTGGGTGGTTTTACATCACCGAGCCCGCGATCCGAAATGGGTCGCGGCCCCTGAGTTCAGATCCGGACCCCCCAAGCGGCTCATGTCCTGGAAAGAGGCAGGCCTGTCGTGGGGCAACGAGGAAGAAGTGACTGGGTTGCAAACATGCATCCAGTCCCTGGTGAACAAGCCAATCCGGCTTGCCAACATAGTCCAGGTCATGCTCGTTCGCCTGATCCTCCCGTGCCAAGAACGGGATTTTACTTTGTGGGAATTCGACCCGGCGCAGCACCAGACCCTCAGTAGGCTCTTCGACACGACGTATGAAGACGTCTGGAAGGTGCTGACCAAAGGCGCCGAGTCCCCCACATCCGCCTCCGAGGATCGCGGATACAGCTCGCAGCGTAACGCTGGCGAGGTAAGCTATCTATACCTTTGATAGTTTCGTTAACCTCTTCTTCATAGATTATCTCTATGCGGGATCTAAACTCCCTTTTACCTTTGACAGGCTTGGCAGGAGATATCCGGACCGATTAACTGTTCGGCTCCTCTGCCCGAAGACCCGGCCCCAACTCTCTTGGTGAAGCTAATGGCTCCGGCACCTTACGTGGTGCTGGAGAGGAAGGCCAAGAAGAAGAAAACCACCGGGACTCGAAAAAGTTCCCGCAACATGGTGGTGTCGGACTCGTCATCCGTCGAGTCCGCAACGCCCTCCTCTCGTGAAAACGAGGAGGAGGAACAAGGAAGCTCTCCCCCTCCAGCGAGGGGAGCAAAAAAGAAGAAGGCCACCCCAACGGGGGAGGCCGACGGGTCAAGGAAAAGGAAGACCCCTCCGCCGGACTACTCCCACGACGCCGAAGAGGGCGGAGAGGAGTGGCCAGACAGAACCAAGCGTCCGGCGAAATCGTAAGTATTTATATACCAGGGTGATTCATGATATTCTTTTAGTGTGCGGCTTTCCCTGATATCGCACGTATTTTATGCAGCCCGCCCCGGGCCGAACTCGACGACTCGTCGAGCGGCTCCCTGGATTCGTCGGACGTGAACTCTGTTCCGCCCGCGGTCTCCCCCCGCGGGGCGGACGACGCTGAAGTGGCGCCCCGCCAAGCTTCGGGGCAGGAGGAGATGGTCCTGGAGGAGCCACAAGGCAATCCTCCGGACCCTAGGAGTAAAGGGGATGAAACCCCCCCCCCCAGGGCTCCAAGTCCGGCTTTGTGCCGGACACCGCGCCGGACTCGACAGTCCCGGTCCGCGGTGGGCGAACTCCTTCCAAGAGGAGTAAGCCATCTGAGCCGGCGGCCTCCGTCCAACCGGAGGCGCCGGACAATCTGCTGGAGGTGCTTAAGGGCGCCGCCATCGATGAGGAGCACCATACTGTTATGAGTACGGTGATCCAAAGGATTCAGTCCGCCAAGAGCGGACTGAATGAAGCTTGCGCTAGCCTTCTAACAGGCTTCGAGGTAAGTAAAAATATGTCAATTTATTTACCGCATAGACAGTAGCCCCTGATGCTCTGTTCGGTGTTCGGAAAGAAAAGCCGGATAGAGGATCTAGTAGTTTTCGCAGGAGTCTAACAAAAAAGGTCAAATATGCGTATGCAGGCTTCACTGCTGTCCACCGCCGCACTGACTGCGCAGGTGGATGTCCTGAAACAGGACCTCGGGCGGACCGAGCAAGAGCTCGGCCTTGCCAAACGGCAGCTCGAGGATAAGGAAGGTAAGAAATACCTAAAAAAAGGAAAAGAAGAAAGAAGGTGCCTATAGAGAGGCTTGATTGCAGAAGGAAATAACAGGATTGTATTGCTTATTGTAGGGGCCACAACCGAGGTGACAACCCTGAAGCAGGCGCTGGCTGAGGCCGAAAAGAAAACGGCCGAGGAGCGCGCCGAGCGAGAAAGGCTTGGGGTTCAGGTCGGCGAGGTGCAGCAAGAGCTGCAAACTCTCATGAAAAAACATGAGGGTTTGGAGCTTGAGGCGAAGGCGCAAGCATCCGAGCTCGCGTCGGCCATCGAGACCGCCAAGAGTGCCAAGGCCGAAGCCCAGAAGGCCCTCCAAGAGTTGGAGGAGGTGAAAAAGATAGCAACGGGTAAGGCATTCTCAATGCAGAGTAGGAATATAAAAGTAAACTACCTATTACTTACCCGAATCCGGAGTTCTCCAGGGGCGTTCGCCGATCTTCCCCACAGCGTATCCGCCGCCGCCGCGTTCTACCGAGCTGAGGAGGGCAGCTCGATGGAGAGTGTGTTCTGGTCTCAGTATTCTGAGGCCGGACACACTGTGCCCTTAAGCGATCAGCTGAAACAGCTGGTTGAGCTCCACAAGGCAGCCGAACAGGCCATGAAGGGCTTACTAGTTCGGCTGTGGCCTGGAGAGGCCCTGCCTGGGAGCTATTTCGGGCTGGTGCGACGGCTGGTGGAGGCCTGTCCACGGCTTGAGGTCATCAAGCGCTCCATCTGCATTGAAGGTGCCCGGAGGGCCCTTGCCCGTGTAAGGGTACACTGGGGTAAGCTGGACGGAGAGAAGCTGGTGAAGGACGGGCCGCCGCAGGGGAAGGAGCATCGCAAGCCCGAGAACTACTACAAGGACGTTCTTTACGGAGCCCGCCTTGTCGCGGATGAATGTGCTAAAGATGTAATATTTGAGTGAACTCGCTCGTTTGTATCCTGTGCGCTGAAAACTTGTTCATATGCACAAAGCAATGCTTGTTTAATTTAAAATATTATTTTCTGTGCGGACGTTTATCAAAAATTGAGAGATGGCGAGTCGTCGGCTTCTGCCCCCATGCCACTAGTGCTGGGGTGTTCGGGATAAACCTGAGGGCTCTTGTTCCCATAGTTGGGTCCTTCGAGGGAGGCGCTCAGCGCAGCGAACCAGGCAATCGGACTATAATGCTTGAACACTCTCACTTAGCCATAGAACGTTATAATTTTAAATTTCGGCGAAGCCCCTAGTTCAGAAGGCCGAATTCGGGGCGCTATCCACGCCTTTGGCCAGACATAGCCAGCTCCTCGCTCAAAGCGGCATAAGCCTTTAAGGACTCGAAAAACCTCTCGAACAGCGACCGGTCTCACGCCTTATCATGACAGTCTGTTTTAGCTTTCTCCACTGAGGTGCTCAACCCACCTGATCTGGGGCACAATCGCAGTGGTTCTCCTAGTGCTACCTTAGCCGATAGAGCGGAACGTAAGGTACCAAAACATAGGAGCCGAGCAAACCCAACATGTGACCAAAATCATGACTCGGAGCCGATGCATATAGTGCTATAAGTTCGGGGGGCCGCACTTGTGAAAGTGTACGGACTTCTCACACCAGATAAAAGGGTAATGAAGCCGCTGGCGTGGTTTGCCGTACCATGTTGTACGGGTGCGATCATGTTATGTAATAAACACATATATTCAGAGGGGATAATGCAAAAAATAGACAAAAAGCTATGCATTGTTTATAAAGAGGCTATTTATCAAAGCCGAACGATACAAGTAGTGCGATAAGCAAAAAAGATATTAGACTATCTAACATGTCCTGACCAGGCACAGGCCGCGGAATTTAGAAACAGATATATCGCTCGAAATAGAGACCACCTGAGAATTCCGGAATGCGGCGTAGCTTTGTCTGCTTTCCTGGATCTTGCATCATCTGTGCGGCATCATTGCCGAACAGGTTATCCAGAGTATGGAGTCCTGAAAGTAAAAAAGAAAAATCTGGCAGCCCCTAGTACGTTTGATGCCGTGTTGTAGGCATGCCGTTAATGTTCCCCTCCCCCTATGCCCATGGAATTTTAAGGGCGTAATTGTGTACTCGAGGTACTTGCTCCGCTATGTTGCGATGGCTGGGGTCGGGGCCGTATTGCTACGCTTGCTCTGATCGGGCCAGGTGGTCTTGCTGCAGGTTACTCCGGGCGCGCTTTGCATTGTCTGGTTTTTTAACGGCCGGACTGGAGAGTTGCCTTGAAAGGCTGCTTTGTACTTCCGCTGCGAGGGCCGCCGTGTGCTCTTCCGTACGGATGGAGCGTTCTGTGTTTCTGCTGACCGTAATTACTCCTCGAGGGCCTGACATCTTGAGCTTGAGATATGCGTAGTGCGGCACCGCATTGAATTTAGCGAATGCGGTTCGTCCGAGCAGGGCATGATAGCCACTACGGAACGACACTATATCGAAGATTAACTCTTCGCTTCGGAAGTTATCCGGAGATCCGAAGACCACATCAAGTGTTATCGAGCCTGTGCAATTGGCCTCTACACCTGGTATGACGCCTTTAAAGGTCGTCCTTGTGGGCTTGATCCTTGATGGATCTATGCCCATTTTCCGCACTGTATCCTGATAAAGCAGGTTCAGGCTACTGCCGCCGTCCATGAGGACTCTTGTGAGATGAAATCCGTCCACGATTGGGTCGAGGACCAGTGCGGCAAAACCGCCGTGATGGATGCTAGTGGGGTGGTCCCTTCGATCGAAAGTGATCGGGCAGGAGGACCATGGGTTGAACTTTGGGGCGACTGGCTCCATCGCGTATACGTCCCGTAGCGCACGCTTCCTCTCCCGCTTGGGAATGTGGGTCGCGTATATCATGTTCACCGTCCGCACTTGTGGGGGAAACCCTTTCTGTCCATTGTTGTTCGGCAGCTTGGGCTCCTCCTCGTTGTCGCTGTTCAGCCCCTTGTCCTTGTGTTCGGCTCTTAACTTGCCTGCCTGCTTGAACACCCAACAATCCCTGTTGGTGTGATTGGCTGGCCTTTCGGGGGTGCCGTGAATCTGGCACGAGCGATCGAGTATCCGATCCAAACTGGACGGGCCCTGGGTATTCTTTTTAAATGGCTTTTTCTGCTGACCGGATTTATAGCCTCTGAATCCGGCATTGACTGCCGTATCCTCATTGCTGTCGCTACTAACGCGGCGCTTTTGATTATCTCGACGTGACCTGCCACTTTTGTCCTTGGTATCCGAATTACCGGGCTTCTTCGATAAGTTGTTGCTGCGAGCTAGCCAGCTATCTTCGCCCACGCAAAAGCGGGTCATGAGTGTCGTGAGGGCTGCCATGGTTTTCAGCTTTTCCTGTCCCACGTGCCGGGCAAGCCACTCGTCACGGATGTTAAGTTTGAAGGCTGCAAGGGCCTCTGCGTCCGGACAATCGACTATCTGATTTTTCTTTGTTAGGAACCGTGTCCAGAATTGCCTGGCCGATTCTTCTGGCTGCTGAATTATGTGGCTTAGGTCGTCGGCATCCGGTGGCCGCACATAGGTCCCCTGAAAGTTGTCGAGGAATGCGGCTTCCAGTTCCTCCCAAGAACCGATTGAGTCCGCTGGTAGGCTGTTAAGCCAGTGCCGGGCTGGTCCTTTAAGCTTGAGGGGTAGGTATTTGATGGCGTGCAGATCATCGCCACGTGCCATGTGGATGTGAAGGAGATAATCCTCAATCCATACTGCCGGATCTGTCGTACCATCGTACGACTCGATATTGACGGGTTTAAAACCCTCTGGGATTTTATGATCCATTACTTCGTCTGTGAAGCATAGTGGGTGTGCGGCGCCCCTGTACTGGGCTATGTTGCGACACAGTTCGGAAGAGTTGTGCCTGTTGTGTTCGGCCCGGCCGGATTTATTGTGTCCGGAGTGAAGATCATCACGTGTCGTCGGGCATCCGCGCGATCCATAGATCGACCTTGTTTGCTTTGCTTTATCCTCCAGTACGTCTCGCAGGTCTGGCTCGTTTTCCCGTGCCTTATTCGAGCGGCACCGGGGCATGGCTTCCTTAGGTGCTCGGCAGGCCTCTCTGTCGCGGCCACGGGGTGGCCGGTCTGCCATGTCATATGCTTCCCCCTCTGATTGGGGTAGCGGCCTGCGCTTAGGATAATTTTTGGAGGGGCGCATGAGTTCATACTCTTCGGCCGCAAGGACTTCAGTCCATCTATCAGCTAGCAGATCTTGATCAGCTCTAAGCTGTTGCTGCTTTTTCTTTAGGCTGTTAGCCGTGGCTAAAAGCCTGCGTTGAAAACGCTCTTGTTCGGCGGGGTCTGATGGTACGACGAATTCGTCGTCGTCGAGGCTTGCCTCGTCTTCGGAGGGAGGCATGTAGTTATCATCCTCAACCTCTTGCTCTGCCGCTCTCTCCTAAGGGCTGGCTTTTCCATCTTCCTGCGCCGAATCTTGCTGGTTCTGGTGTTCTTCGGCGCTGTCCGTGGTAGTATTATCTCCCGTGCCGGAATCACCGTTTCTGCTGTGGTGGGATTTAGAGCGGCGCCGTTGGCGTCGGTGTTTTTGCGGTTTTTTCGAGTTGTTGTCTTCCGCTGTTCCATCGCCATCCGCATCCTTTGGAGCATCCACCATATATATGTCATATGACGAGGTGGCAGTCCAGCGCCCTACAGGTTCTGGTTCTTGTTCGTCTCCTCCTTCGTCGTCCATACCGTCGAAGTCTTCGGAGCCGAAGTCAAGCATGTCGGTTAAATCGTCGACAGTGGCTATTAAGTGGGCGGTGGGTGGGCTTTGAATTTCTTCGTCGTCCGAATCCCAACCTCGCAGACCATAGTCCGGCCTGGGCTCTCCTGATAAAGAGAGAGATTTGAGAGAATTCAGGATATCACCGAAAGGTGAGCACTGAAAGATGTCCGCGGCGGTGAACTCCATTACAGGCGCCCAATCAGATTCGATCGGCAGGGGCGCGGAAGGCTCGGAGTTCGGAGAAGAGTCCGGCTCCTTGGAGTCCTGGGCCGTGCGGAGTACGGGGCTGGCGTTCGGCTCGATCGCCTTTGAGATCGCAGCCCCGAGGTGACGTCCAACCGTTCATCCTCGGAGAACGTAGCGGGCTCCGAATCAAAAATCGGGGCCGGAGCGTGTGCGGCCTCCAGGGTGCTATTCGGAGGCAGAGCTATATCATGCCCCTCGAAATAGCGCGGTGTGCTTGGCTGTGGCTCGAGCCCGTCAAAGATCAAGTCTCCGCGGATATCAGCCGTGTAGTTTAAGCTTCCAAACCTGACTTGATGGCCAGGGGCGTAGCTTTCGATCTGCTCCAGATGACCAAGCGAATTGGCCCGCAGAGCGAAGCCGCCGAAGACGAAGATTTGTCCGGGGAGGAAAGTCTCACCCTGGACCTCATCATTGTTGATGATCAAAGGAGCCATCGGGCCTAAAAGCGACGACACAGAGGAACTCTCAATGAAATCACCAATGTCGGTGTCAAAACCGGTGGATCTCGGGTAGGGGGTCCCGAACTGTGCGTCAAGGTCGGATGGTAACAGGAGACAAGGGACACTTTATTTCACCCAGGTTCGGGCCCTCTCGATGGAGGTAAAACCCTACTCCTGCTAGATTAATATTGATGATATAGGTAGTACAAGAGTGGATCTACCACGAGATCAAGGAGGCTAAACCCTAGAAGCTAGCCTATGGTATGATTGTGTATGATGATGGTTGTCCTACGGACTACAACCCTCCGGTTTATATAGACACCGGATAGGGTTAGGGTTTACACAGAGTCGGTTACAATGGTAGGAGATCTCGAATATCCGCACGCCTAGCTTGCCTTCCACGCCAAGAAAAGATCCTTCCGGACACGGGACGAAGTCTTCAATCTTGTATCCATAGTCCTGGAGTCCGGCTGAAGGTATAGTTCGGCTATCCGAACACCCCCTAATCCAGGACTCCCTCGGCCGGCATTCTCCCTCCTTATATAAACCTTGTAAAATAAGAGAGAATAGGCATAAGTATTGTGACACAATGTGCAATAACAGCCCATAATGCAATAAATATCAATATAAAAGCATGATGCAAAATTGACGTATCACACCCAGAGTTGCGCTAGTGGCTGACAGCGGGGCCAGCCAAGTGCCTAGTCAGCAGTTGACTGGTCAGTTTTGCTAGTCAAAGGGGGTCTAGTGGGACCCGCATGTCATTGTCTCTCACTCTAGCAGGTTAGGTAATTTTGCTTAATTAACAGCGGGGCCCATCTGTCATTGAGTTAGTAGTCTCACTGATGTAGACAATTAAGTTAATTACCCTAATTAGTGGGAGGGGTTATTCTAATGGGGAGTTAGCACCCCCAAATTAAGCGGCGCCGGCCCGAGTAGGCAATGGCCAGGCGGCCAGCGAGGAACCACGCACGCACACGCGCGGGTGGAGGAGCCCAGCCTGGCTGGCGGCGAGCGACGGCGGGGGCGCCGGCAGGTGGATGCAGGCACGGGAAGTGGCCGCCGGTGCGGCCCAAGCTCGTCCAGGCGGCCAGGAAAGCAACACAGGCAGGGCGGCTGGAGGCGGGCTCGGTGGGGCGAGATGCGGCGAAGCGACGGCAGCAGCGGCAATGGCAGGAGGTCACGGGAGGCAGCAGGTGATGAGCATCAGCAGGGGGCGGTGAGAGCGGGAGTGGCAGGCGCCGCGGCCGGCAGTGGTAGTAGGAAGCGCAAGGGGCGGCAGTACACGATGCAAGCGCGACTCGGCATAGGGCGCGGTGCAAGCAGCAGCAACGAAGAGAGCAGCGGCGGCGCGAGGACGTGGGTGGCTGCAGGGGAGTGCGTGTGTGGACGGCCGCAGCGGGCAGTGAGAAACGACAGTGGGCGGGACGGGGTGCGACATGGACGCAGGCGAGCGTACGTGGAGCAAGGCTCCGGCCATGGCGGACTACAGAGTCGAAGCTCGCGGGTAATGGTGCTATGGCACGAATCCGACGAGGAAACAGAGGGGAAAGCCGAGGGGTGCTCACATCGAGGCCGTAGGGAGGTTTAGCGGGCCCGGGGAGGCTCTGGTGCGGCCGGAGCGACGACGGCGGTTGTCGACCGTGGCGGGGAAGAAGACGACTGTGACGAGCGTACGAGGACGCCCCGTTCTATACGACGCACGTAGAGGAAGCAGATGACAACGGTGAAGCTCCTGGTCATCCTCCCAAGCGCCGGGGAGCATGGTGGCCATGAGGACGAGATTGACCATGGCGTCGGCAGTGCGGGAGTGTGTTGTCCGTGAGAGAACGACGCAAGAAGGAGGGGATGAGAACTAGGGTTTCCTGGGAGGGCTTTCGGGGTAGGTGTAGGGGGGAGCCGGCGGATGGTCGACGCGTGGAAAGGCACGGCCATGGCTGGGGGATTCCTACCACGACCCCTGCCTCCTGTACAGAGGAGGGATATGAGTCAAGGGAGGTGGGTGTCGGTGTCAAAACTGGCGGATCTTGGGTAGGGGGTCCCGAACTGTGCGTCTAAGGTCGATGGTAACAGGAGACAGGGGACACGATATTTACCCAGGTTCGGGCCCCCTCTATGGAGGTAATATCATACTTCCTACTTGTTTGATCTTAATGAGTATGAGTATTACAAGAGTTGATCTACCACGAGATCGTAATGGCTAAACCCTAGAGGTCTAGCTTGTATGACTACGGTAATGAGTATATCCTCTCCGGACTAAGTCCTCCGGTTTATATAGACACCCGGAGGATCTAGGGTTACACAAGGTCGGTTACAAAGGAATCTACATATTCGGTCGCCAAACTTGCCTTCCATGCCAAGGAGAGTCCCATCCGGACACGGGTGCAGTCTTCGATCTTCGTATCTTCACAGCCCATCAGTCCGGCCCATGGATAACAGGCCGGACGCCCGAGGACCCCTTAGTCCAGGACTCCCTCAGTAGCCCCTGAACCTGGCTTCAATGACAAGGTGTCCGGCGCGTAGATCCGTCTTCGGCATTGCAAGGTGGGTTCCTCCTTCCGAACTCTAAAATGGTCTTCAGACGTATCGTGTCCAGACCTGTAACACACACCACACGCAACCGCAGAGAGAATATAATTTTACACGAGTCCAATCTGATGACATCACATCTGTCCGGTCATAATTTTGAACCGTTTTTCGTCGGCTGCTCCACATTTCGAGACGTGGTTTCCATTGGCACGTCTTATCAAAGCAGAGATCATGTCCCCTCATTGCGGGATTCTCATCAATACGGGTGTGGGTAACCCAACCGTGTCATTTTCATAGCCCTTGGGAGTAGGCGTGTTTTAAGGCGAGTGGCGAGGCGTTTGACATTCACGGCCTTTATAAGGGGATAAGGATTCTTCCTCATTCACCCACGCCTTCTCCTTCCTCTGCCCATCCATTCTTGAGCTCCAGCGCCCAAGTTCTAGCTTTCCCCGCCCGAGAAAGCACTCCAACCATGTCCGGATTCGGAGCTGGAGGCAAGTGGATGGCCTCCTCTGTTAAGAAGAAAGACATCAAGGAGCTCCGAGAGGCCGGATACCTGGCCAAGGAGATCGTTCACCGACTTCCGGCTAAGGGATAGATCGTCCCCCCCGAGCCCCATGAGAGGGTAGTGTTCCTCGCGCATTCTGTCCGCGGGCTGGGATTCCCTCTCCACCCGTTTGTCTGTGGACTGATGTTTTACTACGGGCTAGACATCCATGATCTATCCCCCAACTTTATCCTCAAAATCTCGGCATTCATAGTCGTGTGCGAGGCCTTTCTCCGCATCCCACCTCACTTCGGCCTATGGCTGTAGACCTTCAATGTGAAGCCGAAGGTGGTGAGCGGCCAACAAGCAGGGTGCGGAGGCGCCATGGTGGGCAAGATGCCCAATGTCACTTGGCTCGAAGGCTCCTTTGTGGAGACGGTGAAGGGGTGGCAATCGGGGTGGTTCTATATCACCAAGCCGCGTGACACCAACTGGGCGGCGGCCCCCAAATTCCGATCCGGAGTTCCGGTGCGGCTCACCTCCTGGCAGGAGAAGGGCCTAACTTGGGGTTTTCCGAATGAGCTGACTGGGCTCCAGACGTGCGTCCAGAACATGATACCAAGAGGATCAAACTTGTCAACGTGATCCAGGTTATGCTCATTCGCCGGATCCTTCCGTGCCAATGCCGGACTTGCTACTTGTGGGAGTTCGATCCGGCCAAGCACCAGACGCTGCTGGAGCTCTTCGGCACAATGCACGAAGACATCTTGAAAGTGCTCTTCAAGGCCGGCGAGACACCACCGCCTACGACCGAAGATCGTGGGATTAGCTTAAAGCATCAGGCTAATTCGGTAAGTTCTTTCATGTTTTCAAGGTATAGCCTTTACTGGCATATTTTGAGGAAGGAGTCTAAGCCTTCCTATCAGAAAAAATTAGGCCTGGACCGACATAGCGGGGCGGATTAATTGTCCGGCTCCGCTACTCGAAGACAAAGAGACCCCACTCCTGACAAAGATGCTGTTTCCAACGCCTTATGATGTGCCAGAGAAGAAGGCCAAGAAAACAGCCAAAGGGACCAGGAGTGGCCTTCGCCGAAAGGGTGCTTCGGACATGTCGTCCGAAGATGAGACTGACTCTTCGGCCGCCGAAGACGACGACGAGGAGGAGGAAGAAAGCGACTCCCCCCTGAGGGGGGAAGGAAGAAAAGGGGGGCCTCCACAGATCTGGGGGCGAAGGCGCCCAAGAGGGGGAAGGGCTCCATTGCGGATAACCCCGCGTGGGATGTCGATAGCAGTCCGAAGCAAATGCCCCGGACCAAGCCTCGGGCCGCCTTGTAAGTACCAAAAACCTTATGCACATCCAAATGCCTGGCTTTTCCACTTCGTAATATTAATATGTTTAAATTATGCCATTGCAGTCTGGCCCGCGATAGCTCCCCGTGATCCTCGACAGAGGGTTCGCTAGACTCAAAAGAGATGGCTAGCATGTCTCCGCCGCCCGCTCATTCTGTCTCGCCCAAGGGTGATTACGAGGTGGTGTCCCAAAGGACCTTCCTAGACCGAGGGGAGGTTCCAGAGATCATCAGGGTGGCGCCTAAGGATGACTCCTTGGCTGCCGGACACATGGGGGAAAAGCCCCCATGGGGACTGGTGATGGGGGCCGAGTTCCAGTCGGCCCCCAACTGGATACCATTCCAGAGACCTACACGGCTCTGGAGTCCAGCGAACGGCCTTCCCCGAAAGGAGGAGGTGTGCCTGTTCCGCCGGTGACCTCTGTCCAACTAGAGGCATCAGATAATCTGCTGGAAGCGCTGCGAGGCGCTTCCATTGTGGATGAACACCGTGTCCTTATGGGTATGGTGATCGAGAAGGTCCAGTCCGCCAAAAGCGGACTGACCGAAGCCTGCGCTAGACTTTTATCAGGTTTTGAGGTAAGTAACATAATTGTACAAGGAATATCATAGTGTAGACAGTAGCCCCCGATGCTCTGTTCGGTGTTCGGAAAGAAAAAGCCGAATAGGGGATCAAAATAATTTTCGCAGGAGTTTAACATAAAATGTCTATGTGAATAAGCAGGCGTCGCTGCTGGCTGCTGCCGCTCATACTACGGAGGTCTCCGGCCTGAAGCAGAGCCTGGAGCGGGCCGAACAAGAGCTCGGCCTCATGAAGAAGCAGCTGGACATCAGCTAAGGTATGCAGTAACCTGCGCGTATATTTGGGAAGGATGAATGTTTCGTGCTGAATAAAATGTCATGAACTTTGTTAGGGGCCATGACCGAGGTGGCGGCCCTCAAGAAGGCGTTAGCCGAGGCCGAGGACAAAGAGGCCAAGGAGCGCACCGCGCGCGAGAAGCACGAGGCCCAGGTCGGCGAGGTCCAGCAAGAGCTCCAGGACGCCGTCAAGAAGTACGAGTCCTTGGAGCGTGATTCGAAGACGCAAGCGTCCGAACTTGCCAACGCCTACCAGAGCGCACAAGAGGATCGAGCCGAGGCCCAGAGCGCCCTTCAGGAAATCCAGGCAGCCAAGAAGATCGCGGTGGGTAAGGCTTTCATTATGCAAAGCAAGTCTGTGAAGGAAACATTCCTTTTACTTACCCGAATTTAGAGCTCTTCAGGGGCGTTTACGGATTTGCCACGCAGCGTATCAAATGCTGCCGAGTTTTATCGAGCCGAAGAAGGGAATTCTATGGAGAAGCTGTTCTGGTCTCAATATCTTGGACCAGAACATCCGATGCCCTTCAGCAACCAGCTGAAATAGCTGGTCGAGCTGCACAAGGCGGCCGAGCTAGCCATGAAGGGCCTGATAGTCTGACTATGGCCTGTCGCATCGATACCCAACAGCTACTTCGGACTTGTGAAGTGGCTTGTTAGTGCCTACCCACGTCTTGAGGTGATAAAGCAGTCGGTCTGTATTGAAGGTGCACGGATGGCCTTTGCCCGCGTCAAGACGCACTGGGTGAAGATGGATGCCAAGAAGCTAATGATCGAAGGGCCGCCTGAGGGCAAGGAGACCGCCGACCCGAGTTATATTTTGATGGTGTCCTGGAGGGATCCTTCCTTGTGGCGGAGCAATGTGCGAAGGATGTTATATTCCCGTGAAAACATTCGTATTACCCTGTCCTGTAATACGAAACAATGGTGTTATGTAATATAGTGCTTGTGACTTTAAAATTTTACCTCCTGTGGGGCCGTTTTATGAAATCTGAGGGTTGGCCAGTCGTTGGCTTCTGCCGCCACATAGATAGTATGGGGGTGTTTGGGATAAATATAAACACTCTTTACTCCACATTCTGGTCCTTAAAGGAGGTGTTTAGTGCAACGAACAAGGCAATCAGACTATACGGCCTTTATCGCCCTCACTTAGCCATAGGAGTTTGACAATGAGAATTTTGGCGCAACCCCTGGTATTCGGAAGGCCGAACTTAGGGCGTTAGACGCACCTGATCGGATAAAAAACCGATTCCTCGCATAAAGCGGAAAAAAATCTCTAAGGATTTGAGACCACTCGAACAGCTGACCAGCTCTTGCCGCATCATGACAGTCAGTTTTCGGCTTTCTCTACTGAGGTGCTCGTCCGGAAGAACCGGGACACAATCGCAGTAGTTCTCCCTTTACTATCCTAGCTGATATAGCGGAACGTAAGGTAGTAAGCACAGGAGCCGGGCAACCCAACTATTGACCAAAGACATGATTCGGAGCCGATGCATATAATGCTATAAGTTCGGCGTGCCGAACTGTACTGAAAAAGGTGTTCAGACTTTTGTTGTCGTATTGCGGGGCGCGAAAGCCCCTGGTGGAGTAAAATGTACCAGAGTGTATGGGTGCAATGCGTAATAAATACGAATGCAAGGAAAAAAGAAAAATCAAGTAATAGGCTAACGCTACCATTTATTTTCCATTGTAATGTGACTAATACGTCGGGGCGTACTTGTACAAGTAATGCAATAAGCAAGTAAGGCTATTTAACATGCCATGACCAAGAGCGAGTTGTGTGCGGGTATGTAAAACAGGTATAGCAATCGTTAGTAGGGACCACCTGGAAATTCTCTTGTACGTCAAAGCTCCTTGCCTCCTTAGTGTGTCCGATGATCGGGTTATCAGAAAAAACCTCGTGAAGAGCAAAACCCGAAAGGAAAGTGAAGGTGTGCGAATTAGGGTCGGTCGAGCCGCACTGTGGATCACGAGCTAGCTATGCCTCCGTCAATGCCCATGGGATTTTGAGTGCGTAGTTATGTACGCGCAGTACGAATGCCGTTGTTTGATCGGGACTGGGACGAAGGCCAAATTGCTAATTAAGCTCTTGAGGAGCTGGGCTGTCTTGCTGCAGAATAGTCCGGACTCTTTTAATGGTGTCCGGGGGCTTGGCCGCCGAACTAACGTTTTGTTGGAAAAGGTCGTGTTGTATTTCCGCTGCTAAGGCCATGGTATGCTCCTCGGTACGGAGGGAGCGTTCTGTATTTCCATTGATTGTTATGACACCACGTGATCCTGGTATCTTGAGCTTAAGATAAGCATAGTGAGGTACCGCATTGTATCGAGCAAATGCGGTTCGTCCGAGCAGTGCGTGATAGTTGTTGCGAAAGGTGACAATATCGAAGATTAACTCCTTGCTTCGGAAGTTATCCGGAGATCCGAAGACGACCTGTAGTGCGATTGAGCCCGTACAGTGGACCTCTACGCCTGGTATGACTCCTTTAAAGGTAGTCCTTGTGGGTTTTATCCGTGATGGGTTAATACCCATTTTGCATACTGTGTCCTGATAGAGCAGATTGAGGCTGCTGCCACCGTCCATGAGGACTCACATCAGGTGGAATCCATCAATGATTGGGTCTAGGACTAGTGCGGCTGATCCGCCATGCCGGATACTGGTCGGATGATCTCGATGGTCAAAAGTGATCTGGCATGATGACCATGGATTGAATTTTGGGGTGACTGGCTCTATCGCATAGACGTCCCTGAGTGCGCGCTTGCGCTCCCTCTTGGGGATGTGTGTAGCATATATCATGTTCACCGTTTTAACCTAGGGGGGAGTTCTTTTGTCCCCCTGTAGTTGGCTGCAGGGGCTCCTCATCATCGCCCTCGATCTGCGATCCTTTTCCTTGTTCTTGGTGTTTAACTTGTCGGCTTGCTTGAAAACCCAGCAATCTCTGTTTGTATGATTGGCTGGTTTGTGTGGGGTGCCATGGATTTGGCACGGATGGTCAATTATGTGGTCCATGCTAGATGGTCCCTGATTGTTTCTTTGATACGGCTTTTTCCGTTGACCGGACTTGGAGCTGCTGAATCCGGCATTTATAGCAGTGTCATCGGTGTTATTCCCATTGCTTCGGTGTTTGTGTTTGCTGCGTCGGAGCTTGTTGTTGCTGTTTTTGGCCTCGGAGGGGTCTGTCTCGCTGGCCGTATTTTTACTACGAGCAAGCCAGCTGTCCTCACCCGCACAAAAGCGGGTCATGAGCGCCATGAGGGCTGCCATAGATTTCGGCTTTTCTTGGCCGAGGTGGCGGGCGAGCCATTCGTCGCGGATGCTATGTTTAAAGGCTGCTAGGGCTTCGACATCCGGACAGTCGATGATCTGGTTCTTTTTGGTTAGGAACCTAGTCCAAAATTTCCTGGCTGACTCTCCAGGTTGTTGGACTATGTGGCTTAAATCGTCAGCCTCTGGTGGCCAGAGATATGTACCTTGGAAATTGTCGAGGAAGGCTTCTTCCAAGTTCTCCCAGCTGCCAATAGAGTTTTCGGGCAGGCTGTTTAACCAGTGCCGAGCTGGCCCTTTGAGTTTTAGAGGGAGGTATTTGATGGCGTGAATATCATCTCCGCGGGCCATGTGTATCTGGAGAATAAAGTCCTCGATCCATACCACGGGATCAGTTGTTCCGTCGTATGATTCAATATTCATGGGTTTGAACCCTTCGAGGAATTCGTGATCCATTACTTCATTAGTGAAGCAAAGAGGGTATGTGACGCCTCTATATCGGGTCGTGTCGCGACGTAGCTCCGATGGAGTCCGTCTGCGGTTGTCGGCTCGGGTATGACTAGGTTTGTCATGTCCGAATAGGTAGCCCTCATCACGTGTCGAGGAACGTCCTCGTGATCCGTAGATCGATCGGGTATATCCTGCTCTACTATCCAGGGTTTGCCGGAGGTCGTATGCATGACCCCGGACTGTTTTGTCTCTGTTTTTTCGTGTCGGCGGGGCGGGCTGCTGTTCGACTTGAGTTGCCGCTCTATCTCGACCGCGAGGTGGTCGGTTTGCCGCACTGTCACGACCGCGTAGTGTTCGGTCGGCCGCATTACGCGTGGGAAGTATGGGCTCCGGCCCCTCTTCATCGAACTGGGGTAGCAGCCTTTGCTTTGGGTAACTCTTGGTTGGGCGTCTGAGGCTGTATTCTTCGGCTGCCAGGACATCAGTCCATCTGTCGATGAGCAGATCTTGGTCAGCTTGAAGCTGCTGCTGTTTCTTTTTCAGGCTCCATGCCGTTGCTATTAGCTGGCGCTTGAAGCGCTCCTGCTCGAGAGGTTCCTCAGGCACGATGAAATCTTCATTGTCGAGGCTTTCCTCATCCTCAAAGAGCGGACGATAACTACCGTCCTCCGAGTTGTTGGGCCTGGCCTGTTCGTCGGGGCTAGCTTGCCTGTTTTCTTGCTCCTCCTGTTCGGATGTTACCTCAGCAAGGTCTTCATTGTTTTCGGCATCGTCCGGAGTATTATTTTCACCGGTGAAAGCATTGCTATCTTTTGAACGACGTGAGTTAGGGCGGCGCCGAGGACGCCGACATTTCTGCTGTGTCTCAGGAGGTTTATTCGTGACTGGATTTTATTTGTCATCGTCGTTGGTTGTTTTGGGTGTGTCCACCATGTACACATCGTACGAAGAGGTGGCCGTCCAGCGTCCAGTGAATGGTGGACTTTGATTTTGCTCCCCATCGGCATCGTTGTCCATACCGTCGATGTCTTCAGAGTCGTAATCAAGCGTGTCTGTTAAATCCTTGACTGTGGCTATGAAGTGGGTGGCGGGTGGGAAGCGAGATTCTCCTTCATTAGCCCCTAGTTCAAACCAAACATAGTTTGACTGTGAGTCCCCCGCCAAGGACAGGCCCTTCAATGAGTTTAGCACACCTCCCAAGTGCGAGTGCTGGATGATGTCTGCGGCGCTGAACTCGAATATCGATAAACGATCAAGTTCGGCATCCGCGGGCTCACATGGTTCGGAACTTACGCCCGGAGACGAGTCCGGAGTTTTGGAAACACAAAGATTGTGTGAGCTTAAGTCCATGTGCGGATCCAACACTGGGGAATCTGTGGCCTCCGCGGTGGGGTTGAGCCTCCAATCCTTGGACGGCGTTGTATGCTCTGGATCTAAGGCTAGAGCTGTTACAGGAGCTATCTCCTGGATACGGTTTGATGACAGATTTAAGTCATGTTCATCAAGGTGACCAGGAGTGGTTGTCGCGGTCTCGAATCCGGCAAAGAACAAATCTCCATGGACGTCCGCGACGTAGTTCAAGCTCCCCAATCTGACCTGATGACCAGGGCGTAGCTATCGATCTGCTCCAGATGGCCAAACGAGTTGGCCCGCAATACGAATCCTCCGGATACGAAGATCTGTCCGGGGAGAAAGATTTCTCCTTGGACAGCATTGTTGTCGACGATTGAAGGGGCCATCAAAACCTTTCGGGGATGGCACAGTGGAACTCTCAATGAAAGCACCAATGTCGGTGTCAAAACCGGCGGATCTTGGGTAGGAGGTCCCGAACTGTGCGTCTAAGGTCGATGGTAACAGGAGACAGGGGACACGATGTTTACCCAGGTTCGGGCCCTCTCTATGGAGGTAATACCCTACTTCCTGCTTGATTGGTCTTGATGAATATGAGTATTACAAGAGTTGATCTACCACGAGATCGTAATGGCTAAACCCTAGAGGTCTAGCTTGTATGACTACAATAATGAGTACTAAGTCCTCCGGTTTATATAGACACCGGGAGGATCTAGGGTTACTCAAGGTCGGTTACAAAGGAAAGGAATCTACATATTCGGTCGCCAAGCTTGCCTTCCATGCCAAGGAGAGTCCCATCCAGACATGGGTGCAGTCTTCGGTCTTCGTATCTTCGCAGCCCATCGGTCCGGCCCATGGCTAACAGGCCGTACGCCTGAGACCCCTTAGTCCAGGACTCCCTCGGTGGGCTGGGCCTTCCCTTTTGCTAGATGGGCCATAGCGCCAATAGATTAGGTCCTCTTCTTCCTCTTTCTCTTTTCTCTTTTCTTTACATTTCTATCACTATTTTCTATTTAGTTGTTATAGCAAATGAATTTGGTTAAGCTTGAAATGTGGTGCAAAATTCAAGCGCAATATTTTAGAGTGGCACATAAAGTTTGAGTCATTTGGAAACTCATAAATATTTGTTTATTTTGAAAAGGTTACTCCTATTGCAGTTGGACCACTTTATATTGTCCTAGGGATTAAAGGGAGAACCAAATGATGTCGGTTGCCACATGATAATTAGCTAGTGAATATTTGCAACCCAACGAACATTTTTGTTTTGACATTTGAAAAATTATTTGTTTGACTTTATTTTAAATTAGAACTTGAACTGGGTTTAGAACCTACGCGAGTTTAACAACAGTAATCGTGGTGGCGTGGCATCGTTAGCAGAGGATTACTGCAGCTTAATTATCCGGGCGTCACAACAGTACGACTACCATGTTGAGCAGAGGCCTCAGGTTCAGAAGCCAAAGCCAGGCTGCCAAGGCTTCCAGGTGCTGCCACCTCCCCAGGATCGTTTAGTGTGAACAGCTCCAGGGCACACAATACTTTCTTTGACAGTGCCAAGAATCCTTACTCGAAGCCAAAGATCTCTTCTGGTCAATTCTGGAGCTATCAGCAACACAACTACTACTCCTACATCCTGTACAATCAAGAGTGAATCTTTCCACAAATACGTCTTGATTGTGAAGCTATTGCTGGGCTGCCCTATCTGGAAGAAGCTCTTGATTGCTTCAGGGAGTTTGGTCTTCTACAGTTCGTCACTGACAAGGAGCACTAGAATGAAGAGCTTCTGCTGCAGTTCTATGCCACACTTCACATTCGTGGCTACAACAGGGATCCGAAGACCTGGATCCTTGAGTGGATGACAGGAGATGTGCACCATGAAGCCAGAGCTCAAGACATCAGTGAGCTTACTTCCCTGCCCACTCTAGGTGAATTGTATGAGCCTGGTTGTCAGCTTCACAATAATGAGCTGCAGAGTATCTTTCAAAGGCCTAAACCCAATATGAGTCAGATATTTAGTATGATGAACCCATTGCCTCAAGATGCTGAATATCCCAAGGAATTCTTCGTCAAAGACATTGACTACTTTCCCCGCACAGTTTATCATATTCCGAGGCGTACTCTATGGCCATTCAAGGGATATTCATCTGAAGCCAAACTTGAAGGAACCATGAAGACTTTGGTATTCTATATTGTCAATGGCATCAGATTCAATTCCTAGAATTTCTTCATCAGACAATTTGCTGCATCTGGGATTGACCTGTTTGGCTTGAAGTTTTATGCTCCATGGGTGATGCGCCTGATCAAACTCCATTCTTCTATTGACTATCAGCCCTCAGCGCGCAACCATCTTGTTTTTCTGCCTGAGGTTGATCTGTCCGTTGAAGCCATCTACCCTGAACCTGCCAAGGAGCATCTATATCTTCATAATGTTGATCGTCAAAGCTTCACGCAACCAATAGAAGGAATTCATGTCCCCAATGCTGCAACTACTGCTTATCCACTGGCTAGCAATATGCATGTGTCCCATCATGCAAACACCGAAGCCACTGACAGTACAATTGCTCAAAGGCCTCGGAAGCATTCTCGTGTACTCAACGACCGAGAGCTTCTTGTGGCCTTACATCACAAGCAGGATAAGCATCATGACTAGCTTAAGAGTCAGATGCAGAGTGAAAGTGCTAATTATCGGCTAGAGGGGGGGTGAATAGGAGATTTTTATGAAAGTCTTCAAAACATGGGAGTTTCAAAGACAAACAATAGAAATGAACCTATTGATATGCAGCGGAAGGTAGACTACACTAGACAAGCCATAGTCAAGTAAGTAATGAAGTGAAAGCACGAAGACTATTAGCAGCTAGGTAGTACGGATCAGGATGGAAGATAGTATGAAGCCAAACAACAACAGTCTTCACACAGTGAAGTCAATCAGATCATGCAAGCAAGTAATGATTTCACAAAGACAAACTGTAAGTAAGGAGTGGTATGAGATAGAACCAATTGCTTGGCGAGGACAAGGATTTGTTGGACCAGTTCCAGTTGTTGTGACAACTGCACGTCTGGTTAGGGAGGCTGAGATTCAACTCAGAAGACCACGTCTTCACCTTATTCCCCTTGAGCTAAGGGCACTTAGTCCTCGCCTAATCACTCTGGTAAGTCTTCAAGGTAGACTTCCAAACCTTCACAGACTTTGTTCACCGGCAATCCACAATGACTCTTGGATGCTCAGAATGCGACGCCTAACCGGCTGGAGGATTCATAGTCCTCAAGTGTAATAAGTCTTCAGAACACGCGTACAGAAAGACTTCAGTGATGCCTAACACTCTTTGGCTCTGGGTGTTTTGGGCTTTGTCCTCGCAAGGATATCTCTCTCAAATGCTTAGGAGGTGGGTTGCTCTCAAACGACAAAAGTCGTGCACTAACTTTGAGCAGCCACCAATTTATGGTGTAGGGGGTGGGCTATTTATAGCCAGGAGGCAACCCGACCTGATTTGTCCGAAATGACCCAGGGTCACTAAGGAACTGACACGTGTCCAACGGTTAGATTTCAAACACACGCGGCATCTTGACTTGGTCTACAAGTAAAGCTGACTCATCCAGCTCTGGATAAGATTTGCTCTCATTGTCTTCGCTCGAAGACATATGATTTGGTTGAGCATCACTTCAGTCACTCTGACTTTGTTCACTTGGACCCCACTTAACAATGCGGTGGTTCCTATGACTCAACAAAGAAGAAAAGGAAGCTACGAAACAACTATGTCTTCGCACTCCATAGTCTTCACGTGAATGTCTTCTCAGATCATAATCTTCGTTGTGAATATCTTCACAGAACACCATTATCTTCAATGTCTTCACACATTTTAAGGGGTCATATCTGGTAGGAAAACCGAATCAATGAGGGACTACTACCTGTGTTATCCTGCAATTCTCACAAACACATTAGTCCCTCAACCAAGTTTGTCGTCAATACTCCAAAACCAACTAGGGGTGGCACTAGATGCACTTACATAGAGTATCTTGGTGTACGTCAATCACATCAGAAACATGGACACCAAGAACTCGTTCGTTGCCCATGAAGCCTGTCGGCGGTCATGGAAGAGTCTCACACTACTATGCCCTGAAGAAGATCTTTGCGAAGATGGCTTCACTGAGGGTTTCAAATTTGATTCCAAACCTCCACGCAATGCAAGCTGGTGTCGCACTCCATCCATTGAAGATTCTGAGCGTTCATCTTCGGTTGCAACTGTTGTTGCTAGAGTTGTCGATGAAGAAGACGAGGCCACTTCACCAACCATGGCTACACTGCATCTCGACACTGCACTAGGCCCTTCTGCACCACCGAACTCCAGCGTCGACCCTGCACCTTCATCTACTCCTGATGGGAACAAGTAGATACTCTATGTTTTCAAACCTTTTTGGTCATTACTGACAAAAGGGAGAGAAGCATATGAGTTGATAGTCTTCAAGCGGGTCCTTATGGGTGGTTGCACTATTTTTGCCAAGTGTTTACAACTCTCGTGTTTTGACATTTGGTTCTTTAGGTTGTAACACTTAAACTCGATGGTCGTCTGCTAGTTTTTCTGCTACTCTGTGATGCGATGATAAATTCCGCATGAAGTCATTCCGTAGACGTCCATTTTTCATTATGCATGTCATTATCTTCGTTATATCTTTATATGCATGATGAGTTGTCTTCATAAGTTGAAGAGGATCTCCACAAAGTAAAACATGCCATGTGCATTTGCTTTCAAAAGCAAACTACTTATATGCACATGTTCAGGGGGAGCCTTTTGCTACTTATGAAGACAATGCCTTAATCCTTAAACTTTCACATACTTTTATACCCATTGAAAACTTCAACCAGTTTGTCATCAATCACCAAAAAGGGGGATATTGTAAGTGCATCTAGTGCCACCCCGAGTTGGTTTTGGAGTATTGATGACAAACTTGGTTGAGGGACTAATGTGTTTGTGAGAATTGCAGGATAACACAGGTAGTAGTCCCACATTGATTCGGTTTGCCTACTAGAGATGACCCCTAAAAATGTGTGAAGACATTGAAGACAATGGTGGTCTGTGAAGATATTCACAACGAAGATTATGACTTGAGAAGACATTCACGTGAAGACTATGGAGTGCAAAGACATAGTTGTTTCGTAGTTTCCTTTTCTTCTTCGTTGAGTCATAGGAACCACCATACTGTTAAGTGGGGTCCAAGTGAACAAAGTCAGAGTGACTGATGTGATACTCAACCAAATCATATGTCTTCGAGCGAAGAGAATGAGAGCAAATCTTATCCAGAGCTGGATGAGTCAGCTTTACTTGTAGCCCAAGTCAAGATGTCGCATGTGTTTGAAATCTGACCGTTGGACACGTGTCAGTTCCTTAGTGACCCTAGGTCATTTCGGACAAATCAGGTCGGGTTGCCTCCTGGCTATAAATAGCCCACCCCCTACACCATAAATTGGTGGCTGCTTAGAGTTAGTGCACGGCTTTTGTCGTTTGAGAGCAACCCACCTCCGAAGCATTTGAGAGTGACATCCTTGCGAGGACAAAGCCCAAAACACCCAGAGCCAAAGAGTGTTAGGCATCACTGAAGTCTTTTTGTCCACGTGCTCTGAAGACTTGTTACACTTGAGGACTGTGAATCCTCCTGCTGGTTAGGCGCCGCGTTCTGAGCTTCCAAGTGAAGAAAGTCTTTGAAGGTTTGGAAGTCTACCTTGAAGACTTACCAGAGTGATTGGGCGAGGACTAAGTGTCCTTAGCTCAAGGGGAATAAGGTGAAGATGCAGTCTTCTGAGTTGAATCTCAGCCTCCCTAACCAGACATACAGTTGTCACAGCAACTAGAACTGGTCCAACAAATACTTGTCCTCACCAAGCAACTGGTTCTATCCTTTACCTCTCTTTATATACAGTTTTTTCTTCGTGAAGTCATTGCCTGCCTGTCTGATCTGATTGTCTTCACTGAGTGAAAACTATTGTTGTTTGGCTTCAACCTATCTTCCATCCTGATCCATGCTACCTAGCTACTAATAGTCTTCGTGCTTTCACTTCATTGCTTACTTGACTATGGCTTGTCTAGTGTAGTCTACTTTCCGCTGCATGTCAATAGGTTCATTTCTACTGTTTGTCTTCAAAGCCCCCGTGTTTTGAAGACTATCATAAAAATCGCCTATTCACCCCCCCTCTAGTCGATAACTAGCACTTTCATCTAGACACAAATTAAAATCATACAAGCTTCATATTACAAGCCAGGGGCCTCGAGGGCTCGAATACATAAGCTCGATCATAGACGAGTCAGCAGAGGCAACAATATCTGAGTATAGACATAAAGTTAAACAAGGTGCCATAAGATGGCTAGCACAAAAGTAGCAATGATCGAAAAGGCAAGGCCTCCTGCCTGGGACCTCCTAACTACTCCTTGAAGTCAAACTCTAAGTAGAATCATCCTCGGGATCCTTTGGCTCCTAGAATCCATCATATGTTCGCAATAACCGGGAAAAGGGGGAAAAAGAAGTAGCAAAGCAACCGTGAGTACTCATACAAAGTACTCGCAAGCAAGGATCTAACTACATATGCATCGGTGTCAATGAAATGGGTAGTATCTGTGGACTGAACTAATGCCAGAATATGAGGGGGATAGCTAGTCCTATCGAAGACTATACTTCTGGCAACCTCCATCTTGAAGCATGTAGAAGAGAATAGCTGGTAAGTTCACCAAGTATCATCGTATAACATAATCCTACCCGGCGATCCTCTCCTTGTCGCCCTATGAGAGAGCGATCACCGAGTTGTATCTGGCACTTGAAAGGGGGTGTTTTATTAAGTATTTGGTTCTAGTTGCCATAAGGTTCAGGTACAACTCCGGGTCGTCCTTTTACCGAGGGACACGGTGATACGTCTCCAACGTATCTATAATTTTTTATTGTTCCGTGCTATTATATTATCTGTTTTGGATGTTTAATAGGCTTTATTGTACACTTCTATATTATTTTTGGGACTAACCTATTAACCAAAGGCCCAGTGCAAATCGCTGTATTTTTGCTTATTTCAGTGTTTCATAGAAAAGGAATATCAAACGAAGTCCAAATGGAATGAAACCTTCGGGAGAGTTATTTTTGGAACAAACGTCATCCAGGAGACTTGGAGGGGACGTCAAGATAGAAGCAAGGAGGCCATGAGGCAGGAAGGCGCGCCTGCCCCCCTGGGTGTGTCCCCCACCCTCGTGGGCCCCTCGCAGCTCCACCGACCTACTTCTTCCTCCTATATATACCCATATACACCGAAACCATCCAGGAGCACAACAAAACCCTATTTCCACCACCGCAACCTTCTGTACCCGTGAGATCCCATCTTCGGGCCTTTTCCGGCGCTCCGCCGGAGGGGGAATCGATCACGGAGGGCTTCTACATCAACACCATAGCCGCTCCGATGATGTGTGAGTAGTTTACCACAGACCTTCGGGTCCATAGTTATTAGCTAGATGGCTTCTTCTCTCTCTCTTTAGATCTCAATACAAAGTTCTCCTCGGTCTTCTTGGAGATCTATTCGATGTAACTCTTTTTGCGGTGTGTTTGTTGAGATCCGATGAATTGTGGGTTTGTGATCAAGATTATCTATGAACAATATTTGAATCTCCTCTGAATTATTTTATGTATGATTTGTTATCTTTGCAAGTCTCTTTGAATTATCAATTTGGTTTGGTCTACTAGATTGATCTTTCTTGCAATGGGAGAAGTGCTTAGCTTTGGGTTCAATCTTGCGTTGCTCGATCCCAGTGACTGATGAGGACATGACCACCTTGGATACGACCAAAAGTATTGCATACGTGCATATTTGTCAGGTGATTTCTAGTGCCAACTATTCAATAATCTATTTATATTATCCAGAACAAAAATACTTCACACACTTTTGTGTTTTGTCTAATTGTAGGTGTATGGAACATTTGTACAATCCACGTATGAAGATAAGGGAAAAGGAGAAGTTTAAGTTCTGTTCAAAAAGTCCTCTCACGTCACTTTTGGGCCAAGAGAAGATAGAGTCCAAGTCTCTCACATTCTGGATTCAGATTCGGACTGCACAGACATACCTGAATCAAAACGGCAAGAACTCTTTCATACGGACTCCAAATTGGGTGATTCTTTTTTTTGTTGGAAAGTAGATTTTGTGCTCTTTCCAGGCCAATTGGATTCACCCTAAAATTCATCCGGAGCGTTGAGTTATTGACGAAACAATCTGACGCTGCAGCAGAATCCGAGTCAAACTACAAGTCCAAAGGTGTTGCATCACCTCCACTTGGGCCCATGAGCCTTGTACGACCTAGAGTTGGTTTTAGGCTGCCTTGGGACGTCCTCCCACCTCCTTGGCCGCCACCCCTTGCTCCTATATAAGTAGATCCATCTAGTAGCTTTTTCCTTGGGTTTTGTTTAGATTAAAAGTTCGCCATAGCTGCAACTTCGCGTACTTCGTTTGTGTTCAATGACCAGACCAAGGTGTCACAGAACCCCACCTTGATCAATAAAGCTTTCCTCTTATATTCGCAATATCCAGATTGCAATCTTAGTTTCTTGCTTGTTCTTCGTTTGCCTGCAGGAAACATACCTTCGTGGTCTGGTTGATCGTGCTCCGGCGTGGTCAATAACCTCTCGGAGTTGGTTTAGCGATTGCTAAGGCGCGACGTCCTCGCACGTTCGTAGTCGGATCGTCAAAGTCGACTTCCTCCAAACGATAGCCACCATCTCATCGAAAGACGGGACACCTTTGCCTCTATCAGTGACAGTAGGGGAAACAACATGTATTGTATTGTTGCCATCAAGGATAAAAAGATGGGGTTTATATCATATTTCTTGAGTTTATCCCTCTACATTGTGTCACCTTGCCTAATGCATTACTCTGTTCTTATGAACTTAATACTCTAGATGCATGCTGGATAGCGGTCGATGTGTGGAGTAATAGTAGTAGATGCAAAATCGTTTCGGTCTGCTTGTCGCGGATGTGATGCCTATATACATGATCATGCCTAGATATTCTCATAATTATGCACTTTTCTATCAATTGCTCGACAGTAATTTGTTCACCCACCATAATACTTAGGCTATCTTGAGAGAAGCCACTAGTGAAACCTATGGCCCCCGGGTCTATTTTCCATCATATAAGTTTCCAATCTATTTTATTTTGCAACCTTTACTTTTAATCTTTATCATAAAAATACCAAAAATATTATCTTATTATCTCTATCAGATCTCACTTTTGCAAGTGGCCGAGAAGGGATTGACAACCCCTTTATCGCGTTGGTTGCAAGGTTCTTATTTCTTTGTGTAGGTACGAGGGACTTGCATGTGGCCTCCTACTGGATTGATACCTTGGTTCTAAAAAACTGAGGGAAATACTTACGCTACTTTGTTGCACCACCCTTTCCTCTTCAAGGGAAAACCAATGCATGCTCAAGAGGTAGCAAGAAGGATTTCTGGCGCCGTTGCCGGGGAGTCTAAGCACAAGTCAAGACATACCAAGTACCCATCACAAACTCATATCCCTCGCATTACATTATTTGCCATTTGCCTCTCGTTTTCCTCTCCCCCACTTCACCCTTGCCATTTTATTCGCCCTCTTTTTCTACTCATCTCTTTTTGCTTGCTTCTTGTTGTCTGTTTGCCCTAATGTCCCTGCCTAAAAACGTTGATCCTTATCTTAAAAGGTTGGAAGAAATTGAAAACAACGTCAGAAGCTTTATGACTTTGCAATTTGAGCATAATAATTTCTTTAGAAACGAGCTTAAAGAACAAAAACGCTTTATGGGAATAAAGAGCTTGATGATATGTCTAAAGAATTTTATGGTTTGAAATCTCAGTTTGCTCATCTTGAAAAATTAATAGCCCAAAATTCGGATAACCAGGCCACCTTAGTCAATGAGATGGCCGCCAAACCGGAAGATCTAGAAGGTAATAAGGATGAAGATCTAAAAGTGATTGATGTGTCTCCTATTAAATCTTTGTTTTGCAATATGAATCTTGATAATGATGGGACTGGAGATGAGTCAACTTTAGTTAAAAGGCGTCCAATGATTCAGAATATTTAGATCTTGATGCAAAAATTGGTAAAAGTGGGATTGCAGAGGTCAAAACTTTACATAGCAATGAACCCACTATTTTGGATTTCAAGGAATTTAATTATGATAATTTTTCTCTAATAGATTGTATTTCCTTGTTGCATTCCGTGCTAAATTCTCCGCATGCTTATAGTCAAAATAAAGCTTTTATCAAACATATCGTTGATGCTTTAATGCAATCTTATGAAGAAAATATTGAATTGGAAGTTTCTATCCCTAGAAAACTTTATGATGAGTGGGAACCTACTATTAAAATTAAAATTAAAGATCACGAATGCTATGCTTTGTGCGATTTGGGTGCTAGTGTTTCCATGATTCCAAAAACTTTGTGTGATATGTTAGGTTTCCGTGAATTTGATGATTGTTCTTTAAACTTGCACCTTGTGGATTCCATCATTAATAATCCTATGGGAAGAATTAATGATGTTCTTATTGGTGCAAATAGGAATTATGTGCCCGTAGATTTCATTGTTCTTGATATAGATTGCAATCCTTCATGTCCTATTATTCTTGGTAGACCTTTCGTTAGAACGATTGGTGCAATTATTGATATGAAAGAAGGGAATATTAGATTCCAATTTCCGTTAAGGAAAGGCATGGAACACTTTCCTATAAATAAAATAAAATTACCTTATGAATCTATTATGAGAGCCACTTATGGATTGTATGCCAAAGATGATAATACCTAGATATATCCTTGCCTTTATGTCTAGCTAGGGGCGTTAAACGATAGCGCTTGTTGGGAGGCAACCCAATTTTATTTTTTTTTCTTGCTTTTTGGTAATGTTTAGTAATAAATAATTCATCTAGCTTCTGTTTAGATGTGGTTTTATGTTTTAATTAGTGTTTGTGCCAAGTAGAACCTTTGGGAAGACTTGGGTAAAGTCTTTTTGATCTTGCAGTAAAAAACAGAAACTTTAGCGCTCACGAGATTAGCTACAACTTGTTACTGGAGAGTTATATTTAGTTGATTCTTTTTGGAGATGATTAATAGATAAATTCTTCACGTCCAGAAATTTATTTTAGAATTTTTGGAGTTCCAGAAGTATACGTTTGATCCAGATTACTACAGGCTGTTCTGTTTTTGACAGATTATGTTTTTCGTGTGTTGTTTGCTTTTTTTGATGAATCTATGAGCAGTATGGGAGGGTATGAACCATATATAAGTTGGAATACAGTAGGTTTAACACCAAAATAAGTAAAGAATGAGTTCATCACAGTACCTTATGATGGTGATTTGCTTTCTTATACTAACGGAGCTCATGAGATTTTCTGTTAAGTTTTGTGTTGTGAAGTTTTCAAGTTTTGGGTAAAGATTTGCTGGATTATGGAACAAGGAGTGGAAAGAGCCTAAGCTTGGGGATGCCCAAGGCACACCAAGGTAAAATACAAGGATAACAAAAAGCTTGAGCTTGGGGATGCCCCGGAAGGCATCCCCTCTTTTGTCTTTGTCCATCGGTAACTTTACTTGGAGCTATATTTTTATTCACCACGTGATATGTGTTTTGCTTGGAGCGTCTTGTATGATTTGAGTCTTTGCTTTTTAGTTTACCACATTCATCCTTGTTGTACACACCTTTTGGGAGAGACACACATTAATCAGAATTTATTAGAATACTCTATGTGCTTCACGTATATCTTTTGAGCTAAATAATTTTGCTCTAGTGCTACACTTATATCTTTTAGAGCACGGTGGTGGTTTTATTTTATAGAAATTATTGATCTCTAGTGCTTAACTTATATTATTTTGAGAGTCTTTTATAACAGCATGGTAGTTTGCTTTGGCTATAAAATTAGTCTTAATATGATGAATATCCAAGATAGGTATAATAAAAACTATCATATAGAGTGCATTGAATACTATGAGAAGTTTGATACTTGATAATTGTTTTGAGATATGAAGATGGTGATATTAGAGTCATGCTAGTTGAGTAGTTGTGAATTTGATAAATACTTGTTCTAAAGTTTGTGATTCCCGTAGCATGCACGTATGGTGAACCGCTATGTGATGAAGTTGGAGCATGATTTATTTATTGATTGTCTTCCTTATGAGTGGCGGTCGGGGACGAACGATGGTCTTTTCCTACCAATCTATCCCCCTAGGAGCATGCGCATAGTACTTCATTTTGATAACTAATAGATTTTTGCAACAAGTATGTGAGTTCTTTATGACTAATGTTGAGTCCATGGATTATAAGCACTCTCACCCTTCCACCATTGCTAGCCTCTCTAATACCGCGCACCTTCCGCCGGTATCATACAGCCACCATATACCTTCCTCAAAACATCCACCATACCTACCTACTGTGGCATTTCCATAGCCATTCCGAGATATATTGCCATGCAACTTACCACCGTTCCGTCTATTATGACACGCTTCATCATTGTCATATTGCTTTGCATGATCATGTAGTGGACATCGTATTTGTGGCAAAGCCACCTTCATAATTCTTGCATACATGTCACTCTTGATTCATTGCATATCCCGGTGTCGGGGGAAATCTGCCTCCCCGAACACCTGTGGGGACCGAGCCCCTTTCTTGGTTCGGTGGGGGGCGGAGGTCGCGCGAAGAGCGGATCGAGGCGATGCACACAAGGGATTTACCCAGCTTCGGGCCGCAAGGATGCGTAAAACCCTACTGCTGCTTTGTGGTTTTGTATTGTGTTCTTGCTCGGGAGCGTGTGGTGCTACAGTACACGCGAGCTGCTGGCGAGACCGAGCGTGAGTGGCCTCCCTCCTCCTCCCTCCCCCGTTGCGCATGGGGCCTCCTTTTATATGTGCAAGGGGTTACCCACAGGTGGCAACGTAGGCGGGGGCAAAACTGGAAAACGCTGTGTTGGGTACAGCTGTTTGCATAGTGCTAACATACCTAACTCTGACGGTAGGGGACAAGGGCATTAAATGCCCGTACGCATCGCCCAGACGGTGCAGGAAAGGGGACCGTCAGGAGCGCCACCGTTTGCCACGATGGCTACTCTGTCAGCGTTGCTTCGCCACCGCATGCCCCTGGCTGCGCAGCCTCTCGCCACGTACGCCTGGAATGGCCCCAGAGCGATGCGTGGGTGGATGAGCTGGAGCGCAGGCGCGGGGTGGTGACTTGCCGCGGCAAGCGCCTTGCCGCGGTTGATGCCTTGTCGCGCCCGGGAGCTTGTCGCTCACCGGTCCTTGCCGGGACGCGGAGTGCGTCGTAGCAAGTCCCTTGTCGTGCCTCGGTCGGCCTTCCCGGCAAGCTCCTCTTGCCGGGGCCTTGTGCTTCGAGCGGTCGTCCCGGCAAGCTCCTCTTGCCGGGGCCTTGCTCTCTTTGGGTGGCCTTCCCGGCAGGCTCCTCCTGCCGGGGCCTTGGCTCAAATACTTTGTTCTTGGATGGCCCAAAAAGGGACCATGGAGAGTCTTGGCGATCGCCTGGCAAGCCTTGCCGCGGGGTGCTACGACTGCCCGTGCACAAGTTCGGGGTACTAAGGTACCCCTATTTTAGTACACCGACAGGAGCCCCCGGGCCTGGGCCATACACGGTGCCGAGCGCTGTTGGGCCAGGCCCAAAACAGTGCACGGGCACGCGCGGCCTGGGTCACGCTGCATCTGCTTCTGCGTCCACCACGTCCTCCCCGAACGGCACGCGTCGAACGCGGCATCGTGGGGAGAGGCGTGCGTGACGTGGGCGGCGGGCGCGGGGCTGAACCCCGCAGGCATGCGTCACGTCGCAATAAAGGGGGACGGTTCGCGCTAGCTCCATAAGTGGAGGGAGGCGTGGAGGCGTGGCTCGTTCGCTGGACGGGGCCGGGGCACGATTTTCGAGGCGCCCGCTCCCCATGATCACGGGGTGGGGAGAGGTCGCCTCATCCGTCGCCTCGGTCCTGCGCGCCAGCCACACGGCTTCCATGCACCCGGGGTTGCGGACGGTGGAGGCAGGAAACCGGGCCGTCGCGGGTCGGGGCAGCAGGTCGGCCCCAGTCGCCTGGCCTTCCTGCGTCCTGATTGGTTGAGCGGGGCGCCGAGCCCCCACCCTGCTTCTTTATAAAGAGCAAGAGGGGGCGACGGAAATCCGCACTCCTTCGTCTTTCCTTCCCTTCGGCTTCTGATCCCCTCCCTCCATTCACCATGGAGAAAGGCAATCCTGGTCCTTCATCGGTGGCGGCGAGGGTTGCCGCTAGGCTACGCGCCCCTCCTCCCCTTGCACCCGCGGTGGCGGAGCCAGCCGTAAGGGGAAGGGGGAGGGGGCGAGGTCGTGGACGAGGGCGTGGACGAGGCCGAGGCGCTCAGGGAAGAGGCGGGCGGGGCGACGCGCCGGCCTCGCCTCCGCCAGCGGCTCCTCTTCCCACGGCGGTCCACCTTGGGGACGATCCTTGCGAGTTCTTCGTCAGGCTGCGCCGGGCGCCTCGCCGCCGCCTCCGCCTCCCGGCTCCCTTCGCAAGCGTGATGGAGATGGAGCAACCCGAGACGCTAAGGCTGCGCATGAAGGGCTGCGGGATCAGCGGCACACGGGTCCACGTCGAGTCCCCAGCCCCCGGCGTGGTGTATCTTGGCCGAGGGTGGAAGACATTCGCCCGTATCCACAACTTGATGGAGGGGTTCACCCTCCATTTTAAGTTGATGGAGGGCGATCTCCTCGCCGTCAAGGCCTTCGGGGACTTCGGGACCCGGGCCCGGTGCTGCGTGGATAGCTCCTCCGACAGCGAAGGCTCCTCCTCGAGCAAGAGTGACGAGGAGGGGAGCGACAACGACGACGAGGGTAGCGGTCGTTGGAATGACGGGTCCGACTAGGCGCCGGTCGTAGCTCCGCGTGGCACCGGCGACCCCATCATCCGTGTCGCCGGCTCCTTGAGTTTCTCGGGGTCGTCTTCCCGGGCGGCTGGGGTGGCGAGGCTGCGGAAGAGGAGGAGGACTGGCGGCAAGGCCGTCAACTCGGAGTACGAGGGCTAGGTGCCCCCGACAGCGTGTTGACGTCCCGCTGCCTCATCTTCGAGCTCCACTTCCGGCGCCGCCGTCACCATCCAGCCTCCGGAGCCCCCGGACGGCCCTCCGGGCGTTCTGTTGATGTCTTCTGCCACCCGTAGCTCGCCTAGGCGCCCCTTTTGCCCTTTTCGCCTCCTTGTCCTACCTCCTGAGGAGAGAGACAAGAAAGGGATTACAGGCATCTTATCTTTTTTTCAATCTGTAAGCCCTCGGGCCTTAGCTGTGTTTAAAACATGTAATCCCATCTTTCATGTTTTTCATTCTCTCTGAACTGTACCTGAGTGGAATGTTTTTAATGAAAAGGGGATGTTTGCCGGGCCATTTGTCCCGTGGGTAGAACCCACACCAAGGAGCGGATCCTTTATACCGTTAAGATAGACACTTCTTTGCCCGGCAACAGGCCCTGCCGTCTCCCCGCGCCACTCGACCTCTCTCACGCCTTTGGCGGAGGAAGGGATGAAGCGGGTTCGGGCCCCTCGTTCCGCCCCTTTGCCGCCGTGACTACTACCAAAACGGGCCCTAGGAACGCGCTCTGGGGCCTGTCGTTAAGGGAGCACGGTAGCTTTTAGGAGGAAACAAGGTTTTCGTATTCCACAGTTCATAAGAGAATGCATGACAAGGGATGCAAAAACTTATCTGGGATTGCAGCCCCCGGCAACTTTGGCTTGCCGCGGGCGAATCTTCGTACTTGCAGCCCCTGGCAACACTGGTTTGCCGGGGACCAGATGCTGGCCCGCCCTTCTTCTCTCCTTCGTCCTTAAGCGGTCTGGCCAGGATATGCAATACCCTGCGAACCAAAGGAAACGAAGGAACAGGAAAAAGGACGCAGACTCGACCTCTAAGCTAGGGGTTAGCAGCTGTTAGGCACTATCAACCCTAACGAAGGACGAGACTCGACTCAGCATGCATGCTAAAACTTAGGGCGCTAGTGCTTCATTTACTGCTGCTCAGGGTCTGCGCCTGGCTTTGTACAAAGGATTACATGCAACAGCAGCAAGACTTGTACAAAAGGTTGGTTGCCGGGCAGGGCCCGACAACCGTGCCTTACGGGTAAAACTTACGAAGATGCTCAATATTCTAGGAGTTGCTCACCGGAGTGCCATCTTCGGTCTCGAGGCGGACAGCGCCCGGCCTCGTGACTCGTCTCACCCGGTAAGGGCCTTCCCACTTCGGCGTCAACTTGTTATGATTCTTGGTGGACGGGGCGCGCCGAAGAACAAGGTCGCCTTCCTCGAAGCTTCTGGCTTTAACTTTGCGGCTATGGTAGCGACGCAAAGCTTGCTGGTAGCGAGAGGCTCGCACATCAGCCTGAAGACGATATTCCTCAAGGAGCAGCGCGTCATCTTCACGCAGCTGCTCTTGCTCAAGCTCATCATAAGCGAGCACTCGAGGTGACCCGTATACGAGTTCCGGGGGGGGGGGGGGGGGTAACTACTTCTACTCCATAGACTAGAGCAAATGGTGTCTGGCCAGTGGCTCGATTTGGCGTCGTTCTGATCGACCAAAGAGCCACCGGCAGCTCCTCGATCCAGTTTCTTCCGCACTTGTGCAGCCTGTCGAAAGTTCTGGTCTTGAGCCCGCGCTGTACTTCGGCATTGGCCCTTTTAGCTTGACCGTTGCTGCGGGGATGAGCAACAGAAGCGAAGCAGACCTTGGCGCTGAGATCTTGGACGTATTGCATGAAGGCGCAGCTCGTGAATTGTGTACCGTTGTCGGTGATGATCCTGTTGGGGATCCCGAAGCGGCAGACAATCGACCTGAAGAACTTGATGGCTGACTGTGCTGTCACCTTCCTCACTGGTTCCACTTCGGCCACTTTGTGAACTTGTCGATTGCGACGTACAAGTACTCAAAGCCCCCGACAGCTCGGGGGAAGGGGCCGAGGATGTCGAGCCCCCAGACCGAAAATGGCCAGGATAAAGGGATCGTCTGGAGAGCTTGAGCTGGCTGGTGTATCTGCTTGGAATGGAACTGGCATGCTTCACACTTGGTTACTTGTGCAGTTGCATCCTGGAGGGCTGTCGGCCAGAAGAAACCTTGCCGGAACGCTTTGCCGGCAAGTGCTCTTGCGCCAATGTGGTGACCACATATGCCTCCATGTATCTCTGCCAACAGCTTCTTTCCGTCTTCCCGGGAAATACACTTCAATTTCACACCGTTGCGCCCTCTTCTGTACAGTGTGTTGTCGACAAACTGGTACATACTCGAGCGCCGGGCTACTCTTTCCGCTTCTTCTTGCTCTTCGGGAAGTTCTCCGTTTTGGAGGAAATGGACAGTCTGCTGCGCCCATGCTGGAGCCTGTGGCTCGACAACAAGGACTGAAGGCACATCTGCTGCTGCTGCGGGAACGTCCGCTTCTACGGCGAGGATCTGGGGCTCAGCCGGAGCTTGACGTTCCCCGGCAAGCTTACCGGAGCAAAACTTGTCGGGAGCGCCTGCTTCTACGGAACAAACCCTGGGGTTTTCCGGAGCAGACGGCTCCTCAGCGCTCTTGGCGTCGATCTTGGGGACCTTCTTGGCGGCGTCTCCGGGGAGCTCTGCTGGAAGATAGTCGCCGGAGACCAACTTCCTCTTCTTGCTCTATCTGGTTGATGGCGTTACGGATGGTTGAGTCAGCTTGAGCACAAAGGTTCCTGGTTCCACAGGTAACTTAAATGCTGCACACTTTGACAGGCCATCAGCGATGTCGTTCTCAGCTCCTAGAATGTGTTCCATTTGCAGGCCGTCAAAGTGCTCTTCTAGCTTCCTCACTTCATCAACGTACGCTTCCATCAACGGACTCTGGTAATCTTTGTTCACTTGGCGGACGACAAGCTGCGAGTCACCCCTGACAATGAGCTTCTTGATCCCAAGTTTTGCTGCGATCCTGAGACCGGCGAGCAAACCTTCATACTCTGCAGTATTGTTGGTCGCTTGCTCCTTGGGGAAGTGCATCTGGACTACGTACTTGAGGTGCTCTCCGGTGGGCGTGATAAGTAACGCGCCAGCACCGGCGCCATGCAGCGAGAAAGCACCATCAAAGTACATCGGCCACTCTTTGCTTGCTTCTTTGGCGGGGATGCTCGTCTCTGGGATGTCTTCGTCTGGTGTCGGTGTCCACTCTGCTATGAACTCCGCCAATGCTCTGCTTTGGATAGTCGAGGTGCTCTCGAACTGGAGACCGAAGCTCGACAGTTCTAGTGCCCACTCGACAATCCTGCCTGTTGCTTCTGGATTCTGCAGTATCCTCTTCAGCGGAAAGCGGGTGACAACTGTAATTTCATGTGCTTGGAAGTAATGGCGCAGCTTTCTCGAGACCATGAGAAGGCCGAAAAGCAATTTCTGCACACCATAGTACCTTGACCTAGCCCCCTGCAAAAGGGAGCTGACAAAGTAAACTGGGCGCTGCACCATTTTCTTCTTATGCACCTCCACTTGCTCCTGCGCTGATTCATCCTTGTCGGGGCCAGAGCTTGTCGGGGAAGCCCCCTGCTTGTCGTTGGACGTGCTTGCCGCGGTTGCTGGCTCATCATCTGCCTCCCTCTCCGCTACTAATGCAGCACTAACCACTTGATTGGTTGCCGCCAGGTATAGCAGCAACTTCTCTTGTGGTTTAGGCGCGACAAGTATTGGAGCGGAGGACAGGTATTTCTTCAAGTCCTACAGTGCAGCCTCCGCTTCCGGAGTCCATTTTACTGGACCCGCCTTTTTCAAAAAATTTAAAAACGGCAGGGCGCGTTCTGCAGACTTGGAAATAAACCTGCTGAGAGCCGCGACGCAGCCGACGAGCTTTCGTACGTCCTTGACACGTGTTGGTGCTTCGATCTGCTCGATGGCCTTGATCTTGTCTGGGTTGGCTTCGATTCCTCGCTGAGACACGAAGAACCCGAGAAGCTTGCCGGAAGGGACTTCGAACACACACTTCTCGGGGTTGAGCTTGAGGCTGATCCTGTGCAGGTTCGCAAAGGTCTCTTCTAAGTCTTGAATCAGGGTTGCCCTATCTCTGCTCTTGACCACTATGTCATCCATGTAGGCCTCCACATTTCTGTGGATTTGTGGCTCAAAAGCGGTGTGGACAACCCTTGCAAATGTTGAACCAACATTCTTCAGTCCGAAAGGCATCCGCACGAAGCAGTACGTGCCACATGGAGTGATGAACGCGGTCTTCTCTTCACCTTCTTCAGCCATGAAGATCTGATGATATCCTGAGTAGGCATCAAGAAATGAAAGCAGGTCACATCCGGCCGTGGAGTCAACAATCTGGTCAATGCGCGGCAAGGGAAAGGGATCTTTGGGACAAGCTTTGTTAACATCAGTGAAGTCGATGCAAAGCCTCCATTTCCTATTTGCTTTGCGCATGACAACAGGATTGGCCAACCATGTCGGATGGAGCACACCTCTGACGAGGCCTGCCGCTTCCAACTTCTTGATCTCTTCTGCGATGAACTCTTGGCGCTCCACCGCTTGCTTCCTGACTCTCTGCTTGACGGGCCGCGCATGAGGACAGACGGCGAGGTGGTGCTCAATTACTTTCCTGGGAACGCCGGGGATGTCAGATGGTTGCCAGGCAAACACATCGACGTTCCCCCGTAGGAAAGCAACAAGCACACTTTCCTATTTGGGGTCGAGTGTGGCACTGATGGTGAAGGTACCACCAGTGTCATCCTCCTTGGCGGACACCTTCTTGGTCGTTGGCGGAGCTGCCATTGTCTTCTTACTCTTGCCGGTGGAGCTCGATGGCGCGTCCTCGACGGTAGCGCAGCACTCCGAAGAGGTGCGCTTGCCGGAGTGGGCGCCAGAGCACTTGCCGGGCTTGGTCCTCTTCTTCCCTCCGGGAGCTTCAGCGGCAAGAGGCTTGTGATCCGCTGCGGCTGCTGCTTCCCGGTAGATCTTGTCGGCACAGATAAGGGCATCCTTCTTGTTGCCGGGGACAGAGATGACGCTTATCGGGCCTGGCATCTTAAGCATATTGTATGCGTAGTGAGAGGCCGCCATGAACTTGGCGAGCGCTGGACGGCCGAGAATTCCATTGTAGGGCAATGGAAAATCGGCAACGTCAAAAGTGATCCTCTCTGTCCTGAAGTTCAGCTCGCTGCCAAATGTCACTGGCAACGTTATCTTCCCCTTCGGCTTGCTCCTTCCCGGGTTGATTCCTTGGAACGTGCCGGTCTCTTCGAGCTCGCTGTCGGGGACTTGGAGTTTCCAGAGCACAGCGTAGGAGATCAGGTTCAAGCCGGCCCCGCCGTCAACCAGCGTAGGAGATCGGGCTTCTACATCAACACCATAGCCTCTCCGATGATGTGTGAGTAGTTTACCACAGACCTTCGGGTCCATAGTTATTAGCTAGATGGCTTGTTCTCTCTCTTTGGATCTCAATACAAAGTTCTCCCCGATCTTCTTGGAGATCTATTTGATGTAACTCTTTTTGCGGTGTGTTTGTCGAGATCCGATGAATTGTGGGTTTATGATCAAGATTATCTATGAACAATATTTGAATCTCCTCTGAATTCTTTTATGTATGATTTGTTATATTTGCAAGTCTCTTTGAATTATCAGCTTGGTTTGGCCTACTAGATTGATCTTTCTTGCAATGGGAGCAGTGCTTAGCTTTGGGTTCAATCTTGCATTGCTCGATCCCAGTGACAGTAGGGGAAACGACACGTATTGTATTGTTGCCATTAAGGATAAAAAGATGGGGTTTATATCATACTGCTTGAGTTTATCCCTCAACATCATGTCATCTTGACTAATGCGTTACTCTCTTCTTATGAACTTAATACTCTAGATGCATGCTAGATAGCGGTCGATGTGTGGAGTAATAGTAGTAGATGCAGAATCATTTCGGTCTACTTATTGCGGACGTGATGCCTATATACATGATCATGCCTAGATATTCTCATAATTATGCACTTTTCTATCAATTGCTCGACAGTAATTTGTTCACCCACCGTAATACTTATGCTATCTTGAGAGAAGCTACTAGTGAAACCTATGGGCCCCGGGTCTATTTTCCATCATATAAGTTTCCAGTCTTATTTATTTTGCAATCTTTACTTTTAGTCTTTATCATAAAAATACCAAAAATATTATCTTATTATCTCTATCAGATCTCACTTTTGCAAGTGGCCGAGAAGGGATTGACAACCCCTTTATCGCGTTGGTTGCAAGGTTCTTATTTGTTTGTGTAGTTACGAGGGACTTGCGTGTGGCCTCCTACTGGATTGATACCTTGGTTCTCAAAAACTGAGGGAAGTACTTCACTACTTTGCTGCATCACCCTTTCCTCTTCAAGGGAAAACCAACGCATGCTCAAGAGGTAGCACATGGCTATTCAAATAGATAAACTTCCCTGCAGGGGTGCACCAGATTGCCCAACACGCTTGATCTCTCTGGCCGGACACACTTTCCTGGGCCAGGCCCGGCCTCGGAAGGTCAACACATCGCAGCCCCACCTAGACTCAACAAAGAGGTCAGCACGCTGGTCTAAATCCTAAGCGCGCAGGGGTCTGGGCCCATCGCCCATTGCACTCCTACACGTTGCGAGGGCGGCCGGAAGCAGACCTAGCCCCCTTAATACAAGCGAAGGCTTACGGTCCAATCTGGCGCGCGTCGCTCCGTCGCTGACGTCAAAAAGAGCTTCGACTTATATCACGACGTCGAGAGCCCATAACTGTTCCCACGTAGTTGGTTAGTGCGTATAGGCTTGATACGTCTCCAATGTATCTATAACTTTTTTATTGTTCCATGCTATATTATGTTCTGTTTTGGATGTTTAATGGGCTTTATTATACACTTTTATATTATTTTTGGGACTAACCTATTAACCGAAGGCCCAGCCCAAATTGCTGTTTTTTTTCCTATTTCAGAGTTTCGCAAAAAAGGATATCAAACGGAGTCCAAACGGAATGAAACCTTCGGGAACGTGATTTTCGGAACAAACGTGATCCAAAGGACTTGGAGTCTACGCAAAGCAATCAACAAGGAGAGCACGAGGTAGGGGGCGCGCCCTCCACCCTCGTGGGGCCCACGTTGCTCCACCGACGTACTTCTTCCTCCTATATATACCTATGTACCCCCGAACTATCAGATACGGAGGCAAAAACATATTTCCACCGCCGCGACCTTCTATACTCGTGAGATCCCATCTTGGGGCCTTTTCCGGCGCTCCGCCGGAGGGGGCATTGATCACGGAGGGCTTCTACATCAACAACACAGCCTCTCCGATGATGTGTGAGTAGTTTAACTCAGACCTTCGGGTCCATAGTTATTAGCTAGATGGCTTCTTCTCTCTCTTTGGATCTCAATACAAAGTTCTCCTCGATCTCTTGGAGATCTATTCGATGTAATCTTCTTTTGCGGTGTGTTTGTCGAGATCCGATGAATTGTGGGTTTATGATCAAGATTATCTATGAACAATATTTGAATCTTCTCTGAATTCCTTTATGTATGATTGGTTATCTTTGCAAGTCTCTTCGAATTATCAGTTTAGTTTGGCCTACTAGATTGATCTTTCTTGCAATGGGAGAAGTGCTTAGCTTTGGGTTCAATCTTGCGGTGTCCTTTCCCAGTGACAGCAGGGGCAGCAAGGCACATATTGTATTGTTGCCATCGAGGATAAAAAGATGGGGTTTATATCATATTGCATGAGTTTATCCCTCTACGTCATGTCATCTTAATTAAAGCATTACTCTGTTCTTATGAACTTAATACTCTAGATGCATGTTGGATAGCAGTCGATGTGTGGAGTAATAGTAGTAGATGCAGAATCGTTTCGATCTACTTATCGCCGACGTGATGCCTATATACATGATCATACCTAGATATTCTCATAACTACGCTCAATTCTATCAATTGCTCGACAGTAATTCGTTCACCCACCGTAATACTTATGCTCTTGAGAGAAGCCACTAGTGAAACCTATGGCCCCCGGGTCTATTCTCCATTATATTAATCCTCCAACACTTAGTTATTTCTATTGCCTTTTATTTTACTTTGCATCTTTATTTCTCTTTATCATAAAAATACCAAAAATATTGTATTATCATATATATCAGATCTCACTCTCGTAAGTGACCGCTGAGGGATTGACAACCCCTTTATCGCGTTGGTTGCGAGGTTCTTATTTGTTTGTGTAGGTGTGAGGGACTCGTGCATGATCTACTGGATTGATACCTTGGTTCTCGAAAACTGAGGGAAATACTTACGCTACTTTACTGCATCACCCTTTCCTCTTCAAGGGAAAACCAACGCAGTGCTCAAGAGGTAGCAAGAAGGATTTCTGGCGCCGTTGCCAGGGAGATTCGCGCCAACTCAAGTCAAGTCAAGACATACCAAGTACCCATCATAAACTCTTATCCCTCATATTACATTATTTGCCATTTGCCTCTCGTTTTCCTCTCCCCCACTTCACCCTTGCCATTTTATTCGCTCTCTCTTTTCCGTTCGCCTCTTTTTTGCTTGCTTTTTGTTTGCTCGTGTGTTGGATTGCTTGCTTGTTACGATGGCTCAAAATAATACTAAATTGTGTGACTTTACCAATACCAACAACAATGATTTTCTTAGCACTCTGATTGCTCCTCTTACCGATGCTGAATCTTGTGAAATTAATGCTACTTTGCTAAATCTTGACATGAAAAATCAATTCGCCGACCTTCCTAGTGAAGATGCCGCTACCCATCTAAATAGCTTCGTTGATTTGTGTGATATGCAAAAGAAGAAAGATGTGGACAATGATATTGTTAAATTGAAGCTATTTCCTTTTTCGCTTAGAGATCGTGCTAAAGTTTGGTTTTCGTCTTTGCCAAAAAATAGTATTGATTCATGGAATAAGTGCAAAGATGCTTTTATCTCTAAGTATTCCCCCCCCCCCCCCCCCCCGCTAAAATCATCTCTCTTAGAAATGATATCACGAATTTTAAGCAAGTTGATCATGAACATGTTGCACAATCTTGGGAGAGAACAAAATTGATGATACGTAATTGCCCTACACATGGTTTGAATCTTTGGATGATTATACAAAAAAATTATGCCGAATTGAACTTTTCTTCTAGGAATCTTTTAGATTTGGCCGCGGGAGGCACTTTTATGGAAATCACTTTAGGAGAAGCTACTAAACTCCTAGATAATATTATGGTTAATTATTCACAATGGCACACAGAAAGATCTACTAATAAAAAAGCGCATGCGATAGAAGAAATTAATGTCCTGAGTGAAAAGATGGATGAACTTATGAAATTATTTGCTACTAAAATTGTTTCTTATGATCCTAATGATATGCCTTTGTCTACTTTTATTGAGAATAATAATGAATCCATGGATGTGAATTTTGTTGGTAGGAATAATTTGGTAACAACTTGTATAGAGGAAACTTTAATCCTAGGCCGTTCCCTAGTAATTCCTCTAATAATTATGGTAATTCCTACAACAGTTATTATGGAAATTTTAATAAGATGCCCTCTGAATTTGAGACTAGTGTTAAGGAGTTTATGAATTCGCAAAAGAATTTCAATGCTTTGCTTGAAGAAAAATTGCTTAAGGTTGATGAATTGGCTATGAACATTGATAGAATTTCTCTTGATGTTGATTCTTTGAAACTTAGATCTATTCCACCTAAGCATGATATCAATGACTCTCTCAAAGCCATGATAATTTCCATTGATGAGTGCAAAGAAAGAACCGCTAGGATGCGTGCTAAGAAAGATTGCTTTGTGAAAGCATGTTCTTCTAAATTTTATGAGAATAAAGATGAAGATCTAAAAGTTATTGATGTGTCTCCTATTAAATCTTTGTTTTGCAATATGAATCTTGATAATTATGGAACTGAAGATGAGTCACCTTTACCTAGAAGGCGTTCCAAAAATCCGGAGTTTTTAGATCTTGATGCAAAAATTGGTAAAAGTGGGATTGAAGAGATCAAAACTTTAGATATTAATGAAACCACTATTTTGGATTTCAAGGAATTTAATTATGATAATTGCTCTTTGATAGATTGTATTTCCTTGTTGCAATCCGTGCTAAATTCTCCTCATGCTTATAGCCAAAATAAAGCTTTTAGTAAACATATCATTGATGCTTTGATGCAATCTTATGAAGAAAAAACTTGAGTTGGAAGTTTCTATCCCTAGAAAACTTTATGATGAGTGCGAACCTACTACTAAAATTAAAATTAAAGATCATGAATGCTATGCTTTGTGTGATTTGGGTGCTAGTGTTTCCACGATTCCAAAAACTTTGTGTGATTTGTTAGGTTTCCGTGAATTTGATGATTGCTCATTAAACTTGCACCTTGCGGATTCCACTATTAAGAAACCTAAGGGAAGAATTAATGATGTTCTTATTGTTGCAAATAGAAACTATGTGCCCGTAGATTTCATTGTTCTAGATATAGATTGCAATCCTTCATGTCCTATTATTCTTGGTAAACCTTTCCTTAGAACGATTGGTGCAATCATTCATATGAAGGAAGGAAATATTAGATTCCAATTTCCGTTATGGAAAGGCATGGAACACTTCCCTAGAAAGAAAATTAAATTACCATATGAATCTATTATGAGAGCTACTTATGGATTGCCTACCAGAGATGGCAGTACCTAGATCTATCCGTGTATTTATGCCTAGCTAGGGCGTTAAACGATAGCGCTCGTTGGGAGGCAACCCAATTTTATTTTAGTTTTTTTGCATATGTTTAGGAATAAATATTTGATCTAGCCTCTGGTTAGATTTTTTATGTTTTAATTAGTGTGTGTGCCAAGTTAAACCTGTAGGATCTTCTTGGATGATAGTTATCTGATCTTCCTGAAAATTCCAGAAACTTTCTCTTCACGAAAACAATTGTTAAAAATCACCAGAACATGATAAAATATTGATTCCAATTGCAGCATATCATTAAACAAATTGTTTATGTCGTCCTATTTTGGTAGATTGTTTTGAGTTCCAGAAGTTTGCGTTAGTTATAGATTACTACAGACTGTTCTGTTTTTGACAAATTCCGTTTTTCCTGTGTTGTTTGCTTATTTTGATAAATCTATGGTTATTAAAATAGTTTATAAACCATAAAGAAGTTGGAATACAGTATGTTTAACACCAATATAAATAAATAATAAGTTCATTACAGTACCTTGAAGTGGTGTTTTGTTTTCTTTCGCTAACGGAGCTTACGAGATTCTCTGTTGAGTCTTGTGTTGTGAAGTTTTCAAGTTTTGGGTAAAGATTTGATGGATTATGGAACAAGGAGTGGCAAGATCCTAAGCTTGGGGATACCCATGGCACCCCAAGATAATCTAAGGACACCAAAAAGCCAAAGCTTGGGGATGCCCCGGAAGGCATCCCCACTTTCGTCTTCGTCCATCGGTAACTTTACTTGGAGCTATATTTTTATTCACCACATGATATGTGTTTTGATTGGAGCATATTGCATGATTTGAGTCTTTGCTTTTTAGTTTACCACAATCATCCTCTCTGTACACACATTTTGAGAGAGACACACATGATTCAGAATTTATTAGAATACTCTATGTGCTTCACTTATTGAAGGAAATATGCCCTAGAGGCAATAATAAAGTTATTATTTATTTCCTTATATCATGATAAATGTTCATTATTCATGCTAGAATTGTATTAACCGGAAACATAATACTTGTGTGAATACATAGACAAACAGAGTGTCACTAGTATGCCTCGACTTGACTAGCTCATTGATCAAAGATGGTTATGTTTCCTAACCATAGACATGTGTTGTCATTTGATTAACGGGATCACATCATTTGGAGAATGATGTGATTGACATGACCCATTCCATTAGCTTAGCACCCGATCGTTTAGTATCTTGCTATTGCTTTCTTCATGACTTATACATGTTCCTATGACTATGAGATTATGGAACTCCCGTTTGCCGGAGGAACACTTTGTGTGCTACCAAATGTCACAACATAACTTGGTGATTATAAAGGAGCTCTACAGGTGTCTCCGAAGGTACATGTTGGGTTGGCGTATTTCGAGATTAGGATTTGTCACTCCGATTGTCAGAGAGGTATCTCTGGGCCCTCTCGGTAATGCACATCACATAAGCCTTGCAAGCATTGCAACTAATGAGTTACTTGTGAGATGATGTATTACGGAACGAGTAAAGAGACTTGCCGGTAACGAGATTGAAGTAGGTATTAAGATACCGACGATCGAATCTCGGGCAAGTAACTTACCAATGACAAAGGGAACAACGTATGTTGTTATGCGGTGTGACCGATAAAGATCTTCATAGAATATGTAGGAGCCAATATGAGCATCCAGGTCCCGCTATTGGTTATTGACCGGAGACGTGTCTCGGTCATGTCTACATTGTTCTCGAACCCGTAGGGTCCGCACGCTTAACGTTACGATGACAGTTTCATTATGAGTTTATATGTTTTGATGTACCGAAGGTTGTTCGGAGTCCCGGATGTGACCACGGACATAATGAGGAGTCTCGAAATGGTCGAGACATGATGATTGATATATTGGACGACTATATTTGGACACCGGAAGTGTTCTGGAGAAGTATCGGATTAAACCGGAGTGCCGGAGGGTTATCGGTAACCCTGGGGGAACTAATGGGCCTTGTTGGGCCTTAGTGGAGAGAGAGAGGGGTGGCCAGGGCTGGCCGCGCGCCCCTTCCCCTTTGGTCCGAATTGGACTAGGAGAGGGGGGCGACGCCCCCCTTTCCTTCTCCCTCTCCCTCTCCTTCCTTCCCCCTCTCTCCCTTTAGGTGGAAACCTACTAGGACTTGGAGTCCTAGTAGGATTCCCCTCTTGGGGGCGCGCCATAGAGGGCCGGCCGGCCTCCCCCTTGCTCCTTTATATACGGGGGCAGGGGCGCACCCTAGAGACACAACAATTGATCATTGATCTCTTAGCCGTGTGCGGTGCCCCCCTCCACCATAATCCTCGATAATATTGTAGCGGTGCTTAGGTGAAGCCTTGCGATGGTAGAACATCAAGATCGTCACCACCCCATCGTGCTAATGAAACTCTTCCCCGACATTCTGCTGGATCGGAGTACGGGGATCGTCATCGAGCTGAACGTGTGCTAGAACTCGGAGGTGCCGTAGTTTCGGTGCTTGATCGGTCGGGCCGTGAAGATGTACGACTACATCAACCGCGTTGTTATAATGCTTCCGCTTTCGGTCTACGAGGGTACGTGGACAACACTCTCCCCTCTTGTTGCTATGCATCATCATGATCTTGCGTGTGCGTAGGAATTTTTTTGAAATTACTACGTTCCCAACAGTGGCATCCGAGCCTGGTTTTATGCGTTGATGTTATATGCACGAGTATAACACAAGTGAGTTGTGGGCGATATAAGTCATACTGCTTACCAGCATGTCATAATTTGGTTCGGCGGTATTGTTGGATGAAGCGGCCCGGACCGACATTACGCGTACGCTTACGCGAGACTGGTTCTACCGACGTGCTTTGCACACAGGTGGCTGGCGGGTGTCAGTTTCTCCAACTTTAGTTGAACCGAGTGTGGCTATGCCCGGTCCTTGCGAAGGTTAAAACAGCACCAACTTGACAAACTATCATTGTGGTTTTTATGAGTAGGTAAGAATAGTTCTTGCTAAGCCCAGTAGCAGCCACGTAAAATTTGCAACAACAAAGTAGAGGATGTCTAACTTGTTTTTGTGGGGTATGTTGTGATGTGATATGGTCAAGACATGATGCTAAATTTTATTGTATGAGATGATCATGTTTTGTAACCGAGTTATCGGCAACTGGCAGGACCCATATGGTTGTCGCTTTATTGTATGCAATGCAATCGCCCTGTAATGCTTTACTTTATCACTAAGCGGTAGCGATAGTCGTAGAAGCATAATATTGGCGAGACGACAATGATGCTACGATGGAGATCAAGGTGTCGCGCCGGTGACGATGGTGATCATGACGTTGCTTCGGAGATGGAGATCACAAGCACAAGATGATGGCCATATCATATCACTTATATTGATTGCATGTGATGTTTATCTTTTATGCATCTTATCTTGCTTTGATTGACGGTAGCATTATAAGATGATCTCTCACTAAATTTCAAGACAAAAGTGTTCTCCCTGAGTATGCACCGTTGCCAAAGTTTGTCGTGCCCAGACACCACGTGATGATCGGGTGTGATAAGCTCTACGTCCATCTACAACGGGTGCAAGCCAGTTTTGCACACGCAAAATACTCAGGTTAAACTTGACGAGCCTAGCATATGCAGATATGGCCTTAGATATAGTAGATATGATCAACATAGTGATGTTCACCATTGAAAACTACTCCATTTCACGTGATGATCGGTTATGGTTTAGTTGATTTGGATCACATGATCACTTAAAAGATTAGAGAGATGTCTTTCTAAGAGGGAGTTCTTAAGTAATATGATTAACTGAACTTAAATTTATTATGAACTTAGTACCTGATAGTATCTTGCTTGTTTATGTTTGATTGTAGATAGATGGCCCGTGCTGTTGTACCGTTCAATTTTAATGCGTTCCTTGAGAAAGCAAAGTTGAAAGATGGTGGTAGCAATTACACGGACTAGGTCCGTAACTTGAGGATTATCCTCATTGCTACACAGAAGAATTACGTCCTGGAAGCACCGCTGGGTGCCAGGCCTGCTGCTGATGCAACTGACGACGTTAAGAACGTCTGGCAGTGCAAAGCTGATGACTACTCGATAGTTCAATGTGCCATGCTTTATGGCTTAGAACCGGGTCTTCAACGACGTTTTCAACGTCATGGAGCATATGAGATGTTCTAGGAGTTGAAGTTAATATTTCAAGCAAATGCCCGGATTGAGATATGAAGTCTCCAATAAGTTCTATAGCTGCAAGATGGAGGAGAACAGTTCTGTCAGTGAGCATATACTCAAAATGTCTGGGTATAATAATCACTTGATTCAACTAGGAGTTAATCTTTCGGATGATTGCGTCATTGATAGAATTCTCCAATCACTGCCACCAAGCTCCAAGAGCTTCGTGATGAACTATAATATGCAAGGGATGGACAAGACAATTCATGAGCTCTTCGCAATGCTAAAGGCTACGGAGGTAGAAATCAAGAAGGAGCATCAAGTGTTGATGGTCAACAAGACCACTAGTTTCAAGAAAAAGGGCAAAGGGAAGAAGAAGGGGAACTTCAAGAAGAACAGCAAGCAAGTTGCTGCTCGGGAGAAGAAACCCAAATCTGGACCTAAGCCTGAAACTAAGTGCTTCTACTGCAAGCAGACTGGTCACTGGAAGCGGAACTGCCCCAAGTATTTTGCGGATAAGATGGATGGCAAAGTGAACAAAGGTATATGTGATATACATGTTATTGATGTGTACCTTACTAGAGCTCGCAGTAGCACCTGGGTATTTGATACTGGTTCGGTTGCTAATATTTGCAACTCGAAACAGGGACTACGGATTAAGCGAACACTGGCAAAGGACGAGGTGACGATGCGCGTGGGAAATGGTTCTAAAGTCGATGTGATCGCGGTTAGCACGCTACCTCTACATCTACCTTCGGGATTACTATTAGACCTAAATAATTGTTATTTGGTGCCAGCGTTGAGCATGAACATTATATCTGGATCTTGTTTGATGCGAGACGGTTATTCATTTAAATCAGAGAATAATGGTTGTTCTATTTATATGAGTATCTTTTATGGTCATGCACCCTTGAAGAGTGGTCTATTTTTGATGAATCTCGATAGTAGTGATACACATATTCATAATGTTGAAGCCAAAAGATGCAGAGTTGATAATGATAGTGCAACTTATTTGTGGCACTGCCGTTTAGGTCATATCGGTGTAAAGCACATGAAGAAACTCCATACTGATGGACTTTTGGAACCACTTGATTATGAATCTCTTGGTACTTGCGAACCGTGCCTCATGGGCAAGATGACTAAAACGCCGTTCTCCGGTACTATGGAGAGAGCAACAGATTTGTTGGAAATCATACATACATATGTATGTGGTCCGATGAATGTTGAGGCTCGTGGCGGATATCGTTATTTTCTCACCTTCACAGATGATTTAAGCAGATATGGGTATATCTACTTAATGAAACATAAGTCTGAAACATTTGAAAAGTTTAAAGAATTTCAGAGTGAAGTTGAAAATCATTGTAACAAGAAAATAAAGTTTCTACGATCTGATCGAGGAGGAGAATATTTGAGTTACGAGTTTGGTCTACATTTGAAACAATGTGGAATAGTTTCGCAACTCACGCCACCCAGAACACCATAGCGTAATGGTGTGTCCGAACGTCGTAATCGTACTTTACTAGATATGGTGCGATCTATGATGTCTCTTACAGATTTACCGCTATCGTTTTGGGGTTATGCTTTAGAGACGGCCGCATTCACGTTAAATAGGGCACCATCGAAATCCGCTGAGATGACGCCTTATGAACTGTGGTTTGGCAAGAAACCAAAGTTGTCGTTTCTGAAAGTTTGGGGCTGCGATGCTTATGTGAAAAAAACTTCAACCTGATAAGCTCGAACCCAAATCGGAGAAATGTGTCTTCATAGGATACCCAAAGGAGACTGTTGGGTACACCTACTATCACAGATCCGAAGGCAAAACATTCGTTACTAAGAATGGATCCTTTCTATAGAAGGAGTTTCTCTCGAAACAAGTGAGTGGGAGGAAAGTGGAACTTGATGAGGTAACTATACCTGCTCCCTTATTGGAAAGTAGTAGATCACAGAAACCGGTTTCTGTGACACCTACACCAATTAGTGAGGAAGCTAACGATGATGATCATGAAACTTCAGATCAAGTTACTACCGAACCTCGTAGATCAACCAGAGTAAGATCTGCACCAGAGTGGTATGGTAATCCTGTTCTGGAAGTCATGCTACTAGATCATGGTGAACCTACGAAGTATGAAGAAGTGATGGTGAGCCCAGATTCCGCAAAATGGCTAGAAGCCATGAAATCTGAGATGGGATCCATGTATGAGAACAAACTGTGGACTTTGGTTGACTTGCCCGATGATCGGCAAGCAATTGAGAATAAATGGATCTTCAAGAAGAAGACTGACGCTGACGGTAATGTTACTGTCTACAAAGCTCGACTTGCTGCGAAAAGTTTTCGACAAGTTCAAGGGATTGACTACGATGAGACCTTCTCACCCGTAGCGATGCTTAAGTCTGTCCGAATCATGTTAGCAATTGCCGCATTTATGATTATGAAATTTGGCAGATGGATGTCAAAACTGCATTCCTGAATGGATTTCTAGAAGAAGAGTTGTATATGATGCAACCGGAAGGTTTTATCGATCCAAAGGGAGCTAATAAAGTGTGCAAGCTCCAGCGATCCATTTATGGACTGGTGCAAGCCTCTCGGAGTTGGAATAAACGCTTTGATAGTGTGATCAAAGCATTTGGTTTTATACAGACTTTTGGAGAAGCCTGTATTTACAAGAAAGTGAGTGGGAGCTCTGTAGCATTTCTGATATTATATGTGGATGACATATTACTGATCGGAAATGATATATAATTTCTGGATAGCATAAAGGGATACTTGAATAAGAGTTTTTCAATGAAGGACCTCGGTGAAGCTGCTTACGTATTGGGCATTAAGATCTATAGAGATAGGTCAAGACGCTTAATTGGACTTTCACAAAGCACATACCTTGACAAAGTTTTGAAGAAGTTCAAAATGGATCAGGCAAGGAAAGGATTCTTGCCTGTGTTACAAGGTGTGAAGTTGAGTAAGACTCAATGCCCGACCACTGCAGAAGATAGAGAGAAAATGAAAGATGTTCCCACAGGCTCTATCATGTATGCAATGCTGTGTACCAGACCTGATGTGTGCCTTGCTATAAGTCTGGCAGGGAGGTACCAAAGTAATCCAGGAGTGGATCACTGGACAGCGGTCAAGAACATCCTGAAGTACCTGAAAAGGACTAAGTGTATGTTTCTCGTATATGGAGGTGACAAAGAGCTCATCGTAAATGGTTACGTTGATGCAAGCTTTGACACTGATCCGGACGATTCTAAATCGCAAACCGGATACGTGTTTACATTAAACGGTGGAGCTGTCAGTTGGTGCAGTTCTAAACAAAGCGTCGTGGCGGGATCTACATGTGAAGCGGAGTACATAGCTGCTTCGGAAGCAGCAAACGAAGGAGTCTGGATGAAGGAGTTCATATCCGATCTAGGTGTCATACCTAGTGCATCGGGTCCAATGAAAATCTTTTGTGACAATACTGGTGCAATTGCCTTGGCAAAGGAATCCAGATTTCACAAGAGAACCAAGCACATCAAGAGACGCTTCAATTCCATCCGGGATCTAGTCCAGGTGGGCGACATAGAGATTTGCAAGATACATACGGATATGAATGTTGCGGACCCGTTGACTAAGCCTCTTCCACGTGCAAATCATGATCAGCACCAAGGCTCCATGGGTGTTAGAATCATTACTGTATAATCTAGATTATTGACTCTAGTGCAAGTGGGCGACTGAAGGAAATATGCCCTAGAGGCAATAATAAAGTTATTATTTATTTCCTTATATCATGATAAATGTTTATTATTCATGCTAGAATTGTATTAACCGGAAACATAATACTTGTGTGAATACATAGACAAACAGAGTGTCACTAGTATGCCTCTACTTGACTAGCTCGTTGATCAAAGATGGTTATGTTTCCTAACCATAGACATGTATTGTCATTTGATTAACGGGATCACATCATTAGGAGAATGATGTGATTGACATAACCCATTCCATTAGCTTAGCACCCGATCGTTTAGTAAGTTGCCATTGCTTTTCTTCATGACTTATACATGTTCCTATGACTATGAGATTATGCAACTCCCGTTTGCCGGAGGAACACTTTGTGTGCTACCAAACGTCACAACATAACTGGGTGATTATAAAGGAGCTCTACAGGTGTCTCCGAAGGTACATGTTGGGTTGGCGTATTTTGAGATTAGGATTTGTCACTCCGATTGTCGGAGAGGTATCTCTGGGCCCTCTCGGTAATGCACATCACATAAGCCTTGCAAGCATTGCAACTAATGAGTTAGTTGTGAAATGATGTATTACGGAACAAGTAAAGAGACTTGCCGGTAACGAGATTGAACTAGGTATTAACATACCGACGATCGAATCTCGGGCAAGTAACATACCGATGACAAAGGGAACAACGTATGTTGTTATGCGGTCTGACCGATAAAGATCTTCGTAGAATATGTAGGAGCCAATATGAGCATCCAGGTCCCGCTATTGGTTATTGACCGGAGACGTGTCTCGGTCATGTCTACATTGTTCTCGAACCCGTAGGGTCCGCACGCTTAACGTTACGTTGACAGTTTCATTATGAGTTTATATGTTTTGATGTACCGAAGGTTGTTCGGAGTCCCGGATGTGACCACGGACATAATGAGGAGTCCCGAAACGGTCGAGACATGAAGATTGATATATTGGACGACTATACTCGGACACCGAAAGTGTTCTGGAGAAGTATCGGATTAAACCGGAGTGCCGGAGGGTTATCGGTAACCCCGGGGAACTAATGGGCCTTGTTGGGCTTTAGTGGAGAGAGAGAGAGGCGGCCAGGGCTGGCCGCGCGCCCCCTCCCCCTTTGGTCCGAATTGGACTAGGAGAGGGGGGGCGGCGCCCCCCTTTCCTTCTCTCTCTCCCTCTCCTTCCTTCCCCCTCTCTCCCTTTAGGTGGAAACCTACTAGGACTTGGAGTCCTAGTAGGATTCCCCTCTTAAGGGCACGCCATAGAGGGCCGGCCGGCCTCCCCCTTGCTCCTTTATATACGGGGGCAGGGGCGCACCCTAGAGACACAACAATTGATCATTGATCTCTTAGCCGTGTGCGGTGCCCCCCTCCACCATAATCCTCGATAATATTGTAGCGGTGTTTAGGCGCAGCCTTGCGATGGTAGAACATCAAGATTGTCTCCACGCCATCGTGCTGATGAAACTCTTCCCCGACATTTTGCTGGATCGGAGTCCGGGGATCGTCATCGAGCTGAACGTGTGCTAGAACTCGGAGGTGCCGTAGTTTCGGTGCTTGATCGGTCGGGCCGTGAAGACGTAGGACTACATCAACCGCGTTGTTATAACGCTTCCGCTTTCGGTCTACGAGGGTACGTGGACAACACTCTCCCCTCTCGTTGCTATGCATCATCATGATCTTGCGTGTGCGTAGGAATTTTTTTTGAAATTACTACGTTCCCCAACAGTGGCATCCGAGCCTGGTTTTATGCATTGATGTTATATGCACGAGTAGAACACAAGTGAGTTGTGGGCGATATAAGTCATACTGCTTACCAGCATGTCATACTTTGGTTCGGCGGTATTGTTGGATGAAGCGGCCCGGACCGACATTACGCGTACGCTTACGCGAGACTGGTTCTACCGACGTGCTTTGCACACAGGTGGGTGGCGGGTGTCAGTTTCTCCAACTTTAGTTGAACCGAGTGTGGCTACGCCCGGTCCTTGCGAAGGTTAAAACAGCACCAACTTGACAAACTATCATTATGGTTTTGATGTGTAGGTAAGAACGGTTCTTGCTAAGCCCAGTAGCAGCCACGTAAAATTTGCAACAACAAAGTAGAGGACGTCTAACTTGTTTTTGCAGGGTATGTTGTGATGTGATATGGTCAAGACATGATGCTAAATTTTATTGTATGAGATGATCATGTTTTGTAACCGAGTTATCGGTAACTAGCAGGACCCATAAGGTTGTCGCTTTATTGTATGCAATGCAATCGCCCTGTAATGCTTTACTTTATCACTAAGCGGTAGCGATAGTCGTAGAAGCATAATATTGGCGAGACGACAACGATGCTACGATGGAGATCAAGGTGTCGCGCCGGTGATGATGGTGATCATGACGTTGCTTCGGAGATGGAGATCACAAGCACAAGATGATGGCCATATCATGTCACTTATATTGATTGCATGTGATGTTTATCTTTTATGCATCTTATCTTGCTTTGATTGACGGTAGCATTATAAGATGATCTCTCACTAAATTTCAAGATAATAGTGTTCTCCCTGAGTATGCACCGTTGCCAAAGTTTGTCGTGCCCAGACACCACGTGATGATCGGGTGTGATAAGCTCTACGTTCATCTACAACGGGTGCAAGCCAGTTTTGCACACGCAGAATACTCAGGTTAAACTTGACGAGCCTAGCATATGCAGATATGGCCTCGGATATTGTAGATATGATCAACATAGTGATGTTCACCATTGAAAACTACTCCATTTCACGTGATGATCGGTTATGGTTTAGTTGATTTGGATCACATGATCACTTAAAAGATTAGAGAGATGTCTTTCTAAGTGGGAGTTCTTAAGTAATATGATTAAGTGAACTTAAATTTATTATGAACTTAGTACCTGATAGTATCTTGCTTGTTTATGTTTGATTGTAGATAGATGGCCCGTGCTGTTGTACCGTTGAAATTTAATGTGTTCCTTGAGAAAGCAAAGTTGGAAGATGATGGTAGCAATTACACGGACTGGGTCCGTAACTTGAGGATTATCCTCATTGCTACACAGAAGAATTACGTCCTGGAAGCACCGCTGGGTGCTAGGCCTGCTGCTGATGCAACTGACGACGTTAAGAACGTCTGGCAGAGCAAAGCTGATGACTACTCGATAGTTCAATGTGCCATGCTTTACGGCTTAGAACCGGGTCTTCAACGACGTTTTGAACGTCATGGAGCATATGAGATGTTCTAGGAGTTGAAGTTAATATTTCAAGCAAATGCCCGGATTAAGAGATATGAAGTCTCCAATAAGTTCTATAGCTGCAAGATGGAGGAGAACAGTTCTGTCAGTGAGCATATACTCAAAATGTCTGGGTATAATAATCACTTGATTCAACTGGGAGTTAATCTTCCGGATGATTGCGTCATTGACAGAATTCTCCAATCACTGCCACCAAGCTGCAAGAGCTTCGTGATGAACTATAATATGCAAGGGATGGACAAGACAATTCATGAGCTCTTCGCAATGCTAAAGGCTGCGGAGGTAGAAATCAAGAAGGAGCATCAAGTGTTGATGGTCAACAAGACCACTAGTTTCAAGAAAAAGGGCAAAGGGAAGGAAGAAGGGGAACTTCAAGAAGAACAGCAAGCAAGTTGCTGCTCAGGAGAAGAAACCCAAATCTGGACCTAAGCCTGAAACTGAGTGCTTCTACGACTGATCTGCAAGATAGAGATTTGCAAGAAGGTGGGAGACATAGAGATTTGCAAGATACATACGGATCTGAATGTTGCAGACCCGTTGACTAAGCCTCTTCCACGTGCAAAACATGATCAGCACCAAGGCTCCATGGGTGTTAGAATCACTACTGTATAATCTAGATTATTGACTCTAGTGCAAGTGGGAGACTGAAGGAAATATGCCCTAGAGGCAATAATAAAGTTATTATTTATTTCCTTATATCATGATAAATGTTTATTATTCATGCTAGAATTATATTAACCGGAAACATAATACTTGTGTGAATACATAGACAAACAGAGTGTCACTAGTATGCCTCTACTTGACTAGCTCGTTGATCAAAGATGGTTATGTTTCCTAACCATAAACATGTGTTGTCATTTGATTAACGGGATCACATCATTAGGAGAATGATGTGATTGACATGACCCATTCCATTAGCTTAGCACCCGATCGTTTAGTAAGTTGCCATTGCTTTTCTTCATGACTTATACATGTTCCTATGACTATGAGATTATGCAACTCCCGTTTGCCGGAGGAACACTTTGTGTGCTACCAAACGTCACAACGTAACTGGGTGATTATAAAGGAGCTCTACAGGTGTCTCCAAAGGTACATGTTGGGTTGGCGCATTTCGAGATTAGGATTTTTCACTGCGATTGTCGAAGAGGTATCTCTGGGCCCTCTCGGTAATGCACATCACATAAGCCTTGCAAGCATTGCAACTAATGAGTTAGTTGTGAGATGATGTATTACGGAACGAGTAAAGAGACTTGTCGGTAATGAGATTGAACTAGGTAGTAAGATACCGACGATCGAATCTCGGGCAAGTAACATACCGATGACAAAGGGAACAACGTATGTTGTTATGCGGTCTGACTGATAAAGATCTTCGTAGAATATGTAGGAGCCAATATGAGCATCCAGGTTCCGCTATTGGTTATTAACCGGATACGTGTCTCGGTCATGTCTACATTGTTCTCGAACCCGTAGGGTCCGCACGCTTAACGTTATGATGACAGTTTCATTATGAGTTTATATGTTTTGATGTACCAAAGTATGTTCGGAGTCCCGGATGTGATCACGGACATAACGAGGAGTCTCGGAATGGTCGAGACATGAAGATTGATATATTGGACGACAATATTCGGACACGGAAGTGTTCTGGAGAAGTATCGGATTAAACCGGAGTGCGGGAGGGTTATCGGTAACCTCGGGGGAACTAATGGGCCTTGTTGGGCCTTAGTGGAGAGAGAGAGGGGCGGCCAGGGCTGGCCGCGCGCCCCCTCTTCCTCTGGTCCGAATTGGACTAGGAGAGGGGGGCGGCGCCCCCCTTTCCTTCTCCCTCTTCCTCTCCTTCCTTCCCCCTCTCTCCCTTTAGGTGGAAACCTACTAGGAATTGGAGTCCTAGTAGGATTCCCCTCTTGGGGGCGCGCCATAGAGGGCCGGCCGGCCTCCCCCTTGCTCCTTTATATACGGGGGCAGGGGCACCCTAGAGACACAACAATTGATCATTGATCTCTTAGCCGTGTGCGGTGCCCCCCTCCACCATAATCCTCGATAATATTGTAGCGGTGCTCAGGCGAAGCCCTGCGACGGTAGAACATCAAGATCGTCACCAAGCCGTCGTGCTGACGAAACTCTTCCCCGACATTCTGCTAGATTGGAGTCTGGGGATCGTCATCGAGCTGAATGTGTGCTAGAACTCGGAGGTGCCGTAGTTTCGGTGCTTGATCGGTCGGGCCGTGAAGACATACGACTACATCAACCGCGTTGTTGTAACGCTTGCGCTTTCGGTCTACGAGGGTACGTGGACAACACTCTCCCCTCTCGTTGCTATGCATCACCATGATCTTGCGTGTGCGTAGGATTTTTTTTGAAATTACTACGTTCCCCAACACTTATATCTTTTGAGCTATATAGTTTTTGCTCTAGTGGTTCACTTATATCTTTTAGAGCACGGTGGTGGATTTGTTTTATGGAAAATATTGTTCTCTCATGCTTCACTTATATTATTTTGAGAGTCCTACAAAATAGCATGGTAATTTGCTTTAACTATGATAGGCATCCAACATTAGTAAAAAAGTTCTTATGAGTGTGTTGAATACTATGAGAAGTTTGATGCTTGATAATTGTTTTGAGATATGAAGATGGTGATATTAGAGTCATGCTAGTTGAGTGTCACGCCCAAGATGTGACCCTATCCTAAAGGAACTCGAAGGTCCCACCAAGGATAGAAGCGCATCTTGAAGACGCTTTTGCATCGTGGATATCATTACATCAACATTACATAATAGTGGGGATACAACCAAGTCATACAATGTCACATGAATACAAAAATACATCATATACAAGAACAACATCTGACTACGGACGAAACATAAACAGAAACTCAAACGACATCCCCCTGCTAGCCCAGGCTGTCGACCAGGAACCTAACCCAAGATCGACGAAGAAGGACTCCAGCACAAACAAACATCGCTCTCCGTCGGTGTACTAAAGTAGGGGTACCCTAGTATCCCGAACTTGTGCACGGGCAGTCGCAGCACCCCGCGGCAAGGCCCGCCAGGTGATCTCCAAGGCTCTCTACGGTTCCTTTGGAGCCATTCGAGAACAAAGTATTTAAGCCAAGGAGACAAGTCCCCGGCAAGAGGAGCTTGCCGGGAAGGCCGCTCGAGGCACAAGACCCCGGCAAGAGGAGCTTGCCGGGAAGGCCAACCAGAGCATCTCAAAGAACCCGCCGCGACGCGCCGCGCGTCCCGGCAGGACTCGGCGAGCGACAAGCTCCCGGACGCAGCAAGACAACGGCCGCGGCAAGGCACTTGCCGCGGCGGGCAACCACTCTGTACCCGCGCTCCAGCTCGCCCACCTACGTGTCGCTCCGGGACCCTTCCTGGCGTACGTGGCGGGAGGCTGTGCAGCCAGGGGTACACTGTGGCATGCAGCGCTGACAAGATCGCCATCATGGCAAGCGGTGGCGCCCCTGACGGTCCCTTTTCTGCACCGTCTGGGCGACGTAGATAGGCATTTAATGCCTTTGTCCCCTGCCGTCAGGGTTAGGTATGATACACTGTGTAGGTAGCTGTACCTACCACATCATATTTCCATTTTTGCCCTTACCTACGTTGCCACCTGTTGGAGACCCCTTGAACATATAAAAGGAGGCCCATGCACAACGTAGGAAGGGATCGGACCCTGGAGAGCGATCTCTGAGAGGAAAACAGAAGAACGCTCGGTCTCGTTAGCTGCTTGAGTGTACTGTAGCACTCAGCGCTGCCGAGCAAGAACTCAATACAATCCACAAAGCAGCAGTAGGAGTATTATCTCTCCAGAGAGCTCCGAAGCTAGGTAAACCCCCCCCCCCCCCCCCGCGTGCCTCGCCTCGATCCGCTCTTCGCGCGACCTCCGCCCCCCGCCGAACCGAGAAGGGGCTCCGTCCCCATAGGTGCTTGGGGAGCCAGAAAACCCCGGCATCTTTGGCGCGCCACGTAGGGGGCGTCGAGGTTGTGTGAACCTGATCCGGCGTTTACGCGAGCTAAATCTTCATCGACTTCATCGACATGCCGCCGAAGAAGAAGGCTTCAGAGGCGGCTGCGCCGTCCGCGTCGAATCCACCGCTGCTGCAGCAAACGGCCGGTGGGGAGGATGCCGGCATAAGAACGGGCGTCGACGAGGGAGCCCATGGTGCCACCAAGTCCAAGGACAAGACCGCGCTGCCCGTCGACGGCGTAGTCGGCTCCCACGACGACCGGGCATCCGTAGATGCCCCGCGCCCATCTCAAGAGGCGCAGGACTGGCAGCGCCATGGTACTCACGGTACCATACGCTCGCTGGACCCAAATCGAGCTGGCGGATCCCGGGATGCTCAAGGCCAACATGCATGCCAACGTGCTGGCGCGAGCGAGGCACGGTCGCCTGGACGGAATACTGCTCCTTCTAACATCGTTGGAAGTCTGAGCATATCCCGCTCCTTGCTCCATTCGCCACCGCTACCCGCCACTCCAGCAGAAGCTTTGGCCCGGGCTCAACTACTCCTAGACTTCCCTCCAACGCTAGACAAGATCGACGACTGGAGGGCCACCATTCAGAGTCTCATCGGCTTCGCCAACGGTGACACTCCACGGCCGGCGACCACATCGCAGCCCCGGCAGGCCAGCCAAGTGCGAGCCGATGGCGACAAAACCGGTGGGGGTGCAACCACCGTGCACTCTCCGCCCCAAAGGCCAAGATCGCCGACTCGCCGGGTCCACCACGACAGCGACTCCACTGCTTCCTCAGATCCACAAACTCGTCGCGATCAGCGCCACGTTCTTCACGAACGGCAGCAAGAGGACGCTCGTATCCCGCATCGAGCGCCGAAGAGAAACGCGGCGTCAATCAGACCGATGCGCTGGCCCCGCTGTCGACGTGCAAGCGCCAGGGGAACGAGGCGACCTGCCGTACGCGGTAGGTTGCCCTGCGTTTACTCGTGAGCTGCGGCAAGTCCAGTGGCCCAGCACGAAGAATTTCAAGCCAGACATACCAGAGAAGTACGACGGCAGGCTGCATCCGTCGGAGTTCCTCAACATCTACACCATCACGGTGCAGGCTGCCAGGGGGCGAGACGACAAGATCCTCGCCAATTACTTCCCTCTGGTGCTCAAGCCCAACGTCAGGTCCTGGCTCATGCACTTGCCGGAAAACTCCATATCTTCTTGGGCAGACCTATGCCATCAGTTTGTCGGCGCCTTTATAGGCGGCCACAAACCTCATGGCCAGGAGAGTGATCTTCACCTGCTTGCCCACAAGGAAGGGGAGCCTCTACGCAAGTACATCCAGAGATTCAGCCAAGTGCAACGCAACATCCCAGACGTCCACCCTGCCGCGGTCATCAGTGCGTTCCACCAGAACGTGCGTAACCGCAGGATGCGGGAGGAGATGGCGATGTGCAAGATCAGAGACGTCAGTTAGCTGTATGCCCTGGCCGACAGATGTGCACGTGCCGAGGAAGGGAGGAAACTCCCCGGAGAGAACGTAGGAACAGGGGGATCATCAAGCTCCGGCTGAACCGCAGGTTCTCGCCGTAGAAGCGGATGCTCCCGCATCAGCAGATATGCCTTTAGTCCTTGTTGTCGAGCCACAGGCTCCAGCATGGGCACAGCAGATCGTCCGTTTCCTCCAGTCAGGAGAACTTCCCGAAGAGCCAGAAGAAGCGGAAAGAGTAGCCCGACAGTCTAGTATGTACCAGTTCGTTGACAACGCACTGTACAGAAGAAGACTCAACGGAGTGAAATTGAAGTGTATCCCCCGGGAAGATGGACAGAAGCTGTTGGCAGAGATACATGGAGGCATTTGTGGTCACCACATTGGCGTAAGAGCGCTTGCCGGCAAAGCATTCCGGCAGGGCTTCTTTTGGCCGACAGCCCTCCAGGATGCAACTGCACAAGTAACCAAGTGTGAAGCGTGCCAGTTCCATTCCAAGTAGATACACCAGCCAGCTCAAGCTCTCCAGACGATCCCTTTATCCTGGCCCTTTTTGGTCTAGGGGCTCGACATCCTCGGCCCCTTCCCCCGAGCAGTCGGGGGCTTTGAGTACTTGTACGTTGCAATCGACAAGTTCACAAAGTGGCCAGAAGTGGAACCAGTGAGGAAGGTGACAACACAGTCAGCAGTCAAGTTCTTCAGGTCGATTGTTTGCCGCTTCGGAATCCCTAACAGGATCATCACCGACAAACGATACACAATTTACGAGTCGCACCTTCATGCAGTACGTCCAAGACCTTGGCGCCAAGGTCTGCTTCGCTTCTGTTGCTCACCCCAGGAGCAACGGTCAAGCAGAGAGGGTAAATGTTGAAGTGCTGCGTGGGCTCAAGACCCGGACTTTCGACAGGCTGCACAAGTGCGGAAGGAACTGGATCGAGGAGCTGCCGGTGGTTCTTTGGTCGATCAGGACGACGCCAAATCGAGCCACTGGCCAGACACCTTTCGCTCTAGTTTATGGAGCAGAGGCAGTTATCCCCACGGAACTCGTATACGGGTCACCTCGAGTGCTCGCTTATGATGAGCTTGAGCAAGAGCAGCTGCGACAAGATGACGCGCTGCTCCTTGAGGAAGATCGTCTTCAGGCTGTTGTACGAGCTGCTCGATACCAGCAAGCTTTGCGCCGCTACCATAGCCGCAAAGTTAAAGCCAGAAGTCTCGAGGAAGGCGACCTTGTTCTTCGGCGCGTTCATTCCGCCAAGAATTCCAACAAGTTGACGCCGAAGTGGGAAGGCCCTTACCGGGTGAAATGAGTCACTAGGCCTGGCGCTGTCCGCCTTGAGACCGAGGATGGCTTTCCGGTGAGCAACTCCTGGAACATCGAGCATCTTCGTAAGTTTTACCCGTAAGGCGCGGTTGTCGGACCCTGTCCGGCAACCACCATTTTGTACAAGTCTTGCCGCTGTTGCATGTAATCCTTTGTACAAAGCCAGGCGCAGACCCTGTGCATAAATAAAACTCACGTGCTCCGCACACCCTGTCAATTTCATGCCTTTCTGCATGAATTATCTGACACTTTGTGCAGCGAGCCCCCTCGGTAAGCAATAACGAGCCATAAGGCTCCATACTATTGTTTTCTCTTTTCTCTTTTTTCTCAAGGAAAGGAAGGATCCTTCGCCCACAAGTTGACCGGGGGGGAGGAGAAGATAATGGTATGGACCCGGCGTCGTTCGGGAAAAATTTTGCCTTGCCGGGGAGCAAACGACAGAAAAGCTAAGTGCCAAAGTTTGAGCAATCAGAATTCTTAACTTTAAGTTACTTTCCTTGAACGACCATGCTTTGTATGGAAAACCTGTGCACGGAGGAACCAGCTCATGGCTAGTTGCGCCCTTACTTTGTTTCGAGTTCGCTCAACAGTTTAAGTGTGCTGCGACTAGAGTCGTGCCCTTACTTTGTTTCGAGTTCACTCAGCAACTTAAGCGAGTTGCGACTAGTCGCGACAAGGTTTCTTGTCGGTAACGGCACCGCCAGCAGGCTGCTGACTTCCTGCACTCAGCGCTCGCGGCAAAGGTGCCTACGCCGGCAGGTTCCCTAGAAGCGTAGGGCAAAAACATACAAAGAAAGGAATCGAGTAAAGGAAGTAGCACTGCAATCATGACCTGAAACAGAGTTATATTACAAGATAGTTTGTCGCGGCTCTAATAGACTGTTTTCATAACATGACCAGCGATGACAAAAGAAGAAGAAAATAGGCGGCCTAGTCCGCGCGGTCGCCCTCAACCCTCTTGATCCCGCTCACCTTGTCCACAATGGGTGCGACGAGGGTCTCGAGCTCCTCCAGATCAGCTTCCGGCGGCAGGGACCTGAGGATGTTAGTGAGGCGGAGGCCCGGGTTGCGGAAGGCCACCTTCATCAGCACCTTTTTGAGAGCTCCCGCGCAGATCTCGCGCGACTCGTCGGCCAGCTGCTTTGGGATCCTCTCCCGGAGTTGCTGGAGGGCCGTCGCCACGCCTCTAAAGAACAAGGTGAGCTTGGCGCTGGATGGGAGGCTCCCGTCAGAGGAATACCCGAGATCCTCCACCCCCAGCAGCGCCAACTCCTTGTCGATGTCTGCGGCAGCATTCACAAGGCCCTCCGTCCACCGCTCCACAGTTCCCCTGAAATCGTTCTGGGTGGTGGCGATGCTCTCCAGCAGCTCCTTGTCGGCCTTGATCTCCTTCTTCAAGGCCGCCTCCTGCTCCCTGGCGCCGTCCAGCATCTTGGTCAAAGCAGCCAGCTTCAGCTCAAGATCCACCTTGGAGTCCTTGGCGGCGTCAAGCTCCTTGACCTTCTCGGCGAGACGACCCTACAGATTGCCAAAGGTGTAGGCGTCCTTCTCGCGCTCATGCTTGAGCGCGGCAAGCGCTTCACCGCTCGCCTTGAGATCAGTCTCCAGCTGCGCCACTTTCGCCTCCAACTCCTTCTTGGCGGCCTCGGCGGCTGCGGCAGCGTCCTTTGCTTCCTTGAGGGCTCCGCTGAGTGCTTTGCTCGCGCACAGCTAGCTCCTCTTCATGGTTGTCCAGGCTGGCCTTCAACTGCACCAACTCACTGTCCCGCGCAGATAACTCCTCGGCGGCAAGCCGCTGTTGCTCTGCAATCTCTGCCTTCTCAAGGATGAAAGCCTTCTGCGCCTCATCGAGCTGAACCCGCTTCACCGCCAGCGACTGGAGAGCGGCCTGGTTGAGGCCTCGGGGCTCCTCCGCGCGCTTCTCCACGTCCACCCCCGCCTTCGCGACAAGCGCTTCGCGGGACTCCAGTTTGGCCTGGCGGGCGCGGTAGAGCGACGCCAGCTTCCGCAGCAGTCGCTCCTCCTCGGGCTCGTCGCTGCTGCTGCTTGGTGCGTCGACCAACGTCATCCCAGCGGAGGCAAGCACCTCCACGTCAAAGCTTTCTCCTTCGACCGGCGCCCTGGACGTTGACGCCCAGGGGAGGTTGATGAAGATGCCAGCGCCAGCCTTCAAGTAGACGCCTGGCTAGGGTTCTTCGGAACCTGGCGCTGCGGCAGTGGCGGGAGGATCGGCGGTCGGCGTAGCGCCTGTCGCTCCTGCGGCCCCAGGGTCATCAGTACGATCGCTGGACCCCTCGTCAGCTGCTGCGGCGGCAGCCTTGGCGGCCTCTTCACCGGCGGGATCTTCAACACCGGCCGTTTCTTCGGTGGCAGCGGCGTCATCAATGACAACCTCGGTCTCCATCGGCTCCACAGTGGATGGATCTGACGACCGGAAAAGGAAGAAAAGTCAAGCAAATATCCCAAAAAGAAGAACCCAAGGGAAGTTTATAAGCAAGGAATACCTGTACCAGGCTCGGTAGTTGGGATCCCCGCTGCCGGGGGATCGCCGGTACTGTCCCTTGCCGGAGACTTCTCCCTTGCCGGGGAGCTCTCCCTCGTCGGAGACTTCTCCCTTGCCGGGGAGCTCTCCCTTGTCGGGGGATTCCCCCTTACCGGAGAACTCTCCCTCCGCGACGTAGTCGAAGCAGGTGGCACGTCAGGGGTGGCCTCCGGGCGCTCCTGGTGGAGCTGCTCTGCTCCTACACAAGCCGACGGTCAGATATCAGTAAGCAAATTGTATCGATGCGCGCCTAACAGCTGGAAGTAAACCATATACTTACGCTGGGGGCTGCTCTGAGGAACAGCTGTCGGGTCCGACAAGTTTGTCTCAGGCGCACCCCCTGCTGCCACGGTGGGATCATCCTCGATGACAATCACCGGGACCTTGGCTCTCTTTGCCATTCTCTGGGCCAGTGTCCTAAAAAGGAATAAAGTTCAGAGTAAATCAAATGAGATACGAGACAAGACGACAAGTATTGAAGACATGCAAGTACAACAAGAATCTTACTCATCTTCTTCCTCGTCGGAGTTGAGCGTGGAGAAGTCAAAGCCTGGCCCACCTCCGGCGCGAGGAGGCGGAGGAGTAGGATCCCTTGGCCGCTTGGCGGGAGCTGGAGCGACAGGCCGAGAGGACCCCACCCCAGTTGCCGCTGCAGCGGGAGGTGCTTCCGCGGCTACAGAACTTGCCGCGATGGAGCGTGTCGTGCGGCGCGGCGGGGGTTGACTCGCCCGCCGCTCCGCTATGTCCCCGGCCTTGCGAAGACGCCTTCTTGATGGAGCCGGGGGTTCTGCTTGTGGAGCCGGGGGGCTCTACTCGTGGAGTCAGGGGCTCTGCTTGCGACAAGCTATCCGAAGACGAAGAGGAAGAGGAGCCGATCTCCAGCGAGTCGCTCGTGTCCTCGGCGGGCCTGCTCGGCCCGACGTCGTGCTCGGCGGACCTCTTCTCGCCGGCAAGCTCCTCTCGGTCGGCAAGGCTTGCCGCCTCTGCTGCCTCTGCCTCCTCCACGGTGAACCCGAACTCGCCCGCAGCGGCAGCTGCCGCCGCCTCTTCCATCCTGGTGGCGATGCGCTTGAGCTCATCGTCGGTGGTGTCCCGGGTGAGGCCTTTCTTCTCGTCGGCGTCGACCGGCACTACTATCAAGTTGTCGAAGAACGCCCGCACGACATCATCCGCAGGCTCTATCCAGGCTGGATCAATTCCATGCGAGTTGCACAGTGGCATTATCGCACGGATACGGTCGAGCGCGGAGTTGTTGCACAGCGGGACGACGCCCCTCGACAACCAGAACGCTTCGGGATGCTGTGGGTCGTGCTTGAACAGCTCCTGGAGCATCGCGTTGAGCTCCAGAACAGTGAAGTTGAAGTTGAGGCCCGGCCGCAACCTCATGATATCCGCCGCATTCTGAAACTCCCAGGTGGGTCTCCCCCTCTCCTGCAGGGGGGCGATGTGGCGGCGGAGGAAATCTGCGCCAACCACTCCTACGGTAAGCCCGGCAAGCCTGAGGCGTAGGATCCGGGTGACGGCGATCCTTAGTCTGCCATCTTCCGAGGCCAGGCTACTCCAATCACTGCCGCGCACTACTGGGGTTTCGCGCAGAGCAGTAAACGGCTGCGGGTTCTCCTCAACGATCAGACACCAGTCCGCCCTCCACTCCTCCCACTTGCTGTGGAGCTCTCCCTCCAGATAAGCATCCTTCTTGCCAGCTTTCGAGATCCAGGCGATTCCGCCGAATAAAGGTTCTCCTTTCTCAACCCGAGGCGAAAAGAAATGGCGGAAAAGAGCTACGTTTGGATGGATCCCGACAAAGTTTTCGCAGAGATGTGCGAAAACTGCCATGGTCAGGACAACATTGGGGGTGAAATCAAGGAGGTGGAGCCCGTAGGTGTTCATGACATCGCAAAAGAATTCTGAAAAGGGCGGGCAGAGCCCGCAATAGAAGAACAAGGCAAAGAAGGGATACCCAGTGGGATACTTATCCCAAGCAGTGGCTGGGAGTACCTTCGTGCGCGGATGCGCTCGCGTCCTGTAACGCCCCGGATCTTATGCGCCAGGTGTCCGTCAGTTATTCGTCGTCGTTGCCATGTCATGAGCTTGCGTGTGGCACTTTGCCATGTCATCATCTGCATTTCATATCATGTCATCATGTGCATCGCATTCGCATACGTGTTCGTTTCATGAATCCGAGCATTTTCCCCGTTGTCCGTTTTGCAATCTGGCGCTCCTATGTTCCCCGGCGTCCTCTTTTACCTTTCTCCGTGAGCGGGTATTAAACTTTCTCGGAATGGACCGAGGTTTGCCAAGCGGCCTTGGTATAGCACCGGTAGACCGCCTGTCAAGTTTCGGGTCATTCGGAGGTCGTTTGATACTCCAACGGTTAACCGGGTATCCGCAAAAGCCTCTTTTGTGTGCAGCCCAACACCCCCTTCAAAGTGGCCCAAAACCCATCTAAGTCATCTCCATCCTCTCGGTCGTTCGATCACGATCGCGTGGCCGAAAACCGCACTCCATTTGGAGCTTCCTAGCCCCCTATACCTATAAATATGTGCTCCCCCTCGGATTTTTCGCGCAGTCCAAACCCTAGCAAATCTCCCCTCCGCGCCGCCGGACATGTCCGCCGCCATCCGGACGCGTCCGCCGCCCCGCAGCCACGTCGCCCGGACCAATCCCGTCGTGCCACGTCGCCTCCTCCGCCGCCGCAACCACTCCTGAGCCGCCACCTGGCCTCCAGCCTCCTCCCCGCCGCCGCGGCCCGCCGGGCCCAGGCGCGGCCCGCCCAGGCCCGCGCGGCCGCCCGAGCCGCCCGCTCTCCCGCTCACCGCCCGCGGCGCCCGCCGCCTCTCCGCCGCCCGCTGCTCCGCCGCGCCGGCGCGCCTCCCCGCGCCTCTTCCCCGCGGCCCCGCGCGCCGCCGCATGCGCGCCGCCGCCCGCACCTCCGCCCCGCCGCCATGTGCCCCGCCGCTCCGGCGCCGCCCCTCGCCGCCCCACCGCGCGGCCTCGCCGACGCCGCGCCGCCTCCCGCCGGCCGGATCCGGCCGGATCCGGTCCAGGGCTGCCTCCCCCGCGCCTCCCGAGCTCCCTCGACCTCGCCGGCGTCTTCCCCGGCCACAACTCCGGCGAGATCCGGCCCTGCCTCGAAGTCCGTGCAAATCTGGAGGTTGACCTCGTTTTTACCTAAGTCCCTGAGATTTGACATTTTCATGCCATGTTCATCGCATCATAACTCTCTACATACTTTGCCGTTTCGTGCGTGTAGCATATCAAATTGTTCGCCTCGTCGAGTACATTAGTTCTTTCCATTGCATCATTTTCATTTGTGTTCATCTTGATGCCCGAAATGCTGTTAGAAGAGGGCTATGTGATGTTAGTTTCACATCTGTTTCAGTATATGCACTTTTGTCATTTTTGCCATGATTGATGTGTGCACCCTATGGAGTTGAGAACTACATGTGTTTTGTAATATGCCATGCCATCTTTCCAGAGGTTTATTCCATGTATTTTTTTGATCTATGTGGTGACTATCACAAGCATGCAAACTAGGGATCATAATGTTGCTGATTTCAGGGACTTAGTAAAATTACTGTCATGTTCTGCTGTTATTTTTATGCCATGTGTTCATGTTGTTTCAGGGAGATCTATGCCTCTTTGGAGCATGAACAGTAAGGGTGTTTTGAGCATATGGATTTGCTCTATCTATCCATGCCTTTGTTTGTAATTATGGAGTTCAATAGCTTGAGTCAATCGAGCTCTACTTTTGCTATAAAATGTTACTGGCAGATTGTTTACATGTTATTCGATTTTGCCAAGATTGTTGTAGTTGATCCTTGCATGCTATGATGTTTTTCTTTTCATGTATAGCTTCTATGACATGTCTTCTTGATGGATGTATGCTTATCTTTTGATGCAATGCTCCGTAGTGAGTGCATCGAGCTCGTAAACATGCCTACTTGTTATCTGTTTTTGACATGTCCAGTTTTCTGCTAAGTCTGAAACCTGTAACGAAACTTGCTTAATTGACATGGGTGTTATTATATTTTCTGATCCTTTTTGGCTTATGGTCAGTAAGGGACTTTTGTTCTATGCTTTGAGTAGATTCATGCCATGCCTTGCTTTACTATATTGAGTTCCTTTAGCAGGTGGTTTCCTTGCTCTAAACATGTCATCCTGATGCCAATTTCTGGCATGTTGTTATTTTCACTGTCTGTGAACCTGTTATGTTTTGCACTTTTGCCATGCTTGTTTGAACCTGTTGTGGTGTGTTTTAGCCGTGGCTAAGTGTTCATATTTTGTCAAGCATCTTGAGTAGTTCACTGTCATATGCTTTGTTGATATGTTTGGGTGCAGTAGCGTAATTTCTTGTTGCATGCTAAATGGCATCATGCTGTTAATGGCAGAATCTTGTCAATCCTGTTTTGCTTGTCATTTGCAAACCGTGCATCCGATTCCGGTGATATTTATATCGATTTCATCCAAAATCACCTCACCTTTCCAGTGGCATACTTGGTTTGCCAAGATTATGCCTGGTTCATCTTTTTCCTTCCGAAGCATGCATATGCATTGCATACCACATCTCGCATATCATGCCATGTTTATGTGGTGGTTGTTTACTTTGTTGTTTGCTTCTTTCCGGTGTTGCTTCTTCGGGTTAGTTCCGATAACGTTGCGATTGTGTGGATCCGTTCGTCTACGTCCGTTTGTCTTCTTCATGGACTCGTTCTTCTTCCTTGCGGGATCTCAGGCAAGATGACCATACCCTCGAAATCACTTCTATCTTTGCTTGCTAGATGCTCGCTCTTTTGCTATGCCTATGCTGCGATACCTACCACTTGCTTATCATGCCTCCCATATTGTTAAACCAAGCCTCTAACCCACCTTGTCCTAGCAAACCGTTGGTTGACTATGTTACCGCTTTGCTCAGCCCCTCTTATAGCGTTGTTAGTTGCAGGTGAAGATGAAGTTTGTTCCTTGTTGGAACATGGAGATGTTGTTACTTGTTGGAACATGTTTACTTGTTGGGATATCACAATATATCTTATTTAATTAATGCATCTATATACTTGGTAAAGGGTGGAAGGCTCGGCCTTATGCCTGGTGTTTTGTTCCACTCTTGCCGCCTTAGTTTCCGTCATATCGGTGTTATGTTCCCGGATTTTGCGTCCCTAACGCGGTCGGGTGATTTATGGGACCCCCTTGACAGTTCGCTTTGAATAAGACTTTTCCAGCAAGGCCCAACATTGGTTTTACCATTTGCCTCACCTAGCCCTTTTTTTCCCTTGGGAGTCGCGCTCTCGAGGGTCATCGTTATTTTAGCCCCCCCGGGCCAGTGCTTCTCTAAGTGCTGGTCCAAACCGAGCGATGTCCGGCGCCCCCTGGGCAATCAGGGTCTATGCCAACCCGACGTCTGGCTCATCCGGTGTGCCCTGAGACCGAGATATGTGCAGCTCCTATCAGGATTTGTCGGCACATCTGGGCGGCTTTGCTGGACTTGTTTTATTACTGTCGAAATGTCTTGTAGCCGGGATTCCGAGACTGATCGGGTCTTCCCGGGGAGAAGGAATATCCTTCGTTGATCGCGAGAGCTTATAATGGGCTAAGTTGGGGCACCCCTGCAGGGTTTGAACTTTCGAAAGCCGTGCCCGCGGTTATGTGGCAAATGGGAATTTGTTAATGTCCGGTTGTAGAAAACCCAAAGTTGATCTTAATTAAAATACACCAACCGTGTGTGTAACCGTGATGGTCTCTTCTCGGCGGAGTCCGGGAAGTGAACACGGTGTTGGAGTTATGCTTGACGTAGGTTGTTCTAGGATCACTTCTTGATCATAGTTGTTCGACCGTGCTTTGCCTTCTCTTCTCGCTCTCATTTGCGTATGTTAGCCACCATATATGCTAGTTGCTTGCTGCAGCTCCACCTCATACCTTTTACCCTACCTATAAGCTTAAATAGTCTTGATCTCGCGGGTGTGAGATTGCTGAGTCCCCGTGACTCACAGATACTTCCAAAACCAGTTTGCAGGTGCTGATGAAACCGTGCAGGTGACACATCCGAGCTCAAGGAGGAGCTCGATGAAGATCTTGTTCTTTGTGTTGTTTCGTTTTAGTTGATCAGCAGTGGAGCCCAGTCGGGACGATCGGGGATCTGTGTAGCATTTGGGGTAGTCTTCTTTTATTTTGGTTCCGTAGTCAGACCTTGATTGTATTTGTATGATGTAATGCTTTATTCATGTATTGTGTGAAGTGGCGTTTGTAAGCCAACTATGTATCTCTTTCCCTTATGTATTACATGGGTTGTGTCGTGGATTTGTCACGGCAGATGTCCTTAGTGTCAGGACTTAGTCGCGAGGCCAACGCATCTATGTGGTAGCTTGAGAGGGGTTGAGTGGGACGAGAGACGCAGGGCGGATCAACACGCAAGACAAGGATTTAGACAGCTTCGGGCCCCGGGAAACATCATCCGGTAATAACCCTACATGCTGTTTGAGGCTAGGTCTCATTATCATCCCGAGGGAGACGCCGTAAACCGGCTCTTTGTGTCTAGCCCTAGAGATTATTGATTGCTTGTCGCTTCTAACTTCTAACCTCCCCCTCTTTGGGGAGCCCTGCCCCTCCTTATATATGTTGAAGGGGCGGTTTACATGTGGAGTCCTATTGGGATTAGGACTAGTCTATCTCTAATACAAACCGGATACAAGTCCTGGCTTTAACTCCTTGTAAGGCAAATATTCCTTTCCTCTTAAACCGGCCCTCAATAGTTGAACCGGCCTTCCTGAACCGCCAGACGGGCCACCTGGTCTTGTCGCTCTTCTGACCCGTCCATCGGGTTACCAGTGAGTTACAACGTCCCGACGGGTTGCTGGTAAACCGCCAGGTCTGGGCGGGTCACCAGACGAATATCGCCAAGTCCGGCCGGGTTAACTTCCGGCCGGTTTACACCGCGGGGTATATCCCCGACATTAGCCCCCAAGTTTAGCTTGGATTTATCCATGGTAAACTTATGCTGCAAATAAACATAAGAACAAATTTGATAGGTTGTACTCCGGGTTAAGAATTCTTGTAAACCGGCACCTGATCATCCTTAAGTCCTTGTCATTTCCTCCTTCTAGAAAATCCAGGTCAATAAGCCAGCGTCATACTCAATTTGCTGACATTGGTTTCTCACAGAAAAATATTGTGAAGAAATAATCCACTTGAGTCGGCTTCCAAAACGCCGGTTTAAGAAATATTGGTCTTGAAATATTCATCTGATATTCAGCCGGTTTGAAGATGATCCCGGTCTTGAAAACTTGCCGGTTTAACATTATCAAATGGACGGGTTATAAAAACTGATGACCCCGGATTATGATTGTTGCAGACACCGGTTCATGATTGTGGCCAACATCGGTTTATGATTATTGATGACACCGGGTTGCAGCCACAGGGTCATAATGATTGGTGACGCCGGGTCAATCTAATTTGCTCAAAAGAGAATTTGAAAATGTTTCTTCGATAATAATATAATACCTGTAGCCCCCAAGTACCGGGTTGTCATGCTTGCAGCAACCTGGGACTTGTAATTGACTGATGCCCATAAAACTTCAACCAATGTAGCCCCCAAGGGCCGGGTCATTATGTAATAATCAGCAGGGACTTTGTAAATATAATCTTGTAAACTTTGAACAGCAATGTGTAGCCCCCAAGGGCCGGCTCAGTAAGATAATATTGAGCTGGGACTTTGATATATATACTTCAATGAAAATAACATCATATGATGTAACCCCCATAATGAGGCTTGAATTCACGTCCACAAGGTTAAGAGCCTTGTGCTTTACCAACTGAGCAGTGAACCCTTCAATATAATGGAAAAAAGCTTTGTACTTTGAATAGTTGACGGGAGCAATTGGTAGCCCCCAAGGGCCAGCTCATTACGATGTGATGAGTTGGGTCTTTAATAAGATGAGCAAAAATGACTTTGCATTAGCCCCCAAGTGTCATGGTGCATGCTTGTAGCGACATGAGACTTGCATATTTGAATATCAACTTTGAACAATGTAGCCCCCAAGTGCCGGGTAGTAAGCCTGCAGCGACTCGGGACTATTCCTTCAATTGTAGAATAAATCGTATCCATTGATAATATGATAGCCATTGCGCTAAAGCGACTTTGAAAACCTTAATTATAATACTGGTTATTGATAACCATAATAAAAATCCAGCCATGATGGCTATTCAAGATAATATAATCTGGTATGAAAAACCTTATTCATCCAATATCATAATGAAAACTTAGCCAAGTTTGGCTATTTGAATAATATAATCCAATAACTTATAAGCGCATGATTCCAATGACGCAATCCAAATATATACTGGCGAGTTATAGTCCAAAGCCAGACCGGTTTAATAAACACTGGATAATTTCTCATCATATACTGGCAACTTTATCGTCTTAAAGACAGACCGGTTTAACAAACACCGGATAAGTTATCATCATACTGGCGACTTATCGTCTTAAAGCCAGGCCGGTTTAACAAACACCGGATAAGTTATCATCATACTGGCGACTTATCGTCTTAAAGCCAGGCCGGTTTAATAAACACCGGATAATTTCTCATCATATACTGGCAACTTTATCGTCTTAAAGGCAGACCGGTTTAACAAACACCGGATAAGTTATCATCATACTGGCGACTTATCGTCTTAAAGCCAGGCCGGTTTAACAAACACCGGATAAGTTATCATCATACTGGCGACTTATCATCTTAAAGCCAGGCCGGTTTAATAAACACCGGATAATTTATAACCATGCGTTATTCAACCTGTTTCTGCATACAACAAGTTTAAAGTGTCCTGGCGGTTTACCGCCGGACGGGTCATAATGCCCAATATATAACCTAGGTTTATAACCAAGGCTGCACTTAAAAATATGAAATATATCATACCTGTGACATTGAATCACATCGTTGGTTTACCAACTTTTTGTAGTAAGAGTGATAACCCCAATTTTGAGTAATGATAACTCCTTCCATATTGTGCCGGCTTATGATAAAACCGTACCGGGCTGTGATGAACACCGGATTAACCATATATAATACTGGTGACTTGTAGTCAAACCAGACCAGGCTGATAATCTCCGGATTATAATTTGATCATGCACTCACAACTTGTAGTTGAAAGCCGAGCCGGGTTGATAAACACCGGTTTACTCCATAATAGGATGGTAACAGAAAATCAAACCGGGCAGATAATCTCCGGTCTAAAAATGGACCGTGTTCCGCCAATTTAGCTGTTTGAACCGGTACAAAATACTGTCGGTTCAAAAAACGCAAATAAAATAGCAACTTCTCAAGAAAGGCTATTAAAGCAAAAGCAATGGCAACAATTTTTTGCAAAAGAAGAGCTCTACTGAGCTTGGTCAGATGGAATTACCATGGTCAGACGCAACCAAGCCCCCCGAAGGCGTAGCAATGGTGCCAGTCAACCAGGACCCCAAAATGACGCGTGGCGTTACGCCGGCCAAGTGGCATTGCATTAGTTCAGATTCGACCAAGCCCCCAAGTGACTCAGTGGCCTAGGGCCGATCAAGTGGCATTGCATTGGTTCGGACACGACCAAGCCCCCAAATGACTTATTGGCTGTTTAAAAGCCGATCAGAAGGCATTACCATCATCAAGACATGACCGAGCTCCCATAAGGTGTAACTACGGTTCAAGTCGATTAGGTCCCCAACTGACTTAGTGGCAAATGTGCCAGCCAGAAGGCGTTACCGTCGTCAAGACATGACCAAGCTCCCAGGAGGTGTAGCTACGGTTCAAGTCGACTAGGTCCCCAACTGACTTTGTTGCTCTTCTGTGAAGCGACCTCAAGGGGTAAACCGGAGGTTGCCCTAAAGCGAATCCACTCCGTGTAACCACGCATGATATAAAGAATAGATACCCCGCTTTACAAAGTGGGAGCCCCCATGTGATAAATATATATATATGTCAAGCCAATAAGGCCGGATACCCATGTTTGAACCGCACATCATGGCAGCAGGTCCTCTTCGGTAATTTTTAACTTTTTTGCAAGAGGTAAATTCTTCTTGAACCGGGATCTTGAACCGGATATTGAAAGCTTCAAAGCTGTGGGAGACATCTTCCCCTTGAACCGGATTTTAAACCGGAATCTTCATTTTCAACCGGAAATTTTCTGACGGCCTTTAAACTCGAACTTGCGAGAAGTTAATTCCTTTTTGAACCGAACATTGTTAAACCGGATCTGAGCGCTTCAGAACTTTGTGGGAGAATAGATTTCTCTTGAACCGGATTGTAAACCGGATATTTGAGAGCTTCAGTGATACTGACTTCCCTTCAGCCAGGTTTCAAACCGGAATCCTTTCTGATGATCCGAAACTTCTTCATTGAGTCGGGATTTTGTAACTGTCATATACTTTCTAAGCCGGAAATTTTCTGACGGCCTTTAAATTTTCATCAACATAACAGTAGCCTGCGGGATCGGGTTATCTTTCCCTCCATCGTCCTCGGGTTCTTAAACCGGCTGAAACTGGCAAGACTTGCTGCATCATATCATCGTAGCCCCCAAGTCTCAAGGTGACTCGAGGAGTTGGCTTGAAATTCTCCGTATTTGACCGTGATATAAACCGGTATAACTTGTATATCATTGGTGTTGATAACACGATGTGAATACACAGAAGGTTGAGGTGACTGCGGCGGGTTGTAAATGATCCCGTATGAACCGTGTCAGCAACTCGGCCAATGGTTCCTTCCAACTGGTGATTTGAAGTTAACCAAACTGTAGCGGCGGTGACTTGTGCGCCTGCCCATTGATCCATCCAGTGCAGACGGCGGTTGATGATAATTTGCCTCCAATTTGAAAGAAAACCGGGCTACCCAAGCTGTGACTTGTTCATACTCAATAAATGGCTCGCGCAGACAGGTGCGGCCCGGTATGTTGATGTAGACCGGACTGCGGGGGATGGCAGCCTGTGCATGCGCTATTGGGTAATTCGCATGGTCCTGACGAGTTGACGCGATCTGGATCGCGATATAAACTGGCACGGGTTATCCAATAGCTCAGCGATATAATAATCCCCTTTTTGCAACAGACAATTTGTCCTGATATGTTAGCCGGAAAATATCCACCGCGGAGTTGACGATCACCACAGTGAAACTGAAATCAATCATGGCAAGTCAGCCATGCGAACAGACAGATGAACCGGTCGCGGCATTGTAAACCGGTGCGGAGCAAGTAGTCCTCCGCGCTGCAAACCAGCGCGGTCGCGGGAGACGGCCACGGTGTTGTAAACCGGTGCGATCGCGAGAGTCGGTTACGACGCTGTAAGCCGGCACAGACGGGCGAGTCAATCGCAAGTGCGGTAAACCGCATGGACGGGCTAATTGCGGGCGCGGTCCCGGTAAGCTGATGTAAACTGGACCACAGGGACGGCGACTTGAGCATGCTCATTCATCGGGTGGTATAACACGGACGAAACGCCGATGCAGAATATTGCTAGCGCGTGCTCCGTGCCCGTAACATAGCGCCTCATTTGTAATGAACAATTGTCCTGCATAAACAGTATTGCAGACCAAGGCAAAGATAAACTGCTCTTTGATATGTGCTAATAAAATATATCTTAGATGGATATCACCTGATGTGTTTAGGCCGGAAATAACCCGCCATGAAGTTGATGATAACTGTATGAAGCTGAAATTAACCACGGGTGAACCAGCCTCATTGTGGTAAACCGGTGCGGACGGGTGAGTCGGCCGTGATGTTTGTAAACCGGCGCGGACAATGAATCATCCGCATGCGTTGGACGGATGTAAACCGAACAGCGGGGGCGGTGATTTGCATGTGTATCTGTCGAGCAGCATGGCCCGAAAAAACGCTACTGCAAAACTATACTAGCACGCGCTCCATGTCCGCGGTATAACAATACCTTTGTCATAAGTAATTATCCTGCATAAAAATATTTACAGTGCAAAGTAATTGTTCTTTTGACAAAAACAATAAGTATTAATAAGAGAAATTTAGATGGATATCACCTGATGTTTCTGAATGACAGATGATCTGTACGTGAATACTGATAATCCTCTATCTGATTTGATGTGACCTTTACCTCACGTAGCCTTCTCTTTATCTTTCTTTTTCCTTTCTTTTGATTTCCATATGGGACAGAGAGTAACAGTACTTGGTTTCAATGACAGCAAATCCATCCGTTTCCGGGTCGTGGCCTTCTCTTAACCTTTCTTTTTTTTACTTGGGCGGGCCATGACCCACTATGCCTTTGTAGAAAACTCCGCTAGTAAGGAGGATCGCTCTGTCCGTGCCGGAGACCGGTGGGTCAAGCTGGCCCTCAAACGCCACACACGGTGGACTCTGGCGGAAAAATCTTCTTGTCCTATTCCCTAGTATTTTCATCTCCAGTAGATTTGACTGATGTACTGAGCTGCGCAGGCCCCACGGTGGGCGCCAACTGTCGTGGATTTGTCACGGCAGATGTCCTTAGTGTCAGGACTTAGTCGCGAGGCCAACGCATCTATGTGGTAGCTTGAGAGGGGTTGAGTGGGACGAGAGACGCAGGGCGGATCAACACGCAAGACAAGGATTTAGACAGCTTCGGGCCCCGGGAAACATCATCCGGTAATAACCCTACATGCTGTTTGAGGCTAGGTCTCATTATCATCCCGAGGGAGACGCCGTAAACCGGCTCTTTGTGTCTAGCCCTAGAGATTATTGATTGCTTGTCGCTTCTAACTTCTAACCTCCCCCTCTTTGGGGAGCCCTGCCCCTCCTTATATATGTTGAAGGGGCGGTTTACATGTGGAGTCCTATTGGTATTAGGACTAGTCTATCTCTAATACAAACCGGATACAAGTCCTGGCTTTAACTCCTTGTAAGGCAAATATTCCTTTCCTCTTAAACCGGCCCTCAATAGTTGAACCGGCCTTCCTGAACTGCCAGACGGGCCACCTGGTCTTGTCGCTCTTCTGACCCGTCCGTCGGGTTACCAGTGAGTTACAACGTCCCGACGGGTTGCTGGTAAACCGCCAGGTCTGGGCGGGTCACCAGACGAATATCGCCAAGTCCGGCCGGGTTAACTTTCGGCCGGTTTACACCGCGGGGTATATCCCCGACAGGTTGTGTGAAGATTACCTCACTTGCGACATTGCTTTCAATGCGGTTATGCCTCTAAGTCGTGCTTCGACACGTGGGAGATATAGCCGCATCGAGGGCGTTACAAGTTGGTAATCAGAGCCTTCCCCGACCTTAGGAGCCCCCACTGATTGATCGTTTTTAGCGGCCGAGTTGTGTCTAGAAAAAATGTTTTGAGTCTTAGGATTATATATATCGGAGAGTTTAGGAATTCTTTTTACTTCCCAGTCTCCTCATCACTCTGGCAAGGCATCCTGACGTAGAGTTTTAACTCTTCTCTTCTCAAATTTCACTAAAAAAAATTTAGGATCACGCGGGTATCTTAGAATCGTTCCGATGGTTTTGTGATGACAACATTGTCTTGGTGCCTCCCGTCAGCAGGGGTTTAGTGGAGGTGTCCCGAGGAGTTGAGCTCCAAGGTGTTGTCGTCATAATTTTATCGTTGCAGATCTGGAATACCTGAGTTTAGTACGCCGACATCGAAAATCTCTTTTGTACAGTTGTTGGTGAGATAACCCTGATAGCCCAGTACTGAGGCAAGTGCGGGAGTATTGCCATAACTTGTATAACGGATGCTTTTCGAAGGTTGAGGTAGACGATTTCCGGAGTTTTCTTGGTTATGTGTTGAAGGATGGATACAACTGGATCTAGGTATTCTTAGTTTGGGTGATATATTTTGTGCCCCCTGTATCCCCAACACCTGATTGCATAACCAGAAAGTTTCGGGAGTTTATAGGTGGGAATTCAAGTAGCTCCTAGAATATCTTTCCGACAGATGCATGATATGGGATTGGGTAAATCTCTATCATATGTGTTTGTTTCCGGCTTATTCTGCAAGCCGAATCCTTTGTTTTTGTTTTGTTTTGTGGTATTCGAGTTGCTTCGAAGTCAAATGTTGAATCCATACCTTTCCTAAACGGTGTTCTCATATTTCTAGGTGAATACTAATCCTTCTTGATCATTGAGGTTGTCTTCAATTCTTTCCAACCGGTGTGCTTCCCTTCAAGTTCATCATATTCGTTCAATTTCTGCCAGATCATTTATCAGTTCTTTGCAACGGTGTTTGTTTAATCCGTCCCAAATTGTCTTTGTTTTTCCCGTCCTCCCACCCTCTTTCTTTAAGGACTCAGATTTCTTAATCAAGTATCCTTTTTATTGATGAGAAGTCTCTCCATTCTTTCCTTCAATGTTCTTATCCGGCGATTATCATGAAGACTCTGATGGAGCTTCAAGTTCATCATTCGTCATTCTTTTCTTCTCCGGTGGATTCAATTCAAGCTTTGTCGATCATATCTTTTCCTCGTTTCAAATGTTTTTTTTTCTCGTACCGGTGCACCTCTTAATCATTCACCTCTCGCTATTCATTTGTTCCGGAGTGCTGAAGATATCTCAGAAGGCTCGTCTTGTCTTTCAAGATCAGTTCAACCTATTTCGAGGTTTTTATCTCATTATAGCCATTTAAATCAACCGGTGCAATCTCCCTTTCAAGTAATTGGTCAACGGTGTTTCTTTTGAGTGGGCCCTAACCCACAGGTCGTTTCCCAGGATCTTACCTGACTCTTCTAATTATCCCAAAGTTATTCTCAAATTCTTTTCCAGCTTGACGTAAGAATGAATTTTCATCAGTCATATGTCTTTCTCCAGAATCGCTTCAAATTCTTTTCATTATTGGTTCAACCTTTTCAATTTTCATTCCGGAGTGCCTCAACAATTCATGGTGGTGTTTCTCATCATCACTCTCAACATTTGAAGACCGAAGAAGAGTTTCCCTTAAATCTTGTCCATTCTCGTCAAGATTCATGGTTCTAGCTTGATGCCATCCTTTCATAATTGTTTTCGATTGTTCTGAATTCTTTTCACCCATCCGGAGCATTTCAGGAGTCTTTTCAGTTTGATCCTTCGAAGGCCATCATTTTAGAAGAATTATTATTCTCAGCTTCGTCTATCGTTCTCCCAATCTTACCGGTGCATTTTTCAATATTCTCTAATCAGTTCATGTTCTCTTCGTTCTCATGTATCTAAATCCTAGCTAGCATCTTCGTTCATTTGCTAATTCTTCCCGGTGTTTCTTTATCTTTTCTTTGTTCATTTTCAATTCTTACGGTGGTTCGTTCAAGAGTTCTCTTCCTTCGTTATCATATAGATTCATTCGTTCTTTCCAATCCTACCGGTGGTTCGTTGAAGACCTTCCCAAGTTTGCGCCATATCTATCTTAATCCTTTCTACGAGAATAAGTAGTATGCCAAATCCATTGCTTGTCATCAATTTAAATTGGTGAAGGATATGCATAACGTAATTCTTATTATGGTTTCATCCAAGTGATCTAGTTTCTTCTTTCTAGAGTTGTTCATCATGTCACATTTCTCGGTTCGAGAGGCTTCATCTTTTTCATTTCCGGAGTTCCAAGTTTTCCGCATTATCTCGTCGCGGAGCTCCATCTAAATCATCGCAAGACTTCACCTTGTGTTTTCAACTTCTCTTTATTTTTATCATCCTTTCATTACCGGAGTTCTTCATGGAGGCTCTACATGGTGGTTCGTTAAGGATTCCTTTCATTCTTTAATTGTTCTTCAAGATTTCTCTCGGAGTCAAGATCCGCCAAGCTATACTCAAAAATAAACATGATGCTCAACACATTTTTTGTTTTGAGGAGTTCAAGCATTCTTCATCTTGTATTTCAAAGTGCTATTCGCTCTACCTTATCATTTGAGGTGGTGTTATGTCATTCTTGACAATTTCACTTCGTGGTTCATGATTCACAAGTTGTTAAGAATGAGATATTTAAACCCATCATTTTTTCTCTTCGTTCAGGGGATCCTTTGCAACCCATCAACCTCTTCATTGGAGTTATCTTGGGGTTATATTTCACCTAAAGTCTTCCATTGGGAATGTTGCTATTTGTGGTGATTATGCATGACCCAAGCTTGCTCTTTATCCTCTTGGTGGAAGAAGTTTTCATCTCTTCGTTGATCTCAAGCAAGCAATTGTTTTCGTTAGTGGCAGAAGTTCACCTCAAGTTTTGAGATGTCTTCCATAAGCCCACAACAAGCTTGCGCTTTTCGTTGTTGGTTTTCCAACAACTCCGTTTTAAACCTTCTTGGAAGGATGCTTTACAAATTCATTTGTTGTAGAAGTTACCATTATCTTCTCCGTTCTTTTCTTTCCAACCATCTAGTTTTTCATTCCATTCTTTCTTCTCTTCCGGAGGCAATGTGATGTTGCTCTCTTCTCTCATCATCTCGATTCGTGAGCATCGTGCTTTTTTTTTCTTTCTTATCCATTTAACCGGAGTATTGTATCATCTCTTCAATATCTTTTCATCCCATCAAGTTTTCTTCTTTTTTCTACCGGAGTGCTGTCCAAATTCGGTCATTTTTGTTCCTTGGTTATCTCATCATACCGACGTGGTCATATTCTTTTCGTTCATTAAGCTCTTGTTTCATGCCCTTCAACCTACAAGGTTCTCGAATGTTCCTTGTTCCTCCTGCTGAACGGAGTGTTTTAAATTTTGTTCACCTCCGTCGTGTCATTTCTTCAAGCTCTGCGACCTCTCAAGGTTCCTTGGTTTCACTCTTTTGTCAAAGAAGCAACATTCTTTTACCTCTTGTTCTTCCGTTTTCCCTCCGGTGCCATTCTAGATCTCGGGACGAGATCCTCTCGTAGTGGTGGAGTGTTGTAACGCCCCGGATCTGATGCGCCAGGTGTCCGTCAGTTATTCGTCGTCGTTGCCATGTCATGAGCTTGCGTGTGGCACTTTGCCATGTCATCATCTGCATTTCATATCATGTCATCATGTGCATCGCATTCGCATACGTGTTCGTTTCATGAATCCGAGCATTTTCCCCGTTGTCCGTTTTGCAATCCGGCGCTCCTATGTTCCCCGACGTCCTCTTTTACCTTTCTCCGTGAGCGGGTATTAAACTTTCTCGGAATGGACCGAGGTTTGCCAAGCGGCCTTGGTATAGCACCGGTAGACCGCCTGTCAAGTTTCGGGTCATTCGGAGGTCGTTTGATACTCCAACGGTTAACCGGGTATCCGCAAAAGCCTCTTTTGTGTGCAGCCCAACACCCCCTTCAAAGTGGCCCAAAACCCATCTAAGTCATCTCCATCCTCTCGGTCGTTCGATCACGATCGCGTGGCCGAAAACCGCACTCCATTTGGAGCTTCCTAGCCCCCTATACCTATAAATATGTGCTCCCCCTCGGATTTTTCGCGCAGTCCAAACCCTAGCAAATCTCCCCTCCGCGCCGCCGGACATGTCCGCCGCCATCCGGACGCGTCCGCCGCCCCGCAGCCACGTCGCCCGGACCAATCCCGTCGTGCCACGTCGCCTCCTCCGCCGCCGCAACCACTCCTGAGCCGCCATCTGGCCTCCGGCCTCCTCCCCGCCGCCGTGGCCCGCCGGGCCCAGGCGCGGCCCGCCCAGGCCCGCGCGGCCGCCCGAGCCGCCCGCTCGCCCGCTCGCCGCCCGCGGCGCCCGCCGCCTCTCCGCCGCCCGCTGCTCCGCCGCGCCAGCGCGCCTCCCCGCGCATCTTCCCCGCGGCCCCGCGCGCCGTCGCCCGCCGCCGCATGCGCGCCGCCGCCCGCACCTCCGCCCCGCCGCCATGTGCCCCGCCGCTCCGGCGCCGCCCCTCGCCGCCCCACCGCGCGGCCTCGTCGACGCCGCGCCGCCTCCCGCCGGCCGGATCCGGTCAGGGGCCGCCTCCCCCGCGCCTCCCGAGCTCCCTCGACCTCGCCGGCGTCTTCCCCGGCCACAACTCCGGCGAGATCCGGCCTTGCCTCGAAGTCCGTGCAAATCTGGAGGTTGACCTCGTTTTTACCTAAGTCCCTGAGATTTGACATTTTCATGCCATGTTCATCGCATCATAACTCTCTACATACTTCGCCGTTTCGTGCGTGTAGCATATCAAATTGTTCGCCTCGTCGAGTACATTAGTTCTTTCCATTGCGTCATTTTCATTTGTATTCATCTTGATGCCCGAAATGCTGTTAGAAGAGGGCTATGTGATGTTAGTTTCACATCTGTTTCAGTATATGCACTTTTGTCATTTTTGCCATGATTGATGTGTGCACCCTATGGAGTTGAGAACTACATGTGTTTTGTAATATGCCATGCCATATTTCCATAGGTTTATACCATGTATTTTTTTGATCTATGTGGTGACTAGCACAAGCATGCAAACTAGGGATCATAATGTTGCTGATTTCAGGGACTTAGTAAAATTACTGTCATGTTCTGCTGTTATTTTTATGCCATGTGTTCATGTTGTTTCAGGGAGATCTATGCCTCTTTGGAGCATGAACAGTAAGGGTGTTTTGAGCATATGGATTTGCTCTATCTATCCATGCCTTTGTTTGTAATTATGGAGTTCAATAGCTTGAGTCAATCGAGCTCTACTTTTGCTATAAAATGTTACTGGCAGATTGTTTACATGTTATTCGATTTTGCCAAGATTGTTGTAGTTGATCCTTGCATGCTATGATGTTGTTCTTTTCATGTATAGCTTCTATGCCATGTCTTCTTGATGGATGTATGCTTATCTTTTGATGCAATGCTCCGTAGTGAGTGCATCGAGCTCGTAAACATGCCTACTTGTTATCTGTTTTTGACATGTCCAGTTTTCTGCTAAGTCTGAAACCTGTAACGAAACTTGCTTAATTGACATGGGTGTTATTATATTTTCTGATCCTTTTTGGCTTATGGTCAGTAAGGGACTTTTGTTCTATGCTTTGAGTAGATTCATGCCATGCCTTGCTTTACTATATTGAGTTCCTTTAGCATGTGGTTTCCTTGCTCTAAACATGTCATCCTGATGCCAATTTCTGGCATGTTATTTTCACTAAGTCTGTGAACCTGTTATGTTTTGCACTTTTGCCATGCTTGTTTGAACCTGTTGTGGTGTGTTTTAGCCGTGGCTCAGTGTTCATCTTTTGTCAAGCACCTTGAGTAGTTCACTGTAATATGCTTTGTTGATATGTTTGGGTGCAGTAGCGTAATTTCTTGTTGCATGCTAAATGGCATCATGCTGTTAATGGCAGAATCTTGTCATTCCTGTTTTGCTTGTCATTTGCAAACCGTGCATCCGATTCCGGTGATCTTTATATCGATTTCAACCGAAATCACCTCACCTTTCCAGTTGCATACTTGGTTTGCCAAGATTATGCCTGGTTCATCTTTTTCCTTCCGAAGCATGCATATGCATTGCATACCACATCTCGCATATCATGCCATGTTTATGTGGTGGTTGTTTACTTTGTTGTTTGCTTCTTTCCGGTGTTGCTTCTTCGGGTTAGTTCCGATAACATTGCGATTGTGAGGATGCGTTCGTCTACGTCCGTTTGTCTTCTTCATGGACTCGTTCTTCTTCCTTGCGGGATCTCAGGCAAGATGACCATACCCTCGAAATCACTTCTATCTTTGCTTGCTAGATGCTCGCTCTTTTGCTATGCCTATGCTGCGAAACCTACCACTTGCTTATCATTCCTCCCATATTGTTAAACCAAGCCTCTAACCCACCTTGTCCTAGCAAACCGTTGGTTGACTATGTTACCGCTTTGCTTAGCCCCTCTTATAGCGTTGTTAGTTGCAGGTGAAGATGAAGTTTGTTCCTTGTTGGAACATGGAGATGTTGTTCCTTGTTGGAACATGTTTACTTGTTGGGATATCACAATATATCTTATTTAATTAATGCATCTATATACTTGGTAAAGGGTGGAAGGCTCGGCCTTATGCCTGGTGTTTTGTTCCACTCTTGCCGCCTTAGTTTCCGTCATATCGGTGTTATGTTCCCGGATTTTGCGTCCCTAACGCGGTCGGGTGATTTATGGGACCCCCTTGACAGTTCGCTTTGAATAAGACTTTTCCAGCAAGGCCCAACATTGGTTTTACCATTTGCCTCACCTAGCCCTTTTTTTCCCTTGGGAGTCGCGCTCTCGTGGGTCATCATTATTTTAGCCCCCCCCCCCCCCCGGGCCAGTGCTTCTCTAAGTGCTGGTCCAAACCGAGCGATGTCCGGCGCCCCCTGGGCAATCAGGGTCTATGCCAACCCGACGTCTGGCTCATCCGGTGTGCCCTGAGACCGAGATATGTGCAGCTCCTATCAGGATTTGTCGGCACATCCGGGCGGCTTTGCTAAACTTGTTTTATTACTGTCGAAATGTCTTGTAGCCGGGATTCCGAGACTGATCGGGTCTTCCCGGGGAGAAGGAATATCCTTCGTTGATCGCGAGAGCTTATAATGGGCTAAGTTGGGACACCCCTGCAGGGTTTGAACTTTCGAAAGCCGTGCCCGCGGTTATGTGGCAGATGGGAATTTGTTAATGTCTGGTTGTAGAAAACCCGAAGTTGATCTTAATTATAATACACCAACTGCGTGTGTAACCGTGATGGTCTCTTCTCGGCGGAGTCCGGGAAGTGAACACGGTGTTGGAGTTATGCTTGACGTAGGTTGTTCTAGGATCACTTCTTGATCATAGTTGTTCGACCATGCTTTGCCTTCTCTTCTCGCTCTCATTTGCGTATGTTAGCCACCATATATGCTAGTTGCTTGCTGCAGCTCCACCTCATACCTTTTACCCTACCTATAAGCTTAAATAGTCTTGATCTCGCGGGTGTGAGATTGCTGAGTCCCCGTGACTCACAGATACTTCCAAAACCAGTTTGCAGGTGCCGATGAAACCGTGCAGGTGACACATCCGAGCTCAAGGAGGAGCTCGATGAAGATCTTGTTCTTTGTGTTGTTTCGTTTCAGTTGATCAGCAGTGGAGCCCAATCGGGACGATCGGGGATCTGTGTAGCATTTGGGGTAGTCTTCTTTTATTTTGGTTCCGTAGTCGGACCTTGATTGTATTTGTGTGATGTAATGCTTTATTCATGTATTGTGTGAAGTGGCGTTTGTAAGCCAACTATGTATCTCTTTCCCTTATGTATTACATGGATTGTGTGAATATTACCTCACTTGCGACATTGCTTTCAATGCGGTTATGCCTCTAAGTCGTGCTTCGACACGTGGGAGATATAGCCGCATCGAGGGCATTACACGTCCCCGTCGACCAGAAGAGGTAGAAGTCCTCCTTCAGCTCCGCCGCCTCAAGCCTCGGAGGGAAGAGTGCCCGCTCCTTCCGCAGCGCCGCGAGCCGCTGCGCCTCGGTCGACTTCGCCTTCTCGGCTTTTGGAGCCATGGCGGGAAGGGGAAGTGAGGACGGCGACGTTGGCGGTGCTGGTGGCGCTGGGGGTAGGGCGCTGCTCTCCTTCGGCTCTGGGAAGAAGGGGAGTGGCGGAGATTCTCGAGGAGGGAATAGCAACGGGCAGATGGGCGAACTACCCCTGTTCCCCCCTGCTTATAAGGAGGGAGGGGCGGACGTTTCGCCTTTCTAAATAAAGAAACCACCCACGACCTCTCCCACGACGCCGCAATCGACGCGTGCCGTTTGGGGAGGGCGTGGTGGATGCGGAGCAAGGTGCGACGTGACCCAGGCCGTGCGTGCCCGTGCCCTGTTTTGGGCCTGGCCCAACAGCGCTCGACACCGTGTGTGGCCCAGGACCGGGGGCTCCTGTCGGTGTACTAAAGTAGGGGTACCCTAGTATCCCGAACTTGTGCACGGGCAGTCGCAGCACCCCGCGGCAAGGCCCGCCAGGTGATCGCCAAGGCTCTCTACGGTTCCTTTGGAGCCATTCGAGAACAAAGTATTTAAGCCAAGGAGACAAGTCCCTGGCAAGAGGAGCTTGCCTTGAAGGCCGCTCGAGGCACAAGACCCCGGCAAGAGGAGCTTGCCGGGAAGGCCAACCAGAGCATCTCAAAGAACCCGCTGCGACGCGCCGCGCGTCCCGGCAGGACTCGGCGAGCGACAAGCTCCCGGACGCGGCAAGACAACGGCCGCGGCAAGGCACTTGCCGCGGCGGGCAACCACTCTGTACCCGCGCTCCAGCTCGCCCACCTACGTGTCGCTCCGGGACCCTTCCTGGCGTACGTGGCGGGAGGCTGTGCAGCCAGGGGTACACTGTGGCATGCAGCGCTGACAAGATCGCCATCGTGGCAAGCGGTGGCGCCCCTGACGGTCCCTTTTCTGCATCGTCTGGGCGATGTAGATAGGCATTTAATGCCTTTGTCCCCTGCCGTCAGGGTTAGGTATGATACACTGTGTAGGTAGCTGTACCTACCACAGCATATTTCCATTGTTGCCCTTACCTACGTTGCCACCTGTTGGAGACCCCTTGAACATATAAAAGGAGGCCCATGCACAACGTAGGAAGGGATCGGACCCCGGAGAGCGATCTCTGAGAGGAAAACAGAAGAACGCTCGGTCTCGTTAGCTGCTTGAGTGTACTGTAGCACTCAACGCTCCCGAGAAAGAACTCAATACAATCCACAAAGCAGCAGTAGGAGTATTATCTCTCCGGAGAGCTCCGAAGCTGGGTAACCCCCCCCCCCCCCCCCCGCGTGCCTCGCCTCGATCCGCTCTTCGCGCGACCTCCGCCCCCCGCCGAACCGAGAAGGGGCTCCGTCCCCATAGGTGCTCGGGGAGCCAGAAAACCCCGGCACTCTCGCGTCATGATCATCGCATAACCTGTACCTGCAACTGGTGTTGTAGTAATCTGTGAGCCACGAGGACTCAGCAATCCCATAACCATGGGTATCAAGACTAGCAAAGCTTAATGGGTAAGGAAGGGGTAAAGTGGTGAGGTTGCAGCAGCGGCTAAGCAATGTATGGTGGCTAACTTACGCAAATAAGAGCGAGGAGAGAAGCAAAGCAAGCGGTCGTCAACTCGTAATGATCAAGAAGTGATCATGAACTCCTACTTACGTCAAACATAACCCAAAAACCGTGTTCTCCTCTCGAACAACCCCGAAAAGAAACACTCACGGTTACGCACATGGTTGGTGTATTTTAGATGAGTTTACATCAAGTTTACTACAACCGGACATTACCAAATTCCCATCTGCCACATAACCGCGGGCACGGCTTTCGAAAGTTCAAACCCTGCAGGGGTGTCCCAACTTAGCCCATGATAAGCTCTCGCGATCAACGAAGGATATTCCTTCTCCCGGGAAGACCCGATCAGTCTCGGAATCCCGTTTACAAGACATTTCGACAATGGTAAAACAAGTCCAGCAAAGCCGCCCGAATGTGCCGATAAATCCCGATAGGAGCTGCACATATCTCTTTCTCAGGGCACGTCCGGATGAGACATCCTACGAGTAAAATCAATCCTCAAGTTTCCCCAAGGTGGCCCCACAGTCTACTCGGTTCGGACCAGCACTTAGAGAAGCACTGGCCCGGGGGGGGCTAAATAAAGATGACCCTCGGGTTGGCCGACCCAAGGGAAAACGTAATAGGTGAGGCAAATGTAAAACCAATGTTGGGTCTTGCTGGAAGAGTCTTATTCAAGGCAAACTGTCAAGGGGGTCCCATAAATCACCCAACCGCGTTAGGGACGCAAAATCCGGGAACATAATACCGATATGACGGAAACTAGGGAGGCAAGAGTGGAACAAAACACCAGGCATAAGGCCGAGCCTTCCACCCTTTAACAAATATATAGATGCATTAATAATATAAGAGATATTGTGATATCCCAACATAAACATAAACCAACATGGAGCAATCTTCATCTTCACCTGCATCTAGCAACGCTATAAGAGGGGCTGAGCAAAGCGGTAACATAGCCAAACAACGGTTTGCTAGGAAGGGTGACAAATGTTAGAGGTTCATGGCAATTTGGGAGGCTTGAAAAGCAAGTGGTAGGTAAACGCATCATAGCGATAGAACGAAGCAACTAGCATAGCAATGATAGTAATGAGATCCAAGGTGACGGTCATCTTGCCTGAAATCCCGCTAGGAAGAAGAACGAGTCCATGAAGAAGATGAAGCCACATAGTCGAACGGAACCTCACAATCTCAACGTTACCGGAACTATCAAGAAGGGGCACCACCGGAAAGAAGCAAACAACATAGTAAACACACTACACATAAACATGGCATGTAGCACAATCAAGTATGATGCATGTCCGGTTTAATGATTCATGGCATGACAAAGTGCATCAAACAAAACTACAAATTAAGTGGAGCTCAATATGCAACGGGTTGCACATTGAAGAAACACCACATTCATTTATTTAGTTCTCTCCTGTTTATGCTACTCACAATATTAAATGTGGTTAAGCATGGCAAGAGGTGGAGCATAATAAAACGATCTATCTAGGCAAGTTTAAATGAGGCCGGAAACACAAACAACAATTCCGGAAAATCCTCATAAGCATATTTCGAATTTGGTACTGTTTTGCCCTATACACAATTTTAATGTTGTTAAACAGAAAAATAAGGTGCAGCACGTTAATCTATGCATTTTTCTACCCTATTTACATATATAGTTTATTAAATTTGGAGCTACGGTTATTTAGTTATGAAATAAATCATTTTAACATGGCATTTAAGCAAATTAATGCAAATAGCAAGTTTAATCATTTTAAACATGGATGAAAATGGCATAATGTGAAACTAGATGAAATTCTAAGCATTTTACATATATAGTTTGTTTAAATCCAAAGCATGGTTATTTAAATATGGGCAATGCAAGATGATGGCATTTTAGTAAATAAGAATGCATTGGAAAATGCTAAAATACACAGAGTGGAAAAAATATGCACGGGCCCGAAGCATTACGGTGCAGCGGCCCAGATGAGGATTTGGCCCAAGTGTGCGTGCGTGCAAAAGAAAAGAATCATGGATGAAAATGGCATAATGTGAAACTAGATGAAATTCTAAGCATTTTACATATATAGTTTGTTTAAATCCAAAGCATGGTTATTCAAATATGGGCAATGCAAGATGATGGCATTTCAGTAAATAAGAATGCATTGGAAAATGCTAAAATACACAGAGTGGAAAAAAATATGCACGGGCCTGAAGCATTACGGTGCAGCGGCCCGGATGAGGATTTGGCCCAAGTGTGCGTGCGTGCAAAAGAAAAGAAAACAAGGCAAAACTGGGGCGCCTGGGACTCGAACCCACAGCCCGGATGAGGATTTGGCCCAAGTGTGCGTGCGTGCAAAAGAAAAGAAAACAAGGCAAAACTGGGGCGCCTGGGACTCGAACCCACAACCACTCAACTGAAAACAGAGGGCACTAGCCACTGCGCTAGTATGGTGTTTTGTGATACAAAGGGGGATCGGCCGCAGATGAACTATTGCTCTGTGGCGAAGGCCGGGGCTTTCTTCTACATGGCGGACGACTGTTTCTCGTCGGCGACAGGAACAAACAGCAGCGACTGCTGCGGCTTCCAAGCGCCGGCGGGGGTGCGGAAATAGATGAGGGTGCTCGTGTGGGTGTGCAGTTGTGTGTGCGCGGAGGTGTGCAGCGAAGGTGCAGTAAAGCACCGAAGCCAACGGCATGTGTGGGAGCAGGAACTTGGGCCATGGCGGTGTTGCATGGCGAGGCAAACGCTACAGCAGCGGGCGTGCGGAAACATGCTAGGGTGTGCGTGTGGGTGCATGCAGGGCTACGGGCGCGGCGAGCGAGTGTGCGCGAGCATGTGGGAACAGGGGAGAGCACGAGTGCTCGTGTGCACGTGCAGCAGCAAAACATGCGCAACTAAAACTTTAGAGATCGCCGGAGCACTGCGAGCGCGGCGAAGACATTGATCGGGCGAGTGCTACGGGGTTCTACACGCCATGGAAAGAAAAGGAGCGGGAGATGCGTTACCCAGCTCACCCTAGGACACGGAGAGGTTGACGCATACGCGCCGTAGACGACGCGATGGAGCTCTGAACTTGGTGGGGCTGCTGTCCGTGAAGCAGGGGAGGAAGAGGACGACGGGGAGGTAGATCCAGGTGTCGTGGCGTCGGGTGCGTCAGGGTAGGAGACGGAGAGGTACTTGGAGTTCCTCTCCAGAGTGGCTGAGGGGTCGGAGGCGCGGCGACGAGCTACTCCGAGCTCGAGCTCAAGCTCGTCCGGAGCATGGTGGGCAGGGTGACGGCATGGCGTGGCTAGCCTTACCTGGCGGCGGCGAGGGAAGGAGAGGAGAGGGATCGCTCGAGGAGGAACCCTAGGTATCCGGTGACATGATATATAGGGGCTAGGGACGCCGGACGGCCGTCAAATCACGCCCATGTCCGACGTGGACACGCTGGATGCACTGCCGTACAGGAGGTAGGAGAAGAACAGGAGGATCGGCGCATGTAGGCTTGGTTGGGCTGAAAGGTGAGTGCAGGTGGGCTGGGGAGATGGGCTGCTGGTGCTGGGCTACAACGTTGCTACTGCTGCTTTCCTTCTTCTCCTTTCTTCAAATAGAAAACAAGACAGAAAAACACAGGTACAATGAAGAAGGTTGAGAGAGATATGAGTATATCCCTGGGGTCCAGAATTTGTGCAGAATATGAATAAATTTCCTTGGGCATTTTTAGAGGTAGAAAAATAATTCAAATTTGAAATTAATTCAAACTTGAGCCATTTTTGAACCCTACCAAAACAACTCCAAAGAATTTGAAATTTGGCAGAGAGGGTGTAGGCATGGTGTAAGATCATCAGGAAATAAATGAACATTAATGGAGGAGGGAAAAAATGTCGCTTGCAAAAACATGAAGGAAGAAGGAAGGGAGAGGTGATGATACACGGGCATATGGCTTGAGAAAGATAGCAAGGGCTGATGCACACACAACATGAAGAATGCAACCCACATGATGAGCATGATGAAATGCAAAATGACAAGTGTACAATGCAACATAACAAGTGAGATGAGCATGGTGCAAGAAGCAAATATATGACAAGGCACTCAACATAATCATGGCATAAACATATAGGAATGAAATATGCAAAACAAATATGATAATGCAACAAACACAAAACAACACACGACAACAACTAGAAATAAAAGGAAGGCAACTCGACCATCGGATCCGGGGCGTTACAACACTCCACCACTACGAAAGGATCTCGTCCCGAGATCTAGGATGGCACCGGAGAGAAACGAAAGAGGAAGAGAAGAGGTAAAAAAAGTTGCTTCTACGACAAACGAGTGGAACCACGAACCTTGAGAGGTTGAACAAATTGAAAGAAAGAATACAATGGAAGTGAACGAGATTGCAAACACTGCGTAAGATAAGAAGAACATGGGATACAACGAGAACCATGAGATTAAGTGACAAGATAGATATTGATACCACTCCGGTTAAAACAAGATAGAGAAGGAATAAGAGTGAAGGAATTTATGCAGCACTCCGGCTGAACAAGGAAAGAGTAGAACATGAACTTGATAAGATGGAATGATACTTGACTTGAAGAACAACACAAAACCTCCGGAAGACTTGAAAGAGTGGAATGAGAAGAACGGGGAAGAAGATGACAATTTCTACCATGAATGAAATAGAAAGCATCCATAGGAGGAAGGATTGAACGGAGTTGTTGGAAATTCAACAACAAAAGAATAAGCTTGTTGTGGACTTATGGATAACATCTCAAAATTATGAGGTGATCGCCGACCACAGCGGAAAAGATTAAATAGCTGAGAAGAATGATTGAAATGCAAAACTCCGCTCCAAAAGAGTACGGAGAATCAATTGCACCTCGCGAAGCAAGAAGAAGAATACTTGAGCTCCTCCAAAAAATCTTGATGAACACTTGAAGAATGAATTAAATCCTGACGAACCACCATGAAGAACTCCGGTAACGAAAGGATGACGAGATAAAATTGAAGGATGAGGGGGATAAGATTAAAGCCTTGCGGTGATTTGGACGGAGCTTCGCGACGAGGCAAGCGAGAAGACTTGGAACTCCGGAAAAGAAAAGATGAACCACTTTGAATTGAGAGATTATATATCAAGAACAATCTTCGAAAAGAAGAGATAAATCAACTTGATGAAAGAAGAATAAGAATTACATTATGCTTATCCTTCACCAATTAAATTGATGAGAAGCAATGGATTTGCATACTACTTATTTGCATTGGAAAATAATAAGGAGGGATATAGCGTCAAATTGGGAAGGTCTTTGACGAACCACCGGTAGAATTGGAAAGAACGAATGAATATATGTGATAAGAACGGAAAGGAATCTTGAATGAACCACCGTAAGAATTAAAAATCGAATGACGAAAAAGAATGAGACACCGGGAAGAATTAGAAAAACTCGAAGGCACTTGAAGGATTTTAGGGACAAGAGAACAAAGAGATCGCGAACTGATTGAAGAATACTTGAACGAAGCACCGGAAGAATATTGAGACGAACGAAAGGGCACGGATATAGAATAATTGGAGAACGAATTTGAAAACTTAGAACGAGGAACTATTCCGAAAAGATGGCCTCCGGATGATCGAGAGAGAAAGCAACTCCTGAAATACCCCGGATGGATGAAAAGAATTTCACAATTTGAAATAATTTGAGAGGATAACATCAAGTTAGCACCGCGAATCTCCAGTAGAACAGACAAGATTTAGAGGAAACACTCTTCTTCGGTCTTCACATGACGACAAGAAACACCATTAAAATTGTTGAGATACTCCGGGAGAATGAAAAGCAAAGAGGTTGAGCCGACGATGAAAATAATTTGGAATCGATCTTGAAAAAGCGTCTGACTGATGAAATTCATACTTACGTCAAATTTCAAACGAAAGGATTTGAGAAAAGCTCCGGAAAATTAGAAGAGTCAGGTAAGATCCTGGGAAAAGGCCTGTGGGTTAGGGCCCACTGAAAAGAAACACCGTTGGAAAGGATTGTTGAAGAGATGATGCACCGGAACGATTGAAAGACTTGAATGAGGTGACAACCTCGAAATGATTGAATGCAAACACAAATCTTCTAAGATGTCTTCAACACTCCGGGATAATAGAATGGCGAGAGGAGGAACGAGCAAGGGGAAAACACTTCGGTCAAGGAAAAGAATACGAACAACACCGAAAACTTGAATAGAATCCACTGAAAAGAAAATGAGACGAACATTGATGAAGTCGACGAGAATTCACCGGTTGAGACAACTGAGGAAAGACTGAAGATACTCCGCACGAATGAAATTGATTTCTCGAATAAAGGCTCGGGATCCAGGAATAAAAGGGTGGGAGGGCGGGAAAAGACACAGGCAACTTGAACGAGGAATGAACGAGTAACTCGAAGAGAAAAGCACCGGTTGAAATGATTTAGGGAAGAATGCAAAGACTTCGCACGAGTAGAATGGATGCTCGATTACAGACTCCGGTTTCAAGAAGACGAAGGGTGGGCGGGTGGGAAAAAACAAGGAAAACTTCGGACAGGGAAACAACGTCGATTGAAAAGAACTGAGGATTGATCTCCCAAAGGACAAAGAGGTATGAAACAATTCGACGAGAATAGCACCGGATGAAAAGAGGATGGGCAATGAACGAAAACTAACCGCGTGATCCTAAAGAAAAATTTGAGGGGAAGAGGAGTAGTTCAAAACACCTACGTCAAGATTCCTTACCAGAGCGACGAAGGGACAGAGGGGTAAAAAGAAATCCTACTCTTCGATATAACTAGACTCCGAAAAAGTTTTTTTAGACTCGACATCGGCCAAACTACACGATCAATCAAGGAGGCTCCTAGGGTTGGTCGAGGCTCTAATACCAACTTCTCACGCCCAAGATACGACCCTATCCTAAAGGAACTCGAAGGTCCCACCAAGGATAGAAGCGCATCTTGAAGACGCTTTTGCAAGGTGGATATCATTACATCAACATTACATAATAGCGGGGATACAACCAAGTCATACAATGTCACATGAATACAACAATACATCATATACAAGAACATCATCCGACTACAAACGAAACATAAACAGAAACTCAAACGACATCCCCCTGCTAGCTCAGGCTGCCGACCAGGAACCTAACCCAAGGTCAACGAAGAAGAAGGACTCCAACACAAACAAACATCACTCTCGCGTCATGATCATCGCATAACCTGTACCTGTAACTGGTGTTGTAGTAATCTGTGAGCCACGAGGACTCAGCAATCCCATAACCATGGGTATCAAGACTAGCAAAGCTTAATGGGTAAGGAAGGGGTAAAGTGGTGAGGTTGCGGCAGCGGCTAAGCAATGTATGGTGGCTAACTTACGCAAATAAGAGCGAGGAGAGAAGCAAAGCAAGCGGTCGTCAACTGGTAATGATCAAGAAGTTATCCTGAACTCCTACTTACGTCAAACATAACCCAAAAACCGTGTTCTCCTCTCGAACAACCCCGAAAAGAGACACTCACGGTTACACACATGGTTGGTATTTTAGAAGAGTTTACTTCAAGTTTACTACAACTGGACATTAACAAATTCGCATCTGCCACATAACCGCGGGCACAGCTTTTGAAAGTTCAAACCCTGCAGGGGTGTCCCAACTTAGCCCATGATAAGCTCTGGCGATCAACGAAGGATATTCCTTCTCCCGGGAAGACCCGATCAGTTTCGGAATCCCGTTTACAAGACATTTCGACAATGGTAAAACAAGTCCAGCAAAGCCGCCCGAATGTGCCGACAAATCCCGATAGGAGCTGCACATATCTCTTTCTCAGGGCATGTCCGGATGAGACATCCTACGAGTAAAACTAATCCTCAAGTTTCCCCAAGGTGGCCCCGCAGTCTACTCGGTTCGGACCAGCACTTAAAGAAGCACTGGCCCAGGGGGGGCTAAATAAAGATGACCCTCGGGTTGACCGACCCAAGGGAAAAGGTGATAGGTGAGGCAAATGTAAAACCAAGGTTGGGCCTTGCTGGAAGAGTCTTATTCAAGGCGAACTGTCAAGGGGGTCCCATAAATCACCCAACCGCGTTAGGGACGCAAAATCCGGGAACAAAATACCGATATGACGGAAACTAGGGCAGCAAGAGTGGAACAAAACACCAGGCATAAGGCCGAGCCTTCCACCCTTTAACAAATATATAGATGCATTAATAATATAAGAGATATTGTGATATCCCAACATAAACATAAACCAACATGGAGCAATCTTCATCTTCACCTGCATCTAGCAAAGCTATAAGAGGGGCTGAGCAAAGCGGTAACATAGCCAAACAACGGTTTGCTAGGAAGGGTAACAAATGTTAGAGGTTCATGGCAATTTGGGAGGCTTGAAAAGCAAGTGGTAGGTAAATGCATCATAGCAATAGAACGAAGCAACTAGCATAGCAATGATAGTAATGAGATCCAAGGTGACGGTCATCTTGCCTGAAATCCCGCTAGGAAGAAGAACGAGTCCATGAAGAAGATGAAGCCACGTAGTCGAACGGAACCTCACAATCTCAACGTTACCGGAACTATCAAGAAGGGGCACCACTGGAAAGAAGCAAACAACATAGTAAACACACTACACATAAACATGGCATGAAGCACAATCAATTATGATGCATGTCCGGTTTAATGATTCATGGCATGACAAAGTGCATCAAACAAAACTACAAATTAAGTGGAGCTCAATATGCAACGGGTTGTACATTGAAGAAACACCACATTCATTTATTTAGTTCTCTCCTGTTTATGCTACTCACAATATTAAATGTGGTTAAGCATGGCCAGAGGTGGAGCATAATAAAACGATCTATCTAGGCAAGTTTAAATGAGGCCGGAAACACAAACAACAATTCCGGAAAATCCTCATAAGCATATTTCGAATTTGGTACTGTTTTGCCCTATACACAATTTTAATGTTGTTAAACAGAAAAATAAAGTGCAACACGTTAATCTATGCATTTTTCTACCCCATTTACATATAAAGTTTATTAAATTTGGAGCTACGGTTATTTAGTTATGAAATAAATCATTTTAACATGGCATTTAAGCAAATTAATGCAAACAGCAAGTTTAAGCATTTTAAAAATGGATGAAAATGGCATAATGTGAAACTAGATGAAATTCTAAGCATTTTACATATATAGTTTGTTTAAATCCAAAGCATGGTTATTTAAATATGGGCAATGCAAGATGATGGCATTTTAGTAAATAAGAATGCATTGGAAAATGCTAAAATACACAGAGTGGAAAAAAAATATGCACGGGCCCGAAGCATTACGGTGCAGCGGCCCAGATGAGGATTCGGCCCAAGTGTGCGTGCGTTGAAAAGAAAAGAAAACGGGGCAAAACTGGGCGCCTGGGACTTGAACCCACAACCACTCGACTGAAAACAGAGGGCACTAGCCACTGCACTAATATGGTGTTTTGTGATACAAAGGGGGGTCGGTTGCAGATGAACTATTGCTCTGTGGCGAAGGCCGGGGCTTTCTTCTACATGGCGGACGACTGTTTCTCGTCGGCGACAGGAACAAACAGCGGCGACTGCTGCGGCTTCCAAGCGCCGGCGGGGGTGCGGAAATAGGTGAGGGTGCGCGTGTGGGTGTGCAGCTGCGTGTGCGCGGAGGTGTGCATCGAAGGTGCAGTAAAGCACTTAAGCCAGCGGCATGTGTGGGATCAGGAGCTTGGGCCATGGCGGTGTTGCATGGCGAGGCAAACGCTACAGCAGCGGGCGTGCGGAAACATGCTAGGGTGCGCGTGTGGGTGCATGCGGGGCTACGGGCGCAGCGAGCGAGTGTGCGCGAGCATGTGGGAACAGGGGAGAGAGCGAGTGCTCGTGTGCACGTGCAGCAGCAAAACATGCGCAACTAAAACTTCAGAGATCGCCGGAGCACTGCGAGCGCGGCGAAGACATTGATCGGGCGAGTGCTACGGGGTTCTACACGCCATGGAAAGAAAAGGAGCGGGAGATGCGTTACCCAGCTCACCCTAGGACACGGAGAGGTTGACGGATACGCGCCGTAGATGACACGATGGAGCTCTGAACTTGGTGGGGCTGCTGTCCGTGAAGCAGGGGAGGAAGAGGACGACGGGGAGGTAGATCCAGGTGTCGTGGCGTCGGGTGCGTCAGGGTAGGAGACGGAGAGGTACTTGGAGTTCCTCTCCAGAGTGGCTGAGGGGTCGGAGGCGCGGCGACGAGCTACTCCGAGCTCGAGCTCAAGCTCGTCTGGAGCATGGTGGGCAGGGCGACGGCGTGGCGTGGCTAGCCTTACCTGGCGGCGGCGAGGGAAGGAGAGGAGAGGGATCGCTCGAGGAGGAACCCAAGGGAGCCGGTGACATGATATATAGGGGCTAGGGACGCCGGGCAGCCGTCAAATCACGCCCATGTCCGACGTGGACACGCTGGATGCACTGCCGTACAGGAGGTAGGAGAAGAACAGGAGGATCGGCGCATGTAGGCTTGGCTGGGCTGAAAGGTGAGTGCAGGTGGGCTGGGGAGATGGGCTGCTGGTGCTGGGCTACAACGTTGCTACTGCTGCTTTCCTTCTTCTCTTTTCTTCAAACAGAAAACAAGACAGAAAAGCACTGGTACAATGAAGAAGGTTGAGAGAGATATGTGTATATCCCTGGGGTCCAGAATTTGTGCAGAATTTGAATAAATTGCCTTGGGCATTTTTAGAGGTAGAAAAATAATTCAAATTTGAAATTAATTCAAACTTGAGCCATTTTTTAACCCTACTAAAACAACTCCAAAGAATCTGAAATTTGGCAGAGAGGGTGTAGGCATGGTGTAAGATCATCAGGAAATAAATGAACATTAATGGAGGAGGGGAAAAATGTCGCTTGCAAAAACATGAAGGAAGAAGGAAGGGAGAGGTGATGATACACGGGCATATGGCTTGAGAAAGATAGCAAGGGCTGATGCACACACAACATGAAGAATGCAACCCACATGATGAGCATGATGAAATGCAAAATGACAAGTGTACAATGCAACATAACAAGTGAGAAGAGCATGGTGCAAGAAGCAAATATATGACAAGGCACTCAACATAATCATGGCATAAACATATAGGAATGAAATATGCAAAACAAATATGATAATGCAACAAACACAAAACAACACACGGCAACAACTAGAAATAAAAGGAAGGCAACTCGAGCATCGGATCCGGGGCGTTACAACACTCCACCACTACGAGAGGATCTCGTCCCGAGATCTAGGATGGCACCGGAGAGAAACAGAAGAGGAAGAGAAGAGGTAAAAAAAGTTGCTTCTACGACAAACGAGTGGAACCACGAACCTTGAGAGGTTGAACAAATTGAAAGAAAGAATACAACGGAAGTGAACGAGATTGCAAACACTGCGTAAGATAAGAAGAACATGGGATACAACGAGAACCATGAGATTAAGTGACAAGATAGATATTGACACCACTCCGGTTAAAACAAGATAGAGAAGTAATAAGAGTGAAGGAATTTATGCAGCACTCCGGCTGAACAAGGAAAGAGTAGAACATGAACTTGAGAAGATGGAATGATACTTGACTTGAAGAACAACACAAAACCTCTGGAAGACTTGAAAGAGTGGAATGAGAAGAACGGGGAAGAAGATGACAATTTCTACCATGAATGAAATAGAAAGCATCCATAGGAGGAAGGACTGAACGGAGTTGTTGGAAATTCAACAACAAAAGAATAAGCTTGTTGTGGACTTATTAATACATCTCAAAATTATGAGGTGATCGCCGACCACAGCGAAAAAGATTAAATAGCTGAGAAGAATGGTTGAAATGCAAAACTCCACTCCAAAAGAGTACGGAGAATCAATTGCACCTCGCGAAGCAAGAAGAAGAATACTTGAGCTCCTCCAAAAAAATCTTGATGAACACTTGAAGAATGAATTAAATCCTGACGAACCACCGTGAAGAACTCCGGTAACGAAAGGATGACGAGATAAAATTGAAGGATGAGGGGGATAAGATTAAAGCCTTGCGGTGATTTGGACGGAGCTTCGCGACGAGGCAAGCGAGAAGACTTGGAACTCCGGAAAAGAAAAGATGAACCACTTTGAATTGAGAGACTATATATCAAGAACCATCTTCGAAAAGAAGAGATAAATCAACTAGATGAAAAAAGAATAAGAATTACGTTATGCTTATCCTTCACCAATTAAATTGATGAGAAGCAATGGATTTGCATACTACTTATTTGTGTTGGAAAATAATAAGGAGGGATATAACGTCAAATTGGGAAGGTCTTTGACGAACCACCGGTATAATTGGAAAGAAAGAATGAATATATGTGATAAGAACGGAAAGGAATCTTGAATGAACCACCGTAAGAATTAAAAATCAAATGACGAAAAAGAATGAGACACCGGGAAGAATTAGAAAAACACGAAGACACTTGAGGGAACTTAGGGACAAGAGAACGAAGAGATCGCGAACTGATTGAAGAATACTTGAACGAAGCACCGGAAGAATATTGAGACGAACGAAAGTGAACGGATATAGAATTCTCAAGCCCAAATAAAAAAAGAGAGAAAAGGAGAGAAGGGACTATGCTACTATCCTTTTTCCACACTTGTGCTTCAAAGTAGCACCATGATCTTCATGATAGAGAGTCTCCTATGATATCACTTTCATATACTAGTGGGAATTTTTCATTATAGAACTTGGCTTGTATACTCCAATGATGGGCTTCCTCAAAATGCCCTAGGTCTTCGTGAGCAAGCGAGTTGGATGCACACCCACTTAGTTTCTTTCGTTGAGCTTTCATATATTTATATCTCTAGTGCATCCGTTGCATGGCAATCCCTACTCACTCACATTGATATCTATTGATGGGCATCTCCATAGCCAGTTGATACGCCTAGTTGATGTGAGACTATCTTCTCCTTTTTGTCTTCTCCAAAACCACCATTCTATTCCACATATAGTGCTATGTCCATGGCTCACGCTCATGTATTGCGTGAAGATTGAAAAAGTTTGAGAACACCAAAAGTATGAAACAGTTGCTTGGCTTGTCATCGGGGTTGTGCATGATTTAAATACTTTGTGTGGTGAAGATAGAGCATAGCCAGACTATATGATTTTCTAGGGATAATTTTCTTTGGCCATGTTATTTTGAGAAGACATAATTGCTTAGTTAGTATGCTTGAAGTATTATTATTTTTATGTCAATATTAAACTTTTGTATTGAATCTTTCGGATCTGAATATTCATACCACAATTAAGAGAATTACATTGAAAATTATGCTAGGTAGCATTCCACATCAAAAATTCTGTTTTTATCATTTACCTACTCGAGGACGAGCAGGAATTAAGCATGGGGATGCTTGATACGACTCCAACGTATCTATAATTTTTCATTGTTCCATGCTATATTATATTCTGTTTTGGATGGTTAATGGGCTTTATTGTACACTTTTATATTGTTTTTGGGACTAACCTATTTACCGGAGGCCCAGCCCGAATTGCTGTTTTTTTGCCTATTTCAGAGTTTCGTAGAAAAAGGATATCAAACGGAGTCCAAACGGAATGAAACCTTCGAGAACGTGATTTTTGAAACAAACATAATCCAGAGGACTTGGAGTCTACGCAAAGCAATCAACGAGGAGAGCACGAGGCAGGGGGCGTGCCTACCCCCCCCCCCCCAGGCGCACCCTCCACTCTCGTGGGGCCCACGTTGCTCCACTGACGTACTTCTTCCTCCTATATATACCTATGTACCCCCAAACTATCAGATACGGAGCCAAAAACCTATTTCCACTGCCGCAACCTTCTGTACCCGTGAGATCCCATCTTGGGGCCTTTTCCGGCACTCCGCCGGAGGGGGCATTGATCACGGAGGGCTTCTACATCAACACCATAGCCTCTCCGATGATGTGTGAGTACTTACCTCAGACCTTCAGGTCCATAGTTATTAGCTAGATGGCTTCTTCTCTCTCTTTGGATCTCAATACAAAGTTCTCCTCGATTCTCTTGGAGATCTATTCGATGTAATCTTCTTTTGCGGTGTGTTTGTCGAGATCCGATGAATTGTGGGTTTATGATCAAGATTATCTATGAACAATATTTGAATCTTCTCTGAATTCTTTTATGTATAATTGGTTATCTTTGCAAGTCTCTTCGAATTATCAGTTTGGTTTGGCCTACTAGATTGATCTTTCTTGCAATGGGAGAAGTGCTTAGCTTTGGGTTCAATCTTGCGGTGTCCTTTCCCAGTGACAGCAGGGGCAACAAGGCACGTATTTTATTGTTGCCATCGAGGATAAAAAGATGGGGTTTATATCATATTGCATGAGTTTATCCCTCTACATATAGGAAACATACAGGAAAGTATTCCCGGTGTTTGATGTTTTCGGACAGACGAACCGGAGGGGGGTTGTTGCATGTTCGCTATGCCAGGGACGTGTGGCGGACGAACGGACTGCATAGTCGGATTCGTCTCGAAAGTCTGAGCAACTTTCATGTACAAAGTATTATCATCCGACATATGGTTTATTTTATATTAAATTTTAAATTTTAAATGTTTTTTTGGAATTATTAATTCAAAAATAAAATAGTAAAATACTTTTGTTACCTAGTGTTACTCTAGCCTATCTGTATGACAATGGGACCCAGGGGCTAGTCAACCATCTCACTTTGACTAGTCAAAAGGTGAGGTATGGCCCACATGTCATAGGCTTAAATATTTTAAATCTAATTTATCTTTTCACTACTAGTGGGGTCCACATGTCATTTGCACTGTACCTAACCACTAATTAGTCTAACTAGTAGGAGTACTAATTAGCTAACTAAAGGGCCGGCCTCGTCAAGAGAGTCGGCCGGCCACCACACACACTCACACACACGCTGCGCGCGCACACACCACGGCCATGGCCTTTGCCATGGCCAGCCGCAAGAAGCAGCACAGCGGCAAGGCAGAGCAGTAGCAAGTAGTAGCTAGCGGCAGGTAGCAGCAGCAATTGGCAGCGGAGCAACAGCTAAGCAATAAGCAGCAGAGCATGGCTCGGTAGCAGCAGTAGCAGCAGTAGCCAGCAGCTACACATCAAAGCAGAGCAATGGCAGGACGAGCAGCGGCAGGAAAGTAGCAGCGGAAAGCAGCAGTTGAGCAGGTGCAGGCCTAGGCGGAGAGCCACGGCGGGCGCAGCCAGGCGAGGAGGGGCATGGCATGAGCGAGGCAGGCGCAAGGGAGCGGAGCTTCGGGCGCAGCCACAGGATTTCGTTGGCAGCGGCGGACACTCGCTGGAGCGGCACTACAGGCGGCAGTAGGTCGAGCCGAGCGCACTAGGGAGCAGCCCTTGTCCGAGCGCATCCAAGGGCGCCCGCACAAGGCTGTGGGGATTCAACAGCAACTTCGCCGTCCGGCGACGACACTAGCATTGGTTCGACTGGGGTAGTGCTTCGGTCCGAAATCGGTCAATTTGATCGTTGCGTTTGTTTCACGAGGGACTAATGAGACTACCGTCGACGCACATGACCAACTGGTCACCGGAGACCATGCTGGTGACGAATACAAACGGCGGCGAAGGTGGAGCTATGCGGGCGAGAGGGAGAGCGGTAGAGGGTGCACGACATCGGCGGCTCACAGCGTTGTCGAGTAGTAGCACGGGGAGGCCCAAGAGGTTGCGGTGCGGCAAATCAACGACAATGTCGCGGTGGTCGAGGCAGAGAAGAGCGGATCGAAGGAGACGTTCGGTGGTTCCCCCGCCTCGATCCAGGGGCGCCGGCGACGTGGTTGAAGACGATGGTCCTCTTGGACACCTCGGGTCGGGCGAGGGTTGGCCGGTGACCATGGCTATAGCGAGCGGCGGCGACGGCTTTGCTCGGGAGAGAAGGAAACGGCGCGGGGAAGAGGGATTGAGGGCTAGGGTTCGCCGGGGGTTGGGGGCTCAGGCTTATACTCCAAGGGGACCGGGGGATGGCCGGCACGCACCATGGCGCGACCATGGCCAGTCGGATGTCCGCCACGATCCCCTGCCTCCATGTAGCAGGAGGTTGGGGTTGAGTGGGGGTGCGGGCTAGGCCAGTTGGGCTGGCCTAGGTGTCAGCTAGGCCGGTTGGCCCAGTGGGGGTCCCTTTTCTTTTATTTTGTTTTTACTTTTTATTTATTTTACTTTTTCTGTTTTAACTTTGTTTCCTATTATTTTAGTTTTAGTAAAATATACAGGTAACATCTAAATTAGTATTTCAACTTAGTCCATAATCATAAAAAGTCTAGTCCTCAAATAAATTAGTTTGGCATTTTATTAATTACAAAAGGTATTTAAATAATTGTTTTTACTGCTGTTTTATTCATCTTATAGTATTTAAATATTTTTATAAAGGTGTGGTTTCTCCACCATAGTTACCTATGCAATATTTGGTTCACTCCGAACATTTTAATTTTAATATTTGAAAACTTTATTGTTTGCTTGATTTTGAATTTGAATTTGAATCGGTTTCAAACTAACGCGAGATTAGCAACAGTAATCTAAGTGATGAGGCATCATTAGCAGAGAAGTATTGTACCTTAATTATCCGGAGCGTCACAATAACCCACCTAGCATAGAATATACTGTCAGCCCCTAGTCGCTACATGAGCGATTCGGGCATACAAAACAGATTATTATTTGAAGGTTTAGAGTTTGGCACATGCAAATTTACTTGAAACGACAGGTAAATACCGCATATAGGTAGGTATGATGGACTCATATGAAACAATTTTGGGTTTATGAAAGTGGATGCACAAGCAGTATTCCTACTTAGTACAAGTGAAGGCTAGCAAAAGATTGAGGAGCGACCAACTAGAGAGCGACAATGGTCACAAACATGCATTGAGATTAACCAACATTGAGTGCAAGCATGAGTAGGATATAAATCACCATGAATATAAATATCATGGAGGCTATGTTGTTTTTGTTTCAACTACTCCCTCCGTTCCTAAATATAAGTCTTTCTAGACATTTCAAATGCACTACAACATACGGATGTATGTAGACATATTTTAGAGTGTAGATTCACTCATTTTGCTCCGTATGTAGTCAGTTGTTGGAATCTCTAGAAAGACTTGTATTTAGGAACAGAGGGAGTACATCATAACCATTTTAAATGCATGTTCGCACGCAAGGTAAACCATTATAAACTCCTAGCTAATTAAGCATGGCATGAGTAACTATAATCTCTAATTGTTATTGCAAACATGTTTCATTCATAATAGGCTGAATCAGGAACGATGAACTAACCATATTTACAAAAACAAAATAGGTCGAGTTCACACTAGCTTTTCTCCATCTCAATCATTTCATCAAGTATCGTCATTATTGCCTTTCACTTGCACGGCCGAACGGTGTGGATAATAATAATAGTACACGTGCATTAGACTAAGCTGGAATCTGCAAACATTTATTCAAAGGAGAAGACAATGTAATATGGGCTCTCTGTTAGATCAACAATAATGCATATGAGAGCCACTCAACATTTTCATCGTGGTCTTCTCCTCTCGACCCAAAGAAAAGAAAAGAATTTTAAAGAAACACACTAAAATATTTTTGGAGTTTTTGTTTTTTCGAAGAAAGTAAAACAAGAACGTGGAAAACTATTTACACGGGAAAGCTCCCAACAAGCAAAAGAAGAACGAGAAATATTTTTGGGTTTTATTTTAATACTACTACTAAACAAACTAGAAAGAAAACTAAAAAGAAGCGAGGACTAATTTTTTTGAATTTTCTCAAAGTTTTTCAAACACACAAGAAGAAAGCGAGAAAAGGAAATAAACTAGCATGGATAATACAATGAAAAAGTATGAACACCGACAACTGGAATGAGTGTGTGAACATGAATGTAATATTGGTGAGAAATACATACCCCCTAAGATTAGGCTTTTAGCTAAGTTCGTCTAGGGCCACGGCTGGCCTGGCGGATATCCAAGTTGTAGTCGGGGTTATACTGGGACGCGACAGCTACTGCCTGAAGGGCTGCAGCATGAAGGCGAGCGGCCTCCACCTCTCTCTCATACTCGTCTGCCTCCTCTCTGGTTATGAAGTATCTCCATTTTACCTAAAAGTTAAAGAAGGCAGGAGCGGGAAGTGTAATATGGACAGCACGCTTCCTGTCAAAGTTCAGTCGGTAAAGGAGGGACTATTCATTCCTCTCAAGAAACTGGTAACGTACCATAGCATTATAATCAAGAAAAGTAGGTGGTAACTCAACGTCATCCTCCCTTATGGGTACCCCGAGATAATTAGCTAAACGGGTGGCATAAATCCCACCAAAGAAATCTCCATCTTTAGCATTACTATGTAACCTTCTTGCAATAATAGCCCCCAAGTTATATCATTTATCACCCATTATCGCACACTTGAGGACACTAAGATCTGATGCACAAAGGTGGCTATGATCATGTTTACTGTTAATGCATCTACCTATAAAGAGAGCAAAATAATGTATGGCAGGAAAGTGAATGCTTGATATGGTTGCTTCTGTAATATTTCTAGCTTCTCCCATATTGATGCTAGCAAGGAAATCGTTATATTCAGTTTTGCGAGGCTCACTATGAATGCCCCATTGTGGAATTTTGCACGCATCATTAAAATCTTCAAGGTCCATGATGACACGAAGTCCTCAAGGCCAACATTTTGTACGTACGCATCAAATTCCTCCTTGAAACTAGCATGAACCATGAATTGGTCCAACGTCCATTCGCAAGGCCATACTGGAGCTTCCCTTGGTGGTGCAAGGTCTGGCTCACGTATCGCGAGCCTTGGAGCTTGTTTTGTCGAGGAAACACCTTGGTAAATCTTCCTAAACATTTTTTCCTCTGAAAAATTTCTGAAATTTTTAGTGACTCAAAATATAAGTGAACAAAACCCAACAAGATTGATAGCAACTACTCCTACAAGTGCCTGTAGGCTATATCATGCATCAAAACTACTTTGGACCATATAAATTTGACATGCAAGCTCAAGAACAAGGTCACCACAACATGAAAAATTTGCAATATATAAACCACTAGAACAAAAAGCTAATTCGACCATTGGAGGAGTCACATACCGAAGAACAACCCCCCAAAATAGTTTTGCGAATGGAGCTTTGAGCTAGGAGATCGAAAATGGCAGCAAAATGAGCTAGAACATGGGTTTGAGCTATGGTGGGATTTTTTCTGGAGGAAGACGAAGTGGATGGGTGCTGGAATAAGTGAGGGGGACCCACATGGGGCCCACAAGCCACCCATGCACACCTAGGGGTGGGCGCGCCCCCAGGGCTTGTGGCCCACTGGTGCTACCCCCTGGTGTGTTCTCAGTGCCAAAAATTCTCAAAAATTCTATAAAAAATCATACTAAATTTTTAGGGCTTTTGGAGAACTTTTATTTTCAAGGCATTTTTTATTACACGGATAATTCAGAAAACAGACAAATAATAGTACTTTTGCTTTATTTATTCTAAATAACAGAAAGTAAAAAGTGGGTACAGAAAGTGGTGCTTTCTAGATTCATCCATCTCATGCCCATCAAAAGGAATCCATTAACAAGGTTGATCAAGTCTTATTAACAAACTTCTTCCGAATGACATGAAACCGGAGAATTTTCGAATATCACTAGGTTGCCTCAATGGGGATATGCATGTCCCCAACAATAAGAATATCATGTTTCTTTCTGACAGTAGGAATAGGGAACTCAAAACCTCCAATAGCAATAGTTGAAATTTTTCCAATAGATTGATGCTATTAACTTGAGGTTGTTTCTTCGGACAGTGTACCATATGCTCATTACCATTAACATGAAAAGTGACAGTGCACTTGTTGCAATCAATAACAACCCCTGTAGTATTCAAAAAGGGTCTACCAAGGATGATCGACATACTGTCATCCTCGGGAATATCAAGAAGAACAAAGTGCGTTAAAATAGTAACATTTGCAACCACGACAGGCACATCCTCACAAATACCGACGGGTATAGTAGTTGATTTATCAACCATTTGCAAAAAGATTTCAGGTGGCGTCAACTTATTCAAATCAAGTCTACGATATAAAGAGAAAGGCATAACACTAACATCAGCTCCAAGATCACATAAAGCAGTTTTAACATAGTTTCTTTTAATGGAGCATGGTATAGTTGGTATTCCTGGATCTCCTAGTTTCTTTGGTATTCCACCCTTAAAAGTATAATTAGCAAGCATGGTAAAATTTCAGCTTCTGGTATCTTTCTTTTATTTGTAACAATATCGCATATACTTAGCATAAGGAGTTATTTTCAGAATATCAGTCAAACGCATACGCAAAAAGACAGGTCAAAGCATTTCAACAAAGCTCTCAAAATCCTCATCATCCTTTTTCTTGGATGGTTTAGGGGGAAAGGGCATGGGTTTTTGAACCCACGGTTATCTCTCTTTACCATGTTTCCTAGCAACGAAATCTCTCTTATCATATCTTTTATTCTTGGGTTGTGGGTTATCAAGATCAACAACATGTTCTATCTCCACATCATTATCATTACTAGGTTGAGCGTCAATGCTACTTCTTGAGCTTGAGTTGGTTTTTCCCTTGAAGAGGAAAGGATGATGCAGCAAAGTAGAGATAAGTATTTCCTTCAGTTTGAGAACCAAGGTATCAATCCAGTAGGAGACAATGCACAAATCACTGAATACATGCACAAACAATCAAACATCTTGCATCCAACGCGATAAAGGGGTTGTCAATCCCTTCATGGTTACTTGCAAAAGTGAGATTTGATAGAGATAGATAAACTATAAAGTAAATATTTTTGTTATTTTTGGTTTATAGATTGGAAAGTAAAAGATTGCAGAAATAGTAAATCGGAAACTAATGTTGTAGATTGGAAACTTATATGATGGAAAATAGACCCGGGGGTCATAGGTTTCACTAGAGGCTTCTCTCAGTATAGCAAATAATACGGTGGTTGAACAAATTACTGCCGAGCAATTGATAGAAAAGCACAAAGTTATGACGATATCTAAGGCAACGATCATGAATATAGGCATCACGTCCGTGTCAAGTAGACCGAAACGATTTTGCATCTACTACTATTACTCCACACATCGCCCGCTATCCAGCATGCATCTAGAGTATTAAGTTCATAAAGAACGGAGGAACGCATTAAGTAAGATAACATGATATAGAGGATTTAACTCAAGCAATATGATGAAAACCCCATCTTTTTATCCTCTATGGCAACAATACAATACATGCCTGATACGTCTCCAACGTATCTATAATTTTTGATTGCTCCATGCTATATTATCTTCTGTTTTGGACATTATTGGTATTTATTATTCACTTTTATATTATTTTTGGGACTAATCTATTAACCGAAGGCCCAACCCAGAATTGTTGTTTTTTGCCTATTTCAGAGTTTCGCAGAAAAAGAATATCAAACGGAGTCCAAACGGAATGAAACCTTCGGGAACGTGATTTTTGGAACGAACAAGATCCAGGAGACTTGGACCCTACGTCAAGCAACCAACAGGGAAGCCATGAGGTAGGGGCGCGCCTACCCCCCAGGGCATGCCCTCCACCCTCGTGGGTCCCCTGTTGCTTCACCGACATACTTCTTCCTCCTATATATACCTACGTACCCCCAAACGATCAGATACGGAGCCAAAAAACCTAATTCCACCGCCGCAACCTTCTGTACCCACGAGATCCCATCTTGGGGCCTGTTCCCGAACTCCGCCGGAGGGGGCATCCATCACGGAGGGCTTCTACATCAACACCATAGCCTCTCCGATGAAGTGTGAGTAGTTTACCTCATACCTTCGGGTCCATAGTTATTAGCTAGATGGCTTCTTCTCTCTTTTTGGACCTCAATACAATGTTCTCCCCCTCCCTCGTGGAGATCTATTCGATGTAATCTTCTTTTTGCAGTGTGTTTGTTGAGATCGATGAATTATGGGTTTATGATCAAGTTTATCTATGAACAATATTTGAATCTTCTCCAAATTCTTTTATGTATGATTGGTTATCTTTGCAAGTCTCTTCGAATTATCAGTTTGGTTTGGCCTACTAGATTGATCTTTCTTGCAATGGGAGAAGTGCTTAGCTTTGGGTTCAATCTTGCGGTGCCCTTTCCCACTGACAGTAGGGGCAGCAAGGCACGTATTGTATTGTTGCCATCGAGGATAAAAAGATGGTTTTTTATCATATTGCATGAATTTATCCCTCTACATCATGTCATCTTTCTTAAGGCGTTACTCTGTTTTTATGAACTTAATACTCCAGATGCATGTTGCATAGCGGTCGATGAGTGGAGTAATAGTAGTAGATGCAAGCAGGAGTCGGTCTACTTGTCTCGGGCGTGATGCCTATATACATGATCATACCTAGATATTCTCATAACTATGCTCAATTTTGTCAATTGCTCAACAGTAATTTGTTCACCCACCGTAAAATACTTATGCTCTTGAGAGAAGCCACTAGTGAAACCTATGGCCCCCAGGTTTATCTTCATCATATTAATCTTCCAACACTCAGTTATTTCCTTTGCTTTTTACGTTGCTTTTATTTTACTTTGCATCTTTATCACAAAAATACCAAAAATATTATCCTATCATATCTATCAGATCTCACTCTCGTAAGTGACCGTGTAGGGATTAACAACCCCTTATCGCGTTGGTTGCGAGGATTTATTTGTTTTATGTAGGTGCGAGGGACTCGTGCGTAGCCTCCTATTGGATTGATACATTGGTTCTCAAAAATTGAGGGAAATACTTACTGTCGGTGTCAAAACCGGCGGATCTCGGGTAGGGGGTCCCGAACTGTGCGTCTAGGTGGATGGTAACAGGAGACAAGGGACACGATGTTTTTACCAAGGTTCGGGCCCTCTCGATGGAGGTAAAACCCTACTCCTGCTTGATTAATATTGATGATATGGGTAGTACAAGAGTAGATCTACCACGAGATCGGAGAGGCTAAACCCTAGAAGCTAGCCTATGGTACGATCGTTGTCCGTCCTATGGACTAAAGCCCTCTGGTTTATATAGACACCGGAGAGGGCTAGGGTTTACACAGAGTCGGTTACAATGGAAGGAGATCTACATATCCGTATTGCCAAGCTTGCCTTCCACGCTAAGGAAAGTCCCATCCGGACACGGGACAAAGTCTTCAATCTTGTATCTTCATAGTCCAAGAGTCCGGCCAAAGGTTATAGTCCGGCCATCCGGACACCCCCTAATCCAGGACTCCCTCAGTAGCCCCTGAACCAGGCTTCAATGACGATGAGTCCGGCGTGCAGATTGTCTTCGGCATTGCAAGGCGGGTTCCCCCTCCAAATACTTCATAGAAGATTTTGAACACAAGGATAGTGTCCGGCTCTGCAAAATAAGTTCCACATACCATAGTAGAGAGAATAATATTTACACAAATCTAATCTGCTGACGTTTTCTGTAGTATGACATCACACCACAGCCAAGCCTTTATTCGAATCGTTTTTACTGTCCCACCTGAGTGCGTTTTGCGAGGCGGTTTCCTTGGCACGTCTTGTCGAGGCAGAGATCGTGTCCCCTTATTCCGGGATTCTCACCAATACGAGCGTGGGTAACCCAACCGCGCCATTGATTACAGCGCTTGGGAGATAAGCGAGTTTTATCAGGCTGGTGGGGCGCGTAGTTTCGTCCGCCCATATAAGGGGATAAGGATCTGCCTTTTCACCCACGCCTTCTTCCTCCTTTGCTCATCCATTTTCGCATACTCGAGCTCCAGCGCCCAAGTCCGCATTTTCTTCCTCAACCTTCTCCAACCATGTCTGGAGCGAGAGGCAAGTGGATGGTCTCCTCCGTCATGGAGGGAGATGTCAAAAAGCTGAGGAGAGCCGGATACTTGCCCGACGACATCGCGCACCGGCTCCCAGATGAGGGGCAGCTCATCCCCACCCCCAGGCCCCATGAGAGGGTCGTGTTCCTTACCCATTTCCTCCGCGGACTGGGATTCCCTCTCCACTCATTCGTCCGGGGGCTCATGTTCTACTACGGCCTGGACTTCCATGATCTGGCCCCGAACTTCATCCTCAACATCTCGGCATTTATCGTCGTGTGCGAGGCCTTCCTCTGAAGCCGACCCCACTTCGGCTTATGGCTGAAGACCTTCAATGTCAAACCGAAGGTAGTGGGCGGCCGCCAGGCGGAGTGCGGAGGCGCCATGGTGGGCAAGATGCCCAACGTCCTATGGCTCGAAGGCTCCTTCGTGGAGACCATAAAGGGGTGGCAATCGGGGTGGTTCTACATCACCGAGCCGTGTGACCCCAAATGGGTCGCAGCCCTCGAATTCCGATCCAGAGCCCCTACGCGGCTCACCTCCTAGAAAGAGAAGGGCCTGCTGTGGGGTAATTCGGAAGAGCTGACCGGACTCCAAACATGCGTCCAAAACCTGGTGAGCAACAAGATCAAACTCGTCAACGTAGTCCAGGTCATGCTCATCCGCCGGATCCTCCCCTGCCAACAACGGGCTTTCAACTTATGGGAGTTCGACCCGGCCCAGCACCGAACTCTGAGCAGGCTCTTCGACACAACGTACGAAGATGCCTAGAAGGTGCTATTCAAGGGCGTCGAGGCTCCTGCTTCCGCCACCGAGGATCGTGGATTTTCCACGCAGCGCCAAGCCAACGCGGTAAGCTATTTTACCTCTTACATGATACTTGTCCTTCATATTTTGACTCTATGCGGGATCTAAGCCCCCATGCCTTTAATAGGACTGGCAGAGCACGGCCGGACAAATCAACTGTCCGGCTCCTTTGCCCGAAGACCCAGCATACGCTCGCCTAGAGGAGCTGCTGGTCCCGGCACCTTACGTGGTGCCGGAGAAAAGCCAAGAAGAAGGCCACGGGAACTCGGAAGAGTTCCCGGCGCCCGGTGGAGTCGGACTCATCATCCGATGACTCTGAGGCGCACTCCTCCCCTGGAGAGGAGGAGGAGGAAAGAGAGGTTTATTCTCCAGCAGGGGGAGAAAAGAAAAGGAAGGCCGCCCTAACTGGGGAGGCCGGGGATCCCAGAAGGGGAGGACCTTTCCTCCGGACTACTCCACCAACGCTGCCGACAGCGAGGAGGAGTGGCCGCCCAGGGCCAAGCCCCTGGCGAAGTCGTAAGTATTCGGACAACAGAGTGACTCATAGTGTTCCTTTATTGCACAGCTTTCCCTAACGCCGAATATAATCATGCAGTCCGGCCCGAGCCCGGCTCGACGTATCGTCGAGCGGCTCCTTGGATTCGTCGGATGTGAATAGCTTTTCACTTCCGACTGCTTCCACCCTCACCCTACGGACAACGCCGAGGTGTTGTCCCAAAAGGTCCCAAGCCAAGGGGAGGTGGTCCTGGGGGCGCCGCAAGGCGACCTTTCGGACTACAGAAAAAAAAGGGAGCAAGGCTCCTAAGGGCCCCAAGTCCGGCCCTGGGCCGAACACCGCATCGGAACCTTCAGCGGTTCCAGAGTCCAGCAGGCGGCCCCCCGCCAAGAAGGGCAAGCCTACCGCTCTGGTGACCTCCGTCCAACCGGAGGCACCGGATAACTTGTTGGAGGTGCTTAACGGCGCCACCATCGACGAGGAGCACCGCACTATTATGAGTGCGGTGATCCAGAAGGTTCAGTCCGCCAAAAGCGGGCTGACTGAAGCCTGTGCCAGCCTGTTAATAGGTTTTGAGGTATGTAGAGAATGTATAAAAATATTACCGCATAGATAGTAGTCCCTGATGCTCTGTTTGGCGTTCACAAGGAAAAGCCGAGATATTCGCAGGAGTCTAACATAATTATGTCGATATGCGTATGCAGGCTTCGCTGCTGGCCTCTGTCGCACTGACAGCAGAGGTGGACACGCTGAAGCAGAACCTCGAGCGGTCTGAGAAAGAGCTCGGCCTTGCCAAGAGGCAGCTCGAGGAGAGCCAAGGTACGTAATGCCTTGTGTAATTATATAAAAGATGCAGTTGCAAAAAATAACAGGATCACTATTGGTGTCTTAGGGGCCACGACTGAGGTGGTGACCCTGAAGCAAGCGCTTTCGGAGGCCGAAAAGAAAGCGGCCGCGGAGCGCACTGAGCGGGAGAAGCATGAGGCGCCAGTTGGCGAGGTACAACAAGAGCTCCAGGCTCTCGTGAAAAAACACGAGAGTTTGGAGCTTGACTCAAAGACATGAGAGTCCGAGCTCGCGACAGCCCTTGAGAGCGCCAAGTTTGCCAAGGCTGAAGCCCAGAAAGCCCTCTAGGAAGTTGAGGCGATGAAGAAGATTGCGGCGGGTAAGGCATTCTTTATGCAAAGCAAGCACGTGAACGTGAATTACTTGTTACTTACCCGAATCCGGAGCTCTCCAGGAGCATTCGTAGATTTGCCCCGCAGCGTGTCAGATGATGCCGGCTTCTACCGGGCCGAGGAGGGGAGCTCGACGGAGAAGGTGTTCTGGTCTCAGTATGCTGAGACCAGACACCCGGTGCCCTTGAGCGACCAGCTGAAGCAGCTGGTCGAGCTCAATAAGGTGGCCGAACGGGCCATGAAGGGTCTCATAGTCCGGCTATGGCCCGGAGAGGCCATGCTTGGGAGCTACTTCGGGCTAGTGAGGCGACTGGTGGATGCCTGTCCACGGCTTGAAGTCATCAAGCGCTCCGTCTGCATCGAGGGTGCCCGTAGGGCACTTGCACGTGCTAAAGTGCACTGGGGCAAGATGGTGCTGAGAAACTTGTGAAGGACGGGTCGCCGCCGGGCAAGGAGCATCGCCAGCCCGAGATGTATTACGAGGGTGTTCTGAAGGCTGCCCGCCTTGTGGCGAATGGATGTTCCAAGGATGTAATATTTCAGTAGACTTGTTTGTTTTATCCTGTGCGCTGAAGACTTGTTCATATGCGCTATGCAACGCTTGTTTTAATTTAAAATATTACCTTCTATGCGGTCGTTTATTAAATCTGAGAGATTGCAAGTCATCGGCTTCTACCCCCACGCCACTAGTGCTGGGGTGTTCGGGGATAAACCTGAGCACTCTTTTTCCCATTGTTGGGTCCTTCGAGGGAGGTGCTCAGCCTGGCGAACAAGGCAATCGGACTATAGTGCGTTATCACTCTCACTTAGCCAGAGAATTCTATAATTTTAAATTTCGGCGAAGCCCCTAGTGTTCGGGAGACCGAGCTCGGGGCGCTATACACGCCTTGGGCCGGACAAAGCCGACTCCTCGCTCTAAGCGACATAAGTCTTTAAGGACTCAAAACCTCTCGAACAGCGACCAGCTCTCGCCCTATCATGACAGTCAGTTTTAGCTTTCTCTACTGAGGGGCTTAGCCCAGCTCAACTGGGGCACAATCGCAGTAGTTCTCCCAGCGCTACCTTAGCCGATATAACGGAACGTAAGGTACCAAAACATGGGAGCCGGGCAAACCCAACTATTGACCCAAGACATGATTCGGAGCTGATGCATATAATGCTATAAGTTTGGGGTCCCGCACTTGTGAAAGTGTTCGGACTTCTTACACCGTATTATGGGGTGCTTAAGCCCCTGGCGTATTAGCCGTACCAAAGTGTACGGATGCTAAATGTCATAACTAAACATATATATGAAAAAGGAATGAATAAAGAATGCAATAATAAGCTGAAGCTAAGCATTGTTTATTCCCAAAGGCTGCGCTGAAAGCAGAACGATACAAATAGTGTGATAAGCAAGAGATGGGACTATTTGACATGTCCCCCTCCAGGGCGGGCTGCGGGACGGTATGTAAGACGGGTATTTTGCTCGTTATAGAGACCACCTGGGAATTCGACGTAGCTTTCTGCCTCCTTGGTTGTTGAATCGTGTGTTCGGCGATTGTACCGCCGGACAGGTCTTCCAGAGAGTAACGTCCTGAAAGTAAGAAAAATAATAGAATCGGCGTCCCCTAGTACGGTTGAGCCGTGTGTTGGGGCGTGCCATGGTCATGCCCCTCCCCCTGTGTCCATGGTATTTTCAGAGTGTAATTATGTACGCATGGTACTGATTTCGCAGTTTCGCGAGGGCTGGGGTTGGGGCCGCATTGCTACGCTGGCTCGGGACGTGCTAGGCGGTCTTATTGTAGGTTACTCCGGGCGCGCTTGACGGTGTCCGGACGTTTTATTGCCGGACTGGAGAATTGCCTTGAGAGGCTGCTTTGTACTTCTGCTGCGAGGGCCGTCGAATGCTCCTCTATTCGGAGAGAGCGTTCGGTGTTTCCGTTGACCGTAATGACTCCTTGAGGTCCTGGCATATTGAGCTTCAGGTATGCGTAGTGAGGCACCGCATTGAACTTTGCAAATGCGGTTCGCCCGAGCAGTGTGTGATAGCCACTGCGGAACGGGACTATATCGAAGATTAACTCCTCGCTTCGGAAATTATCCGGGGATCCAAAGACTACTTCAAGTGTGACTGAGCCCGTGCAATGGGCCTCTACACCTGGTATGACACCTTTAAAGGTAGTCTTTGTGGGTTTGATCCTTGAGGGATTTATGCCCATTTTGCGCACCGTGTCCTGATAAAGCAGGTTCAGGCTACTGCCGCCATCCATAAGGACTCGGGTGAGGTGAAATCCGTTAATGATTGGGTCGAGAACCAATGCGGCAAATCCGCCATGGCAGATACTAGTGGGGTGGTCCCTTCGATCGAAAGTGATCGAGCAGGAGGACCATGGGTTGAACTTTGGGGCGACTGGCTCCAACGCGTATACGTCCCTTAGCGCACGCTTCCGTTCCCTCTTGGGGATGTGGGTTGCATATATCATGTTCACTGTCCGCACTTGTGGAGGGAAGTCCTTCTGTCCACTATTGTTCGGCAGCCGGGGCTCCTCCTCGTCGTCGCTATGTAGCCCCTTGTCTCTATTCTCGGCATTTATCTTGCCGGCCTGCTTGAACACCCAACAATCCCTGTTGGTGTGATTGGCTGGTTTTTCGGGGGTGCCATGTATCTGGCACGAGCGATCGAGTATACGGTCCAAACTGGACGGGCCCGGAGTGTTTCTATTGAATGGCTTTTTCCGCTGACCAGGTTTAGAGCCTCTGAATCCGGCATTAACTGTCGTATCTTTGTTGTTGTCGCTATTAATGCGGCGCTTGTGCTTGTTGCAACGCGACCTGCCATTGATGTCCTTGGTATCCGGATTACCAGGGCTCTTGGTCATGTTATTGCTACGAGCCAGCCAGCTGTCTTCTCCCGTGCAAAAGCAGGTCATGAGTGTCATGAGGGCTGCCATAGATTTCGACTTTTCCTGTCCAAGGTGTCGGGCAAGCCATTCATCACGGATGTTATGCTTGAAGGCTGCTAGGGCCTCTGCGTCCGGACAGTCGATGATTTGATTTTTCTTGGTTAGGAACCATGTCCAGAATTGTCTAACAGATTCTTCTGGCTGCTGAATTATGTGGCTCAGGTCATCAGCGTCTGGTGGTCGCACATACGTGCCCTGGAAATTGTCGAGGAATGTGGCTTCCAGGTCCTCCCAACAACCAATTGATTCTCCTGGCAAGCTGTTAAGCCAATGCCGAGCTAGTCCTTTAAGCTTGAGTGGGAGGTATTTGATGGCGTGTAGGTCGTCGCCACGGGCCATGTGGATATGAAGGAGATAGTCCTCGATCCATACCGCAGGATCTGTTGTGCCATCGTATGATTAAATGTTTACGGGTTTGAAACCCTCTCGGATTTGATGATCCATTACTTCATCTGTGAAGCATAGTGGGTGTGCGGCACCTCTGTACTGGGCTATATCACAACGTAGCTCAAATGAGCTTTGTCTGCTGTGTTCGGCCCGGCTAGATTTACTATATCCGGCGTGACGATTATCATCTCGTGACGTGGGGCGCCCGCGCGATTCGTAGATCGATCTTGTTTGCCTTGCCTTTTCCTCCAACATATCTCGCAGGTCTGGCGCGTTTCCCCGTGTCTTGGTATTTTTTCAACGACGCCAGGGTGCGGCTTGAGTGGAGGGCCAGGAGGCCTCGCTGTCGCGGCCGCGAGGTGGCCGGTCAGCCGCATCATGCGCTGGTGATGTAGGTTTAAGTGCTTCCTCCTCTAATCGGGGTAGCAACCTGCGCTTTGGGTAGCTCTTGGAGGGGCGTTCGAGTTCGTACTCCTCGGCCGCAAGGACTTCAGTCCATCTGTCAGCTAGCAAGTCTTGATTAGCTCTAAGCTGTTGCTGCTTTTTCTTAAGGCTATCTGCCGTGGCCATAAGCATGCGCTTGAAGCGCTCTTGTTCGATGGGATCCTCAGGCACGACAAATTCGTCGTCGCCGAGGCTTGCCTCGTCTTCGTAGGGAGGCATGTAATTGTCATCCTCCTTCTCTCTGCCTGCCGCTCTCTCAGGGGGGCTGGATTCTCCATCCTCCTGCGCTGAATCTTGCTGGAGGGAGTTGTCTTCGGCACTGTCCAGGGTGTTATTACCTCCCGTGTCGGTATCACCATTTTTGTTTTGGCGGGATTTAGAGCGGCGCCGCTGATGCCGGCGCTTGGGTTGCTTTTTGGAGGGGTCGTCCCCCGCATCGCCATTGATTTCTTTGGGTGTATCCACCGTATATATGTCATATGACGAGGTGGCTTTCCAGTGCCCTATAGGCGCTGGTTCCTGTTCGTCTCCTACATTGTCATCCATATCGTCGATGTCTTCGGAGTCGAAGTCTAGCATGTCAGTTAAATCATCGACAGTGTCTACGAAGTGGGTGGTGGGTGGGCGTCGAATTTATTCGTCGTCCGCATCCCAATCCTGCCGGTTATAATCCGGCCAGGACTCTCCTGACAAAGAGAGAGATTTTAGTGAATTCAGGATGTCGCCGAAGGGCGAGTGCTGAAAGATATCTACGGCGGTGTATTCCATGATAGGCGCCCAATCGGATTCGATTGGCGGGGGCGCGGAGGGTTTGGAGTCCAGAGAAGAGTCCAGCCCTTTGGAGTCGCGGGCTTCGCAGAGGGTAAGGCTGGTGTCCGGCTCGATCGCCGTTGAGACTGTAGCCCCCGCGGCAGGGTCTAGCCACCCATCCTCGGTTGGCGCAGTGGGCTCCGAGCTAAGGGTCGGAGCGGATGCGGGCGCGGCCTTCAGGGCACTGTTCGGCGGCAGAGTTAAATCATGCCCATCGTGACAGTGCGGCGCGCCCGGCTGCGGCTCGAATCCGTCGAAGATCAAGTCTCCGTGGATGTCAGTCGTGTAGTTCAAACTTCCGAATCTGACCTGATGGCCAGGGGCGTAGCTTTCAATCTGCTCTAGATGGACAAATGAATTGGCCGGCAGTACAAAGCCGCCGAATACAAAGATCTCTCCGGGGAGAAAAGTCTCACCCTGGACTGCATCGCCAATGATGGTCGAAGGAGCCATCAAGCCTAACGATGACGACACAGAGGAACTCTCAATGAAAGCACCAATGTCGGTGTCAAAACCGGCGGATCTCGGGTAGGGGGTCCCGAACTGTGCGTCTAGGCGGATGGTAACAGGAGACAAGGGACATGATGTTTTTACCCAGGTTCGGGCCCTCTCGATGGAGGTAAAACCCTACTCCTGCTTGATTAATTTTGATGATATGGGTAGTACAAGAGTAGATCTACCACGAGATCGAAGAGGCTAAACCCTAGAAGCTAGCCTATGGTACGATTGTTGTCCGTCCTATGGACTAAAGCCCTCCGGTTTATATAGACACCGTAGAGGGCTAGGGTTTACATAGAGTCGGTTACAACGGAAGGAGATCTACATATCCGTATTGCCAAGCTTGCCTTCCACGCCAAGGAAAGTCCCATCCGGACACGGGACGAAGTCTTCAATCTTGTATCTTCATAGTCCAAGAGTCTGGCCAAAGGTTATAGTCCGGCCATCCGGACACCCCCTAATCCAGGACTCCCTCACTTACGCTACTTTGCTGCATCACCCTTTCTTCTTCAAGGGAAAACCAACGCAGTGCTCAAGAGGTAGCAAGAAGGATTTCTGGCGCCGTTGTCGGGGAGTCTACGCAAAAGTCAACATACCAAGTACCCATCACAAACCCTTATCTCCCGCATTACATTATTTGCCATTTTCCTATCGTTTTTCTCCCCCCCCCCCACTTCACATTTGCCATTTTATTTGCCCCTCTTCCGTTTGTCCTTCTGTTTGCTCGTGTTACCATCTGCCTTCCTTTTGCTTGCTTCTTGGCTTGCTCAAAGTTTATGGATCCTCATCCACTTGCTAATCTCTTTAAGAGATCCAATTATGATGAGCCTATTGCTAGTGAGTTTTGTGCACTAGATTATCTTAAAGAGGTTTTGCTTGAAATTCGTGAATCTGAAAATTGTGATGAAGTGTTGAAAGAAGAAACTTATGAAGTGATTCACGATAGATCTTTGAATAAAAAGCATGATTGCAATGATGTTATTATAAATTCTGTTGATGTAAATTCTGCTAATAATATGCAAAACCCTAAGCTTGGGGATGCCAGTTTTGCTATGTCCTCTAGTTGTTGCAATGATCATGATTGGGGTGATTCTTCTTATGATCTTGAAAATTTATTTAAGCCCCATGATGATTATGAGATTGATAATAATGTTTGCAATAATATTGAAAGTGGGTTTGGAAGAGTGTCAACTTTAGATCCCACATATTTGGAGAATGTTCAATCTTATGAAGTTTTTGATAAAAGTGGGTTTGGAGAGGTCATGACTTTAGTTAATGTTAATCCCACAATTTTGGAAGAGTGTCAACTTCGCATGCATGTGGATCGTGTTGAGAATATGTTATGTGATAGATATATTGTTGAATTTTCTTATGATCCTACATGTAATTATTATGAGAGAGGAAAATATGGTTATAGAAATTTTCATGTTACTAAATTACCTCTCATTATGTTGAGATTGCTATTGTTCCTTTCCGCTTCCTTGCATATGCTAGTTTTTGCTTGCTATGATAATTTGTTTATCTATTAGATTCCTATGCATAGGAAGTATGTTAGACCTAGATGTATTTGTCATGTGTTTCATGATGCTCTCTTCGTGCTTCAATTCTTGTCTTTTATGCGAGCATCATTAAAATTATCAAGGCCTAGCTAAAAGGCTTTAAAGAAAAGCGCTTGTTGGGAGGCAACCGAATTTTATTTTAGTTTTTTTTTTGCTTTTTGCTTCTTTTTAGGAATAAATATTTGATCTATGCTCTGGTTAGATGTGTTTTATGTTTTAATTACTGTTTGTGCCAAGTTAAACCTATAGGATCTTCTTGGATGCTAGTTATTTGATCTTGCAGAAATTTCCAGAAACTTTCTGTTAAAAATCACCAGAACGTGATAAAATATTGATTCCAATTGCTTCTGATCAATAAACAAATTTTCTAGGTCTTCATATTTTGGCTTATTTTTTGGAGTTCCAGAAGTTTGTGTTAGTTGCAGATTACTACAGATTGTTCTGTTTTTGACAGATTCTGTTTTTCGTGTGTTGTTTGCTTATTTTGATGAATCTATGGCTAGTAAAATAGTTTATAAACCATAGAGAAGTTGGAATACATTAGGTTTAATACCAATATAAATAAATAATGAGTTCATTACAATACCTTGAAGTGGTCTTTTGTTTTCTTTCGCTAACGGAGCTCACGAGATTTTCTGTTAAGTTTTGTGTTGTGAAGTTTTCAAGTTTTGGGTGGAAGATTTGATGGATTATGGAACAATGAGTGGCAAGAACCTAAGCTTGGGTATGCCCATGGTACCCCCAAGATAATCTAAGGACACCATAAAGCCAAAGCATGGGGATGCCCCGGAAGGCATCCCCTCTTTCGTCTACTTCCATCGGTAACTTTACTTGGAGCTATATTTTTATTCACCACATGATATGTGTTTTGCTTGGAGCGTCTTGTATGATTTGAGTCTTTGCTTTTTAGTTTAACACAATCATCCTTGCTGTACACACCTTTTGATAGAGACACACATGATTCGGAAATTATCAGAATACTCTATGTGCTTCACTTATATCTTTTGAGTTATATAGTTTTACTCTAGTACTTCACTTATATATTTTAGAGCACGTTGGTGGATTTGTTTTATAGAAACTATTGATCTCTCATGCTTCACTTAGATTATTTTGATAGTCTTAAATAGCATGGTAATTTGCTTAAATAATCCTAATATGCTAGGTATTCAAGATTAGTAAAAACTTTCTTATGAGTGTTTTGAATACTAAGAGAAGTTTGATGCTTGATGATTGTTTTGAGACGTGGAGGTAATAATATCAAAGTCATGCTAGTTGAGTAGTTGTGAATTTGAGAAATTCTTGTGTTGAAGTTTGCAAGTCTCGTAGCATGCACGTATGGTAAACGTTGTGTAACAAATTTGAAACATGAGGTGTTCTTTGATTGTATTCCTTATGAGTGGCGGTCGGGGACGAGTGATGGTCTTTTCCTACCAATCTATCCCCCTAGGAGCATGCGCGTAGTGCTTGGTTTTTGATGACTTGTAGATTTTTGCAATAAGTATATGATTTCTTTATGACTAATATGGAGTCCATGGATTATACGCACTCTCACCCTTCCATCATTGCTAGCCTCTTCGGTACCGTGCATTGCCCTTTCTCACATTGAGAGTTGGTGCAAACTTCGCTGGTGCATCCAAACCCCGTGATATGATACGCTCTTTCACACATAAACCTCCTTATATCTTCCTCAAAACAACCACCATACCTACCTATTATGGCATTTCCATAGCCATTCCGAGATATATTGCCATGCAACTTTCCACCATTCCGTTTATCATGACATGTTCATCATTTTTATATTGCTTAGCATGATCATGTAGTTGACATAGTATTTGTGGCAAAGCCACCATTCATAATTCTTTCATACATGTCACTCTTGGTTCATTGCATATCCCGATACACCGCCGGAGGCATTCATATAGAGTCATACTTTGTTCTATTATCGATTTGTAATCATTGAGTTGTAAATAAATAGAAGTGTGATGATCATCATTCTATAGAGCATTGTCCCAAGTGAGGAATATATAAAAAAAGAAAGGCCATAAAAAAGGCCCAAAATGAGAAAAAGAGAGAAGGGACAATGCTACTATCCTTTACCACACTTGTGCTTCAAAGTAGCACCATAATCTTCATGATAGAGAGTCTCTTGTTTTGTCACTTTCATATGCTAGTGGGAATTTTTCATTATAGAACTTGGCTTGTATATTCCAACAATGGGCCTCCTCAAGTGCCCAAGGTCTTTGTCAGTGTCAAAACAGGCGGATCTCGGGTAGGGGGTCCCGAACTGTGCGTCTAAGGCGGATGGTAACAGGAGGCAGGGGACACGATGTTTACCCAGGTTCGGGCCCTCTCGATGGAGGTAATACCCTACTTCCTGCTTGATTGATCTTGATGATATGAGTAGTACAAGAGTTGATCTACCATGAGATCGTAGAGGCTAAACCCTAGAAGCTAGCCTATGGTATGATTGTTGTTGTCCTATGGACTAAACCCTCCTGTTTATATAGACACTGGAGGGGGCTAGGGTTACATAGAGTCGGTTACAAGGGAGGAGATCTTCATATCCGTATCGCCAAGCTTGCCTTCCACGCCAAGGAGAGTCCTATCCGGACACGAGACGAAGTCTTCAATCTTGTATCTTCATAGTCCAACAATCCGGCCAAAGGATATAGTCTAGCTGTCCGGATACCCCCTAATCCAGGACTCCCTCGGTAGCCCCTGAACCAGGCTTCAATGACGATGAGTCCGGCGCGCAGATTGTCTTCGGCATTGCAAGGTGGGTTCCTCCTCCGAATACTCCATAGAAGATCTTGAACAAAAGGATAGTGTCCGACTCTGCAAAACAAGTTCCACATACCACCGTAGAGAGAACAATATTTCTACCAATCTGATCTGCTGACGCATTTTGTAGTTCGACGTCACACCATGACCTGGTCATTTTAAACCGTTTTTCACAATCAGCCCCCACACATATTGCGGGGTGGTTTGACCCGGCACATCTTTGTCAAAGCAGATATCGTGTCCCCTCATCACGGGATTCTCATCAGTACGGGTGTGGGTAACCCAACCGTTCCATCAATTACAGTGTTTTGGGGAATGAGAGGTTTTACCAGGTAAGTGGGGAGGCGCATCGCCTCTTTCACCCTTATAAAAGGACAAGGATTTACTCTTTTCACCCACGCCTTCTTCTCGATTTCTTTCCTTCTGCTCAAGCTCCAACGCCCAAGTGCTCCTCTTTTCTGACCACAAAAAGCCCTCCGAGAATGTCCGGATCCGGAGCAGGAGGCAAATGGATGGCCTCTACCGTCCGAGAGAGGGATGTCAAAAAGCTCCGGAAGGCCGGGTATCTGGCCAAGAAAATCATCCACCGTCTCCCGACGGTTGTCCCTACTCCGGAACCCCACGAGAGGGTTGTATTCCTCCCTCACTTAGTTCGGGGCTAGGGTTTCCCCTCCACCCATTCGTTCGCGGCATCATGTATTATTATGGGGTCGATCTTCACGATCTGTCCCCTAATTCCTTCCTCAACATCTCGACATTCATTATCGTGTGCGAGGCTTTTCTCCGCATTTCACCGCACTTTGGTTTATGGCTGAAGATTTTTAACGTGAAGCCCAAGGTGGTCGGCGGTGAGCACGCCGAGTGCGGGGGAGCCATGGTGAGCAAGATGCCCAACGTCATATGGCCAACAAGAACCATTAATGATTCTGTCAAGGAGTGGCAACAACAGTGGTTTTCTATCACTGAGCCGCGTGACACAGAGTGGACCGCTTCTTCCAAGTTCCGATCCGGTGCTCCCCCGCGGCTTACATCCTGGCTCAAGAAAGGCCTGGACTAGTCCTCTTCCTATGAACTGTCGGTGCTCCAGACGCGCGTTGAAGATATGGGAGACAAGAACGTTGAACTTATCAATGTGGTCCAGGTGATGTTAGTTCGCCGGATCCTGCCTTGCCAGCACCGGACTTGCAATTTATGGGAATTTGATCCGGCCAAGCATCAAACCTTACGAGAGCTTTTCGGCTTCACGCACAAGGACATTTGGAAGGTGCTTTTTAAGTCCAGCAAATCGTGGTCAGACTCCGCCGAGGACCGTGGGTACCAACTGTCCCGCCTGGCAAGTTCCGTGAGTTATCAAACTTTTCCACCCGCGTAACCCAAAGGAAACACTTAACGTGTTTTGCACCATTCTCCCAGGGCTGGACGAAGAAGCTGGAGTGGATCCATTGTCCGGCCCCGCTGCTCGAAGAACCGGCCATCCCACTTCTGACGAAGATGTTGGTCCCGGCACCGTACAAGGTGTCGAAGAAGACGGCGGAGGAGGAGACCAAAAAGACCCGGGACGGCCTTCGTCGCGGCGGCACTTCGGACACAATATCCAAAGGCTCCAATGCCCATTCCGCCTCCGAAGAGGACGAGAAGGAGGGGGAAGAGAAATCCCCTGCGGGGGGAAGAAAGAAGAGGATGGCCTCCGTACACTTGGAGGCCGAGCTGCCCAAAAGGGGAAAGGCTCTTCTTCCGGAGGAGTCCAGTGCCGCCACCGACAGCGGCCCGGCATGGGATCCCAGGGCCTAGCCCTTGGTGAACTCGTAAGTGTATAAAATCTGAGTACGTTTTAGGCGACCGGACTTATCGTGGCCTAGTATTTTAACCCAGACCATATTTTTTGTAGTCCGGCGAGGTCCCGTGCCAAACAATCCTCATCGGAGGACTTGCTGAGCTCAAACGCTATGGAGAGCGGGACGCCCCCAAAGGCCCCTTCCTCCAAACAGGTGCATAACACCGAGGCTTCGTCCCAGAAGGACCTCGGCCAAGGAGGAAAGGAAAAAACCGTGAAGGTGGCGCTTAGAGGTCAAACCTCAGGGGCCGGACACATGAGGGAAAAATTCCCATGGAGACTGACGGTGGGAGCGATACCGAGTTCGGCTTCCAGCCGGATGCGATTCCAGATGCCTATACGGCTCCAGGATCAAGCAGGCAGCCTCCTTTGACTGAAGGGAGAGTGCCCATTCCATCAGCGACCTCTGTCTATCCAGAAGTGTTGGATGCTTTGTTAGTGGCGTTGAAAGACGCCTCCATCATTGATGAACACCGTGCCCTTATGGGTGCGGTGATTGAGAAAATTCAGTCCACTAAGAGTGGACTGAATGAAGCCTGTATCAGCCTTATAAAAGGCTTTGAGGTATGTTTTATGAGTTTTCAAAGAGTGTCATAGTATAGATAGTAGCCTCTGATACACTGTTCGGTGAAAGAAAGAACCAGACAGAGGATCGAGTTTATGTTCGCAGGAAGACTAATTGAATGGCAGTTAGTTCTCTTCTGTTATGAGAAGATGTCTGCAACGGCTGCTGCCTCCCATAATGCGGAAATCTCCGGACTTAATCAAAGTCTAGAGCGGGCCAAGGAAGAACTTCGCCAGTTAACAATGCAATTGAGGGAGAAACAGGGTAAGCGCATGTCTTGTTCGCGTGTATTGCGAATGACTTTTCAGTATAAACTGAGTTTTATGACATTGCGCTAGGAATTGTGACCGAAGTCGAAGCCCTCAAGAAGGTTGTGGCCAAGGCCGAGGAAAAGGCCGCCGTTGAACAGGCTCTTCGTGAGAAACACGAGGCCAGGGTTATTAAGGTTGAGCAGGAGCTACAAGAGGCCGTAAGGAAATGCGAGACCTTGGAGCAGAGTTCAATGGAGAAAGAATCCGAACTCACCAAGGCTCATCAGGCCACGAGCGATGCCCGGGGGGAAACCCGAAGTGCCCTGCAAGAAATCCAAGAGGCGAGAAAGATCGCGGCTGGTAAGGTTTTTTCCCTGTTTAGAGTAAGTATTTGGGGGGGGGGGACTTATGTTTTTAACTTGGAATCCGGGCTTCTCAGGGGTATTTGCCGAGCTGCCTCACAGCATATCGAATGCTGCTCAATTCTATCGAGCCGAAGAAAGGAATACTGCGGATAAGCTCTTCTGGTTGCAGTATTTGGCACCGAATTATCCGGTGCCTTTTGTCGATCAACTGAACCAGCTGATCGAACTCCAGAAGGCGGCAGAACTAGCCATGAAGGATTTAATAATCCGGCTATGGCCTGCAAAGCCAATCCCAACCAGCTACTTCGGTCTCGTGAAGCTGCTTGTGGGTGCCTGTCCTCGACTTGATGTCATCAAGCGGTCGGTCTGTATAGAGGGTGCGCGAATGGCCTTTGCCCGCACAAAGGTGCACTGGGGGAAGATGGATGCTAAAAAGCTGATGACCGAAGGACCGCTGGAGGGGAAGGAGCACCGCTAGCCCGAGTTATATTATGAGAGTGCCTGAAAGAATCCTACCTTGCCGCGGAGCTATGCACCAAGGACATTATATTTCCATGAATGCGAATCATGTTCTCCTTTTTAATGTTTAAACAAGGTCAGTGATATCATTTACTGCCTATTATAGGAAAGTGTACCCTCCTATGCGGCCGTTTTATATATTAAACCTGAGAGTTGGCCAGTCCTCGGCTTCTGCCCCCACGTGTGAAGTACGGGGGTGTTCGGGATAAACCTGAGCACTCTTTATCCCAGTTTTGGGTCCTTCGAAGGAGGTGCTCAGCACAACGAACCAAGCAATTGGACAATAGGGCTTTATCACTCTCACTTAGCCATGGGAGCTTTAGTATGGTCGGCGCAGCCCCTGGTGTTCGGAAGACCGTACTAGGGGCGCTATGAGCGCCTGATCGGGGAGAGAATCCGATCCATCGCACGCTGCATTGGTTATGGCATTATGCGGGAGAAATCCTTAAAGATTTTATGACCTCTCGAACAGCTGACCAGCTCTCGCCTTATCATGATAGTCAGTTTTAGCTTTCTCTACTGAGGTGCTTGTCCAGAAGAACCAGGACACAATCGCAGTAGTTCTCCCAGTCCTACCTTAGCCGATATAGAGGAACGTAAGGTACCAAAACGTGGGAGCCGGGCAAACCAACTATTGAGCCAAGACATGATTCGGACCTGATGCATATAATGCTATGAGTTCGGGGTGCCGAACTGCCACGAAGGTGTTCGGACTTTATTGCCATGTTGTGGGTTGAATGAGGCCCCTGGCACGTTTTAAGTCATGTCGCTGTGTACAAATGCCACTTGACAAAATGATTTTAATAAGAAATAACCAATAGGTAAATGTCATAAAAATCCACATATTTGTATTTGAACAGTACGTCTATGCGTACGGGTACAAGTAATGTGATAAAAAGGGAATATGATTGCGGAACCTGTTGAAGCCATGGGGAAGAGGCTGAGTGCGAATCCGTAATATGGTCGGACGGTCATCGCGGGGAATATCTGGGGGAGCCCTTACATGTCCGAGTTGTCTCCGAGTAGCCCGTCCTAGTCGACACAAAGTAGGACCTGGGAATAAAATGTCAGAAGTGTTTATGCGCTGGAGGGCGGTCGAGCCGCTGAGTTTGGCATGTCCTGGCCTTCACCGGAGTGCTCTCCGTGAAGTAATTCAGAGTCCCTTGACGGTGTCCGGAAGCCTGGGCGCCAGCTCGAGGCTGGCTTTAGTTTATATGTTGGTGCCCAGGGGAAGTTCGGCCTTGCCATTAACCGTAATGACACCGCGTGGACCGAGCATCTTGAGTTTACGATAGGCATAATGTGGCACCACGTTGAATCGAGTGAATGTGGTTCGTCCCAGCAGTGCTTGATAATCACTGCGTAAAGGGACGATCTCGAAGATTAACTCTTCGGTACGGTAGTTTTCTGGCGATCCGAAGACTACCTCGAGGGTGATGGATCCTGTACAGGTGGCTTACACACCTGGTACAATGCCTCTGAATGTGGCTTTAGTTGGTTTGATCGCTGAATGATGGATGCCCATCTTGCACACTGTGTCCTGGTACAGCAGATTTAGATTGCTGCCTCCGTCCATAAGGACTCGAGTGAGGTGGAACCCTTCTATGATTGGGTTGAGGACTAGAGCGGCTGGATTGCCCTGAGTGGAGTCAACCGGACGATCTGTGTGGTTGAAAGTGATCGGCCCCATCTTATATTGCGGGACGACAGGGTCTGTTGAGGCACCGTCCCGAAGGATGGATATTCGGTCCAAGTTTGTAAATTGGGTGGTATATACCACGTTTACCGATTTAATATGCGGGGAAATTTTGTTTTGTCCTCCCGCATTTGGAGGTCTGGGTCTTCGTCGCCATCATCACTTTGGGATCCCCCTCTCCATTTTTGGCGCCTACCCTGCCGGTTTGTTTAAAGACCCAGCATTCTCTGTTGGTGTGGGCAGCTGGCATTTCTGGGGTGCCATGAATTTGGCATTGGCGATCGAGTATGCGGTCCAGACTAGATGGACCCGGATTTATAATTTTGGGTGGCCCTTTCCGCTGACCGGACTTTGAGCCCCTGAACCCGGCATCAACTGCCGTTTTTTCGGTGTTTTCATCATGTTTGCGGCGCTTGTTGCGTCGTGGTTTGTCACTGTCATTCCTGGCTTCTGATATGCCAGGTTTACGTGCTGTATTGGTACTACGAGCCAACCAGCTGTCTTCGCCCGTGCAAAAGCGGGCCATGAGTGTCGTGAGGGCTGCCATGGATTTTGGCTTCTCTTGGCCGAGGTGTCGGGCGAGCCATTCGTCACGGATGTTATGCTTAAATGCCGCTAAGGCCTCTGCATCCGGACAGTCGACAATTTGGTTTTTCTTAGTTAGGAACCGTGTCTAGAATGTCCTGGCCGATTCCCCTAGCTACTGAATTATATGACTTAAGTCATCAGCATCCGGTGGTCGCACATAAGTGCCTTGGAAGTTGTCAAGGAATGCGTCTTCCAGGTCCTCCCAACTGCCGACGGATTCTGCTGGCAAGCTATTCAGCCAATGCCGAGCTGGTCCTTTGAGTTTTAGCGGGAGGTACTTGATGGCGTGTAGATCATCGCCCGCAAGACATGTGGATATGGAGGAGGAAATCCTCGGTCCATACGACGGGATCTGTTGTGCCATCGTAAAATTCGATATTTACGGGTTTAAAACCCTCCGGGAATTCGTGATCCATAACTTCATCAGTGAAGCATAGGGGGTGTGCAGCGCCTCTGTGCCGGGCTATGTTGCGATGCGGCTCATATGATTTTTGTCTGCCGTATTCGGCCCGGCCGGATTTACCTATATTGTATCTGGCGTGACGATCGTCGTCACGTGTTGGTGTGCGTCCCCGTGATCTGTAGACCGATCTTGCATGTTTTTCTTTGCTCTTCAATACGTCTCGCAGGTCACGCGTGTTGCCCCATTCCTTTGTATTTTTGTTTGAATGGCGGCGGGGTGCAGGCTGATCTTCAGGCTGGAACGCCCTTCTGTCTCGGCCACGAGGTGGTCGGTCAGCCGCATTGTATGCCGGTGAGGTAGGTTTTGCTGCTTCTTCTTCGAGTAGCGACCTGCGTTTTGGGTAACTTTTGGAGGGGCGTTCGAGTTCATATTCCTCGACCGCGAGGAGTTCAGTCCATTTGTTTGTTAGCAAATCTTGATCAGCTCGAAGCTGTTGTTGCTTTTTCTTTAGGCTATTTGCTGTAGCTATAAGCCGGTGCTTAAAGCGCTCCTGCTCGACGGGATCCTCAGGCACGACAAATTCTTCATCGTCGAGGCTCACTTCGTCTTCGGAGAGAGGCATGTAATTGTCATCCTCCGTTTCTCCCTCTGCCACTCCCTTAGGAGGGCTGGCTTGTTCATCCTCCGGCTCTAGATCGTGCTGGAGGGGATTGTCATCATCCTTGGCACTGTCCGGAGTACTGTTATCTCCAGTACCGGTATCACCGCTTTTGCTGTGGCGAGACTTAGAGCGGCGCCGCTGACATCGGCGCTTGGGTTGCTTCTTGGAGGGGTCATCCTCCGCTGTCTTGTCCCCATTGCCTTCTTTGGGTGTATCCACCATATATATATCATATGATGAGGTGGCGGTCCAGTGCCCCGTGGGTAGTGGTTCCTGTTCGTCTCCTTCATCGTTGTCCATACCATCGATGTCTCCGGAGTCGAAGTCGAGCATGTCGGTTAAATCATCGACAGTGTCTACTAAGTGGGTGGTGGGTGGGTAGTGAATTTCTCCGTCATCCGCATGCCATTCTAGCCGGACATAGTTCGGCCAAGGTTCTCCTGACAGGGAGAGAGACCTTAACAAGTTTAGTACATCGCCGAAGGGTGAGTGCTGAAAGATATCCATGGAAGAGAACTCCATGATCGGCGCCCAATCGGATTCGACTGGCACGGGCGCGGGCGGTTCGGAGTCCATGGCCGGAGACGAGTCCAGTGGTTCGGTGTCACGGCTCTCGTGAAGGGTAAGGTCAGTGTTCGGCTCTATCGCCATTAAGGGTGCGGTCTCCAAGGCGGGGTCTATTCGCCCGTCCTCGGATGGCGCAATCTGCTCCGGATTGAAGGTCAGAGTAGTTGCTGGTGTGATTTCCTGAACACTGTCCGATGGCAGAGCTATATCGTGATCGTGTGGCACACCTAGCATGGGCCCGAGTCCGTCGAAGATCAAGTCTCCGCGGATATTGGCAGTGTAATTTAAGTTTCCGAACCTGACCTGGTGGCCAGGGGCGTAGCTCTCGATCTGCTCCAGACGGCCAAGCGAGTTGGCCCGCAGTGCGAAGCCGCCGAATACAAAGATCTATCCGGGGAGGAAGACCTAACCCTGGACCGCATCGTTACCGATGATCGGAGGGGCCATCAAGCCTGACGGCGACGGCACAGTGGAACTCTCAATGAAAGCACCAATGTCGGTGTCAAAACCGGCGGATCTCGGGTAGGGGGTCCCGAACTATGCGTCTAAGGCGGATCGTAACAGGAGGCAGGGGACACGATGTTTACCAAGGTTCGGGCCCTCTCGATGGAGGTAATACCCTACTTCCTGCTTGATTGATCTTGATGATATGAGTAGTACAAGAGTTGATCTACCACGAGATCGTAGAGGCTAAACCCTAGAAGCTAGCTATGGTATGATTGTTGTTGTCCTATGGACTAAACCCTCCAGTTTATATAGACACCGGAGGGGGCTAGGGTTACACAGAGTCGGTTACAAGGGAGGAGATCTTCATATACGTATCGCCAAGCTTGCCTACCACGACAAGGAGAGTCCCATCCGGACACGAGACAAAGTCTTCAATCTTGTATCTTCATAGTCCAACAGTCCGGCCAAAGGATATAGTCCGGATACCCCCTAATTCAGGACTCCCTCAGTCTTCGTGAGCAAGCAAGTTGGATGCACACCCATCATTGATTAGCCTCGTTGATGTGAAACTTTCTCCTTTTTGATGGGCCTCATTGATTAGCCTCGTTGATGTGAAACTTTCTCCTTTTTTGTCTTCTCCACATAACCCCCATCATCGTATTCTATTCCACCCATAGTGCTATGTCCATGGCTCGCGCTCATGTATTACGTGAAAGTTTATAGGTTTGAGATTACTAAAGGATGAAACAATTGCTTGGCTTGTCATCGGGGTTGTGCATGATGAGAGCATTCTTGTGTGACGAAAATGGAGCATGACTAAACTATATGATTTTGTAGGGATGAACTTTCTTTGGCCATGTTATTTTGAGAGGACATAATTGCTTAGTTAGTATGCTTGAAGTATTATCATTTTTATGTCAATATGAACTTTTATCTTGAAGCTTTCGGGTCTGAATATTCATACCACAATTAAGAAGAATTACATAGAAATTATGCCAAGTAGCACTCCGCATCAAAAATTCGGTTTTTATCATTTACCTACTCGAGGACGAGAAGGAATTAAGCTTGGGGATGCTTGATACGTCTCCAACGTATCTATAATTTTTTATTGCTCCATGCTATATTATCTTCTGTTTTGGACATTATTGGGCTTTATTATTCACTTTTATATTATTTTTGGGACTAACCTATTAACCGGAGGCCCAGCCCAGAATTGCTGTTTTTTTGCCTATTTTAGAGTTTCGCAGAAAAAGAATATCAAACAGAGTCCAAACAAAATGAAACCTTCGGGAACGTGATTTTTGGAACGAACAAGATCCAGGAGACTTGGACCCTGCGTCAAGCAGCCAACAGGGAAGCCACGAGGTAGGGGGCGCGCCTACCCACCCCCCCAGGGCGCGCCCTCCACCCTTGTGGGCCCCCTGTTGCTCCACCGACGTACTTCTTCCTCCTATATATACCTACGTACCCCCAAACGATCAGATACGGAGCCAAAAAACCTAATTCCACCACTGCAACCTTCTGTACCCACGAGATCCCATCTTGGGGCCTGCTCCGGAGCTCCGCCTGAGGGGGCATCCATCACGGAGGGCTTCTACATCAACACCATAGCCTCTCCGATGAAGTGTGAGTAGTTTACCTCAGACCTTCGGGTCCATAGTTATTAGCTAGATGGCTTCTTCTCTCTTTTTGGATCTCAATACAATGTTCCCCCCTTCTCTCGTGGAGATCTATTCGATGTAATCTTCTTTTTGCGGTGTGTTTGTTGAGACCGATGAATTGTGGGTTTATGATCAAGTTTATCTATGAACAATATTTGAATCTTCTCTAAATTCTTTTATGTATGATTGGTTATCTTTGCAAGTCTCTTCGAATTATCGGTTTGATTTGGCCTACTAGATTGATCTTTCTTGCAATGGGAGAAGTGCTTAGCTTTGGGTTCAATCTTGCGGTGTCCTTTCCCAGTGACAGTAGGGCAGCAAGGCACGTATTGTATTGTTACCATCGAGGATAACAAGATGGGGTTTTTATCATATTGCATGAATTTATCCCTCTACATCATGTCATCTTGCTTAAGGCGTTACTCTGTTTTTATGAACTTAATACTCTAGATGCATGTTGGATAGCGGTCGATGAGTGGAGTAATAGTAGTAGATGCAGGCAGGAGTCGGTCTACTTGTCTCGGACGTGATGCCTATATACATGATCATACCTAGATATTGCCATAACTATGCTCAGTTCTGTCAATTGCTCAACGGTAATTTGTTCACCCACCGTAAAATACTTATGCTCTTGAGAAAAGCCACTAGTGAAACCTATGGCCCCCGGGTCTATCTTCATCATATTAATCTTCCAACACTCAGTTATTTCCTTTGCTTTTATTTTACTTTGCATCTTTATCACAAAAATACCAAAAATATTATCCTATCATATCTATCAGATCTCACTCTCGTAAGTGACCGTGTAGGGATTGACAGCCCCTTATCGCGTTGGTTGCGAGGATTTATTTGTTTTGTGTAGGTGCGAGGGACTTGCGCGTAGCCTCCTACTGGATTGATACCTTGGTTCTCAAAAACTGAGGGAAATACTTATGCTACTTTGTTGCATCACCCTTTCCTCTTCAAGGGAAAACCAACGCAGTGCTCAAGAGGTAGTAGTGCCTTGCTGCCCCTACTGTCACTGAGAAAGGACACCGCAAGATTGAAGCCAAAGCTAAGCACCTCTCCTATTGCAAGAAAAACCAATCTAGTTGGCCAAACCAAACCGATAGTTCGAAGAGAATTACAAATATATCAAATCATGCATAAAATAATTCAGAGAAGATTCAAATAATATTAATAGATAAGCTGATCATAAATCCACAATTCATCGGATCTCGGCAAACACACCACAAAAAAGTATTACGTTGAATAATATAAAATAATACAAAACATCCAAAACAAATAATATAATAGCATGGAACAATAAAAAATTATAGATACGTTGTAGACGTATTAGTCAGCATGAACGTCATCATTAACATTATCACTAGGTTCATGTTCATCACCTGATTGTGTCTCAGCATCACAAATAGAAATATCATTAGAATTCTCAGGTGTGTCTACAACAAGTTTACTATAAGCATGCAAAGTCCTATCAGTTTTCTTTTTCTTTTTATTACTAGGAGTAGATTCATCAGTATTAATTCTCTAAGAATCTTGCTTAATTCTCTTAGGATGGCCCTCAGGATACAAAGGTTCCTAGGTCATTTTACCACCTCTAGTCATAACCCTAACAACATTATTATTTTTCTTACTATTCATCTCATTCAACAAATCATTTTGAGCATTGAGAACTTGTTCTACTTGAGTTTTCACCATGGAAGCATGTTTACTAATAATCTTGAGATCATTAACAGTTCTACTCATATAATCACCCAAGCAGTCAAGCATATAAGCATTACGTTTCAATTGCCTACTAACATATGCATTGAAGTTTTCTTGTTTAACAATGAAGTTATTAAATTCATCCAAGCATTGACTAGTAGACTTATTATGAGGAATATCACCTTCATCAAATCTAGAGAGAGTTTACCTCTACTACCTGTGTCGGGTTATCAAGACCATGTATTTCTTCAATATGTGGTAAATTCTTAACATCTTTAGCTTTAATACATTTTTATTTCATAGATTTCTTTGCCTCATGCATATCTTCGGGACTGAGAAATAGAATACCTCTTTTCTTTGGAGTTGGCTAAGGAGGTAGTTGAGGAAGAGTCCAATCATTATCATTACTCAATATATTATTCAATAGCAGTTCAGCTTGTTCAACAGTTCGTTCCCTGAAAACACAACAAGCACAACTATCTAGGTGGTCCCTAGAAGCATCGGTTAGTCCATTATAAAAGATATCAAGTATTTCATTTTTCTTGAGAGGATGATCAGGCAAAGCATTAAGTAATTGGAGAAGCCTCCCCAAGCTTGTGGGATACTCTCTTCTTCAATTTGCACAAAGTAAAATATCTCCTGTAAGGCAGCTTGTTTCTTATGAGAAGGAAAATATTTTTCACAGAAGTAGTATATCATATCCTGTGGACTACGCAGACAACCAGGAGCAAGAGAATTAAACCATAACTTAGCATCACCCTTTAATGACAAAGGAACCAACTTAAGAATATAGTAATAACAATTTTCTTTCTCATGAGCAAATAGGGTGGCTATATCATTCAATATAGTAAGATGTGCCACAATAGTTCCAGATTCATAACCATGGAAAGGATCAGATTCAACCAAAGTAATTAATGTTGGGGAACGTAGTAATTTCAAAAAAAATCCTACACACACACATGATCATGGTGATGCATAGAAACGAGAGGGGAGAGTGTTGTCCACATACCCTCGTAAACCGAAAGCGGAAGCGTTAGCACAACGCGGTTGATGTAGTCGTACGTCTTCATGATCCGACCGATCCAAGTACCGAACGTACGGCACCTCTGAGTTCAGCACACGTTCAGCTCGATGACGTCCCTCGAACTCCGATCCAGCCGAGCTTTGAGGGAGAGTTCCGTCAGCACGACGGTGTGGTGATGGTGATGATGATGTTACCGACGCAGGGCTTCGCCTAAGCACCGCTACGATATTATCAAGCTGGAATATGGTGGATGGGGCACCGCACACGGCTAAGAGATCAATAGATCAATTGTTGTGTCTCCAAGGGGTGCCCCCCTCCCCGTATATAAAGGAGTGGAGGAGGGGGAGGGGGCCGACCTCCCTAGGCGCGCCCCATGAGGAGTCCTGCTCCCACCGGGAGGAGGACTCCCCCCTTCCAAGTGGGAGTAGGAGAGGAGAGGGAAGGAGAGAGAGGGGGAAAGGAAAGGGGGGCGCCGCCCCCCTCCTTGTCCAATTCGGACTGGGGGTAAGGGGGTGCACGGCTGCCCTTGGCCGCCCCCCCTCTTCTCCACTAGGGCCCAATAGGCCCATTAATCTCCCCAGGGGGTTCCGGTAATCCCCTGGTACTCCGGTATATGTCTGAAACTCCCCGAAACCATTCCGGTGTCCAAACATAGTCGTCCAATATATCGATCTTTATGTCTTGACCATTTCGAGACTCCTCGTCATGTCCGTGATCATATCCGGGACTCCGAACTACCTTCAGTACATCAAAACACAAAACTCATAATACCGATCGTCATCTAACTTTAAGCGTGCGGACCCTACGGGTTCGAGAACTATGTAGACATGACCGAGACACGTCTTCAGTCAATAGCCAATAGCGGAACCTGGATGCTCATATTGTCTCCTACATATTCTACGAAGATCTTTATCGGTCAAACCGCATAACAACATACATTTGTTCCCTTTGTCATCGGTATGTTACTTGCCCGAGATTTGATCTTCGGTATCTCAATACCTATTTCAATCTTGTTACCGGCAAGTCTCTTTACTCGTTTCGTAATACATCATCCCGCAACTAACTCATTAGTTACAATGCTTGCAAGGCTTATAGTGATGTGCATTACCGAGTGGGCCTAGAGATACCTCTCCGATAATCGGAGTGACAAATCCTAATCTCAAAATACGCCAACCCAACAAGTACCTTCGGAGACACCTGTAGAGCACATTTATAATCACCCAGTTACGTTGTGACGTTTGGTAGCACACAAAGTGTTCCTCCGGTAAACGGGAGTTGTATAATCTCATAGTCATAGGAACATGTATAAGTCATGAAGAAAGCAATAGCAGAATACTAAACGATCAAGTGCTAAGCTAACGGAATGGGTCAAGTCAATCACATCATTCTCTAATGATGTGATCCTGTTAATCAAATGACAACTCATGTATATGGCTAGGAAACATAACCATCTTTGATCAACGAACTAGTCAAGTAGAGGCATACTAGTGACACTCTGTTTGTCTATGTATTCACACAAGTATTATGTTTCCGGTTAATACAATTCTAGCATGAATAATAAACATTTATCATGATACGAGGAAATAAATAATAACTTTATTATTGCCTCTAGGGCATATTTCCTTCAGTCTCCCACTTGCACTAGAGTCAATAATCTAGATTACACAGTAATGATTCTAACACCCATGGAGCCTTGGTGCTGATCATGTTTTGCTCGTGGAAGAGGCTTAGTCAACGGGTCTGCAACATTCAGATATGTATGTATCTTGCAAATCTCTATGTCTCCCACCTAGACTTGGTCCTGTATGGAGTTGAGGCGTCTCTTCGTGTGCTTGGTTCTCTTGTGAAATCTGGATTCCTTTGCCAAGGCAATTGCACCAGTATTGTCACAAAAGATTTTCATTCGATCAGATGCACTAGGTATGAGACCTAGATCAGATATGAACTCCTTCATCCAGACTCCTTCATTTGCTTCTTCCGAAGCAGCTATGTACTCCGCTTCAAACGTAGATCCCCGCCACAGCGCTTTGTTTAGAACTGCACCAACTGACAGTTCCACCGTTCAATGTAAACACGTATCCGTTTTGCGATTTAGAATCGTACGGATCAGTGTCAAATATTGCATCGACGTAACCATTTATGACTAGCTCTTTTTCACCTCCATAAACAAGAAACATATTGAGGGAGTCCAGGATTAGGGGTTATCCGGACAGCCGGACTATATCCTTTGGTCGGACTGTTGGACTATGAAGATTCAAGATTGAAGACTTCGTCCCGTGTCTGGATGGGACTCTCCTTGGCGTGGAAGGCAAGCTTGGTCATACGGATATGTAGATCTCCTTCTTGTAACCGACTCTGTGTAACCCTAGCCCCCTCCGGTGTCTATATAAACCGAAGGGTTTAGTCCATAGGACCAAGAACAACAATCATACCATAGGCTACCTTCTAGGGTTTAGCCTCTTCGATCTCGTGGTAGATCAACTCTTGTAATACTCATATCATCAAGATCAATCAAGCAGGAGTAGGCTTTTACCTCCATCGAGAGGGCCCGAACCGGGGTAAAAACACCATGTCCCCCGTCTCCTGTTACCATCCGCCTAGACGCACAGTTCGGGACCCCCTACCCAAGATCCGCCGGTTTTGACACCGACATTGGTGCTTTCACTGAGAGTTCCTCTGTGTCGTCATCGTTAGGATTGATGGCCCCTTCGATCATTGATAGCAATGTAGTCCAGGGTGAGACTTTTCTCCCTGGACAGATCTTTGTATTCGGCGGCTTCGCACTGCGGGCCAACTCGCTTGGCCATCTGGAGCAGATCGAGAGTTACGCCCCTGGCCACTAGGTCAGGTTTGGAAGCTTAAACTACACGGCCGACATCCGCGGAGACTTGATCTTCGACGGATTCGAGCCCCTACCGAGTGCGCCGCACAGTCACGATGAGCATGATTTAGCTCTACCATCAGACAGTGTTTAGGAAACCGCACCGACAATCGCTCCGACCTTCAATTCAGAGCCAATTGCGCCATCCATGGACGGGTGGATAGACCCCGCCACGGAGGCCGCATTCTCAATGGCGATCGAGCCGAGTATCGACCTTACCCTTCACGAGAGCCGTGACGCCAAACTGTCGGATCCTTCCCCGGCCACGGACTCCGAACCGCCTGCGCCCGTGCCTATCGAATCTGGCTGGGCGCCGATCGTGGAGTTCACCTCCATGGATATCTTTCAGCACTCGCCCTTCGGCGACATACTGAACTCAGTAAGGCCTCTCTCCTTGTCAGGAGAGTCCTGGCCGAACTATGCCCGACAGGATTGGGATGCGGATGACGAAGAAATTCGCCGCCCACCCACCACCCATTTAGTAGACACTGTCGATGATTTGACCGACATGCTTGACTTCGACTCCGAAGACATCGACGGTATGGACGATGATGCAGGAGACGAACAGGAACCACTGCCCACAGGGCACTGGACAACCACCTCATCATATGATGGTGGATACACCCAAAGAAGGCAATGGCGACGGGACAGCGGAGGATGACCCCTCCAAGAAGCAACCCAAGCGCCGACGTCAGCGGTGCCGCTCTAAGTCTCGCCAAGGCAAAAGAGGTGATACCGGCACAAGAGATAATAGCACTTCGGACAGCGCCGAAGATGACGATAATCCCCTCCAGCAAGATTTAGAGCAGGAGGATGGAGAAGCCAGCCCTCCTAAGAGAGCGGCAGATGGAGAGGCGGAGGATGATAATTACATGTCTCCCTCCGAAGACGAGGCAAGCCACGACGTTGACGAATTTGTCGTGCCTGAGGATCCCGTCGAGCAAGAGCGCTTCAAGCGCCGGCTTATAGCCACGGCAAATAGCCTTAAGAAAAAGCAACAGCAGCTTCGAGCTGATCAAAATTTGCTAGCTGACAGATGGACTGAAGTCCTTGCGGCCGAGGAGTATGAACTCGAACGCCCCTCCAAGAGTTACCCAAAGCGCAGGCTGCTACCCCAATTGGAGGAGGAAGCATTGAAACCTACATCTCCAGCGTATGACGCGGCTGATCGGCCACCTCGTGGCCGCGACAGAGTGGCATTTCAGCCAAAAGCCCAGCCCGCACCTCGGCGCCACTCAAATAAAAATGTCAAGGCACGGGGAAATACACTAGACCTGCAAGATGTATTGGAGGACAAAGCAAAACACGCAAGATTGATCTAAGGATCACGAGGGCGCGCCACTACGCGAGACGATAACCGTCACGCCGGATACAGTAAAAGTAAATCCGGCCGGGCCGAACACAGCGGACAAGACTCGTATGAGCTGCGTCGTGATATAGCCCAGTACAGAGGCGCCGCACACCCCCTATGCTCCATAGACGAAGTAATGGATCACCAAATCCCAGAGGGTTTCAAACCCGTAAATATCGAATCATACGATGGTACAACAGATCCTGCGGTATGGATCGAGGACTTCCTCCTGCACATCCACATGGCCCGCGGTGACAATCTACACGCCATCAAATACCTCTCACTCAAACTCAAAGGACCAGCTCGGCATTGGCTGAACAGCTTGCCAGCAGAATCCATTGGCTGTTGGGAAGATCTGGAAGCCGCATTCCTTGACAACTTCTAGGGCACTTATGTGCGACCACCAGATGCCGATGGATACCAAGGATAGCAATGGCAGGTCACGTCGCAACAAACACAAGCGCCGTATCAACAGCGACAATACCAAGGATACGGCAGTCAATGCCGGATTCAGAGGCTCTAAACCCGCTCAGCGGGAAAAGCCATTCAAAAGAAGCACTCTGGGCCCGTCCAGTTTGGACCGTATACTCGATCGCTCGTGTCAAATACACGGCACCCCCGACAAGCCAGCCAACCACACCAACAGAGAATGTTGGGTGTTCAAGCAGGCCGGCAAGTTAAATGCTGAAAACAAGGATAAGGGGCCACATAGCAATGATGAGGAGGAGCCCCGGCCACCGAACACCAGAGGACAGAAGAGGTTCCCCACACAAGTGCGGACGGTGAACATGATATACGCAACCCACATCCCCAAGAGGGAGCGGAAGCGTGCGCTAAGGGACGTATATGCGTTGGAGCCAGTCGCCCCAAAGTTCAACCCATGGTCCTCCTGTCCGATCACCTTCGATCGCAGGGACCACCCCACTAGTATCCGTCATGGCAGATTCGCCGCACTGGTCCTAGACCCAATCATCAACGGATTTCACCTCACTCTAGTCCTTATGGACAGCGCCAACAGCCTGAACCTGCTTTATCAGGACACAATGCGCAAAAGGGGTATAGACCCCTCAAGGATCAAACCCACAAAAACGACCTTCAAAGGCGTCATACCAGGTGTAGAGGCCCATTGTACAGGATCAGTCACACTAGAAGTGGTCTTCGGATCCCCGGATAACTTCCGAAGCAAGGAGTTAATCTTCGATATAGTCCCATTCCGCAGTGGCTATCATGCACTGCTCGGGCGAACCGCATTTGCAAGATTCAATGCGGTAACGCATTATGCATACCTCAAGCTCAAGATGCCAAGACCTCGAGGGGTCATCACAGTCAATGGAAACACAGAGCGCTCACTCCGCACGAAGGAGCACACTGCGGCCCTCGCAGCAGAAGCGGAAAGCAGCCTCTTAAGGCAATCAACTAGTTCGGCGATCAAACACCCGTACACCGTCAAGCGCGCCCGGAGTAATCTGCAACAAGACCGCCTGGCACGTTCCGAGCTCGCATAGCAATGAGACCCCCACCCCAGCCCCAGCCAAATGGCGAAATCCGTGCCACACGTACATAATTACGCATTGAAAATACCATGGGCATAGGTGGGGGGAGGCACGACTACGGCACGCCCCAAAACGCAGCTCAACCGCACTAGGGGCTTCCCGCTTTGTTATTTTTTCTCTCTTTATGGACTCTACTCTCTGGAAACCCCGTCTAGCAGTATGATTGCTGGACACACGATACAACAACCAAGGAGGCAGAAAGCTACGTTGCACCATGGAAATCCCAGGTGCTTTCTGATAACGAGTGAAATATCTGCTTTAAATACCATTCCGCAGCTTGCCCTTGGAGGGGACATGTCAAATAGTCCTACTTTTTGCTTATCGCACTACTTGTATCATTATGCTTCGACGCACCTTTTTGAATAAACAATGCATAACACTAGTCTATTATCGTATTCTCTATTCTTTTATATATATATATATGTTCATTCATGACATTCAGCACCCGTACACTCTGGTACGGCCAATACGCCAGGGGCTTAAGCGTACCCCATAATATGGCATGAGAAGTCCGAACACTTTTGATAGTGCGGCACCCCGAACTTATAGCATTATATGCATCAGCTCCGAATCATGTCTTGGATCAATAGTTGGGTTTGCCTGGCTCCCATGTTTTGATACCTTACGTTCCGCTATATCGGCTAAGGTAGCACTGGGAGAACTACTGCGATTGTGCCCCGGTTCATTTGGGCAAGCACCTCAGTAGAGAAAGCTAAAACTGACTGTCATGATAAGGCGAGAGCTAGTCACTGTTCGAGAGGTCTCGAGTCCCTAAAGACTTATGCCGCTAAGGGCGAGGAGTCGGCTTTGTCCGGCTTAGGCGTGTATAGCGCCCCGAATTCGGCCTTCCGAATACTAGGGGCTTCGCCAAAATTTAAAACTGTAGACTTCTATGGCTAAGTGAGAGTGATAAAGCATTATAGTCCGATTGCCTTGTTCGTTGCGCTGAGCACCTCCCTCGAAGGACCCAACAATGGGAAAAGGAGTGCTCAGATTTATCCCGAACACCCCAGCACTTGTGGCATGGGGGCAGAAGCCGACGACTGGCCATCTCTCAGATTTGATAAACAGCCGCACAGAAGGTAATATTTTAAATTCAAACAAGCGTTGCATAGCGCACATGAACAAGTTTTCATAATACAGGATCACACGAGCAAGTTCATTTAAAAATTACATCTTTCGCACACTCGTCCGCCACAAGACGAGCACCCTTCAGGACACCCTCATAATACATTTCAGGGTGGCGATGCTCCTTGCCCTGCGGTGGGCCCTCCTTCACCAGCTTCTCAGCGTTCATCTTGGCCCAGTGCACCTTCGCACGGGCAAAATCCCGACGTGCACCTTCGATGCAGACGGACCGCTTTATGACTTGCAGCCGTGGGCAGGCATCCACAAGCCGCCTCACCAGGCCGAAGTAGCTGTTGGGAAGGGAGTCGCCAGGCCACATCCGGACTATAAGGCCCCTGATGGCATGTTCGGCCGCCTTGTGCAGCTCGACCAGTTGCTTCAGCTGGTCGCTCACAGGCATCGGGTGTTCGGTCCCAGTATACTGAGACCAGAACAACTTCTCCGTCGAGCTTACCTCCTCGACCTGGTAATACTTTGCGGCATCTGACACGCTGCGGGGCAAATCTGCGAATGCTCTTGGAGAGCTCTGGACTCAGGTAAGTAACAAGTAATTTACTTTCACATGCTTGCTTTGCATAATGAATGCCTTACCCGCCGCTATCTTCTTCATCGCCTCAATTTCCTGGAGGGCCTTTTGGGCTTCAGCCTTGGCATGCTTTGTGCTCTCGAGGGCCGCGGCAAGCTCGGACTCTCGCGTCTTCGAGTCAAGCTCCAAAGTCTCGTGCTTCTTCACGAGAGCCTGGAGCTCTTGCTGCACCTCGCCCACCCGTGCCTCTTGTTTCTCCCGCTCGGTGCGCTCCTTGGCCGCTTTGTTTTCGGCCTCGGACAGCGCTTGCTTCAGGGTCGCCACTTCGGCCGTGGCTCCTGGCACATCCATGATGATCCTATCATTTTGCAACCACATCTTTATATAGACAAGGTATTACTTACCTTTGTTCTCCTCGAGCTGCCTCTTGGCAAGGCCGAGCTCTTTCTCGGACCGCTCGAGGTTCTGCTTCAGTGCCGCGACCTCCGCAGTCAGTGCGGCAGAGGTCAGCGGCGAAGCCTGCATACGCATATAGGCATACTTGTATTAGACTCCTGCAGATATTATTTGATCCTCTATTCGGCTTTTCTTTGTGAACGCCAAACAGAGCATCAGGGGCTCCTGTCTATGCGGTAACATTTTCATATATTTTAAATACTTACCTCAAAGCCTGTTAGAAGGCTGGCACAGGCTTCAGTCAGTCCGCTCTTGGCGGACTGAACCTTCTTGATCACCGCACTCATAATAGTGTGGTGCTCTTCGTCGATAGAAGCGCCGTGAAGCACTCCCAGCAGGTTGTCTGATGCCTCTAGATGGACAGAGGTCACCGGCACGGGCGGCTTGCCCCTCTTTGAAGGGGGCCGCCTACCGGAGTCCGGAACCACTGGAGGTTCCGGCGCGGTGTTCGGCTGAGGGCCGAACTTGGAGCCCTTGGGAGTCTTGCTCCCTTTGCGCCTGGAGTCCGGAAGGTCGCCCTGAGGCGCCTCCAGGACTACCTCCCCTCGGCTCGGTGCCCCTTGAGACAATACCTCGACATTGTCCGTAGGGCGAGGGAAGGAGGCGGTTGGAAGTGAATCGCTATTCATATCCGACGAGTCCAAGGAACCGCCCGACGAGGATACGTCGATACGGGCTCGGGGCAGACTGCATGATCATATTCGGCGTTAGGAGAAGCAGTGCAATAAAAGCATGCTATGAGTTACTCTGGTATCCGAATACTTACGACTTCGCCAGGGGCTTGGCCCTGAGTAACCACTCGTCTTCGCTGTCGGCGGCGGTGGTGGAACAGTCCAGAAGGAGAGTCCTTCCCTTCTTGGACCCTCCGGCCTCCCCGGTTGGGGCGGCCTTCCTTTTCTTGTCTCCCCCGGCTAGAGGGGGAGAACCTTCATCTTCCTCCTCCTCATTTTCACGAGAGGGGTGCGTCTTGGAGTTATCAGACGATGAGTCGGATACCACCTGGCCCCGGGAACTCTTTCGGGTTCCCGTGGCCTTCTTCTTGATCTTCTTCTCCGGCACCTCATAAGGAGGCAGAGTCCGCATCTCCGTCAGGAGAGCATCTGTAGGGTCTTCGGTCAGAGGGGCCGGGCAGTCAATCTGCTCTGATGTCTCCACCCAGTCCTGTCAAAGGCATGGGAGCTCAGATCCTGCACATGGTTAAACTATGGAAAATGAATACCCTATAAGTAATAAAAGAGCTGACCACGCCGGCTTGGCGCTGTGCGCTGAGTTCGCGATCCTCGGTAAGGGGAGGGGGAACCTCGGCACTCTTAAACAGCACCTTCCAAACGTCCTTGTGCGTCGTGTCGAAGAGCTCGCTCAGAGTCTAGTGCTGGGCCGGGTTGAACTCCCACAAATTGAACGCCCGTTGTTGACACGGGAGGATCCGGCGGATGAGCACGACCTGGACTATGTTGACAAGCTTGAGCTTCCTGTTTATCATATTTCGAATGCAGGTCTGGAGTCCGGTCAACTCTACCGGATTACCCCAGGGCAGGCCCTTCTCTTTCCAGGAGGTGAGCCACGTGGGGATTCTGGATCGGAATTCGGGGGCCGCCGCCCATTTGGTGTAGCATGGCTCGGTGATGTAGAACCACCCCGATTGCCACCCCTTTATGGTCTCCACATAGGAGCCCTCGAGCCATGTGACGTTGGGCATTTTGCCCACCATGGCGCCTCCGCACTCCGCCTGCTGGCCACCCACCACCTTCGGTTTGATGTTGAAGGTCTTCAGCCATAAGCCGAAGTGGGGCTTGATGCGGAGGAAGGCCTCACACACGACGATAAACGCCGAGATGTTGAGGATGAAGTTCGGGTCTAGATCGTGAAAATCCAGGCCGTAGTAGAACATGAGCCCACGGACGAATGGGTGGAGGGGAAATCCCAATCCGCGGGGGAAGTGGGTAAGGAATACTACCCTCTCATGGGGCCTGGGGGTAGGGATGATCTGCCCCTCATCTGGGAGCCGGTGTGCGATATCCTCGGACAGGTATCCGGCTCCCCTCGGCTTTTTGACGTCTCCCTCCGTGACGAAGGAGACCATCCACTTACCTCTCGCTCCGGACATGTTTGGAGAGGTTTGAGGAGAAGGATGCGGACTTGGGCGCTGGAGCTCGAGTGCGCAAGAATGGATGAGCAAGGAGGAAGAAGGCGTGGGTAGAAAAAGGTGAACCCTTATCCCTTTGTAAGGGCGGACAAAACTATGCGCCCCCACCAGCCTGGTAAAACTTGCTTATCCCCCATACGCCGTAATTGATGGTGCGGTTGGGTTACCCACGTTCGTATTGATGGGAATCCTGTAATAAGGGGACACGATCTCTGCTTCGACAAGACGTGCCAAGGAAACCGCCTCGCAAAATACGCTGAGGTTGGTTGTGAAAAAATGATTCGAATGGTGACCTGGCTGTGGTGTGATGTCACACTGCAAAATGCGTCGGTAGATTAGATTTGTGGAAATATTATTCTCTCTACGGTGGTATGTGGAACTTGTTTTGCAGAGCCGGACATGATCCTTATGTTCAAAATCTTCTATGAAGTATTCGGAGGAGGAACCAGCCTTGCAATGCCGAAGACAATCTACGCGCCGGACTCATCGTCATTGAAGCCTGGTTCAGGGGCTACTAAGGGAGTCCTGGATTAGGGGGTATCCGGACAGCCGGACTATATCCTTTGGCCGGACTGTTGGACTATGAAGATACAAGATTGAAGACTTCGTCCCGTGTCCGGATGGGACTCTCCTTGGCGTGGAAGGCAAGCTTGGCAATACGGATATGTAGATCTCCTTCCTTGTAACCGACTCTGTGTAACCCTAGCCCCCTCCGGTGTCTATATAAACCGGAGGGTTTAGTCCGTAGGACCAATAACAACAATCATACCATAGGCTAGCTTCTAGGGTTTAGCCTCTTCGATCTCGTGGTAGATCAACTCTTGTAATACTCATACCATCAAGATCAATCAAGCATGAGTAGGGTTTTACCTCCATCGAGAGGGCCTGAACCTGGGTAAAACACTGTGTCCCCCGTCTCCTATTACCATCCGCCTAGACGCACAGTTCGGGACCCCCTACCCGAGATCCGCCGGTTTTGACACCGACACATGTCCTTAGTCCTTTTCAGGTATTCAAGGATGTTCTTGACCGCTGTCATGTGATCCACTCCTGGATTACTTTGGTACCTCCCTGCTAAACTTATAGCAAGGCACACATCGGGTCTAGTACACAGCATTGCATACATGATAGAGCCTATGGCTGAAGCATAGGGAACATCTTTCATCTTCTCTCTATCTTCTGCAGTGGTCGGGCATTGAGTCTTACTCAACTTCACACCTTGTAACACAGGCAAGAACCCTTTCTTTGCTTGATCCATTTTGAACTTCTTCAAAACTTTGTCAAGGTATGTAGTTTGTGAAATTCCAATTAAGCGTCTTGATCTATCTCTATAGATCTTGATGCCCAATATATAAGCAGCTTCACCGAGGTCCTTCATTGAAAAACTCTTGTTCAAATATCCCTTTATGCTATACAGAAATTCTATATCATTTCCAATCAACAATATGTCATCTACATGTAATATCAGAAATGCTACAGAGCTCCCACTCACTTTCTTGTAAATATAGGCTTCTCCAAAAGTCTATACAAATCCATATGCTTTGATCACACTATCAAAACGTTTATTCCAACTCCGAGAGGCTTGCACCAATCCATAAATGGATCGCTGGAGCTTGCACACTTTGTTAGCTCCCTTTGGATCGACAAAACCTTCCGGTTGCATCATATACAACTCTTCTTACAGAAATCCATTCAGGAATGCAGTTTTGACATCCATTTACCAAATTTCATAATCATAAAATGCGGCAATTGCTAACATGATTCGGACAGACTTAAGCATCGCTACGGGTGAGAAAGTCTCATCGTAGTCGATCCCTTGAACTTGTCGAAAACCTTTTGCAGCAAGTCGAGCTTTATAGATAGTAACATTACCGTCAGCATCAGTCTTCTTCTTGAAGATCCAATTATTCTCAATGGCTTGCCGATCATCGGGCAAGTCAACAAAAGTCCACACTTTCTTCTCATACATGGATCCCATCTCAGATTTCATGGCCTCAAGCCATTTTGCGGAATCTGGGCTCACCATCGCTTCTTCATAGTTCGTAGGTTCGTCATGGTCTAGTAACATAACCTCCAGAACAGGATTACCGTACCACTCTGGCGCGGATCTTACTCTCATTGACCTACGAGGTTCAGTAGCAACTTGATCTGAAGTTTCATGATCAATATCATTAGCTTCCTCACTAATTGGTGTAGGTGTCACAGGAACTGATTTCTATGATGAACTACTTTCCAATAAGGGAGCAGGTACAGTTACCTCATCAAGTTCTACTTTCCTCCCACTCACTTCTTTCGAGAGAAACTCCTTCTCTAGAAAGGATCCAAATTTAGCAACAAAAGTCTTGCCTTCAGATCTGTGATAGAAGGTGTACCCAACAGTTTCCTTTGGGTATCCTATGAAGACACATTTCTCCGATTTGGGTTCGAGCTTATCAGGTTGAAGCTTTTTCACATAAGCATTGCAGCCCCAAACTTTAAGAAACGACAACTTTGGTTTCTTGCCAAACCACAGTTCATAAGGCGCCGTCTCAACGGATTTTGAGGGTGCCCTATTTAATGTGAAAGCAGACGTCTCTAAAGCATAACCCCAAAACGATAGCGGTAAATCAGTAAGAGACATCATAGATCGCACCATATCTAGTAAAGTACGATTACGACGTTCGGACACACCATTACGCTGTGGTGTTCTGGGTGGCGTGAGTTGCGAAACTATTCCGCATTGTTTCAAATGTAGGCCAAACTCGTAACTCAAATATTCTCCTCCACAATCAGATCGTAGAAACTTTATTTTCTTGTTACGATGATTTTCCACTTCACTCTGAAATTCTTTGAACTTTTCAAATGTTTTAGACTTATGTTTCATTAAGTAGATATACACATATCTGCTTAAATCATCTGTGAAGGTGAGAAAATAACGATACCCGCCGCGAGACTCAACATTCATTGTACCACATACATCAGTATGTATGATCTCCAACAAATCAGTTGCTCGCTCCATAGTTCCGAAGAACGGCGTTTTAGTCATCTTTGTTGGGGAACGTAGTAATTTCAAAATTTTCCTACGCACACGCAAGATCATGGTGATGCATAGCAACGAGAGGGGAGAGTGTTGTCTACGTACCCTCGTAGACCAAAAGCGGAACCGTTATATCAACGCGGTTGATGTAGTCGTACGTCTTCACGATCCGACCGATCCAAGCACCGAAAGCACGGCACCTCCGAGTTCTAGCGCACGTTCAGCTCAATGACGATCCCCGGACTCCGATCCAGCAAAGTGTCAGGGATGAGTTCCATCAGCACGACGGCGTGGTGACAATCTTGATGTTCTACCGTCGCAGGGCTTCGCCTAAGCACCGCTACAATATTATCGAGGGTTATGGTGGAGGGGGGCACCGCACACGGCTAAGAGAACGATCACGAAGATCAACTTGTGTGTCTAGAGGTGCCCCCTGCCCCCGTATATAAAGGAGCAAGGGGGGAGGCCGGCCGGCCCTAGCAAGGCGCGCCAGGAGGAGGAGTCCTCCTCCTAGTAGGAGTAGGACTCCCCTCTTTCCTACTCCTACTAGGAGGGGGAAAGGAAGGGGGAGAGGGAGAAGGAAAGGGGGGTGCCGCCCCCCCTCTCCTAGTCCAATTCAGACCAGAGGGGGAGGGGGCGCGCGGCCCACCCTGGCCGCCCCTCTCTCTCTCTCTCTCCACTAGGGCCCATAAGGCCCATTACTTCTCCCGGGGGGTTCCGGTAACCCTCCGGCACTCCGGTTTTCTCCGAAATCACCTGGAACACTTCCGGTGTCCGAATATAGCCGTCCAATATATTGATCTTTATGTCTCGACCATTTCGAGACTCCTCGTCATGTTCGTGATCACATCCGGGACTCCGAACAAACTTCGGTACATCAAAATATATAAACTCATAATGAAACTGTCATCGTAACGTTAAGCGTGTGGACCCTACGGGTTCGAGAACAATGTAGACATGACCAAGACACGTCTCTGGTCAATAACCAATAGTGGAACCTGGATGCTCATATTGGCTCCTACATATTCTACGAAGATCTTTATCGGTCAGACCGCATAACAACATACGTTGTTCCCTTTGTCATCGGTATGTTACTTGCCCGAGATTCGATCGTCGGTATCTCAATACCTAGTTCAATTTCGTTACCAGCAAGTCTCTTTACTCATTTCATAATACATCATCTCGCAACTAACTCATTAGTAGCAATGCTTGCAAGGCTTATGTGATGTGCATTACCGAGAGGGCCCAGAGATACCTCTCCGACAATCGGAGTGACAAATCCTAATCTCGAAATACGCCAACCCAACATGTACCTTTGGAGACACCTGTAGATCTCCTTTATAATCACCCAGTTATGTTGTGACGTTTGGTAGCACACAAAGTGTTCCTCCGGTAAACGGGAGTTGCATAATCTCGTAGTCATAGGAACATGTATAAGTCATGAAGAAAGCAATAGCAACATACTAAACGATCGGGTGCTGAGCTAATGGAAATGGTCATGTCAATCACATCATTCTCCTAATGATGTGATCCCGTTAATCAAATGACAACACATGTCTATGGTTAGGAAACATAACCATCTTTGATTAATGAGCTAGTCAAGTAGAGGCATACTAGTGACGTTTAGTTTTGTCTATGTATTCACACAAGTATTATGTTTCCGGTTAATACAATTCTAGCATGAATAATAAACATTTATCATGATATAAGGAAATAAATAATAACTTTATTATTGCCTCTAGGGCATATTTCCTTCAGTCTCCCACTTGCACTAGAGTCAATAATCTTACACAGTAATGATTCTAACACACATGGAGCTTTGGTGTTGATCATGTTTTGCTCGTGGAAGAGGCTTAGTCAACGGGTCTTCTACATTCAGATCCTTATGTATCTTGCAAATCTCTATGTCTCCCATCTAGAATAGATCCCGAATGGAATTGAAGCGCCTCTTGATGTGCTTGGTTCTCTTGTGAAATCTGGATTGCTTTGCCAAGGCAATTTCACCAGTATTGTGACAAAAGATTTTTATTGGACCCGATGCACTAGGTATGACACCTAGATCGGATATGAACTCCTTCATCCAGACTCCTTCGTTTGCTGCTTCCGAAGCAGCTATGTACTCCGCTTCACATGTAGGTCCCGCCACCACGCTTTGTTTAGAACTGCACCAACTGACAGCTCCACCGTTTAATGTAAATACATATCCGGTTTGCGATTTCGAATCGTCCGGATTAGTGTCAAAGCTTGCATCAACGTAACCATTTATGATGAGCTCTTTGTCACCTCCATATACGAAAAACATATCCTTAGTCCTTTTCAGGTATTTCAGGATGTTCTTGACCGCTGTCCAGTGATCCACTCCTGGATTATTTTGGTACCTCCCTGCTAGACTTATAGCAAGACACACATCAGGTCTGGTACACAGCATTGCATGCATGATAGAGCCTATGGTTGAAGCATAGGGAACATCTTTCATTTTCTCTCTATCTTCTGCAGTGGTCAGGCATTGAGTCTTACTCAATTTCACACCTTGTAACACACGCAAGAATCCTTTATTTGCTTGATCCATTTTGAACTTTTTCAAAACTTTGTCAAGGTATGTGCTTTGTGAAAGTCCTATTAAGCGTCTTGATCTATCTCTATAGATCTTAATGCCCAATATGTAAGTAGCTTCACCGAGGTCTTTCATTGAAAAACTCTTATTCAAGTATCCCTTTATGCTATCCTGATATTCTATATCATTTCCGATTAGTAATATGTCATCTACATATAATATCAGAAATGCTACAGAGCTCCCACTCACTTTCTTGTAAATACAGGCTTCTCCAAAAGTCTGTATAAAACCAAATGCTTTGATTACACTATCAAAGCGTTTATTCCAACTCTGAGAGGCTTGCACCAGTCCATAAATGGATCGCTGGAGCTTGCACACTTTGTTAGCTCCCTTTGGATCGACAAAACCTTCTGGCTGCATCATATACAACTCTTCTTCCAGAAATCCATTCAGAAATGCAGTTTTGACATCCATCTGCCAAATTTCATAATCATAAAATGCGGCAATTGCTAACATGATTTAGACAGACTTAAGCATCGCTACAGGTGAGAAGGTCTCATCGTAGTCAATCCCTTGAACTTGTCGAAAACCTTTTGCGACAAGTCGAGCTTTGTAGACAGTAACATTACCGTCAGCGTCAGTCTTCTTCTTGAAGATCCATTTGTTCTCAATTGCTTGCCGATCATCGGGCAAGTCAACCAAAGTCCATACTTTGTTCTCATACATGGATCCCATCTCAGATTTCATGGCTTCGAGCCATTTTGCGGAATCTGGGCTCACCATCGCTTCTTCATAGTTCGTAGGTTCGCCATGATCTAGTAGCATGACTTCCAGAACAGGATTACCGTACCACTCTGGTGCGGATCTTACTCTGTTTGATCTACGAGGTTCAGTAGTGACTTGTTCTGAAGTTTCATGATCATTATCATTACCTTCCTCACTGATTGGTATAGGTGTCACAGAAACCGGTTTTTGTGATGTACTACTTTCCAATAAGGGAGTAGGTACAGTTACCTCATCAAGTTCTACTTTCCTCCCACTCACTTCTTTTGAGAGAAACTCCTTCTCTAGAAAGTTTCCAAATTTAGCAACAAAAGTCTTGCCTTCGGATCTGTGATAGAAGGTGTATCCAACAATTTCCTTTGGATATCCTATGAAGACACATTTCTCCGATTTGGGTTCGAGCTTATCAGGTTGAAGTTTTTTCACATAAGCATCACAGCCCCAAACTTTAAGAAACGACAACTTTGGTTTCTTGCCAAACCATAGTTCATAAGGCGTCGTCTCAACAGATTTTGATGGTGCCCTATTTAACGTGAATGCGGTCGTCTCTAAAGCATAACCCCAAAACGATAGCGGTAAATCAGTAAGAGACATCATAGATCGCACCATATCTAGTAAAGTACGATTACGATGTTCGGACACACCATTACGCTGTGGTGTTCCGGGTGGCGTGAGCTGCGAAACTATTCTGCATTGTTTCAAATGTACACCAAACTCGTAACTCAAATATTCTCCTCCATGATCAGATCGTAGAAACTTTATTTTCTTGTTACGATGATTTTGAACTTCACTCTGATATTCTTTGAACTTTTCAAATGTTTCAGACTTATGTTTCATTAAGTAGATATACCCATATCTGCTTAAGTCATCTATGAAGGTGAGAAAATCACGATATCCCCCACGAGCTTCAACATTCATCGGACCACATACATCTATATGTATGATTTCCAACAAATCTATTGCTCTCTCCATATTACCGGAGAACAGTGTTTTTGTCATCTTGCCCATAAGGCACGGTTCGCAAGTACCAAGTGATTCATAATCAAGTGGTTCCAAAAGTCCATCAGTATGGAGTTTCTTCGTGCGCTTTACACCGATGTGACCCAAACGGCAGTGCCACAAATAAGTTGCACTATCATTATCAACTCTGCATCTTTTGGCTTCAACATTATGAATATGTGTGTCACTAGAATAGACCACTCTTTAAGGGTGCATGACCATAAAAGATATTACTCATAATAGAACAACCATTATTCTCTGATTTAAATGAATAACCGTCTCGCATCAAACAAGATCCAGATATAATGTTCATGCTCAACCTGGCACCAAATAACAATTATTTAGGTCTAATACTAATCCCGAAGGTAGATGTAGAGGTAGCGTGCCGACCGCGATCACATCGACTTTGGAACCATTTCCCACGCACATCGTCACCTCGTCCTTAGCCAATCTTCGCTTAATCCGTAGTCCCTGTTTCGAGTTGCAAATATTAGCAACAGAACCAGCATCAAATACCCAGGTGCTACTGCGAGCATTAGTAAGGTACACATCAATAACATGTATATCACATATACCTTTGTTCACCTTGCCATCCTTCTTATCCGCCAAATACTTGGGGCAGTTCCGCTTCCAGTGACCAGTCTTCTTGCAGTAGTCCAGACTTGGGTTTCTTCTTTTGAGCAGCAACTTGCTTAAGTCCGTCAGTTGCATCAGCAGCAGGCCTGGCACCTAGCAGTGCTTCTAGGACGTAACTTTTCTGTGCAGCAATGACGATAATCCTCAAGTTACGGACCCAATCCGTGTAATTGCTACCATCATCTTTCAACTTTGCTTTCTCAAGGAACGCATTAAAATTCAACGGAACAACAACACGGGCCATCTATCTACAATCAAACATAAACAAGCAAGATACTATCAGGTACTAAGTTCATGATAAATTTAAGTTCAATTAATCATATTACTAAAGAACTCCCACTTAGATAGACATCCCTCTAATCCTCTAAGTGATCACGTGATCCAAATCAACTAAACCATGTCCGATCATCACGTGAGATGGAGTAGTTTCAATGGTGAACATCACTATGTTGATCATATCTACTATATGATTCACGCTCGACCTTTCGGTCTCCGTGTTCCGAGGCCATATATGTTATATGCTAGGCTCGTCAAGTTAAACCTGAGTATTCTGCGTGTGCAACTGTTTTGCACCCGTTGTATTTGAACGTAGAGCCTATCACACCCGATCATCATGTGGTGTCAGCACGAAGAACTTTTGCAACGGTGCATACTCAGCGAGAACACTTTTACTATGATAATTTAGTGAGGGTTCATCTTATAATGCTACCGTCAATCAAAGCAAGATAAGATGCATAAAAGATAAACATCACATGCAATCAATATAAGTGATATGATATGGCCATCATCATCTTGTGCTTGTGATCTCCATCTCCGAAGCATCGTCATGATCACCATCGTCACCGGCGCGACACCTTGATCTCCATCGTAGCATCATTGTCGTCTCGCCAATCTTATGCTTCTACGACTATCGCTACCGCTTAGTGATAAAGTAAAGCATTACAGGGCGATTGCATTGCATACAATAAAGCGACAACCATATGGCTCCTGCCAGTTGCCGATAACTCGGTTACAAAACATGATCATCTCATACAATAAAATTTAGCATCATGTCTTGACCATATCACATCACAACATGCCCTGCAAAAACAAGTTACACATTCTCTACTTTGTTGTTGCAAATTTTACGTGGCTGCTACGGGCTGAGCAAGAACCAATCTTACCTACGCATCAAAACCACAACGATAGTTTGTCAAGTTGATGCTGTTTTAACCTTCGCAAGGACCGGGCGTAGCCACACTCGGTTCAACTAAAGTTGGAGAAACTGACACCCGCCAGCCACCTGTGGGCAAAGCACGTCGGTAGAACCAGTCTCGTGTAAGCGTACGCGTAATGTCGGTCCGGGCTGCTTCATCCAACAATACCGCCGAACCAAAGTATGACATGCTGGTAAGCAGTATGACTTATATCGCCCACAACTCACTTGTGTTCTACTCGTGCATATAACATCAACGCATAAAACCAGGCTCGGATGCCACTGTTGGGGAACGTGGTAATTTCAAAAAATTTCCTACGCACACGCAACATCATGGTGATGCATAGCAACGAGAGGGGAGAGCGTTGTCTACGTACCCTCGTAGACCGAAAGCGGAAGCATTATATCAACGCGGTTGATGTAGACGTACGTCTTCATGATCCGACCGATCCAAGCACCGAAAGCACGGCACCTCCGAGTTCTAGCACACATTCAGCTCGATGACGATCCCCGGACTCCGATCCAGCAAAGTGTCGGGGATGAGTTCCGTCAGCACGACCGCGTGGTGACAATCTTGATGTTCTACCATCGCAGGGCTTCGCCTAAGCACCGCTACAATATTATCGAGGGTTATGGTGGAGGGGGCACCGCACACGGCTAAGAGAACGATCACGAAGATCAACTTGTGTGTCTAGAGGTGCCCCCTGCCCCCGTATATAAAGGAGCAAGGGGGGAGGCCGGCCGGCCCTAGAAGGGCGCGCCAGGAGGAGGAGTCCTCCTCCTAGTAGGAGTAGGACTCCCCTCTTTCCTACTCCTACTAGGAGGGGAAAGGAAGGGGGAGAGGGAGAAGGAAAGGGGGGTGCCGCCCCCCCTCTCCTAGTCCAATTCGGACCAGAGGGGGAGGGGGCGCGCGGCCCACCCTGGCCGCCCCTCTCTCTCTCCACTAGGGCCCATAAGGCCCATTACTTCTCCCGGGGGGTTCCGGTAACCCTCCTGCACTCCGGTTTTCTCCGAAATCACCTGGAACACTTCCGGTGTCCGAATATAGCCGTCCAATATATCGACCTTTATGTCTCGACCATTTCGAGACTCCTCGTCATGCCCGTTATCATATACGGGACTCCGAACAAACTTTGGTACATCAAAATATATAAACTCATAATGAAACTGTCATCGTAACGTTAAGCGTGCGGACCCTACGGGTTCAAGAACAATGTAGACATGACCGAGACACATCTCTGGTCAATAACCAATAGCGAAACCTGGATGCTCATATTGGCTCCTACATATTCTACGAAGATCTTTATCGGTCAGACCGCATAACAACATAGGTTGTTCCCTTTGTCATCGGTATGTTACTTGCCCGAGATTCGATCGTCGGTATCTCAATACCTAGTTCAATCTCGTTACCGGCAAGTCTCTTTACTTGTTTCATAATACATCATCTCGCAACTAACTCATTAGTAGCAATGCTTGCAAGGCTTATGTGATGTGCATTACCGAGAGGGCCCAGAGATACCTCTCCGACAATCGGAGTGACAAATCCTAATCTCGAAATACGCCAACCCAACAAGTACCTTCGGAGACACCTGTAGAGCACCTTTATAATCACCCAGTTACGTTGTGACGTTTGTTAGCACACAAAGTGTTCCTCCGGTAAACGGGAGTTGCATAATCTCATAGTCATAGGAACATGTATAAGTCATGAAGAAGGCAATAGCATCATACTAAACGATCGGGTGCTAAGCTAATGGAATGGGTCATGTCAATCACATCATTCTCCTAATGATGTGATCCCGTTAATCAAATGACAACACATGTCTATGGTTAGGAAACATAACCATCTTTGATTAATGAGCTAGTCAAGTAGAGGCATACTAATGACGTTTAGTTTTGTCTATGTATGCACACAAGTATTATGTTTCCGGTTAATACAATTCTAGCATGAATAATAAACATTTATCATGATATAAGGAAATAAATAATAACTTTATTATTGCCTCTAGGGCATATTTCCTTCAGGTGATGCATACCAACGAGAGGGGAGAGTGTTGTCCACGTACCCTCGTAGACCAAAAGCGGAAGCGTTAGCACAACGCAGTTGATGTAGTCGTACGTCTTCACGATCCGATCGATCCAAGTACCGAACGTACGGCACCTCCGAGTTCAGCACACGTTCAGCTCGGTGACGTCCCTCGAACTCCGATCCAGCTAAGCTTTGAGGGAGAGTTCCGTCAGCACGATGGCATGGTGACGGTGATGATGATGTTACCAACGTAGGGCTTTGCCTAAGCACCGCTACGATATTATCGAGGTGAAATATGGTGGAGGGGGCACCGCACACGACTAAGAGATCAAGAGATCAATTGTTGTGTCTCCAAGGGGTGCCCCCCTCCCCGTATATAAAGGAGTGGAGGAGGGGGAGGGGGTCGGCCTCCCTAGGCGCGCCCCATGAGGAGTCCTACTCTCACCGGGAGTAGGACTCCCCCCTTCCAAGTGGGAGTAGGAGAGGAGAGGGAAGGAGAGAGAGGGGGAAAGGAAAGGGGCACCGCCCCCCTCCTTGTCCAATTCGGGTTGGGGGGAAGGGGGCGCGCGGCTGCCCTTGGCCGCCCCTCCTCTTCTCCACTAGGGCCCAATAGGCCCATTAGTCTCCCCGGGGGATTCCGGTAATCCCCCGGTACTCCAGTATATGTCCGAAACTCCCTGAAACCATTCTAGTGTCCAAACATAGTCGTCCAATATATCGATCTTTATGTCTCGACCATTTCAAGACTCCTCGTCATGTCTGTGATCATATCCGGGACTCCGAACTACCTTCGGTACATCAAAACACAAAACTCATAATACCGATTGTCATCTAACTTTAAGCGTGCGGACCCTACGGGCTCGAGAACTATGTAGACATGACCGAGACATGTCTCTGGTCAATAACCAATAGCGGAACCTGGATGCTCATATTGGCTCCTACATATTCTACGAAGATCTTTATCGGTCAAACCGCATAACAACATACGTTTGTTCCCTTTGTCATCGGTATGTTACTTGCCCGAGATTCGATCGTCGGGATCTCAATACCTAGTTCAATCTCATTACCAGCAAGTCTCTTTACTCGTTCTGTAATACATCATCCCGCAACTAACTCATTAGTTACAATGCTTGCAAGGCTTATAGTGATGTGCATTGCCGAGTGGGCCTCAAGATACCTCTCCGATAATCGGAGTGACAAATCCTAATCTCGAAATACGCCAACCCAACAAGTACCTTCAGAGACACCTGTAGAGCACCTTTATAATCACCCAGTTACATTGTGATGTTTGGTAGCACACAAAGTTCTCCTCTGGTAAACGGGAGTTGCATAATCTCATAGTCATAGGAACATGTATAAGTCATGAAGAAAGCAATAGCAGAATACTAAACGAAGTGCTAAGCTAACGGAATGGGTCAAGTCAATCACATCATTCTCCTAATGATGTGATCCCGTTAATCAAATGACAACTCATGTCTATGGCTAGGAAACATAACCATCTTTGATCAACGAGCTAATCAAGTAGAGGCATACTAGTGACACTCTGTTTGTCTATGTATTCACACAAGTATTATGTTTCCGGTTAATACAATTCTAGCATGAATAATAAACATTTATCATGATATGAGGAAATAAATAATAACTTTATTATTGTCTCTAGGGCATATTTCCTTCAATTAACTCATGATCGACAGAGAATTCATAATCCTTACCAGTAACCATGATAGGTGAAGTAGCAAACTTAGGATCATACTGCATTCTAGCATTCAAAGATTTTTCTTTCCACTTGCATAGTAATTTCTTAAGATCATCTCTATCCTTACAAGCAAGAAAGTCCCTAGCTACATCTCCATCCATAACATAACCCTGAGGCATAACAGACAATTCATATCTAGGAGAGCTAGGTCTAACAGGAGTTTTGAAGTGTTCCATTTCAATAATTTCATCAGTTTTAGAAATATCATCATCTTCAGCATATTCAATATCACTAGTACATCGAGGTGCTATACAAATGGTTTTTAACCCCTTTCTGCCACGACATTTGGAACCATCGCCTAGTGAGTGTGGGCGATAGGGGGGTCCTTCCTACACGACCCAGAAGTCGTGGGGGGTATGCCCTCCTGGCACACATGCTCGGCAAAATGAGGTCGAGTGCGACCGACGAGCGACCAAATACGGTTATATGTATAGTAGTGCTAAAAAAATACAATACTACATGCGAAATCATTTCCAGTCGTAAGTACATCCCACACAGTCAGTCCCGCTAAACGTTTCCGTTCGTATATACATCGTACACAGTCGCTCCAAGGAAAACGTTTCTATTCGCAAGTACATCACACACAATTTTCCCCGTTAAATCGTTTGTGATACCGTTTCCATTGCACACTATATTAACAATTTTATCATTTGCATTATTGAATGAATCACACACGGTGCGTAGAAGAAACTATGTGGCAAAGACTGTCCATCGCACACAGTTTTTATGTGGTAAACGTTTGCACCAGGTGGCCTAACACAAACAGTTTTCAAGAGGATGTCGTGTGTGATTGTTCATTAATCTAACACGTTTTATTCCTAGAATCTGTGTGCGTTATTGAATGCATCACACACGGTGTTTTCTCAATAACCATTTGCAATAGAAAAACCCAATTAGCGGGCTAATTATCCTATTATTAATAATCCATTTATTAATCTAATTGACATTTCATATTAAGCACTCAATATATTTCATTTTCACAATTGAAATACATCAGAGTACAACATCATATAGCTTCAGCACTCAGCTACCCCATTACACAACTACACCAGCATCAAGTTTCACATGCAACATTTATAACCTTTCGAGATTAGTATCATAGATGGTACATAGACAGATGTATCTCATCTGGAAAACTGCTGAAGCAGAAGGCGAATATTGAGCCTTCATTGATGTTGAAGGTCTTTGCAAATTTAGGCCAGTGCATGTGGATGATTGACCGTCCATCCTTCGTCCTCTTCAGGAACACTTTAATATTGAACCATGGGTGTTGGATGAATACCTTCCTCGCCTCCTGACCATACAAGTGGTTTGAGAGGTAATCATCAGTGAACTGCTTTGGAAAGGCCTGAAAACAAGGATGTGCATAAATATCTTCTCTATATTGAAAATGGGGCAAAGGAATAAAAAAGAAAAGGTATATGTCACGCCCAGGATGCGACCCACCAAGGATAGAAGCGCATCTTGAAGACGCTTTTGCAAGGTGGATATCATTACATCAACATTACATAATCGTGGGGATACATCCAAAACATACAAAGTCACATGAATACAACGATACAACATACAAGATCAACATCCGACTACGGATGAAACATAAATAGAAACTCAAACAATATCCACCCTGCTAGCCCAGGCTGCCGACCAAGAACCTATCCCCTGATCGACGAAGAAGAAGAAGAAGAACTCCAACACAAATAACATCGCTCTCATGTCATGATCATCGCATAACCTCTACCTGCAACTGGTGGTGTAGTAATCTGTGAGCCACGAGGACTCAACAATCCCATAACCATGGGTATCAAGACTAGCAAAGCTTAAAGGGTAAGGAAGGGGTAAAGTGATGAGGTTGCAGCAGCGGCTAAGCATATATGGTGGCTAACATACGCAAATGAGAGCGAGAAGAGAATCAAAGGAACGATCATCAACTAGTAATGATCAAGAAGTGATCCTGAACCCCTACTTACGTCAGACATAACCCAGAAACCGTGTTCTCCTCTCGATCCACCCTGAAAAGATACACTCACGGTTACACACACGGTTGGTGTATTTTAGAAGAGTTTACTTCAAGTTTACTACAACCGGACATTAACAAATTCCCATCTGCCACATAACCGCGGGCATGGCTTTCGAAAGTTCAAACCCTGCAGGGGTGTCCCGACTTAGCCCATGATAAGCTCTCGCGATCAACGAAGGATATTCCTTCTCCCCGGGAAGACCCGATCAGTCTCGGAATCCCGGCTACAAGACATTTTGACAGTAATAAAACAAGACCAGCAAAGCCGCCCGATGCGCCGACAATCCCGATAGGAGCTGCACATATCTCGTTCCCAGGGCAACACCGGATGAGCAGTACGTACGGCAACCGACGATACCCCAAGTTGCCTAGGGGCGGCACCGCAAGTGGCTCTGGTTTGGGCCAACACTTAGACAAGCATTGGCCCGGGGGGGCTGAATAAAGATGACCCTCGGGCTGGCCGACTCAAGGGAAAGGGATATGTGGTGGTGAGGCAAATGGTAAAACCAAGGTTGGGCCTTGCTGGAGGAGTCTTATTCAAAGCGAACTGTCAAGGGGGTCCCATAAATCACCCGACCGCGTTAGGGACGCAAATTCCGGGAACATAATACCGATATGACGGAAACTAGGGCGGCAAGAGTGGAACAAAACACCAGGCATAAGGCCGAGCCTTCCACCCTTTACCAAGTATATAGATGCATTAATAATATAAAAGATATTGTGATATCCCAACATAAACATAATTCAACATGGAGCAATCTTCATCTTCACTTGCAACTAGCAACGCTATAAGAGGGGCTGAGCAAAGCGGTAACATAGCCAAACAATGGTTTGCTAGGAAGGGTAACAAAGGTCAGAGGTTCATGGCAATTTGGGAGGCTTGAGCAGCAAGTGATAGGTAGCGCAACATAGCGAAAGAACGAAGCAACTAGCATAGCAATGATAGTAATGAGATCCAAGGTGATGGTCATCTTGCTTGAAATCCCGCAAGGGAGAAGAACGAGTCCATGAAGAAGATGGAGCCACGAAGAAGAACCAAGCGTAGACAAACGAATCCTCGCGATCGCAACGAAACGGGAACTAGCGAGAAGAAGCACACAACAAGGTAAACACACCACATATGAACAAGGCATGATGCTCAACCAAGTATGATGCATGAAAAGACTACATGAAACTACTCATGGCAAGAGATGATGCATACAAGAACAACACATCAAGGCAAGTTTAAATGAGGCCGGAAACAACATATAACAACTCTGGTAAGTCCTCATATGCAAATTTCAAAATTGGTCCAGATCTGAATAAACCTTATGTTCAAGTGTTTAAACAGCAAGTTAAGATGAACCATGATTATCTACACGAAATTCTAGTCAAGTTACATATAAAGTTCATTTAATTCGGAGCTACGGCCTAGAAGATATGAGCAAAACAAGTTAAGCATGGCATTGATGCAAAATGCATACAAACATCAAGCACACACCTCAAATCATGGATGCAACAAGGTAACATGAAACTACATACAAAACTAAGCAAGTTTCATATAGAGCACACTCAAAACGGAGCAACGGTTCAACACATACACCCTATACAAGATATGACAACAATCTGTCTACAACAGCAAGTTAGCATCTAGAAAGCATCAAAACAACATGCTACAGGATCTCAACATGAAAACAAAAGGCATGGACATGATGTACAGGTAAAGCATTACAAAACATGAACACTGAGATATCTCCAGAAACTACTAGAACATGCTCAAAGGACATGGCAAGATTGCAAATAATAACAGGTTCACAGACTTGGCAGAATTCACAGGACATGGCAGAAATAACATCAGGTTACAATGTTCAGAGCTATCAAACAACATGTTAAAGCAAGCTATCATGTCAAACAAGAGCATGGCATGAAACTACTCAAAGCATATAACAAAAGTCCCTTACTGACCATAAGCCAAAAGGGATCATAAAATAGGATGGCACCCATGTAAACATAGCAAGAACATAAACAGATTCAGACTTGGTGAAAAACTGGAGCATAGCAAAACAGATAACAAGTAGGCATGTTTACAAGCTCGATGCACTCACTACGTGGCGTTACATGACAAAGTAAGCATACACCCAGCAACTAGACATGGCATAGAAGCTAGACATGGCAAGAATGATAACATAGCATGCACGGATCAACAACTATAAGCTAGGCAAAATTGCTAAACATGTTAACAATCTGCCAGGAACATTTTATAGCAAAAGTAGAGCAAGATTAAGACATGTTAGAGCACTCCATAAATGCAAAAGGAGGCATGGATGGATATAGCATATCCATATTAACAAAACATCATTACTGAACATACTCAAAAGAGGCATGGATCACACTGTAGCAACATGAACACCTGGCATAAAAATAACAGCAGTCAAAGACTTGGTGAAATTCTAAGTCTCTGAAATCAGCAACATCATGGAGGCTATTTTGCAAGCTCGAAACAAACAACACATGGCATATCATGAACAACGGGTTGCACCACAGCAAAGATGACATGTTGTAGCTCATAACACATGTAGACATCATGCTCAAAAGAAAATCACACAAAAAGATACAAAAATGACAAATGAGCATGTTCTGATAACAGACAGCAGTTAACATCATATAGCAGTTTTGCAACAATGATTATGGCATCAAGATCACCTCAAACAAACATGACACAATGGAACAAGATGTGGAGCATCTCATGATGAACATTTTGACATATAATAAGCATGAAACGGGTCTACGGATGATGAGTTATGGCATGAAGAACAAGTGCACAAAATGCTGAGAATCTGGGACTTACACGAAATATACCCTCCGAGAAACTGGACGGGTCCGACCCGGGACGTCGGGATCCGGGCACGGGAGAGGCGTTTGGACGGAGGGATTGGTGGATCTGGTCCCGGTTGGCACGGACTTCGAGGTTCACCGGGGAGCTCGCCGGAGTTGGCCGAGGAGAGGTCCGGCGAGGCGGGGACGGGGCGCTCCGGGCGGATCTCGCCGGATCCGGCCCGGGGCGAGGCAGGACGGCGACGGGGAGGCGTGTGGAGGCGGGAGGCGGCGAACTCCGGTGACGCGGGACCTGCGGGGCGGCGGCAGGGGGGATCCGCGGCGGCGGCCGGCCGCGGGGCCGCGACTGGTCGGCGGCGGAGACGCGGGGTTCGGGGCGGCCGGGGCGGCAAGGCGCGCGGGCTCCGGCGGGGAGCCGAGGCGGCACGGGCGGCAGCCGGCGAGGGGACGGGCGACAGCGTGCTCCGGTCGCCGGAGTTGGACGCCGGCGACGGCGCGAAGGCGGCGGTGAAGATCCGGCAAGGCGGGGACGGGCGGCGAGGTTGCGGGCTCCCTCGGGCCCGGGGGTCCGATCTGGGCTTCACGGGCCCAGCGGCGAAGTGGGCGCGGGAGGGCACGTGGCCCTTGCCGATTGGCTGCGGGCGGCGGCGCGGATGCGTCCGGCCGGGGTTGGACATGTCCGGCGCGGCGCGGAGGGGAAAAATTTAGGGTTAGGGGTGGTGGAATTGATCCGCGAATTTGGACGAGGAGGGCATATTTATAGGTAGAAGGAGTTAGGACGCTCCAAATGAGGTGCGGTTTGCGGCCACGCGATCGTGATCGAACGGCCTAGAAGATGGAGGGGGTTTGGATGGGTTTTGGGTCACTTTGGAGAGGGTGTTGGGCTGCACACAAAAGAGGCCTTTACGGTTACCTGGTTAACCGTTGGAGTATCAAACGACCTCCAAATGGCACGAAACTTGACAGGTGGTCTACCGGTGCTATACCAAGGCTGCTTGACAAACCTTGGTCCATTCCGAGACCATTCAACACCCGCACACGAAAAGAGGTAAAGGGGGGCGCCGGGGAACAAAGGAGTGCCGGATTGCAAAACGGACAACGGGGAAAATGCTCGGATGCATGAGACGAACACGTATGCAACATGAGATGCACATGATGACATGATATGAAATGCAGATGATGACATGGCAAAGTGCAACACGCAAGCACATGACATGGCAATGACGACGAATAACTGGCGGACACCTGGCGCATCGAATCCGGGGCGTTACAGTATAATAGTTAGTAACATCCTGTAGTGAACTGATGTCTTCTTCATTGTGCAGACAAAGATCTTGTTGTTTTTTGTCGCTAATTTCTTTATCGTAACAATCTTTCTGAGTTTCTTGACTTGACTGGTATTCATGGACAACTCATTTCCCCATATGCAAAAAGGGTCGAACAGTGGGTCAAAACCTCTAACAGTAGGACCTACATGTGCAAGACCAAATTGTTAAAAACCTAAATATTAGAATGGTTCCTGCAATTGCACAATAATGTGCTATTAGACAAAGGACCATGCATGTGCAAACCTCGATTGTAAACCTCAGTGCTTCCCATTGTTTCCCTGCAACACATATAAGGTAGTTAGTCATCAGGTTAAGTGAGGGTTCACATGCTATCAGTAAAAATATGTTGATGAAAAATAAGCACATTATAGATTCATTAGATTAATTCAAGCCACATGAAAAACCCATTTATCCAAACCAAACATCATTAAGAACTAGGAAATATAGCACTTGTATATGTTTCTCATGTATTAAGTGCGGCCAAATTCGATTTGTTCCTCACATGCACAACAATACAAAATTCTACCCATGACAATTGGACATGCATTGCAGAATTGAACCAAGCAGTTAACTAAATACCACAACAAATGAACCAAACATTAACTGAGCACCACATTGCACAATATAACATACTCCTAATAGAAGATCAGACAGTTAACCAAACCAAGCATGCTTAACAACTTGAAAATCTAGCAATTGTTTTTGTTTCTCATGTATTTAGTACAGCCAAATTCAATTTATTCCTCACATGGTATACAATAACAGAATGCACCCACAACAATTGAACATCACATTGTAGAATTGAACCAAACAGTTAACTAAACACCAGAACAAATGAACGAAATCTTAACTGAGCACCACATTGCACAATATAACATACTCCTAATAGAAGATCAGATAGTTAACCAAACCAAGCATGCTTAACAGCTTGGAAATATAGCAATTGTATTTGTTTCTCATGTATTTAGTACAGCCAAACTTGATTTATTTCTCACATGATATACAATAACAGAATGCACCCACAACAATTGAACATCGCATTGCAGAATTGAATCAAATAGTCAACTAAACACCACAACAAATGAACCAAACGTTAACTGAGAACCACATTGCACAATATAACATACTCCTAATAGAAGATCAGACAGTTAACCAAACCAAGCATGGTTGACAACTTGGAAAATTGCACCCTGAAGAATTGAACATCACATTTGCAGAATTGAACCAAACAGTTAACTGAACACCACATTGCACGACATGTAGAACATATACACTAGAGCAGAAGATTGCATGGTAAAAGTAGATAGCACAATTCACTATAATTTGTTAAGGAAAGGCAGTAGCTAGCAAACTGAACATGGGTCCTTATAGTGAGCTAATAAGACAAGCTACTCCTCATTGTCAGAGATATTGATGACGATTGGCTCCTTGGACATGGAAGAGGGCAAGGCCTCCGCATCGTGGGTGCCCTCGTCATAGTGGTGAGTTGCCTGAGCCGCTCCGGGCACATCCTGCTGGCTCTCGAGATGAGGTAAGCACGTGCACGCTGAGAAAACACCTCGTAGTCTTTGTCGAAGGCACCGACAGTGGCCTCAAGAAAACACCATCAACTGTCATTTAAAGCAGCCAACCGCGTCGCGGCGTGGGTGCGTGAGGCGTCGACGATGGCTTCGACGGCGAGGTGCTCCTCCAGGATCTGGAGGTCGGCACGAATGGCAGCCATCGCGACCTCATTCGCGCGTGCGACCGCGATTTGCTTCTCCGCTGCCAAATGCTCCTTGAGATCCTGGCTATACTGCGTGTACCATGGCTTAGGGCGGCACTTATTTGGTGGAGGGGTCAGTGATTTGGGTGGAAGGTGTCGCGCCAGCGGTCGGGACATGCGGGATGTGGAAGGAGGAGGAGGAGGAGGATGGGGGTCGGGTGTGGATTACCTGCCTGGATGGGCGAGGCCGAGCAGCGTGAAGGAGGATCGCCGGCGAGGAGGCAGCACTGCAAGCAAGGAGTGAAGGTTTCAACTTGGAAAGGAAGGCGGAAATAGAGGAAATGTGGCTTTTGATAAGGGGGAGGGGCGGGGAAGTAGATATTTCCGCGGAAGCCGATAATTTGGAATCGCTTCAACGAAAAAACTAGCGCGCAAAGTGTCATCAGACACGGTCCCTTATTCAGAACTGTTTACGATATGTGAACATCACAAACGATTCAGATAGCTTAACCCGTGTGTGATGAGGTTTAACGTCAAAAATTTTGGTTCGAATTTCCCTGGTTATAGTGGTCATCCACGTCATTGCATAATTTGGGTACACAAAGGAGACTAAAACACACCCACACTTCTTAATCGAGCAAGTTGAGCAATTAAACATAGCTAATTGACCTAAACATTACTCTAACAACTTAAAGACCGGTGCTCTTAATTAAACAAAACAAAGAGTACTAGTATGGCTGGTGCTTGTCGATCTCCGCCGCCGCCTCCATGTCCAGCTCGACGGTCTCCTCGGGAAGGGGCTCCATGGCATCAATCGCACCATACTCGGCAAGCATCTCGCCATCCGTGTCCATATCTTTAGAATAGGCCGCCACGAGCTGGGCGTGGGCGGTCGCGATCTAGGCTTTGGCGCGCTCCATCGTGGCAAGGTATGCCGAGCAGGAACGGACGGCTGCTTGAACGCTCTCGGCGATTGCCAACTCTTCAGCCATGGGTTGCCGACCGTTGTCGAAGATGGTTCGTTTGATTTGTGCGGTGACCGCCACGAGCTGGGCATGGACGGCCTCGACATGGTCGTGGGAGGCCTCCATCAGGGCTAAGGCCGCGGCTGTGGAACGAACAGTTGTTGTGCCACTCTCGCCAGTTGCTATCCCCGAGGCAGATGATGTTGCCGCCGCCTTAGAAGCAACAGCGACCGTTTGGGCTGCCTTGGCCGCCCGGACACAGATTGCGGTCGCCCTCACGAAGCTTGTTAGCACGCGCCTGGCGGCTGCGGCCGCGCGCTCTCCGGAGTGGGCACCGAAGTTGCCCTGACGATGCGGGTCCACGTCCCCATCTTTCAGCTGCGACGATTGAACAGTGAAATGATATTTGAGGAGTGGGCTAATGTGTTTGACACTCCGACGGTGCTCCAAGATATTTTGTGCTACATCTCACACGGTTGGTGATAATAAACTGTGTGCGATCTACTTGATTTTTTGTCTTGATTTGAATTACATAATGGGGTCACAGCTGCAACAGATGGTGTTTGAATTGCTAGAACTTTTATCTGTAGTGAACATGCAACTATAGGTGCGTCGTAAAAAAATTGAATTATTCAGGGTTCGTTTGGATGTTTTTATACATTTCAGGTGCATGATTCAAATTTGAACTACATGCACATGCTCCAGTGCATATAAACGGGTTGAAAAATCAAATATGTGTCCTTGGTTGCATGCTTAGGTTCCATGCAAGAAATGAGAATGAATGTCAAACACCCTGCCGCTGTCACTCGGCCGCAAACATTGAGATACCTGGTTTTAAATTCTAGTAAATCCAAAACTCGTCTGAAATTCATGAAACCTGGCATGCTATCATGGAGCGGCATCAACATGCCGTGGTAAATTTTTTGTCCCATTTGGGGCAGGTTTGGGTATAAGCTTCTCACAAATCAGAGCTTCTCACAACAAGCGTGATGGTTTCGGTAGGAAGCGTGCCACCTTTGGGGACGAAACGATATCTGTTGCCTCTTATTGCTTTCAAATTTTTTCTAGTGTCAACATAGAACAACATGAGTGTTGTGTTTAATTTCGGAATTTTTCATGGTTTGTTTGGACATTTTTATACATTAACTTGGTTTTCTAGGCATTTTATGTGCACAATTCAAATTTGAGCTACATGCACATGCTCCAGTGCATATAAACGGGTTGAAAAATCAAATCTGTGTCCTTGGTTGCATGCTTAGGTCCCATGCAAGAAATGGGAATGAATGTCAAACACCCTGCCACAAACATTAAGATACCTAGTTTTTAAATTCTAGTAAATCCAACACTCGTCTGAAATTCATGAAATTTGGCATGCTATCATGGAGCGACATCAACATGCTGTGGTAAATTTTTTGTCCCATTTGGGGTAGGTTTGGATATAAGCTCTCTCAAACTAGAGCTTCTCACAACAAGCGTGATGGTTTCGGTAGGGAACGTGCCACCTTTGGGGACGAAACGATATCCGTTGCCTCTTATTGCTTTCAAAATTTTTCTAGTGTCAACATAGAACAACAGGAGTGTTGTGTTTACTTTTGGAATTTTTCGTGGTTCGTTTGGACATTTTTATACATTAACTGGGTGTTCTAGGCATTTTATGTGCATAATTCAAATTTGAACTACATGCACATGCTCCAGTGCATATAAATTGGTTGAAAAATCAAATATGTGTCCTTGATTGCATGCTTAGGTCCCATGCAAGAAATGAGAATGAATGTCAAACACCCTGCCACCGTCACTCGGCCGCAAACATTGAGATACCTGGTTTTAAATTCTACTAAATCCAAAACTCATCTGAAATTCATTAAACTTGGCATGTTATCATGGAGCGGCATCAACATGCCATGGTATATTTTTTGTCCCATTTGGGGCAGGTTTGGGTATAAGCTTCTCACAAACCAGAGTTTCTCACAACAAGCGTGATGGTTTCAGTAGGGAACGTGCCACCTTTGGGGACTAAACGAATCCGTTGCCTATTATTGCTTTCAAATTTTTTCTAATGTCAACATAGAACAACAGGAGTGTTGTGTTTAATTTTGGAATTTTTCGTGGTTAGTTTGGACATTTTTATACATTAACTGAGTTTTCTAGGCATCTTATGTGCATAATTCAAATTTGAACTACATGCACATGCTCCAGTGCATATAAATTGGTTGAAAAATCAAATCTGTGTCCTTGGTTGCATGCTTAGGTCCCATGAAAGAAATGAGAATGATTGTCAAACACCCTGCCACTGTCACATGCTCTAGTGCATATAAATTGGTTGAAAAATCAAATGTGTGTCCTTCGGTGCATGCTTAGGTCCCATGCAAGAAATGGGAATGAATTTCAACACCAGGTCATTGTTGATTACCGGCAAAACGTTGAGATACTTTGTTTTTAAATTCTAGTAAATCCAAAACTCGTCTGAAATTCATGAAACTTGGCATGCTATAATGGAATGGCACCCGACATGCTGTGGTATTTTTTGTGTCCATTTTGAGAGAAGGCGCACTCGAATAACAGCCAACAAAGGCATTTTGAAACAAATAGCTGCCAGTGTAACATCTCGAATGTTTTGTATAATTTAAATTGTGTGTGTTCTTTTAGCCAGGTGATCTGAGCTGGGTGCCACTAGGTGATCCACCCTAGCGCTCGCAAAAATGTCACGCCAAGAGTTGTTGGCGATGGCGCGGTCTAGCCGGACTTTGACATTAGCCCGACCACCTCGGCGATTATCATAAGTATAAGGTAGGCCTGCAAAACCAAGATGGCCCAAGCCACAAACTTCCAGAATATCACGAAAGTCAATCATCTGACCTGTCGAACGAGGTGTGTCGGAGAAGTGCTCGAAGCTCCACATAGCCTCATTGAAGTCTCCCACCACAACCCATGTCATGTCAGCTTGTTGATGAAGATCCCGAAGGAGAGACCACATGGGATGATGGTCCTCCGTCTAGGGCTCGCCATAAATGCAGGCGAGCCTCCAAGGTGGCTCACCCACCGCAACAGTCACGTATGCATCAATATATCGTTCATTAATATCTTTTACATCAAGACTCAACGACTCATGCCAATACAAAGCGAGACCACCACTAATACCAACACTATCTGAAGTATCAAAACCACTTAGACCTAACCGAGCACGATACCTCTTCATTTTATTCTTAGACTGCCTAGTTTGACAAAGAAAGACGACACTAGGGGAATGTGCCCGCACTAGGCTCACAAGATCACGAATTGTCCGAGGGTTTCCTCCTCCTCGGCATTTCCAGCTTAGAATATTCATTGCTCCTGACGGGGCTCAGCTGGCCCCGTCAGGTCGCCGGCGGCCCAAGGCCGGTTGCCTCCACAGTGTTGGTCTCCGTCGTCATGCCCTAGTCAAGAAGCTCCTCTCCATCCTTGGCCTGCTCCCCTTTTAGTCTCCCTTCCGTTTTGCATTTTTGGTGTACCTGAAAGCAAAGGGTCAGCAGAGGTGGCTGTGTTAGCATACACCACCATGGCTTGGCTGCCATCCACTTCCCCTGGACGTATCACATGGTCATCTCCTGCATTGCGTTTTCCCGGAGTGGACAGGTCATCACATAGCTTTGCATTGACCATCTTAGCTTCATATGATAGATCACGTAGCGGTGGAATGATGTTCGAGCTTCTGGGTTGGGGAGGCGTCACATCCTGGGCGCCCTTGCTTGCATTCAGACTTGTGGCGGCAGTAGCGTTGGACTCCTTATCTTCCAACTCGCCATCGCAACCATCAGACATGTTACACATCTGTTCTGCCAGAAATTTATCAACGGCCGGGTTTCCACTGTTGTGCTCTGGTGTTTGCATGTTACGCTGAGCTGACACGGCGAGGCCCCATATCGCTAGCGTCTTCACTCGCAGGTTCAACGCCGTAGGGGCCAAAGTTCTCCCATAGGAAGGCTTCGGGCGGGCGGTGACCGCAGAGGGTGCCCCTTTATCGCCCCCACCATCCTCTGGGTTCCCTTTGGCCAGGCTCGACTTCATGCCCACGGACCTCATAGACGTAGACATTGCGACTAGGAACGACAGCGGGGCAACTCCTAGGTTAGATCGATTTGGAGGCTTTGACGGCTTCTGGTGCTTCACGCCTTCCATCCCGGGCTGCTTTATGCAGGCAGAATCATCCGATTCATTGCGGGAGGGGACATGAAGCCCTAATCCATCCGGACGACGTGAGCCTCCCGGATTCCTTCCAGACCTCGACTTTGGCTTAGCAACGACAGGACCGCTACGACCCGAGAGGGTGCGCGATCTGTGGGCGGACGGGGCCGCGACGGTTCCATCGTCTCGCCGAGGCAGAGACATGGAGGACGAGCCACCCGCGGCCGAAACGGCGCCCGACGGCGGTGGCAGCGGGGCGATCGCCTCCTGATCGCCACGGGCGCGAAACCCTAGCATCGTTCAAAAAAAATCTTCTTTTCTAATGGCCGACTATGTATTATATTTCTGAAAATACTAATTTTGACGTAATATTTCTAAAAATTAATAAAAAATGTACTCCCTCCATTCCATAATATAAGTGTTTTCGACGCACGAAGGGAGTATTATTTAAAAAAATTTAGCCAGATTCGCAACTCGCAAGCCCCTTGTGGGCCCTCCGCGACTTCCTCGTCTCCCGTCCCTGTCACCCTCACGCCCCACATGCGAAAAACAAAACCACAAAATTGAAGATATATTACAGAAAATATAGAAATAGAATTTAACTCTCTCCCCACCTTCTCTCTCTTCCCGTTCGTCTCTCTTCCTCTCCTCCGCGGATTCGCAAACCAAAAGATCGATCTTCTGGCCCCATCCCGATCGGATTCTGGCACCGCCCTTTACACGGCACCGCAGCTAAACGGGCTCCCGATTGCATCGCGCGGCGCGCCGTCTCGTGCCGTGTGGCCCCGGCGTCGCCGGCGCCAATGCCCGGCGCGAGCAGCGCTGCCGCCCGGGCCCCGCCGCCTCAACGCAACACGGGCGCGGGGCGCGACATATTGTGGTGATATCATACTTTGTTTTCTCGTAGGCGGTACCTGATTGATCTTGGTTCTCTTGGAGGCCCTTCTGCCGATTCCGATGCAATTTTTGCCACGGCCCTGGTGGTGCTAGTTCTGATCAGTTTGTAGTCTTGATGAGGTATAGCCCCCCGGCAATATTATTGATTCAGTATCTCACTTGCATTATTTTTTGGGTTAAATTAAGGCTGAAGTTGCGGTTGCTCTAAAATAGGCAAAAGCGATTAGGCTAATCTACCGCAATGCCAAACACAGCCTAAGTGCAGGGAGGCATGATGTCCTAGATTGTTAGTGCCATATCTGAACAATTAGATACTGTATACTGAAACCTGTGGATTCTTTCTAGGTGCTTATACTGTTCTGCTCTGTATGTATTGTTGATTCCTTGTATGCCCGTGGAATAGAGCATGTATCTTTAGACAACTTAGTAATGGAATTCTAAAACTGGAGGTAAAATACCATGTTAGCCATACGATAACTTACAGCAGTTTTAGTTTATCATGCTCCTGCTATTTTGTCCATTGTGAAAAAATCTTTTTGCATTACAAATGCAAACATTTTTTTGGTGGTGGGTGTCCATACTATATTGTGGACAAGGCACACATTATAATTTAGTTTTAATAGAACATTTGTGTTAGAGCATCTACAGCTGGGCTCCCCCATATGCCCGGGCGCATCCGTGGATGTTTGGGGGGCGGATTTTGCTAGGTTCGGCTGTAGATGCTCTTAGATAGTTCTCCCTGCAAGATCTTTCTTAGGGAAAGCCTAGATTCATTTTATTAATTTAATAGAAAATAGGATTAGATAAAGTGTCTAGAATAAATGTCGGCGCTACACTGCATCTGGACTCCCACAATAGACGTTACAGCCAGACTTAACCAATACATGAATGAACTCACTGTCTACAGGATTGAATGGGTCTTTGCAGCATTATCTACATGTTATACAAAACAATACTTTTCGACGACCAATTTCTATTGCACTTTATATGCACTACCTAACAATAATTATAATATTTTCAATTTTTTTACCACCAAGTTCAAATAGTTTGACTGCTTGCGTTCTTGAGCAAAACTCTTTTCTTTGTCAGGGATTATGTCATATTGAGTGCATTTCTGATTACATTTATTATTTTGCAGCAGATGAGGATGCAACTATGAGGATTTCTTCAAGGTGGTACTATTGCAGCCACCCATGGAGGCCTCTGATAAAACTTTTGCTGATGTAGTTAAGCTTTTGACATCATGGCTGCCTCGACGGTCGAAACCAGACAATGTCTCGAGGGACTTCTGGATGCCTGATCACAGTTGCCGAGTGTGTTATGACTGTGATGCACAATTCACCATATTCAACCGCAGGCACCATTGTCGTCGTTGTGGGCGCATATTCTGTGGTAAGTGCACAGGGAATTCCGTCCCAGTTCCAAGTGGCCCTGATAAAAGCGATGATGAGGGGGATAGGATTCGTGTCTGCAACTTTTGCTTTAAGCAATGGGAGCAAGAGCAAATTGCTGCTGTCAAACAGATACTGCCGGTGCTCAGTCCTTCCCTGTCTGAGGCGAGCCTGTTCAGTACAAAGTCAACTATCACCATTAATAGTGTTAGCACACCAGCTGCATCTTACTCTACTGGAAATTATCAGCATGTGGCTCATGCTTCCAACATTGGTCCTCCCCCTCCCAAATTTTCCCAAGACAAAGTTTCCCACAGTATGCAAGACAGCCATGTGCCTGAGATAAGTATGTCCTCTATTTCAAACAGAGATGACTCTACCTTGATGCAGTTTGGCTATTACACAAACAGGTATTCTGAATAAGACCTCATATCTTATAACATTACCCAGTTAAATTGTAGTGCAGTATTGTCTGTTCTCCTTAAATACCCCGCTATATCATATTATGCACTATGATTTTCTTAATTACCATGATTGTAGCTTCAGAAAAGGAATAAAATTAGTTTACTTAAGATTTAAAGATGAAATTGTATTGATTTTCTTGTGTGGTACATGACTAATTAACAAGTTATGTTGCTTGAAAAACTTCTGCCTCATCATGTGATGTCACATTCTTCTTCAGGAGTGACGACGAAGATGAAGAGTTTGGTGCTTACTTCTCTGACAGGCAGGTGCAACATGAACAGCATAATAACCAATACTTCCGCTCAATTGAGTTTGATGAGTTCAATGCATCGTACAATACAACAATATCAAAGACTATTGAAGTAAATGTAATACCAAAAGAGTTATCAGCTTGTGCTGTTGACCACGGATTCCCCAGTACATTGCCAGTCACCAAAGTGGAGGATGAACCAGAACTTGATAATAGTTCAGACTGCGGGGCTGCGTCGTCCATTTATGCTCTGGAAACTGCCGATACAAATTCAGTGGATTTTGAGAAGAATGATTATTTTTGGATTCCTCCAGAACCAGAAGATAAAGAAGATGAGCTAGAAACTGATTTGTTTGATGACGATGATGACGATGATGAGCCTGTATCTGATGGTGGACGGTGTTACCTTCAATCATCAAGTAGCTTCGGTAGTGGAGAATTTCGAAGTAGAGACCGTTCAACTGAAGAACACAAGAAAGTAATGAAGAATGTTGTTGACGGACATTTCAGGGCTTTGATTTCTCAGTTGTTGCAGGTGGAGAATATCACATTAGAGGAAGGTGATGACATGGGTTGGTTGGAGATTGTTACTTCGGTATCATGGGAAGCTGCAAACTTCCTCAGACCAGACACAAGCCAAGGTGGTGGCATGGATCCTGGTGGATATGTCAAAGTTAAGTGTTTAGCAAGTGGACACCGCAGTGAAAGGTGCGATATCTCTTGTTTATACATTAGACTCAACTAGCTACAACTGAGATCCTGGTTGACACTTCATGAAGCTCTATCTGTAAATATTTCCCCCTTTATGGGGTCTACATTCAATAAATGGTGATCCTGTTCATCCCGTCAATTAGCATTGGACAGTGTTGACTTTGATGCTACATCGAGACATAACAGTTTGAATATTATCTGAAATATGTCTCATTTTCTTTCAGCACTGTTGTGAAAGGAGTAGTCTGTAAGAAGAATGTCGCACATAGGCGCATGACTTCCAGAATAGAAAAACCTCGCCTTCTTCTACTTGCTGGAGCTCTTGAGTATCATCGAGTTACGAATCAGCTGTCAAGTATTGACACATTGCTCCAGCAGGTTCATGAATCTTCTCATGCTTCTTGTTATGCAATCTTAAGCTTGCATTGGCCTTACATGTATTTTTCTATGATATACAGGAAACAGATCACCTTAAAATGGCGGTTGCAAAGATTGTAGCTCAGAAACCTAACCTACTTTTGGTCGAGAATACTGTTTCTCGCTATGCTCAAGATTTGCTTCTAGAAAAGAACATATCACTAGTTTTAAATATTAAGCAATCCCTCTTGCAGCGTATAGCTCGTTGCACAGGTGCTCAGATAGTTCCTTCCATTGATCTCTTGCCATCTCAGAAACTTGGTTATTGTGAGTTGTTTCATGTAGACAAACATATTGAACATTCCGTGACTTCGGGTAATAAGACTAAGAAAATGCTGAAGAATATGATGTTTTTTGAAGGATGCGCAAAGCCATTAGGTTGCACTGTAAGTGATATAACTACTTCCTGTTGTTTTTTCTTGGACACCTGAACTCCAAAAGTGTATTTACTATTTTATTTACAGAGACATAGTGCTACTTAGGATTAGGGTGATCATAAGTCGTAACAATAACTTGTTTGCTTATCACCACTGCTTGTGTATTGCAAACCAAATAGTGTAAAAAAAACATTAACATTTTTTTCTCTAAAAAAAGATCATCCTATTTGAGATGGTGGCTTTCAGAGCATTTTTATTTTATTTTTCAGCAAGATACATAAGAGATCTGTACATTTTTTTCCTGTCATCCTCCAGTTTGTCTGCATGAAACATTGGAACATAATATCTTCCTGAAAATATCATTTACCCTATGTGACCTGCAGGTTCTGTTGAAAGGTGGCAGCATGGATGAGCTAAAGAAAATTAAGCATGTGGTCCAGTATGGCATATTTGCAGCATATCACTTGGCTTTAGAAACATCTTTCCTTGCAGATGAAGGTGCCACTCTGCCAGAACTTCCCTTGAGGTCTCCACTGACTGTAACCTTACCACATAAGCGATCTACTGTAGACAACTCTATTTCAACGGTGCCAGGTTTCACAATTAATATTTCCAACAGCCAACAGGCAACTGATAGTTTTGAGCACCTGGACACAGACATTGTTATATCAACTGACCCAGGTGGAACAGCTGTGGTTGAACCACCAGTAGACAGTGATTGCCTTACTTCTCAAAAGGCCAACTCTCATTCTTTTGGACAATTGTGTACCAGTGGTTGTAGCTTTAACAGCAGTAATGGTGATAAATTAGAGAAGGTGACTGCAACTGCATATTCTGTATCCATGTCTTCAATCACTACGCATGATGCACCCATGGATCCTTCACATATATATTCTATTGTAGAAAAAAAGTGTGTGTATTCTAGTGATTACCATGCTGATTATCCAACCAGTTCAGATGGTAAGACAGTGAGAGCAGATTCAATCAACACAAACCATCATGAGAGCACGTCTGCAGTCAGCACAAATATTACTAATTATTCTAATCTCAAGGAGCCATTAGAGGGTTCAAATGCTTTGCCTAATGTGAGAATCGTCAATGCTAATAATTTGTTGGTAGTGCAACCAATGTCTAGTCCTGCAGTGCAAAATCAAGAAACCAGTCAAGGACATGTCACATCAAATAAGACAGAAATTGTGCCTTCTGACCATCAGAGCATCTTAGTCTCTTTGTCCATACGTTGTGTATGGAAAAGATCTATTTGTGAGCGTTCCCAGTTGTTACGCATCAAGTATTATGGTAACTTTGACAAGCCTCTAGGAAGGTTTTTGCGTGACTACCTGTTTGATCAGGTTTTCTCCCTTTCCTTTTCATTTCCTGTATGTGTAATTTCATCAACTTCTTCGTTTCTATTCTTCACATGTCTCACAGTAGTTACAATGATTTATACAGGGCTATCAGTGCCGATCCTGTGATAAGCCACCTGAAGCTCATGTCCATTGCTACACTCATCGCCAGGGGAGTCTAACAATATCAGTTAGAAAACTTGCAGATGTTGTTTTGCCAGGAGAACGGGATGGAAAAATTTGGATGTGGCACAGGTGTCTAAAGTGCCCCTGGAGTGATGGCTTTCCACCAGCTACTCATAGGATTGTCATGTCTGATGCTGCTTGGGGTTTGTCACTTGGTAAATTTTTGGAGCTTAGCTTCTCAAATCATGCAGCTGCAAGTAGGGTAGCCAGTTGTGGTCATTCTCTCCATAGGGACTGCCTTCGGTTCTATGGGTAAGATGTGTTCAGATGATTGCCTTTCCAAACTGAATTAATCTCAATTTACTTTCATAGTGAGTAGGCACCATACATTATAACAGATTGGGCATCTTGGTTTCTGATAATCTGCTTCTCTATATAGGTTCGGAAAAATGGTGGCTTGCTTCCGATATGCACCTATTAATGTTCATTCAGTCCATGTACCACCTCATAAACTTTATTTTACTCACCAGCCTTTGGACTGGATACAGAAAGAAGTAAACGAGGTGTGTACCGTATAGCAATAGTAGGCTTGGTTTGCATAAAAAATGCGTCTGTTTCTGCCTTCGTCAAACATGTTAAAGTTATTTCTTCATTTTTAATAGTTTGCCATCATAGAACTGTTTGGTTTTCAGCTCAATGGCTGACATTTGATCAAATTTGACAGGTTATTGACCGGGCAAAGGTTCTGTTTGATGAAGTATCACGTACTTTACACCTGATCTCCGAGAAAAAGGCTCACTGCAGTTCTCTCAATGTGGAATGTACCAATTACATTGCTGAACTTGAAAGCATGTTTCGGAAGGAAAAGTTAGAATTTGAGGTGCGCTGCCTTTTGATACCACATTCTTGTAACATATCCATTAAATAGAGCTTAATTGTAATTTCAACACATGGAAAAGTCACACCACTATAGACAGCTCCAACGGCATGGACAGATGGCTTGAACTATACCACAAGTAAGCTTGCACGTGCAACGCACGTCTCACTTATCATCAAATAATTATCAAAATATAATTTGATATTTACATAGTTTTTCATCCATATACATGATATATCGCCAATAATAATGTTTCTCATGTGGAGGCAAAATAACTGACATGAACAAATGAAGAAGGTGCAAATAAGATGAAAGATCAACCCATTTATACATAACATATGGAGCTACTACCTAGGGATCACTTGTTAGCATTCTTTTGTAGTCATGTTATAAGTTCCCTTAGTTTTTCACGTAGCTCGATGAATGTATTATAAGTCTCGATCAAAATACAAATATCCAAATCGAAACTTCACACAGTCAAATTAGAGTGGACAGACATCCAAGTCCCCTCTTTGTATGTTCAAATTAAGTCCAAATATTTTTTTTAAGAAACATAACACATGTCTACCCAAAAAGGAAATGACTAAATATAATAGATATATCTGGTAGTATGGTAATATTTCTCAATTATTATCATAAAGAAAAATCAATAATTATCATAAAGAAAAATCAATAAAAAAGACATCAAACGAAAATTATACTTATAATAGACTCAGGGATCATCACTATCTGTTAGCAGTTCACGCCCCTGGTAGTCCAACAATTAATCTGAATATGGCAACTTACTACAAAGTAGGCGTACAAACATGCAAATCTTCATTGGCAAGAAATAATATTTTTCATGTGGTCAAAACCTCCTGAACAAGATATTAATCGCATGCCATCATCTTACTGAACTCATCATACAAAGCATTGACAAAGGACGAATGATTTAGAAGCTGATCTGTTGATCAGAGTAATTAATTCCAAACAAAAATCTGAAAAAGGCACAATAATTCAGGTTACCCACAAAACTCCATGTATCCATCACATATTTTTCATGTGATCGTGAACTTACCTAAAACAAAACAATCAAGAGGAAGACTGTCATCCAATAATCCATGAGAACATTGCAACGAAATTCCTACTGGTAAGGCGTTTCTAATATTCTTCTTCTTGAGCAACTTCTCCTTTTCCCTCTCCCTTCTCCCCTTCTTTGCTTCTGGTGCCTCCCTCTCCTCTTTCCTCAAACGCTCATCTTCAGTTAACTGAAAATCAAGAACTGGAACTCCTACTTCAACGCACTTCAGAAAGTGGCAAAGCTCAGCATACCCATTACCTAGTATCGCGGCGCCCCCCCTCCCCCGCATCGCCCTCCCCACGGGCGACTCGGGAGGCGACGCAGCCCTCGAGCGCTCCCTCCCCTCCTCCTCCCCCTCCCCCTGCCGCCGCCGGTGCTCCCCGCCGGGCAAAGCCCTGGTGGATCCGGCGGCGGCGGGACTTCGCTCCCAGGCGGCCTCCCCCCTCGAGCGTGGGGCTTGACGAGGCTGACGGAGCTGCATTCTCCGAACCTAGGGTTTTGCGACGGCGGCCCCAGATCCAGAGGGTCGGGCCTCTGAACTGGCGTGGCGAGCACGCGGGCGGCGCGGCGCGACCCTTTGGGGGCGCGGCTGCGGCTGCTTGGCTGTGCCCCGACGGATCCGGGCGGCGGAGGCTGCGGGCCGGCGCGGCAGCGGCCATGGTCGGCGGCGGCAAGGTGCAGGTGGCTGGTCTCCGCGACGGCGCCACTAGCCCTGCTTGATGCGTCCCCTGCGATGGCTGGCCTTGTCTGGCAGCCATCCGGCAGCTGCTGCACTGCGCTGGCCGGTGCTTCCCTACATCGACAGTGACAATACGTGGTTTCCCTCTCGGTGCTGGTGGTCCTCTCTGGCGATCTGCTTCCCCATCTCCTGTTTGCTCTGCTTCGGCGGTTTTGGGGTTCTGGTCTTGGGCCGGGCGAAATCCCTGCGCGGCGATGGCCTGCGCTGACAACGGCGACACCTGAGGGTGCCGTTACCTCCATGGAGGCGCTGTCATGGCCCGGACTGGACCCTCTCCTCGGGCACCGGGGGAAACCCTTGGTCCAGTCCACTGGACAAGGCAGCGGCGGTGTCTCAGCGCCATTCCTTTCTTGAAAGCGCTGCTTGGGTCACACTTGGAGTCCCCTATGCGGCAGCTGGAGATGGTGGCCTCCCCGGTCTTTTCGGCGAGGTTTGCTGGTAATGCGATGCTGTGATGAGGGCTGCAGCATGGAGCGTGGGCGCCCGGGGCGCAATGTACGCCGGCGCTGGCACGTCCAAGACGATGGCTTCGCTAGTTTTGGCTGGGTCCTGCCATCCACCTGCCGTCTCCTAGGCACATATGGGTGGAAGGTACGTTGGCCCGGTCAGCCCTGGAGATGCAGTCTTCTTCGGAGGCGCCTGGCAACGGCTGTGACGCGGCCTTGAGGCTCTGTGTCTAGCTACCTTGCCATTCATGGTTGGAGGCTGGACAAGGCAAGACCTTTCGTTGTTGCGGTCTGTAGTTGGTAGCACCTCCTCACCTGCTTGTCTGGTGAGGATGATGGTGTGTGTGCGTGTGTCCCTCCTCCTGGGAGGTTGTACCTGTACTGCTGTTCTCTTCCTGTTCAATGAAATGAAACGCAAACTCTTTTGCGTTTTCTCGAAAAAAGTATCAAAGTTAAACTGCTTTGGATATAAAGGTTGTAGGCTTCGCTCCATACGGAATAAGGAGCATCAGTCAAATATTCAGTACTAAATGTAATTCTACTACCACAAATTATATATGTTCTTTTTGTAAAATTTGCCGTACTCCTCATCATAGGTGCAATGTCACAGGCAAGGTTATGAGATCGTTTTTGTAGTTAGAAACTTATGCTTCAAATATTTTTGAGGTTAGTAAGCAAAAGGTTGTCTGTCGCAGTGTCCTGATTTCTCTCGGGCCAATCAAAATCAACAGTGCACCCTGATCCACCTTCCAGTAATGCAACTATGAGAAAAAAGAAGAGATGTTAGCTAATAATGGCACGCACACATGAACACGGCCGCATAATTAGAAAGTTGCAACCTACAATCATATACTCTTCTCACTTAGTCCACTCATACCTATACTTACCAGCTACAACATCAATGGAAGGGAACCATGCAAGTGAAAGAATATATAGGATGACATAGCTGTCATCACCGAATTGAACATGCATCACGAAATATAGGATGCTATAGCTGCAGCATTGGTTCTGTTAAAATTCCATTCAGCCGTGTGTTTCCAGAATCGGCGGAACCTGCACCACATCGTGCCCATCCAAATATAATCATTAAAAAACATTTCAGAATAGGATCAAATAATCCTACTTCTATGGAAATAATGCATTCTAATCTTTGGCAACATAGCTCTGTATTCAATCTGAGGCTTTCTGAGTGGAGGGTAGTTGTATGCGAGGATAATCAACTTCCCTGAACAAACATACAAAATAGACTATTTGAACAGAGGCTGATGTAGAAGATAGCCACTACTATTAATTTGTAACATAGCTCACAGTATTCAATTTGAGGCTTCCATCTCATGTTTTAACTACAACAATCTTAAAAGCTAACGAAGAAAAACATAAACTCCCAATCTGCAAACTATCCCACAAAATTTCCGTGTACAACCACCTGACATCATAGGCTGGCCTGCATTTATCTTCAACTGCACGGGCATCACAGGTAGGCCTCCTTGTCGACTACAGCATAGAACAATGGAAAAGTTAAGATTATCAGGTAGAACAACGGAAGATACTTATAAACAGTAATAACATAAACATAGATCCTCGAAAGCAAAGGGGAAGAACTGTGTGGGGGGGGGGGGGGAGCGCCCTCCAGGCTCAAGGCATTCAACTCGCCTTAGGCAGGTGCGTCCGCCTTAGACATTAGAGCGTCTGAAGCGCCCGCTTAGGCGTCCTGGTTGGCGCTTTAGTGCAGAGCAGACACTTTAGACTAGCCAGGCGGGGGCACAGAAATTTCAGGCGGGAAAACTGGGTCACATGTGAAACAGTTACAGGAGGGGAAAGAAAAAGAGAATCAAAACCACATGCGTGCCCAGGCTTTCTGCTCTCTCCTCTCTCCTCTTGTTAGAGATACGACAGGCAAATCAACACGATGAAGAACGAAAAACAAGCAGGAGATACAAGATTTAACGTTGGAAACCCCTCCAACACGAAGGGAAGAAAACTACGGGCGCGAGCCAGCAAATCTTCACTATACCGAGGGAGGTTACAAATGCCGGGGATTTACAACTGATCAATTTATCCCGTGCGGCGGCTTACAAATGATATATATAACACAGGCGACCTAGGTCAATACTGATCCGTACCGTGCGCGCGCGGCGGCGGCGGCGGGGGGGGGGGGGGCATGGGCCAACAGTGAACACATAACCTGTAAGGGACCTCCTCTTGTCCAAATAGCTGGAAGCAACATCTGAATCCACATAGCCAGCTAGTCCCTCATTAGTCCTGCCGAATTTCAAACAAGCATTGAAGTGCCACGAAGGTATCCACTGAACAACCTTCCAATGTTCTTTACCGGGGTTAGCCAGGTATCTACTGACCAAACTCATTGCAGATGACAAATCAGGCCTAGAACACACCATGGCATACATTAAATAATCGACAACACTAGAATATGGAACTCTTGACATATACTCAAAATCTTCATCTGTACTAGGACATTGAGAAGATGATAATTTGAAATGAGGAGCAATGGGAGTGCTTACTGACTTAGCATCATACATGTTAAAATGATGAAGAACTTTCTCAACGTAGCTCTGCTGACTAAGAAATAACAAACCAGAGTTTCTATCCTTCATAATCTCCATACCTAGAATTTTCTTAGCAGCACGAAGATCCTTAATCTCAAACTCACTATTTAACTGCGCCTTTAAAGCAGTGATCTCTTTATTGCCCTTGGCAGCAATCAACATATCATCGACATATAACAACAAGTATATAGGTGATCCATCAACAAATTTAATGTAAACACAACTGTCATGTGCAGACCTCTTAAATCCATGTGCTATCATAAATGAATCAAACCTTTTATACCATCGTCTCGGAGACTGTTTCAAACCATATTGGGACCTCTTTAATTTGCAAACAAATTTCTCCTTACCAGGCACTATGAATCCTTCTGGTTCGTCCATGTAAATCTCCTCCAGTTCTCCATGCAGAAAAGTAGTCTTAACATCTAACTGCTCAAGCTCAAGTTCATGCATAGCAACAATACCAAAAAATGCACGAATGGAACCATGCTTCACAACCGGAGAGAACTCATCATTACAATCAATACCTGGTATCTCAATGAAGCCCTTGGCCACTAACCTTGCCTTAAACCTCGCGGGCTCACTAGGAGACAAACCCTCCTTTCTTTGAAGGTCCATTTGCAGCGAACGACGTTCTTTTGTTTAGGCAAGCGCACAACATCCCATGTGCCATTTTGACTACATCTCTTCCTGCATAGCACAATCCACTTCTCGCGGTCACCGGAAGCAACCGCTTCAGTGTATGTGGATGGCTCATGGATGTTCTCAACCTGTTCTGCACAACTGAAAGCATAATGAACAATGCCACACTCTTCAATTAGGCGTTTAGGTTTCTTAATGACTTTGTTCTGCCGGCTGCAAGAGACTGAACTTATCGTTGCAAAACATGGTTGAGTGCTGCACAACATCATCATCATGAACCTCTAGTAACATCATCATTATCAACAATTACATTTTCCTCATCAAGGTGCTCCACCTGCATAGTAACTCGTCGTGGCTCTACATCAAAAGTATCTGTGGAGTGTGGACAGATAATCATGATACATAACATATTCATTGAAAATAACACTCCTGCTCACGAAAACCTTATTAGTTTCAGGATTCCATAACCTTTATCCTTATACTCTTGAACCGTAACCAACAAACACACTCTTAATAGCTCTAGGCTCAAGTTTTCCATTATCAATGTGTGCATATGCAGTGCAACCAAAAACTCTCAACTATGAATAATCAGCTGGTGTACCAGACCATACCTCAATGGGAGTTTTCTTATTAAGTGGAATAGATGGTGACGTGTTGATGAGGTAGCAGGCAGTGGAGGCGGCTTCAGCCCAAAAACGTTTGCCTATGGGAGCATTGGACAACATGCAGCGAGCCCTGGAGATGAAAGTTCTATTCATGCGCTCAGCCACACCATTCTGTTGAGTGTACGTAAACCTGGGAATAGTTTGACATCCAGGCCAAATCCAGTCCAGACTGTATGAGTATAGCTCTAGCATCCAAACCAATCCAAACCCAAAACTTGTAGCTAGAATCTACACCAAACCAAACTATACGTATTTTCCACCCAATCCAGCTCAAACTGTTTCCAAGTTTTGGATTAAATCCACAAACTCAAACCATGGACAAGGCACAACAGCCGTGTAACTAACTAGTGAGTATCTGCTGCTCGGGTGTTGGAACTTGGATACAAACAAACTTGAAGAAGGCAGTTGCCGTTCAGGTCATGATCGTTTGCTCAGGGTGTGTTGGTCGCTGGCGTCTCCTATGTTAGCTAAAAAGGACTCATGGCGCATCGGCGATCACTGGAGAGAACAAGACATGGCGGGAGAATGGACATAAAGAATTTGGTCACGGACAAACACCTTGCCGAACCGACGGTTTTTCTGTTTTTCTCCTCGAGCACAAACTCGATCCGCTTGGTACAATACACGAGAAGGAGGGGGACTTATACGCGCGTGCACTCATGCGCCACGCCGCGCTCTCGACGCACCCCACTCGCACACTCACCACTCCCGCGCTCCACGGCTTGCACGCCCGACGCGCATGCACGCAGTCGACGCGGCCGGCTTGCGCACTCGATGCCCACGCCGCGCTGTCGACGCACGCACACGTGCGCCCGTGCCCTGCACGGATCGCTCCTGGCGCACACACGTGCATGTGCCCTGCACGGACCGCTCCTGGCGCACACGCACGCCAGTCGCCACCGTGCCTGTCACGGCTTATTCCCAACATCCTAGGTTCTATGCCGGCGTCGGCGTGGTCATGGATGTCACCCTTGTCGTTGGCGTGGTCATGGAGGTGCAGCAGGTCCAAGTGAAGATCATCTTCTTCCAAGTCAGAGGCGTCCATGGCACGAGTACGCACGTGGACGAAGCTTGGGCTGGACGATGGATAGATTGACAAGAAGCGACTGAGCGTGCTGGGAAGGCGGTGGCATTTGGACCTTCGCTTCAGACTAATCGATCAATCCGGTCTCAAACCATAGTTTGCAGCAGTTTTCCACCCATAAGTCTGAACCCAACCCAAACCTATCCAATCCGTTATTAGCCACAACCCAAACCGAACCGAATTGTTTGTCTATCTAGATCCAGTAGAGACCAAATTAGTGAGACCAAATCAAAAACCAAACCAAAAATTAAGTTTTGATCCAAACTATTCCCAGATTTAAGTGTACGGGACGGTGTGGTGCCTGATGATGCCCAAGTTTCTGCAATAACTGTTAAAAGCTTTTGAACAGAATTCCATACCATTGTCAGTGCGAAGTATTTTTACCTTCCTCTCAGTTTGCCTTTCTATCATAACTTTTCAATCCATAAAGGCATCAAACACATCATATTTATTTTTCAGAAAACAAAGCCACACTTTTCTGGAGTAATCATCAATAATTGTAAGCATATAACGAGCACCAGCGAGCGAGGGTTTACAGGAAGGTCCCCACAAATCAGCATGTATGCAATCTACTATACCTTCTGTTGTATGAACAACAACATTGAGCTTTACCCTCTTGTGCTTACCAAAAACGCAGTGCTCACAAAACTCCAACTCACTTATGTTTCACCCATCCAGAAGTTCTCTCCTGGTTAATTCTTCCATGCCAAGTTTACTCATACGCCCAAGGCGCATATGCCAAATATTACTTTGACTGGATTTATCAGAAGTAACAGCAACAACATCAGTACCAGTAATTGTCTCTAAGAACATATAACTTAGTAGAATTCATGTCACCTATCATATGAACGAGGGAACCTTTTGTTACCTTCAGAACTCCACCTGAACCGAAGTGCTTGTACCCTTTGACATCAAGAGTACTCAGCAAGATGAGTTTTCTGGCCATGCCTGATATGTGTCTCACATCTGTCAACGTGTGTATCATGCCGTCATGCATCCTGATCTGAACAGAACAAATGCCCAGAATCTCACGTGGGTTGTCATCTCGCATACGCGCAACATCTCCACTCAGCAGAAACTCATAAGTACCGAACCAATCTCTGCTGCAACGTATATGAAACGAACAGGCAGAATCAAGTATCCATTGATCATGACATGGAACACATCCAACAAAAACAACTAAAACATCATTTGAATCAGACTTATTACCAGATGTAACATTGACCTTACCATCACCATCGGATTTGTTTTTAGGTTTCCATGTACCGTTCCTCTTCTCCTTATTTTTGAACTTCCAACAGTCATCAATGAGGTGACCCTCTTTCTTACAATACCTGCAGAATTTTTCCTTCCCAGATCCTTTCGACTTCGAACGACCTCTGCCGTTCTTGTTTTTATTTTTTCTGCTCAGGCCTGCCTTGTACCTGGAAAGCTTCTCCTTTGGAGGACGATTCCTCTGATTGCAACATATCTTTCATCTTTTCCTTCTGTTGAAGGGCCTCATATACTTCAGCAACAGTTAGCTCATCATGGCTATATAATATGGTATCTCAAAAATTTGAAAAGGAACTAGGTAGAGAGCATAAAAGCAGAAGACCTAAATCTTCGTCATCATACTTTACGTCCATAGATTGTAAGGCAGAAACGATCTCCTTGAAGATCGATAAGTGGTTTAGCACTGAACCACCTTCTTGCAACTTGTGCGTGAACAACTTCATCTTCATGTGCATCTTATTGGTCAGATCCTTGGACATGCAGATCGACTCCAGTTTCAGCCAGAGAGGTGCTGCAGATTTCTCCTCCAGCACTTCTTGCAAAATATTGTTAGATAGATGAAGATGAATCAAAGACATAGCCTTATGATCTCTGTGCTTCTCATCCTCGGTCCACTCCTTCGGTTCTTTTCCACCTAAGCCATCTAGCGCCTCGTCCAGATCGGGATGCGCCAGCACAACCCTCATCTTCACCTGCCACAAGGAAAACCTCGTGTTGTAGTCCTGCAGCGGAAGATCGAACTTCATCGATGCCATGTCGTCGAAACCCTAGACAGAAACAAGGCTCTGATACCACTTGTTAGAGATACGACAGGCAAATCAACACGACGAAGAACGGACAACAAGCAGGAGACACAAGATTTAACATGGAAAGCTCCTCCAACACGAAGGAGAAAAAACCATGGGCGCAAGCCAACAAATATTCACTATATCGGGGGAGGTTACAAACGCCGGGGATTTACAAACAACTTATCCCAAGCCTACCGGCGACGGGCCTCGCTCCGCTCGCTCGTCAGAAGTTAGCCTTTCTCTTTATACTTGAATTTGGATCACAACATAACACCTCTGGTGGCAGCTTCCTCCTCAGATCTGCAGCAGCTTCCTCCTCTCCGGCTGCAGCTCCTCCCCCCTCCTCTGATGCAACCCTCTTCCACTAGACCAACAACACAAGGTATGGCTCCTGCCCTCTGCATTCTCTTTGGGAAGAAGAGCAAGTGCAAAGAGGGTGGAATGGATGGATGTTATGTGGGCTTTACAACCAGCAACATATGGTATATATGTTTCACTAAATGGTTCTCTAAACTACTGCCCATTAGGTTTAGATCAGTCTAAAGCGTCGCCTCGTTTGACGCTCTAGCGCTTAAGAGGTGAGCCCCGCCCCTCCCCCAGCGCCTCGCTTTGCTTTACCGCTTTAAAAACATTGGCGGCAACAACTTACGAGGGACAAACTAAAGCATGCTTCACCTTCACCCACACGAGCTGCAGGCCAACCTACACTTCTGAAATTGTTAACAGTAGCTTAATTTGTGAAGCGTTCGTCAAACACCCAAGAAAAAAAACACCAAGGCCCAAGAAAACAACATGAAAATAGATTGAAGCACACATACAATTGAGGCTGCAACGGAATTTGCCACAGATGAAGGGGACCTTTGACACAGAATAGACCGATCAAGGGACCTGAAAATTACAAAATATACAAGACCTTATTATTGATAATTGTTGCAATTACACGACATTCCTCTAAAGTATTTGCAGTTATGGGTCTCAGTAATCTGAATGTGTAGCAAAACTCTGAATTTTGCACCGTAGAACAGTTGTGCTGACTCAGACCAGCAGCATGTATTTGTACAAATTTCAAGAAAAATGGCACTTCTCAAGTACTAAAAAGTGAAACTCTGAATTACGTGCCGTAGGACAATTGTGCTCACTCAGGGTTGCGGCTTGTATGCGTACAACTTTTAAGAAAGGTAGCGCTTCGGCAAGTATGAAAAGATGATATGCAAATGCCAACTGGAAGCATCAGAACCAAACAAGTTCTGACAATTAGTTTCTCTGCTTTGCTAGGGCGGGTGCTTGTCCTCCATGGTTTATCAGGTAACCACAGTCGAAACTAAATGGAGGTGGAATAGAAAACAAAATCTGCTGGAACATTCACTCGTCTCTTGCAGAACGACAAGGCCGGGGAAGAATACCTTCAGATGAGGCCGGCGACGGAAGGGTGGAGACTTGTGCGGATCTCGAACCTTCAGATGAGGCCGATGACGGAAGGGATGAGTCTTTTTCCCATTTGTGATAAACACCGGAACATGATTTACTGGAAAGGATATGGGTGTCGTCGGCGCGTCAGTTGGTGAGGGATTTATCGCAGAAAGAGCTCCTCGGGCGTCTCGTGGGAGGTGAGGAGGGCCGTCGGTGGCGTGCGTGGGTAGGCGTGGAGCGGACACGCACTCGCGGCGGCCGGGCATGAAGGTGCATGAGGCGGCGGCCGAGCGCGCCATGGCTCTGGCAGTGGAGCAGCGGCTGTCCAGCGTGGAGGTGCGCTGGCGAAGGAGCAAGGGCCGCTGGGTGCGGAGGCGCACCACTGAGGAGAGGGTGCGGAGGGGCGCCGTGCTAGATGAGGAGCAGGGGCGGCCCGGCGCGTGAGATATGTAGCGGGAAGAGGAGGGATTGAGCGGTCGGCGTGGGATCCAGCGTTTAGAAAACTAGCAAAAGGGCCCGTGCGTTGCAACGGGTAGGAAATAATAAACATATGGGCCGCAACCTTAAGATTGAGAAACTTCAAATTCTAGACTTGACATTGGTGCTTGTATTTTTCTGGATTTATTCTAGGCCTTTTGGCAATGTGTGTTCAGTGGGAGCTAGATGTTCACATCGACTACATAGGCGTCTATAGTGACTTAATCAATCTTAAAATGATGTGCCGGTTCAGTTTATCAAAAGTGCTCATAACGATAGAATGTGCGTGCGTGTGTTCAGAAGAACGAATATATGTTCATACGTATGAGCGCTGCGTTTATACTATGTTTAAGAAAGGAAATAATAAAAACGCGAACACATGTGCTTGCGAAAACCGTATATAGCACTATTATAGGGAGAGTGGCGTTTTGGCACATGGGAGCACGCGCTCCTGGTTTTGAAAATGTGTTTTAAACATATTCTGAAATATCAAAAAATTCCAAAAAAAACTTGACGCATACATCTCGATATTGTACATGCTCAGAAAGTCGTTTCACGAAAAACCGACAAATTATGTCTCGCGTGAAAAAGACAAATTCCGGTGTTAAAAAATGCTTTTCACAAGACAACCTTTTGTCTTTTTTACACAAGCCACAAAAAATGACGGTTCTTCTCCGAAACTTGGCGTGCACACATAATGTCAAGATGTATGCGCCAAATTTTTGTTTGGAATTTTTTTTCACATTTTTTTAGAAAAATCCTCATGCAGGAGCACGCGCTCCCGGGAGCACCAACCGATTTCTGTATTATAGGCAATTATGTTTCACCTTATAAATAAAAAGTAGAGCAAAAATTGCTGAAGAACATCTAGAAGGTATGTCATCTCATTCATTGTTCACACTACATGTTTTCTTTGATTTTCTTACACTACAACTGACTTTAACAATGAGTGCGCCCAATACTAGTGAGAAACTATATTTGAATACTACAGGCACTTCTACAGCATAGACATGAAAAAAAAAATCAAATCGAGCTATCGGCAAGGGAAAAGCCATATACATCGAATTTGTTTGTAGCAGCAACCAGCCAGCCAGCCAGGCCAACTGACCAGGCCGTCCCACCTAAGGCCCAGCCAACCCCATAACCCCAGGCCGTCCCACCTAAGGCCCAGCCAACCCCATAACCCTAGCTCGCAGCCCGATCACCACTTCCTCACCTCCTGCCTCGATATGATCTTCAAGTGCAAATGGCAGCTAAAGAGAACAACGTGAAGCTAACATCTTCCAAATTAATGGAAACTTATCAGTACAACATGAAGCACCTACTGAACCTTATAAAAGAAACTTATGATTTTTCATAGTGAGCTTAAGAACTTGTAGAATCTACGAAGATAAAATATGTGGATTGTAATAAAAACATATTGTAAAAAGTAATAACTACTTCGTTACTCTTACCTTTTCTTTTGAGAATGTGAATTTGTGCGTTCAAGAATGTGAATCTTTCATGAAATGTTGAAGCCAACATCAGAAAATCTATTCTAATATAGAATCTGTGCATGCAGTGTCACTTAGAATTTAATTCACCTAAATTTAACTCTACATGAAAACTAAATTGAGCGAGAGTTTGTGTGAAAAGCAACGGATATAATTAGGCCATTTCCAAGTTGTAAACATAAAGCTAGATCCTCTTATTTCAATTTACAAGTTGAAGCCAATAGATTTTAGACTTTGATTCATACCATCCAATTGTGAAATTATTGACTTTGTAGTTGTTGCCACATCCTCTTATTTCAATAATTGCCAGCACTTGACACCACCGGGCGAGCAAAAAATGCACGAGAAAAAATGAGGAGCCATGGGGATTTGATCCCTTGACCTCCAGTATGTAGAACTGCTGCGCTAGCCATCTCAACTGAATGTGGACTTCGTGCAAGAACCGGGCTTCGGCTCCTTACAAAGAAAACATACAACACTCATCTTCTCCAGAGAGTAAACGGCGGAGCTCGGATGTGATGCCGGCGAGCAAACATGGCGGCGACTACGGCTAGAAGACATCGGCGGGCGTGCGGATTTTAGCATGGATGCGCGGGAGCGAGTGGCTGAGGCAAGGGTGCCAGCAAAGTGCTCGGGTGCGTGGGAACTCGAGGTCGAGCAGGAGGTCGTTTCGGGCACGCGGCAGCCAGGCACGGCGAGGCGGGCGTGCAGAAACGGTCCAGGGTGCAGCGCGCGAGTGCGATGCGGGCTCGGCTGGGAGAAGGCAGGAACCGTGGCGAGGCAGAGCCGTCGCCCAACTTTCATGGCAGCCGCTGCTTGAACCTCGCAGGTCACCGCTCATGGAGCCACTCGTCGCCGCAGCTCCTTCGGAATCACCAGATCCACCTGCATTCGCTCCATTCCTGGTGCCGGCCCTCGCAAGCCCTTCCCCTCGTCCTCCCGATCGAGCCGAGCCGCCATGGACGACCGCTGCGTCCGCGTTGACTGCAGGCAAGCGCGCGCGTCTGACGCATACGGCCCCACCTCCCTGCCGCTGCTGTAGCCGTTCGCCGGCAAGGGCGCCACCCCTCAACTTCTCCTGCCCGTCCCACCCTTCTTCTCCTGCTCCGCCGCAACTGGAAAAAGGAAGCGGATGCGTCTGGATAAGAGGCAGGGGTCTTATTGTAAAAAAATGAAACGTTTTTTGACATCCAGTAAAAGAGGGATTGCAGGTTGAAATACTGAAAAGCAAATGGTTTCTTTTGGAAAAAGGCCACGACGGTGAACCCAACAGACTCAATCCGTGCTTTATTATTAGGGAAAAAGATTTAGTGGGATAACCGTACGCTAACCACGCGTGGTTGATGCTAAACATCAGGATGATTTTGATTGTTAGATCCGTTGATTACAAGGACGAGCTTAGAACTGAGAAAATCTAGCATCTGTCGACGCACAACTCAGCAAAATATAACTGTGACCATTAAAGCCCCAACTCATTTTGCTTTGTAGAGAATAAGACCCAACTCATTTGTTTTCAACTTTCATGTGCATAGATGCAAATATGAATCTTTCGGGTAATGGTATATTTATTTTTTTCGAGAAAACGCAAAGGACCTTTGCGTTTCATTTCATTGAAAAGGGAGAGAGTTTGGAGCTACAATCCTCCTAGGAGGCGGTTTCACAGAAATCTAGCGGACACTAGTGTACATCCCAAGTGGCGGGCAGCACAACTCTAAGCAATGTGGCGCCTGCATCAGCCCAAAGTTTGGCTTCGTCTTTGATTCTGCTGACGATGTTGTGGATGGATGGTTGTGCATGATCAAAGATGCAGTCGTTTCTATGCTTCCATATCATCCATGATGTAAGAAGCGTCGCGGATGCAAGTCCCTTGCGCATCTGCGGAGGGGTATCTTGCTTGGCGCTGTGCCACCAGTCGAGCAGGGAGCTGTCGTCATCCGGCGTTCTGCATGTCATGCGCATCCAGGAAAGGATCTCGTGCCAAACCTGCCACGAGAAGGGGCAGGCAAGCAGGAGGTGATGCATTGTCTCCGGAGCCTGGTTGCACAAGGGACATGCCGTGTGGTGCTGGAGCCCGTGTCGAGCAAGCCGATCCGCCATCCAGCAACGGTCGAGGCTGGTGAGCCAGTGGAAGAACTTTACTTTCGGTGGCGCCCAACACTTCCAAGTGAGCTTCCAGTTGGCGCAGGTGGTTGACCCGTGGAAGGATGTGAGGTAGGCAGATTTGGCTTTGTAGGTGCCGGCCTCGTTCCACTTCCAAACCAGCTTGTCAGGCTCGGAGGAGAGTGTGATGCCCTCAAGAAGGCGCAGGAGCAGCAAGTACTGGCTGATTTCATGGATTCCCAGGATGCCGTGGATGTTCCGTGCCCAAAGATGAGCCTGCAGGCCCGCAACAACTGTCCTGCTCTTCCGTCGCCGCTTGGGGATGCAGGCGTGCAGCATGGGGGCGGTTTCGCGCACGGAACGCCCATCAATCCACTGGTCCTCCTAGAATTTGGTGCTGTGGCCATTCCCAATGGACGTGTGGCTGCTCGCGATGAAAAAGGCACGCTCCTCGGCCGAGAACTGGAGGCTGAGACCAGCCTAGGCACGGCGTTCGTCAATTTTCCTGCGCCATGCCGATGCGCTCCAGGTCGTGTACACCCAGCCCGCTTAGGCATCGAGGCCGCGCAACGCGGCGCCAGTTAACATGACAGTGACCGCCATTGGCCTCGGCGCGCCCGGCCCAAAGAAATCCACGCTGAATCCGCTCGAGCATCCGGAGGATCTTCTTGGGCGGCGCCAGCACAAGCATCTGGTGCAGAGGTATCATGGCGAGCACCGATATCACAAGCGCGAGTCGGCCTGCTCGGTTCATGAGCCAGGCTTTCCAGGTGGGCAACCTGCCAGCGACCTTGTTGACGAGGGGTAGCAGCTGCGCGGTGGTTGGGCGTCTGATGGTCAGCGGGATGCCCAGATATGTGATGAAGAACGCGATGATTGGGCAGCCCAGGCTTCCGACGATGGGCAGCACGGCGTCGTCGTCGCAGCGGATGAGCGTGGCGGTGCTCTTGGTAAAATTGACGCGAGACCGGAAGCTCGGCCGAAGAGTTGTAGGATTGCCTTCACGGCGTCGATGTTGTCCTGCTGGGGGTGGCAGAATAGAACCACGTCATCCGCATAAAGCGAGATGGGTGGGATCGATCTGGAGGGGTGTAGGCGACGTATGATTCCGAGCTCTGCAACGTGCTTGAACAGGCGACCAAGGGTGTCGATGGCCAGGACGAACACTTGCGGCGACATGGAGTCTCCTTGGCGCAGGCCCTGGCGGTGCCAAATTGGGGGGCCGGGGCTCCCGTTGAGCATCACCTTGGTGCTGGTAGATGATAGGAGAATCGCCAGCCACTCAAGGAATCTGTCCCCGAAACCGTATTGCTTCAGCACCTCGAAGAGAAAAGGCCAAGACAACGAGTCGAAAGCCCGTGCGAGATCGAGCTTGAGCAAGACCCGCGGCGCGCCCAGCTGGTGCAGCAAGCGAGCAGACTGTCGTACCAAGACGAAGTTGTCGTGGAGGCTACGCCCAGAGATGAAGGCCTTCTGGTTGTTGCTGACAAGAGTGTCGAGCTTGGGCGCGAGGCGGAGCGACAACACCTTCGCGAAGGTCTTGGCAACCAAGTGAATAAGGCTTATTGGCCGATAGTCGCGCAGGCAGCTCGCGTCGGCCCGCTTGGGTAGGAGGGTGAGCAGGGCTTGGTTGAGGCGCGCGAACCCGCGTGCACGCATGACGTAGAGTTGCTGGAAGACGGCGGCGAAGCGGCCTTGATCGTGGGCCAGCAGGCGCGTAGAAACTCGGCGGTGAAGCCATCAGGCCCTGGCGCCTTGCGCGCGGGCAGCCGCTTGACAGCGTTCCAGATCTCGTCGTCGTCGAAGGGCGCATCGAGCTCAAGGAGGTTTCTCGAGGGCGTGATCAGCTGTGTGAGGTCAAGTGAGCAGTCGCGGTCGATCTCGTTGCCAAGCAGCTCATCAAAGTTTGCGTAGGCGGCGGCAGCCATGTCGGCATGGTCAGTGTGCGTGTGGCCGTTGACGCTGAGGCTGTGCACTTGGTTCTTCTGGCGGCGATAGGAGTGCTGCCCGGTGGAAGAAGGATGTGTTCGCGTCTCCGTCCTTGAGAGAGGCGATGAGTGACTGCTGCCGGGCGATGGTGCGCTCAAGTGACGCTAGCCCCAAGTAGGAGCCCTTGATTTGCTTGCGCAGCCATTCCTCATGGGCTGTGAGGGTCCTGTTCTCCTGGGCCTTTTCTCCTGGGCCTTGTCAAACCGTAGCAGCAACTCTCTGGAGAGGGCAAGCTTGTGCCGGACATTACCAACCGTGAGTGCGCTCCAACTAGTCAGCTTGCGGGCGTGGCCTGCTGGCGTCGCACGAGCCGCTGGAACGGGTCCGCGTCGTCCACGGAGAACCAAGCTTCCGCGACGACGTCCTGCAATCCAAACATACTTCAACAATATGCACAAACTGTTGAAGTATGTTTGGATTGCACAACCATCTCCATCAGTTTGGACTTTTGCTTCTACTGGTTGGTGCAAGGAACTTAATATGGTATCAGAGCCAAGAAATCTTGGGTCTACAAATATGAATCAGATGCAAATATGAATCTTTCAGAGTCAAGTATATGAAACTTCCAATGTGGATTTACTCACGTGAGTGTGAGTGCTTCTGTAATTTGAACTAAAAACAATACTCACCCTCTTTCTGTCCATGTTTAAGTCTTATCCATATTAAGTTTCATATACCAAAAGTTAGAACTGATGGAGAAGGTTAGGTAAATCCACATATACTTAAAACACTCACACTCACGTGTGTCTCGATAAGGCCTACATGTGAACAGAAAGAGAGCAAACGATTTTTATTTGATTTGTGAAAGCCGAGACTTGAACCCAAGACCTCTTGGCTTTGATATCATATTAATAACTTTTATGCACCAACCAGTTGAACCAAAGGACCGAACTGATGGAGAACCAATCCTCATACTTCAACACATACTCCCTCCGTCCCAAAATTCCTGTCTTAGATTCATTTAGATACGGATGTATCTAACACTAAAACGTAACTAGATACATCCGTATTTAGACAAATCTAAGACAAGAATTTTGGGACGGAGGGAGTATTAAGTAGCGGACAGATCTAGTGATAACAAACACAAAAAGACAAAGGTGCTACCATGTCATCCTTTTTTGTTAGAACATGAAATCAACTAGAAATTTCCAGAACATTTGTGTAAGTGGTCCTTGAAATGATTTGAGCACCATAAAAGATTCCATTCCTTTCTTCTAGTCCTGGATGTATGTACTTTTAAGAGGTCAGTTGATTTTTTTCTAATTCTACTAATTAGGGATGTCTGAATAAAGTTTTGAAAAAGGAAGTCCCGAAATGTCAACCAGACATTCTCGAGATTAATAGGCTGAGGAGACAGTTACTCTTCCATTCATACTTGTGGGATCAAAGGCTGTTATTTGCTGCAAGATCAGATAGGAATCGCCATGAACTATCTAACACCAGGCAAGGCGATAAGGAGACAATCCATTCCGTGGATGGTGGTGCTGATCCAAATGTCACAGAACAGCCTCAAAGAGAAAATAGTGGCAGTGTGGCTGCTAATAAAGATGTTAAATATGCTGAAAACCTCCAGGAAAGCATTTGTGGACAGAATTGCAGCGGAGTTGATCCAAGTAATAGTTATTGTAATCTTGACCAGCGGATACCGACAAGTGAGTCGGATTTCCTCCAAAGAAATATCCAAACACCTTTGTACAGCAGCGTCAGTGTGAATGGGGATTCAGTTCCTTTTGAGCCTGATCTTGTTGCTCGACGAACCCTTTCAGAAGGGCAGTTTCCCAGTTTATTGGATGTGTCAAATGCACTGGATGCAAAATGGACTGGTGAGAATGATCCTGTCACTAGCAAGGTAACATTGCCAGATTCTACGGCATCGTCAGAGGACTCAGAAGAACATATCAGCGATACTACACCTTCGTATGCCTCTGTATTGCTGAACAAGCTAGGGGATAGTGCAGAGGACCATTCCAATTGGATAGGAATGCCTTTTTTACAATTATACCGTTCTCTTAACAAGAAGTGGAGTCGTTCAAAAAGGTTTGATGCGCTCATTGAATATACACCTGTTTATATTTCTTTCTTAAGGGCAGTGGAGCGACAGATTGGGCCCAAATTTCTCTTTCCTATAGGGATCAATGACACTGTTATTGGAGTATACGATGATGAACCTACTAGCATCATCTCGTATGCACTTGCCTCTCATGAATACCATCTTCAGCTGTCAGATGAGCTGGAAAGAGAAGCAACAGATACTTCACCCCCACTTTGTGATTCAAGAAGTGTATCCTTAACTGAATCAGTGGATGAAACTACTTCTGAACTTCTAAGAACTGTTGTGTCAACAGACGACAATATTGTCTCCATTCCAGGAAGCAAGAACCCATCCACTTCGGATCCACTTGTATATGGTAAAGTAACTCACATAAAGGTTAATTTTGGAGATGAAGGTCCTCTAGAACAAGTGAAGTACACAGTAATTTGTTACTATGCGAAACAATTCGATGCATTGAGGAGAATATGCTGTCCATCAGAGCGTGACTTTGTCAGGTCACTAAGTCGTTGCAAGAAATGGGGTGCTCAAGGAGGCAAGAGCAATGTTTTCTTTGCAAAATCACTGGATGACAGGTTCATAATTAAACAGGTTACCAAAACGGAATTGGAGTCTTTCATGAAATTTGCTCCAGACTATTTTAAATATCTGTCCGAGTCAATTTGCACTGGCAGTCCTACTTGCATTGCAAAAATTCTTGGTATTTATCAGGTAGTTTCCATTACTGTTTTCTGCATGAATTCCTTTGCGCCTTTTCCACTGACTGAACAATAAAATTTATTTGCTCTTCCTTTCGGATATAAGTTTCTGATGGTCATAGTACCATAGTTTAGGTGACTTCATTTTGTTAAGGATCGCTTATATTGGAAAAGCCTATATCTGATTGTTATTTTTCCGGATGGAACTGAATATTCTATTTATATTAGTTGTCTTTTCCGGAGAACTATTAGTAAGTGAATGTATTGGAGGGAACTATATTTACGTAGTCATATTTTCCCAACTTCGGGTGGTTAGCCATGTAGAAAATGAACCTCTACATTTTGCATTACATGTAATTTCAGATATAATGCTTTACTCTGTTCAGAAAGTAGCGGCTGAAGCTATATTTCTCTTTGCAAAGTCACAACCTCATTTTTGGTTTTTTGAGTGGGAAATTTTGATTTGTATATGTAATCTTCAGAAGTGTTTATTTTTAGATCTCTTACTCAATATTATCCTTTGGGAATGAATAGGTTAAGAGCCTGAAAGGTGGAAAGGAGGTGAGGATGGATGTTCTGGCCATGGAAAATCTTTTATTTGAACGTCGTGTGACAAGATTATATGATTTGAAGGGCTCAACAAGATCAAGATATAACCCTGATTCAAATGGTAGCGATAAAGTACTTCTTGACGAGAACTTGCTTGAAGCGATGCCTACTTCCCCTATTTTTGTCGGGAATAAGGCAAAGCGGCTTCTGGAGAGAGCTGTTTGGAATGATACTGCATTCCTTGCTGTAAGTACAACTTATTTGCATACTTGATTGCCAGATATTGTGTACCTCTGTATTAGTATATAGTCCAGAGAGCGGCGTTGCAAAGACCGAGTTCCATGGAACTCGTTTTTCAGAAAAATAAAAATAAAAATATATTCAGAAGTTTAAAAAAATGTCAAAAAATTTCTACAGATACATATGTATATTCTTCAAAGTATGTATAAAATTTCATCAACTAATTTGATTATTTGCATGTTACACAAAAAAACACATACAACAACAACAACAACAACAACAACAACAACAATAACAACAACAACTTAGTCTCAAACAAGTTGGGGTAGGCTAGAGGTGAAATGCGACCAACTCATGGCTCTGGCACATGGATAGCAAGCGTCGACGCACCACTGTCCATAGCTAATTCTTTGCTGATACTCCAATCCTTCAGGTCTCTCTTAACAGACTCCCACCATGTCAAATTCGGTCTACCCCGACCTCATTCTCCGCGCGCTTTAGCCGTCCGCTATGCACTGGAGCTTTTGCAGGACTGCGCTGAATATGCCCAAACCATCTCAGACGATGTTGGACAAGCTTCTCTTCAATTGGTGCTACCCCAACTCTATCTCGTATATCATCATTCCGGACTCGATCCTTCCTCGTGTGGCCACACATCCATCTCAACATACGCATCTCCGTCACACCTAACTGTTGAACATGTCGCCTTTTAGTCGGCCAACACTCGGCGCCATACAACATTGCGGGTCGAACCGCCGCCCTGTAGAACTTGCCTTTAGGTTTTGTGGCACTCTCGTCACAGAGAATGCCAGAAGCTTGGCGCCACTTCATCCATCCGGCTTTGATTTGATGGTTGACATCTTCATCAATACCCCCATCCTCCTGCACAACCCTGTTATGAAGTGAGAATATTCCATTGGGCCAACAAGCCAGCACATATACATGAAGGGAAATAAGCAAAGAAGCCCCTATACAATATGATAACTACACACACAGCACAACCCTGTTCTAACACCCCCCCTCAAACTCAAGGGGGATCTTGGACACCGAGTTTGGACAGGAAAAAGCTGTGTTGGGACCGTGTCCGAGCTTTCGTCAGAAAATCAGCAAGCTGAAGCTCCGAGGGCACATACTGAGCGGCCACAATTCTGTCTTGCACCTGAGAACGCGTGTAGGAGTCATCCACACCGATGTGCTTGGTGAGCTCATGCTTAACAGGATCACGGGCAATGCTGAGTGCCCCAGTGCTGTCGGAGAGCAGAGGGGTCGGTGCAGCAGTGGAAACACCAAAATCCTGAAGAAGCCACCGTAGTCAAGTAATTTCTGCAGTCACGGACGCCATAGCTCGCAGCTCAGCCTCAGCACTGGAGCGAGATACAGCAGTCTGCTTCTTGGTCTTCCAGGCTATCAGGGAGGAGCCAAGAAAAACGCAATAGGCACAGGAGAGCGGCGATCAGTGGGATCGCTGGCCCAGGTAGCCTCACAGTAGGCCTGAAGCTGAAGAGAGTTGGAGCGAGGGAAGAATAAGCGACGAGTCACGGTACCACGAAGGTAACGAAGAACACGAAGAAGGTGACTGTAGTGAAGTTGAGTGGGAGCAGAGACAAACTGACTCAGAATGTGCACAACATAAGAAATGTCAAGACGAGTGATGCCTAGATAGACAAGGCTCCCAACAAGATGGCGGTAGCGTGTGGGATCTGCAAGGGGTTCACCCTCACCAGGACGAAGATGGAGACCAAACTCCATAGGAGTGTCAACCGTGCGCTGATCAGTGAGGCAGGCACGAGTGACAAGATCGTGGATGTACTTCTCTTGAGAGAGATAAATACCCTCAGGGGAAAAAATGATCTCAAGTCCAAGAAAGTAGCGGAGAGGACCCAAATCAGTTATCAAGAATTGCTCATGTAGACGTTTCTTCACAAAATCAATGAATTGGTCGTCAGCCCCTGTGTTAATCATGTCATCAACATAGAGTAGTAAAAGGGTGCGACCGCGAGGAGAAGTGTGAATAAACAGAGCAGGATCATGAACACTAGCAGAGAACCCGATCCTTGTGATTACGGCGGAGAAACGCTCAAACCAGGTACGAGGAGCTTGTTTCAGCCCGTAAAGAGCGCGCCAAAGGCGACAGACAGTGCCATCAGAGACAGTATAGCCAGGAGGCGGCTGCATATAGACCACTTCCCGCAGCTCACCATTCAAGAAGGCATTCTTGACATCTAATTGAGAGATGGACCACTACCGAACAGCAGCAACAGCCAAAAGAGTGCGAACAGTGGTCATGTGAGCAACAGGAGCAAAAGTCTCATCATAGTCACGACCATACTCCTGCTGGAAGCCACGCGCAACAAGACGAGCTTTGTAGCGCACAAGAGAACCATCTGAATGTGTCTTAACCTTGTCGACCCATTTGCAAGTGATGGGTCTAACACCTGTAGGCAGGGTTACAAGGTCCCAAGTGCCTGTGCGCTCAAGAGCATGAATCTCCTGTGCCATAGCATGCTGCCATTCAGAATGAGCGGCAGCCTCACGGTACGTAGACGGCTCAACAAGAGTGGTAGCAGCAGCAACATAGTACGCAGGAGGCTGGAGAGTGTGACGATCACGCAGATTATACCGAGGAGCAGGAGGGGTAGGTGGTTCTGAAGGAATGGGACCCAACAGGGAAGGAGTGGAAGTGAAAGTGGGCGCATCCGAGGGAGAAGGGTGTTGAGCATGACGGGAGTAGACAAAAGGAAGCATAGAGAGAGGGGAAGTGGAAGATGGCGCATCAGAGGGAGAAGGGTGCTGAGCACGACGGGAGTAGGTAAAAGGAAAAGGAGAGAGAGTGGATGGCTCAACCCGGGTAGGAGAGTCAGGAATAGAAACCTCATCCTGTGTAAGCTGAAGCTCATGAGCAGACACAGGTGAAAGGCTAGGAGTGGACCTACAAGGTGACGATAAAGGTGAAGAATCAGGTAGAGTCAAAAAAGAGAGAGGCTCGACTAACGACTCGGTGGTGGCAGTTGTGCTCCAAACTGTAGCCAAGGAAAACACATTCAACAGATTGAGCAGTCAATTTGGTGCGTTCATGAGGGTGGAGAAGAACAAAACAGGCACAACCAAACAGGCGTAGACCACTATAATCAGCTGGACCATCACCTAGATGATCAACTGGTATCCCTCCCTGAAGAGCAACAAAAGGCTGAATATTAATGAGGTAAACAGCGGCAGAGACAGCCTCAGCCCAAAAGTGCGGGGGGACAGCAGAAGATAAAAGAAGAGCCCGAGCAGTCTCAAGGACGTGACGATGTTTGCGTTCAGCCACCCCATTTTGAGCATGGGCACCAGGACAGGAATATTGAGGAAGGGTACCCTGTTCAGCAAGGAAACCACGAGGCGCATGAGATAGGTACTCGCCAGCCGAATCAGCGAAAAACTCGAACAGAGGAATCATACTGAGTGCGAATCATGGTAGCAAACGACTTGTAGATTTGAAGCACTTGACTACGAGATGACATAAAGTAGATCCAAGTGTGGCGAGAAAAATCATCAATGAAAATTATATAATATTTGTGACCCCCTTTCGAAACAAAGGGGGCAGGACCCCATACATCAGAGTGAACAAGTTCAAAAGGTCGTTGAGAAACAGAATTACTAGAAGGATAGGGGAGTTGTATCTGCTTGCCAAGCTTACAACCCATACAGGTTAGTGAACTATCACCAGATACAGATCCTAGAACTCCACTCCTAATCAAAGAAGAAAAGCGGGAGCCACAAATGTGACCCAATCGATGATGCCACTGAGTGAAGGATGTGGTGGAGGTGGCAGCTGAAGCAAAAGGGGTGGTGATGTCCGACTGGCTAGAGGACGCAGCGGAAGGAAGGTGCGGCCAATCGAGCTCCCAAAGGCGCTGAGAGTCATGGCGCCGAGGACCGATCCCAACCAGAGTCCCCGTACGGCGATCCTGAACACAACAAGAGTCAGAATCCAGAATAACACGACAACCCAAGTCAGTAACTTGACCAGCAGATAGAAGTTGCATAGTCAGTTTAGGAACATGAGTAACGACAGGGACATGAAAAGAAGACGTGGAAAGAGTCCCTCTTGCGGCAACAGGAAGAGAAGTGCCATCTGCAGTCTAAACAGTAAGTGGAGAAGGCACAGAGTTGACAGCACAAAGGTGATCTCTGTGTGGTGTCATGTGGAAGGAGGTCCCAAAATCAAGAATCCAGGGCAAAGATGTACCTGACGAAGAGTGCGATGGTGGACCAGACGTCTGACCAGCAGAACCAGCAGAACCTGAGGATGGTGCAGAAGCAGTAAGGCAGCGCAGCAAGGTGAGCATCTCCTGGTGAACCTTCTCAAGGGAGCCCTCACGAGAATTAGAGGAGCCTTCCGAGTCCTTTTGAGGACGGCCACCTCGGTGACCCTGTTTCCTCCTCTTGATGCACTCCGTGATCACGTGACCATCCTGCTTGCAGTAGTTGCAGAAAGCACTAGCGGAGGTTGCTGCCACCTGTGTAGAAGAGGGCACACTGGAACGCGGGCAGCCGGGACTGCTGAAGAGGATGGCAATAAGCCCGTGCTCCGTAGACGCACCTCCTCAGATCGCACCTCAGCAAGGGCCTCCAGAGTAGAGAGCCGAGGATGGCGTGCCAATAGCTGAGCACAACTCTGCTCGAACTCCGGCCGGAGGCGAGTGAGGAAGTCGTAGAGGTGACGAACCTCCAGCTTAGCTTGTTGCCGCACGCAACACTGACATCTGCGACAGACATCAGCTCCCAGAGAGTCCAATTGGCGCCACACCACCGACATCTCCTTGTAGAAATCATCATAGCATCTCCATGTTGTAGTTGTTGCTCTTGACGAACAACAGAGAGATACATGGCATCCCCTGTAGACTCATAGCGATGGCGAAGGTGCTCCCACATCTGATATGCAGTGGCAAGGGCCACCACATCCATGCTGTTCACCAAGATAGAAGAGGCTCGAGCATCATCATTTGTCCATTGCTTGTACAAGTGGAGTTGATTCTGATACTCTTCAGTGGCCTCTTCAAAAGCATCTAGCATCTCACGTTGCTTGGTTTCATCGGCATCAACAGGGAAGGCCAACTCAGCCGGAGGAGTGGGCAGCAGGGGACAAGGCAGAGCACCAGAGAGGTGCCCCCAGACCAGCTGGCCTCTCATGTGCAGCTTCATGTGCTGCACCCAGTCCCTGTAGTTCTGTCCGTTGAAGATAACAGGACATCGTGGGACTGGGACAGCACCGGTGGTGGTGGAGGGCGCCATTCCAGCAGAGCAGCTGCAGCAGCTGTTGAAGACCAGCAGCAGCAGAAGGTACAGCTTGATGGCGGCAGCAGACCAGGAGGAGAAGAGCAGCAGCAGCCGTACGTTGAAGAAGAGCAGCAGCAGCAGAGAAGAGGAGCAGCAACAGCAGCTCGTTGAAGAGCAGCAGCAGCAGCAGGTTGAGGCGGCGGCGCCGGCCGGGAAGGACGGCGGCAGCAGCGGCTTAGAACGGCGGCGGCCTGGACTAGCAGGCGGCAGCGGCTACCAGAAAGAAGAGGGGAGAGGCTCGATGAAGAAAGGAGCGGCGGCTGCCGGCGGCGACCAGAGGCGGCGGCGGCTGGGGAACCTAACCCTAACTCTTATACCATGTTATGAAGTGAGCATATATTCCATCGGGCCAACAGGCTAGCACATATACATGAAGGGAAATAAGCAAAGAAGCCCCTATACAATATGATAACTACACACACAGCACAACCCTGTTCTAACACTTCTGAGGCACCACCTGCCCATCAAGGCGAACCTCCTCCTCCTCACACCTAGTAGTACTGAAACCGCACATATGTACTCGTTTTTTTTACACAAAAAGACAAATATCTGACCCAAATACAACAAAGAAAAAACTTATTTTAATCTGTGTATTTGTCTTTTTTTGTGTAGATCACATATGAATGCGTATGTTTATGAAATTTTATACGTGTATACTACAACTATGTGTACATGTATAATGTTTTTCAGAATTTATTTAGGTATATAGAAATCTCTGAAAAAAATAAAGGGCTCTATGGAGCCTGGCCTTTGCTTGCACTTTTCGACATAGTCCATCCTTATTTTGTATATCAGCAGTTAGCTATGATCACTTTTCTACCACCATGGGAAATCACGCACAATATAAGTGTGTGTGTGTGTGTGTGTGTACCTCTTTATCATTCTCAATATACATTGAATTATCCCAAGATACCACAATATAAGGTTTATGAAAAAAGTTCATCGGAAGCCTTAGATTATGCAAGATACCATTTTTACATACAAAAACTGTATATGTGCAAATAAAATGAAACATATCGACTCAAATGAATGTTTTCATAAAATCCATTTTGGGGTTTCTAGCAATTATTTGATAAGTATATGAAAAGTAATAAAGAGTTATATAATCAGTTCATCTCTGTGGTATATGAGGAGCAGGTGTACATAATCATTTTCCTATTGCATCTGATGGTTTGCATTGTCAGACTTTGACCATCAATCTGAATGAAAATATGTTTCTTTAGATGAAACTGAGTATAAATTACTCCCTCCGTTCCACAATGTAAGATGTTTTTGCAAGCTAGTCAGCGTCCTATATCATGGGACGGAGGGAGTATGAAACTACATTTCATGAAAGATCCAGTAATAGAAATGCGTGTTGTTGATATTGGTACGTTTAAGACGACAAATGTATTATTACTCATTCAGTCATTCTCAATATTGGTAACTCAAGCCCGCTAGAAATATTTGTTTCTCAACAAGTAATGCCTTTTGAAATGTGGAAAAGTTATTACATATAGTTAAAAGATGAATATTATAACAAACAAAAAAGATGATCTGATATAATGTTTGCTTACAGGTAGGACCTTGCCTAGGAAGTATCTAGTCTGGTAGAATTCTGAATGAGTTAATATGTCATGCTTTTAGTCGCACAATAAGCAAGTACAATTTCTGATACAAACATTGGTAACTTTGTTGCAGTCTATTGACGTAATGGATTACTCTTTACTTGTCGGTGTTGATGAGAAGAAGCACGAGCTTGTTATGGGAATCATTGATTTTATGAGGCAATATACATGGGACAAACATCTAGAGACATGGGTGAAAGCTTCAGGAATATTAGGTGGACCAAAGAATGTATCACCAACTGTAATTTCACCAAAGCAGTACAAAAAGCGTTTCAGGAAAGCTATGTCAGCCTACTTTCTTGTTGTCCCAGATCAATGGTCGCCTGCAGCAATTATCCCTAGCAAGCAAGTGGCTGACAGCGGCCAGGATAGCGATCAGTTCGTCTCCATGGGATCATCATCCTTGCTGGACCGTTGAGATGCAGGGAACTGTTGTGGAATAACTACTTCTTTTCTTTTGATGACGTATATATATTTTGATTCGTTGCAATTTTGCTCATCCTTTTTTACTGGCCGGATTTTCCGGCGCCTTCATTCTTTTCTTCTTTGGAAGATCAAGATGTACAAAATCAAGCTGAAGTTATAGATAGAAACTTAACAAGTGTATAGTGTGTATAAACATTAGTTTAGTGCACTGATGTATCATACCCTGTAGAAAGAATCGAATCATTTTTCTTACCATTGTAGACAATATTTTACTTGTTATTTTCTACTCTCTCTGCCCTGAATTACTTGGATGTATCTAGACAAATTTAAGACAAGTAATTTGGGACGGAGGTAATACCCCCTCGGTAAAGACCCCTCCATCCGTTTCTAAATATTTGTCTTTCTAGAGATTTCGACAGGTGACTACATACGGAGCAAAATGTGTGAAATGCGCTTTAAAATATGTCTATATTCATCCGTATGTGGTAGTTCATTTAAAATCTCTAAAAAGACAAATATTTAGGAATGGAGGGAGTATAAGAGCATTTAGATCACTACTTTAGTGATCTAAACGCTTTTATATTTCTTTATAGAGGGAGTACATTTTAAAACATGTTATTGTACCCCTTTCTTGTCTAGGTAGTAAATTACACAAAACAACTGTAGTTTGGGTTAGGATAATAAAAAAGACAGATCTAGGGAGCAACATCTGCTAATTAGGCCTTCCAAGCACACATTCATGACGGGAAAAAAAATCCTACTCCCTCCGATCTTGTACTAAACCCGCCTTAACTAATATGGATTGAAGGGAGGTTAAAAAAATATATATATGGATTGAAGGGAGTACCTATCTTCTTTAGTGTCCTAAAAAAGGAAGCCGGTCCTCGATGTCCAGCCATCCGACGGACACCATGTGCGCTGTGAAATTTTTGTCCATCTCCATGCACATGATTTAGTTGCTCTTTTTATTTTATTTTTCAGAAGTGCTATAACTTTCAAATTGCACACGGGAATTAAGATCTACTTCACTGTGAGTCCTCACTATGAGTCCTTCAAAATCAGAGCCATATGAGCATGTTTTGACAAACATTTTTCTATGCAATTTAACTGCTATGGATATCAACTTCAGCGCAATGAGAACTAACTCCCTCTTAGGTTTGCCTTCCATGATGCTAGTTGCATAATCCTATTGTAAGTTAGATACCATGACCACCAAGTAGCGTAATGTTATCCTTAAGTTTCCTACCATGACTAGTGAGTAGTCTAACATTATTCTCATGGTAATGTTGGCAACTTAACATCGCCAAGACAGACAATCGCATAAAAGTAACTTGTATTGGCATCACTGATGTAGAATAGAACCCTAGGGACCCGATCTTTCACGAAATGGAGGGATCCTACGAAGAACACGAGGGAAACACGAGGGAAAACGTGAGAGAAGTCACTCAACCAACAAGATTCGGTCACACATATGCTAGATCTTTAGAACACAAAGAGATACACGATCCACAATCAAGAAGGGAATATACATAGGATAACCGGTTCTTCTCCGTGAGGAGGCCTTGAGTTATTCCCATTAGGAGTCTTGAATCCAAGTGGATCTTCTTCGTAGAGGCACGGTCTCTCTCGGAGGAGTAGATCCGGATGGATGAGCAAGGCTCTATCTCACAAATGAGCTATCACTTTGCTAACCCTAACTAGGAGGAAGAGGAGGTCTATTTATAGTCTTAGTGCAAATGTGGGCGAAGTGAAGGGATACATGGGCCTCGGGCCCGAAACTGTGCGCACACAGGTACCGGACGTCCGCTGGGTATCAGTCGCCCGGTGGCTCGTGGACGTCCGGACGTCCGGTAGTCACCGGACTTCCGCTAATTTCGTTCTGTGAAGGCGACACCGGACTTCCGATCACTTCGGACTTCCGCTAATTTTCCCTCGGTGGTGATGGCGCCGGTCGTCCGGTGGAGGCCGGACGTCCGCTCCCTAGGAGGTGTGGCCGGTCGTTCGGTGAAGGCCGGACGTCCGCTCGCTGTAGCTTGCGTTGGCTGGGACTTGGGTATGCTGGGGCTTCAGGTGCCGGTCGTGCAGTGGAGGCCGGACGTCCGGTGGCTGTAGCTTCAATGGAAGCTCTTCTTCTTGTCCCTCATACTTGGTGTCCTCGCCGTCTTGTCCGTTGGATGTAGCTGCTCCGTGGTCTTCCTCCAAGTACCTGATCACACATAGTGCTTCCGTATGAGGTAGTAGCCATGTCTCATGTGTAGAAAGAGGTATTTCGGAGAGGAGCGAGTTCACCTTATCCTCGATAGCCTTTGTTTGGGCTCTTGTCATTGGTCCAAGTGGTGTCGTGGGAGATGTCGATACGTCCATGGGGATGATCGTGGGATGCTCCGCATCATCTCCCCCCTTTGGGAAAGATCCGACCTCAGATCTAAATCTTTATCACCACGGTAGGGCAAGAGATCCTTGACGTTGAAGACGTCGCTCACGTTGTACTTGTCACGCGGGAGGTCGATCTTGTAAGCGTTGTTGTTGTAGCGTGCTAGCACCTTGAAGGGTCCATCGGCTCATGGTAAAGTTTGGACTTGCGTTCATTGGGGAAGCGTTCCTTGCGAAGGTGTAGCCACACGAGATCTCCAATGTTGAATATCATGGGTTGCTTGTTGAGGTTGAGCTTGGTCGCGAGTCGTTGTACTTAGCGCTCGATTGTGTGCCTCGTATCTTCATGCATCTTCTTGAGATAGTTCACTCGGGAACTCGCGTCCATGTTGATGCGCTCTTGTAGTGGTAGAGGAAGAATGTCCAATGGGGACAATGGGTTGAAACCGTAGACGACCTCGAAGGGGGACTTGCCGGTAGTCGAATGTCTTGCACGGTTGTAGGCGTACTCAACGACGGGTAGGCACTCTTCCCTCTCCTTGATGTTCCTCTTGATCAACACGCGTAGTAGAGTGGAGAGCGTTCGGTTCGTCGCTTCCGTTTGGCCGTCGGTTTGTGGATGGTATGCCGTGGAGAATAGTAGCTTGATTCCGAGCTTGGCGCATAAGGTCTTCCGAAAGTAACTCAAGAACTTGACGTCGTGGTCTGAGACAATCGTCTTTGGCACTCCATGTAGGCGCAAGATTTCTCTACAAAAAAGATTTGCAACATGTGAAGCATCGTCTATCTTGTTGCATGGTATGAAATGTGCCGTTTTAGAGAATCCGTCCACAACAACAAACACGGAATCCTTTCCATTTCTAGTCCTAGGTAAACCAAGTACAAAATCCATGCTAATTTCTTCCCATGGGTGATATGGAATTGGAAGGGGTGTATAAAGACCATGAGATTGAGCTTTGGACTTAGCTTTGCGACATGTCGAACATCGGGTGGTGAAGCATGATACATCACAGAACATCTTGGGCCAAAAATAGTTCTTAGAGAGCGTAGCAAATGTCTTGCCACGTCCAAAGTGTCCCATTAGTCCTCCTCCATGAGATTCTTGCAAAAGTAACAAACGAAGAGAAGACTCGGGATGCAAAGTTTTTACCTCTCATAAGATAATCATCTTTGATGTAATAGCGTTCCCAAGATGTATGCGTCAAACACTTGGCATAAGGAATTGAAAAAGTAGGATCATGCGCATACAAGTCTTTTATGTGGTCGAAGCCAATGACATTCAATTCAGGTCAAGTAACAAGCATGCATATACAGGAAAGCGCATCCGCCACAACATTTTCCTTGCCTTTGATATACTTGATGACATAAGGAAATGACTCAATGAATTCACTCCATTTAGCATGACGCTTGTTCAACTTAGTTTGACCTTTAAGATACTTAAGTGTTTCATTATCTGTGTGAAGAATGAACTCATGAGGACGGAGATAATGCTCCCAAACATGCAAGACTCTTACTAAAGCATATAACTCTTTGTCATAGATTGGATAATTGAGTTGCGCTCCGGAAATTTTTTCACTAAAGAAAGGTATAGGGCGCTTCTCTTGCATTAACACACCTCCTATGCCATAACCTCTAGCATCTCAATGAATCTCAAATGGTTTATCGAAGTTGGGTAAAGCAAGCAAAGGAGCATGTGTAAGAAAATCCTTAAGCTCATTGAATGCGGTATCCCGATGGTCCCTAAACAAAAGGCGCATTTTTCTTACTCAAAGCATGCAAAGGTGAAGCAATGGTGCTAAAATCCTTCACAAATCTACGATAGAAACTGGCTAAACCAAGAAAACTACGTACTTGTTGCAAGTTGGTTAGTTGGGGCCAAGTTTTAATAGCATTGATCTTAGATTCATCTACATGAACACCCTTAGAAGACACAACGAAACCCAAGAAAACAAGCTTATCAACACCAAAAAGGCATTTATCTATATTAGCATAAAGGCGCTCTTTCCTAAGGGTTTGCAACACGGTTCTAAGATGGGTGACATGATCCTTGAGAGATTTGCTAAACACAAGGATATCGTCAAAATAGACCACAACAAATGCGCCAATATAAGGTCGAAGAACAAAATGCATGACTCTCATGAAAGTACCGGGTGCTTCGGATAAACCCATTGGGATAACAAGCCATTCATATAAGCCAAATTTGGTCTTAAATGCGGTTTTCCATTCATCACCTTCTTGGATGCGTATTTGATAGTAGCCACTCTTAAGATCAATCTTAGAGAAAATGGTGGCTCCGCTAAGCTCATGTAGCATATCATCTAGGCGTGGAATAGGGTAACAATAACACACGGTAATAGCATTGATATGACAACAATCGGAACACATGCGAAATGTACCATCTTTCTTGGGAACAAGGATTACCGGGACAACACAAGGGCTCAAACTTTCTCGTACATGGCCGTTGTCGATGAATTGTTGTACTTGCCATTGGTTCTCCTTGGTTTCCTCGGGATTGACGCGGTAGGGAGCCTTGTTAGGAAGGGGTGCTCCGGGGATGAGGTCGATTCTATGTTCAATGCCTCGTAGTGGTGGTAGTCCCGCAGGTAGCTCGTTAGAGAATACATCTTGGAATTCCTGCAATAGAGAAGATAACACTAAAGGGAGATTGTGAGAGGTGTTAGCTTTTGGTGCCTCGTCCTTGCACAAAAGGACATAGTGCATGACACTTGATGGGTTCTCACACACTTCTCTTATCTCACTTTTGGTGACAAATAGGATTAGGTTTTTCTTGTCGCTCATCGTGGAGGCACTCAATTTGGGCTTGTGGCACTCACTCTCCTTTCGGTGGTTTGCTCTCTTACTATCTCTCCACGATGGGTGGCTTGCTTCTCGGCGATCACTTGGCTTGGAGACATTGGTCGTAGCACATGTTCCTTTCCTTTCATCTTGAAGCTATAGTGATTCGTTCGCCCGTTGTGAATGACACCTCGGTAAAATTGCCATGGTCGTCCAAGAAGAAGGTGGCAAACGGACATCAGAATGACATCACACTCCAAAGTGTCTTCGTAAGCTCCAATCTTGAAGGAAACTTGTACCATATGATCGACTTGGATAGTGCCGGAGTCGCTTAGCCATTGAACCTTGTAAGGATGCGGGTGCTTCATCTTGACCAATTGGAGCTTGGAGCAAAGTTCTTCACTTGCCAAGTTATGACAACTCCCTCCATTGATGATGACCTTGACAGACCTTCCATTGATGTCGGCCTTGGTATGGAAGATATTGCATCTTTGGTCTTCTTCTTGTTGATGTTGAAGAGTCAAAACCTTGGAGACAACGAGAGTGGGGTGTTGGGGATCGTAGTAATTTCAAAATTTTCCTATGCACACGCAAGATCATGGTGATGCATAGCAACGAGAGGGGAGAGTGTTGTCCACATACCCTCGTAGACCGAAAGCGGAAGCGTTATAACAACGCGGTTGATGTAGTCATACATCTTCACGGCCCGACCGATCAAGCACCGAAACTACGACACCTCCGAGTTCTAGCACACGTTCAGCTCGATGACGATCCCCGGACTCCGATCTAGCAGAATGTCGGGGAAGGGTTTCGTCAGCACGACGACGTGGTGACGATCTTGACGTTCTAACGTCGCAAGGCTTCGCCTAAGCACCGCTACAATATTATCGAGGATTATGGTGGAGGGGGGCACCGCACACGGCTAAGAGATCAATGATCAATTGTTGTGTCTCTAGGGTGCCCCCTGCCCCCATATATAAAGGAGCAAGGGGGAGGCCGGCCGACCCTCTATGGCGCGCCCCCAAGAGGGGAATCCTACTAGGACTCCAAGTCCTAGTAGGTTTCCACCTAAAGGGAGAGAGGGGGAAGGAAGGAGAGGGAGAGGGAGAAGGAAAGGGGGGCGCCGCCCCCCTCTCCTAGTCCAATTCGGACCAGAGGGGGAGGGGGCGCGCGGCCAGCCCTGGCCGCCCCTCTCTCTCTCTCTCCACTAAGGCCCAACAAGGCCCATTAGTTCCCCCGGGGTTACCGATAACCCTCTGGCACTCCGGTTTAATCCGATACTTCTCCAGAACACTTCCGGTGTCCGAATATAGTCGTCCAATATATCAATCTTCATGTCTCGACCATTTTGAGACTCCTCGTTATGTCCGTGATCACATCTGGGACTCCGAACAACCTTTGGTACATCAAAACATATAAACTCATAATGAAACTATCATCGTAACGTTAAGCGTGCGGACCCTACGGGTTCGAGAACAATGTAGACATGACCGAGACACGTCTCCGGTCAATAACCAAAAGCGGAACCTGGATGCTCATATTGGCTCCTACATATTCTACGAAGATCTTTATCGGTCAGACCGCATAACAACATACGTTGTTCCCTTTGTCATCGGTATGTTACTTGCCCGAGATTCCATCGTCGGTATCTTAATACCTAGTTCAATCTCGTTACCAGCAAGTCTCTTTACTCGTTCCGTAACACATCATCTCACAACTAACTCACGTTGTTCCCTTTGTCATCGGTATGTTACTTGCCCGAGATTCGATCGTCGGTATCTTAATACCTAGTTCAATCTCGTTACCAGCAAGTCTCTTTACTCGTTCCGTAATACATCATCTCACAACTAACTCATTAGTTGCAATGCTTATGTGATGTGCATTACCGAGAGGGCCCAGAGATACCTCTCCGACAATCAGAGTGACAAATCCTAATCTCGAAATACGCCAACCCAACATGTACCTTCGGAGACACCTGTAGAGCTCCGTTATAATCACCCAGTTACGTTGTGACGTTTGGTAGCACACAAAGTGTTTCTCCAGCAAATGGGAGTTGCATAATCTCATAGTCATAGGAACATGTATAAGTCATGAAGAAAGCAATAGCAACATACTAAACGACCGGGTGCTAAGCTAATGGAATAGGTCATGTCAATCACATCATTCTCCTAATGATGTGATCCCGTTAATCAAATGACAACACATGTCTATGGTTAGGAAACATAACCATCTTTGATCAACGAGCTAGTCAAGTAGAGGCATACTAGTGACACTCCGTTTGTCTATGTATTCACACAAGTATTATGTTTCCGGTTAATACAATTCTAGCATGAATAATAAACATTTATCATGATATAAGGAAATAAATAATAACTTTATTATTGCCTCTAGGGCATATTTCCTTCAGTCTCCCACTTGCACTAGAGTCAATAATCTAGATTATACATTAATGATTCTAACACCCATGGAGCCTTGGTGCTAATCATGTTTTGCACGTGGAAGAGGCTTAGTCGACGGGTCTGCAACATTCAGATCCGTATGTATCTTGCAAATCTCTATGTCTCCCACCTGGACTAGATCCCGGATGGAATTGAAGCGTCTCTTGATGTGCTTGGTTCTCTTGTGAAATCTGGATTCCTTTGCCAAGGCAATTGCACCAGTATTGTCACAAAAGATTTTTATTGGACCTGATGCACTAGGTATGACACCTAGATCGGATATGAACTCCTTCATCCAGACTCCTTCGTTTGCTGCTTCCGAAGCAGCTATGTACTCCGCTTCACATGTAGATCCCGCCACGAGGCTTTGTTTAGAACTGCACCAACTGACAGCTCCACCGTTTAATGTAAACACATATCCGGTTATCGATTTAGAATCGTCCGGATCAGTGTCAAAGCTTGCATCAACGTAACCATTTACAATGAGCTCTTTGTCACCTCCATATACGAGAAACATATCCTTAGTCCTTTCAGGTACTTCAGGATGTTCTTGACCGCTGTCCAATGATCCACTCCTGGATTACTTTGGTACCTCCCTGCCAGACTTATAGCAAGGCACACATCAGGTCTTGTACACAGCATTGCATACATGATAGAGCCTATGGCTGAAGCATAGGGAACATCTTTCATTTTCTCTCTATCTTCTGCAGTGGTCGGGCATTGAGTCTTACTCAACTTCACACCTTGTAACACAGGCAAGAATCCTTTCTTTGCCTGATCCATTTTGAACTTCTTCAAAAATTTGTCAAGGTATGTGCTTTGTGAAAGTCCAATTAAGCGTCTTGATCTATCTCTATAGATCTTAATGCTCAATATGTAAGCAGCTTCATCGAGGTCTTTCATTGAAAAACTCTTATTCAAGTATCCCTTTATGCTATCCATAAATTCTATATCATTTCCGATCAGTAATATGTCATCCACATATAATATAAAAAATGCTACAGAGCTCCCACTCACTTTCTTGTAAATACAGGCTTCTCCAAAAGTCTGTATAAAACCAAATGCTTTGATCACACTATCAAAGCGTTTATTCCAACTCCGAGAGGCTTGCACCAGTCCATAAATGGATCGCTGTAGCTTGCACACTTTGTTAGCTCCCTTTGGATCGATAAACCTTCCGGTTGCATCATATACAACTCTTCTTCCAGAAATCCATTCAGGAATGCAGTTTTGACATCCATCTGCCAAATTTCATAATCATAAAATGCGGCAATTGCTAACATGATTCGGACAGACTTAAGCATCGCTACGGGTGAGAAGGTCTCATCATAGTCAATCCCTTGAACTTGTCGAAAACTTTTCGCAACAAGTCGAGCTTTGTACACAGTAACATTACCGTCAGCGTCAGTCTTCTTCTTGAAGATCCATTTATTCTCAATTGCTTGCCGATCATCGGGCAAGTCAACCAAAGTCCACACTTTGTTCTCATACATGGATCCCATCTCAGATTTCATGGCTTCTAGCCATTTTGCGGAATCTGGGCTCACCATCGCTTCTTCATAGTTCGTAGGTTCACCATGATCTAGTAGCATGACTTCCAGAACAGGATTACTGTACCACTCTGGTGCGGATCTTACTCTGGTTGATCTACGAGGTTCGGTAGTAACTTGATCTGAAGTTTCATGATCATCATCATTAGCTTCCTCACTAATTGGTGTAGGTGTCACAGAAACCGGTTTCTGTGATGTACTACTTTCCAATAAGGGAGGAGGTACAGTTACCTCATCAAGTTCCACTTTCCTCCCACTCACTTCTTTCGAGAGAAACTCCTTCTCTAGAAAGGATCCATTCTTAGCAATGAATGTTTTGCCTTCGGATCTGTGATAGAAGGTGTACCCAATAGTCTCCTTTGGGTATCCTATGAAGACACATTTCTCCGATTTGGGTTCGAGCTTATCAGGTTGAAGTTTTTTCACATAAGCATCGCAGCCCCAAACTTTCAGAAACGACAACTTTGGTTTCTTGCCAAAGCACAATTCATAAGGCGTCGTCACAACGAATTTTGATAGTGCCCTATTTAACGTGAATGCGGCCGTCTCTAAAGCATAACCCCAAAACAATAACGGTAAATCTGTAAGAGACATCATTGATCGCACCATATCTAGTAAAGTACGATTACGACGTTCGGACACACCATTACACTGTGGTGTTCCGGGTGGCGTGAGTTGCGAAACTATTCTGCATTGTTTCAAATGTAGACCAAACTCGTAACTCAAATATTCTCCTCCACGATCAGATCGTAGAAACTTTATTTTCTTGTTACGATGATTTTCAACTTCACTCTGAAATTCTTTGAACTTTTCAAATGTTTTAGACTTATGTTTCATTAAGTAGTATATCCGTATCTGCTTAAATCATCTGCGAAGGTGAGAAAATAACGATATCCGCCACGAGCCTCAACATTCATCGGACCACATACATCTGTATGTATGATTTCCAACAAATCTATTGCTCTCTCCATAGTACCGGAGAACGGCGTTTTAGTCATCTTGCCCATGAGGCACGGTTTGCAAGTACCAAGAGATTCATAATCAAGTGGTTCCAAAAGTCCATCAGTATGGAGTTTCTTCATGCGCTTTACACCGATATGACCTAAACGGCAGTGCCACAAATAAGTTGCACTATCATTATCAACTCTGCATCTTTTGGCTTCAACATTATGAATATGTGTATCACTACTATCGAGATTCATCAAAAATAGACCACTCTTCAAGGGTGCATGACCATAAAAGATACTCATATAAATAGAACAACCATTATTCTCTGATTTAAATGAATAACCGTCTCGCATCAAACAAGATCCAGATATAATGTTCATGCTCAACGCTGGCACCAAATAACAATTATTTAGGTCTAATACTAATCCCGAAGGTAGATGTAGAGGTAGTGTGCCGACCGCGATCACATCGACTTTGGAACCATTTCCCACGCGCATCGTCACCTCGTCCTTTGCCAGTGTTCGCTTAATCCGTAGTCCCTGTTTCGAGTTGCAAATATTAGCAACAGAACCAGTATCAAATACCCAGGTGCTACTGCGAGCTCTAGTAAGGTACACATCAATAACATGTATATCACATATACCTTTGTTCACTTTGCCATCCTTCTTATCCGCCGAATACTTGGGGCAGTTCCGCTTCCAGTGACCAGTCTGCTTGCAGTAGAAGCACTCAGTTTCAGGCTTAGGTCCAGATTTGGGTTTCTTCTCCTGAGCAGCAACTTGCTTTCTGTTCTTCTTGAAGTTCCCCTTCTTCTTCCCTTTGCCCTTTTTCTTGAAACTAGTGGTCTTGTTGACCATCAACACTTAATGCTCCTTCTTGATTTCTACCTCCGCAGCCTTTAGCATTGTGAAGAGCTCAGGAATTGTCTTGTCCATCCCTTGCATATATAGTTCATCACGAAGCTCTTGTAGCTTGGTGGCAGTGATTGGAGAACTCTGTCAATGATGCAATCATTCAGAAGATTAACTCCTAGTTGAATCAAGTGATTATTATACCTAGACATTTTGAGTATATGCTCACTGACAGAACTGTTCTCCTCCATCTTGCAGCTATAGAACTTATTGGAGACTTCATATCTCTCAATCCGGGCATTTGCTTGAAATATTAACTTCAACTCCTAGAACATCTCATATGCTCCATGACGTTCAAAACTTCGTTGAAGACCCGGGTCTAAGCCGTAAAGCATGGCACATTGAACTATCGAGTAGTCATCAGCTTTGCTCTGCCAGACATTCTTAACGTCGTCAGTTGCATCAGCAGCAGGCCTGGCACCCAGCGGTGCTTCCAGGACGTAATTCTTCTGTGCAGCAATGAGGATAATCCTCAAGTTACGGACCCAGTCCGTGCAATTTCTACCATCATCTTTCAACTTTGCTTTCTCAAGGAACGCATTAAAATTCAACTGTACAACAGCACGGGCCATCTATCTACAATCAAACATAAACAAGCAAGATACAATCAGGTACTAAGTTCATGATAAATTTAAGTTCAATTAATCATATTACTTAAGAACTCCCACTTAGAAAGACATCTCTCTAATATTTTAAGTGATCACATGATCCAAATCAACTAAACCATAACCGATCATCACGTGAAATGCAGTAGTTTTCAATGGTGAACATCACTATGTTGATCATATCTACTATATGATTCACGCTCGACCTTTCGGTCTCAGTGTTCCGAGGCCATATCTGCATATGCTAGGCTCGTCAAGTTTAACCTGAGTATTCTACGTGTGCAAAACTGGCTTGCACCCGTTGTAGATGGACGTAGAGCTTATCACACCCGATCATCACGTGGTGTTTGGGCACGACGAACTTTGGCAACAGTGCATACTCAGGGAGAACGCTTTTATCTTGAAATTTAGTGAGAGATCATCTTATAATGCTACCGTCAATCAAAGCAAGATAAGATGCATAAAAGATAAACATCACATGCAATCAATATAAGTTATATGATATGGCCATCATCTTATGCTTGTGATCTCCATCTCCGAAGCAACGTCATGATCACCATCGTCACCGGCACGACACCTTGATCTCCATCGTAGCATCGTTGTCGTCTCGCCAATCTTATGCTTGTACGACTATCGCTACCGCTTAGTGATAAAGTAAAGCATTACAGGGCGATTGCATTGCATACAATAAAGCGACAACCATATGGCTCCTGCGAGTTGCCGATAACTCGGTTACAAAATATGATCATCTCATACAATAAAATTTAGCATCATGTCTTGACCATATCACATCACAACATACCCTGCAAAAACAAGTTAGACGTCCTCTACTTTGTTGTTGCAAATTTTACGTGGCTGCTACTGGGCTTAGCAAGAACCGTTCTTACCTACGCATCAAAACCACAACGATAGTTTGTCAAGTTGGTGTTGTTTTAACCTTCGCAAGGACCGGGCGTAGCCACACTCGGTTCAACTAAAGTTGGAGAAACTGACACCCGCCAGCCACCTGTGTGCAAAGCACGTCGATAGAACCAGTCTCGCGTAAGCGTACGCGTAATGTCGGTCCGGGCCGCTTCATCCAACAATACCGCTGAACCAAAGTATGACATGCTGGTAAGCAGTATGACTTATATCGCCCACAACTCACTTGTGTTCTACTCGTGCATATAACATCAACGCATAAAACCTAGCTCGGATGCCACTGTTGGGGAACGTAGTAATTTCAAAATTTTCCTACGCACACGCAAGATCATGGTGATGCATAGCAGCGAGAGGGGAGAGTGTTGTCCGCGTACCCTCGTAGACCGAAAGCGGAAGCATTATAACAACGCGGTTGATGTAGTCGTACGTCTTCACGGCCCGACCGATCAAGCACCGAAACTACGACACCTCCGAGTTCTAGCACACGTTCAGCTCGATGATGATCCCCGGACTCCCATCCAGCAGAATGTCGGGGAAGAGTTTCGTCAGCATGACGGCGTGTTGACGATCTTGATGTTCTACCGTCGCAGGGCTTCGCCTAAGCACCGCTACAATATTATCGAGGATTATGGTGGAGGGAGGCACCGCACACGGATAAGAGATCAATGATCAATTGGTGTGTCTCTAGGGTGCCCCCTGCCCCCGTATATAAAGGAGCAAGGGGGAGGCCGACCGGCCCTCTATGGCGCGCCCCCAAGAGGGGAATCCTACTAGGACTCCAAGTCCTAGTAGGTTCCCACCTAAAGGGAGAGAGGGGGAAGGAAGGAGAGGGAGAGGGAGAAGGAAAGGGGGGCGCCGCCCCCCTCTCCTAGTCCAATTTGGACCAGAGGGGGAGGGGGCGCGCGGCAAGCCCTGGCCGCCCCTCTCTCTCTCCACTAAGGCCCAACAAGGCCCATTAGTTCCCCCGGGGTTACCGATAACCCTCCGGCACTCCGGTTTAATCTGATACTTCTCCAGAACACTTCTGGTGTTCGAGTATAGTCGTCCAATATATCAATCTTCATGTATCGACCATTTCGAGACTCCTCGTTATGTTCGTGATCACATCCGGGACTCCGAACAACCTTCGGTACATCAAAACATATAAACTCATAATGAAACTGTCATCATAACGTTAAGCGTGCGGACCCTACGGGTTCGAGAACAATGTAGACATGACCGAGACACGTCTCCGGTCAATAACCAATAGCGGAACCTGGATGCTCATATTGGCTCCTACATATTCTACGAAGATCTTTATCGGTCAGATCGCATAACAACATATGTTGTCCCCTTTGTCATCGGTATGTTACTTTCCCGAGATTCGATCATCGGTATCTTAATACCTAGTTCAATCTCGTTACCGGCAAGTCTCTTTACTTGTTCCGTAATACATCATCTCACAACTAACTCATTAGCTGCAATGCTTGCAAGGCTTATGTGATGTGCATTACCGAGAGGGCCCAGAGATACCTCTTCGACAATCGGAGTGACAAATCCTAATCTCGAAATACGCCAACCCAACATGTACCTTTGGAGACACCTGTAGAGCTCCTTTATAATCACCCAGTTACTTGTGACGTTTGGTAGCACACAAAGTGTTCCTCCAGCAAACGGGAGTTGTATAATCTGATAGTCATAGGAACATGTATAAGTCATGAAGAAAGCAATAGCAACATACTAAACGATCGAGTGCTAAGCTAATGGAATGGGTCATGTCAATCACATCATTCTCCTAATGATGTGATCCCGTTAATCAAATGACAACACATGTCTATGGTTAGGAAACATAACCATCTTTGATCAACGAGCTAGTCAAGTAGAGGCATACTAGTGACACTCTGTTTGTCTATGTATTCACACAAGTATTATGTTTCCGTTTAATACAATTCTAGCATGAATAATAAACATTTATCATGATATAAGGAAATAAATAATAACTTTATTATTGCCTCTAGGGCATATTTACTTCACGGGGCTCGGATCTTCGTCACAAAAGACTTGATCATCTTCATCTTCATTCACTTGACGGTGCATGGCCACTTGCTCAAGGGCTTCCATTTCTCCTTCACTCATGGAGTCATATGTACCATCGTCGTTGAAGATCATGGTGCGCTTGTTTGTACATTCAAAGGACTTGTGGCCTCGGCCGCCGCATGTGAAGCATTTGAAGGAACTTGTTTTGATGGTCTCATCAGTTGGAGTAGATGATGATGAAGCTCTCGGCTTGAAGTTGCTTGTTGTAGGAGGAGGACTTGAGGTGGTGGAAGTTTTCTTGTAACTTGACTTGTCGCCGTTGCTTGTAGATAGCTTGGTTGAGGTAGAAGGTGTTGGAGTCGTTGAAGCTCGAGAGTTGGAGAAACCAGAGGACTTGGATGAGAACTTGGCATATTTGAAGTCATCTTGCACTTGACGTTCCGCTTTTGTAGCTTGGTGTACTAGCTCGATGAGGTTCGAGTATGGTTGGAAGTCGGCGATCTTCTTGATAGGGTGATTGAGTCCATTCATGAAACGTGCCATAGTTTGCTCATCATCTTCCGTGACATTGGCTCGTATCATGGAAATATCCATTTCCTTGTAGTACTCTTCAACGGTCGTTGTTCCTTGCTTGAGGAGTTGGAGTTTCTTGAAGAGGTTGCGGTTGTAGTAGGTTGGCACGAAACGTGCTCTCATGACATCCTTCATTTGCGTCCAAGTTGTGATGGGTGGTTCTCCTCTTGCCTCATGGCGCTCGATGACTTGTTCCCACCAAATGAGGACGTAATCTTGGAACTCAAGGGAGCGATCTTCTTCTCTTCCTCATAGTTGTGCAAGCGGAAGATTTGTAAACCTTCAATGCCCATGAAAGGTATTCTTCGGGATCATTGCTTCCATTGAACTTGGGCATGGTGAACATTAGCTTGCTATAGCATTGCTCTTCAATGTGTTGGGGTCGAGGGTGATGACGTCCTTGATGCGGAGGATTGTCTCCCTCAACTTGCCCTTGTCGTGGAGGATTTCCATTGTCTTCATGGTCTTGGTGAACTTGAGGTTCTTGTCGAGCTTGTGGAGGAGCTTGTCGAGCTTGTGGAGGAGCTTGTCGATGCACACGTGATTGATAAATCCTCTCTTGAACTTCATCGCGAAGCGCTTCTTGTTGCTCACGAGCTTGCCGGCTTTGTGTGGCTACGGCTCGACTTGAATCTCGGAGGGCACGTTGTGCCTCAAGTGCTTGAGCTTCACATAGTTGTTGTTCTTGACGTTGTGCCTCGACATCTTGTGCATCTTGGTGTTGTCGCGCTCGCTCTTCCTCTTGTTGTCGTAGGCGTTGCCGTTCTTGTGCTTGCACGAATGTAGCTTGGTTTTGACGATGTAGATGCTCTTGCACTCGAAGTTGCTCTTGATTATCGGTGTCGTGTAGGGGATTGTGATTTGCCTGATGATCTTGACGTGCGACACAACGAAGAGTGTTCGATGTCGGAGTACTTGAGCAAGAGATGGTGTCATCGGAGTGTCGACTCGAGTGGATCCGTCTTGAGTAGGACGAAGAGGTAGAAGAGCGCTTGACCAACAAGGCACGAATCTCGTCCATTCTTGCATTGCTCTCTTGCTTTTGTTCGTCGAGCTTGTTGTCGAAATAGTCTCTTATACGTTGCTCAGAGAGTCGCAAGTCGGTGGCGAGATGGTCGATGCGGTCGCTCATTGCTTGTTGCTCTTAATGCAAAGCTCGTTGTGTGCCAAATAGGTGGAGCTTGGTGAGGTAGTTGTTGGGGTCGTCGTCTTGCTCTAGGAAGAGTGGGTTGGTAGAAGAACTTGGCCTATCCATCATTCCAAGCAAATTTGTGAGTGGGAGAAAGAGAATAACTTATACCAAATGTACCTTGACCGATGTTGAAGATGGATCAATGATCACTCAAATGTGTAACAAGGAACTAGCACAATTGGTACCAATTCTTGTCGTTCTCACACCTACACAAATAAAATCTTATGGTGGAGCTTGGTTAGGATGGTGGCACAAAATTTGATGCAATTGTTAGTGAGCCTCGGTAATGTTTGAAAAGATTCACAAATTTGCAAATGCAACAAGTAGACCAACAACAAGATATGGTACACGGAAACACACACACAAATAGATAAGTGAGGTCATGCAACCAAGGAATGAGCCAAAATGTGGAATCCACGAAAATGCTCTTGTTGCACAACACTAGAGAGACGCTAGCACGATTGCACAATATGCGGATACGAAACTTGTGCACAACCTACTAAACAAAAATGCAACGACTTCTATCCCAAGTATGCTATATGTATGGCATTCCAATGATATGATCCAAGATGATGGAGTATGACAATCTTAATGTAGTATGATGCTATGGTTCTTGCTTATAAGCTCTTTGATCATCTTTCCCTTTTGCTTAAAAGCTTAGTTGGCTCTTTCTCTTTTGAGCTCTTTTCGCATGCAAAACTTCACGAACCAAGATAGCAATTGTGTATGCGAAGACAACTTTGTGACACAAGAGATGATACCAAGATATGCACCACAATGATATGGTATGTATGCTATGGGAAGTATGATCACTAATGTGGACAAGTAACATTGTCGGCAATACTCAACGGCTAGTATCGATGGGTAAGTTACGCAAAATGGGCTATGTGGTTATCAATGTAATGGCAAGGAGTAGACAAAGATGTCGTCGAAGTTACCGTTTGTGGTATGTCGTGCGTAAGCAAGGACGTATGAAGATGAGGTTGTTGTTGAGTCGTTGACGAAGATGAGCGGCGGTGATGTTCATGTCGAACCGTTCCTAATTAGCCGAAACGCCCTAAGAAAGATGAACCACAACTCAAATTCTCAAAACCAAATGTGTCAAAATTGTGATGGAGTGCGAAACAAGTAAGCAATGGTGGTTGCGGAAAGCGATGGTGGTAACGGGGTGCATATGCGGAGGTGGAATGGGTATTGGGGTGCGTATGCGGAGGTGGAGGTGGAGAGGTGGTGGTGGCCGAACTAAACTTTTTCGGTTTCGTCAAGAAACAACGGACGTCCGGTGGATGTCGGAGGACCGGTGGTCGGACTGTTGGGGAACGTAGTAATTTCAAAAAAATTCCTACACACACGCAAGATCATGGTGATGCATAGCAACGAGAGGGGAGAGTGTTGTCCACGTACCCTTGTAGACCGAAAGCGGAAGCGTTATGACAACATGGTTGATGTAGTCGTACGTCTTCACGATCGAACGATCCTAGTACCGAATGTACGCCACCTCCGCGATCTGCACACGTTCAACTCGGTGACGTTCCACGAACTCACGATCCAGTAGAGCTTCGAAGAAGAGCTTCGTCAGCACAACGGCGTGATGACGGTGATGATGAAGCTATTGGCGCAGGGCTTCGCCTAAGCACTACGACGATATGACCGAGGTGGATTATGGTGGAGGGGGCACCCCACACGGCTAAGAAATCAATGGTCAACTTGTGTGTCTATGGGGTGCCCCTCCCCCGTATATAAAGGAGTGGAGGAGGGGGAGGGCCGGCCCTCTACTATGGCGCGCCCTGGGGAGTCCTACTCCCACCGGGAGTAGGATTCGCCCCTTTCCAAGTAGTAGGAATAGGAGAGAAGGAAGGGGAAGAGAGAAGAGAAGGAAGGAGGGGGCGCTGCCCCTCCCCCTAGTCCAATTCGGACTAGGCCTTGGGGGGGGGGTGCGCGGCCTGCCCTAGGCAACCCCTCTCTCTCCCCTAAAGCCCAATAAGGCCCATATACTCCCCAGCGAATTCCCGTAACCCTCTGGTACTCTGATAAATACCCGAACCACTCAGAACCTTTCTGATGTCCGAATAAAGCCTTCCAATATATCGATCTTCACGTCTCGAACATTTCAAGACTCCTCGTCATGTCCCTGATCTCATCCGGAACTCCGAACAACCTTTGGTACATCAAAACACATAAACTCATAATTCCGATCGTCACCGAACGTTAAGCGTGCGGACCCTACGGGTTCAAGAACTATGTAGTCATGACGGAGACTCATCTCCGGTCAATAACCAACAGCGGAACCTGGATGCTCATATTGGCTCCTACATATTCTACGAAGATCTTTATCGGTCAAACCGCATAACAACATACGTTGTTCCCTATGTCATCAGTATGTTACTTGCCCGAGATTCGGTCGTCGGTATCTCAATACCTAGTTCAATCTCGTTACCGGCAAGTCTCTTTACTCGTTCCGTAATGCATCATCCCACAACTAACTCATTAGTTACATTGCTTGCAAGGCTTATAGTGATGTGCATTACCGAGAGGGCCCAGAGATACCTCTCCGACAATCGGAGTGACAAATCCTAATCTTGATCTATGCCAACTCACCATCGGAGACACCTGTAGAGCACCTTTATAATCACCCAGTTATGTTGTGATGTTTGGTAGCACACAAAGTGTTCCTCCGGTATTCGGGAGTTGCATAATCTCATAGTCATAGGAACATGTATAAGTCATGAAGAAAGCAATAGCAATATACTAAACGATCAAATGCTAAGCTAACGGAATGGGTCAAGTCAATCACATCATTCTCTAATGATGTGATCCCGTTAATCAAATGAGAACTCATGTCTATGGCTAGGAAACTTAACCATCTTTGATTCAACGAGCTAGTCAAGTAGAGGCATACTAGTGACACTCTGTTTGTCTATGTATCCACACATGTACTAAGTTTCCGGTTAATACAATTGTAGCATGAATAATAAACATTTATCATGATATAAGGAAATATAAATAACAACTTTATTATTGCCTCTAGGGCCTATTTCCTTCAGTCTCCCACTTGCACTAGAGTCAATAATCTAGTTCACATCACCATGTGATTAACACCCATAGTTCACATCGCCATGTGACCAGCACTCAAAGGGTTTACTAGAGTCAGTAATCTAGTTCACATCGCCATGTGATTAACACTCAAAGAGTACTAAGGTGTGATCATGTTTTCCTTGTGAGAGAAGTTTAGTCAACGGGTCTGTCAAATTCAGATCAGTATGTATTTTGGAAATTTCTATGTCTACAATACTCTGCACGGAGCTACTTTAGCTAATTGCTCCCACTTTCAATATGTATCTGGATTGTGACTTAGAGTCATCCAGATCAGTGTCAAAGCTTGCATCGACGTAACTCTCTACAACGAACTCCTTATCACCTCCATAACCGAGAAGTATTTCCTTAGTCCTCTAATGATAATATTTGATCGTTGTCCAGTGATCTACTCCTAGATCAAAATTGTACTTCCTTGCCAAGCTCAGGGCAGCGTATACAATAGGTATGGTACACAGCATGGCATACTTTATATTACCTATGGCTGAGGCATAGGGAATGACTTTCATTCTCTTTCTATTTTCTTCAATGGTCGGTCTTTGAGTCTTACTCAACTTCACACCTTACAACACAGGCAAGAACTCTTTCTTTGACTGTTCCATTTTGAACTACTCAAAAAACTTGTCAAGGTATGTACTCATTGAAAAAACTTATCAAGCGTCTTGATCTATCTCTATAGATCTTGATGCTCAATATGTAAGCAGCTTCACCGAGGTCTTTCTTTGGAAAACTCCTTTCAAACACTCCTTTATGCTTTCCAGAAAATTCTACATCATTTCTGATTGACAATATGTCATTTACATATACTTATCAGAAAGGCTGTAGTGCTCCCACTCACTTTATTGTAAATAGAGACTTCTCCAAAAGTCTGTATAAAACCATATGCTTTGATCACACTATCAAAGCGTATATTCCAACTCCGAGAGGCATGCACCAGTTCATAAATGGATTGCTGGAGCTTGCACACTTTGTTAGCACCTTTTGGATCGACAAAACCTTCTTGTTGTATCATATATAATTCTTCTTTAAGATATATGTTAAGGAATTTAGTTTTGACATCCATTTGCCAGATTTCATAAAATGTGGCAATTGCGAACATGATTCAGACAGACTTAAGCATCGCTACGAGTGAGAAAATCTTATCGTAGTCAAAACCTTGAACTTGTCGAAAACCTTTTTCGACAATTCGAGCTTTGTAGATAGTAACACTACTATGAGCGTCCGTCTTCCTCTTGAAGATCCATTTATTCTCAATGGCTTGCCGATCATCGGGCAAGTCAATCAAAGTCCATACTTTGTTCTCATACATGGATCCCATCTCAGATTTCATGGCCTTAAGCCATTTCGTGGAATCTGGGCTCATCATCACTTCCTCATAGTTCATAGGTTCGTCATGGTCAAGTAACATGACCTCCAGAACAGGATTACCGTACTACTCTGGAGCGGATCTTACTCTGGTTGACCTACGAGGTTCGGTAGTAAGTAGATCTGAACTTACATGATCATCATCATTAGCTTCCTCACTAATTGGTGTAGGAGTCATAGGAATAGATTTCTGTGATGAACTACTTTCCAATAAGGGAGCAGGTACAATTACCTCATCAAGTTCTACTTTCCTCCCACTCACTTCTTTCGAGAGAAACTCCTTCTCTAGAAAGGATCCAATCTTAGCAATGAATGTCTTGGCTTCGGATCTGTGATAGAAGGTATACCCAACTGTCTCCTTTGGGTATCCTATGAAGACACATTTCTCCGATTTGGGTTTGAGCTTATAAGGATGAAACTTTTCACATAAGCATCGCAACCCCAAACTTTAAGAAACGACAACTTCGGTTTCTTGCCAAACCACAGTTCATATGGTGTCGTATCAACGGATTTAGATGGTGCCCTATTTAATGTGAATGCAGCTGTCTCTAATGCATAACCCCAAAACGATAGTGGTAAATCGGTAAGAGACATCATAGATTGCACCATATCTAATAAAGTAAGGTTACGATGTTCAGACACACCATTACGCTGTGGTGTTCCAGGTGGCGTGAGTTGTGAAACTATTCCGCATTGTTTCAAATGAAGACCAAACTCGTAACTCAAATATTCCCCTCCATGATCAGATCTTAGAAACTTTATTTTCTTGTTACGATGATTTTCCACATCACTCTAAAATTATTCGAACTTTTCAAATGTTTCAGATTTATGTTTCATCAAGTACATATACCCATATCTGCTCAAATCATCTGTGAAGGTCAGAAAATAACGATACCTGCAGCGAGCCTCAAGACTTATCGGACTGCATACATCAGTATGTATTATTTCCAATAAGTCAGTAGCTCGCTCCATTGTTCTGGAGAACGGAGTTTTTAGTCATCTTGCCCATGAGGCATGGTTCGCAAGCATCAACTGATTCATAATCAAGTGATTCCAAAAGCCCATCAGCATGGATTTTCTTCATGCGCTTTACACCAATATGACCTAAACGGCAGTGCCACAAATAAGTTGCACTATCATTATTAACTTTGCATCTTTTGGCTTCAATATTATGAATATGTGTATCACTACGATCGAGATTCAATAAACCATTCACCTTGGGTGTATGACCATTGAAGGTTTTATTCATTTAAACAGAACAACAATTATTCTCTGACTTTAAATGAATAACTGTATTGCAATAAACATGATAAAATCATATTCATGCTTAACGCAAACACCAAATAACATTTATTTAGGTTCAACACTAATCCCGAAAGTATAGGGAGTGTGTGATGATGATCATATCAATCTTGGAACCACTTCCAACACACATCGTCACTTCACCCTTAACTAGTTTGTGTTCATTCTGCAACTCCCGTTTCGAGTTACTAATCTTAGCATCTGAACTAGTATCAAATACCGAGGGGTTGCTATAAACACTAGTAAAGTACACATCAATAACATGTATATCAAATATACCTTTGTTCACTTTGCCATCCTTCTTATTCGCCAAATACTTGGGGCAGTTCTGCTTCCAGTGACCAGTCCCTTTACAGTAGAAGCACTTAGTCTCAGGCTTAGGTCCAGACTTGGGCTTCTTCACTTGAGCAGTAACTTGCTTGCCGTTCTTCTTGAAGTTCCCCTTCTTCCCTTTGCCCTTTTCTTGAAACTAGTGGTCTTGTCAACCATCAACACTTGATGCTTTTCTTGATTTCTACCTTCATCGATTTCAACATCACGAAGAGCTTGGGAATCGTTTCCGTTATCCCTTGCATATTATAGTTCATCACGAAGTTCTAGTAACTTGGTGATAGTGACTAGAGAACTCTGTCAATCACTATCTTGTCTAGAAGATTAAGTCCCACTTGATTCAAGTGATTGTAGTACTCAGACATTCTGAGCACATGCTCACTAGCTGAGTAATTCTCCTCCATCTCATAGGCAAAGTGCTTGTCAAAGGTCTCATACCTTTCGACATGGGCATGGGTCTGAAATACTAATTTCAACACTTGGAACATCTCATATGCTCCGTGGCGTTCAAAACGTCTTTGAAGCCCCGATTCTAAGCTGTAAAGCATGGTGCACTAAACTATTAAGTAGTCATCATATCGATCTTGCCAAACGTTCATAACATCTGCATCTGCTCCTGCAATCGGTCTATCACCTAGTGGTGCATCAAGGACATAATTCTTCTGTGCAGCAATGAGGATAATCCTCAGATCACGGATCCAATCCGCATCATTTCTACTGACATCTTTCAACTTAGTTTTCTCTAGGAACATATCAAAAATAAAACAGGGGAGCTAAACGCGAGCTATTGATCTACAACATCGATATGCTAATACTACCAGGACTAAGTTCATGATAAATTAAAGTTCAATTAATCATATTACTTAAGAACTCCCACTTAGATAGACATCCCTCTAATCATCTAAGTGATCACGTGATCCATATCAACTAAACCATGTCCGATCATCACGTGAGATGGAGTAGTTTTCAATGGTGAACATCACTATGTTGATCATATCTTCTATATGATTCACGCTCGAACTTTCGGTCTCCAGTATTCCGAGGCCATATCTGCATATGCTAGGCTTGTCAAGTTTAACCCGAGTATTCTGTGTGTGCAAAACTGGCTTGCACCCATTGTATGTGAATGTAGAGATTATCACACCGGATCATCACGTGGTGTCTCGGCACGACAAACTTTCGCAACGGTGCATACTCAGGGAGAACACTTATACCTTGAAATTTAGTGAGAGATCATCTTATAATGCTACCGTCGAACTAAGCAAAATAAGATGCATAAAGGATAAACATCACATGCAATCAATATAAGTGATATGATATGGTCATCATCATCTTGTGCCTTTGATCTCCATCTCCAAAGCACCATCATCATCGTCATCGGCGCGACACCTTGATCTCCATCGTAGCATCGTTGTCGTCTCGCCAACTATTACTTCTACGACTATCGCTACCGCTTAGTGATAAAGTAAAGCAATTACATGGAGATTGCATTTCATACAATAAAGCGACAACCATATGGCTCTTTCCAGTTGCCGATAACTCTGTTACAAAACATGATCGTCTCATACAATAGAATTTAGTATCAAGTCTTGACCATATCACATCACAACATGCCCTGCAAAAACAAGTTAGACGTCCTCTATTTTGTTGTTGCAAGTATTACGTGGCTGCTACGGGTTGAGCAAGAACCATTCTTACCTACGCATCAAAACCACAACGATTTTTTGTCAAGTATGTGCTATTTTAACCTTCAACGAGGACCGGGCGTAGCCACACCCGATTCAACTAAAGTTGGCAAAACTGACACCAGGGAGCCACCTGTGTGTGAAGCACGTCGGTAGAACCATTCTCGCGTAAGCGTACACGTAATGTCGGTCCGGGCCGCTTCATCCAACAATACCGCTGAATAAAAGTTTGACATGCTGGTAAGCAGTATGATTATTATCGCCCACAACTCACTTGTGTTCTACTCATGCGTATAACATCTACGCATAAACCTGGCTCTGATACCACTGTTGGGGAACATAGTAATTTCAAAAAAATTCCTACGCACACGCAAGATCATGGTGATGCATAGCAACGGGAGGGGAGAGTGTTGTCCACGTACCCTTGTAGACCGAAAGCAGAAGCGTTATGACAACACGGTTGATGTAGTCGTACGTCTTCACGATCGACCGATCCTAGTACCGAACGTACGACACCTCCGCGATCTGCACACGGTCAGCTCGGTGACATCCCATGAACTCATGATCCAGTAGATCTTCGAGGGAGAGCTTCGTCAACACGACGACATGATGACGGTGATGATGAAGTTACCGGCGCAGGGCTTCACCTAAGCACTACGACGATATGACCGAGGTGGATTATGATGGAGGGGGCACCACACATGGCTAAGAGATCAATGATCAACTTGTGTGTCTATGGGGTGCCCCCTCCCCCGTATATAAAGGAGTGGAGGAGGGAAAGGGCCGACCCTCTACTATGGCGCGCCCTGGGGAGTCCTACTCCCACCGGGAGTAGGTGTCGGTGTACTAAAGTAGGGGTACCTTAGTACCCCGAACTTGTGCACGGGCAGTCGTAGCTCCCCGCGGCAAGGCTTGCCAGGCGATCGCAAAAACTCTCCATGGTCCCTTTTTGGGCCATCCAAGAACAAAGTATTTGAGCCAAGGCCCCGGCAGGAGGAGCTTGCCGGGAAGGCCACCCGAAGAGAGCAAGGCCCCGGCAAGAGGAGCTTGCCGGGACGGCCGCTCGAAGCACAAGGCCCCGGCAAGAGGAGCTTGCCGGGAAGGCCGACCAGGGCACGACAAGAGACTTGATGCGATGCGCCACGCGTCCTGGCAAGGACCGGTGAGCAACAAGCTCCCGGGCGCAACAAGGCATCAACTGCGGCAAGTCACCACCCCGCGCCTGCGTTCCAGCTCATCCACCCACGCGTCGCTCTGGGGCCATTCCAGGCGTACGTGGCGAGAGGCTGCGCAGCCAGGGGCATGCGGTGGCGAAGCAACGCTGACAGGGTAGCCGTCGTGGCAAACGGTGGCGCCCCTGACGGTCCCTTTTCTGCACTGTTTGGGCGACCTAGACGGGCATTTAATGCCCTTGTCCCCTGCCGTCAGAGTTAGGTATGATAGCACTGTGCAAACAGCTGTACCCAACACGCGTTTTCCAGTTTTACCCCCGCCTACGTTGCCACCTGTGGGTAACCCCTTGCGCATATAAAAGGAGGCCCCATGCGCAACGTGAGGGGGGAGGAAGAAGGAGGCCACTCACGCTCGGTCTGATTAGTTGCCTGAGTGTACTGTAGCACTCAGTGCTCCCGAACAAGAACACAATACAAACCACAAAGCAGCAGTAGGGTTTTACGCATCCGTGCGGCCCGAAGTTGGGTAAACCCCTTGTGTGCATCGCCTTGATCCGCTCTTCGCGCGACCTCCGCCCCCCGCCGAACCAAAAAGGGGCTCGGTCGCCATAGGTGTTCGTGGAGGCAGATTTCCCCCGACACCTTTGGCGCGCCAGGTAGGGGGCGTCGAAGTTGTGTGAACCTGATCCGGCGTCTGCACAGGCTAGATCTCCATCGTCTTCATCGACATGCCACTGAAGAAGAAGGCTCCGGAGGTGGCTGGTCCATCCGCGTCGAACCCACCGCCCCTGGAGCAAACGGGTGGTGGGGACGGCACCGGCGGCGGAACGGGCGTCGCCGAGCCAGCTCATGGTGCCACGACGTCCGAACATGCACCGAGCTCATGGTGCCACGGCGTCCGAACATACGCCGACACCTCTCGTCGCAGGTAAGCCCTGGTATGACCAGGCAACCTTTCGCTCTATTCCATGGAGCGGGGATAGTTAGCCCCACGGATCTCGCATACGGGCCACCTCGAGTGCTCGCTCACGCTGAGCTCGAGCAAGAGCAGCTGCGATGAGATGACGCGCTGCTCCTCGAGGAGGACCGTCTTCAGGCCGCTGTGCGAGCTGCTCGCTACCAGCAAGCTTTGCGCTGCTTTTATAGCCGAAAAGTTAGTGCCAGAAGTTTCAAGGAAGTGGGAAGGCCCTTACCGGGTGAAACAAGTCGCTAGGCCTGGCGCTGTCCGCCTTGAGACCGAAGATACCACTCCGGTGAGCAACTCCTGGAACGTTGGGCATCTTCGTAAGTTTCGCCCGTAAGGCGCGGTTGTCGGACCCCGTCCGGCAACCACCCTCCTGTACAAGTCTTGCCGCTGTTGCATGTGATCCTTTGTACAGAGCCAGGCGCAGACCCTGTGCACAGATTAAAGTTCATGTGTTCCGCACATCTTGTCGATCTCATGCTTTTTTTATTCTCTGCATGCGTTATCTGACACTCTGTGCAGCACTGACCCCCGGTAAGCGATGACGGGCCATGGGGCTCCGAACCTTTATTTTCTCTTCTTCCTTTTCTTCCCAAGAAAAGGAAGGTTCCCTCGCCCACAAGCTTGCCAGGGAGGGAAGGGGGAAGATAATGGTGAGGACCGGGTGGCGTTCGATGAAGTTTCGCCTTGCCAGAAAGCGACCTTGCCGGGCGGCGAGCCACGGAAAAGCTAAGTTGCCAAAGTTTGAGCAATCAAGTTTTTAAATCCTAAGGTTATCTTCCTCGAACGACCGTACTTTGTATGGAAAACCTGTGCACGGAGGAACCAGCTCGTGGCTAGTCGCGCCCTTACTTCGTTTCGAGTCCGCTCAACGATTTAAGTATGCTGCGACCAGACTCGCGCCCTTACTTTGTTTCGAGCTTGCTCAGCGACCTGAGTGTGCTGCAACTGCAGTTGCGCCCTTATTTCGCTTCGAGCCTGCTCAACAACTTAAGTGAACCGCGGCTAGTCACGACAAGGTTTCTTGCCGGCAACGGCACCGCCAGCGGGCTGCTGATGTCCCGCACTCAGCAAGTGTGCCTACGCCAGCAAGTTCCCTAAAAGCGTAGGGCAATAACATACAAAGGAGGGAATCAAATAGAGGAAGTAACAGTGCATTCACTACCTAAGATAAAGTTATATTACAATATAGCTTGTCTCAGCCCTAATGAATTGTTTTCATAACTCGGCCGCCCCGCTCAGCCAATCAAGACGCAGGAAGAACAGGCGACTGGGACCGGCCTGCTGCCTCGACCCGCGACGGCCCGGTTGCCTCCACCGTCCGCGACTCCAGGTGCATGGAAGCCGCGTGGCTGGCGTGCAGGACTGAGGCGACGGATGAGGCGACCTCCCCTCACCCCGTGATCGTGGAGAGCGGACGCCTCGGAAACCGTGCCTCGGCCCCGTCCAGCAAACGAGCCACGCCTCCACGCCTCCCTCCACTTATGGAGATGGTGCGAACCGTCCCCTTTTATTGCGACATGACGCATGCCTGCGAGGCTCAGCCCCGCGCACGCCGCCCACGTCACGCACGCCTCTCCCCACGATGCCGCGTTCGACGCGTGCCGTTCAGGGAGGACGTGGTGGATGCAGAAGAAGATGCAGCGTGACCCAGGCCGCGCGTGCCCGTGCACTGTTTTGGGCCTGGCCCAACAGCGCTCGGCACCGTGTATGGCCCAGGCCCGGGGGCTCCTGTCGGTGTACTAAAGTAGGGGTACCTTAGTACCCCGAACTTGTGCACGGGCAATCGTAGCTCCCCGCGGCAAGGCTTGCCAGGCGATCGCCAAAACTCTCCATGGTCCCTTTTTGGGCCATCCAAGAACAAAGTATTTGAGCCAAGGCCCCGACAGGAGGAGCTTGCCGGGAAGGCCACCCGAAGAGAGCAAGGCCCCGACAAGAGGAGCTTGCCGGGACGGCCGCTCGAAGCACAAGGCCCCGGCAAGAGGAGCTTGCCGGGAAGGCCTACCAGGGCACGACAAGAGACTTGCTGCGACGCGCCACGCGTCCCGGCAAGGACCGGTGAGCAACAAGCTCCTGGGCGCGACAAGGCATCAACCGCGGCAAGGCGCTTGCCGCGTCAAGTCACCACCCCGCGCCTGCGTTCCAGCTCATCCACCCATGCGTCGCTCTGGGTCCATTCCAGGCGTACGTGGCGAGAGGCTGCGCAGCCAGGGGCATGCGGTGGCGAAGCAACGTTGACAGGGTAGCTGTCGTGGCAAACGGTGGCGCCCCTGACGGTCCCTTTTCTGCACTGTTTGGGTGACCTAGACGGGCATTTAATGCCCTTGTCCCCTGCCGTCAGAGTTAGGTATGATAGCACTATGCAAACAGCTGTACCCAACACAGCGTTTTCCAGTTTTACCCCCGCCTACGTTGCCACCTGTGGGTAACCCCTTGCGCATATAAAAGGAGGCCCCATGCTCAACGTGAGGGGGGAGGAAGAAGGAGGCCACTCACGCTCGGTCTGATTAGTTTCCTGAGTGTACTGTAGCACTCAGCGCTCCCGAACAAGAACACAATACAAACCACAAAGCAGCAATAGGGTTTTACGCATCCGTGCGGCCCGAAGCTGGGTAAACCCCTTGTGTGCATCGCCTCGATCCGCTCTTCGCGGGACCTCCGCCCCCCGCTGAACCAAAAAGGGGCTCGGTCCCCATAGGTGTTCGTGGATGCAGATTTCCCCCGACAGTAGGATTCCCCCCTTTCCAAGTAGTAGGAGTAGGAGAGAACAAAGGGGAAGAGAGAAGAGAAGGAAGGAGGGGGCACCGCCCCTCCCCCTAGTCCAATTCAGACTAGGCCTTGGGGGGGTGCGCGGCTTGCCCTAGGCAGCCCCTCTCTCTCCCCTAAAGCCCAATAAGGCCCATATACTCCCCGGCGAATTCCCGTAACTCTCCGGTACTCTGATAAATACCCGAACCACTCAGAACCTTTCCGATGTCCGAATATAGCCTTCCAATATATCGATCTTTATGTCTCGAACATTTAGAGACTCCTCGTCATGTCCCTTATCTCATCCGGGACTCTGAACAACCTTCGGTACATCAAAACACATAATACCGATCTTCACTGAACGTTAAGCGTGCGGACCCTACGGGTTCGAGAACTATGTAGTCATGACCGAGACTCATCTCCGGTCAATAACCAACAGCGGAACCTGGATGCTCATATTGGCTCCTACATATTCTACAAAGATCTTTATCGGTCAAACCGCATAACAACATACGTTGTTCCCTTTGTCACCGGTATGTTACTTGCCCGGGATTCGATCATCGGTATCTTAATACCTAGTTCAATCTCGTTACCGGCAAGTCTCTTTACTCGTTCTGTAATGCATCATCCCGCAAGTAACTCATTAGTTACATTGTTTGCAAGGCTTATAGTGATGTGCATTACCGAGAGGGCCTAGAGATACCTCTCCGACAATCGGAGTGACAAATCCTAATCTTGATCTATGCCAACTCAACAAGTTCCAGTGGAGACACATGTAGAGCACCTTTATAATCACCCAGTTACGTTGTGACGTTTGGTAGCACACAAAGTGTCCCTCCGGTATTCGGGAGTTGCATAATCTCATAGTCATAGGAACATGTATAAGTCATGAAGAAAGCAATAGCAATATACTAAACGATCAAATGCTAAGCTAACGGAATGGGTCAAGTCAATCACATCATTCTCTAATGATGTGATCCCGTTAATCAAATGACAACTCATGTCTATGGCTAGGAAACTTAACCATCTTTGATTCAACGAGCTAGTCAAGTAGAGGCATACTAGTGACACTCTATTTTTCTATGTATCCACACATGTACTAAGTTTCCGATTAATACAATTCTAGCATGAATAATAAACATTTATCATGATATAAGGAAATATAAATAACAACTTTATTATTGCCTCTAGGGCATATTTCCTTCACGGATGTCCGGTAGCTGGCGGACGTCCGGTGCCTGGGCGATTTCGGGCACGGGATGAACAACTAGGGTTTGTGGAGGAGGGGGCAAATTGGGCAAATCCGACCAATTCTGTGGATGGAAAAGGTGGAGACGAAGGGGAAACGCTAGATCCACTCATGGCAAAGAAAATCCATGGATCAAATTCAACAAAACTTCATCACACCAACAAATCACAAAAACAATTTGGGGCTATTTTTGGTGGGGATTTTTTAAATTGGGGAAGTACACAACAAAATCAAGCTAGAAAACAAGGTGTAGGGGCTCCAAATCCATGATCAACGTGGCTCATAATACCAAGATGATGTAGGGTAGAACCCTAGGGACCCTATCTTTCACAAAATGGAGGGATCCTATGAAGAACACGAAGAACACGAGGGGAACACAAGGGAAAACATGAGAGAAATCAATCAACCAACAAGATTCGGTCACACATATGTTAGATCTTCAGAACACAAAGAGATACACGATCCACAATCAACAAGGGACGATACATAGGGTAACCGGTTCTTCTCCGTGAGGAGGTCTTGAGTCATTCCCGTTAGGAGTCTTGAATCAAAGTGGATCTTCTCTGTAGAGGCATAGTCTCTCTCGGAGGAGTAGATACGGATGGATGAGCAAGGCTCTATCTCGCAAACGAGCTATCACTTTGCTAACCCTAACTAGGAGGAGGAGGTCTATTTATAGTCTTAGTGCAAATGGGGGCGAAGTGAAGGGGTACATGGGCCTCGGGCCCGAAACTGTGGGCACACAGGTACCGGACGTCCGCGGGGTATCGGCCGTCCGGTGGCTCGTTGGTGTCCGGACGTCCGGTAGTCGCCGGACTTCCGCTAATTTTGTTCTATGAAGGCAGCACCGGACGTCCGGTCACTTCGAACTTCCTCTAATTTTCCCTCGGTGGTGATGGTGCCGGTCGTCCGGTGGAGGCCTGACGTCCGCTCCCTGGGAGGTGTGGCCGGTCATCCGGTGAAGGCCGAACGTCCTCTCGCTATAGCTTGCGTTGGGTGGGACTTGGGTATGCTCGGGCTTTAGGTGCCGGTCGTCCGGTGGAGGCCGAACGTTCGGTGATTGTAGCTTCAATGTCGGCTCTTCTTCTTGTCCCTCATAATTGGTGTCCTCGCTGTCTTGTTCGTTGGATGTAGTTGCTCCGTCGTCTTCCTCCAAGTACCTGATCACACATAGTGCTTCCGTTTGAGGTAGTAGCCATGTCTCATGTGTAGAAAGTGGTATTTCGGAGAGGAGCGAGTTCACCTTATCCTTGATAACCTTTGCTCGGGCTCTTGTCATTGGTCCAAGTGGTGTCGTGGGAGATGTTGATACATCCATGGGGATGATCGTGGGATGCTCTGCATCATCTCCTCCCCTTGGGAAAGATCCGACCTCGGATCGAAATCATTATCACCACAGTTGGGCAAGAGATCCTTGACGTTGAAGACATCGCTCACATTGTACTTGTCGCGCGGGAGGTCGATCTTGTAAGTGTTGTTGTTGTAGCGTGCTAGCACCTTGAAGGGTTCATCGGCTCGTGGTACAAGTTTGGACTTGCGTTCGTTGGGGAAGCGTTCCTTGCGAAGGTGTAGCCACACAAGATCTCTAATGTTGAATATCATGGGTTGCTTGTTGATGTTGCGCTTGGTCGCGAGTCGTTGTACTTGGCACTCGATTGTGTGCCTTGTATCTTCATGCATCTTCTTGAGATAGTTCACTCGGGAACTTGCGTCCATGTTGATGCGCTCTTGTAGTGGTAGAAGACGAATTTCCAATGGGGACAATGGGTTGAAACCGTAGATGACCTCGAAGGGGGACTTGCCGGTACTCGAATGTCTTGCACGGTTGTAGGTGTACTCGGCGATGGGTAGTCACTCTTCCCACTCCTTGATAATCCTCTTGATCAATACGCATAGTAGAGTGGAGAGCGTTCGGTTCGTCACTTCCGTTTGGCCATAGGTTTGTGGATGGTATGCCGTGGAGAATAGTAGCTTGATTCCTGATACGTCTCCAACGTATCTATAATTTTTGATTGCTCCATGCTATATTATCTACTGTTTCAGGCAATATTGGGCTTTATTATCCACTTTTATATTATTTTTGGGACTAACCTATTAACCGGAGCCCCAACCCAGATTTGCTGTTTTATGCCTATTTCAGTGTTTCGAAGAAAAGTAATATCAAACGGAGTCGAAACGGAACGAAATCAACTGGAGAAGTTATTTTTGGAAGGAAACCCACCAGATAGACTTGGACTGTACGTCAGAAGATACGGGAGCTGGCCACAAGGGTGGGGGGCGCACCCCTGCCTCGTGGGGCCCCGCAGCTCCACCGACGTACCCCCTGCACCCATATATACCTACGTACCCTAAAACTTCTAGAACAAAGATTAGATTGTGAGTTTCGCCGCCGCAAGCCTCTGGAGCCACCAAAAACCAATCGGGACCCTGTTCCGGCACCCTGCCGGAGGGGGGAACCCTTACCGGTGGCCATCTTCATCATCCCGGCGCTCTCCATGACGAGGAGGGAGTAGTTAACCCTCGGGGCTAAGGGTATGTACCAGTAGCTATGTGTTTGATATCTCTCTCTCTCTCTCGTGTTCTTGATTTGGCACGATCTTGATGTATGTCTTGCCGTGCGTATCTGTGGTGACAATGGGATATCACGTGCCACTTGATGTATGTTTTGGTGACCAACTTGCGGGTTCCGCCCATGAACCTATGCATAGGGGTTGGCACACGTTTTCGTCGTGATTCTCCGGTAGAAACTTTGGGGCACTCTTTGAGGTTCTATGTGTTGGATTGAGTAGATGAATTGAGATTGTGTGATGCATATCGTATAATCATGCCCACGAATACTTGAGGTGACAATGGAGTATCTAGGTGACATTAGGGTTTTGGTTGATTTGTGTCTTAAGGTGTTATTCTAGTACGAACTCTAGGGCTGTTTGTGACACTTATAGGAATAGCCCAACGGATTGATTGGAAAGAATAGCTTTGAGGTGGTTTCGTACCCTACCATAATCTCTTCGTTTGTTCTCTGCTATTAGTGGCTTTGGAGTGACTCTTTGTTGCATGTTGAGGGATAGTTATATGATCCAACTATGTTATTATTGTTGAGAGGACTTACACTAGTGAAAGTATGAACCCTGGGCCTTGTTTCCTATCATTGCAATACCGTTTACGCTCACTTTTACCACTTGTTACCTTGCTGTTTTTTTTATTTTAAGTTTACAAAAACCTATATCTACCATCCATATTGCACTTGTATCACCATATCTTCGCCGAACTAGTGCACCTATACAATTTACCATTGAATTGGGTGTGTTGGGGACACAAGAGACTCTTTGTTATTTGGTTGCAGGGTTGTTTGAGAGAGACCATCTTCATCCTATGCGTCCCACGGATTGATAAACCTTAGGTCATCCACTCGAGGGAAATTTGCTACTGTCCTACAAACTTGTGCACTTGCAGGCCCAACAACGTCCACAAGAAGAAGGTTGTGTAGTAGACATCAAGCTCTTTTCTGGCGCCGTTGCCGGGGAGGTGAGTGCTTGAAGGTATATCTTTAGATCTTGCAATCGAATCTTTTTGTTTCTTGTTTTATCACTTATAAAAGAAAACTACGAAAACATGGAATTGAGTTTGTCTCATACGCTTCATCTTTTTAATATCTTTCGTGAGTATGATGGAAAGGAAAATTGTGCCAAAGTGTTAGAAGAAGAATGCATTAAATTGTTTGGCACTAAATATTTGAATGATGAGCATGATTGCAATGTTGTTAGTATGAATTCCTTGAATATCCATGATGCTAATGATATGCAAGGCCACAAGCTTGGGGAAGCTATGTTTGATGAAGATGATATTTGTTGTCCCCCAAGCTTTGATGAGCAAATTTACTATGATGAAAGCATGCCTCCTATCTATGATGATTATTGTGATGACATGTATACTTTAAAGAATAATGATAACCATGAAACTTGTCATCTTGATCTTAATTCTCAATCATATGATAGTTATTTCGTTGAGTTTGCTCCCACTACTATTGATGAGAAGAATTTTGCTTATGTGGTGAGTAATAAAATTTCTATGCTAGTAGATCATGAAAAGAATGTTTTAGGTGCTGGTTATATTATTGAATTCATTCATGATTCTACTGAAAATTATTATGAGGGGCTTGTAGGAATTACAATAATATCAAGTTTCCTCTCTATGTGCTTAAAATCTTGAAGTTATGCTTGTTTTACCTTCCTATGCAAGATGATTCTTGTTCCCATAAGTTATTTGCTCACAAAATCCCTATGCATAGGAAGTGGTTTAGACTTAAATGTGCTAGTAATATTCTTCATGATGCTCTCTTTATGTTTCAATTCTTATCTTTTTTGTGAGCATCGTTGAAATCATCATGCCTAGCTAGGGGCGTTAAACGATAGCGCTTGTTGGGAGGCAACCAAATTTTATTTTAGTTTCTTTCTTTTTGGTTCTGTTTAGGAATCAATAATACATCTAGCTTCTGTTTAGATGTGGTTTTATGTTTTAATTAGTGTTTGTGCCAAGTAGAACCTTTGGGAAGACTTGGGTGAAGTCTTTATGATCATGCTGTAAAAAACAGAAACTTTAGTGCTCATGAGATTAGCTAGAACTTTTTATTGAAGAGTTATATTTAGTTGATTATTTTTGAATATGATTACTAGAAAAATTCCTCAGGTCCACCAATTTATTTTAGAATTTTTGGAGTTCCAGAAGTTTGAGTTAGTTACAGATTACTACAGACTATTCTGTTTTTGACAGATTCTGCTTTCATTGTGTTGTTTGCTTATTTTGATGAATCTATGGATAGTAAAATAGTTTATAAACCATAGAGAAGTTGGAATACAGTAGGTTTAACACCAATATAAATATACAATGAGTTCATTACAGTACCTTGAAGTGGTGTTTTGTTTTCTTTCGCTAACGGAGCTCACGAGTTTTCTGTTAAGTTTTGTGTTGTGAAGTTTTCAAGTTTTGGGTAAAGATTCGATGGACTATGGAATAAGGAGTGGAAAGATCCTAAGGCTGGGGATGACCAAGGCACCCCAAGGTAATATTCAAGCATAACCAAGCGTCTAAGCTTGGGGATGCCCCGGAAGGCATCCCCTCTTTCGTCTTCGTTCATCGGTAACTTTACTTGGAGCTATATTTTTATTCACCACGTGATATGTGTTTTGCTTGGAGCGTCATTTTATTTTCTTTAGCTTTGCTTGCTGTTTGAATAAAATACCAAGGTCTGAAATTATTAAATGGGATAGTCTTCACATAGTTGCATAATTATTCGACTATTCATTGATCTTCACTTATATCTTTCAGAGTAGTTTGTTGTTTGCTCTAGTGCTTCACTTATATCTTTTAGAGCACGGTGGTAGTTTTATTTTGAGGAAATAGATGAACTCTCATGCTTCACTTAGATTATTTTGAGAGTCTTAAATAGCATGGTAATGTGCTTAATTCTAAAAATGCTAGGCATACAAGGCTAATAAAAGAAAAATTCGTATGAGTGTGTTGAATACTAAGAAAAGATTAAAGCATGATAATTGTTTTTAGATATGGAGGTGATAATATTAGAGTCATGCTAGTTGAGTAGTTGTGAATTTAAAGAATACTTGCGTTGAAGTTTGTGATTCCCGTAGCATGCACGTATGGTGAACCGTTATGTAACGAAGTCGGAGCATGAGTTGTTTATTGATTGTCCTCCTTATGAGTGGCGGTCGGGGATGAGCGATGGTCTTTTCCTACCAATCTATCCCCCTAGGAGCATGCGCGTAATACTTTGCTTTGATAACTTCTAGATTTTTGCAATAAGTATATGAGTTCTTTATGACTAATGTTGAGTCCATGGATTATACGCATTTTTTCCCATCCTTCCACCATTGCTAGCCTCTCTAATACCGCACACTTTTCACCGGTATCATACACCCACCATATATCTTCCTCAAAACAGCCACCATACCTACCTATCGTGGCATTTCCATAGCCATTCCGAGATATATTGCCATGCAACTTTCCACCGATCCGTTTATTATGACACGCTCCATCATTGTCATATTGCTAGCATGATCATGTAGTTGACATCGTAATTGTGGCAAAGCCACCATTCATAATTATTTCATACGTGTCACTCTTGATTCATTGCATATCCCGGTACACCACCGGAGGCATTCATATAGAGTCATATCTTGTTCTAAGTATCGAGTTGTAATTGTTGAGTTGTAAGAAAATAAAAGTGTGATGATCATCATTTTTAGAGCATTGTCCCAAGTGAGGAAAAGGATGATGGAGACTATGATTCCCCCACAAGTTGCGATGAGACTCCGGACGAAAAATAAAAAAAATAAAAAAAGAGAAAAAAGGCCATAAAAAGGAGAAGGCCCAAAAAAATAAAAAAAATAAAATAAAAAAATGAGAGAAAAAGAGAGAAGGGACAATGCTACTATCCTTTTACCACACTTGTGCTTCAAAGTAGCACCATGATCTTCATGATAGAGAGTCTCTCATTCTGTCACTTTCATATACTAGTGGGAATTTTTCATTATAGAACTTGGCTTGTATATTCCAATGATGGGCTTCCTCAAATTTCCCTAGGTCTTCGTGAGCAAGCGAGTTGGATGCACACCCACTTAGTTTCTTTTGTTGAGCTTTCATATACTTATAGCTCTAGTGCATCCATTGCATGGCAATCCCTACTCACTCACATTGATTTCTATTAATGGGCATCTCCATAGCCCATTGATACTCCTAGTTGATGTGAGACTATCTTCCCCTCTTTTTTGTCTTCTCCACAACCACCATTCTATTCCACATATAGTGATATATCCATGTCTCACGGTCATGTATTGCGTGAAGATTGAAAAAGTTTTGAAAATGTCAAAGTATGAAACAATTTCTTGGCTTGTCATCGGGGTTGTGCATGATTTAAATACTTTGTGTGGTGAAGATGGAGCATAGCCAGACTATATGATTTTCTAGGGATAACTTTCTTTGGCCATGTTATTTTGAGAAGACATAATTGCTTTATTAGTATGCTTGAAGTATTATTATTTTTTATGTCAATATGAACTTTTGTCTTGAATCTTTCGGATCTGAATATTCATATCACAATTAAGAGGAATTACATTGAAATTATGCCAAGTAGCACTCCGCATCAAAAATTATCTTTTTTATCATTTACCTACTCGAGGACGAGCAGGAATTAAGCTTGGGGATGCTTGATACGTCTCCAACGTATCTATAATTTTTGATTGCTCCATGCTATATTATCTACTGTTTTAGGCAATATTGGGATTTATTATCCACTTTTATATTATTTTTGGGACTAACCTATTAACCGGAGGCCCAGCCCAAATTTGCTGTTTTATGCCTATTTCAGTGTTTCGAAGAAAAGGAATATCAGACGGAGTCAAAACGGAACGAAATCAACTGGAGAAGTTATTTTTGGAAGGAGACCCACCAGATAGACTTGGACTCTACGTCAGAAGATACGGGAGCTGGCCACGAGGGTGGGGGGCGTGCCCACCCCCCTGGGGCGCACCCCTCTGCCTCGTGGGCCCCCCGCAGCTCCACCGACGTACCCCTGCACCCATATATACCTACGTACCCTAAAACTTCCAGAACAGAGATTAGATCGGGAGTTCAGCCGCCGCAAGCCTCTGTAGCCAGCAAAAACCAATCGGGACCCTGTTCCGACACCCTGCCGGAGGGGGGAACCCTCACCGGTGGCCATCTTCATCATCCCGGCGCTCTCCATGACGAGGAGGGAGTAGTTCACCCTCGGGGCTGAGGGTATGTACCAGTAGCTATGTGTTTGATCTCTCTCTCTCTCTCTCTCTCTCGTGTTCTTGATTTGGCACGATCTTGATGTATGTCTTGTCGTGCGTATCTGTGGTGACAATGGGATATCACGTGCCACTTGATGTATGTTTTGGTGACCAACTTGCGGGTTCCGCCCATGAACCTATGCATAGGGGTTGGCACACGTTTTCGTCGTGATTCTCCGGTAGAAACTTTGGGGCATTCTTTGAGGTTCTATGTGTTGGATTGAGTAGATGAATTGAGGTTGTGTGATGCATATCATATAATCATGCCCACGGATACTTGAGGTGACAATGGAGTATCTAGGTGACATTAGGGTTTTGGTTGATTTGTGTCTTAAGGTGTTATTCTAGTATGAACTCTACGGCTGTTTGTGACACTTATAGGAATAGCCCAGCGAATTGATTGGAAAGAATAACTTTGAGGTGGTTTCGTACCCTACCATAATCTCTTCGTTTGTTCTCCGCTATTAGTGGCTTTGGAGTGACTCTTTGTTGCATGTTGAGGGATAGTTATATGATCCAACTATGTTATTATTGTTGAGAGGACTTACACTAGTGAAAGTATGAACCCTAGGCCTTGTTTCCTATCATTGCAATACCGTTTGCGCTCACTTTTACCACTTGTTACCTTGCTGTTTTTTTATTTTAAGTTTACAAAAACCTATATCTACCATCCATATTGCACTTGTATCACCATCTCTTCGCCGAACTAGTGCACCTATACAATTTACCATTGTATTGGGTGTGTTGGGGACACAAGAGACTCTTTGTTTTCTGGTTGCAGGGTTGTTTGAGAGAGACCATCTTCATCCTACGCCTCCCACGGATCGATAAACCTTAGGTCATCCACTTGAGGGAAATTTACTACTGTCCTACAAACCTGTGCACTTGCAGGCCCAACAACGTCTACAAGAAGAAGGTTGTGTAGTAGACATCAATTCCGAATTTGGCGCATAAGGTCTTCCAAAAGTAACTCAAGAACTTGACGTCACGGTCTGAGATAATCGTCTTTGGCACTCCATGTAGGCGCAAGATTTCTCTACAAAAAAGATTTGCAACATGTGAAGCATCGTCTATCTTGTTGCATGCTATGAAATGTGCCATTTTAGAGAATCGGTCCTTAACAAGAAACACAGAATCCTTTCCATTTCTAGTCCTAGGTAAAACAAGTGCAAAATCCATGCTAATATCTTCCCATGGGTGATATGGAATTGGAAGGGGTGTATAAAGACCATGAGATTGAGCTTTGGACTTAGCTTTGCGACATGTCGAACATCGGGTGGTGAAGCATGAGACGTCGCGGAACATCTTGGACCAAAAATAGTTCTTAGAGTGTAGCAAATGTCTTGTCGCATCCATAGTGTCCCATTAGTCCTCCTCCATGAGATTCTTGCAAAAGTAACAAACGAAGAGAAGACTCGGGGACGCAAAGTTTGATAGCTCTCATAAGATAATCATCTTTGATGTAATAGCGTTCCCAAGATGTATGCATTAAACACTTGGCATAAGGAATTGCAAAAGTAGGATCATGCGCATACAAGTCTTTTATGTGGTCGAAGCCAATGACATTCAATTCAAGTTGAGTACCAAGCATGCATATACGGGAAAGCGCACCCGCCACAACATTTTCCTTGCCTTTGATATACTTGATGACATAAGGAAATGACTCAATGAATTCACTCCATTTAGCATGACGCTTAGTCAACTTAGTTTGACCTTTAAGATACTTAAGTGTTTCATGATCGGTGTGAGGAATGAACTCATGAGGACGGAGATAATGCTCCCGAACATGCAAGACTCTCACTAAAGCATATAACTCTTTGTCATAGATTGGATAATTGAGTTGCGCTACGGAAAGTTTTTCACGAAATAAAGCTATAGGGATTTTCAAAATTGGGGAAGAACACAACAAAATCAAGCTAGAAAACAAGGTGTAGGGGCTCCAAATCCATGATAAACGTGGCTCATGATACCAAGATGATGTAGGGTAGAACCCTAGGGACCCGATATTTCATGAAATGGAGGGATCCTACGAAGTACATGAAGAACACGAGGGAAAACGTGAGAGAAATCACTCAACCAACAAGATTCGGTCACACATATGCTAGGTCTTCAGAACACAAAGAGATACACGATCCACAATCAACAAGGGACGATAGATAGGGTAATCGGTTCTTCTCCATGAGGAGGTCTTGAGTTATTCCCGTTAGGAGTCCTGAATCCAAGTGGATCTTCTCCGTAGAGGCACAGTCTCTATCGGAGGAGTCGATCCGGATGGACGAGCAAGGCTCTATATCACAAATGAGCTATCACTTTTCTAACCATATCTAGGAGGAGGAGGAGGTCCATTTATAGTCTTAGTGCAAATGGGGGCGAAGTGAAGGGGTACATGGGCCTCAGGCCCGAAACTGTGCATAGACAGGTACCAGACATCCGCTGGGTATCGGTCGTCCGGTGGCTCGTGGGCGTCCGGACGTCCGGTAGTCACCGGACTTACGCTAATTTCATTCTGTGAAGGTGGCATCGAACGTCCGGTCACTTCGGACTTCCGCCAATTTTCCCTCGGTGGTGATGGTGCCGGTCGTCCGGTGGAGGCCGGACGTCCGCTCCCTGGGAGGTGTGGCTGATCGTCCGGTGAAGGCCGAACGTCCGCTCACTCTACCTTGTGTTGGATGGGACTTGGGTATGCCGGGGCTTCAGGTGCCGGTCGTCTGGTGGAGGCCGGACGTCCGGTGTCTGTAGCTTCAATGGTAGCTCTTCTTCTTGTCCCTCATACTGGTGTCCTCGCCGTCTTGTCCGTTGGATGTAGCTGCTCCGTGGTCTTCCTCCAAGTACCTGATCACACATAGTGTTTCCGTTTGAGGTAGTAGCCATGTCTCATGTGTAGAAAGTGGTATTTCGAAGAGGACCGAGTTCACCTTATCCTTGATATACTTTGCTCGGGATCTTGTCATTGGTCCAAGTGGTGTCGTGGGAGATGTCGATACGTCCATGGGGATGATCGTGGGATGCTCCGCATCAATCACCCTTAAGAAGTCAAGCTTGAGATCCCCTTGATGCCAGTATATCTCTTCATTTATATAATTTTGATGATCTTGTTCTCTAGAACATAATGTGCCGGCTAGCCTGCCTTTGAAAGACCTCCTGAATCCGCTTGTCCGTCAAAGCCACATGATTTCATGAAGGGTATTTGCCTTGAGCTTGCATCATTTCTTCCTCTGTTGGCCCCTAGCCTTCCACAAACTGACAAAGATGGTAGAAAAGACTGTATCAGTCGTTAATAGGCCCTCAATGTTCCCTACGAGCGGATGCTCAAGTATCCGTAAAATACTCCTTAAGCCAACCCAATTCAAAATGGAAATGTGGATTGCAACCGAGAAGCTCTTCTTCGGAAGAGCAGAAGAGTGGCATGTGATCGGAGCCAATCCTAGTACCAACTTTAAGAGAGGAAAGATGATAGTTGGATTCTCAATTTTCATACACAAACACTTTATCAAGTCCCGATCTAGTTAGGGAGAGTTGAGGGTTCAGTCATTCTTCCTCTTCTTCTTCTATTCCCTATGAGCCGATGCTCAAGTATCCGTAAAATACTCCTTAAGTCATCCCAACTCAAAAAGAAAATGTGGATTGCAACCAAGAAGCTCTTCTTTGGAAGAGTAGAAGGGTGGCTTGTGATCGGAGCCAATCCTAGTATGAGCTTTATGTGACACTCCAAAAATTTCATTTGGGTTTTTGCAAAATCCTTGCTGGATTTTCCTTGAAATTTGAGGCTTTCAGTAAAACAACCTTCTTAAAATTTCCTTTTCCTTGACTAGGGTTTTTCTGTTTTCTCCTTCAAGCCCTGGGTTTGACCTTCTTAAAAACTCCTTCTCTCTATTGTTTCCCTTCTCAGATTTTTTTATTGGAGTTTTCTTTTTTAAGAAAAACTCTATGAAAAAGATTTGGGATTTTCATTCTATTGAAAACCATCCATGACCTTGTGCCTTGCCCATGAGGCAATACCACTCCAACATCTTCACCCCTCCTTGTCAACAACTCAAATTTCCTATCCCAACTCATCCAAACAAGTTTTGGATTTTATTTTTATCTCTCAAATATTTTCTGTCAATTATTTTGAGCCTGATGGATTTTCAAAGCAAGTACCCTTTTCCATTTGAGTTTTGACTTCAAACCTACTCTACTGGCTAGTCCTTTGCACCCACAACCCAGAACCATCTTGATCCACTCATCTTCTTTTCAAAATTTTCAACTTACACTCCCTGCAAGTTTGGACCAGATTTGTCAAATTTGGTGAAATTCATATCTACACTTCTCCAAAAATTCCACCAAAAATCAGGCAGCCTACTAGAGCAATGAGAAGTCACTCCACCAAAAATCAGCCCAAGGAAAAATCCCTACATGCCTGGATCATTCTGTCGAACACCTTGCATGCACTGTTCAAACACATTCAACAATTTCAGTCTTCAGTGTTGATTTCTTCAGATCATCTTCAGTCACGCGCACACAGTGCCCTTGGCACGTTGCTCGCCACCTGGTCTGCGTGTCCAGAGCCCCGCACGCGCGCTTGGCTTCTTCCTGGCGTCGGTGGCGCTCTGACCCGACCACGCCGGCGTGTCCCGCGGCGGCTGAACCGCCGTGGCAGCCAACAGGGAGCAGAACGGCGGCTCAATGCCGTTCCGCGCTGCACAGCCCCGCTGATGGCTCCGCGTGTCCACCTCCACGCCAGCGCACGCATGCAGCACAGCCGTCGTGGCGCGGCACGCACAGAGCGTGCTCTCTGCCGCCGATGGACCCGCGCCGTCCCGTTCCGTCGAGCTCCACCTCAGCAAGCTTAAACCAACGCCGTTGGCTCCAAAATGGACTCCGCGAACCTCCACGACGGTGCTCAACTCCTAAACTCCCCCGACCAAGCACTGCACCACCGTAATCACTCGCCGGAGAACGCCGTTCTCGGCCACCGCCTCGGATCGCCTATAAAAGGAGACCCCGAGCCCTCCCGCGAGCACGCACCACCCCTACACTCCACCAACGCCGTGCCAGGTCACTGGGAGGACCTCGAGGAGGTCTCCTCCCCCGACTCCGGCCACCCCACTCCGCCTCGGCCTCCAGCTCGATTCGCTCCGGTGAGGCTGTCTCTGGCGCCCAAACTCCGTCCATCTCCCTCTCTAGCTACCAGATTCTTAACCCCCTCCTCAATTTGATCTGTGCAGCTCTCTCCGGCGACCTCCACCCACGCCCGAACCGCCGTCCGCCGGAGCAGGGGCCACCGCCGACGTGGTGCTTCCCTGCAACCACCTCGACCACCATCCAACGCGGAATGGCACCCTGAGCACGGAGGTAACCTCCGATCTCTCTGCCTCGCCGTGGATCGCCGCCGGCGACCACCGCGGCTCTCGGGCGCCAGCGAGCCCGACCCGCCTCTTTTAAATTTTAAAACTGACAGATGGGACCCGCCTGTCAGCTTCTCTGTCTTTTCTATTCCAATCGTTTTCTGAAAACGCCTTCGGGCAAAATACGCTTTCTCCGTTGCGCTTGCGCATTTCCTATCGAACCGTTTTCTGTTTTCTCAGTTAGAACCCTGGAAAGTTTCTGTTTCATTACAGATGAGTCCCTGGGCAAAAACCCTTATAACTTTTTATCAGAAGCATATTTTTGAGTGATTCTTTTTCTGTTCTCTTCAAAATTTTGTCTAGTTTTTTATCAGATTTATTTGAAAAATATTTGCAATACTTTTTCTGCACCTCTCGGTATTCACGTTAGCGCGTATCTTTTCTCTGTACCGTAGATACCGACGGAGGTGACGAGGCCGCAAACTTCACCGAGCTAGGCTCCGACTACTCTGAACTAGGCAAGCATGTTCGAACTTTTGATATGATGAGTGTATTGGCATGGTTGCATGTAAATAGTTTCATGGCATGCGCGGAGCATACCGATGAACCGTTCATTATGCATTGTTGGAGCAAGTAAGCCCGATGATTTCACACGTCGATGGACGTGAGTATGTAAGGCCATGTGTTGGCATGAAGATGGGTAAGATGGCAGTGTTGTAGCATGCCAGTCTTAGGCCATGCAAGTTATCTTCAGTACCAACCCGTATCGGTTGGTTCATATCCATTCCCTTTTCCTGTACTACCACATGTTTCCCGACAGGGATATGGTTTAGTAAGTCGCAAACCGCTTTCTTGGTACACACCAAAAAGGAGAGGCCCGGATGCTGGTTCCATGGCCCTGGATTAAAGCCAGGCATCCGGTCAGGGGGCATGGGTGTTTCCGGTTGGGACCAAGAGGGGGGCACCCCTTAGAGCGCGCGTATATAAATTTGATCCCATGCTATTCGAGATTGTGATCTCCCCGTCTCAATAGTTTTTCTTGGACGATGTTGAGGGTGATTCCTGGCATTGAAGAGTTGGATGGGTGTGTACTAGATTGCTGTGTTTTCTTCTGAAATACCGTAACGGAACTAGTCCTAGTGACTACGGAAATTCGTCGACTGTGGGAAATTTTTGTACAAACTCTGCAGAGCTCCATATCCTTAAATCATCTTATCTATTTCCAAGTTCCCTGCTAACAGTCATGTGCCAGTTTGGTGACAGATTTCCCGGTGGGACGCATGAGCTCTAAGACCGGTTAAATGTTTATTCTTGTGGATGGACTAACCCGTTTAATTCCATGAGTTGATTATATTTATGATGAGTATATTATTTCCTTATCAGTCAAAAGCCCTTTATGTGGTGTTGCTCAGACGCCCGACTGTGGCATTTCTTTTAAAGCCCTTTATGTGGTGTCGCTCAGACGCCCGACTGTGGCATTTCTTTTAAAGCCCTTTATGTGGTGTCGCTCAGACGCCCGACTGTGGCATTTCTTTTAAAGCCCTTTATGTGGTGTCGCTCAGACGCCCGACTGTGGCATTTCTTTTAAAGCCCTTTATGTGGTGTCGCTCAGACGCCCGACTGTGGCATTTCTTTTAAAGCCCTTTATGTGGTGTCGCTCAGACGCCCGATTGTGGTATTATTATTCCGCATTTTCCGCTCGAGGAGTCTTTCAGACACTCGTTTGGCACCAGTATTATTATTCCGCATTTTCCGCTCGAGGAGTCTTTCAGACACTCGTTTGGCACCAGTATTATTATTCCGCATTTTCCGCTCGAGGAGTCTTTCAGACACTCGTTTGGCACCAGTATTATTATTCCGCATTTTCCGCTCGAGGAGTCTTTCAGACACTCGTTTGGCACCAGTATTATTATTCCGCATTTTCCGCTCGAGGAGTCTTTCAGACACTCGTTTGGCACCAGTATTATTATTCCGCATTTTCCGCTCGAGGAGTCTTTCAGACACTCGTTTGGCACCCAGCATTATCACTTCTAGGTCTGATCGTACTGGTTATTTATCCATGTATTTCATGTTGGCATTTGTTATATCTTACGTCCGTACTGTCTTGCGAGTACTTTCAAAGTACTCACTGGCTTGTTGATTTGGCCAGATGCTGACGAAGGTGATCTCATGGATGAAGAGTTCGATAGCGAATCCGACGCCTAGAGGAGTCCCAGTCAGTCTCGTGCAACCCTGGAGTTGGTCACTGTTTCATATCCGCTTCCGCTACCCTAATAAATTCTTCGAGCTTCACCTCGACGCTCGATGGGATGTTAGTTTGAGAATCCCATAACCACTCCCACTGTGTTACTCCACCTCTACCTTATTTGTGAGTCAGTAGTATGCCACCACTCCCTTGTGTCATTATTCGCCTTTATGTATAATTATTGGCACGCTTGTAATAAATTGTTGAGCACCGTCAGCTCAACCCTGTCATATATTTATGCTACTGGCTTATTGTATCAAAAGTTTGTCTGCCAGTGAGGAGGTTTTATCTCAAACTGGGTTCTAAAGATCGGGTTCTCAATAAATATTTTTATTGGGAAAACCGGTCGTGACAAGCTTGGTATCAGAGCCAGGCTGACTGTAGGAAGCCACTAGGTGCGATCGCTAATCGGTTATGAGCATGATAGAGCTTATTCATGTTTTTACAATAGTAGTCATTTTTCTGACAGTCAGCATATATTTATGATCTGACCATTCAGGATTTTGCCTACTTTTGTAGATGGCTGACCGCAGCTATGAGTCTCAGACCTTCGCCAACGTACCCGATGGGTTCGTCAAGCTTCTCTCCTTCGTCGTTCAGGTCGCGATGGGGCCGTCTGTGCGCCCAGTCGTCACTCTCTGTCAGCACAGAGTCAACGACAGTCTGACTATGCACCAGGCCGCGATGCAGTTCAAGGGAGGGCGTGGTGATCTACGCCGCTTCCGATTCTTGGGGAGAGCCATGCCTTCAGAGAAGCATGCCATCTAGATGGCAGCCCGCGAGGCGATAGCTCGTCTCAGGGATGTCCTTCCCGCGATGAAGACTCGTCGCTACCGCTACCTACCTTGCCATGTGCCCTACACCTGTCACTACGCATTCTCCTGCCACAGAGGAGAACGGGACGAGGCTTTTGAGATGCTTATTGAGTATCTCCGGGCCTTGGAGGCAGCCTTCGACAACTTGGTGGATGACTTTGTGGCCGCCCGCATGGACTCAGTCCACGGTTGTGCCGCCAACAGGAGGGAGCTCCTGCCCACCGCACCGCCACTGACTTTCGTCTCGTCCTCTGCATCCCATGCTCCTGCTCGTCGCCTGCCTACCACCGAGGAGTTCAACCAGGTCATTGCGCCCACTCCAGCGCGCACTGCTCCGCCACTCGCACCAACTCCAATCCGTGTCGTTCCGCCCCTGGCACCCGCTCCATCTACTCGGCGCAGTACTACTCGCATGGAGCCTATCAGCGAGGAGGTAGAGTCCCCGGCTTCGCTACGCCTCATCCTTGGCAGGGCCAAGGACGTCGTCAACATCTCCGACTGAGTACGCATAACCGCCATGCGTTGCATCGCCATGTAAGAGGTTGTGAGAAGTAGCTTGTTTGCGCATCATGTAGGATCTGGAGAAGTGCACTAGCCTAAATAACATGTCAGGATTATGTACGCATATCCTGAGTGATGTATTGTATAATTATCGCCGCATGTAAGATACGTAATGATGCAGTCCTTCTCTATGCGCAAATCGATTTGTTTTCCCTCGAGTATCTTGGTTTTAAAAAAAAAAATTATCTGTCAACCTTGTGCATTATGGGTTTTATCTTTGCAACCCTTCCATTTTTCTTATGGTTTTATAAATTCATCCCCAGAGTGAAAAATGTCTCGTCCTTGGACTCGCTCCATGCCCACTCCACCAGAGGAAGATTATGGCAACCAACCGGACAACAACTTTGCACGAGGGCAGTCAAGTCAACACTATAATACTCAATCAGGCAACAATTTTACTCGAGGTCAGACAAGTCAACAGGACAGTGAAACGGCACTTTCCCAAATGTGCCGCCTTTATGAACAGAGTCAGCAACAACATCGGGAAATGATGAACCAAGTCATTAACATGGGAAATCACCATGGGCAGTATCCGCAGCATTCCAAGCTATCTGAGCTACAGAAGACACGTCCCCCAACATTTTCTCATACTGACAAGCCACTTGAGGCCGAAGACTGGCTTCGCGATATGGAGAGAAAGTTAATTATTGCAAAATGCTCAGACCCAGAAAAGGTACTGTACGCACCGCATTATCTCACGGGAGCTGCCGCATCCTGGTGGGAAAATTTTCTGCACATGCATCCCAACAAAAATAATATAACATGGGATGATTTCAAGGAAGGTTTCCGTGGCGCGCATATTCCTAAGAGTATTATGAAAATCAAGAAAAGAGAGTTCGATGACCTCAAGCAAAGGAACATGACAGTGTCAGATTACAACAGCCAATTTACTCTGTTATCCCGCTACGCCAACGAAGAGCGTATGACTGAAAGCAAGAAAATGGAGAAGTTCCTTGATGGCCTAGCACCCGCGCTTAAATGCCAACTGGTCATACACACTTTCCCAGATTTTAAGACGCTGGTGGATAAAGCCATTACTCTGGAAAATGAAAGACGCAGTTTGGATGATATCCGCAAGCGAAAAAGGGACCAGACTAACCATGCTCGCAATCACCGTAGTAAGACCGATTTTCAGAAGGGTGGGGCGCACAAATCATCATCCAACGTCTCACGCCCAACCAGGAATTTTCATGCTAGGGACAAGGAGTTCACCTATCGCCCAGGTGTTACTTGTTACGCCTGTGGAGAAGAAGGACACTATGCCAAGCAGTGTCCCAAGCCAAGAAGCTCAGCACCAAAGCCGAACAATGGCAACAATAATTCAGCGCCCAAGCGAAACAACTTCAATCCCAACAATAACCACAGGAAAGGTCATCTAAACCACGTGACCAAAGAGGAGGCACAAAATGCTCCAGATATCGTACTCGGTACGTTCCCTGTCAACACAATACCTGCAACGGTTTTGTTTGATTCTGGAGCTTCTCACTCTTTTATTTCGAAAAGTTTTGCTTCGCAAAATAATTTTTCGATGCTTCCTTTGGAGAAATCCATGATCATCAAGTCCCCTGGAATTCAGCAAGTTACTCAGAATTACTGTCAGGATGTGATTATTGAGTTCAAAGGATTGAAGTTTCACGCCAATCTCATTGTGTTGGAAAATAAAGGACTAGATGTCATCCTAGGGATGGACTGGTTAACCACCAACAAAGGTTTCATTGATTGTTTCAATCGGACCGTGATTCTCACACACCACCATGGTAAGACAATAAGAGTATCCGCCAAAGAAAGGGAAATGCCCAGACAACCAAGACTGAACAAGGTGGACATTTCTGAATTAAACAAGGTTCCAGTAGTACATGAATTTCCAGACGTATTTCCCGAAGAGCTACCAGGCATGCCACCCGACCGAGAGATAGAGTTCAGAATTGAGCTAGCACCAGGAACCACCCCCATATACAAGAAACCATACAGAATGGCACCATCCGAGTTGGTTGAACTGAAGAAACAAATAAAGGAATTGCTTGACAAGGGATACATTCGAGCCAGTTCCTCACCATGGGGATCACCAATTTTGTTTGCCAAAAAGAAAGATGGAACACTGCGATTGTGTATTGACTACCGAGCACTCAACATGGTCACAATCAAGAACAAATACCCGATGCCAAGAATAAATGATTTATTCGATCAACTCGCTAAGGCCAAGGTATTCTCAAAAATCGACCTAAGGTCAGGATACCATCAATTAAAAGTACGAACAGAAGATATCCCCAAGACAGCCTTCACCTCCAGATATGGACTGTATGAGTTCACAGTAATGCCTTTTGGATTAACAAATGCCCCTGCATATTTTGTTCACCTCATGAACAAAGTATTTATGAAGTTTATGGACAAGTTCGTTGTGGTATTCATCGACGATATTTTAGTATACTCCAAAACACCAGAAGAACACGCTGAACATCTCAGAATGGTACTAGGAGAACTCAGGAAACACCAATTGTACGCCAAGTTCAGCAAGTGTGAATTTTGGTTAAGGCAAGTAGGCGTTCTAGGCCACGTGCTAACCCAAGACGGGATCGCCGTGGACCCAGAGAAAGTCAAGGCCGTACTTGGCTGGAAGTAACCAGCCAGTGTAACGGACATACGGAGTTTCTTGGGAATGGCAGGATATTACCGCAGATTTATTGAAGGATTCTCCACCATAGCCAAGCCAATGACGCAATTGCTCAAGAAAGATAAGAAATTTGAATGGACAGAAGCCTGTGAGAAAAGTTTCCAAGAGCTAAAACGGAAATTAACAACAGCACCAGTATTGATTGTGCCGGACATACGCAAGAATTTTGAAGTATTTTGTGACGCGTCCAGGAAGGGACTCGGATGCGTATTAATGCAAGAAGGCAAGGTTGTCGCATACGCTTCAAGGCAACTTCGCAAGCATGAGGAAAACTATCCCACTCATGACTTAGAAATGGCAGCAGTTATTCATGCACTCAAGGAATGGAGGCACTTCCTACTTGGAAATCGATGTGAAATATATACGGACCATAAAAGTCTCAAATATATTTTCACACAGCCAGAGCTGAATTTAAGACAACGACGCTGGTTGGAGCTAGTAAAGGATTATGATGTCGGAATCCACTATCATCCTGGAAAAGCAAATGTAGTAGCCGATGCTCTTAGTCGGAACCCCAGCGCCAACCACAACAATCTGCCCAACTTAAGACCCGAATTCCAACAGGAATTTGCCAGACTCAACTTATCGATGATAGCAGAAGGCACCATAACAAACTTGGAGATACAGCCCAACCTTGTGACAAGAATCAAAGAAGCCCAGCCCGGTCACCCCAGCATTGAAGGTATCAAAAGAAAGGTGAGTATGGGCAAGGCCTCGGAATTCATCATAGACGAAGAAGGGACACTATGGTACGGAAACAGACTCTGCGTACCGGACGTAGAAGGCCTCAAACGGCAAATTCTAGCTGAAGCCCACACCGCTCCATATTCGATCCACCCTGGAGGAACCAAGATGTATAAGGATATCCAAGAAGGATTTTGGTGGCATGGTATGAAAAGGGACATAGCCACCTTCATTGCATGCTGCGACTCTTGTCAACGTATAAAGGCCGAACATCAGAGACCAGCTGGACTACTACAACCAAATAAAATACCTGAGTGGAAATGGGATGAAATAGGGATGGATTTCATTGTCGGACTACCTCGATCACGACACGGGAATGATGCCATATGGGTTATCACCGACAGATTGACTAAGGTGGCACATTTCATTCCAGTAAAGACGACCCACACCACTCAGAAGCTTGCCAAAATATATCTCTCTCGCATAGTTTGTCTGCACGGTGTCCCGAAGACTATAATATCCGACAGAGGAACACAGTTCGTCTCAAGATTCTGGGAGCAGTTACAACAGGCTCTAGGAACTCAACTAGCCTTCAGCACGGCATACCACCCTCAGACAGATGGACAAACAGAACAGGTAAACCAGATTTTAGAGGACATGCTGAGAGCATGTGTCCTCACCTACGGAGCCAGTTGGGAAGACAGCCTGCCATACGCCGAGTTCGCGTACAACAACAGTCATCAGGCCAGCCTGCAAATGGCACCATTTGAAGCCTTGTATGGACGAAGATGTCGTACCCCGTTAAATTGGTCAGAGACCGGAGACAGCCGTATCTTCGGCCCAGACGTGCTCAAGGAAGCCGAGGAAAAGGTCCAACTAATCAGAGATCGGCTCAAGACCGCCCAAAGCCGGCAAAAGAGTTATTACGATCAGAAACATCGTGGGGTCAACTTCGAACCCGGTGAATTCGTGTACCTACGGGTGTCACCTATGAGGGGGTTGCAGCGATTCAAAATTAAGGGAAAGCTAGCGCCAAGATTTATCGGGCCATTCGGTATATTGGCACGGAAAGGCGCAGTAGCATACCAACTAGACCTACCTGAGGAACTGTCAGATATTCACAACGTGTTCCACGTATCGCAATTGAGGAAATGTGTAAGCAACCCAGAGAAACAAGTATCCCATGAGAACATAGACGTGCAGCCAGACCTCACTTATCGGGAACACCCAGTAAAGATATTAGAGGAGTCTGAAAGGAGGACCCGACAGAAAACTGTCAAATTTTTCAAAGTTCAGTGGAGTAATCACACCGAAAGTGAAGCAACATGGGAAAGAGAGGACTTTCTCCGAACAGAGCATCCTCACTTATTTAAGGATCAACTGAAATCTCGGGGACGAGATTTTTCCTAAGGGGGTAGGTGTTGTGACACTCCAAAAATTTCATTTGGGTTTTTGCAAAATCCTTGCTGGATTTTCCTTGAAATTTGAGGCTTTCAGTAAAACAACCTTCTTAAAATTTCCTTTTCCTTGACTAGGGTTCTTCTGTTTTCTCCTTCAAGCCCTGGGTTTGACCTTCTTAAAAACTCCTTCTCTCTATTGTTTCCCTTCTCAGATTTTTTTATTGGAGTTTTCTTTTTTAAGAAAAACTCTATGAAAAAGATTTGGGATTTTCATTCTATTGAAAACCATCCATGACCTTGTGCCTTGCCCATGAGGCAATACCACTCCAACATCTTCACCCCTCCTTGTCAACAACTCAAATTCCCTATCCCAACTCATCCAAACAAGTTTTGGATTTTATTTTTATCTCTCAAATATTTTCTGTCAATTATTTTGAGCCTGATGGATTTTCAAAGCAAGTACCCTTTTCCATTTGAGTTTTGACTTCAAACCTACTCTACTGGCTAGTCCTTTGCACCCACAACCCAGAACCATCTTGATCCACTCATCTTCTTTTCAAAATTTTCAACTTACACTCCCTGCAAGTTTGGACCAGATTTGTCAAATTTGGTGAAATTCATATCTACACTTCTCCAAAAATTCCACCAAAAATCAGGCAGCCTACTAGAGCAATGAGAAGTCACTCCACCAAAAATCAGCCCAAGGAAAAATCCCTACATGCCTGGATCATTCTGTCGAACACCTTGCATGCACTGTTCAAACACATTCAGCAATTTCAGTCTTCAGTGTTGATTTCTTCAGATCATCTTCAGTCACGCGCACACAGTGCCCTTGGCACGTTGCTCGCCACCTGGTCTGCGTGTCCAGAGCCCCGCACGCGCGCTTGGCTTCTTCCTGACGTCGGTGGCGCTCTGACCCGACCGCGCCGGCGTGTCCCGCGGCGGCTGAACCGCCGTGGCAGCCAACAGGGAGCAGAACGGCGGCTCAACGCCGTTCCGCGCCGCACAGCCCCGCTGATGGCTCCGCGTGTCCACCTCCACGCCAGCGCACGCATGCAGCACAGCCGTCGTGGCGCGGCACGCACAGAGCGTGCTCTCTGCCGCCGATGGACCCGCGCCGTCCCGTTCCGTCGAGCTCCACCTCAGCAAGCTTAAACCAACGCCGTTGGCTCCAAAATGGACTCCGCGAACCTCCACGACGGTGCTCAACTCCTAAACTCCCCCGACCAAGCACTGCACCACCGTAATCACTCGCCGGAGAACGCCGTTCTCGGCCACCGCCTCGGATCGCCTATAAAAGGAGACCCCGAGCCCTCCCGCGAGCACGCACCACCCCTACACTCCACCAACGCCGTGCCAGGTCACTGGGAGGACCTCGAGGAGGTCTCCTCCCCCGACTCCGGCCACCCCGCTCCGCCTCGGCCTCCAGCTCGATTCGCTCCGGTGAGGCTGTCTCTGGCGCCCAAACTCCGTCCATCTCCCTCTCTAGCTACCAGATTCTTAACCCCCTCCTCAATTTGATCTGTGCAGCTCTCTCCGGCGACCTCCACCCACGCCCGAACCGCCGTCCGCCGGAGCAGGGGCCACCGCCGACGTGGTGCTTCCCTGCAACCACCTCGACCACCATCCAACGCGGAATGGCACCCTGAGCACGGAGGTAACCTCCGATCTCTCTGCCTCGCCGTGGATCGCCGCCGGCGACCACCGCGGCTCTCGGGCGCCAGCGAGCCCGACCCGCCTCTTTTAAATTTTAAACCTGACAGATGGGACCCGCCTGTCAGCTTCTCTGTCTTTTCTATTCGAATCGTTTTCTGAAAACGCCTTCGGGCAAAATACGCTTTCTCCGTTGCGCTTGCGCATTTCCTATCGAACCGTTTTCTGTTTTCTCAGTTAGAACCCTGGAAAGTTTCTGTTTCATTACAGATGAGTCCCTGGGCAAAAACCCTTATAACTTTTTATCAGAAGCATATTTTTGAGTGATTCTTTTTCTGTTCTCTTCAAAATTTTGTCTAGTTTTTTATCAGATTTATTTGAAAAATATTTGCAATACTTTTTCTGCACCTCTCGGTATTCACGTTAGCGCGTATCTTTTCTCTTTACCGTAGATACCGACGGAGGTGACGAGGCCGCAAACTTCACCGAGCTAGGCTCCGACTACTCTGAACCAGGCAAGCATGTTCGAACTTTTGATATGATGAGTGTATTGGCATGGTTGCATGTAAATAGTTTCATGGCATGCGCGGAGCATACCGATGAACCGTTCATTTTGCATTGTTGGAGCAAGTAAGCCCGATGATTTCACACGTCGATGGACGTGAGTATGTAAGGCCATGTGTTGGTATGAAGATGGGTAAGATGGCAGTGTTGTAGCATGCCAGTCTTAGGCCATGCAAGTTATCTTCAGTACCAACCCGTATCGGTTGGTTCATATCCATTCCCTTTTCCTGTACTATCACATGTTTCCCGACAGGGATATGGTTTAGTAAGTCACAAACCGCTTTCTTGGTACACACCAAAAAGGAGAGGCCCGGATGCTGGTTCCATGGCCCTGGATTAAAGCCAGGCATCCGGTCAGGGGGCATGGGTGTTTCCGGTTGGGACCGAGAGGGGGGCACCCCTTAGAGCGCGCGTATATAAATTTGATCCCATGCTATTCGAGATTGTGATCTCCCCATCTCAATAGTTTTTCTTGGACGATGTTGAGGGTGATTCCTGGCATTGAAGAGTTGGATGGGTGTGTACTAGATTGCTGTGTTTTCTTCTGAAATACCGTAACGGAACTAGTCCTAGTGACTACGGAAATTCGTCGACTGTGGGAAATTTTTGTACAAACTCTGCAGAGCTCCATATCCTTAAATCATCTTATCTATTTCCAAGTTCCCTGCTAACAGTCATGTGCCAGTTTGGTGACAGATTTCCCGGTGGGACGCATGAGCTCTAAGACCGGTTAAATGTTTATTCTTGTGGATGGACTAACCCGTTTAATTCCATGAGTTGATTATATTTATGATGAGTATATTATTTCCTTATCAGTCAAAAGCCCTTTATGTGGTGTTGCTCAGCCGCCCGACTGTGGCATTTCTTTTAAAGCCCTTTATGTGGTGTCGCTCAGACGCCCGACTGTGGCATTTCTTTTAAAGCCCTTTATGTGGTGTCGCTCAGACGCCCGACTGTGGCATTTCTTTTAAAGCCCTTTATGTGGTGTCGCTCAGACGCCCGACTGTGGCATTTCTTTTAAAGCCCTTTATGTGGTGTCGCTCAGACGCCCGACTGTGGCATTTCTTTTAAAGCCCTTTATGTGGTGTCGCTCAGACGCCCGACTGTGGCATTTCTTTTAAAGCCCTTTATGTGGTGTCGCTCAGACGCCCGATTGTGGTATTATTATTCCGCATTTTCCGCTCGAGGAGTCTTTCAGACACTCGTTTGGCACCAGTATTATTATTCCGCATTTTCCGCTCGAGGAGTCTTTCAGACACTCGTTTGGCACCAGTATTATTATTCCGCATTTTCCGCTCGAGGAGTCTTTCAGACACTCGTTTGGCACCAGTATTATTATTCCGCATTTTCCGCTCGAGGAGTCTTTCAGACACTCGTTTGGCACCAGTATTATTATTCCGCATTTTCCGCTCGAGGAGTCTTTCAGACACTCGTTTGGCACCCAGCATTATCACTTCTAGGTCTGATCATACTGGTTATTTATCCATGTATTTCATGTTGGCATTTGTTATATCTTACGTCCGTACTGTCTTGCGAGTACTTTCAAAGTACTCACTGGCTTGTTGATTTGGCCAGATGCTGACGAAGGTGATCTCATGGATGAAGAGTTCGATAGCGAATCCGACGCCTAGAGGAGTCCCAGTCAGTCTCGTGCAACCCTGGAGTTGGTCACTGTTTCATATCCGCTTCCGCTACCCTAATAAATTCTTCGAGCTTCACCTCGACGCTCGATGGGATGTTAGTTTGAGAATCCCATAACCACTCCCACTGTGTTACTCCACCTCTACCTTATTTGCGAGTCAGTAGTATGCCACCACTCCCTTGTGTCATTATTCGCCTTTATGTATAATTATTGGCACGCTTGTAATAAATTGTTGAGCACCGTCAGCTCAACCCTGTCATATATTTATGCTACTGGCTTATTGTATCAAAAGTTTGTCTGCCAGTGAGGAGGTTTTATCTCAAACTGGGTTCTAAAGATTGGGTTCTCAATAAATATTTTTATTGGGAAAACCGGTCGTGACACTTTAAGAGAGGAAAGAGGATAGTTGGATTCTCAATTTTCCGACACAAACACTTTATCAAGTATCGATCTAGTCAGGGAGAGTTGAGGGATCAGTCATTCTTCCTCTTCTTCTTCTAAGTAATTAACTTCTCTCTTCCATTAATGCATGATCTACTAAATAATTACTCACTCCTCCACATACCCTGACGGTGCAAAATACCATCAGATGCCTCGGTAGGGGTCCAAGCGTACCTGGAAGTCCTGGATTGGAGGTCGCACAAGGGGTTTATCCAGGTTCCAGCTGTTGGGGAACGTTGCATGGAAAACAAAAATTTTCTACGCACACGCAAGATCTATCCATGGAGATGCATAGCAACAAGAGGGGAGTATGTCTATATACCTTCGTAGACCGTTAAGCGGAAGTGTTTATTAACGCAGTTGATGTAATCAAACTTCTTCGTGATCCAATCGATCAGTACCGAACGTACGACACCTCCGCGTTCAGGACACGTTCAGCTCGATGACGTCCGCACCTTCTTGATCCAGCAAGACGGGCGAAGTAGTAGATGAGTTCCGGTAGCACGACAATGTGGTGACGGTGATGGTGAAATCGTTCCCACAGGGCTTCGTCGGGCACTGCGGAAAACTAGACGGAGGACTAAATTGTGGAGAGGGGCGCCGCACACGGCTAAGAGATTGTCGTGGTTATGTGTGGCGCCCCTCCCTCATATATATAAGTGGGGGAGGGGAGGCAGCTAGAGGCATGCCAAGGGTGTCCGCATGCCCCCTTGGGCTCCTGCCCTGTGCTGCTCCACCCTTACCTTGTTTGCAGAAGGGGGAAGGAAAGGGGAGGAGAGGGAAGGAAGGGGGAGGCCAAATCCCCCTTTCCTTCTCTCCCCAAGGGCTGCGCGGCCTTAGGGGGTGCGTGCCAGCCCCTTGTGGGTTGGTGTGTTCCCCCTTTGGCCCATATGGCCCATTAACCTCCCGGGGTTTCCCGAAATCCCTTTCGGTGATCTGATGACTACCCGGTACCTTCCGAAACTCTTTCGGTGTCCAAATTGTTGGGGAACGTAGTAATTCAAAAAATTTACCTACGATCACGCAAGATCTATCTAGGAGATGCATAGCAACAAGCGGGGAGAGTGTGTCCACGTACCCTCATAGACCGAAAGCGGAAGCATTTAGTAACGCGGTTGATGTAGTCGAACATCTTCGAGATCCAACCGATCCAAGCACCGAACGTACGACACCTCCGTGTTCAATGACGTCCCTCGAGCTCTTGATCTAGTTGAGGACGAGGGAGAGTTCTGTCAGCACGACGGCGTGGCGATGGTGGTGATGAAGTTATCGGCGCAGGGCTTCGCCTAAGCACTACGATGATATGACCGAGGTGTTAACTGTGGAGGGGGGCTCCGCACACGGCTAGGAACAATTGATGTGTGTTCTAGGGGTTCCCTCCCCATGTATATAAAGGAGGGAGAGGGAGGGGGAGGGGAAGGAAGTAGGAGTCCTACTTCATACTTTCCTTTTCCTCCTCTCCTTTCCCTTTCTCCCCACGTGGCTGGCCCTATAGGGGGCGCACCAGCCCCTTGTGGGCTGGTGTGTTCCCTTACTTGGCCCATTATGCCTATATCTTTGCCGGGGGTTGCCCGGAACCCCTTCCGTTGAACCGGTATCACCCGGAACACTTCTGGTGTCCAAATACCATCGTCCTATATATGAATCTTTACCTCTCGACCATTTTGAGACTCCTCGTCATGTCCGTGATCTCAACCGGGACTCCAAACAAACTTCGCTCATCAAATCACATAACTCATAATACAAATCGTCATCGAACTTTAAGCGTGCGGACCCTACGTGTTCGAGAACTATGTAGACATGACCGAGACACATCTCCAATCAATAACCAATAGCGAAACCTGGATGCTCATATTGGATCCTACATATTCTACGAAGATCTTTATCGGTCAAACCGCATAACAACATACATTGTTCCCTTTGTCATCGGTGTGTTACTTGCCCGAGATTTGATCGTCGGTATCATCATACCTAGTTCAATCTCATTACTGGCAAGTCTCTTTACTTGTTCCATAATGCATCATCCCATGACTAACTCATTAGTCACATTGCTTGCAAGGCTTATAGTGATGCGCATTACCGAGAGGGCCCAGAGATACCTCTCCGATACACGAAGTGACAAATCCTAATCTCGATCTATGCCAACCCAACAAACACCTTCGGAGACATCTGTAGAGCATCTTTATAATTACCCAGTTACGTTGTGACGTTTGATAGCACACAAGGTGTTCCTCCGGTATTCGTGAGTTGCATAATCTCATAGTTAGAGGAACATGTATAAGTCATGATGAAAGCAATAGCAATAAAACTAAATGATCGTTATGCTAAGCTAACAGATGGGTCTTGTCCATCACATCATTCTCTAATGATGTGATCCCGTTCATCAAATGACAACACATGTCTATGGTCAGGAAACATAACCATCTTTGATTAATGAGCTAGTCAAGTAGAGGCATACTAGGGACACTCTGTTTTATCAATGTATTCACACACGTACTAAGTTTTCGGTTAATACAATTTGAGCATGAATAATAAACATTTATCATGATATAAGGAAATATAAATAGCAACTTTATTATTGCCTCTAGGGCATATTTCCTTCAGTCTCCCACTTGCACTAGAGTCAATAATCTAGCTCACATCGCCATGTGATTTAACACCAATATATAGTTCACATCACCATGTGATTAGTTCATATCGCCATGTGACTAATACCCAAAGGGTTTTACTAGAGTCAGTAATCTAGTTCACACCGCTATGTGATCAATACCCAAAGAGTACTAAGGTGTGACCATGTTTTGTTTGTGAGAGAAGCTTAGTCAATGGGCCTGTCACATTCAGAGTCGTATGTATTTTGCAAATTTTCTATGTCTACAATGCTCTGCATGGAGCTACTCTAGCTAATTGCTCCCACTTTCAATATGTATCTAGTTTGAGACTCAGATTCATCCGGATCGGTGTAAAAGCTTGCATTAGTGTAACTGTTTACGACGAACTCTTTATCACTTCCATAACCAAGAAATATCTCCTTAGTCTTCTAATGATAATTTTGACCGCTGTCAAGTGATCCACTCCTGGTCAATATCGTACCCCCTTGCCAAACTCATGGCAAGGTACACAATAGGTTTGCTACACAACATAACATATTTATAGAACCTATGGCTGAGGCATAGGGAATGACTTTCATTCTCTTTCTATTTTCTGGTGTGGTCATGTTTTGAGTCTTACTCAACTTTACACCTTGTAATACACACAAGAACTCCTTCTTCGACTGTTCCATTTTGAACTACTTCAAAATCTTGTCAAGGTATGCACTTATTGAAAAATCTTATCAAGCGTTTTGATCTATCTCTATAGATCTTGATGCCCAATATGTAAGCAGCTTCACCGAGGTCATTCTTTGAAAAACTCCTTTCAAACACTCCTTTATGCTTTCCAGAAAATTCTACATCATTTCCGATCAACAATATGTCATTCACATATACTTATCAGAAATGTTGTAGTGCTCCCACTCACTTTCTTGTAAATACAGGCTTCACCGCAAGTCTATATAAAACTATATGCTTTGATGCACTTACCAAAGCCTATATTCCAACTCCGAGATGCTTGCACCAGTCTATAGATGGATCGCTGGAGCTTGCACATTTTGTTAGCACCTTTAGGATTGACAAAACCTTCTGGTTGTATCATATACAACTATTCTTTAATAAATCCATTAAGGAATGCAGTTTTGATATCCATTTGTCAGATTTCAGAAAATGTGGCAATTGCTAACATGATTCGGACAGACTTTAATCATCGATACGAGTGAGAAAATCTCATCGTAGTCAACATCTTGAATTTGTCAAAAACCCATTTCGACAAGTTGAGTTTGTAGATAGTAACACTACTATCAACGTCCGTCTTCCTTTGAAGATCCATTTATTCTCAACGGCTTTCTCATCATCGGGCTAGTCCACCAAAGCCCACACTTTGTTCTCATACATGGACTCTATCCCAGATTTCATGGCCTCAAGCCATCTGTCAAAATCTGGGCTCATCATCGCTTCCTCATAGTTCGTAGGTTCATCATGGTCTAGCAACATGACTTCCAGAACGGGATTACCATACCACTCTGGTGCGGATCGTACTCTGGTTGACCTACGAGGTTCGGTAGTAACTTGATCTGAAGTTTCATGATCATTATCATTAACTTCCTCACTAAATGGTGTAGGCATCACTGGAACTGATTTTAGTGATGAGCTACTTTTCAATTCGATAGAAGGTACAATTACCTCATCAAGTTCTACTTTCCTCCCACTCACTTCTTTCGAGAGAAACTCCTTCTCTAGAAAGGATCAACTCTTAGCAACAAAGATCTTGCCTTCGGATCTGTGATAGAAGGTGTACCCAATAGTTTCTTCTGGGTATCCTATGAAGACGCACTTATCCAATTTGGGTTTGAGCTTATCAGGCTAAAACGTTTTCACATAAGCATCGCAACCCCAAACTTTAAGAAATGACATCTTAGGTTTCTTGCTAAACCAAAGTTCATATAGTGTCGTCTCAACGGATTTAGATGGTGCCCTATTTAACGTGAATACAGCTATCTCTAATGCATAAACCCAAAATCATAGTGGTAAATCGGTAAGAGACATCATAGATCGCACCATATATAATAAAGTACGGTTACAACGTTCAGACACACCATTACACTGTGGTGTTCTAGGTGGCATGAGTTGCGAAACTATTCCGCATTATTTCAAATGAAGACCAAACTCGTAACTCAAATATTCCCCTCCACGATCAGATCTTCGAAACTTTATTTTCTTGTTACGATGATTTTCCACTTCACTCTGAATTTTTTTTGAACTTTTCAAATGTTTCAGACTTTTGTTTCATTAAGTAGATATACCCGTATCTGCTCAAATAATCCGTGAAGGTCAGAAAATAACGATACCCGCCGCGAGCCTCAACACTCATCAGACCGCATACATCGGTATGTATTATTTCCAATAAGTCAGTGGCTCGCTCCATTGTTCTGGAGAACGAAGTCTTAGTCATCTTGCCCATGAGGCATGGTTCGCAAGCATCAAGTAATTCATAATCAAGTGATTCCAAAAGCCCACCATCATGGAGTTTCTTCATGCGCTTTACACCAATATGACCTAAACGGCAGTGCCACAAATAAGTTGCACTATCATTATTAACCTTGCATCTTTTGGCTTCAATATTATGAATATGTGTATCACTACAATCGAGATTGAATAAACCATTCACCTTGGGTGTATGACCACATAAGGTTTTATTCATGTAAACAGAATAACAATTATTCTTTGACTTAAATGAATAACCATATTGCAATAAACATGATCCAATCATATTATGCTCAACACAAACACCCAATAACATTTATTTTAGGTTCAGCACTAATCCCGAAGGTAAAGGGAGTGTGCGATGGTGATCTTATCAACCTTGGAATCACTTCCAACACACATCGTCACCTTGCCCTCGACTAGTCTCTGTTCATTTTATAACTCCTGTTTCAAGTTACTAAACATGGCAACTAAACCAATATCAAATACCCAGGGGCTACTATGAATACTAGTAAAGTACACATTAATAACATGTATATCATATATACTTTTGTTCACTTTGCCATCCTTCTTATTCGCCTAGTATTTGGGGCAGTTCCGCTTCCAGTGACCATTTCCTTTGCAGTAGAAGCACTCTGTTTCAGGCTTGGGTCTCGCTTTGGGCTTCTTCATGGGAGTGGAAACTTGCTTGTCATTCTTCTTGAAGTTCCCTTTCTTTCCGTTGCCCTTTTACTTGAAACTAGTGGTCTTGTCAACCAACAACACTTGATGCTTTTCTTGATTTCTACCTTTGTCGATTTCAGCATCGCGAAGAGCTAGGGGAATCATTTTCGTCATCCCTTGCATATTATAGTTCATCACGAAGTTCCAGTAACTTGGTGATAGTGACAAGAGAACTCTGTCAATCACTATCTTATCTGGAAGATTAACTCCCACTTGATTCAAGCGATGGTAGTACTCAAACATTCTGAGCACATGCTCACTGGTTGAGCTATTCTCCTCCATCTGGTAGGCAAAAAATACTTGTCAGAGGTCTCATACCTCTCGACTCGGGCATGAGTCTAAAATACCAATTTCGACTCTTGGAACATGTCATATGCTCCATGGCGTTTCAAAACATTTTTGAAGTCCCGGTTCTAAGCCGTAAAGCATGGTGCACTAAACTATCAAGTAGTCATCATACCAAGCTTGTCAAATGTTCATAACGCGTCTGCATCTACTCCTGCAATAGTTCTGTCACCTAGCGGTGCATCAAGGACATAATTCTTCTATGCAGCAATAAGGATAATCCTCAGACCACGGACCTAGTCCGCATCATTGCTACTATCAACTTTCAACTTAGTTTTCTCTAGGAACATTCATAAATAAAACGGGGAAGCTATACGCGAGCAATTGATCTACAATATAGATATGCAAATACTATCAGGACTAAGTTCAAGATAAATTTAAGTTCAATTAATCATATTACTTAAGAACTCCCACTTATATAGACATCCCTCTAGTCATCTAAATGATCACGTGATCCATATCAACTAGACCATGTCCGATCATCACGTGAGATGGAGTAGCGTTCAATGGTGAACATCACTATGTTGATCATATCTACTATATGATTCACGTTCGACCTTTCGGTCTCAATGTTCCGAGGCCATATCTGCATATGCTAGGCTCGTCAAGTTTAACGCGAGTATTCTGCATGTGCAAAACTGGCTTGCACCCATTGTATGTGAACGTAGAGCTTATCACACCCGATCATCATGTGGTGTCTCAGCACGAAGAACTGCCGCAATGGTGCATACTCAGGGAGAACACTTATACCTGGAAATTTTAGTAAGGGATCATCTCATAATGCTACCGTCGTACTAAGAAAAATAAGATGCATAAAAGATAAACATCACATGCAATCAAAATATGTGACATGATATGGCCATCATCATCTTGTGCCTTTGATCTCCATCTCCCAAGTACCGTCATGATCTCCGTCATCGGCATGACACCATGATCTCCATCATCTTGATCTTTATCAATGTGTCGTAACATGGTCGTCTCGCCAACTATTGCTTTTGCAACTATTGCTTTCGCATAACGATAAAGTAAAGCAATTATATGGCGCTTGCATCTTATGCAATAAAGAGACAACCATAAGGCTCCTGCTATTTGCCGATAATCTTAACAAAACATGATCATCTCATACAACAATTTATATCTCATCACGTCTTGACCATATCACATCAGAACATGCCCTGCAAAAACAAGTTAGACGTCCTCTACTTTTTTGTTGCAAGTTTTACGTGGCTGCTACGGGCTTCTAGCAAGAACCGTTCTTACCTACGCATCAAAACCACAATGATTTTTCGTCAAGTGTTCTCTTTTAACCTTTAACAAGGACCGGGCGTAGTCAAACTTGATTCAACTAAAGTTGGAGAAACAGACACCCGCCAGCCACCTGTGCGCAAAGCACGTCGGTAGAACCACTCTCATGAACGTGGTCATGTAATGTCGGTCCGGGACGCTTCATCCAACAATACCGATGAATGAAAGTAAGACGTTGCTGGTAAGCAGTATGACTATTATCGCCCACAACTCTTTGTGTTCTACTCATGCATATAACATCTACGCATAGACCTGGCTCTAATACCACTGTTGGGGAACATAGTAATTCAAAAAATTTACCTATGATCATGCAAGATGTATCTAGGAGATGCATAGCAACAGGCGGGGAGAGTGTGTCCATGTACCCTCGTAGACCGAAAGCGGAAGCATTTAGTAACACGGTTGGTGTAGTCGAACGTCTTCGCGATCCAACCGATCCAAGCACCGAACGTAAGACACCTCCGTGTTCAGCACACGTTCAGCAGGATGACGTTCCTCGAGCTCTAGATCCAGTTGAGGACGAGGGAGAGTTCCATTAGCACGACAGCGTGGCGACGATGATGATGAAGTTACCGGCGCAGGGCTTCGCCTAAGCACTACAACGATATGACGGAGGTGTTAACTGTGGACGGGACGCCGCACACGGTTAGGAATAATTGATGTGTGTTCTAGGGGTGCCCTCCCCACGTATATAAAGGAGGGAGAGGGAGGGAGGCACCCTAGAGCGCGCCCAAGTAGGATGAATCCTACTTGGTTCCCTAGTCCAATTCGGCCCCCCTTACCATATTTGGACAAGGGGGAAGGAAGGAGGGGGGAGGGGAAGGAAGTAGGAGTCCTGCTTTATACTTTCCTTTTCCTAGTCTCCTTTCCCTTTCTCCCCACGTGGCTGGCCCTATAGGGGCGCACCAGCCCCTTTTGAGCTGGTGTGTTCCCTTGCTTGGCCTATTAAGCCTATATCTTTGCCGAGGGTTTACCCAGAAGCCATTCCGATGACCCGGTATCACCCGGAACACGTCCGGTGTCCAAATACCATCATCCTATATATGAATCTTTACCTCTTGACCATTTTGAGACTCCTCGTCATGTCCGTGATCTCATCCGGGACTCCGAACAAACTTCGGTCATCAAATCACAAACTCTTAATACAAATCGTCATCAAACGTTAAGCGTGCGGACCCTACGGGTTCGAGAACTATGTAGACATGATTGAGACAGATCTCCGGTCAATAATCAATAGCGGAACCTGGATGCTCATATTGGCTCCTACATATTCTACGAAGATCTTTATCAGTCAAACCGCATAACAACATACGTTGTTCCCTTTGTCATCGGTATGTTACTTGCCCAAGACTCGATCGTCGGTATCATCATACCTAGTTCAATCTCGTTACCGACAAGTCTCTTTACTCATTCCGTAATGCATCATCCCATGACTAACTCATTAATCACATTGCTTGCAAGGCTTATAGTGATGTGCATTACCGAGAGGGACCAGAGATACCTCTCCGATACACGGAGTGACAAATCCTAATCTCGATCTATGCCAACCCAACAAACACCTTCGGAGACATCTGTAGAGCATCTTTATAATCACCCAGTTATGTTGTGACGTTTATAGCACACAAGGTGTTCCTCCGGTATTCATGAGTTGCATAATCTCATAGTCAGAGGAACATGTATAAGTCATGAGGAAAGCAATAGCAATAAAACTAAACGATCATTATGCTAAACTAACAGATGGGTCTTGTCCATCACATCATTCTCTAATGATGTGATCCCGTTCATAAAATGACAACACATGTCTATGGTCAGGAAACATAACCATCTTTGATTAACGAGCTAGTCAAGTAGAGGCATACTGGGGACACTCTGTTTTGTCTATGTATTCACACATGTACTAAGTTTCCGGTTAATACAATTCTAGCATGAATAATAAACATTTATCATGATATAAGGAAATATAAATAACAACTTTATTATTGCCTCTAGGGCATATTTCCTTCACAAATAGCATCGTCCTATATATCAGTCTTTACCTCCGGACCATTCCCGAGCTCCTTGTCATGTCCGTGATCTCATTCGGGACTCCGAACAACATTCGGTCACCAAATCACATAACTCATATAATACTATATCGTCAACAAACGTTAAGCGTGCGGACCCTACGACTTCGAGAGCTATGTAGACCTGACCGAGACACCTCTCCGGTCAATAACCAATAGCGGAACCTAGATGACCATATTGGTCCCTACTTATTCTACGAAGATCTTTATCGGTCAAACCTTATGACAACATACGTAATTCCCTTTGTCTGCCAGTATGTTACTTGCCCGAGATTCGATCGTCAGTATCTTCATACCTAGTTCAATCTCGTTACTGTCAAGTCTCTTTACTCGTTCTGTAATACATCATCTCGTAATTAACTCCTTAGTCACTTTTCTTGCAAGCTTCTTGCGATGTGTATTACTGAGAGGGCCCAGAGATACCTCTCCGATACATGGACTGAAAAATCCTAATCTTGATCCATGCCAACTCAACAGACACCTTCGGAGATACCTGTAGAGCATCTTTATGATCACCCAGTTACGTTGTGACGTTTGGTAGCACACAAGGTATTCCTCTGGTATCTGGGAGTTGTATGATCTCATAGTCGAAGGAATATGTATTTGACATTAAGGAAGCAATAGCAATAAACTAAACGATCATATGCTAAGCTAACGGATGGGTCTTGTCACACATCATTCTCCTAATGATGTGATCCCGTTATCTATGTTTAGGAAACCTTAACCATCCTTTGATCAACAAGCTAGTCAAGTAGAGGCTCACTAGGGACACGGTATTTGTTTATCTATCCACACATGTATCTAAGTTTCCGATCAATACAATTCTAGCATGAATAAGGAAATATAATAATAACAACTTTATTATTGCCTCTAGGGCATATTTCCATGAGTCTCCCACTTGCACTAGAGTTAATAATCTGGATTACATTGTAATGAATCTAACACCCATGGACTCTTGGTGTTGACCATGTTTTGCTCGCGAAAGAGGCTTAGTCAACGGGCCTTCTATATTCAGATCCATATGTATTTTGCAAATCTCTATGTCTCCATACTTGACTTTTTCAAGAATGGAGTTGAAGCGTCTCTTGATGTGTTTGGTTCTCTTGTGAAACCTGGATTCCTTCGCTAAGGCAATTGCTCTAGTGTTGTTACAAAAGATTTTCATTGGACCTGGGTATTACACCCAGATCGGATATGATCTCCTTCATCCAGACTCCTTCATGTGTTGCTTCTGAAGCAGCTATGTACTCTGCTTCACATGTAGATCCTGCCACGACGCTATGCTTGGAACTGCACCAACTGACAGCTCCACCATTCAATATAAATACGTATCCGGTTTGTGACTTAGAGTCACCCGTATCAGTGTCGAAGCTAGCATCGATGTAACCATTTACGACGAGATCTTCGTCACCTCCATAAATGAGAATCATATCCTTGGTCCTTTTCAGGTACTTCAGGATGTTCTTGACCACTGTCCAGTGATCCACTCCTGGATTAGTTTGGTATCTCCCCGCCAAACTTATGGCAAGGCACACATCAGGTCTGGTACACATCATAGCATACATGATAGAACCTATGGCTAAGGCATAGGGAATGACTTTCATTTTCTCTCTATCTTCTGCAGTGGTCGGGCTTTGAGTCTGACTCAATTTCACACCTTGTAACACAGGAAAGAACCCTTTCTTTGATTGATCCATTTTTAACTTCTTCAAAACTTTGTCAAGGTATGTGCTTTGTGAAAGTCCTATTAAGCGTCTCGATCTATCCCTATAGATCTTGACACCCAATATATAAGCAGCTTCACTGAGGTCTTTCATTGAAAAATTCTTATTCAAGTATCCTTTTATGCTATCCAGAAATTCTATATCATTTCCAATGAACAATATGTCATCCACATATAATATCAGAAATGCTATAGAGCTCCCACTCACTTACTTGTATATAGAGGCTTCACCATAAGTCTGTATAAAACCATATGCTTTGATCACCTCATCAAAGCTATATTCCAACTCCGAGATGCTTGCACTAGTCCATATATGGATTGCTGGAGCTTGCACACTTTGTTAGCACCTTTAGGATCGACAAAACCTTCTGGTTGCATCATATACAACTCTTCTTTAAGAAATCCATTAAGGAACGCAGTTTTGACGTCTAATTGCCAGATTTCATAATTATAAAATGCGGCAATTGCTAACATGATTCGGACTGACTTAAGCATCGCTACAAGTGAGAAAGTCTCATCGTAGTCAACCCCTTGAACTCGTCGAAAACCTTTTGCAACAAGCCGAGCTTTGTTAATGGCTTGCCGATCATCGGGCAAGTCCACCAAAGTTCTCAATGGCATGGATCCTATCTCAGATTTCATGGCCTCAAGCCATTTATCGGAATCTAGGCTCATCATAGCTTCTTCATAGTTCGTAGGTTCGCCATGGTCTAATAACATGACTTCCGACAAGATTACCGTACCACAGTGGTGCGGAACGTGCTCTGGTCGACCTACGAGGTCCATTAGTAACTTGATCCAAAGTTTCATGATCATCATGATTAGCTTCCTCTCCATTTGGTGTACGCATCATGGGAATGGTTTTTCTCTGATGTGCTAATTTCCAATTCGGGAGAAGGTATAATTACCTCATCAAGTTCTACTTTCCTCCCACTCACTTCTTTAAAGAGAAACCCCTTCTCTAGAAAGGATCCATTCTTGGCAACAAAAATCTTGCCTTCAGATATGTGGTAGAAGGTGTACCCAATTGTTTCCTTAGGGTATCCTATGAAGGCGCACTTCTCCAATTTGGGTTCAAGCTTATCAGGCTGAAGCCTTTTGACATAAGTGTCGCATCCCCAAACCTTAAGAAACGATAGCTTAGGTTTCTTGCCAAACCATAGTTCATACAGTGTCGTCTCAATGGATTTAGACGGTGCCCTATATAACATGAATGCCGCTATCTCTAATGTATAACCCCAAAACGATAGTGGTAAATTGGTAAGAGACATCATAGAACATACCATATCTAATACATTACGGCTATGACGTCCGAACACACCATTACGTTGTGGTGTTCCAGGTGGTGCGAGTTGTGAAACAATTCTACATTGTTTTAAATGAATTCCAAACTCGTAACTCAAATATCCGCCTCCGTGATCAGATGGTAGAAACTTTATTTTCTTGTTACGACGATTTTCTACTTCACTATGATATTCTTTTAACTTTTCAAATGTTTCAGACTTGTGTTTCATCAAGTAGATATATCCATACCTACTCAAATCATATGTGAAAGTCAGAAAATAATGATACTCGCCGCGTGCCTCAACACTCATCGGACCGCGTACATCGGTATGTATTATTTCGAGTAAGTCATTAGCTTGCTCCATTGTTCCGGAGAATGGAGTTTTAGTCATCTTGCCCACGAGGCATGGTTCGCAAGTATCAAATGATTCATAATCAAGTGATTCCAAAAGTCCATCGGCATGGATTTTCTTCATGCGCTTTACACCAATAGGACCTAAACGACAGTGCCACAAGTATGTTGCACTATCATTATCAACTTTGCATCTTTTGGCATCAATATTATAAATATGTGTATCACTACGATCGAGATTCAACAAGAATAGACCATTCATCAAGGGTGCATGACCATAAAATATGTTACTCGTATAAATAGAACAACCATTATTCTCCGATTTAAATGAATAACCGTCTCGCAATAAACAAGATCTAGATATAATGTTCATGCTCAACGCTGGCACTAAATAACAATTATTGAGGTCTAAAACTAATCCCGAAGGTAGATGTAGAGGTAGCATGCCGACGGCGATCACATCAACCTTGGATCCATTCCCGACGCGCATCGTCACCTTGTCCTTAGCCAATCTTCGTTTATTCCTTAGCTCCTATTTCGAGTTACTAATATGAGCAACCGAACCGGTATCAAATACCCAGGCGCTACTACGAGCATTAGTAAGGTACACATCGATAACATGTATGTCAAATATACCTTTGTTCACTTTGCTATCCTTCTTATCCGTCAAGTATTTGGGGCAGTTCCGCTTCCAGTGACCATTTCCTGTGCAGTAGAAGCACTCAGTTTTAGGCTTGGGTCCAGCTTTGGGCTTCTTCATGTGAGCGGCAACTTGCTTGCCATTCTTCTTGAAGTTCCTTTTCTTCCCCTTGCCCTTTTTCTTGAAACTAGTGGTCTTGTTAACCATCAACACTTGATGCTCCTTCTTGATTTCTACCGCCACGGCCTTTAGCATTGCGAAGAGCTCGGGAATCATTTTCATCATCCCTTGCATATTATAGTTCATCACGAAGCCTTTATAGCTTGGTGGCAGTGACTGAAGAACTCTGTCAATAACAAGCTCAACTGGAAGATCAATCCCCAGCCGAGTCAAGCAGTTACGATACCCAGACATCTTGAGTATGTGTTCACTGACAAAACTGCTCTCCTCCATTTTACAACTATAGAAGTTGTTGGAGACTTCATATCTCTCAACTCGGGCATTAGCTTGAAATATCAACTTCGGCTCTTGGAACATCTCATATGCTCTATGACGTTCAAAACATCTTTGAAGTCCCGGTTCTAGGCCGTAAAGCATGGCACACTGAACTATCGAGTAGTCATCAGATCGAGTCTGCCAGACGTTAATAACATCTGCAGTAGCTCCTCCAGTAGGTCTGTCATCTAGCGGTGCATCAAGGACATAATTCTTCTGTGCAACAATGAGGATAATTCTGAAGTTACGTACCCAGTCCGTGTAGTTGCTACCATCATCTTTCAACTCAGCTTTCTCTAGGAATGCATTAAAATTTAGGGGAACGGTAGCACGGACCACGATCTACAACATAGATATGCAAAAACTATTAAGATTAAGTTCATGATAAATTAAGTTCAATTAATCAAATTACTAATGAACTCCCACTTACATAAACATCGCTCAAGTTATCTAAGTGATACATGATCCAAATCAACTAACCCATGTCCGATCATCACGTGGGATTCAGTAGCCATCTATGGTGAACATCTCTATGTTGATCATATCTACTATATGACTCACGTTCGACCTTTCGGTGTCCAGTGTTTCGATACCATGTTTAACCCAAGTATTTTGCATATGCAAAACTGTCTTACACCTGCTGTATGTGAACGTAGAGTCTATCACACCCGGTCATCACGAGGTGCTTCAAAACGACAAACTTTGGCAACGGTGCATACCCGAGGGGAACACTTTTATCTTGAAATTTACTGAAGGGATCATCTTATAATGCTACCGCCGTTCAAAGCAAAATAAGATGCATAAAGAATAAACATCTCATGCAATCAAAATATGCGACATGATATGGCCATCATCATCTTGTGCTTTTGATCTCCATCTCCAAACCATCGTCAGGGTCTCCATCATCACCGGCTCAACACCTTGATCTTCGCCGTTGCGTCGGGGTCGTCTCGCCAACTATTGCTTCTACAACTATTGCTAACGCATAGCGATAAAGTAAAGTAATTACATGGTGCTTGCATTTCATACAATAATTAAGTGACAACCCTAAGGCTCCTGCCGGTTGTCGATATTACAAAACATGATCATCTCACACAACAATGTATATCACATCACGTCTTGACCATATCGCATCACAACATGCCCTTCAAAAACAAGTTAGAAGTCCTCTATTTTTTTGTCAAGTTTTACGTGGCTGCTACAGGCTTCTAGCAAGAATTGTTCTTAACTACACAAAAACCACAACGGTGATTATCAAGTTTGTTGTTTTAACCTTCTTCAAGGACCGGCCATAGTCAAATTTGATTGAACTAAAGTAGGAGAACAGACACCCGCCAGCCACCTTTATGCAAAACAAGTTGCATGTGAGTCGGTGGAACCGGTCTCATGTGCGTGGACATGTAAGGTTGGTCCGGGCCGCTTCATCCCATAATGCCACCGAATCAAAATAAGACATTGGTGGTAAGCAGTATGAGTATCACCGCCCACAACTCCTTTATGTTCTACTCGTGCATATCATCTACGCATAGACTTGGCTCGGATGCCACTGTTGGGGAACATTGCATGGAAAACAAAAAATGTCTACGCACACGCAAAATCTATCCATGGAGATGCATAGCAACGAGAGGGGAGAGTATGTCTACATACCCTCGTAAACCATAAAGCGGAAGCGTTTATTAACGCGGTTGATGTAGTCGAACTTCTTCGCGATCCAACCGATCAAGTACCGAACGTACGACACCTCTGCATTTAGTTCGACGATGACCTCGCCTTCTTGATACAGCAAGACAGGTGAAGTAGTAGGTGAGTTCCGGCAGCACGATGGTGTGGTGACGGTGATGGTGAACTCACTCCCGTAGGCTTCGCCAGGCACTTCGGAAAACTAGACGGAGGACTAAACCGTGGAGAGGGGCGCCGCACATGGCTAAGAGATTATCGTGGTTGGCACCCTCTCCCTCATATATATATATATACAGGTGGGCGGGAGGGGAGGCAGCCAGGGGCGCATTGATACGTCTCCAACGTATCTATAAATTTTGATTGTTCCATGTTATTATATTATCTGTTTTGGATGTTTTATATGCATTAATATGCTTTTTTATATTATTTCGGGGACTAACCTATTAACCTAGAGCCCAATGCTAGTTTCAGTTTTTTCCGTGTTTTTGAGTTTTGCATAAAAGGAATACCAAACAGAGTCCAAACGGAATGAAACCTTCGCGATGATTTTTCTTGGACCAAAAGGCAACCAGGAGACTTGGAGATGAAGTCAGAGGAGCCACGAGGCGGCTACAAGGACGGAGGGCGCGCCCCCAACCTTGTGGGCCCCCCATGACCTTCCTGACCTAATTCGTTCGCCTATATATTCCCAAATATCCCAAAACCACCAGAGGCATGCATGAAAACACTTTTCCACCGCTGCAACCTTCTGTACCCGTGAGATCCCATCTAGGGACCTTTTCCGGCACCATGCCGGAGGGGGATTCGATCATGGAGGGCTTCTACATCAACTCTATTGCCCTTCCGATGAAGCGTGAGTAGTTTACCACATACCTACGAGTCCATAGCTAGGAGCTATATGGCTTCTTCTCTCTCTTTGATTCTCAATACCATGTTCTCCTTGATGTTCTTGGAGATCTATTCGATGTAATACTTTTTTTGCGGTGTGTTTGCCGAGATCCGAAGAATTGTGGATTTATGATCAGCTTATCTATAAATATTATTTGAATCTTCTCTGAATTCTTCTATTCATGATTTGACATCTTTGTAATTCTCTTCGAACTATCGGTTTGGTTTGGCCAACTAGATTGATTTTTCTTGCAATTGGAGAAGTGCTTAGCTTTGGGTTCAATCTTGCGGTGTCCTTTCCCAGTGATAGTAGGGGCAGCAAGGCACATATTGTATTGTTGCCATCGAGGATAAAAAGATGGGGTTTTCGTCATATTGCTTGAGTTAATTCCTCTACATCATGTCATCTTACTTAATGCGTTACTCCATTCTTATGAACTTAATACTCTAGATGCATGCTGGATAGCGGTCAATGTGTGGAGTAATAGTAGTAGATGCAGAATCGTTTCCGGCTACTTGACACAGACGTGATGCATATATTCATGATTATTGCCTTAGATATCGTCATAACTTTGCGCTTTTCTATCTATTGCTCGGCAGTAATGTAACGCCCCGGATTCGATGCGCCAGGTGTCCGCCAGTTATTCGTCGTCGTTGCCATGTCATGTGCTTGCGTGTCCCTCTTGACCATGTCATCATCTGCATTTCATATCATGTCATGATGTGCATCGCATTCGCATACGTGTTCGTTTCATGCATCCGAGCATTTCCCCCGTTGTCCGTTTTGCAATCCGGCGCTCCTATGTTCCCCGGCGTCCCCTTTTACCTCTTTTCATGTGTGGGTGTTAAACGGTATCGGAATGGACCGAGGTTTGCCAAGCGGCCTTGGTATAGCACCGGTAGACCGCCTGTCAAGTTTCGGGTCATTCGGAGGTCGTTTGATACTCCAACGGTTAACCGGCTAACCGATAAAGCACCTCTCTCTTTGCAGCCCAACACCCCTCCAAAGTGGCCCAAAACCCACCTAAACCCCTTCCATCTTCTCGGTCGTTCGATCACGACCGCGTGGCCGAAAACCGCACTCCATTTGGAGCTTCCTAGCCCCCTCTACCTATAAATATGTGCCTCCCCCGTCCAAATCGCAGATGAAACCCTAGCCCCGCTCCCTCTCCGCCGCCGGACATGTCCATCCGCGCCGGACATGTCCGCCGGCCACGTCGCCCGGACCAACCACGACATGACACGTCACCCCGCTGCCGCCACCGTCCACTCCGGAGCCGCCACCTCAGCCCCGCCGCCCTCTCTCTCTCTCCTCCACCGCGCGAGGCCCGCCAGGCCCGTATCGGGCCCGCGGAGCCCATCCGCCGCCGCCGCCCGGCCGAGCCCGAGCTCGCCGCCGCACGCCTCCCCGCCGCTCGTACTGTCCCGTCGCTCGCCGCCGCGCGCCTCCCCGCGTCGCCGGCCGGAGCCTCGCCGGACTCCGCCGTCCCCGCCGCCCATCGCCCGAGCGCCGCCGCCCTCCTCTCGCTCCCGCGCCCGCTCGCCGCCGCGGAGCGCCGCCGCCGCCTTCCTCGCCGGAGCTCGCCCGCGCCTCGCCCCGCCTTGTCGGATTCCGCGGATCTCGCCGGAGTTCCTCGAACTGCGCGCCAGATCTGGATCCTCAAGGTTGACTTCCACCGCCCCCGGATTTCTCCAAGTCCCTTCAAATTTTGCATTCTGGTCCCTTGTTCATCGCATCATATCTTTGCACCCGTGGCTCCGTTTGGGGCATATAGCATGTCGAATTGTTCGCCTCGATGAGTACATCATTTCATCTCATTGCATCCTTTTTATTTGAGCTCATATTGGTGCCCTAAATGCTGTCGGAAGAGGGCTATGTGATGTTAGTTTCAGATCTGTTTCAGTAGATGCACTTTTGTCATTTTTGCCATGATTGACGTGTGCATCCTATGGAGTTGAGCCCTACATGTGTTTTGTAATATGCCATGCTATATTTCCAGAGGTTTATGCCATGTATTTTTGTGATCTATGTGGTGGCTAGCACAAGCATGCAAACTAGGTATCATAATGTTGCTGATTTCAGAGACTTAGTATTTTTACTGTCATTCCCTGCTGTTATTTTTATGCCATGTGTTCATGTTGTTTCAGAGAGATCTATGCCTCTTTTGAGCATGATCAGTAAGGGTGTTTTGACCATATGGATTTGCTCTATCCATCCATGCCTTTGTTGGTAATTATGGAGTGCCATAGCTTGAGTAAATTGAGCTGTATGTTTGCTATAAAATGTTTCCTGGCAGATTGTTTACATGTTATTCGATTTGGCCAAGCTTGTTGTAGTTGATCCTTGCATGATATGATGTTATTCTTGCCATGTATAGCTTCTATGCCATGTATTCTTGATGTATGTATGCTTAGTTTATCATGTAATGCTCTGTAGTGATTGCATCCAGCTCGTAAACATGCCTACTTGTTATCTGTTTTTGACATGTCCAGTTTGCTGCTAAGTCTGAAACCTGTAACGAAACTTGCTTAATTGACATGGGTGTTATTATATTTTCTGGTCCCTTTTGGCTCATGGTAAGTAAGGGACTTTTGTCCTATGCTTTGAGTAGATTCATGCCTTGCCTTGCTTTGCTATATTTTTTTCTTGTAGCAGGTTGTTTGCTTGCTCTAAACATGTCATCTTGATGTTGATCTTTGGCATGTTGTTATTTTCACCAAGTCTGTGAACCTGTTATCTTTTGCACTTTTGCCATGCTTGTTTGAACCTGTTGTGGTGTGATTTAGCCGAAGCTCCGTGTTCATCTTTTGTCAAGCATCTTGAGTAGATCACTACCATATGCTTTTTTTATATGTTTGTGTGAAGTAGCTTAGTTTCTTGTTGCATGTTAAGAAGCATCATGCTGTTAATGGCAGAATCTTGTCATTCTTGTTTTGCTTGTCATTTGCAAACCGTGCATCCGATTCCGGTGATCTTTATATCGATTTCAACCGAAATCACCTCACCTTTCCAGTGGCATACTTGGTTTTCCAAGATTATGCCTGGTTCATCTTTTTCCTTCCGAAGCATGCATATGCATTGCATACCACATCTCGCATATCATGCCATGCTTATGTGGTGGTTGTTTACTTTGTTGTTTGCTTCTTTCCGGTGTTGCTTCTTCGGGTTAGTTCCGATAACGTTGCGATTGTGAGGATTCGCTCGACTACGTCCGTTTGTCTTCTTCATGGACTCGTTCTTCTTCCTTGCGGGATCTCAGGCAAGATGACCATACCCTCGAAATCACTTCTATCTTTGCTTGCTAGTTGCTCGCTCTTTTTTGCTATGCCTATGCTGCGATACCTACCACTTGCTTATCATGCCTACCATATTGTCAAACCAAGCCTCTAACCCACCTTGTCCTAGCAAACCGTTGTTTGGCTATGTTACCGCTTTGCTCAGCCCCTCTTATAGCGTTGTTAGTTGCAGGTGAAGATGAAGTTCGTTCCTTGTTGGAACATGGAGATATTGGTCCTTGTTGGAACATGTTTACTTGTTGGGATATCACAATATATCTTATTTAATTAATGCATCTATATACTTGGTAAAGGGTGGAAGGCTCGGCCTTATGCCTGGTGTTTTGTTCCACTCTTGCCGCCCTAGTTTCCGTCATATCGGTATTATGTTCCCGGATTTTGCGTCCCTAACGCGGTCGGGTGATTTATGGGACCCCCTTGACAGTTCGCTTTGAATAAAGCTTTTCCAGCAAGGCCCAACCTTGGTTTTACCATTTGCCTCACCACCACCTATTTTTCCCTTGGGAGTCGCTCTCTCGTGGGTCATCTTTATTTAGCCCCCCCCGGGCCAATGCTTGTCTAAGTGTTGGCCCGAAACGAGTAGACTGCGGGGCCACCTTGGGGAAACTTGAGGATTGGTTTTACTCGTAGGATGTCTCATCCGGTGCTGCCCTGAGAACGAGATATGTGCAGCTCCTATCGGGATGTCGGCGCATCGGGCGGCTTTGCTGGACTTGTTTTATTATTGTCGAAATGTCTTGTAGTCGGGATTCCGAGACTGACCGGGTCTTCCCGGGGAGAAGGAATATCCTTCGTTGATCACGAGAGCTTATAATGGGCTAAGTTGGGACACCCCTGCAGGGTTTGAACTTTGGAAAGCCGTGCCCGCGGTTATGTGGCAGATGGGAATTTGTTAATGTCCGTTTGTAGAAAACCCGAAGTTGACCTTAATTAAAATACATCAACCGCGTGTGTAACCGTGATGGTCTCTTCTCGGCAGGGTCCGGGAAGTGAACATGGTGTTGGAGTTATGCTTGACGTAAGTAGTTTCAGGATCACTTCTTGATCATAGTTGTTTGACCGTGCTTTTGCCTTCTCTTCCCGCTCTCATTTGCGTATGTTCGCCACCATATATGCTAGTAGCTTGCTGCAGCTCCACCTCACTACCCTGTCCTACCTTTAAGCTTAAATGGTCTTGATCTCGCGGGTGTGAGATTGCTGAGTCCCTGTGACCCACAGATACTTCCAAAACCAGTTTGTAGGTGCCGATGAAACCGTGCAGGTGATGCACCCGAGCTCAAGGAGGAGCTCGATGAAGATCTTGTTCATTGTGTTGTTTCGTTCTAGTTGATCAGTAGTGGAGCCCAGTCGGGACGATCGGGGATCTATGTAGCATTTGGGGTAGTCTTCTTTTATTTTTGGTTCCGTAGTCGGACCTTGATTGTATCTGTATGATGTAATGCTTTACTCATGTATTGTGTGAAGTGGCGATTGTAAGCCAACTATGTATCTTTTTCCCTTATGTATTACATGGGTTGTGTGAAGATTACCTCACTTGCGACATTGCTTTCATTGCGGTTATGCCTCTAAGTCGTGCTTCGACACGTGGGAGATATAGCCGCATCGAGGGCGTTACAAGTAATTTGTTCACCCACCATATTATTTGCTATCTTGAGAGAAGCCTCTAGTGAAACCTATGGCCCCCGGGTCTATTTTCCATCATATAAGTTCCCGATCTACTATTTTGCAATATTTTACTTTCCGATCTATAAAACAAAAATACCAAAAACATTTACTTTATCTTTTATCTATGTCTATCATATCTCACTTTTGCAAGTAACCATGAAGGGATTGACAACCCCTTTATCGCGTTGGGTGCAAGTTGTTTGATTGTTTGTCCAGGTATTCGATGATTTGTGCATTATCTCCTACTGGATTGATACCTTGTTTCTCTAACTAAGGGAAATACTTATCTCTACTTTGCTGCATCACCCTTTCCTCTTCAAGGGAAAAACTAACGCAAGCTCAAGAAGTAGCAGGAAGAATTTACGGCGCCGTTGCCAGGGAGATTTACACCAAGTCAACACTCGTCTCCCATCAACTTGCCAATTTCTGGCACCGTTGCCGGGGAGATCTATGCCAAGTCAAGACATACCAAGTACCCATCATAAACTCTCATCTCTTGCATTAATTATTCGCTATTCGCCTCTTGTTTTTCTCTCCCCACTTCTAAAACAATTTTTGAAAAGATTTGCCTTTTCTTCGCCCTCCTTTTGTTCGTCTTCTTCGTTTGCCTTCAGTTGCTCGTTTTCTAGATTGGTTTGTTGCCACCATGTCTGAATCTGGGGAGGTTATCATTGAAAATCTTGAGAAAAACTTGGATCTTGTTCTTTGGATCATGAAACTGAAACTCCTCGTAATTACAAAACAAAAAAATTCATGTGGGAGAAGGTAATATTATTGGAAAGAGTGTTATTCTAGAATTCTTTGATTGTACGGGATCTATGCCTATTAATAAAAGATCTATTCTTCTTGATACAAACTGTTATGCAGATGCCATTGTTATGCTCATTGAGAAATTAGAAAGAAAATTTGTGCATATTCATCCTGCATCGCAAAAGGTGTTTAATGAACTTCCCAATATTAATCATCCAATAGCTAAAAAGATTGCCACCATTATCCTTATGCGTGAATTTGATTTTATAATACAAGAAGCTAGGGATATTTTTGCTTTCTATAAAAAGTATGTTGAACACCCTCCATTTGAAGATATACTCCATCAAAAAGAAACTATGCGTAGGTTGGAATCTAGGGATTATCCATCTTATAGTGAAAATCTTAGGAGGAGAGTTCCTTATTCACAAATCTCTCAAGCTTTGTACCTTGAGGCTTATGAGGAGTTTGATTGGATTACTAGGGGAATTTATGTGGGATTTAATAGGGATTGGTTGAATAAGATTATGAAGGAACCCGTTAGAAACGAGATACATGTTTTATATGATGATATATATGGTGATGATCCCGACTATAGGTTTATGAATGTTAAAGTTACCAATCAAAGTCCTTTTAATGATTTAAGTTCATCTACTTGGAGGAAAATAAAGGAAATGATAGATTTACTAAGACAAGTTTTGGAGGATTGGTGAGAAAAGAATTGCATACCAAAGATGACAATACCTAGATCTATTCGTGTTTTATGCCTAGCTAAGGGCGTTAAACAATAGCGCTTGTTGGGAGGCAACCCAATTTTATTTTTATTTTAGCTTTTAGGTTCTGTTTTGCAATAAATAATTGATCTAGTCTCTGTTTAGATGTGTTTTTTGTGTTTTAATTAGTGTTTGTGCCAAGTAAGACCTTTGGGACGGTTTACAGTGATAGTTGATTTGATCTTGCTGAAAAACAAAAACTTTTGCGCTCAGGAAAACAATTCTCATTTTTAACAGAAGCGTGATAAAATACTGATTCTTTTTGCAGAAGACTAATAAACAAATTTTTTAGCTTTTCCTAAATTTTCAGAATTTTTGGAGTTACACAAGTATTCGAGAGTTAGAGATTACTACAGACTGTTATGTTTTTGACAATTTCTGTTTTCTATGTGTTGTTTGCTTATTTTGATGATTCTATGGGTAGTATCGGGGGGTATGAACCATGGAAAAGTTGGAATATAGTAGATATTACACCAATATAAATAATGAATGAGTTCACAACAGTACCAAAAGTGGTGATTTATTATCTTATACTAATGGAGCTTATGAGATTTTCTGTTGAGTTTTGTGTGGTGAAGTTTTCAAGTTTTGGGTAAGGATTTGATGGACTATGGAATAAGGAGTGGCAAGAGCCTAAGCTTGGGGATTACTAAGGCACCCCAAGGTAATATTCAAGGACAACAAAGAGCCTAAGCTTGGGGATGCCTCGGAAGGCATCCCCTCTTTCATCTTCGTCTGTCGGTAACTTTACTTGAGGCTATATTTTTATTCACCACATGATATGTGTTTTGCTTGGAGCGTATTGTATGATTTGAGTCTTTGCTTTTTAATTTGCCACAATCATCCTTGCTGTACACACCTTTTGAGAGGGACACACATGAATCACGATTTATTAGAATACTCTATGAGCTTCACTTATATCTTTTGAGCCAGGCAATTTTGCTCTAGTGCTTCACTTATATCTTATTAGAGCACGGCGGTGGTTTTATTTTATAGAAATTATTGAACTCTCATGCTTCACTTATATTATTTTAAGAGTCTTTAAAAAGCATGGTAATTTGCTTTGGTTGTAAATTTAGTCCTAATATGATAGGCATCCAAGAGGGATATAATAAAAACTTTCATATAAAGTGCATTGAATACTATGAGAAGTTTGAATCCTTATGATTGTTTTGAGATATAAAGATGGTGATATTAGAGTCATGCTAGTAAGTAATTGTGAATTGGAGAAATACTTGTGTTAAGGTTTGTGAGTCCCGCAGCATGCACATATGGTGAATCATTATGTGATGAAGTCGTATCATGCTTTATTTATTGGTTGTCTTCCTTATGTGTGGCGGTTGGGGACGAGCGATGGTCTTTTCCTACCAATCTACCCCCCTAGGAGCATGCACGTAGTACTTTGTTTTGATGACTAATAGATTTTTGCAATAAGTATGTGAGTTCTTTATTAATAATGTTGAGTCCATGGATTATATGCACTCTCACCCTTCCACCATTGCTAGCCACTCTGGTGCTGCGCAACTTTCATCGGCACCATACACCCACCATATACCTTCCTCAAAACAGCCACCATACCTACCCATTATGGCATTTCCATAGCCATTCTGAGATATATTGCCATACAACTTTCCACCGTTCCGTTTATTATGACATGTTCCATCATTGTCATGTTGCTTTGAATGATCATGTAGTTGACATCGTATTTGTGGGAAAGCCAGTATTCATAATTCTTTCATACATGTCACTCCTGATTCATTGCACATCCCGGTACACCACCGGAGGCATTCATATAGAGTCATATTTTGTTCTAAGTATTGAGTTATAATTCTTGAGCTGTAACTAAATAAAAGTGTGATGATCATCATTATTAGAGCATTGTCCCATGTGAGGAAATGATGATGGAGACTATGATTCCCCCACAAATCGGGATGAGACTCCGGACGAGAAAAAGAGGCAAAAAAATGAGAGAAGGCCCAAATAAAAAAATCAGAGAAAAGAGAGAACGGACAATGCTACTATCCTTTTACCACACTTGTGCTTCAAAGTAGCACCATGATCTTCATGATAGAGAGTCTCCTATGTTGTCACTTTCATATTCTAGTGGCAAATTTTCATTATAGAACTTGGCTTGTATATTCCAATGATGTGCTTCCTCAAATTGCCCTAGGTCTTCGTGAGCAAGCGAGTTGGATGCACACCCACTTAGTTTTCTTTTTGAGCTTTGATAAACTTATAGCTCTAGTGCATACGTTGCATGGCAATCCCTACTCACTCACAATGATATCTATTGATGGGCATCTCCATAGCCCATTGATATGCCTAGTTGATGGGAGACTATCTCCCTCTTTTTGTCTTCTCCACAACCACCATATTCTATTCCACCTATAGTGCTATGTCCATGGCTCACGCTCATGTATTGCATGAAAGTTGAAAAAGTTTGAGAACATCAAAAGTATGAAACAATTGATTTGCTTGTCATCGGGGTTGTGCATGATTTGAATATTTTGTGTGATGAAGATGGAGCATAGCCAGACTATATGATTTTGTTTTTTTCTCGAATACACACGAGTGTGCGTATCATTCATTAAAGAAGAAAGCGGGAAGACTCCCAAGTCCACGGTTACAATGCAAATTTACATGCCGGGGTTAGCCAACACCACCAGACAAACGAGGCACTACTCTCCATCCGGGCCACTTTCCTCTACATCAAAACCTACAACGTTGCCTTTCATAACGCCAGCCCTAGCCCAGAGAGCACCCTCTTCCTTAATCCTAAGTAAAACCGCAGTGAGTGATGGGACAGCCCCGTTAAACATGATGTCATTTCGGTGCATCCAAATACTCCACATCCCAAGTAGGTATATTGCGCGAGTGGACCTGATAATCCCCAAGTGCAGGGAATCAGCGTAGCAATTTCCAAAGGTGGAAGTGATAAGTATGGAGTATCGGACCCACAAGGAGCTAAAGGTAAGATCAATATTATCTCAAGCCCTATCTGCCACTGATACGACTCTACGTACACCGACCGTTTGCTTCCAACTAGCAACGAGAAATAAAACTACGTTGTGGGTATGAAGAGGATAACTTTGTATGGTATCGGAGAGCTAAAACATAAAAGTAGGTGCTTTTATCATAAAGTTAGAATATATTACTAAATATTATAAATAGCGAGTGTGGAATAATGGTGGATCGATGTGCGGAATTGTCCGAGGCAATCATTAACAAGACCGGTAGTCGTCATTGCAATTTCATATGAGGGAGAGGCATAAGCTAACATACTTTCTCTACTTGGATCATATGCACTTATGATTGGAACTCTAGCAAGCATCCGCAACTACTAAAGATCATTAAGGTAAAACCCAACCATAGCATTAAAGCATCAAGTCCTGTTTATTCCCATACGCAACAACCCCCTTACTCGGGTTTGTGTTTCAGTTACTCACCAACCCACTATAAGCGAATCATGAACGTATTGCAACACCCTACAGCGGGAATCCCTCACGCTTGCGCGACACGGAGGGCACCATAGGACAACACCAAAATAAAACATACAACTCGTACCAATCTAGATCATCAATGAACCCAAAGACAAGGGATATCTACTCATAACATCATAGGATGGCAACACATCATTGGATCATAATATGTGGCATAAAGCACCATGTTCAAGTAGGGATTACAGCGGGGTGCGGGAGAGTGGACCGCATAAAATAGATGAGGACGATGATGATGATGGTGATGTTGATGAAGACGATCACCGCGGCGATGATTCCCCTCCTGATGGCACTCTGGCGCCACCAAGATAGAGGAGGAGAGGTTCTCCCCCTTGTGCTTCCTCCTCCATGGCCTCACCCCTAGATGGGGAAAGGTTCTCCCTCTGGTCCTTGGCCTTCATGGCGATGATGGCCTCTCTGGGATACTCCTCCATGGCCACCGGTGACGATGGCCCCCTCCGGCAAGGTGCCGGAGAGGGCCTAGATTGATTTCTCGTGGCTATAGAGGCTTGCGGCGGCGGAACTTCTGATCTAGGTTTCTTTCTGGAAGTTTGGGTATATATGAGAGGTGTTGGCATCGAGAACAAGTCAGGGGGGTATTCGGGCTGTCCACAAGGTAGGGAGGCGCGCCCCCACCCTCGTGGGCAGCCCGAGTCTCTTTTGGCCCAACTCTTTGACTCCTTGGCCTTCTCCTGGTCCAAAAATAAGCTCCGTCAAGTTTCAGGTCAATTGGACTCCGTTTGGTTTTCCTTTCCTGCGATACTCTAAAACAAGGAGAAAACAGAAACTGGCACTGGGCTCTAGGTTAATAGGTTAGTCCCAAAAATCATATAAAGTAGCATATAAATGCATATAAAACATCCAAGGATGATAATATAATAGCATGAATACTTCATAAATTATAGATACCTTGGAGACGTATTAGCATCCCCGAGCTTAATTCCTGCTCGTCCTCGAGTAGGTAAATGATAAAAGAAATAATTTATGAAGTGTGAATGCTAGCAAGTGCATAAGTTTGATCAATGATAGTTCCTATCACTTTTTCTAGCATCAATACATGTCATAACAGTAGCTCATCTCATAAAACTTTTGATGATCAAGTAACAAGCTATTCACATGTTAAAGTATAGATCATAAACTTTCTTGAAAACTAACAAACAGTGTTATTAGTCATCAAATAATTGCAATTCATCTTATTTTCAGGAAGGGTCTATGTCAGAGCTTTGATTCAGCAAACTTCACATACTCAATTATCATTTAATCTTTCACAATTGCTAACACTCATGTGATATTTATGGGTTCAAAGTTTTAATTGGACACAGAGAAAGATAGGGGCTTATAGATTCTCCTCCCAACCTTTTACCTCAAGGGTAATGTCAACAATAATAGTTCATGCTAACTTACATCCAATTGGATATATATATATATATCAGGATCTTTCCAACACAATGTGCTTGCCAAAGTATAAAATGTAAAAAGGAAAGGTGAGATCACCATGACTCTAGCATAAGGTAGAAGATAAAAGTAAAAGATAGGCCCTTCACAGAGGGAAGCAGAGGTTGTCATGCGCTTTTATGGTTGGATGCACAAAATCTTAATGCAAAAGAACGTCACTTTATATTGCCTCTTGTGATAGAGACCTTTATTATGTAGTCCGTCGCTTTTATTACTTCCCTATCACAAGTTTGTATAAAGCTTATTTTCTTCACACTAATAGATCATACATATTTAGAGAGCAATTTTTATTGGATGCACCGATGACAACTTACTTGAAGGATCTTACTAAATCCATAGGTAGGTATGGTGGACTCTCATGGCAAAACTAGTTTAAGGGATATTTGGAAACACAAGTAGTATCTCTACTTGGTGCTAAGAATTTGGCTAGCATAAGGGGAAAGGCAAGCTCAGCATGTTGGATGATCCAAGACAATATACTTTATTTCGGATATAAAAAAACATAACCCATTACATTGTATTCCTTGTCCGACATCAACCTTTTAGCATGTCATATTTTAACGAGTGCTCACATTACAAACGATGTCCAAGATAGTATATTTATATGTGAAATCTCTCTTCCTTCAATATTCTTTCATGAATTGTTCAAGTGACCAATTCTACATTTGCTAACTTTCAATGAGTTTACTACCTATACTTATTATGTGTGAAGTCATTACTCCCCATGTTATAAGCATATGAAACATATATAAATTCATATTTATGACATTCAATTTATTCAACCTTTTACTCATAGGATATACGTGAAGCACGTGAGTTATTGACAAACTACTCCAAAAAGACACAAGTGAAGATTACTGAGTAGTCAAATAATTAACTAGCCACGGAAGGATTCTTTTCCATTCAATAATTCATATCCAATGATTTTATTCAAACAACAAGTAAAATTGAAAACACGCTCCAAGCAAAACACATATCATGTGACGAATGAAAATATAGCTCCGAGTAAGGTATACCGATAGTTTTGAAGACAAAAGAGGGGATGCCTTCCGGGGCATCCCCAAGCTTACGCGCTTGAGTCTTCCTTGAATATTACCTTGGGGTTCCTTGGGCATCCCCAATCTTAGGGTCTTTCCACTCCTTGTTCTCCTCATATCGATATCTCACCCAAAGCTTGAAAACTTCAATCACACAAAACTTACCAAAACTTTGTGAGATAGGTTAGTATGATAAAGAGTGAACCATTCACTTTGGTACTGTCTAAGACAAGGTTCATAATTGTTCCCACACAATGTCTACTGTACCATATCATTTCTACAATTTATATTGAGAAATATAAGCCACAGAAACTAGAAAACAAGCAAACTATGCAATGAAAACATAATCTGTCAGAAACAGAACAGTCTGTAATGATCTGAACAGCAACCATACTTATGCTAGACGTGAGGAATTTGCCTATTAATCTTCTGCAAAAAGAATCAACTCAAAAGCACTCTTCTGTAAAAAAATGATAGCTAATCTCGTGAGTGCAAAGTTTCTGTTTTTTACAGCAAGATCACATTGACTTTCACCCAAGTCTTCCCAAAGGTCTTACTTGGCACTTTATTGAAACAAAAGCTGTAAAACATGATTACTACAGTAGCTTAATCATGTAAACACACAAGAACAGTAAGGGTAAATATTGGGTTGTCTCCCAACAAGTGCTTTTCTTTAATGGCTTTTAGCTAGGCATGATGATTTCAATTATGCTCACATAAAAGATAAGAACTGAAACATAAAGAGAGTATCATGAAGAATATGACTAGCACATTTGAATCTAACCAACTTCCTATGCCTAGGGATTTTGTGAACACATAATTTTATAGGAACAAAAATCAACTAGCATAGGAAGGCAAAACAAGTATAACTTCAAACTTTAAGCACATAGAGAGGAAACTTGATATTATTGCAACTTCTACAAGCATATATTCCTCCCTCATAATAATTTTCAGTAGCATCGTGAATGAATTCAACAATATAACCATCACATAAAGCATTCTTTTCATGATCTACAAGCATAGAGATTTTTCTACTCTCTACATAAGCAAAATTCTTCTCATTCGGAATAGCGGCATCACTAGTTCCTAAAGTTGACACTCTTCCAAACCTGCTTTAGATGATAGTATTATTCATACGCTAAAAGATATAAGTGAAGTTCATGGAGCATTATGCAATTAATATAGACAAACCAATATCCAAGCTCAAAATGTATAAGTGAAGCACACGAAGCATTATATAAAACCATACTCAAAAGATTTAAGTGAAGCACAAACAGAAATTCTATAAATTTATGAAGGGACATCTCATACTAGCATGGTTCTTAAATAAAAATAAAAACTCAAAGGACACAAATCATGTGAACAAAACAAAAACCGAGGTATACCGATAATTGTTGGAGAAGAAAGATGGGATGCCAACCGGGGCATCCCCAAGCTTAGATGTTTGAGTATCCTTGGGATATTTACTTGGGGTGCCTTGGGCATCCCCAAGCTTGAACTCTTGCCTCTCTTTATTCTTCTCATATTGGTAACTCCTCGTTCTTCGAACACTTCATCCACAAAAACTTAACAAAAACTTTGTGAGATCCGTTAGTATACTAAGGAAAATCACTACCTTTAGGTACTATAATGAACTAATTCTTTATTTATATTGGTGATAAACCTACTGTATTCCAACTTATCTATGGTTCATACCCCCCGATACTCGCCATAGATTCATCAAAATAAGCAAACAACACGCGAAAAACAGAATCTATCAAAAACAGGACAATCTGTAGGAATCTGGAAGTTTAGTAAACTTCTGTAACTCCCAAAATTATGAAATAAATTTGAGAATTTGAACAATTTGTACAGAAGTAATGTGCAAAATGTTTCAGATCCATTTGATTTTCTAGTAAGAAATGTAAAATCATGCGCTATAGCCAAAGTTTCTGTTTTTGTTCTGCACATAGTAAACAAGCAATCTAATCATCCTAAAACCAAAGCTTGGCACATTATTTTTATAATACAATGGATATATACAAGGGGATAATTATTTACAGAGAAACTTCCATGAAAAATTCTACATTGTTTCCGTGAGCATGAACACAAGTGCTCAAGGTCGACCCTCACTTCTTCAATGCATAACTTTCCAATCACTTCTCTTTTGAAAAACTTTTTAGGCATGAGAGGCAAGTAATTTCTTTTTGTATTTTCGTTCTTTTATTTTTTTGTATGTTTCACCCACAACTAAATAGAAACAAAAAGGAAAAAACAAAATCTACATAGTGAAGAAAGCAAACAAGCACACACAAGAATATCAACCCCACGCTATTTCTCCCCGGCAACGGCGCCAGAAAAGAGCTTGATAATCCCCAAGTGCAGGGAATCATCATAGCAATTTCCAAAGGTGGAAGTGATAAGTATGCAGTGTCGAACCCACAAGGAGCTAAAGGTAAGATCAATATTCTCTCAAGCCCTATCTTCCACTGATACGACTCTACGTACACCGAATGTTTGCTTCCAACTAGCAACGAGAAATAAAACTACGTTGTGGGTATGAAGAGGATAACTTTGTATGGTATCGGAGAGCTAAAACATAAAAGTAGGTGCTGTTATCATAAAGTTAGAATATATTACTAAATATTACAAATAGCGAGTGTGGAATAATGGTGGATCGGTGTGCGGAATTGTCCTAGGCAATCGTTAATTAGACCGGTAGTCGTCATTGCAATTTCATATGAGGGAGAGGCATAAGCTAACATACTTTCTCTACTTGGATCATATGCACTTATGATTGGAATTCTAGCAAGCATCCGCAACTACTAAAGATCATTAAGGTAAAACCCAACCATAGCATTATAGCATCAAGTCCTGTTTATTCCCATACCCAACAACCCCCTTACTCAGATTTGTGTTTCAGTCACTCACCAACCCACTATAAGCGAATCATGAACATATTGCAACACCCTACAGAGGGAATCCCTCACGCTTGCGCGACACGGAGGGCACCATAGGACAGCACCAAAATAAAACATACAACTCGTACCAATCTAGATCATCAATGAACCCAAAGACAAGGGATATCTACTCAAAACATCATAGGATGGCAACACATCATTGGATCATAATATGTGGCATAAAGCACCATGTTCAAGTAGGGATTACAACGGGGTGCGGGTGATGTTGATGAAGACGATCACCGCGGCGATGATTCCCCTCCTGATGGCACTCCGGCACCACCAAGAGAGAGGAGGAGAGGTTCTCCACCTTGTGCTTCCTCCTCCATGGCCTACCCCTAGATGGGGAAAGGTTCTCCCTCTGGTCCTTGGCCTTCATGGAGACGATGGCCTCTCTAGGATACTCCTCCATGGCCAGTGGTGATGATGGCCCCCTCCGGCAGGGTGCCGGAGAGGGCCTAGATTGATTTCTCGTGGCTACAGATGCTTGCGACGGCGGAACTTCCGATCTAGGTTTCTTTCTGGAAGTTTGGGTATATAAGGTGTTGGCATCGAGAACAAGTTAGGGGGGTCTTCGGGCTGTCCACGAGGCAGGGAGGCACGCCCAGGGGGGTGGGCGCGCCCCCACCCTCGTGGGCAGCCCGGGACTCTTCTGGCCCAACTCTTTGACTCCTTGGCCTTCTTGTGGTCCAAAAATAAGCTCCGTCAAGTTTTACGTCAATTGGACTCCGTTTGGTTTTCCTTTTCTGCGATACTCTAAAACAAGGAGAAAACAGAAACTGGCACTGGGCTCTAGGTTAATAGGTTAGTCCCAAAAATCATATAAAATAGCATCTAAATGCATATAAAACATCCAAGGATGATAATATAATAGCATGAAGACTTTATAAATTATAGATACATTGGAGACGTATCAGGACCTACGATGGGCAGGGGAGCGACCCTGACGGAGACACCAGTCGCCAAGGGCTCAAAGTCAGGTCTGTATGTGATGTTACCCTTCCAATGCCACACCTGTTTAGCAAAGACACAACCAACAAGGAGGTGTTGAATGGTTTCATCATGTTGGTTGCAAAGTGGGCAGGAATCCTGGTGAGGTAAACCACGGCGGGCCAGCTGGTCGGAGGTCCAGCATCTGTTCTTCAGGGCAAGCCAAGTGAAAAAGCGGCATCGCAGGGGCACCTTCGACTTCCAGGTGAACGCCGCTAACGGGGAGACCACACGCCCCATGAATCCAGCGGCATAGGCAGATCTAGCGGAGAACTATTCGTCCGTCTCCCAAGACAAAGATAGAGCATCCTCTACGTTGTTAGAGAGATGCCTTTCGGAGATTAGGGTCCACAACCGCATGGACTCGTTCAGAGCTTGGGGCGAAAGGTTGGGGCCAAGGTCACGAACCCAACTGTCATTGGGTAGAGCATCGACAACAAGCTTTGATCTTTTAATCCGATCTGGAATCAAGACATGTATTGTGGGTGCAATCTCCACAATTCTCCACCCGTCGAGCCATCTAGCATCCCAGAAGAGGGTAGCTTTTCCATTGCCAATTGTAGTATGTGCCGCCGCATGAACTAAACCCAGAGCTTCTGCTGGGACAGGGATGTTAAACTCAGCCCATGATCGGGATCGATCCGCATGCTGCAACCAAGCCCACCTAGCTCGCAGTGCCCTATTAAGCCACTGAAGATTCGGGATCCCAAGGCCACCCACCCACTTGGGCGTGCACACAACGTCCAAGGCGACAAAACAGTTACCTCCTCTCGCTTCTTTTTTCCCGCACCACAGAAACCCTCGACAGATTTTGTTGAGGGCCACAAGGGTCTTGGCAGGTAGATCAAGCGCTAGCATGGAATGACTGGGATTGCACAAAGCACATATTGTATTAGGAGTAGTCGTCCACTTTTTGGCATAGTCGCTGCCTTCCAAAGAGGCAAACTGTCACCCACACGATCTACAAGCGGTTGGAGCTGCACCGCATTTTGCTTCCGGAGTGTCAATGGCAGACCCAAGTATTTGCACGGGAAAGGGGCAGAAGGGCATCCCAGCATGGAAGATAGAGGCTCAATCTCGTCGTGAGAACATCTAATGGGAAGTACCGTACTCTTGGCCAAATTGACAGACAAACTAGAAGCTTGGCCAAACAGAGTCAAGATCGCACTTCAGGTTGCAGCCTCAAGTTCACTTGGCTTGATGAAGACCACAACATCATCTGCAAACATGGAGAGACGTTGTTACATGCCAGATCGAGCCAAGGGAGCTAGGGGGCCATGCTCAAAAGAAAACTGGAAAAACACAAAGAGGGGTTCCATGCATAGGATGAATAGCATCAGCAACAGTGGATGGCCTTGTCTGAAGCCTTGACACACCAAGATTGGCTTGCCAGGGTAGACATTAATCATGATTCGTGTGGAGGAGGTGGCAAGCAGTCTACAAATCCAAGTCAGCCACTTGTGTCCAAAGCCCATACGATGCAAGACCTCGATCAAGAATGACCATTGTATCAAGTCGAAAGCTTTACTAATGTCAAGCTTGAGCAGGGCCGCAGGACTCCTTAAAGAATGTAGGTGCCGAGACATGCATTGCACATCATGAAGGGAACGCCCTTTGACAAACGCGCTTTGGTGGCATCCCACAAGCTTCAGAAGCTCCACCACAAGTCTTGTGGCAAGGATCTTGTCAAAAATTTTGATCGGGCCATTAACCAAACTGATCGGCCGAAAATCCTTAATATCCACCGCTCCGGCTACTTTCGGCAGGAGAGAAACGAGTGCCTTGTTGATGGCAGCCATGCCCCTCGAGTCTCCCAGGTGAAACTGGTGCAACACCCTCATGAAGTCAACCTTGATGATGTGCCAACAGCTGGCAAAAAATCTGCCAGTAAAACCGTCAGGACCGGGAGCTTTATCAAGTGGCATCGTCTTGATGGTATTCTCCACTTCCTCCTCCGTGAAAGGCTCTTCAAGGATCGCAAGATCCAGGAAGGGGAGATCAAGCAAGTCCAAGTTTATCACTGCCTCCCTAGGAGGAGCTCTCCCTAGCAGATCAGTATAGTAATCCTCCACCAAATTAGCAACATTATCTTGCCCAGTGTACATCACCCCATTATGATGCATAACAGTGATCACATTCTTGGGTTTCCTATGCCGGACCTGCCTTTGAAAGAATGCATTATTGGCATCGCCTTCGGAGAGGTATATCAGACGAGATCTTTGCCTTGCGATAGTTCTTTCAAGCGAGCACAAACCCAATATCTTTTCTTCAGAAGCTTACGCATGGCATGTTCCTCCTTCGAGAGGGATCTCGACTCCGCAGCCACATCAAGCTTACTGATAACCTCCATCCCAATTGTGAGCTGCAAGCGAACATTTCCAATCCACATATCACTCCAGCTTTGTAGTGCTTTTGCCGTCGCATGAAGTTTATTATCCAGGACCACAAAAGGGTTACCATCAGCCGGAACTGCAAGCCAGGCCTCACGCACCATGTCCATGAAACCATCGGCTTTGGGCCAGAAGCTTTCAAACTTGAACCGTCGCCCAATTTGGCATTCAGCATCGAGGTCAACTAGTAAAGGGCAGTGGTCAGATGTTGCCGTACTCATGGCAGTCAGCAAGTTTCTTGGGAATATATCTTCCCAGGAGTTAGTTACGAAGATGTGGTCTATCTTTTCCATGGTTGGGTTCCGCCTTTCATTCGACCAAGTGTAGCGTCGGCCATTGAGATAAAGCTCTTTGAGCTCCATATGGTTTAAGCAGGCTCGGAACCTCACCATCATCCTGCAATTGCAAGTGACTCTGTTCTTGTCCTCGGGATTAACGGGCAAGTTGAAATCGCCTACAACTGTCCAAGCACCAACATGCAGATCGCGTACATCCCTAATCTCCTGTAGGAATTTGATCTTATCCGCATCGCCTTGGGGTCCATAAACACCCGTGAGCCACCACATGGGCGTCCCCTCTTGGGTAACAAGGCCAATAACTGTATTGGCCTTAACATGCCTATTGGAGATAGAGACCACCAAACTATCCCAAGCTAGAAGAAGCCCACCACGAGTACCCACTGTGGGAACGTAATAGAAACCGTCAAATTTATTGCCAAGACACTGTCTTACAACATCCGCCATGATAACTTCCATTTTAGTCTCCTGGAGACACACTATGCTTGACCTAGAGGCAACCACTACTTGGTATACCGAGCTCCGACGTGCCGGGGAGTTTAACCCACGCACATTCCACACAAGAATCTTTGGTGGTTGTGAAGACATAGCGAAGGCCTACCACGACCACGGCAGTGCCGCACTACTGGCCCTGCACAACCAACTCATTCTCGCCCGACAATGGCAAGGCCGAGGCATCCCATCCGAACAGAGATAGGATCGCCTTGATGTGGCAATCCAACAACGGTTTGTCAAAAAAAATCCATGTAGGCCTCAAGTGCAGCGTCACTGATCACATTGCCTTCATTTGCGAGATAGAGCTTCCAGATGAGAACCGCTTGCTACTTAGAAGCCCTAGACCCATGCCCCGCTTTGGCCAGCTGAACGCTACGACGCGGAGTGGTGATTTGTGGCCTCTTCTACCTAGGCCTCCTTTGCTGCTTAGAGACCGCCCTAGCTTGTGGCTGCGCAAGGAGTGGCGTGAGAGCTTGCCGTAGTCCAGTGCAAAGTTGGTCCACTTGGTCCTGGAAGGAAGGCTGAGCCTGAACCTGCATCACTGGGGTAGACGGTGCATCAGCGTGTTCAGACAAACTGACCAAAAACCAGCCCTCATTCGACGTGCATGGCTGCGTCACATCTGTATGCCTTGCGGGCCCCAACGCAGTTGGAGTTGATCCCATCGAATCATGCGAGCCAGCCAAAAAGCAACTAGCCCAACGGTCACTCTCCGCCTCGGGGCACGGAAGAATCTCATGGACCGAGCCAAGCAATCCAGCCGGAAAGGACAAAGCCCAATCACCAATCCTGATCGATGGTGGGGAGGCAGCATTGTTGTCTGGCAGGGCAGGGGACCCCGCAGATGGTTCTGAGCGTGCCAGCCCACCGCACCCATCCACAGAGTCACAGTACGATCGTAGGAGCGACAACACGCCTCGTGGGCCAACCCTGCTTAGCACCGACCGCGGGCCCAGGTCGAGAGGAGAGCCAATCCCCTGCGCGCCAACTTCGAGAACACCACTGATACGTCTCCAATGTATATATAATTTTTGATTGCTCCATGCTATATTATCTACTGTTTTGGACATTATTGGGCTTTATTATCCACTTTTATATTATTTTTGGGAATAACCTATTAACCGGAGGCCCAACCCAGAATTGCTGTTTTTTTGCCTATTTCAGAGTTTTGCAGAAAAGGAATATCAAACGGAGTCCAAATGGAATGAAACCTTTGGGAACGTGATTTTCAGAACGAACATGATCCAGGAGACTTGGACCCTACGTCAAGAAACAAAAGAGAAGGCCACGAGGTAGGGGGGCGCGCCCACCCCCCAGGGCGCGCCCTCCACCCTCGTGGGCCCCCTGTTGCTCCACCGACGTACTCCTTCGTCCTATATATACCTACGTACCCCCAAATGATCAGAACAGGAGCCAAAAACCTAATTCCACCGCCGCAACCTTCTGTACCCACGAGATCCCATCTTGGGGCCTGTTCCGGAGCTCCGCCGGAGGAGGCATCCATCACGGAGGGCTTCTACATCATCACCATAGCCTCTCCAATGAAGTGTGAGTAGTTTACCTCAGACCTTCGGGTCCATAGTTAGTAGCTAGATGGCTTCTTCTCTCTTTTTGGATCTCAATACAATGTTCTCCCCCTCTCTTGTGGAGACCTATTCGATGTAATCTTCTTTTTGCGGTGTGTTTGTTGAGAATGATGAATTGTGGGTTTATGATCAAGATTATCTTTGAACAATATTTGAATCTTCTCTGAATTCTTTTATGTATGATTGGTTATCTTTGCAAGTCTCTTCAAATTATCAGTTTGGTTTGGCCTACTAGATTGATATTTCTTGCAATGGGAGAAGTGCTTAGCTTTTGGTTCAATCTTGCGGTGTCCTTTCCCAGTGACAGTAGGGGCACCAAGGCACGTATTGTATTGTTGCCATCGAGGATAACAAGATGGGGTTTCTATCATATTTCATGAATTTATCCCTCTACATCATGTCATCTTGCTTAAGGCGTTACTCTATTTTCATGAACTTAATACTCTAGATGCATGCTGGATAGCGGTCGATGAGTGGAGTAATAGTAGTAGATGCAGGCAGGAGTCGGTCTACTTGTCTCGGACGTGATGCCTATATACATGATCATACCTAGATATTCTCATAACTATACTCAATTCTGTCAATTGCTCAACAGTAATTCGTTCACCCACCGTAAAATACTTATGCTCTTGATAGAAGCCACTAGTGAAACCAATGGCCCCCAGGTCTATCTTCATCATATTAATCTTCCAACACTTAGTTATTTCCTTTGCTTTTTTACTTTGCTTTTATTTTACTTTGCATCTTTATCACAAAAATACCAAAAATATTATCCTATCATATCTATCAGATCTTACTCTCATAAGTGACCGTGAAGGGATTGACAACCCCTTATCGCGTTGGTTGCGAGGAATTATTTATTTTGTGTAGGTACGAGGGACTCATGCGTAGCCTCCTACTAGATTGATACCTTAGTTCTCAAAAACTAAGGGAAATACTTATGCTACTTTCTTGCATCATCCTTTCCTCTTCAAGGAAATCCAACGCAGTGCTCAAGAGGTAGCAAGAAGAATTTCTGGCGCCGTTGCCGGGGAGTCTACGCAAAAGTCAACATACCAAGTACCCATCACAAATCCCTTATCTCCCGCATTACATTATTTGCCTTTTTCCTCTCGTTTTCCTCTCCCCCACTTCACCCTTGCCGTTTTATTCGCCTTCTCTTCTCCGTTCGCCTCTTTTTCCGTTGCTTGTCGCTATGGATAGTCCCTTATCCAACCCGTTGTCCCCTGAGTTTGACGTCTTTCACTTCAAACAAAGATAAGGAGAAAACTTAAAAGATGCCTGGTTGAGGATAATGGAGTCTTATCGTAATTGTACCTTTGAAGTGAACCTGAGAATTTTGCTTCGCAATTTCTATATTGGATTAAATATGTCTCATAGACAACTCTTGGATTGCGTTGCCAAAGGCAATTTTATTGAAATTGATCCCCATATTGCGCTTGAAATCATATAAGGTATAGTGGGAACACTACCTCAACAAAAGGGGCCTCGTCCTACCCCGAAAGGGACACAAGTTTTTGAAAAAAATTGTGAAGTTACTAAGATTTTACATAAGTCTCTTGAACCTCTTAAGAACGTTAGCGGAAATATTCACCGCATGAACATGTTGATTACTCTTTGCAATAAGCGGTTGGATTCTTTAGATCTAAAAATTTCAGAATATGAAGGGAAACTTAAAGAACCTCCCGGATTCGAGCTAGATTCCGCTAAAAAGTTGAAAACCAAAGATGGCAATACCTAGATCTATCCTTGCTTTTATGCCTAGCTAGGGGCGTTAAACGATAGCGCTTGTTGGGAGGCAACCCAATTTTATTTTTAGTTTTTTTGCTTTTTTCTTTTTTCAGGAATAAATCTTTGATCTAGCCTCTGGTTAGATGTGTATTTATGTTTCAATTAGTGTTTGTGCCAAGTTAAACCTATAGGATCTTCTTGGATGATAGTTATTTGATCTTGCTGTAATTTCCAGAAAATTTTTGTTCACAAAAACAATTGTTAAAAATCACCAGAACGTGATAAAATACTGATTCCAATTTCTTCTGGTCAATAAACAAATTGTATAGGTCGTCCTATTTTGGTAGATGTTTTGGAGTTCCAGAAGTTTGCGTTAGTTACAGATTACTACAGACTATTATGTTTTTGAAAGATTCTGTTTTTCATGTGTTGTTTGCTTATTTTGATGAATCTATGGATAGTAAAATAGTTTATAAACCATAGAGAAGTTGGAATACAGTAGGTTTAACACCAATATAAATAAAGAATGAGTTCATTACAGTACCTTGAAGTGGTCTTTTGTTTTCTTTCGCTAACGGAGCTCACGAGATTTTTGTTGAGTTTTGTGTTGTGAAGTTTTCAAGTTTTGGGTGAAAGATTTTGATGGATTATGGAACAAGGAGTGGCAAGAGCCTAAGCTTGGGGATGCCCATGGAACCCCCAAGATAATCTAAGGACACCAAAGATCCAAAGCTTGGGGATGCCCTGGAAGGCATCCCCTCTTTCGTCTACTTCCATCGATAACTTTACTTGGAGCTATATTTTTATTCACCACATGATATGTGTTTTGCTTGGAGCGTATTGTATGATTTGAGTCTTTGATTTTTAGTTTACCACAATCATCCTTGCTGTACACACCTTTTGAGAGATCCATACATGATTTGGAATTTAATAGAATACTCTATGTGCTTCGCTTATATCTTTTGAGTTATATAGTTTTGCTCTAGTACTTCACTAATATCTTTTAGAGCACGGTGGTGGATTTGTTTTATAGAAACTATTGATCTCTCATGCTTCACTTAGATTATTTTGAGAGTCTTAAATAGCATGGTAATTTGCTTAAATAATCTTAATATGCTAGGTATTCAAGATTAGTAAAAACTTTCTTATGAGTGTTTTGAATACTAAGATAAGTTTGATGCTTGATGATTGTTTTGAGATATGGAGGTAATAATATCAAAGTCGTGCTAGTTGAGTAGTTGTGAATTTGAGGAATGCTTGTGTTGAAGTTTGCAAGTCCCATAGCATGCACGTATGGTAAACGTTATGTAACAAATTTGAAACATGAGGTGTTCTTTGATTGTCCTCCTTATGAGTGGCGGTCGGGGACGAGCGATGGTATTTTCTTACCAACCGATCCCCCTGGGAGCATGCGCGTAGTGCTTGGTCTTTGACGACTTGCAGATTTTTGCAATAAGTGTGTGAGTTCTTTATGACTACTGTTGAGTCCATGGATTATACGCACTCTCACCCTTCCCTCATTGCTAGCCTCTTCGGTACCGTGCATTGCCCTTTCTCACATTGAGAGTTGGTGCAAACTTCGGCGGTGCATCCAAACCCCGTGATATGATACACTCTTTCACACATAAACCTCCTTATATCTTCCTCAAAACAGTCACCAAACCTACCTATTATGGCATTTCCATAGCCATTCCGAGATATATTGCCATGCAACTTTCCACCATTCTGTTTATCATGACACATTCATCATTGTCATATTGCTTAGCATGATCATGTAGTTGACATAGTATTTGTGGCAAAGCCACCGTTCATAATTCTTTCATACATGTCACTCTTGGTTCATTGCATATCCCGGTACACCGCCGGAGGCATTCATATAGAGTCATATTTTGTTCTAGTATCGAGTTGTAATCATTGAGTTGTAAATAAATAGAAGTGTGATGATCATCATTTTCTAGAGCATTGTCCCAAGTGAGGAATAAAAAAAGAAAAAAAGAGAAAGGCCATAAAAAAGAGAAGGCCAAAAAAAAGAGACAGAAAAAGAGAGAAGGGACAATGCTACTATCCTTTGCCACACTTGTGCTTCAAAGTAGCACCATAATATTCATGATAGAGAGTCTCTTGTTTTGTCACTTTCATATACTAGTGGGAATTTTTCATTATAGAACTTGGCTTGTATATTCCAACAATGGGCCTCCTCAAGTGCCCTAGGTCTTTGTGAGCAAGCAAGTTGGATGCACACCCACTTAGTTTCTTTTGTTGAGCTTTCATACATTTATAACTCTAGTGCATCCGTTGCATGGCAATCCCTACTCCTTGCATTAACATCAATCGATGGGCATCTCCATAGCCCATTGATTAGCCTCGTTGATGTGAGACTTTCTCCTTTTTTGTCTTCTCCACATAACACCCATCATCATATTCTATACCACCCATAGTGCTATGTCCATGGCTCGCGCTCATATATTGTGTGAAAGTTTATAGGTTTGAGATTACTAAAGTATGAAACAATTGCTAGCTTGTCATCGGGGTTTGTGCATGATGAGAGCATTCTTGTGTGACAAAAATGGAGCATGACTAAACTATATGATTTTGTAGGGATGAACTTTCTTTGGCCATGTTATTTTGAGAAGACATAATTGCTTAGTTAGTATGCTTGAAGTATTATTATTTTTATGTCAATATGAACTTTTATCTTGAATCTTTGGGATCTGAATATTCATACAACAATTAAGAAGAATAACATTGAAATTATGCCTAGTAGCACTCCGCATCAAAAATTCTGTTTTTATCATTTACCTACTCGAGGACGAGCAAGAATTAAGCTTGGGGATGCCTGATACGTCTCCAACGTATCTATAATTTTTGATTGCTCCATGCTATATTATCTACTCTTTCGGACATTATTGGGCTTTATTATCCACTTTTATATTATTTTGGGACTAACCTATTAACCAGAGGCCCAGCCCAGAATTGCTGTGTTTTTCCTATTTCAGAGTTTTGCAGAAAAGGAATATCAAACGGAGTCCAAACGGAATGAAACCCTCGGGAACGTGATTTTCGGAACGAACATGATCCAGGAGACTTGGACCCTACGTCAAGAAACAAAATAGGAGGCCACGAGGTAGGGGGCGCGCCGTCCACCCTTGTGGGCCCCCTGTTGCTCCACCGACATACTCCTTCCTCCTATATATACCTACGTACCCCCAAACGATCAGAACAGGAGCCAAAAACCTAATTCCACCGCCGCAACCTTCTGTACCCACGAGATCCATTCTTCGGGCCTGTTCCGGAGCTCCGCCGGAGGGGGCATCCATCATGGACGGCTTCTACATCATCACCATAGCCTCTCCAATAAAGTGTGAGTAGTTTACCTCAGACCTTCGGGTCCATGGTTAGTAGCTAGATGGCTTCTTCTCTCTTTTTGGATCTCAATACAATGTTCTCCCCCTCTCTTGTGGAGATCTATTCGATGTAATCTTCTTTTTGCGTGTTTGTTGAGATCGATGAATTGTGGGTTTATGATCAAGATTATCTATGAACAATATTTGAATCTTCTCTGAATTCTTTTATGTATGATTGGTTATCTTTGCAAGTCTCTTCGAATTATCAGTTTGGTTTGGCTTACTAGATTGATCTTTCTTGGAATGGGAGAAGTGCTTAGCTTTGGGTTCAATCTTGCGGTGTCCTTTCCCAGTGATAGTAGTGGCAGCAAGGCACGTATTGTATTGTTGCCATCGAGGATAACAAGATGGGGTTTCTATCATATTGCATGAATTTATCCCTCTACATCATGTCATCTTGCTTAAGGCGTTACTCTATTTTCATGAACTTAATACTCTAGATGCATGCTGGATAGCGGTCGATGAGTGGAGTAATAGTAGTAGATGCATGTAGGAGTCGGTCTACTTGTCTCGGACATGATGCCTATATACATGATCATACCTAGATATTCTCATAACTATGCTCAATCCTTTCAATTGCTCAACAGTAATTCGTTCACCCATCGTAAAATACTGATGCTCTTGAGAAAAACCACTAGTGAAACCTATGGCCCCCGGGTCTATCTTCATCATATTACTCTTCCAACACTTAGTTATTTCCTTTCCTTTTTACTTTGCTTTTATTTTACTTTGCATCTTTATGACAAAAATACCAAAAATATTATCCTATCAGATCTCACTCTCGTAAGTGACTGTGAAGGGATTGACAACCCCTTATCGTGTTGGTTGCGAGGAGTTATTTGTTTTGTGTAGGTACGAGGGACTCGCGCGTAGCCTCCTACTGGATTGATACCTTGGTTCTCAAAAACTGAGGGAAATACTTACGCTACTTTGTTGCATCATCCTTTCCTCTTCAAGGAAATCTAACGCAGTGCTCAAGAGGTAGTAACCACCAACGCTGTCCACCTCAGATGAACCGACCGAGCCTGCCAGCCAAACCGCGGTAGCTGATCCGATCTTATCCGCACCCAAGCTTTCCAGTGGTCCACGTTGACTGCTCAAGGCACCTGTTTGAACGTCCCGTAGACTGGCCGGCGACGGGGTCGACACCGCCGAGGAGCCAGCCGGCAACCTGGGCGAAGACGGCGGCGCATGATGACCATCACCAGGCCCAGGCACACCAGCACCACCCCGGCTGCCACCCCGACCGCCTCCTCGAGCATCATCTCGGTCGTCTTCCGACGGCGGCGAGGGGGGCGGCGACAGTGGCGGTGGGAGAACATCCACCAGAGGACCGAGACAAACAATAATAGCCTCCTGGGAAATGACAACCGGGTACCAGAGTGCATCCACCTCAGAATTCGAGCGACGGGAACGCTCGCTCTAGCGGTTCGGCTCCTCCACAACAAGGATTCACCGGTCAGGGATACACACAGGATCATCAGTGCGGAGCCACACCCTGAAGCCTGCCATGTCGCGCCGCGATTCCATAGCCTCGTCGACCTTAACGACGAGACCCAGGCCGTGCAGGTGGGTGTCCGCCGAGCGCCTAGTCCACAAGTTGGCCGGGACCCCGCGGAGGATCAAAGGCACGAGAAACGGCATGGAAATTCCAGTGGCGCCGGAGAGACGGGACCAGGGCAAGAACAACAGATCGAACAGAGGCATGCCGGCCCGGCCCCGGCGAAGCATCCGGTTCCTAAGCTCCACAGAATGGCAGATGACAAGGAAATCCTGCGGGTAGTAGCTCCTGATTGACATGTCCAGAGGCCTGAGCTCGAATTCCTCCACGATTGCCGCAGCCGCCGCGGCGAGATCCGCGGCCTGACGAGATCCCACGACGGTGACCACGACCGCGCGAGAGAGCTCTTCCTCCAGGACGCAGATGTCAGGCCCAGTCTCCATGAAGCAGCAATCAATCTGGTGGTCCGCCACATACCGCGAGGCCACCGGGGGCGCTAGAGAGGCTGTCGGGGCGAACGACACAGAGAACACCGGTCCAGCAACACTGCTAGACGACTCGGCACGGACAACCTGACTCCACGGCAAGCCCACGCGGATGGCACCAAGCGGCGGCGGGCCCGACAAAGGCGGACGAAGCCGTGCAGGGGGCGAGGGGACGCGTGGGGGGAGCGGCAGGAACTACAGGGCAGCCACGGCCGGGGAAGGCGGGCGGGGGTGAAGCACAGGCGCTGGACGGGCCTCCACCGGCGACGAGCTTCGAGGACGGGGATGCGTGTAGCCACGGGAGATGTGGTTGTACCCGCCGCAACGGACACACTTGGTAGGGTTGGGGCAGTTGCGAGAGATGTGGCCGTCATCCTCGCTGCAATTGTAGTAGCAACCATGGAGCTTCGCCGGAAGGGTCGGACTCCGGGGCCGGGCAGACAGAAAACCTCCACCTTGCGGACGGGAGGCCGGCCGCCGTCGGTCCTTCCGGCCACGAACCTGCTGGCAAGGCGCGCCCTCCACATCAAGGCCAGGCGCAGGCGGTGCAGGGGGCGGTTGGGGGGGGGCACAACGATGGAACGGAGGCGCGGGGGAGGCGACGGAGCCTGCGGCAGAGGAGGCCAAGCAGGGCTGGGAGAGGCCATGGGAGTCGAGCAGGCCGAGGGAGAGCCGAAGAGTTGGACGCGACTCACCATGTGCGCCGGGAAGGGGGGGTGGCCGCCGGAGCCGGAGTGTCCACCGGCGTGGGGGAGCACAGGGGAGGGGAGCCCTATATGATTTTGTAGGGATAAGCTTTCTTTGGCCATGTTATTTTGAGAAGACATAATTGCCTTGTTAGTATGCTTGAAGTATTATTATTTTTATGCCAGTATTAAACTTTTGTTTTTAATCCTATGCATCTGAACATTCATGCCACAATAAAGAGAATTACATGGATAAATATGTTAGGTAGCATTCCACATCAAAAATTCTGTTTTTATTATTTACCTACTCGAGGACGAGCAAGAATTAAGCTTGGGGATGCTTGATACGTCTCCAACATATCTATAATTTTTTATTGTTCCATCCTATTATATTATCTATTTTGGATGTTTTATATGCATTAATATGCAATTTTATATTATTTTTGCGACTAACCTATTAACCTAGAGCCCAGTGCCAGTTTCAATTTTTTCCCCTTGGTTTTGAGTTTCGCAGAAAAGGAATACCAAAAGGAATGAAACCTTCGCGATGATTTTTCTTGGACCAGAAGACAACCAGGAGACTTGGAGATGAAGTCGGAGGAGCCACAAGGCGGCCACAAGGACGGAGGGCGCGCCCAGGGGGTAGGGCGCGCCCCCACCCTTGTTGCCCCCCTCGTGACCCTCCTGACTTAATTCTTTTGCCTATATATTCCCAAATATCCCCAAACCACCAGAGGCATCCACGAAAACACTTTTCCACCACCGCAACCTTCTATACCCGTGAGATGCCATCTAGGGACCTTTTCTGGCACCTTGCTGGAGGGTGATTCGATCATGGAGGGCTTCTACATCAACTCTATTGCCCTTCCGATGAAGCATGAGTAGTTTACCACAGACCTACGAGTCCATAGCTAGTAGCTAGATGGCTTCTTATCTCTATCTTTGATTCTCAATGCCATGTTCTCCTCGATGTTCTTGGAGATCTATTCGATGGAATAATTTTTTTGTGGTGTATTTGCCGAGATCCGATGAATTGTGGATTTATGATCAGCTTATCTATGAATATTATTTGAATATTCTCTGAATTCTTTTATGCCTGATTTGATATCTTTGTAATTCTCTTCGAACTATCGGTTTGGTTTGGCCAACTAGATTGGTTTTTCTTGCAATGGGAGAAGTGCTTAGCTTTGGGTTCAATCTTGCGGTGTCCTTTCCTAGTGACAGCAGGGGCAACAAGGCACGTATTGTATTGTTGCTAGCGAGGATAAAAAGATGGGGTTTTCATCATATTTCTTGAGTTAATTTCTCTACATAATGTCATCTTACTTAATGCGTTACTCTGTTCTTTGTGAACTTAATACTCTAGATGCATGCTGGATAGCGGTCAATGTGTGGAGTAATAGTAGTATATGCAGAATCGTTTCGGTCTACTTGACACGGACGTGATGCCTATATTCATGATCGATTCCCTAGATATCGTCATAACTTTGCACTTTTCTATCAATTGCTCGACAGTTATTTGTTCACCCAACGTATTATTTGCTATCTTGAGAGAAGCCTCTAGTGAATCCTATGCCCCCCTGGTCTATTTTCCGTCATATAAGTTTTCGGTCTACTATTTTGCAATCTTTTACTTTCCGATCTATAAACCAAAAATACCAAAAATATTTACTTTATCTTTTATCTATCCCTATCAGATCTCACTTTTGCAAGTAACCGTGAAGGGATTTACAACCCCTTTATCGCGTTGGGTGCAAGTTGTTTGATTGTTTGTGCAGGTATTCGGTGATTTGTGCATTGTCTCCTACTGGATTTATACCTTGGTTCTCTAACTAAGGGAAATACTTATATCTACTTTGCTGCATCACCCTTTCCACTTCAAGGAAAAAAGCAATGCAAGCTCAAGAAGTAGCATGCACCAAGGGTGGCCGCCACCACTGAGGGAGTCCTAGACTAAGGGGTCCTCGGGCGTCCGGCGTGTTTGTCATAGGCCGGACTGATGGGCTATGAAGATACGAAGACTGCACCCGTGTCCAGATGGGACTCTCCTTGGCATGGAAGGCAAGCTTGGCGACCGAATATGTAGATTCCTTTCCTTTGTAACCGACCTTGTGTAACCCTAGATCCTCCCGGTGGTCTATATAAACCGGAGGACTTAGTCCGAAGAGCATATACTCATTACCATAGTCATACAAGCTAGACCTCCAGGGTTTAGCCATTACGATCTCGTGGTAGATCAACTCTTGTAATACTCATATTCATCAAGATCAATCAAGCAGGAAGTAGGGTATTACCTCCATAGAGAGGGCCCGAACATGGGTAAATGTCTCCTGTTACCATCGACCTTAGACGCACAGTTCGGGACCCCCTACCCGAGATTCGCCGGTTTTGACACTGACATTGGTGCTTTCATTGAGAGTTCCACCGTGCCGTCCCCAAAAGGTTTCGATGGCCCCTTCAATCGTCGACAACAACGCTGTCCAAGGAGAAACCTTTCTCCCCGGACAGATCTTCGTATTCGGCGGCTTCATATTGTGGGCCAACTTGTTTGGCCATCTGGAGCAGATCGATAGCTACGCCCCTGGCCATCAGGTCAGATTTGGGAGCTTGAACTATGTCGGAGACGTCCGTGGAGATTTGATCTTCGCCAGATTCAAGGGCGCGGCAACCACTCCTGGTCACCTTGATGAACATGACTTAAATCTGTCATCAAACCATATCCAGGAGATAGCTCCTATAACAGCTCTGGCCATAGATCCAGAGCATACAACGCCGTCCAAGGATTGGAGGCTCAACCCCACCGCGGAGGTCACAGATTCCCCGGCGCTGGAGCCGCACATGGACTTAACCTCACACAATCTTTGTGTTTCTGGAACTCCGGACTCGTCTCCGGGCGTAAGTTCCGAACCATGTGAGCCCGCGGATGCCAAAGTTGATCGTTTATCGATCTTCGAGTTCAGCGCCGCAGATATCTTCCAGCACTCGCCCTTGGGCGATGTGCTAAACTCATTAAAGAGCTTGTCCTTGGCGGCGGACTCACAGCCGAACTATGTTCGGTTCGAACTAGGCGCTGATGAAGGAGAATCTCACTTCCCACCCACCACCCACTTCATAGCCACAGTCAAGGATTTAACCGACACGCTTGATTACAACTACGAAGACATCGGCGGTATGGACGACGATGCCGATGAGGAGCAAAATCAAAGTCCGCCATTCACTGGACGCTGGACGGCCACCTCTTCGTACGATGTGTACATGGTGGACACACCCAAAACAACCAACGACGATGACAAATAAAATCCAGTCGAGAATAAACCTCCTAAGACACAGCAGAAACGCCGGCGTCCTCGGCGCCGCTCTAAGTCACGTCGTTAAAAAGACAGCAATGCTGGCACCGGTGAAAATAATACTCCGGACGATGCCGAAAACAATGAAGACATTGCTAAGGTAACATCCGAACAGGAGGAGCAAGAAAACGGGCAAGCTAACCCCAACGAATAGGCCAGGCCCAACGACTCGGAGGACGGTAGTTATCGTCCGCTCTCTGAGGATGAGGAAAGCCTCGGCAACGAAGATTTCAATGTGCCTGAGGAACCTCTCGAGCAGGAGCGCTTCAAGCGCCAGCTAATAGCAATGGCACGGAGCCTGAAAAAGAAACAGCAGCAGCTTCAAGCTGACCAAGATCTGCTCGTCGACAGATGGACTGATGTCCTGGCAGCCGAAGAATACAGCCTCAGATGCCCAGCCAAGAGTTACCCAAAGCGAAGGCTGCTACCCCAGTTCGATGAAGAGGCATCGGAGCCCATACCTCCCTCGCGTAATGCGGCCGATCGATCACTACGCGGTCGGGACAGTGCGGCGGACCGACCACCACGTGGTCGGGATAGAGCGGCAACTCAGGCCGAACAACAGCCTGCCCCACCACCTCGTAAAAATAGAGACGAAACGGCTCGGGGTCATACATACGAACTCTAGCAGACCCTGGATGGTAGAGCAGGACATACCCGGTCGATTTATGGATCGCGAGGACGTCCCTCAACACGTGATGATGGCTACCTATTTGGGCGTGACAAACCTAGTCACACCCGAGCCGATAACCGCAGACGAACTCCATCGGAGCTATGGCGCAATGTGGCAAGATATAGAGGCGCCGCACACCCTCTTCGCTTCACTGATGAAGTAATGGACCATGAATTCCCCGAAGGGTTCAAAACCGTCAATATTGAATCATACGACGGAACAACCGACCCCGCGGTATGGATCGAGGATTTTATTCTCCACATTCACATGGCCCGCGGAGATGACCTCCATGCTATCAAATACCTCCCACTAAAGTTCAAAGGGCCAGCCCGGCACTGGTTAAACAACCTGCCTGAAAATTCCATCGGTAGCTGGGTGGACTTGGAAGAAGCTTTTCTTGACAACTTCCAAGGTACATACGTCCGTCCACCAGACGTCGATGACTTAAGTCACATAGTACAACAGCCTGGAGAGTCAGCCAGGAAATTCTGGACTAGATTCCTAACCAAAAAGAACCAGATCATTGACTGTCCGGATGCCGAAACCCTAGTGGCCTTTAAACATAGCATCCGTGATGAATGGCTCGCCCGCCATCTCGGCCAAGAAAAGCCCAAATCTATGGCAGCCCTCACGGCACTCACGACCCACTTTTGCACGGGTGAGGATAGTTGGCTGGCTCGTAGCAAAAACACAGCCAGTGAGGCGGGCCCCTCCGAGGTCAAAAACAACAACGACAAGCTCTGACGTAACAGATACAAGCGCCAAAGCAATGGTGATAATACCGATGACACTATAGTTAATGCCGGATTCAGCGGCTCCAAGTCCGGTCAGTGGAAAAAGCCGCATAAAAGGAACAGCCAGGGACCATCCAACTTGGATCGTATACTCGATCGTCTGTGCCAGATACATGGCACCCCAGACAAACCAGCCAATCATACCAATAGAGATTGTTGGGTCTTCAAACAGGCCGGCAAGTTAAATGCCGAGAACAAGTAAAAGGGATCACAAAGTGAGGATGATGACGAAGAGCCCCGACAATCGAACTCATGGGGGCACAAGAAGTTACCCCCTCAACTCAAAACGGTGAACATGATATATTCCACACACATCCCCAAAAGGGAGCGCAAGCGCACACTAAGGGACGTTTATGCGACAGAGCCAGTCACCCCAAAATTCAACCCATGGTCATCGTGCCCGATCACTTTTGATCGCCGGGATCATCTGACCAGTATCCGGCATGGCGGATCAGCTGCACTAGTCCTGGACCCAAACATTGATGGATTCCACCTAACGCGAGTCCTCATGGACAGTGGTAGCACCCTAAATCTGCTCTATCAAGACGCAGTGCGCAAAATGGGCATTAATCCATCAAGGATCAAGACAACAAAGACTACCTTCAAAGGAGTCATACCAGGTGTAGAGGATTGCTGTACGGGCTCAATCACACTAGAGGTTGTCTTCGGATCCCCCGACAACTTCCGAAGCGAAGAGTTAATCTTCCACATCGTCCCATTCCGCAGTGGTTATCACGCACTGCTCGGACGGACTACATTTGCTCGGTTCAACGCGGTGCCGCACTACACTTATCTTAAGCTCAAGAGGCGCGCTCCACGCAGCGTCATAACTGTCAAAGGAAAAACGGAACGCTCCCTCCGTACAGAGGAGCACACCACCGCCAAGCAGCAGAAGTACAGAGCGGCCTTATCAAGCAAAACCGTAATCTGGCTGCCGAGCCCCTGAACATCGTAAAGAGGGTTCGGACTACACTGCAACAGGACAGCTCGGCTCATCAAGAGCTCGATTAGCAATTCGGCCTCCGTCCCAGCCCCGGTCAGGTAGTGGCATTCGTACCACGCGCACATAATTACGCACTAGAAATCCCATGGGCATCGACGGAGGCAAAGCTAGCTTGTGATCCAGTTCGGCTCGACCGATCCCGGACACACATATACTTTCACTATTTCCTTTTTTCCCCAGGTTTCTTTCACATAGGCCTTGTTTGACGGCCTGACTACCAGTCCTGTCAAAGGATAAAAATACCAGGATGGCAAGAAGCACAAACGTATAGGGGAAGCTCTAGGGGTCAACTCAACGACCACTCTACCTGTTGTCAGGACCCACACACAGATCGCCTTTGGTCATGGCATGTTAAATAGCCGGTTGCTTATCACACTATTTGTATTAATGTGCTTTGACACATTAACCCAATCATAATGGAAGCAGTTCGTGGCCCAAGTTTAAGGGCCCCAGATATTACCTCTGCTCTCTTTCTGTTTTCCTTTTCCCATTTGATAACTTATCTTCTAGCACCCGTACACTTTGGTACGTTTCATATTTGCCAGGGGCTCCCCAGCGCCCCACAATATGGCAACAAAGTCCAAACACTTTTTTATAGTATAGTTCGGCACCTTGAATTTAGCATTATATGCATTGGCTCCGAATCATGTCTTTGGTCAATAGTTGGGTTGCCCGGCTCCTGTGCTTGCTACCTTACGTTCCGCTATATCGGCTAAGGTAGTAAAGGGAGAACTACTGCGATTGTGCCCTTGCTTATCCAAAGGAGCACCTCAGTAGAGAAAGCCGAAAACTGACTGTCATGATGCGACGAGAGCCGGTCAGCTGTTTGGCGGTTGCAAATCATTGGAGATTTCTTCCGCGTTACACGAAGGATTGGTACTTCCCGATCAGATGCTTATAGCACTCTAGTTCGGAAACTAGGGGCTGCGTCCATGTTTTTATTGTCGAACTCCTTTGGCTAAGTGAGGGCGTTAAAGCCGACTAGTCTGGTTGCCCGGTTCGTTGCGCTAAACAACTCCTTGAAGGACCATATAATTGGATCAAGATTGTTTAGATTCCATCCCGAACACATCCGTACTACCTACGTGGGGGCAGAAGCCGATGACTGGCCAACCCTCAGATCTCATACAACACGGCTGCATAGGAGGTAAAATTAAAAACATAACAATCATTATATTACAAACCCACTTTGTTTCATCATACAAGGCAAAGACAACATGTATGTATTCATTCGAAAATAATGTCCTACCCACACTACGTTGCCACAATGCAAGACCCCTCCAGGACATCCGCAAAATAGCGCTCGGGTGTGCGGTGCTCCTTGCCCTCTGGCGGCCCCCTGGCCAGCTCGACAGCATTCATCTTCGCCCACCACATCTTGCAACGGGTGAAGGCCATACTCGCACCTTCAATACAGGCCGATCACGTGACGACGCCCAGCCAAGGACAGGTATTCACCAGCCACCTCACGAGTCCGAAGTAGCTGTCGGGCATAGCTTTGGCTGGCCATAGCCGGATTATCAAATCCTTCATGGCTAGTTCGGCCACCCTATGCAGCTCCACCAGCTGTTTCAGCTAATCGGTGAAGGGCACGGGATGCTCTAGCGCAAGATATTGCGACCAGAACAGCTTCTCCGTGGAGCTCCCTTCTTTGGCTCGGAAGAACTCCGCGGCGTTGGACACACTTCGCGACACATCAGCAAAAGCCCCTGGAGAACTCCGAATCCGGGTTACTAAAAGATACTTCCTCTTTGCATATTTGCTTTGCATACTGAATGCCTTACCCACCGCGATCTTCCTCGCCTCTTGGATCTCTTGGAGGGCACCCTGGGCTTCATTCCGAGCCGTCTCCATGCTCTGACGAGCCTTGGAAAGTTTGGCCTGTTTAGCCAACGCACCACGCTCCAAGGTCTCACACTTCGTCACCGTGTCATGGAGCTCTTGTTGGACCTCGTTGACCCGGGCCTTGAGCTTCTTACAGGCAGCCTACTCCTTGACGGCCTTCCCCTCAGCTTTGCCCAGGGCCTCTTTCAGGGCCTCGACCTCGGTCGTTGCTCCTATATATATCAGGACACTTCGGTCAATATATATCATCCTACTCTTTCCGAATACTTCTTGGGTTATTACATACCTTGATTCTCCTGGAGCTGCCTCTTCACCTGGCCGAGCTCCTCCTCGGCCTTCTCCAGTCTCCGCTTAAGTTCGGAGACTTCGGCAGCATGTGAGGCCGCGGACAGCAGCTACGCCTGCATATTCATTCCTGACAAATTTAGTTAGTTTCCTACAATAAAGGATTGATCCTCTGTCCGTCTTTTCTTTCCGAACACCGGACAGTGTCTCAGGGGCTACTTACTATATTGGGATTTTTACGTCGCTTAACTCAAAACCTATCAGCAGGCTGCTGCAGGCTTCGGTCAGTCCGCTCTTGGCGGACTGGACCCTCTCAATCACCATACCCATAAGGATACGGTGCTCGTCCACAACGGAGGCACCTCGAAGCGCCTCCATCAGATTATCCGGTGCCCCTAGTTGGACAGGGGCCACGGGTGGAATGGGTGCACCCCCCTCTTTCAAAGGAGGTCACTCGCCGGATTCCGGAGCCGTATGGGTCCCCTAATCATATTCGGCTGAGGGCCGAACTGAATAGGGCCCTCCTCGCCAGTCTCTGTGGGGATTTGCTCCCCCGTGTGCCCGGCGGTAGAGGTTTCGCCCTCTGGTGCCCCATTGACAGCGTCCGGAGCCTCTCCCTGGCCTGGAGCGGACCTTCAGGACAACACCTCATCGTCTCCTTTGGCCTTGGGAGAGTAAGCGGCCGGTGGTGTCTCGCTGGCCTTCTCCTTTGAGTCCAACGAACCTCTTAATGAGGATCGCTGGGAGCTTTCATGGGCCGGACTATAATAACATAATTAACCATGTCAATATATTCAAGAGGAGAGGCCGGACATATGGGTGTGCGGGAGTCATAGCACTTACGATGCAGCTTGAGGCTTGGTGCGAGGGTGCCACTCCGGACCGTTGTTGACGTCCCACGCGGAGTTATCCGCGAAGGATCCCTTCCCCTTCTTGGACGTCCCCGCCTCCAGGTTCGTGGAGGCCACCCTCTTCTTCCTTCCCTCATCAGGGGGAGGGTTGTTCTCCTCATCGTCGTCATCTTCGGCGGCGGAGGAGCGGGTCTTGTCTTCGGACGTCGCGTCCGAAGTGCTCTTGCGACGGGGGCCACTCCGGACCCCCTTGGCCTTCTTTGCTGGCCTGTATAGGGCGCCGGCACCAGCAACTTTGCTAAACGAGGAATGACTGGTTCTTCGGGTAGCGGAGCCGGGCACTGGATCCGCTTCGCCCTCTTCATCCATTCCTGAAGAAACAATGACAGTAAAATTTCAGATATCCTCCTTGAAAGCAGACAAGTAGAGGACGTGTTGGAAACTCACCTCGCTGGCGGGCTGGTTAATGTCGTGCACACGATCCGAATCCGTGGCTGGCGGTGTTTCGTTGCCCTTGAAGAGCAACTTCCAAGCATCTTCGTGAGTTGTCTCGAAGAGCCTCTTCAGGGTTTGGTGCTTCTTCGGATTAAACTTCCATAGCAGGAGGTTTCGGCTTTGGCACTGGAGAATCCGGCAAACTAGCATCACCTGGATTATATCGACAAGTTTGACATTCTTGTCCACCATGCTTTGAATGCGCGTCTGCAGCTCTATCATCTCGTCTGACGAACACCAGTTCGGGCTCTTCTCGACCCAGGAGGTGAGCCGCATTGGGGCCCCAGGGTTGAATTCGGTAGCTGCGGCCCAGTTGGTGCCACGGGGTTCTGTAATGTAGAACCATTGTTTCTGCCATTCCTTGATAGTCTCCACGGAAGTGCCTTTCAACCAGGAGACATTGGACATCTTACTCACCATGGCTCCTCCGCACTCTGCGTGCTGGCTATCCACCACCTTCGGCTTCACGTTGAAGACCTTGAGCCATAGCCCGAAGGGGTTGGATGCGGAGGAAGGCCTCACACACGACTAGGAATGCCGAGATGCTGAGGAAAGAGTTCGGGGATAGATCATGGAAATCTATCCCGTAATAATACATCAGCCCCGAAAGGGTGGAGTGGAAACCCTAGCCCGCGAAGGAAAGGAGGGATGAATACCACCCTCTCGTTGGGCTTCGGCGTGGGAACGATTTGCCCCTGGGCCGGAAGATGGTGGGCGATTTCCTTCGCCAAGTACCCGGCCTCCCGAAGCTCAGTAATGTCCTTCTCCCCGACAGAGGAAACCATCCACTTGCCTTGACCTCTGGATCCGGACATGGTCGAGTGCTAGCTTGAGTGGGTAGAAGATGAGGACTTGGGCGCTGGAGCTCAAGATTGGAAGGGCGGAGGAAGAGAGAAGGGGTGGGAGAAGAAGGGGGAATCCTTAGCCCCTTATAAAGGCAGTAAATATTGAACGCCTCCCCATTCGCCTCGAAACTTGCCTATTCCTAAGGACTGTGTAAATGGCACGGTTGGGTTACCCACGCCCGTATTGATGAGAATCCCGCAATAAGGGGACACAATATCTACTTTGACAAGACGTGCCAATGGCAACCGCATCTCGAAACATGGAGCGGCGGACAAAAAACGGTTCGAAATTATGACCGGACAGACGTGATGTCGTGTTACAAAAAGTTGTCAGTGGATTGGACTCGTGGAGTATTATATTCTCTCTGCGGTCGTGTGTGGTGTGAGTTACAGACTGGAGACTATCTTGGAGTTCGGAAAGGGGAACCCGCCTTGCAATGCCGAAGACAAATCTACGCGTCCGACTCCTCGTCATTGAAGCCAGGTTCAGGGGCTACTGAGGGAGTCTTGGACTTAGGGGTCCTCGGGCGTCCGACCTGTTAGTCATGGGACGGACTGATTGGCTGTGAAGATACAAAGACCGAAGACTGCACCCATGTCCAGATGGGACTCTCCTTGGCGTGGAAGGCAAGCTTGGCGAATGAATATGTAGATTCCTTTCCTTTGCAACCGACCTTGTGTAACCCTAGATCCTCCCAGTGTCTATATAAACCGGAGGACTTAGTCCGGAGAGCATATACTCATTACCATAGTCATACAAGCTAGACCTCTAGGGTTTAGCCATTACGATCTCGTGGTAGAGCAACTCTTGTAATACTTATACTAATCAAGATCAATCAAGCAGGAAGTAGGGTATTACCTCCATAGAGAGGGCCTGAACTTGGGTAAACATCGTGTCCCCTGTCTCCTGTTACCATCGACCTTAGACGCATAGTTCGGGACCCCCTACCCGAGATCCGCCGGTTTGGACACCGACAACCACCCTTGGTCTCCTGCCCTCTGGCACCCCTTACCTTGTTTGCACAAGGGGGGGGGGGGAGTCGGCCTCCCCCTTCCTTCCCTTCCCAAGGGCTGCGGCCTTAGGAGGGGCACGCTAGCCCCTTGTGGGCTCGTGTGTTCCCCCTTTGGCCCATATGGGCCATTAACCTCTCGGGGTTTTCCGAAACCCCTTTCTGGTGATCTGATGACTACCCGGTACCTTCTGAAACTCTTCCGGTGTCCAAATCGTCTTATATATCAATCTTTACCTCCGGATCATTCCGGAGCTCCGCGTCATGTCCGTGATCTCATCCGGGACTCCGAACAACATTCGGTCACCAAATCACATAACTCATATAATACTATATTGTCAACGAACGTTCAACGTGCGGACCCTACAGCTTCAAGAACTATGTAGACATGACCGAGACACCTCTCCGGTCAATAACCAATAGCGGAACCTGGATGCCTGAAAGTGCAACTAATCCCTGGGTGGTTTTGGTAATTCTTGACAACATATAACTCACTGAACTAATATTCTTTCAAGATAATCATTTCAGAAAGTTCAATGATTGGCATGGCATGGACTAGAGATGTGGACCCCTCAAAATGCTAAGGACACATATTGGCAAAATCTCAAGACTCTACATTTTCATTTTAGTGATCCAAGATCACATTGAGTCCATAGGAAAAGCCAATACTATTAAAAGGGGATGAGGTGTTGCTTAATGGCTTGCTTGCTCAAAATGCTTAGTGATATGCACCAAAAGCCCTCAACCACTTTCTCATTCCCACATATGTCCTAAACTTAAAGTCAAGCTCGGCCCCACCGATTTGATCTATCCGGTTCCATTGAGTTCACTTGACATAGCCATAGCTAGAAACCCTAATCAATTCGGTCTCACCTATAGGGATCTCGGTCTCACCGAGATGGGATTGCAAACTCCTTGTTTCCCTTCATAATGTTTTGGTCTAACTGAGATGAGAGACCGGTCCCACCGAGTTTGCATGAAAACTCTGTGTTTCCTTTTCGTAACGTTTAGGTCTCACCGAAATGAGCGATCGGTACCACCGAGTTTGGCTGACCAACTCTCTGTTTTCCTATTACTGAAATTGGTCTCACCGAGTTCATGTGATCGGTCTCACCGAGATCAAGTTATGCCCTAACCCTAATGCATCGGTCCCACCGAGTTGATCTTGTCGGTCCCATCGATAATCCTAACGTTCACATTTGCACCATATCGGTCTGACCGAGTTTCACTATTCGGTCCCACCGAGTTTGGTAAATTGTGTGTAACGGTTAGATCTTGTGTGGAGGTTATATATATACCCCTCAACCCATCATCCATTCATGGAGAGAGCCATTAGAACGTGCCTATATTTCCAGCATTCATTTTCTGAGAGAGAACCGCCTACTCATGTGTTGAGACCAAGACATTCCAATCCAACCACAATAATCTTGATCTGTAGCCTTCCCCAAGTTGCTTCCCACTCAAATCATCTTTCCACCATATCCAAATCTATGAGAGAGAGTTGAGTGTTGGGGAGACTATCATTTGAAGCACAAGAGCAAGGAGTTCATCATCAAGACACAATCTATTACCTTTTGGATAGTGGTGTCTCCTAGATTGGTTAGGTGTCACTTGGGAGCCTCCGTCAAGATTGTGGAGTTGAACCAAGGAGTTTGTACGGTCAAGGAGATCGCCTACTTCGTGAAGACTTACCTTAGTGAGGCAAGTCCTTCGTGGGCAATGGTCGTGGTGGGATAGACAAGGTTGCTTCTTCGTGGACCCTTCATGGGTGGAGTCCTCCATGGACTCGCGCAACCGTTACCCTTCGTGGGTTGAAGTCTCCACCAACGTGGATGTACGATAGCACCACCTATAGGAACCACGCCAAAAATCTCCGTGTCTACATTGCGTTTGTTCCCAACAAACTCCTCCATATGCAATGATTTACATTCCGCTGCTATACTCTTAGAATTGCATGTGTAGGTTGATTGCTTGAGTTGTGCTAAGTTGCTAAAATCTGCCAAGACTTAAAATTGGGAAAAAGCTAGATTTTTATTTGGTCAAGTAGTCTAATCATCCCCCCTCTAGACATACTTTCGATCCTATAAGTGGTATCAGAGCTTTGGTCTCCATTTGCCTTGATTTCCATAGCTTTGTTGATCATAGACTTGGTTTCACAACCTAGAAGAGTATGGCGTCTAGTGAGGGAAATTACCACCATAGAGGTCCTTACTTTGATGGTACTAATTTTGCTAGTTGGAAGCATAAGATGAAAATGCATATTCTTGGACATAACCCCGCCGTTTGGGCTATTGTGTGTATTGGCTTGCAAGGTGAATTCTTCGATGGGAGAGCCAAATCATGAAGCTACCGCAGAAGAATTGAATATGTTGCAATAAAATGCTCAGGCTTGCTGTATCCTCTTCAATGGATTGTGCCCTGAAGAATTCAACAAAATCAACCGTCTTGAGAATGCAAAGGAAATTTGGGATACCTTTATTGATATGCACGAAGGTACCGACTCCGTCAAGGAATCCAAATTGGATGTGCTTCAAAGTCAACTTGACAAGTTCAAAATGAAGGATGGTGAAGGTGTCGCTAAAATGTACTCTAGGCTTGCTCTCATCACAAATGAGGTTGCCGACTTAGGAAGTGAAGAGATGATCGATAGATTCATCATCAAGAAGATCCTAAGAGCCTTGGATGGAAAATATGATACCGTGTGCACATTGATCTAGATGATGCCCAATTACAAAGATCTCAAGCCAACGGTAGTCATTGGTAGAATCGCTGCTCATGAGATGTCAATTAAGGATAAAGAAGAGCTTCACAATAAGTCTAGTGGTGCTTACAAAGCCTCATATGATGCTCCTACATCATCAAGTGATAAACAAGCCTTCAATGAATAATTGAGCTTAATGGTGAAGAACTTCAACAAGTTCTACAAGAGTAGAAGCAAAGAAAGAAGTTCCAAGTCAAGGTCCTACAATGACAAAAGATCTTCTAGTCGTGAGCGTAATTGCTACAATTATGGAAGACCCGGACACTATTCCAATGAGTGTACGACTCCCTACAAAAGAAGAGAAGACTCACCTAAAAGGAGAAGCAAAAGAGAAGAATCACCTCCAAGGGAGATAAGGAGTAGAGATGATCGTTATGAACGAAGAACCTCTCATAGAAGCAAGGATTCGAAAAGGAAGGACAAGTCATCAAGGAGCTATACAAAATGAAGAAATCAAGCTCATGTTGGTGAATGGGTATCCGGTTTCGACTCCGACCACCACTTCGAGAGAAGTTATCACTCCAACTTCGAATATACTCAAGATGAAGGTGTTGCTGGTCTAGCACTTGTGTCAACCAACTCTTGTGACATATTTGACTCACCAAATGAAGGAATTGGAAGAAGCTTCATGTCTAAAGGCCCAAAGGTATCACACCCCGAGTATGTTGATTTCAATAGTGATGAAGATGATTTGCTAGGTGATGATGATTTATTTGTTGACAACTCTAGTGATGAGAACTATGATGAACTTGCTATTAATCATTCTAATCAAGATAAAACGAATGTCGATGATAAGAAGGAGATTGAGCATCTAACTAAAGAACTAAACACTCTTAAGTTAGCTCATGAAACTATCTTAGAAGATCATTGAGAGCTTTTACAGACTCATGAGAAGCTACGCTTTGAGAAGCTCAACCTTGAGCAAGAGCATGGGTTCTTAAAATCAATCAATGATGATCTTCGTAAGAAAAGTTCCTCTTACATTGCCAAGCGTTTACTCTTGTCTACTTACATGCCACAAGTAAAATCTAGCAGCAAGAGTAAGAAAGATTCTTCTTCTAGTAGTAACAATACTCATGCTAAATCCAATATTCTTGCTTCTAGTAGTTCTCTTGATTCCACTAATGATTCTCTTAGCCAAGTTACACTTGAGCAAGAAAATAGATTATTGAAGGGAATTATAGAGAAAGGTGTTTACAAGAGCCTTGTCGGAAGTAAGCATTTTGAGGAAATTGTACGCAAGCAAGGAAGGCACCGGAAGAATCAATGTGTTGGTTTTGAACGAAAGTTCAATGCCAATGGAGTTGTGTGGGAAGAAGATAAATACCCCAAGACGAATTTTGTTCCTCAACAAGAGAAGTATGATCCTACTTCCTTCAAAGTGACACAAGCTCAAGATGATCTTCCACCACAAGACCACAAGCTAAAAGGCAAGGACAAGCTTCAAGAGGAGATTGATGCATTTGAAGAAGCTCTGAAGGCCTTGGTCAAGTGGGTTCCCAAGACTACATCAAGTTCTACTTCATCAAGTACGACTACAACTATAAGGATTCCCATCAAGATGGTGTGGATCCCCAAGAAGAAGAACTAGAGAGTTCTTGAGGGTGACTCATCTAGGCAAGGACAAGTGCAAACAACTTCTAGGCAAGGACAAGTGCAAACAACTTCCACATCTTGCACTAGTTCAAGGGGTCACAAACCCTCTTGTTGGTAAGACAAGGGACAAGGTAACCTAATGCTTTCATGGACATCATCTTGTGTGTACTTCACTCTATGTCTATCGATATCCTTTTTTGTTCCTAGTGGGACTAACCCATGTAGGTATTGAAAGTGCAACTCACTCCAATGGATTGATCCAAATGATCTACAGCAACATTGAGCATCCACATCTTAAACATCTACATGAACTCATCATCAACAAAACCCAAGGTTAGTTCATCCCTCTTAGTGGGGATATCACATCTAGGGGGAGCTTTACTCTAAGAATTGAGGTAAAGCAACTCTAATGGTGTGAACACAACGATGCTTTATGGAAAAGTGGTAACCCCACTTGTGCTTAAACAATGAGCATGACCTATGATCAAATGTTCCCATTTGAATCCTCAGTTAATATACTCATATATAGATGACCTAGTCATCGCCAATTGCTTGATATACGCTAGAGTGTTTGTGCATGCTTTGCCACATATTTCATTTGCCATCTTATTGTGTGAGCATGTTGATTGCATATTTTTCTCATTCAAGGACATCCATTTGTTGCATTGATTGTTTGGTCTTTTTCTTTTGCCAAATAGATGGGCAAGAATGCCTAAGAACTCCCTTTAGCTATCTATGCTTTTCTCATCTCAAACTCTATTCATGCTACATCACAAAGTTTGATCAAGTTAGATTCGAACCCTCTGGGTGAGGAGCACTCGGAGCCACCGATTCGTCATAGACTTAAACTTCCAAAACCTCTCTGTGTACTTCGGTCTGACCGATTCATCCCTTTCGGTCATACGGACTTCATTGAGTTGATCTAAGTTTTCAATCTCGGTGCAACCGATTTGAACAATTCAGTCACACCGAGTTGCAGTAACCGCTTGTGATTCTGCATCTCGGTGTGTCGGTGTACTAAAATAGGGGTACCTTAGTACCCCGAACTTGTGCACGGGCAGTCGTAGCACCCCGCGGCAAGGCTTGCCAGGCGATCGCCAAAACTCTCCATGGTCCCTTTTTGGGCCATCCAAGAACAAAGTATTTGAGCCAAGGCCCCGGCAGGAGGAGCTTGCCCGGAAGGCCACCCGAAGAGAGCAGGGCCCTGGCAAGAGGAGCTTGCTGGGACGGCCGCTCGAAGCACAAGGCCCCGACAAGAGGAGCTTGCTGGGAAGGCCGACCAAGGCACGGCAAGAGACTTGCTGCGACGCGCCACGCGTCCCGGCAAGGACCGGTGAGCAACAAGCTCCCGAGCGCGACAAGGCATCGACCGCGGCAAGGCGCTTGCCGCGGCAAGTCACCACCCCGTGCCTGCGTTCCATCTCATCCACCCACGCGTCGCTCTGGGTCCGTTCCAGGCGTACGTGGCGAGAGGCTGCGCAGCCAGGGGCATGCGGTGGCAAAGCGACGCTGACAGGGTAGCCGTCGTGGCAAACGGTGGCGCCCCTGACGGCCCCTTTTCTGCACTGTTTGGGCGACCTAGACGGGCATTTAATGCCCTTGTCCCCTGCCGTCAGAGTTAGGTATGATAGCACTGTGCAAACAGCTGTACCCAACACAGCGTTTTCCAGTTTTACCCCCGCCTACGTTGCCACCTGTGGGTAACCCCTTGCGCATATAAAAGGAGGCGCCATGCGCAACGTAAGGGAGGAGGGAGGAAGGAGACCACTCACGCTCGGTCTGATTAGTTGTCTGAGTGTACTGTAGCACTTAGCACTCCCAAGAACACAATACAAACCAGAAAGCAGCAGTAGGGTTTTACGCATCCGTGCGGCCCGAAGCTGGGTAAATCCCCTTGTGTGCATCGCCTCGATCCGCTCTTCGCGCGACCTCCGCCCCCCGCCGAACCAGAAAGGGGCTCGGTCCCCATAGGTGTTCATGGAGGAAGATTTCCCCCGACATCTTTGGCGCGCCAGGTAGGGGGCGTCGAAGTTGTGCGAACCTGATCCGGCGTCTGCACAGGCTAGATCTCCATCATCTTCGTCGACATGCCACCGAAGAAGAAGGCTCCGGAGGTGGCTGGTCCGTCCGCGTCGAACCCACCGCCCCTGGAGCAAACGGGTGGTGGGGACGGCACCGGCGGCGGAACGGGCGTCGCCGAACCAGCTCATGGTGCCACGGCGTCCGAACATGCACCGCGCCCCTCTCAGGAGGCACGGGACCAGCAGCGTCTTGGCACTCACGGTACCATATGCTCGCTGGACCCAGATCGAGCTGGCGGATCCCATGGTGCTCAAGGCCAGCATACACACCAACGTGCTGGCGCGAGCGTGGCGCGACTACTTGGTCCGGGTGTTGCTCCTTCTAACGTAGTTAGAAGTTCGAGCACGTCCCGCTCCATGCACCGCTCGCCACCGCTGCCCGCCACTCCAGCAGAAGCTCTAGCACGAGCTCAACTGCTCCTAGACTACCCTCCAACGGCGGACAAGCTCGACGACTGGAGGGCCACGATACAGAGTCTCATCGGCTTCGCTAACGGCGACACCCCGCGGCAGCACAGGGAGTCGCAGCCGCGGCAGGTCGGCCAGGCGAGAACCGATGGCGCCAAGACCGGTGGGGGTGCGACCACCGTGCATTCTCCGCCCCAAAGGCCAAGATCGCCGACTCGCCGGAGCCATCACGACAACGTCTCCACCGCGTCGTCAAATCTGCGAACTCGTCGCGATCAACATCACGTTCTTCACGAACGAGAGCAAGAGGACGCTCGTACGCGCATCAAGCGTCGGAGAGAAGCGTGGCATCAATCAGACCAGCGCGCTGGGCCCTCTGTCGACATGCATGCGCCCGGGGGACCAGGCGACCTGCCGTACGCGGTAGGCTGCCCTGCGTTCACCCGTGAGCTGCGGCAAGTCCAGTGGCCCAGCACGAAGAATTTCAAGCCAGACGTACCAGAGAAGTACGACGGCAAGTCGCATCCGTCGGAGTTCCTCAGCATCTACACCATTGCGGTGCAGGCTGCTGGGGGGGCGGGATGACAAGATCCTTGCCAACTACTTCCTGCTGGTACTCAAATCCAACGTCAGATCCTGGCTCATGCACTTGCCGGATAACTCCATAACCTCGTGGACAGACTTGTGCCATCAGTTTGTTGGCGCCTTTACAGGCGGCCACAAACCCCATGGCCAAGCGAGCGACCTTCATCTGCTCGTCCAGAAGGAAGGGGAATCCTTGTGCAAGTTCATCCAGAGATTCAGTCGCGTACACTACAACATCCCAGACGTCCACCCTGCCGCGGTTATCAGCGCGTTCCATCAGAACGTGCGTAACCGCAGGATGCGGGAGGAGATGGCGATGTGCAAGATCAAAGACGTCAGCGAGCTATATGCCCTGGCCAACAAGTGTGAACGTGCTGAGGAAGGAAGGAAACTACCCGGAGAGAACACTGGAGCAGGAGAATCTGACAGTGAAGATACCGCCCCGGCAAGGAAGAACCGGCGGCGGAGCAACAGGAAGAAGAAGAGCCAAGAAGTACTGGTTGTTGAGCAGTCCGGCGATGAAGGCGCCGCCAAGAAGGCCCAGGCTGGTAGCTCCGGCAAGGAGGTTGCCGGATGCGCCAACTGCCAGGCTGTGGCGGTCGCCGACAAGCGGGACGGCACCAACAAACAGTACTGCAAGATCCACCGCACCTAGGGCCATGACCTCCAGAGTTGCAAGCAGGTCGAGCGGCTCGTCGAGCTACAAAAGGCCGAGTACGAGCGGCGCGACAAGGAGAGAGCCCGGGGAGGTGGCGGAGGATCAGGCACGAAGCGCCCCGGCCAGGGAGGACGCCGCGACAAGGACAAGCAGCGGCAAGCGGACAGACCTCCCCGTGGCCGCGACAAGAACGAAGACGACGACGAAGACGAAGACATGGATGATGTCGAGACCAGTGAGCAGGAGTTTCAGAAAGCCACAGAGGTCTTGAGCGTAGACGGCGGTGCTTCTCTGCATCCTTCTCACCGCCAGCTCAAGCAGTGGGCGCGGGAAGTCAATGCAGCGGAACCACCCGTCGAGTCGCGCAAGCCTGTGAAATGGTCCAGCACGCCTATCATCTTCCATATTGAGGACCACCCTGACCGCACAACTGCGATCGGGTGCTTGCCAATGTTGGTCTCACCAACAGTCCGCAACCTCAAGGTCACTAAGATGCTAGTCGATGGCGGGGCCGGCTTGAACCTGATCTCCTCCGCTGTACTCCAGAAACTCTAAGTCCCCGACAGCGAGCTCGAAGAGACCGGCACGTTCCAAGGAATCAACCCGGGAAGGAGCAAGCCGAAGGGGAAGATAACGTTGCCAGTGACATTTGGCAGCGAGCTGAACTTCAGGACAGAGAGGATCACTTTTGACGTTGCCGATTTTCCATTGCCCTACAATGGAATTCTCGGCCATCCAGCGCTCGCCAAGTTCATGGCGGCCTCTCACTACGCATACAACATGCTCAAGATGCCAGGCCCGATAAGCGTCATCTCTGTCCCCGGCGACAAGAAAGATGCCCTTATCTGTGCCGACAAGATCTACTAGGAAGCAACAGCCGCAACGGATCACAAGCCACTTGCCGCTGAAGCTCCCGGAGGGAAGAGGAAGAACAAGCCTGGCAAGTGCTCTGGTGCCCACTCCGGCAAGTGCACCTCTTCGGAGTGCTGCGCTACCGTTGAGGACGCGCCATCGAGCTCCACCGGTAAGAGTAAGAAGTCAATGGCAGCCTCGCCAACGACCAAGAAGGTGCCCACCAAGGAGGACGGCACTGGTGGCACCTTCACCATCAGTGCCACTCTCGACCCCAAATAGGAAGGCGCGCTCATTGCTTTCCTGCAGGCGAATGTCGATGTGTTTGCATGGCAACCATCTGACATCCCCGGCGTTCCCAGGAAAGTGATTGAGCACCACCTCGCCGTCTGTCCTCATGCACGGCCCATCAAGCAGAGAGTCAGGAAGCAAGCGGTGGAGCGCCAAGAGTTCATCGCAGAAGAAATCAAGAAGCTGGAAGCGGCAGGCCTTGTCAGAGGCGTGCTCCATCCGACGTGGTTGGCCAATCCTGTTGTCGTGCCCAAAGCAAATGGGAAATGGAGGCTTTGCATCGACTTTACTGATGTCAATAAAGCTTGCCCCAAAGATCCCTTTCCCTTGCCGCGCATTGACCAGATTGTTGACTCCACGGCCGGATGTGACCTGCTTTCATTTCTTGACGCATACTTAGGGTACCATCAGATCTTCATGGCTGAAGAAGATGAGGAAAAGACCGCATTCATCACTCCATGTGGCACGTACTGTTTCGTACGGATGCCTTTCGGTTTGAAGAATGCCGGTTCGACGTTTGCGAGGGTTGTCCATACCGCTTTTGAGCCGCAAATCCACATAAATGTGGAAGCCTACATGGATGACATAGTGGTCAAAAGCAGGAACAGGGCAACCCTGATTCAAGATCTAGAAGAGACCTTTGCGAACCTGCGCAGGATCAGCCTCAAGCTCAACCCCGAGAAGTGCGTGTTTGGAGTCCCTTCCGGCAAGCTTCTCGGGTTCTTCGTGTCTCAGCGAGGAATCGAAGCCAATCCAGACAAAATCAAGGCCATCGAGCAGATTGAAGCACCAACACGCGTCAAGGATGTACGAAGGCTTGCCGGCTGCGTCGCGGCTCTCAGCAGGTTTATTTCCAAGTCTGCAGAACGCGCCCTACCATTTTTCAAAGTTTTGAAAAAGGCGGGTCCAGTAAAATGGACTCCGGAAGCGGAGGCTGCGCTACAGGACTTGAAGAAATACCTGTCCTCCGCTCCAATACTTGTCACGCCTAAACCACAAGAGAAGTTGCTGTTGTACCTGGCGGCAACCACTCAAGTGGTTAGTGCTGCGTTAGTAGCGGAGAGGGAGGCAGATGATGAGCTAGCAACCGCGGCAAGCGCGTCCAGCGACAAGCAAGAGGCTTCCCCGACAAGCTCTGGCCCCGACAAGGATGAATCTGCGCAGGAGCGAGTGGAGGTGCAGAAGAAGAGAATGGTGCAGCGCCCAGTTTACTTTGTCAGCTCCCTTCTGCAGGGGGCTAGGTCAAGGTACTCTGGTGTGCAGAAATTGCTTTTCGGCCTTCTCATGGCCTCGAGAAAGCTGCGCCATTACTTCCAAGCACATGAGATTACAGTTGTCACCCGCTTTCCGCTGAAGAGGATACTGCAGAATCCAGAAGCAACAGGCAGGATTGTCGAGTGGGCACTGGAACTGTCAAGCTTCGGTCTCAAATTCGAGAGCACTTCAACTATTCAGAGCAGAGCATTGGTGGAGTTCATAGCAGAGTGGACACCGGCGCCAGACGAAGAGATCCCAGAGACGAGCATCCCCGTCAAAGAAGCAAGCAAAGAGTGGCTGATGTATTTTGATGGTGCTTTCTCGCTGCAAGGCGCCGGTGCTGGCGCGGTGCTTATCGCACCCACCGGAGAGCATCTCAAGTACATAGTCCAGATGCACTTCCCCAAGGAGCAAGCAACCAACAATACTGCAGAGTATGAAGGTTTGCTCGCCGGTCTCAGGATCGCGGCAGAACTTGGGATCAAGAAGCTCATTGTCAGGGGTGACTCAGAGCTTGTCGTCCGCCAAGTGAACAAAGATTACCAGAGTCCGTTGATGGAAGCGTACGTTGATGAAGTGAGGAAGCTAGAAGAGCGCTTTGACGGCCTGCAAATGGAACACGTTCCAAGAGCTGAGAACGACATCGCTGATGGCCTGTCAAAGTGCGCGGCACTTAAGTTACCTGTGGAACCAGGAACCTTTGTGCTCAAGCTGACTCAGCCATCCGTGACACCATCAACCGGACAGAGCAAGAAGAGGAAGTTGGTCTCCGGCGACTATCTTTCGGCAGAGCTCCCCGGAGCCGCCGCCAAGAAGGTCCCCAAGATCGACGCCAAGAGCGCTGAGGAGCCGCCTGCTCAGGCAAACCCCAGGGTTTGTTCCGTGGAAGAAGGCGCTCCCGACAAATTTTGCCCCGGCAAGCTTGCCGGGGAACGTCAAGCTTCGGCTGAGCCCCAGATCCTCGCCGTAGAAGCGGACGTTCCCGCAGCAGCAGATGTGCCTTCAGTCCTTGTTGTCGAGCCACAGGCTCCAGCATGGGTGCAGCAGACTGTCCATTTCCTCCAGAACGGAGAACTCCCCGAAGAACAAGAAGAAGCGGAAAGAGTAGCCCGGCGCTCGAGTATGTACCAGTTCGTCGACAACACGCTGTGCAGAAGAGGGCGCAACGGTGCGAAATTGAAGTGTATTTCCCGGGAAGACGGACAAAAGCTGTTGGCAGAGATACATGGAGGCATATGTGGTCATCACATTGGCGCCAGAGCACTTGCCGGCAAAGCGTTCCGGCAAGGTTTCTTCTGGCCGACAGCCCTCCAGGATGCAACTGCACAAGTAACCAAGTGTGAAGCGTGCCAGTTCCATTCCAAGCAGATACACCAGCCAGCTCAAGCTCTCCAGACGATCCCTTTATCCTGGCCATTTTTGGTCTGGGGGCTCGACATCCTCGGCCCCTTCCCCCGAGCTGTCGGGGGCTTTGAGTACTTGTACGTCGCAATCGACAAGTTCACAAAGTGGACGGAAGTGGAACCAGTGAGGAAGGTGACAGCACAGTCAGCAGTCAAGTTCTTCAGGTCGATTGTTTGCCGCTTCGGGATCCCCAACAGGATCATCACCGACAACGGTACACAATTCATGAGCCGCGCCTTCATGCAATACGTCCAAGATCTCGGCGCCAAGGTCTGCTTCGCTTCTGTTGCTCATCCCAGGAGCAACGGTCAAGCGGAGAGGGCCAATGCCGAAGTACTGCGCGGGCTCAAGACTTGAACTTTCGATAGGCTGCACAAGTGCGGAAGAAACTGGATCGAGGAGCTGCCGGTGGCTCTTTGGTCGATCAGAACGACGCCAAATCGAGCCACTGGCCAGACACCATTTGCTCTAGTCTATGGAGCAGAAGCAGTTACCCCCCACGGAACTCGTATACGGGTCACCTCGAGTGATCGCTTATGATGAGCTTGAGCAAGAGCGGTTGCGTGAAGATGACGCGCTGCTCCTTGAAGAAGATCGTCTTCAGGCTGTTGTGCGAGCCTCTTGCTACCAGCAAGCTTTGCGTTGCTACCATAGCCGCAAAGTTAAAGCCAGAAGCTTCAAGGAAGGCGACCTTGTTCTTCGGCGCGCTCCGTCCGCCAAGAATCATAACAAGTTGACGCCGAAGTGGGAAGGCCCTTACCGGGTGAGACGAGTCACGAGGCCCGGCGCTGTCTGCCTCGAGACCGAAGATGGCACTCCGGTGAGCAACTCCTGGAATATTGAGCATCTTTGTAAGTTTTACCCGTAAGGCGCGGTTGTCGGACCCCGTCCGGCAACCACCCTTTTGTACAAGTCTTGCCGCTGTTGCATGTAATCCTTTGTACAAAGCTAGGCGCAGACCCTGAGCAGCAGTAAATGAAGCGCTGGCGCCCTAAGTTTTAGCATGCATGCTGAGTCGAGTCTCGTCCTTGGTTAGGGTTGATAGTGCCTAACAGCTGCTAACCCCTAGCTTAGAGGTCGGGTCTGCGTCCTTTTTCCTGTTCTTTCGTTTCCTTTGGTTCGCAGGGTTTTGCATATCCTGGCCAGACCGCTTAAGGACGAAGAAGAGAAGAAGGGCGGACCAGCATCTGGTCCCCGGCAAACCAGTGTTGCCGGGGGCTGCAAGTACAAAGATTCGCCCGCGGCAAGCCAAAGTTGCCGGGGGCTGCAATCCCAGATAAGTTTTTCATACCTTATCATGCATTCTCTTATGGACTGAGGAATGCGAAAACCTTGCTTCTTCCTAAAAAGCTGCCGTGCTCCCTTAACTCAGGGCCCCGGAGCGCATTCGTGGGGCCAGTTTTGGTAGTAGCCGCGGCGGCAAAGGAACGAAATAAGGAGCCCGAACTCGCCTCATCCCTACCTCCGCCAAAGGCGTGAGGAAGGTCGAGTGGCGCGGGAAGACGGCAGGGCCTATTGCCGGGCAAAGAAGTGTCTATCTTAACGATATAAAGGACTCGCTCCTTGGCGTGGGTTTTACCCGCGAGACAAATGACCCGGCAAACATCCCCTTTTCATTAAAAACATTCCGCTCAGGTACAGTTCAGAGGGAGTGAAAAACATGAGAGATGGGATTACAAGCTTTAAATGCATCTAAGGCCCGAAGGCTTACAAGTTAAAAAGAGATAAGGTGCCCGTAATACCTTTCTTGTCTCTCTCCTCAGGAGGTAGGACAAGGAGGCGAAAAGGGCAAAAGGGGCGTCTAGACAAGCTACGGGTGGCAGAAGACACCAACAGAACGCCCTGGGGACCGTCTGAAGGCTAGGTGGTGGTGGCAGCTCCAGAAGTAGGGCTCGACGGGGCGGCAGGACGTCAGCACGCTGTCGAGGGCACCTCGCCCTCGTACTCCGACTTGACGGCCTTGCCGCCAACCCTCTTCCTCTTCCGCAGCCTCGCCACGCCAGCCGCCAAGGAGACGACCCCGGGAAGCTCAAGGAGCCGGCGACACGGATGATGGGGTCGCCGGTGCCATGCGGAGCCGCGACCGACGCCTAGTCGGACCCGTCATCCCGACGACCGCTACCCTCGTCGTCACTATCGCTCCCCTCCTCGTCACTCTTGCTCGAGGAGGAGCTTTCGCTGTCGGAGGAGCTATCCACGCAGCACCGGGCCCGGATCCCGAAGCACCCGAAGACCTTGACGGAGAGGATATCACCCTCCATCAACTTAAAATGGAGGGTGAACCCCTCCATCAAGCTGTGGATACGGGCGAACGTCTTCCACCCTTGACCAAGATACATCACGCCGGGGGCTGGGGACTCAATGTGGACCCGCGTGCCGCTGATCCCGCAGCCCCTCATGCGCAGTCTTAGCGTCTCGGGTTGTTCCACCTCCATCACGCTTGCGAAGGGGGCCGGGAGGCGGAGGCGGCGACGAGGCGCCCGGCGCAGCCTGACGAAGAACTCGCAGGGGTCGTCCCCGATGTGGACTGCCGTGAGAAGAGGGGCCGCTGGCGGAGGCGAGGCCGGCGCGTCGCCCCGTCCGCCTCGTCCCTGAGCGCCTCAGCCTCATCCACGACCTCGTCCACGACCTCGACCCCTCCCCCTTCCCCTTACGGTTGGCTCTGCCACCGCGGGTGCAAGGGGAGGAGGGGCGCGTTGCCTAGTGGCGACCCTCGCCGCCACCGATGAAGGACCGGGGTTCCCTTTCTCCATAGCAAATGGAGAGAGGGGATCAGGAGCTGAAGAGAAGCGAAGATGAAGGAGTGTGGGTTTTCGCCGCCCCCCTCTTGCTCTTTATAAAGGAGCAGGGTGGGGGCTCGGCCGCCCCGCTAAGCCAACCAAGACGCAGGGAGAGCAGGCGACTGGGACCGGCCTGCTGCCTCGGCCCGGTTTCCTGCCTCCACCTTCCGCGACCCCAGGTGCATGGAAGCCCCGTGGCTGGCGTGCAGGGCCGAGGCGACGGATGAAGCGACCTCCCCTCGCCCCGTGGTCGTGGGGAGCGGACGCCTCGGAAACCGTGCCTCGGCCCCTTCCAGCAAACGAGTCGCGCCTCCACGCCTCCCTCCACTTATGGAGACAGCGCGAACCGTCCCCCTTTATTACGACGTGACGCATGCCTGCGGGGCTCAGCCCCGCGCATGCCGCCCACGTCACGCACGCCTCTCCCCAGGATGCCGCGTTCGACGCGTGCCGTTCGGGGAGGGCGTGGTGGATGCAGAAGAAGATGCAGCGTGACCCAGGCCGCGCGTGCCCGTGCACTGTTTTGGGCCTGGCCCAACAGCGCTCGGCACCGTGTATGGCCCAGGCCCGAGGGCTCCTGTCGGTGTACTAAAATAGGGGTACCTTAGTACCCCGAACTTGTGCACGGGAAGTCGTAGCACCCTGCGGCAAGGCTTGCCAGGCGATCGCCAAAACTCTCCGTGGTCCCTTTTTGGGAGCCAAGGCCCCGGCAGGAGGAGCTTGCCAAGAAGGCCACCCGAAGAGAGCAGGGCCCCGGCAAGAGGAGCTTGCCGGGACGGCCGCTCGAAGCACAAGGCCCCGGCAAGAGGAGCTTGCTGGGAAGGCCGACCAAGGCACGACAAGAGACTTGCTGCGACGCGCCACGCGTCCCGGCAAGGACCGGTGAGGAACAACCTCCCGGGCGCGACAAGGCATCGACCGCGGCAGGGCGCTTGCCGCGGCAAGTCACCACCCCGCGCCTGCGTTCCAGCTCATCCACCCACGCGTCGCTCTGGGGCTGTTCCAGGCGTACGTGGCGAGAGGCTGCGCAGCCAGGGGCATGCGGTGGCAAAGCGACGCTGACAGGGTAGCCATCGTGGAAAACGGTGGCGCCCCTGACGGCCCCTTTTCTGCACTATTTGGGCGACCTAGACGGGCATTTAATGCCCTTGTCCCCTGCCGTCAGAGTTAGGTATGATAGCACTGTGCAAACAGCTGTACCCAACACAACGTTTTCCAGTTTTACCCCCGCCTACGTTGCCACCTGTGGGTAACCCCTTGCGAATATAAAAGGAGGCCCCATGCGCAACGTAAGGGAGGAGGGAGGAAGGAGACCACTCACGCCCGGTCTGATTAGTTGCCTGAGTGTACTGTAGCACTCAGCGCTCCCAAGAACACAATACAAACCACAAAGCAGCAGTAGGGTTTTACGCATCCGTGCGGCCCGAAGCTGGGTAAATCCCCTTGTGTGCATCGCCTCGATCCGCTCTTCGCGCGACCTCCACCCCCCGCCGAACTAGAAAGGAGTTCGGTTCCCATAGGTGTTCGTGGAGGCAGATTTCCCCCGACACGGTGCCACCGAATGATTCCACTCGGTCACACCGACAGGGTGAGGATATCTATACCCATGGGTCAAATTTTAGAAATTCCTCTGAAACCCTTTGCCCGCGCATGTCCTGCTCTGCCGACTCGAGGTCTCCGGATCGCCTATTCATCGCCAGTGACCTCCTGCTGCTGGTCTCCGCCACCGTCTGCCGGAATCTTCGCCGCTGTTGTTGCTGTAGCGTGTTCACCGCCGAGTTAGGGTATGAACTCGACCCCTATGTGCAATCTTAACCTCTAATTCCTGCACTTAGGTCAATGCCATGATTCTTACCACGCATGAGATTACTCTGTCCAGCAAAAACTTCCTCTAGATTAGTTTTTTGAAAATTTAGGGTTAGGTTTCTGCTGAACTCATTTCAGACTGACCAAATTGTAGAAATTGGTCTCACCAATTTGGCCTAGGCCATTGCACTTGTAATTTTCGGTTTGACCGAAACTTACGAATCGGTGTGACTGAGTTCGATTCTCAGTGAAACCCTAGCAATCTCGGAATCACCGAACTGTGTCTCGGTCTGACTGATTATACCAGTTTAGACTCTAATATTGCTTCGATGTCACCGAGTTCAAAAAATCGGTGGCTCTAAAATGCTTTTAGTAGAAAAATAAAACTAAGTTTTTGACTCAATTGATTTGCAAAATCTCTGCACTTTGTGATGCTCATCCACTCTATCCTAACTATATCTATTCATAGGGTCAGCTTTCAGGGTAGTTTGTAGTTTCAGGCATGTCTGATCAAAGTGATAGACAGAACAAGTCTGAGGAACAAGTCAACCTGAGTGAGGGCACTAGTCCCTCTGGCAGCTATGATGAGGATAGCAGAAGCACCCCAAGCAACCTGCCCAAAGCTGCAACCAGGACAAGGAGGAAGAGAAACTCAGATTCTGAGGATGAAGATTATGTTGTTGTTGAGGAGGAGGTCACCTCCAAGAAAGTGCTGAAAAAGGAGTATGCTGCTGCTGGTGCAACCAAACCTGGTTTGCACAAGAAAGCTCCTGCCAAGAGAGTGCCCGTATCAAAAGCTAGAGCATCAACTCAAGAGCAAGCTCAACCATCAAGTGGAGCTGGAAAAGAAAAGAAAGAAAGGAAGAGGGGAAGATGGTGCAAGCGTGTTGATCCTATGGCTGGATTTGAGAAGCACTCATCAGATGAGGAAGAAGACGATGAGGAAGATGCTGCACCTAAACCAAAGACTCAGAAGCTGATGGGGGATGCCATCAAGTCTGGGGCTATCCCGTCAAAGCCCAAGACTGCCCCAAGTCTAATGCTCAAGCTTCCAAGTCTGCACCCAAGAGAAGCACTAGAAATATACTAGCTACTGAGAAAAACAAGGCCCCAGTGCCTGAAGTGGAAGAAGAAGAAGCCCAAGTGCTTAGGAAACTTAAGCCAAAGATTCCTAATCATGATGACAATCACCCAGTGGCTGAAAACATGAAGGAAAGAAAGGATGCATGTCTCAGATTGTGGAGACAATCAGACCCCTATGCTGTGAGGAGGAGAACTGCTGTGGACTACAGATTTCACACCAAGGAACAACATGACTTCTATGAGACAGTCCTCTTGGATAAGAAGCCCATTGTGTGTGACACGAAACGGGTGGATTGGAAATACATTGACAACAATGAAGATCATTTCCCTAGAGTGTGTGAGAGCTTCATAATCAATGGAGTTAACACCTTTGTGGGTAACAAATTGACCAAGTGGAATGATGAGCTGATCATGCAGTTTTACTATACTGCACACTTTTACCAAGATGGGAAGATTGTCTGGATGTCTGAGGGTACAAGGTACCAGTCCACAGTTGCAGAGTGGGTCAAGCTTACCGATGCTCCAGAAGAAGCTGAGGATGACATTGATGTCTATGCAAAGCCTAGGAAGGATCACAACTCCATGGCCAATATGTACAAGGAGATACCTGACAAGGCCTTAGAGAGACATAGGCTAGGCTTAGTGTACTATATGTTGTCTAGATTGGCCACTATGAACACCATATTGAGGCACACCTTGCTACCCAAATTAGGAGAACACAGGATGATCAGAGGCCACTCCATCAACCCGCTTCAATTGTTTTATGTGCCACAAAAATTCAAGGTGAAGAGCTTGATAGTTGAAACAGTCAAGAGAACTGCAGCAGACCAGAAGAGATCATGTGGGTATGCTCCACACATTCAGATGCTCATCAACTCCAAGATGGGCAAAGGCCTGTATCTCCTGGATAAAGAGCACCTTGCCTTGAGGCCTGATCATGAGGACAACACAGTTGTTATGGATCCTTCACATCCTACACCAGTAGAGGCTCAGGAGAAGAGAGAAAAAGCAAAAGTAGAGAAGGCGACCAAGATGCCAAGTGCTGAAGAGGCATCCCAAGTATTTCTCAAGTCCAAAAAGATCAACTTGGCTATCTCATTCAGGCTACCTTGAGGATTGAGAAATGATTGGCCACCCTGACTCAAAATCAAGAGGGTCTTGAAAGGATCATCGAAACAAAGTTTTATGATCTAGACTTGAAGGTCACAAAGATGCAGACTGCAGTTGAGCAGCTCCAGGATGAAGCTGAAGAGAGAAGAGGGAGAGCTACCACTGAAGCTTTTGAGAGAGTGCCTAGGGCGCAGAGGTAGATCAAGCGCTATGTTACCGCTTTGCTCGGCCCCTCTTATAGCATTGCTAGTTGCAGGTGCAGTGCAGGTTGTTCCATGTTGGGACATGGATATCGTGGGATATCACAATATCTCTTATTTAATTAATCCAACTATATACTTGGTAATGGGTGGAAGGCTCGGCCTTTAGCCTGGTGTTTTGTTCCATTCATGCCGCCCTAGTTTCTGTCATACCGATGTTATGTTCCTTGATTATCGTTCCTAAACTGCTCAGGGGAATGGGTTGCTCTTGACAGTTCGCTTTAAATAACCGTTTATAGCAAGGCCCAACATTGGCTTTAACAATTGCCCAACATAATAAACATGATAATAAATTTGACGCATAGGGAGTTAGCGCTACCCGAGGTTCATTATTTGACATAATACAGGGGGCCAATGGTGATGGTGCTGGTCCAAACTAGAGCACCGTGCAGGCTACCTGGGGAAACTCGGGACATCAGTTACTGTACGCTTCGCTCACCCTCCGTGTCCTGAGAATGAGATACACGGCTCCTATCGGGATTGTCGACACGTCGGGAGGTCTTGCTGGAGTTGTGTTACCATTGTCGAAATGTCTTGTGCACTGGGATTCCGAGGATACTTCAGGCTGACTCGAGGTTGATCAGGTTTTCTTGAGAATTGAGGTATTTCCACCGCAACTTGTGTTGGCTTGTGATGGGCCAGGTTGGAACACCCCTGTAGGGTTAAATCTTACGCGAAGCCGTGCCCGCAGTTATGTGGTAGATGGGAAATTTATAATATCCGGTTGTAGAGAACTTGACACCAGATCCGATATAAAATACACCAATCACGTGCGTAACCGTGATCGTCTCTTTTCAAGGGAGTTCGAGAAGACAACACGGTGGGTTATGTTTGATTCGTAAGTAGTTCAGGATCACTTATTGATCATTACTAGTTGCAACCATTATGCGTAGTAACTCTTCTAACTCTTGTACTCGTAAGTTAGCCACCATACAATGCTTAGTGCTTGCTACAACCTCACCACTTAACCATTCCATATCCATTGCCATTCCATACCCATTAAGCTTTGCTAGTCTTGATACCCATGGTAATGGGATTGCTGAGTCCTCATGGCTCACAGATTACTACAGCAACACTTGCAGGTATAGTTAATGCGATGATATGACGTGAGAGAGATGCATGCTTGTTTTGGAGTTCTTCTTCTGCTTCTTCTTCGTCGATCTTGGGATAGGTTCCTGGTCGGCAACCTGGGCTAGCCGGGTGGATGTCCTTTAAGTTTTTGTTTGTGTTTCATCCGTAGTCGGATATTGCTCTTATGTATGATGTTTGATGTATTCATGTGACAATTGTATGCCTTTCTATGTATACCCAAGTGTCACTACTGCAGGATGCTGCTAACGTGACACTACGATCAGAGACCCTTCGACAAAACTGTGTGCGATGCAATAATCGCAAACGGTGGTGTAAAAAACCGTTGAAAAAGGTGCAAAACGTTTGCGATGGAGGATGCATCAAACACGGTTCAGATTTTAGTTGTGTGTGCGATGCAGGGCATACGGTTCAGTTCAATTAACCATTTGTGATGAGGAGGAACAAAAGAAATGGGCAGCCAGATGAAGGTGTGTGCAATGTACAGCATACGGTTCACTTGGATGAACTGTTTGTGATTAGGCAACACAAAATAAACGGTCAGCCAGATGAAGGTGTGTGCGATATACAACATGCGGTTCACTCTGATGAACTGTTTGCATTGAGAAAAGAGAACAAAAACAGTTCAATATAACAAATACCATAAATATTGCAAGGTTCAAATTCGTAGATTACAACGCCCAAATTCAAACATTGGAAACATCGTCATTTCTGAAAAGGGATCAGCCGCTAACAAGTCATCTATGGGTTTGACACAATGACTTCCAATTGCTTTGCCATATGGTCTTCCAATACGAAGTTTAGCTTTTTTCGAGCCTCTTCCATTCTGCAGTACCTGCCGGCTCTGATCAACATAACATTCATCTTTCCTAATTAAATGCGTGTTCAACCTCAATAATCTTAGCGGTAGCGCGATTTTTCTAAGACGGCTACTATTATGTGTAGCCTATCGGCTTAGTTGTGGGAATTTTAGTAGTAGCGCTTTTCCATGGAGACGCGCTACTGCTACATTTGTATCTGTAGCATGGTTATCCCGCACGCGCTACTGCTATGTAGCACTAGCGCCCTTTTTTAACAAGCGCTACTGCTAAAGTTCTGTGTATAAGGTTTTCCCTAGTAGTATTAATCCATTCGAACTGTTTGCGATGATCCAGAACAACAAAAATGGTCAGCCAGATGAGGGCATGTGCAATATACGACATACAGTTCACTAGGATGAATTGTGTGTGATTAGGCGACACAAGAAAAAAAAAGGAGAAAGGCATAGCAATAGCGTCTGTTCCTAAGAGGCGCTATGGATAATATAGCAGCAACACATTTTTAGACCCCCGCTATAGAAAGAGAAAAGGAAGTACGAAAAGGAAAGAAAATACATAGCTATAGTAGTAGCGCGTTTAGTAAAAAGCACTATAGCTAACTTAGCTATAGCGCATTTTTACTTCCGGTGCTACCACTAAGTTTGACTTAACCCCCACGTGGTTTCCCTCCCCTCGGCCACCACTTCTCCCCCAAATCCCTCGCCCCACTTCACCGTCGTCTCCTGCCGACGTCTACGCCCCTGGAGCCACCAGAGCCGCGCACCGTCAATGCCACTATAGCTACCCCCAACGCCACCGGAGCCGCCCTCGGCGCCACCAGAGCCACCCTCGATGCCCCTGACTCCCTCGCCGTCACCGGAGACGCCCCTGCCTTCCTCGCCACCACCGGAGCCATCCTCTATAAGCCCCCACCCCTCCTCTCTCTCTCTCTCATGCATAGCACAAACATTGGACAGAGAACTAGCTAGCTAGGTTAACTAGTTTAATTACCTGGGTTAGTGCAAAAATTTAGTTAGGGCTTTGACAGAAAACTAGTTAGGTTAACTAGTTTAATTAGGTTAATTATCTAGGTTAGTGCAAAATTTTATTTAGGGCTTTGACAGAGAACTAGCTAGGTTAACTATCTAGGTTAACTAACTCGGTTAAATAGCTAGGTTAATTAGGTTCGTTAGGTTAAAAAGCTAGGTTAACTAGGTTGGCTAGGTTAGATCAAAAAATTATTTTAGAGCATTAGGACAGAAGGGTTAGAGAAATGGAGTTCCTTTGCAATTTAATTGGGTTCTATCCTAGGCGGAGAAGGGTTAGAGAAAATAATGTTTGTGTGTGTGAGAGAGAGAGGAATAGCTAGAATAGAATTTGGGTTATGTCCTAGGAAGAGAAGTGTTTAGTGAGGTCATTTTGCAAAGGTTTTTGATTTTTGAAAAGAGCAATATTTGTCAAGGAAATGAATTTAGGCAAGTTTTATTTTAAAGATGATCCCTTCCTAGACTTTTATTGTTGATTATATCTTTTCATTGAAGTGGTCATGTTATATCTTTTCATTGAAGTGGTTCGATTGTGCCCAAGTGGCCTTTTGTTGTTTCCAGGGAATGAAGCCGAGTAGCCTATGTTTTGCCGGAATGTTGATTCATTTCCGTTCCGGCAAATTTCAGGTGCTTGATTTGTCCACTTTTTAGCAAAGGTCATGCCAAAATTTTCTATGAATTTCGGCATGTCTTGTGCTACAAACTAGGACATATTGAGTGCCCGGGATTTGCCGCACCGGGAAGGAATCAATGTTCCAGCAAAACATAGGCATTTTTACGTCATTATTCATTTTATTAGGTCTAGAATTAATTGACTAGATTTAATCATAGGATAATCGTAGGAAACATGGTTAGCAACGATGAAGGACAGGGTTCTGGTGATTGCGACGATGTCTACCGGGCGGCAGACGAATTTTTGAACCTTGCCGACGATCAACGGTTGTTCTTGCTGGGCCCACCTGTCGCATCGGAGACTAAGACCGACATCGAGACCGGCGCTGAGACTGAGACTGGCGCCGAGACCGGCACCGAGACTGGCGGAGCCGGTATAGAACCGAAAGCAAAGAGGCAATGGCGCCCAAACTAGCTCATCACTACTAGAGTGGTGGTCACGTAGGTGGACGATGGCAATTTTGAGGCAAAAGAGCACGCGGAAGCACGCGCTTGCTACAACAATCAAATAGGCTGCATCATACGGACAAACGCCACCATCAACGATGAGAAACTAACGAAGATAGAAAATATGAGGCCCTTCCTCCTAAAGAAGCTGCACCAGGTATTCTTGTTCCCGGGCCAGGATGAAAAGAAATATACTCATCCAGATAAAGATTGGCACTGAAGAAGATAAACAAACGTGCCATGACCAAGTTTAGCCACACATTGGCCGCCTGGAAAGCAAGGGTGAAACATTGGATCATCAACAAAAAGGAACCCTACTCCGAGATTGTAAAGGATAATCCGACAATCACGGAAGAGCAGTTTTAAATATTCAAGGCGGCTTGCGATGCTGAAGCTGCCAAGGAAAAGTTAAAGTAAATGAAGGGGCTTCAACAGAGGAAATGGGGTGCCACCACCTCGGAAGCCGTGGTTACGACGGGAAGAGGTCCATATGGGCCAAGGAGGACGTGGAACGCGAAAGTCTGGGCATCCCAGACCCCTTGGCGGAGTATGAACATCAACACCCCACCTAGCCAATTAGCGTCGGCTGCCGTGCTGGGTGATAGCAGACAGGCTGAGGAAGAGGCTCCATTAGTCGTTGATGATGTCGCCATAGATGAGGATGACGATGACACTCAATAGTATGTCAATACTGGCGCCTATGATGATGGAGAATTGATGGCTCAACAGTATGAGTACTCAGGGTTTGAGCGTCATGAGTCGTTGCCTGAATTGCCACCTCCGGAGGCTGAATGTATTATAGACGACCTTCCGGTAGCAAAGAAGCATAGGAAAATACCGAGGAAAGGCAACAAAGCTGCTTCTTTGATCCAGCCGCCTCAGCAACCTCGGGTTCAAGACTGTATACCTATCCTCGGTGCGGAAAAATGGCATATCCCCGGTGAACCAATCCTACCTAAGGCAGCTGTAAAGGCCACACACGGTGATCTAAGGAAACTTCATGACGATGTGCTGCGGAGAGAGAAAAGCCTCATCGCCTCAGAAAATCCAGGATACCCACTCTACGTGGTTAACGTGCCGCGACAATGGTCGTACGTCGACACATTCCCCGCAGAGAAGTTCTTCCTTCGATTCAGTTACATCTTCGACATGTTTCACTTGAAGAAGCTGGATTTTACGTTTGTCCGCCTTTATGCCTTGTACATGAACTAGGTCATCGGGATTGAGCAGATACCTTATATCTGTCGCTGACCCGTACTTCATGCACGAGGGCTTCTTGGCAGTCTACGCAGAGCACCGCGAATGCGCGAGGGACTACCTCGTTGATTTCATGGTCACCAATAAGGACAAGGAGATGATTCTCATGCCTTATCATCCCCTGTAAGTCATCTGCGCGGATATCCTTCCTTCGATTTCAATCATTCATGTGCACGGTGAGGCTAATTAATTTGAGGTGTACTTATTTTGCGGAGCGGCGAGCGCGCCGTCCTCATCATCCTTTACCCCCGATACTCCCACGCTCTTTACTTGGACTCGTTGAAGAACATGAACAAAAAGGATTACACCCACATCAAGTCTGTTCTTGACAGTGCTATCTTTTACTACGGCGTACAGGGTGGAGAGATCAAGACCAAGAAGAAAAGGGACGGCAGGCCCGCCTTCGGCCATAAGACCGACTTCTGCTGCATCCTGCAACCGAGTGATACTCTTAGTGATGGATTCTATGTCCTACACCACATGCTGGAGTACAGACGGGATCAGCAGAACCTTCGCATGTCACCTAAATCCAGCGATGCCCATGCTGCAATGGGCAAAGAACGTAGGAGATATCACGGATCATCGACTTTGAGCTGAGTTCTATCACATCCAGCGTGAACTTGCCCAAGCCATCATGAAGGAGGTCCTCGACAAAACAGGCTTGTTCTACGAGGATGGGAAATGTCGCGGGAAGACGTCCGAACACGCGTAGGCGCTCAGCGTCTCGACCTGAAGCCTTTCACTAAGCTTGGGGACTATCTCCCTGACTTGGATGGATGGCATGACATGTTGGAGTGATTGTCGATATATGACAATGTGTCCGTTTAGTCCATACTTTCTGAATGACGAAACTTTGAGTTATGCACGATGAAACTTTATTTATGATATAATTAAACCGTCCTCCTCAACTAGCGAATATTAGTCTAGTTAGGGCATTTTGGGTACGATGAACTTTGTTATTTATGCTTATGATTTGTTGCTTCTATTTTTGCCAAGTCTGTCTCTTTCTGTTGCTCAACTATATATATTACATATCATCGACTCATGTGACAATGCAGGTGCATAGATCATCGATGGTGAAGAGGTGCTACGCCAGGAGTATACGACGAGTAGCCGGACTGTCAGGCCCAGGCGTACCGATTTCCGGTATCCGAGCGACAACTAGTAGATAGTTTAGGTTCACACTAATGCGACAGAGGGACATGAACTCATGTACTGCATAGTTAGGATCTCACTCATAGTGATAGCTCTTCTCACTTATATCATTGTTTAGATGGATGACGATGTACTTGCAAGTAATCGAGACTTGTATCGCTATTTTCGAGATGATGGCAAGAGACCACTTTGTGTTGGATGATGATTATGATGATGACATGATTTGATGAGACTATTTGTATATATATATGCTATGATTACATTTGTATGTGTATGATATGCTAAAGATTATTGTATAAAGCATGTTCAAATACAAAACAAATATGTAGAAAAAATATAAACTAATAAAATTAGCAGTAGCGAGGGGAATAAAGTTAGCAGCAGCGCTCTCTTACCAGTAGCGCGTCCTAGTTAAAAGCGCTGCAGCTATTAGCAGCAGTGTGTTGCACTGAAGCTCGCTGCTGCTAGCCATGTATAGCAGTAGCATGGGACAACATGCACTACGACTACATGTTAGCTGTAACGCCTTATCAGTAGCACGGCACCCCGCGCTACTGCTAGGAAAAAAAAACTGCGCTACTGCTAGGCTTTTCCCTAGTAGTGTAACCGTATGCCACGCATCGTACACGCATCTCTGATCTGAATCGTGTTTGATGTCTGAGCAACCGCAAACAGTTCATATCATTTTTGACCGTTTTTTAACACCATCGTTTGTGATTAATGCATCACACATAGTTTCATTGAAGAGTCTCTGATTGTAGTGTCACGTTAGCAGCATCTTGCAGTAGTGTATACTATTGCATAGCCTGTCCTTGCTACTGTTATTGATACTTTTACCTGTTATCCCAAATGCTTAGTATAGGTATGCTAGTGTTCCATCAATGGCCCTATATTCTTGTCTGTCTCCCATGCTATACTATCGGGCCGTGATCCCTTCGAGAGGTGATCACGGGTATATATATACATACTATACAAGTTACATGATATGTTTAAAGTTGGGTCGGCTCGTAGAGTAACCATGAGTGATTCACGGGCTGGGGGCCGAAAGCACATTTCTCCCGATGGCCCCCCTAAGTGATTCCTTGTGGCGGAGCGACCGGGCAGGATGAGACCACCTAGGAGAGAGGTGGGTCTGGTCCCTGGTCGGTGTCAGCGGTTACTTCGAACTAACACACATAACGAGATTAAGTATTTGATATGAGTTGGTCGTGGACCTATACTCACTAACTGCCACGCAGGAATAGTTATGGGCACTTGATGTTGTACGATTTATCCCGAAAGCTTTTCAGACGTCATAGTAGCATCACGTACCCGGGTGGTCCATGTAAGCATCTTCCTTGTATAAGGAGGTAGCTAGGACTGATCCCGGCCATCCTCGCAACATGCAGGAGTGCAAACGGTGATGGGCCCAAGTCCCCTGTGCACTTAGGGTGTAGACCAACGTGCTGACCTCTCTGGAGAGCCTAGATAGGATTACAACATGTTGATCTTCCAAGGCCGGGCATTACCCAGGAAAGTGTGTCTGGCCAGGGTGATCGAGCATGTTGGGTAATGTGGTGCAACCCTGCAAGGAACTAATCTATTCGAATAGTCGTGTCCACGGTAACAGGACGACTTGGAGTTATATTTCAACCTCTTTCAACTAAAGTCGGATACTTGATAAAACACACCCAGATAAGTGACAAATACAACCCGGTGATCACTCTCTCATAGGGAGACGAGGAGAGGATCTTCGGGTGTGATTATGCTATACGATGATACTTTTTACCATACAAGCTACTCTCTTCTCCTGCTTCAAGATAGTGGTTGCCAGAAGACGTAGTCTACGATAAGACTAGCTTCTCCCCCCTTATTTTGTCATTCTGCAGTTTAGTCCACAAATAGTACCCCTTTTATTGATACCAGTGCATATGTAGTGTAGATATGATGTAAGTTGCGAGTACTTTGGATGAGTACTCACTATTGCTTTGCTACCTCTTGTCCCCCTATACCTGACTGTTGCATTCAGTTGATGGAGCCCCAAAGCCAACTACCACCGCCGACGACTACTACTTCTACCCCGAGGGTGCCTACTACTACGTGGAGGCTGCCGACGACCAGGAGTAGTTAGGAGGCTCCCACGCAGGAGGCCTTGCCTTTTCGATAGTTGTTGCTTTTCTGCTAGCCTTCTTAAGGCAGACTTGTTTACTTATGTCTGTACTCAAATATTGCTGCTTCCGATGACTTGTTTGTATTCAAGCCCTCGAGGCCCCTAGCTTGTAATATAAAGCTTGTATGACTTTAATTTGTTTCTAGAGTTGTGTTGTGATATCTTCCTGTGAGTTCCTGATGTTGATCGTACACATTTGCATGTATGATTAGTGCATGATTGAATCGAGGGCGTCACAGAAACATCATTATTATTCTCAATAGTTTTATCTGTAATAGGTTTACTAGAAGCATGCAAAGTTCTTGATACGTCTCCAACGTATCTATAATTTATGAAGTATTCATGCCATGTAAACAACAATTTTATATGGTTTTGGTATGATTTGCGTGGAACTAACCCGGACTGACGCTGTTTTCAGTAGAACTACCGTGGTGTTGTTTTTTGTGCAGAAATAGAAGTTCTCCAAATGCAACAAAACTTTTTGGTGAATTTTTTGGAATAAAAGAGGCACTAGAAGCTTCATGGGAGGACCAGAAGGTGAAGGAGGTGAGCACAAACCTGGGCATGCCAGGAGTCCCAAGCGCGCCCAGGTGGGTTGTGCCCACCTCGAGGCCCATCTTCGCATGATTCCAACGCTGAAAAATCCTATAAATGGAGAAACCATCAGAAATAACCCTAGATCAGAAGTTCCACAGCCGCAAGCCTCTGTAGCCATGAAGAACTAATCTAGACCCCGTTCCGGCACTCCGCCGGAGGGGCAAATCATCACCGGTGGCCATCCTCATCATCCCGGAGGCCACCATGATGAGGAGGGAGTATTCCACCCTTGGGGCTGAGGGTTTGTACCAGTAGCTATGCATTTAATCTCTCTCTCTCTCTCGTGTTCTTGAGATGGCACGATCTTGATGTATCACAGGCTTTGTTAATACAGTTGGATCATACTGTGTTTTACCCTCTCTATCTTGTTGTGATGAATTGATTTTTCCCTTTGAGATTTCATTCTTATCAGATTGAATACTTTTACGGATTTGAGAACACTTGATGTATGTCTTACTATGAATACCTATGGTGACAATGGGGTATCATCTTGATTCACTTGATATGTGTTTCGGCACTCAACTCGCGGATTCCCGAGGTGACATTGGGGTAATCTATGCATAGGGGTTGATGCATGTTCTCATCTTTGTTTCTCCATTAGAAATCTTGGGGCACTCTTTGAGGTTCTTTGTGTTGGATTGAGTATTATGAATCTGAAACTGTTTGATGCATATCGCATAATCAACTCAAGGATACTCGCTGTGACATTGGTGTATCTAGGTGACATTAGAGTTGGTTGATGTCTATCATATGGTGTTATTTTAGTACGAACTCTTGGTTAGATCTAAGGATGACAATGGGTATGGTATGGGGCGGCTAGAGTAATACCATACCCATACCGTCTAGTCAATGGGTACAAAATTTTACCCATATCCGTAACCATGAGCATGAAACTTTATCCGTACCCATACCCGACGGGTACCCATAACCGTTGGGTACCCAATGGGTAGATCAAATAATACACAAATTATTTGCAATTTTACATTCATCCATGGCATATTTGACAAAAAAAACATTGATCTCAACTCAATAATAGATAGATGAGTAGATAGCAACAATCTCAATTCAAATACAAAATTGGTGACAAGTACAACATAGGTTCACATGCTCATGACACAAGTTTAAGATAGGTACACTTATGAATCACAGGTAAGGTTCAGATGTCAATATAAACATGTAGGGTATGGGTATATCCATGTGTAAAAAGCTATACCCGTTCCCTACCCATGACTTAATGGGCATGGTATAGGTACTACCCATGGGTATAAAATTGTGCCCATACCCTGCCCATGCGAGTACGGTATCCGTGAGTACCCGTACCCATGGGTAAAATTGCCATCCTTAGTCAGATTGATCGGAAAGAATAGCTTTGAGGTGGTTTCGTACCCTACAAACAATTTCTTCTTATGTTCTCCGCTAGATAGGAACTTTGGAGTGATTCTTCATCGCACTTTGAGGGATGGTTATATGATCCAATTATATTAGCATTGTTGAGCAATTGCACTAGCGAAATTATGGACCCTAGGCCTCATCCTATATACCTAAGAGATTCATCCCCACTAACCTATTTATCTAAACATGCAAGCTGGCCATGCCATCAACCCTGTCATCTCAGAAAAAAATTGTTCCCATGTCATCACGAAAATAATCATTAGATTTTTCATCGCACCGCTATGTTAGCCCATTGGATCAAGCATCAGCTATAGCCCGACGCGGGGAAAACAGCCATGATCATCTCCACCTAGCCTTTAGCATGCACCCCGCTATTAATGCCCATTGCTCTGCAATCTTCTCCCCTTCCCATCCCATACTTTTCCTTCTCCCCTCCAGCCCCGCTACACATCTTCTACGCAAGCGGCAGCCCATCAAGCCCTCCATCAGAAATCTTATCCTATCTACAGTACGGCGCGGCGGCTGGGATCCCATCTCCAGCCAGGTGCTCCTCCGGCACGGCACGATCGCCGATCTGGCTCGCCTCCGCGGCACTCTGGGATCCTCTTGGGCTACGTTTTCTTGTTGGTGTGGTACCTGCATCTTAAGAGGCGGTGCCCTTGTCCTCCCCTCCTGTCCATGTCTCCGTTTCATCCAAGGTAGCTCCAGTGCTGCTCCTCCACTGGCCATCTGCGACACCCAAGCCAGCCACAACCTCTTCTTGGGTCCACCGTCCAGACAATTGTCGCCTTCCTTCCCCGTTCATGTGTGCCTCCCAAGCTGGCCGCACAACCACCAGCGACCCACATAGGAAGCATCACTCCTCCTATGGATGCCACTGCAACAGCCTCATCGCAAAAATAGGCCACTGCATGCATGTTGACTCCGTGTAGAGAGCTATGTTGTGGATTTCCCCCTTTTGACAATTTCCAAAAAATTAAGTGTTGCACGTGAAGAATGTTTCGTATGAGTAATCAAGATTGGTTCTTGGCTGTCGAAGTTTCTCTTACTGTAACATCCCAAAAATTTAAATTTTGGAATGTTATATTAAATAAATAGTTTTGATTGATTGTTTGATTGTGGTGTGGTTGCTTGTGTGAAATTGAGTGAAATTTGAAACTTTTTGAAAGTTGAACTAAACGGAATAAAAGGACTTTCCCAAACTTTCACCTTGCATTTCTGATCTCCATGAGTTCAAATTTCTTTTCAAAATACAAAGCCCTGGAGAGAATTTAACACGACTTCTTCCATTTAAAATGAAAAAGGGGTTTTGAAAAGATTTGAATTCCATTTGGAACTATTTCAAATTAAGAAACTTTAAGCAACTCAAGGATTTTCATGAGAGAAGATAAAATGACTTCTTCAAATTATATGAAATATGAGTTGGAAGTTTAAAATAATCAAATTTAATGTCCGTTTGAAAATTATTTCAATTTGGAGTGATTTGGGTTTTACTCAAATTATTTTTCTCCAAAAATAAAATATATGGAAAATAGGGTAAAATGATTCCCTACAGTAGAAAATTAGAGAGAAATAAATTTGAAATCATTTTGGTATTTTTAAAATGAGTTTTATGAGGTTTTATTGCAACAGTAGCACTCTTTGCTTTATTTAAATTTTTGTGGATTTTATTTGATGCTAGAAAAATGTTCATGTTATAGAAAATCTTTTTCTGAAATTTTTGATATATTATATGCCTATATAATATTTTTATTTCTTTTTGTTTTATTCTTTTTGTCTGTCTGTTAAAAAAACTTCGGGCTAGCTGGGCCGAAGCCCAGCCGGCGGCCCGCTCCCGCGTCGCCTTCCCCGTCGTGGATGACCGGGAATCCTCCCGAAGTCCGGCGCCGCCACGGCCTCGGCGCCCCCTCGCCCAAGCCGCCGTCCGCCCCTCCCCTTTAAATAGCGGAGACCCGACCCCTTCCTCTCCTAGCGCCGCCGCCCTCACCCCGCACTTGTGCTGCCGCCACTGGCCGCCGTACCCCGCCGGCTCTCTCGCCCGCTAGCGCGCCGCTGCAGCCACTGCGCCGCCATCGAGTCTCCGTGCCGCAAGCCGCCGCCGCCCCGCGTCGTTCCGCCTCGCCGGAGTTGCCGCCACCGCACCGTCTTGCCAGAATCTCGATCCGCCGTCGCCGTCGACCCGCTAACGGCCGCCGTCGGTTTTCTCGCCGAACCGGTATAAAACCGCCTCCCCGACCCAGTTTTGTTTCGGTTTTTCCTTTTAACTGGTTTATTATTTAGGTTAGTTTAATTAGCGGACGTTCGTCCGTTAGTCTTAGGTAGCGAACGTTTTTCGTTCGTTAGTCTTTGTTAGCGAATGTTCGTTCCTTAGATTTTTTAATTTTCGGCCAGGGACCTAGATGCAGTTAGTTTATTTACATATTAGTCCCAATCTTCAAACCCTTGTTACTTTTTGCTCATTTGTCCAAATCCAACGAAACCAATGCCCACTTCTTTGTTATGACCTCCTCTATCCAGATAATCAACTTGAACATGTTTTAGAAAATTTAAAATTTGATTTCAAAGAGATTTGAATTCAAACTTCTTTTGTTCATAACTCGAGTTTTATAACTCCGATTTAATTGATTCTTTTTGCTAAATGAAGCTCTTGACCTAAACTTTCCGATAAGGCCAAATTTGCCGAATTTTGGTCTGTTAGAAATTGCTTTCGATGGCAAGAGTTAATTGCTTGTTCTCGAAGTTTTTCGAGATCTTTTCTTCGATTCTTTTGCATGAGTGCTTATGTATGCAATTGCTTGCTCATGATAGATTGATCGGAGTGCGACGAGTAGAACTATCAGGAGTTATGAGTGCGAATCATCTTCATCAACAGTACAAGGCAAGTTCACACTTTGATCATATCCCTTTACTACCCAGTTTTTATGCATTAGTTTCGATCCTCAAACACTACATGGTTAGGATTTGATAACATGTGGGTATTGGGAAGTAGTTGATGAGGTAGGAACCTATTGTCTTGCATTCAAACCTTGGAAGTTACTACGTTGTGCTTATACTACTATGTTATGCTCGTAGACGTGGTTTAGTTTGAGTGATTCATGACAGATGTGAGCATTACTATGAAATAAGGGATTACTTAAGGTGGCTACTTTAATACACATCTGGGTGGATTGTTTGTGGGCACCTAGGGAATCTAGTGTTGTCCAAGGAGATCTCAAGGAACCCGTGTGATCATCATATGGTTCGCCACCCAGGCTTAAAGGGATCATAAGATTATTCATGCTAGAAACTTCCGTGTGCAGCCACAAGCCATTACGGGCTCTGGCATGGCTGAGTATGTTGTGTGACCTCTTTCAGTGGTAGACTAGCAGATGTAGGGGATGTAGGTGGTACAGTCTACCATTCGAAAGAGTTCATGCTTCAGAAAGACTGTGTCTCGGTCATCCGTTTCTCAAACATCATGCAGTGCGAGAAATTCAACGGAGGAGATCGAGTCTTGTGGGGAAAAGTGCGCAAACCTCTGTAGAGTGTACAAACTAATCATGATTAGTTGTGCCCCCGGTTATGGAAATCTTGAGTACTGGTACTTGAATTATTCATTTGATCTCAACACTTTACCTAATTAATTTTGTTGGGTAAATGATTATTATTTTGGGATTGAGATGGGGTTTCCATTCTCAATGTTTTTCAACAAACTTTGTAGTTAAATAAAACATATTCCTTTATTGTAGGAAAAAACTAGCTTTATGCAAAATTTAACCTAGAGCCTCCACCAGCCAAATATGCATGTAGTGATAGCCATTATTCAACATTGCTCTGCAGTGTGAAATTGCCAGTACATTCAATGTACTGACCTACATGGCTGCAATGTCTCATGTTGCAGGAATTCTTACGACGAGTAAGTGATACGTTAGGGCTACGATTTCTACACTCAACTTTGCAGTTGGTGTTGATGTAATAGTATTTATGTTATTTCCGCTATTTGGATTGATGTAATAGTATTTATGTTATTTCATACATGTGATTTACCTCTATTATAAATCCTCGAGTACTGTGTGTGTCAACTTACCGATCCAGAGATGACACTTAAGCACAGCGACTTGACCGTCTGAGGTCGGGTCGCTACAAGATGGTATCAGAGCACATGTTGACTGTAGGGCGTGACCCCTAGAAAGTGGCAAGCCCATAGGAAAGATTTTCTCTAAAAACCTTATTTTTAAAAAGATCTATTCCTCTCCTCTTTTCTGAGTTTTATCAAACATTCTCTTTTAGTTAGACTATACCCCTATTTCCTTTTGACCACGCGAAGATTTCGACTGATGAGACCACTCCAAGAAGTACAAGAAATCGGACAACTAAGACCACTTTGAAATGAAGAGGATTTTACCATGCATTTTAATAATTGGAAAACTACAACGGTTGAAGACTCCGAAGACTATGCAAATTTGAAGGATCTGAAGAATTTCCAGATTAGTATGAACTAGGAAGGCTACCCTTATGGAATTTGTCAGAGTATTGAGGTTGTCAATACCCGAGATCAAGGTGTGTCGGAGAATGACCGGAACATGGAGCATAAAAACTCAAAGTTTTTGTCAAGAAAACACAAAGGCAGGAGATATCAACTATGGAGTAATAGCACATGGCGGAGATATGGACATAAACACGGCTATCCATGATTATCGCCCGCTTATGCTATTCTCACCGTGTCGAGTTAAAGCATACATTTCTTTAGAAGGATTCGATGGTAGGAGGCTGATGGAGCATCTATCAGCAAATGATGCAGTTTTAACCTTAGCAGGTGTATCACCAGGACCTGGAGTACTACATCAAGAAGTTTAAGATGGACCTTCAGGAAGTCATATTTGACAAGGAAGTATTTCGGGAAGAACTCAGGACCTAGAAGCTGAAAGTAGCCATGCTGGAGGAGCAAAACCTCGAGATACCGGAGATTCGATATGAACTGAAGGGCAGTAGGACCATGGTTCATGCCAAGGATGTTGAAACCCAGAAGTGGGAACACAACTCCAGAATATTAAAGGACGTCATGAGAGACTTCATGTCAATAGAGATGATCTGACAAAAGAACTTGAGAAGGACAAGCATGATCGGAAGAAGCCATCAGAGACATGAACAAGACTTGAAGAGTTTGGCGACGTTGAAGATTTATTGATCTTTACAAGACCAAACCTCTGTTATATACTTACGTTAGATGCGACGATTGTGAGCTGTCATTTGTTTGATGTTTTTTCGACAACCACAAAATAAAATCTATCTTTTCAAAACTTTTGCTTGTATTGTGTGTATTCCTCTCTATCTCTCTTATCCCACCCCAAAACCCTGGAACCATTAGAGGATGAATGGAGATGAACTCATATTTTCTGGACCGATAAGTCAAATGGAGACAGACCGATGGATTCAGAACATGGAGGATCACATGAAGAATAACACTATGGCCGGAAAGGATATGGCCCAGCATGCTCTTCAGTGCTTTGAAAGAGGTGATGCTACTTGGTGGAGGATGTACCAAACCATCAATGGATGGCAAGGAGTAACCACTTGGAAAGAATTTAAGTTGACTGCTAAACTCTCGATTTGTGTCCCAGAAATTTAAGCCTTATGGAAAGGATATGAACAAACCTCGTGCATGCAAGCTCTGTGGAGAAATAGGACACAACCATAAAGAACACAATGATGAATGCCCTCATTGTGAAGAAAGTCACCCAACTAAAGAATGCCCACTAGGCAGATTACTTGTTTCTTGTGTGAAGGGATTACCCGCTACCCTGCTCAGTGTCACATTTACCCCACGGAACAAAGAACCATCCAGCAGAAGAAAGAAGCAATGAAAGGAGCCCTCATGGAAATTTTAGAAGAACCTGTGATGAAGGAAGAGGTGGAGGACACACCCAAAGAAGACCCAATTAAACCCTGCACCAAGTCATGCTATTCATGTGGAGAAGAAGGACACATCTCCCAGAATTGTCTGAAGGGGGACCTAGTAGAATTCCAGATAGAGGAAGTAGAGTGTGACCCATAGGGAATAGAAGCCCTGATTGGAACGGAAAAGTCTAGGAAGATAAATAGATTGGATTCCAGGAACAACCCAATTTCTACAAAGAAGGATCTGAGTCATATCACCTGTTTCAGGTGCAAAGATTCAGGACACTACTTAAGCGGTTGCCCAAAAAGGAAGCCGAGGACCCAAGGAGGCTATGTAATCACAAGGAAATCATGAGACTGGTCAGAAGTAATATGTTTCCGTTGTAACGAAGCAGGGCACTTTGCCAGAGATTGTCCCAATGAGGATATTCGTGTTAAATAGTTGAGTTTGGGAGAAATATAGTAGTAGAAGTGAGAACAATTCTTTTATATTGAGGTGTTGAGGCATGTAAAGGAAATACAGGAGATTGCAATAGTTTGAGAATCAACAAAGTTAGCATCGTTGGTACTGATTTGGATTGTATGAGTTGTTACTCTATGAAGAAAGATTTTTACCATTTTTGAGGATATGAGAAATATGGTCTATGGATGAATTTGTGCATTTTAAGGGTGGTAGTACCCTGTGAGGACACTTGACCCTTGGAAAAGGATAATGATATTCCACGAAGTGGACTTCAGACAAAATAAGTACGAGTTTTATCTCGATATGTGGGATACCCCAAGAAATATGAAGGGATGGAGTACTATTGGATATAAAGGAGGTATAATGTTGGTAATATGGAGCAATTGTAACTCCATGATGAGTCTGAGTAAACACGTCTTAGTTTGGTACAAATAGAAGGAAGGGAGACAGTACAATTGGATGGATTTAAGAATGCTAGGAAGCTGGATGTCTCTCTTGCTGAAGGAAAAACCCTGGAAGAAGTTATGCCTTTATCGACAGACGATCTTATAGGAGTAACACAAAACCTGAAAGATGTGAAGAAACGATAGATGTTTGTTTGGCTTGCAGAATCCATGGATTTATCCGAACTTAGTTCGTTTACAAGAGAAATTCTGCAATGCTGGTGAGGAAGACCGAGTGTTAGAATGCGAGATTCGCTAAACCATATACAAGGTAATGATTTGGGTGCGGGATGGATTGATCACCATACCAACTTACTCTTATTATTCGCTTTGCTATATTTTTTTTGAACCTGGCTAATCCCCTTTCCATTATAGAAACAACGGAAATACAACCATGTCTAAGAGAACTCGAGCAGGGAAAGGGAAAAAGCAAGTTCAAACACTCCAGGGAAACCCGCTGCAGCCGTTCGCAATCAAAACGGCAACTACGAGGCGAAAACCCTGGAGCACTATCATCTCACTGCAAAAGTATCTGAAGTCTTAATACTACACCACAGCCTACGCAGAGGCAGAACAACATAAGCACTAGAGTACCCCAAGACGACAGGTAAACACTAAAAGACCCGAAAGCAAGTTCGACCAGCTTCAAAGGAGGTCTTCAAGGAGACACAACGCCATGATCATCCCTGGGTGGTTCCCGCATACGCAGTCGCGCAAAGGCTCATCATCTCCTTAGCATTCCTCTTCAGAAGTGTCGCGCCATGCTCCACCTCTGTTCGCTCTTTGCCCTTCAGCAGACCTGCCCAGTACGATAGATATGCACAAGCATTGAAGGCAATTTCAAAAGGAGATGACAATTTCTTGAATTCAAAAGTGGCCTGATTTCTACGGTTCCAGATGGCCCAACAGATAGCCGCTAACCCCATAGTAAAATGCCTCTCTCCATGAGGAAAAAAGGCATAGCACCAAGAGTAAAACTGACATAAGTTGTTGGGGCATAACTCAGTACCAAACATCGCACCAACTGTGCGCAAAGCAACCCTTGCAACAGGGCACAGGAAAAAAAGGTGAAGGTAAGTTTCTCTGCAATTGCAGAAGGAACAAACTGGGTTGCCAGCCCAATTTCGACGTTTCATCACATCCGTGGTGAGAACAACATCTTGAAATAGCTGCCAAAGAAAAAAAAATTGGATTTTGACAGGTAGTTTGGCTCTCCAAATCCACCAATAGTCGCATCCAGTAAGATCCTTCTCCAAATAAGAATACACTGCTTTAATAGTGTATCTGCCTTTGGGACCAATGCCCCATTCGATGCCATCACACTCATCAGAAGGCTTGACAGTGTCCACAGCCCTCTGCACCCCCTCTAGTTGGTGAAACATGTTGTAACATCCCAAATTTTCAATTAGGAATGCTATAGATTAGATCATCATTGCATATCATATTTTATTGCATTTTGGCTAGATCCTAGAAATCCTACGCAACTCAAGGACCCATGGAGAGAGTTGGGGATTTTGTTATTTTCATATTTGGGTTTTCTCAAATTTTGAAAATAGGATCATTTGATTTTAATTATTTTATCTTCAATTATTTCTATTATAGAAATATGAGAGAGGGAATAAAATGAATTTCCCAAAATAAAGAAATATTGAGGATTTAATAAAAATCAAATAAGATTTTATTTCGGAGTTTTCTCGCTATTTTATTTGAATTAGGAAAAAAATACGCATTTTCCAAAATTGCATTTAGGCCCCAAATAAATGTTCATCTTGCCCGACTTGATTTTAGAAGTCGGGGAAAATTTATTTCGGGATTTTTGGAGTCCGTTTAGTATTTCTTTTATTTGTTTTTCTGCGCGATTTTTTTTTAAAAACGAACCGACCTAACCGGGCCGTGTCCGACTAGGACTCTGGCCCGACCGACCCTTATAAGCCGGGGAGGCAGACCCCGCAGCCCAGCCGAGCCGACCCGCCGCCCCAAACACTAGCGCAGCGCCGCCGCCGCCGCCCGGAGTCCCGCCGCCGCCCGGAGCCGCCCCGCCACCGACCCTGCCGCCAACCGGAGCCCCGCCCGACACCAGAACCGCCCCGCCACCGCCGTCCCACCACCGAGGTTGACCACCGCCGCCGCCGCCGGTTTCCTCGAGAAAACCACCCGGTTTTCGTTCGTTTAAAAAAAAACCTAGATCTGTTTTTTTATATAGATCAGTTTTTTAGTCTATTTAGCGAACGCCCGTTCGTTTGTTCGTTTTAACGAACGGTTTTTGTCTTTTAGCCGCAGTTAGCGAACGTTCGTTCGTTAGCCTGTTCGTCTGTTTTCTTTTTCTCGGATTTTTCCGCGATTATTTCTGATCGCGATTTCTCATCCGATTTTCGTTTTAGTATAACTTTTCGCTCGTTTATCGGAATCAGGCGATTCAAGCGCCTAGAGTTTCGTCTCGAAACCCTGTTTCCGTTTAACCAACTCGAACAAGTTTTTGCTTCTATAAAATTTGACTTAGTTCTAGATTAGTAAACAAAGCTTGTTTCTTTCGCCTTTTGACTTTCGCTGTTTCGTTCGATTTGATTCTTTTTGCAAACCAGAGTTCTTACGTTGAAATTTCTGGTTAGATCTCTTATATGAGTTTTATCTGTGCATTACGTGAGTGCTTATTGTGTGCTTTTTTGTTTGTGATAGAGTACCCGGAGTGCACCACTTGCTACTTCGAATCTCTAGGTTTCACGGATCATCAGCAAGGCAAGTAACACTTTGATCATACCTCTTACTACCCAGTTTTATTGCATTAGATAATTCCTCAAACCATTGCATGAATAGGATCTGATTAATATGTGGGTTTTGGGAAGTAGATGAGGTAGTACCTATTACCTGTTTTATTATCAAACCCTGGGAGTTACTTCTATGTTTGCTTATCCCATGCTATGCATGTAGACGTGGATTGGGTTTGAGTGTATCCATGACAAATGTGAGAATGTTAAGTAATGGTTCAACTTAAGGTGGCAACTTTAATACACATCTGGGTGGATTGAGGCACCTGGGTATTCCAGCGATTGCCTGTTTTTCTTTATGGACCGCCACCCAGGCTCAAAGGGATCAGGAGATTATTCATACTAGAAACTTCTGTGTGCAGCCACAAGCTACTATGGGCTCTAGCATAGTTGATTAAGTCGTGCGAACTCTTACAGTGGTAGACTAGCAGATGTAGGGGAAAGTAGGTGTAACGGTCTACCCGATCGTAAGGTGCTAGCGCTTCTGAAAGACTATGTCTCGGTCATACGTTTCTCAAACACCATGTAGTGCGAGAATCCCAACGGAGGAGATCGAAGTCTTGTGGGGAAAAGTGTGCAAACCTCTGCACAGTGTATAAACTAATCATGGTTAGCTGTGTCCCCGGTTATGGACAATCTTGAGTATCTAGTACTTGGATTATCATGTGAATCTCATCATGTGACTTCAATTAATTTTGTTGGGTTTTAATGTTGATGTCTAATTGGGATTGAGAGGGTGTCTATGCTCTCAATGTTTAACAACCACCATGATAGTGAAATAAAATTTATTCATTTGCAGTAGGGAAAAACTGGCTTTATGCAAAACTGTAACCATAGAGCTTTCCACCAGCCAAATATGCATGTAGTATAGCCTATTTCTGTTCACTACTCTCTATGTGTTACATTGCCAGCATATTCCTTGTGCTGACCCGTTTTCGGGCTGCAACGTTCATGTTGCACACTTTTCAGACGACGAATAAGGAGCCTTAGGTCGTGGTTCTATACTCAGTGATGTCGTTGTAGTTGATGGACTCACTTATCTTCCAAGCCTTCCGCTGTTATCGTTATTAGATGGCCTTAAGCCATATTATTCGTAATAAGTTCTCTTTTGAGACACTCTGATGAGGACATCAATACCATTGTTACACCTACAACCCCTGCTGCTATACATACTGGACCAATTACTAGAGCTCGCGCACGCCAATTGAATTATCAGGTACTTTCGTTTCTTGGTAATGATTCTAATGTTCATGAGAATATGATGCTGCCTAAATTGGATACATTTGTTTTTCTTACAAATGAAGGGCCTAGCTTGGAGAAGGATGATCATTGGAGCAAGAACAAGCATGGAGTTGATGGCATGCGCAAGGGAGACAAGAACAGAGTTTCAAGTGATGATTTCAGGACTTTGAAGCCACCATAAGGAGTGCATGAAGCCTTGGACGAAATATACAAGATGCCACTTCATAATTATCGTCCAGAGGCTATTCTAGGTGTTGCATCACCTTCTTTTTGGGCCAGGCCCATGTAATTTCAAAATACTTCAATATAGGCTGTTTTTAGAGTCCGTATGTGTGGGGAAACAAGAGTTAGGGTGGGTTTCGGACCCCTCCTCCAAGGGACACGAAATTCCCCCCCTATTCCTCCATATATACAGCCCCTAGGGCATCGTTTAGACTTTGGGTTTTGTTTAGATCAAAAGTTCGCCATAGCTGCAACTTCGCGTACTTCGTTTGTGTTCAACGACCAGACCAAGGCGTCACAGAACCCCACCTTCATTAATAAAGCTTTCCTCTTATATTCGCAATATCCAGATTGCAATCTTAGTTTCTTGCTTGTTCTTCGTTTGCTCGCAGGAAACAGGCCCTCGTGGTCAGGTTGATCGTGCTCCAGCGTGGTCAATAACCCTCGGAAGTTGGTTTAGCGATTGCTAATGCGCGACGTCTCGCATGTTCGTAGTCGGATCGTCAAGGTCGACTCCCACAGAAACGATAGCCACCATCTCATCGAAACATCGGGACACCTTTGCCTCTATCAAGTGGTATCAGATTTTCAGGTTGCTCGGTGAGATTTTACAGTTTTTCGTAGTTTAGATCGAGTATGTTCTTCATACCTATAGTCCACGAAAAAGCCAAAAAAAAAGGGTTAGTTCATCCTACCCGAACCAATCTGAGCCTTTGCATAATCTTTTCTGTATTTGCTTTGTTGAATTTGCGGTTGCATCGTCGTGTCAAGTTGCTGGTCTTAGCGTCTAGTCTTTTAGAGTTTCGAGTTCTGGTCATATTAGTCACGCCGCCGCCGCACCATCAGCATTGTCCCTGCTATCTTCCACCACAGCTTATCCGCCACCGCTCCGAGTCCATATACCACCACTGATCCGTATCCACATACCACCTTCACTTTGAGTCCATCTCATATTAGGTTTGCTTTCGAGATCCATCTGTTGCCAGATTCGTGTTTCCTTGTTTGAGTAGGTTTGGGATTCCATCAATCTTTTGCCGTCCGTAGAAGAGGTTGGTTTCCAAAAAAAAAAGAGTCCGGAAACCACCCTCCGTTTAGGCCCAAAATTTTCCAAAAACGCACTTGACAAAAAAAATTTCTGGCTATCCTATTTTTAGGTGTTTCTTAGCCTTTTGAGACAGTCGCGGTTATTGAAAGTTTTTTTTGAGCCGTTTCCAGTTTTTGGGTCCGGGCAGTCAAAAAAAAATAATTCACAAAAATTTCATGTCTATCCTGTCAGTTTGACCTGGGAAGAGTTTTGAGACACTCGCCATTATAGTGATTTTTCGCAAAGAAAAAAAAAGAGGAGCACAAAAAAAAGAGCGAAAAAAAAGTTTCCAGAGTGTGCTTTTCCCTTGTTTTCGTGCAGCGCCATGATTTTGTTAGTGTTCTAGGCTCGCGTCTCTAGCACGGTCTAGCCTAGGACTAGCACAGTACCGTCGTTGAGCGTTTATTCAACTTTGCATCTCTGAATTGATTATTGCTGACCTTTTTGCTACCATACTATAAGCCTTTCCAGCTCCACATACATCTACGTCATGCATTTGACTCTCCCTGGCAATCGCTCTATCCAAGCTTTGAGAGTTTGGACTACAACGGTTGCCGATCACCGCCTGCTGCTGGGTAAGAACTTGTAAGAATTTGAGATTTGCTTGACGGATTTGTGACTGTCCACCACACCACCACCACCACTTCCTAGTAGTCTGTAGAATCATATTCTTGTGTGTTTCTATTGCTGCTAACCATGGCAGGATCACACGCCGACGATACTGACTAGGAGAACATGACAAACAAAGCGTTACATGATAAGTTTCAGCAAATGATGAGTGGACAGGTGGAAGATGTGCTAAATAGATTTGAAGAGGCCATGGAGAAGATAGATGGCATTGAGAAGGCGTTCGAAACAAAGCTCGGTAACAAGTTTAATGAATTGCTCGCGCGTCTACCACCACCACCACCACCGGCTGCACCTAACGCACCTCTACAACAGCAACAACGACTACCTCCACATCGCGACACAGCCCTCCGCCGAGCGACCCGTGTCCCTCTTCAGCTTGGCCAAGCTGCTGGTGCTGTTGTTGATACTTCTGTGGCTCCCGCTACTGATGTGGAGGAGGATGATTATGTCGGAGATTACGAGGATGAGGTTGATCAACATCAGAACTACGTGCAACCACCAGCACCACAACCACCAGGTCCTCCACATGCAAATAATGGCAATGTTAGGGCTCCCCCTCAGGTACAAGATCATGACCATCTCCCTAAACTGAAATTGAATATTCCACCATTTGAGGGTAGATATGTCCTGATATATATCTTACCTGGGAGTTAGAAACTGAACAACGATTTACATGTTTACAATATCCTGAGGAGAGACGTGTTCCTGCTGCTGTTTGTGCTTTCACTAGCTTTGCATGCGTTTGGTGGTCTCAATATTGTAGATTATATCCTGTTCCAGCTACTTGGGCTGCTTTGAAAATTGCTATGCGTACTCGCTGGGTTCCACCATATTATCAACGTGAATTACTTCAAAAATTGTAGCGCTTAAGACAAGGAAAAAATTCGGTAGAAGAATATTATCAGGAATTACAAACTGGCTTGATTAGATGTGGTATCGTTGAGGAGAAGGAAGCTATGCTTGCACGTTTTCTGGGTGGATTAAATAGAGAGATTCAGACCATTCTAGACTATAAGGATTATAATAATATCACTCATTTATTCCATCTTGCTTGTAAAGCTGAACGTGAAGTGCAGGATCGACAGGCATTGGTGCGAACTAACTTTTCTGCAGGTCGCCCTTCATCGTGGACACCACGTGCATCATCTACTTCCACACGTTCTGCTACACCGGCACCTCCGTCAGCTGCCACCTCCAACCATGATACAAGAAAGCAGGCACAACCACCACTATCTGCCAAGAGCACACCTGTCGGGCCTGCACAGAGCTCTGCTTCTTCCATGGCGTCTACAGGGCACACAAGTGATATTATTTGTCGTCGTTGTAAGGGAAGAGGACATTTTGCGCGAGAATGCACATCTCAGCGTGTGATGATTGCTACTGAGGATGGTGGGTATGAGTCCGCTAGTGACTATGATGAGGAGACTTTGGCTCTTCTTACACATGAAGAACATGGTGGAGATGATTCTGATCATGAGATGCAATACATGGCTGCTGAAGATGCTGACAGGTATGAATGTTTAGTTGCTCAATGTGTCTTGAGTGTGCAGGTCACGCAAGCTGAGCAAAATCAGAGGCATAATTTGTTCCATACAAAGGGAGTTGTGAAGGAACGTTCTGTTCGCGTCATCATAGATGGAGGGAGCTGCAACAACTTGGCTAGCATGGAGATGGTGGAGAAGCTATCTCTCACCACAAGACCACATCCACATCCTTACTACATCCAATGGTTCAACAACAGCGGCAAGGTTAAGGTAACACGTACTGTTCGTGTGCATTTTAGTATCTCTACATATGTTGATTATGTTGATTGTGATGTGGTACCTATGCAAGCATGTTCCTTATTACTTGGTAGACCATGGCAATTTGATAAAAATTCTGTACACCATGGTAGAAACAATCAGTATACTCTTGTTCATAAGGACAAAAATATTACTTTGCTTCATATGACTCCTGATTCCATTTTGAAAGATGATATTAATCGAGCTAATAAAGCAAAACAGGAGCAAAATAAGAGTGAAAATCAGATTGTGGCAAAAGAATTTGAGCAACAAATGAAGCCTAATAATAAACCATCTAGTGTTGCTTCTGAAATTAAATTGAAAAGTGCATGTTTATTTGCCACCAAATCTGATATTGATGATCTAGATGTTAGCAAATCTGTTTGCTATGCTTTTGTGTGCAAAGAGGCATTATTTTCATTCGAGGACGTGCCTTCCTCTTTGCCTCCTGCTGTTACTAACATTTTGCAGGAGTTCGCTGACGTCTTTCCACAAGACGTGCCACCGGGATTACCACCTATTCGAGGGATTGAGCATCAAATTGACTTAATTCCTGGTGCATCATTACCCAACCGCGCACCATACCGTACTAATCCAGAGGAGATGAAGGAGATTATGCGTCAAGTACAAGAGCTACTCGACAAAGGTTATATACGCGAATCCCTTAGTCCTTGTGTTGTTCCTATTATTCTAGTGCCAAAAAAGGATGGTACCTCGCGTATGTGTGTTGATTGTATAGGCATTAATAATATTACTATTCGTTATCGTCATCCTATTCCTAGGCTAGATGATATGCTTGATGAATTGAGTGGCTCTACAATATTCTCCAAAGTTGATTTGCGTAGTGGATACCATCAAATTCGTATGAAATTGGGAAATGAATGGAAAACAGCATTTAAAACTAAGTTTGGTTTATATGAGTGGTTAGTCATGCCTTTTGGGTTAACTAATGCACCTAGTACTTTCATGAGACTAATGAACGAAGTTTTACGTGCTTTCATTGGACGATTTGTGGTAGTCTATTTTGATGATATACTGATTTATAGCAAATCTTTGGAAGAACATTTGGAACATTTACGTGCTGTTTTTAATGCTCTACGTGATGCACGTTTGTTTGGTAACCTTGGGAAGTGCACCTTTTGCACCGACCGAGTATCTTTTCTTGGCTATGTTGTTACTCCACAGGGAATTGAAGTTGATAAAGCCAAGATTGAAGCTATTGAGAGTTGGCCGCAGCCCAAAACAGTCACACAAGTGAGGAGTTTTCTTGGACTCGCTGGTTTCTATAGGCGTTTTGTGAGAGACTTTAGCACCATTGCTGCACCTCTCAATGAGCTTACAAAGAAGGATGTGCCTTTTGTTTGGGGTACCGCACAGGAAGAAGCCTTCACGGTATTGAAAGATAAGTTGACACATGCTCCTTTACTCCAACTTCCTGATTTTAATAAGACTTTTGTGCTTGAATGTGATGCTAGTGGAATTGGATTAGGAGGTGTGTTATTACAAGATGGCAAACCTGTTGCATACTTTTCTAAAAAATTGAGTGGGCCTAGTCTGAACTATTCTACTTATGATAAGGAATTATATGCTCTTGTTCGGACTTTAGAAACATGGCAACATTATTTATGGCCCAAAGAATTTGTTATACATTCTGATCATGAATCTTTGAAACACATTAAAAGTCAAGCTAAACTGAACCGTAGACATGCTAAATGGGTTGAATTCATTGAGACTTTCCCTTATGTCATTAAACACAAGAAGGGTAAACAAAATGTTATTGCTGATGCTGTTATACTATGCTGTCACAACTTGTCTCGTCGTTATACTATGCTGTCACAACTTGATTTTAAAATATTTGGTTTGGAGACCATCAAAGATCAATATGTGCATGATGCTGAATTTAAAGATGTATTGTAGAATTGTAAAGAAGGTAGATCATGGAACAAGTTCGTCGTTAATGATGGATTTGTGTTTCGTGCTAACAAGCTATGCATTCCAGCTAGCTCCGTTCGTCTTTTGTTGTTGTAGGAGGCGCATGGGGGAGGACTAATGGGACACTTTGGCGTGAAGAAGACGGAGGATATACTTGCTACACATTTCTTTTGGCCAAAGATGAGACGGGATGTTGAGCGTTTTGTTGCTCGCTGCACTACATGTCAAAAAGCTAAGTCACGACTCAATCCTCATGGTTTATATATGCCTTTGCCTGTACCTAGTGTTCCTTGGGAGGATATATCTCTGGACTTTGTTTTAGGTTTACCTCGAACAAAGAAGGGGAGGGATAGTATATTTGTTGTCGTGGATAGATTCTTGAAAATGGCACACTTTATACCATGTCATAAAAGCGATGATGCTGTTAATGTTGCTGATTTGTTCTTTCGTGAAATTATTCGCTTGCATGGTGTGCCAAATACTATTGTTTCAGATCGTGATACTAAATTTCTTAGCCACTTTTGGAGATGTTTATGGGCTAAGTTGGGGACTAAACTGCTTTTTAGTACTAATTGTCACCCCCAAACTGATGGACAAACTGAAGTAGTCAATAGAACATTGTCTACTATGCTTAGGGCTGTTTTGAAGAATAATAAGAAAATGTGGGAAGAATGCTTGCCTCATATTGAATTTGCTTATAATCGTTCATTGCATTCTACTACTAAGATGTGCCCTTTTGAAATTGTGTATGGTTTCCTACCTCATGCACCTATTGATTTGTTGCCTCTTCCATCTTCGGAGAAGGTTAATTTTGATGCTAAAGAACGTGCTGAATTGATTTTGAAAATGCATGAGTTAACTAAGGAAAACATTGAGCGTATGAATGCTAAATATAAACTTGCTGGAGATAAGGGTAGAAAACATGTTGTGTTTGCACCTGGAGATCTTGTTTGGTTACATTTGCGTAAGGATAGATTTCCTAATTTGCGCAAATCAAAGCTAATGCCACGTGCTGATGGTCCTTTTAAGGTGTTAGAGAAAATAAATGATAATGCATATAAACTTGAGTTGCCTGCAGATTTTGGGGTTGGTCCCACTTTTAACATTGCAGATTTGAAGCCTTATTTGGGTGAGGAAGATGAGCTTCCGTCGAGGACGACTTCATTTCAAGAAGGGGAGGATGATGAGGACATCAATACCATTGTTACACCCACAGCCCCTGCTGCTATACTTACTGGACCAATTACTAGAGCTCGCGCATGCCAATTGAATTATCAGGTACTTTCGTTTCTTGGTAATGATTCTAATGTTCATGAGAATATGATGCTGCCTAAATTGGATACATTTGTTTTGCTTACAAATGAAGGGCCTAGCTTGGAGAAGGATGATCATTGGAGCAAGAACAAGCATGGAGTTGATGGCATGCGCAAGGGAGACAAGAACAGAGTTTCAAGTGATGATTTCAGGACTTTGAAGCCACCATAAGGAGTGCATGAAGCCTTGGACGAAATATACAAGATGCCACTTCATAATTATCGTCTAGAGGCTATTCTAGGTGTTGCGTCACCTTCTTTTTGGGCCAGGCCCATGTAATTTCGAAATACCTCAATATAGGCTGTTTTTAGAGTCCGTATGTGTGGGGAAACAAGAGTTAGGGTGGGTTTCGGACCCATCCTCCAAGGGCACGAAATTCCCCCCCTCTTCCTCCATATATACAGCCCCTAGGGCATCGTTTAGACTTTGGGTTTTGTTTAGATCAAAAGTTCGCCATAGCTGCAACTTCGCGTACTTCGTTTGTGTTCAACGACCAGACCAAGGCGTCACAGAACCCCACCTTCATTAATAAAGCTTTCCTCTTATATTCGCAATATCCAGATTGCAATCTTAGTTTCTTGCTTGTTCTTCGTTTGCTCGCAGGAAACAGGCCCTCGTGGTCAGGTTGATCGTGCTCCGGCGTGGTCAATAACCCTCGGAAGTTGGTTTAGCGATTGCTAAGGCGCGACCTCTCGCACGTTCGTAGTCAGATCGTCAAGGTCGACTCCCACAGAAACGATAGCCACCATCTCATCGAAACATCGGGACACCTTTGCCTCTATCACACTCGATGTAATAAGTGTGTGATTGCTACTCTGTTATAAATCCTTCAAGTACTGTGCGTGTTAGCATTACTGATCCAGGGATGACACTGAAGCACAGAGATCGGACTGTTTGATGTCTGGTCGCTACAAGATGGTATCAGAGCACACGCTGACTGTAGGACACAACCACTAAGATAAAGACCTAGATCACCACTCTCTTCTCATTTCTGACTTCTCATCTTTTCTACTCTTTAGGAGGGCGGAGGCAAGGAACAAGTTCACGCAACTGGATGAAGATACACCTTTTGGACGCCACCTAAAGGAAGTCACTAAGTACCTGAACATCGGAGTACCAAGCTTCACCGGGACCTACAACGCCACTTCACCCGAGGAGGAGCGCTGGATGAATCAAGTTCAAGTTCCAGGAAGGACGTTCGTGCCAGCCACTAAACCCATAGAGTTTTCCTTTAATGCACCAACCTGGAGTCTAGAAAAGAGCATGGCGGCCCACATCACCATGGGACGTATTGGAGAAGTTTACCGCAATGATCTCAAGGATACTATCTACCAGATTTGCGGGCGCCGAGACGAGCAATGGGAGATGATCAGCACCAGGAAGGATAGATCAATCACAACTTTTATCCAGGAATTAAACCAGCACATTCGACGTCAGGAGAACCAGATGTGCGCAGGCATGATAGATCTGAAGAAGGCAATGACAAGAATCACGGAGCTGGAGGAAGAACTCAAGGCTACACGTGAAGATTATATGGAGGAAATCGAAGTACTAGTGGAGAAGAATGACGACCTGACCAGGAAGATAGGAGTTTTCATGGGAGATCCCGTGCCAGGAGGAGAAGATGACGATTCCACTTGCCCGGAGAACTACATCATCATCGACGACACCGACTCGGACCCAGACGACAACAGTGATGACTATGTTGATGAAGCTGGAGCGGATATCATGGAGTCTTCATCGGAGTAGTTTTCTAGTAGACCACCATAACAGTAGTAGAATTCCACCATGTATGTAGCATAGTCCAAGCACTTTTGTAACGGTAGTTCTAGACCGATTGTATGCCCTTGTTTGAATTGAATGAAGTGATTTTGTTTGCATTTGCCTCATGTGCATTAGGGTAGTGTTTTCTCTCTAGACCTCAATCTATTCTATATTCTCCTCTTTTCTAAAACCCTCAGATGCCTCCGAGATGTGACAATGGATTTTCTTTCCCACCGGAGCTCACTCAGTTGATCCAGCAGCAAAATGCATTGATGTAGTTGCTAGTCCAGAATCAGAATCATGGGAACAACAACAACAACAACCCACCACCACCACCACCTGTTGATCACTTAACCCGTTTCCTTAGATTGAATCCGCCGGTGTTCTCCAGTAGCACCGAGTCGATAGTGGCAGATGATTGGCTCCACAAGACAGAGAGGGAATTGACCACAGCAGGATGCATAGATGCGGAAAAGGTGCGCTTTGCCGCACATCAGCTTGAAGGACCCGCAGCATCATGGTGGGAGAATTTCACATCCACTTATCCTATCGACACTATCACATGCATGGGATCAGTTTCAGCAGGCTTTCCGTACTGCCCATGTTTCAGCAGGAGCTATGGCCATGAAGAAGCGTGAGTTTCGCAACTTGCACCAAGTAGGATGGACAGTTGGCCAATACATGGATGACTTTAGTAAGTTAGCACGTTATGCCCCGGATGACGTTGCTACGGATGCAGCTAAGCAGGAGAAGTTTCTGGAAGGACTGAATGATGAGTTGAGCGTGCAGTTGATGGTAGAAACTTTCAACAACCACCAGGAGTTAGTAGATTGTGCTCTTATGATTGAAGGGAAGCAACAGCCGATTGAGAAATGCAAGAGGAAGTATGGACAAGGGAAATACAATTCAGGAGCTCAGTAGAAGCCACATTTTACCCCGAAATCGGGAGGACATTTTCAGCATACCCATGGAGGAGGGAGTTCGCATAATCATAATGGCCCCAAGAATGGTAATGGGAATGGGGGAAGCAACGGTCAGAATCATACCAACCCATCAACTCCAGCCAAGAGAGACCTAAGCCAAGTCACTTGTTATAAGTGTCAGAAGACCGGACATTATGCCAATGAATGTCCTGAAGCCCAGAATGGAAATGGAAATGGAAACTCAGGGAAGTAACCAAACCCTTTCAACAGGGGACAGGTGAACCACGCTAACATGGAGGAGGTTGAAGCCCAGCCAGATGCAGTAATCGGTAACTTTTTGGTTAAGTCTTTTACTGCAATCGTTCTTTTTTATATTGGGGCATCACATTCATACATATCAAGGGGATTTGTGGATAAGTATAAACTGCCCACCAAGGTTCTTAGAACACCTATGTTAGTAAGCTCACCAGGAGCGGAGTATATGGCCAGTAGAGGATGTTTTCAAGTGCCATTGAGTATAGGTAGGCATGTGTTTCCCTCGGATTTAATCATTTTGGAATCGCAAGGTTTGGATGTAATTCTGGGTATGGATTGGCTATCGATGTATGGAGGAAACATCGATTGCGCCAGTAAGTCGATTTTGCTTACCACCCTAGAGGGAAGAAGGATCAAGTATGTATCACGACATGTGTCGTATAGGACTCAAGTAAATTCCTTAACAGGAGTTGTACAGGAGGAGGTACTAGTGGTAAAGGATTTTCCGGGTGTATTTCCAGAAGAGTTGCCAGGCATGCCACCGGATAGACACATTGAGTTTTTGATTGAGATTTTGCCAGGCACATGACCAATATCTAAGAGACCGTATATAATGCCTGCAAAGGATTTGGAGGAGATTAAGAAGCAGATTAAGGAGTTACTGGATAAGGGATAGATTCGCCCAAGTTCGTCACCTTGGGGATCACCAGAACTTCTAGTGGAAAAGAAGGATGGATCGTTAAGGATGGTTGTTGATTATCAAGGATTGAATGAAGTGAGGATCAATAATAAGTACCCACTGCCGATGATTAATGATTTGTTTGACCAATTGCAAGGAGCAAAGGTATTTTCCAAGATCGATTTGCGGTCAGGATACCACCAGTTGAAGATTCAAGAGCAGGACATACCTAAGACAGCTTTTACCACAAGGTATGGGCTGTATGAGTATACCGTTATGTCATTTGGTCTGACTAACGCACCTGCTTATTTTATGAACATGATGAACAAAGTGTTTATGGATTTTTTGGATAAATTCTTCATAGTGTTCATTGATGATATTCTGGTTTACTCGAAGAATGAAGAAGAACATAAAGAACATTTGTGTTTGGTACTTGGTAAGCTCAGAGAACATCAGTTATACGCCAAGTTCAGCAAATGTGATTTTCGGCTGAAGGAAGTTGGATTCCTCGGACATGTTATATCCGGAGAAGGAAAAACAGTAGATCCCACCAAGGTTGTCACTGTGACAAATTGGGAAGCCCCAACAACAGTTGGAGAGATCCGGAGTTTTCTTGGACTCGTAGAATACTACCGGAGATTCATTGAAAATTTCTCGAAGATTGCAAAACCCATGATGGAGTTGTTGAAGAAGGATACCAAGTTCAAATGGTCTGAGGAATGTGAGGCCAATTTCCAGGAGTTGAAGAAACATTTGGTTACCTCGCCAGTGTAGATTCTGCGAGATTAGCGCAAGGATTATGAGGTATATTGCGACGCTTCACATCGAGGACTTGGAGCAGTGCTTATGCAGGAGGGTAGAGTAGTTTCATATGCCTCACGACAGCTTAAACCCCATGAGTTGAATTATGCTACACACGACTTGGAGTTAGCAGCCGTAGTGCACGCTTTAAAGACGCGGAGACATTTTCTCATTGGAAACCATTGTGAGGTGTACACGGATCACAAGAGTTTGAAGTACATCTTCACACAAAAGGAGTTGAATCTCAGGCAAAGGAGATGGTTGGAGCTCATCAAGGATTATGATATGAGATTGCATTATCATCCCGGAAAGGCTAATGTAGTAGCTGACGCATTGAGCCGCAAGAGCCATGTCAACACACTAATGACTGGGAGTTACCAAAGGAGTTAGCCGAGGATCTTTGTGAGCTATGTTTAGAGATAATTCCGAGAGGCTATGTAGCAGCATTGGAGATTCAGTCTACTCTGATGGATAAGATTAGAGAAGCTCAGAAGACTGACAAGGATATTGCCACTATAAAGGAGAAGGTGAGCAAGGGAAAAGTTAAAGGATTTCATGAGGATGAACACGATACCTTATGGTTTGAGGACCGCGTTTATGTGCCTAATGACCCGGAGATCCGGAAGGTAATTTTGCAAGAGGCCCATGATTCGCCGTACTCGATTCACCCCGGAAATACCAAGATGTATTTGGATTTGAAAGACATTTTCTGGTGGACCGGAATGAAGAAGGATATTGCGGAGTATGTAGCAGTTTGTGATGTATGTCAGAGAGTAAAGGCAGAGCATCAGAAGCCAGAAGGATTGCTACAGCCATTGTCGATACCCAAATGGAAGTGGGATAAGCTAGGCATGGATTTTATCACGGGATTACCCAGGACCCGTTCAGGCTATGACTCGATATGGGTTGTAGTCGATCGCTTGACGAAGGTAGCTCATTTCATCCCAGTGAAGACCACTTACACCAGTGCTAAGTTTGCAAAGATATACATGACCAGGATTGTATGTCTGCATGGGGTTCCGAGGAGCATTGTATCAGATAGAGGAACCCAGTTTACCTCAAAGTTCTGGAATCAGTTGCACGAAACTTTGGGTACCAGACGAGAGTTCAGTACAACTTTTCATCCGCAGACCGACGGATAGACCGAGAGAGTCAATCAGATTTTGGAGGATATGCTGAGAGCTTGTGCACTAGATTATGGATCTAGTTGGGATGAAAACTTGCCATATGCGGAGTTCTCTTACAACAATAGTTATCAATCCAGTTTGAAGATGGCGCCTTTTGAAGCCTTGTACGGAAGAAGGTGCAGAACACCATTTTCGTGGGACGAAGTTGGAGATCGCCAGTTGTTTGGACCCGATTTGATTAAGGAGTCTGAACATAAGGTGAAGTTGATTCGTGATAGGCTCAAGGTAGCCCAGTCCAGGCAGAAGAGCTATGCAGATTCTAAACGCAAGGACACAGTTTATGAAGCCGGAGATAGAGTTTATCTTCATGTATCTCCAATTCGAGGAGTTAAGCGCTTTGGAGTTAAGGGAAAGTTAGCGCCACATTTTGTGGGACCATACAAAGTTTTGGAACGCATGAGAGAAGTTGCTTATAAATTGGAACTGCCTGAGGGATTGTCGGGAGTTCACGACGTGTTCCACGTTTCCTAGTTGAAGAAGTGCCACGCAGAGATGACAGATATACCGCTGAGAGATACAGTGCCGCTGGAAGCGATTCAGTTGGATAGTGATTTGACCTATGTGGAGAAACCAGTTAAGATTCTCAATTATGCCAGCCGAGTCACCTGCAAAAAGGTTATCAAGTTTTGCAAGGTTCAGTGGAGCCACCATACCGAGGATGAAGCCACCTGGGAGCGAGAGGAAGATCTGCTGAAGGACCACCCTCACCTATTTTCTAGCCAACCCGAATCTCGAGGGCGAGATTCATCTTAAGGGGGGTAGGTTTGTAACATCCCAAATTTTCAATTTGGAATGTTATACATTAGATCATCATTGCATATCATATTTTATTGCATTTTGGCTAGGTCCTAGAAATCCTACGCAACTCAAGGACCCATGGAGAGAGTTGGGGATTTCGTTATTTTCATATTTGGGTTTTCTCAAATTTTGAAAATAGGATCATTTGATTTTAATTATTTTATCTTCAATTATTTCTATTATAGAAATATGAGAGAGGGAATAAAATGACTTTCCCAAAATAAATAAATATTGAGGATTTAATAAAAATCAAATAAGATTTTATTTCGGAGTTTTCTCGCTATTTTATTTGAATTAGGAAAAAAATACGCGTTTTTCAAAATTGCATTTAGGCCCAAAATAAATGTTCATTTTGTCCGGCTTGATTTTAGAAGTCGGGGGCAATTTATTTCGGTATTTTTGGGGTCCATTTAGTATTTCTTTTATTTTTTTCTGCGCGAAATTATTTAAAAATTACGAACCGACCTAACCGGGTCGTGTCTGACTAGGACTCTGGCCCGGCCGGCCCTTATAAGCCGGGGAGGCCAACCCCGCAGCCCAGCCGAGCCGCCCCGCTGCCCCAAACCCTAGCGCAGCGCCACCGCCGCCGCCGACGCCGACGCCACCGCCCGGAGTCCCGCCGCTGACCCCGCCGCCCACCGGAGCCCTGCCCGACGCCGGAGCCGCCCCGCCACCGCCGTCCCACCACCGAGGTTGACCACCGCTGCCGCCGCCGGTTTCCTCGAGAATACCGCCCGGTTTTCGTTCGTTTTAAAAAAAAACCTAGATCTGTTTTTTTATATAGATTAGTTTTTTAGTCTATTTAGTGAACGCCCATTCGTTTGTTCGTTTTAGCGAACGGTTTTTGTCTTTTAGCCATAGTTAGAGAACGTTCATTCGTTAGCCTGTTCGTCCGTTTTCTTTTTCTTGGATTTTTCCGCGATTATTTCTGATCGCGATTTCTGATCCGATTTTCGTTTTAGTATAACTTTTCGCTCGTTTATCGGAATCAGGCAATTCAAGCGCCTAGAGTTTCGTCTCGAAACTCTCTTTCCGTTTAACCAACTCAAACAAGTTTTTGCTTCCGTAAAATTTGACTTAGGTCCAGATTAGTAACGAAGCTGGTTTCTTTCGCGGTTTGACTTTCGCTGTTTCGTTCGGTTTGATTCTTTTTGCAAACCAGAGTTCTTAAGTTGAGCTTTCTGGTTAGATCTATTATTTGAGTTTTACCTGTGCATTAGATGAGTGCTTATAGTGTTCTTGTTTATTCGCGATAGAGTACTCGGAGTGCGCCACTTGCTACTTCGAATCTCTAGGTTTCACGGATCATCAGCAAGGCAAGTAACACTTTGATCATACCTCTTACTACCCAGTTTTATTGCATTAGATCAATCCTCAAATAATTGCATGAATAGGATCTGATTAATATGTGGGTTTTGGGATGTAGATGAGTAGTACCTATTACCTGTTTTATTATCAAACCCTGGGAGTTACTTCTACGTTTTTTATGCCATGCTATGCTTGTAGACGTGGATTGGGTTTGAGTGTATCCATGACAGATGTGAGAATGTTAAGTAATGGTTCAACTTAAGGTGGCAACTTTAATACACATCTAGGTGGATTGAGGCACCTGGGTATTCCAGCGATTGCCTGTTTTTCTTTATGGACCGCCACCCAGGCTCAAAGGGATCATGAGATTATTCATACTTGAAACTTCCATGTGTGGCCACAAGCTACTATGGGCTCTAGCATAGTTGATTAAGTCGTGCGAACTCTTACAGTGGTAGACTAGCAGATGTTGGGGAAAGTAGGTGTAACGGTCTACCCGATCATAAGGTGCTAGCGCTTTTGATAGACTATGTCTCGGTCATCCGTTTCTCAAACACCATGTAGTGCGAGAATCCCAACGGAGGAGATTGAGTCTTGTGGGGAAAAGTGTGCAAACCTCTGCAGAGTGTATAAACTAATCATGGTTAGCCGTGTCCCCAGTTATGGACAGTCTTGAGTATCTAGTACTTGGATTATCTTGTGAATCTCATCATGTGACTTTAATTAATTTTTTTGGGTTTAAATGTTGATGTTTAATTGGAATTGAGAGGGTGTCTACACTCTCTATGTTTAACAACCACCATGATAGTTAAATAAAATTTATTCCTTTGCAGTAGGGAAAAACTGGCTTTACGCAAAACTGTAACCATAGAGCTTTCCACCAGCCAAATATGCATGTAGTATAGCCTATTTCTGTTCACTACTCTCTATGTGTTACATTGCCAGCATATTCCTTGTGCTGACCCCTTTTCGGGCTGCAACGTTCATGTTGCACACTTTTTAGATGATGAATAAGGAGCCTTAGGTCGTGGTTCTATACTCAGTGATGCCGTTGTAGTTGATGGACTCACTTATCTTCCAAGCCTTCCGTTGTTATCGTTTTTAGATGGCCTTAAGCCATATTATTTGTAATAAGTTCTATTTTGAGACACTCGATGTAATAAGTGTGTGATTGCTACTCTGTTATGAATCCTTCAAGTACTGTGCGTGTCAGCATTACTGATCCAGGGATGACACTGAAGCACAGAGATCAGACTGTTTGAGGTCTGGTCGCTACACATGTCAGCATTCAACATGTGCCTGAACATGCTCCCACCAGCCCGAGTCTTAAACTGGGCTATAGTATCATTCGGATAATTAGTAATACTAAAAAGTTCTGAATATGTATCACAAAGAGGAGGGTGGGAACCAATAGGGTTTAGCCACAAACGAGCTATATTGCCAGAGTTAATAACCACTTTTCTCCCAGCCATATATATGTCCTTGATTTCTAAGAGAGCTTTCTAGACCGGGGAGTCATTGAACTTGGATTTGATAGTAGCAACTGAGCTACTCTTGAGGTACTTAACCCTAATCACATCTTGCCACAAACCCTCCCCCGTATCCAGCTTCCACCACCACTGCACTAGGAGAGAAACATTTTGTTTGTGAAGATCTTTAATGCCCGAACCCCTTTACTCTTAGATCTGCACACTCTGGCCCATTTGACCAAGTCATATCATTTCTTTCCCATTCCTCCACACCAGAAAAATTTGCGACGATACTTGTCCAATCTCTTGATAAATTTTTTGGAGAGGAGAAACATCGACATATAGTAGTAACCAATACTAGATAAAGAAGAGTTCAAAAGGGACAGCCTCCCTCCAGATGTGGCAGCATTGCCAATCCAGGAGTCGCAACATTTAAGTTATCGAATAGCGACAAATTCCCAGTCTGAGTTTCTCAGAGAGGGATAGCTGACTGGCACTCCTAGATACTTCATAGGGAAGTGACCGATCTGACAGCTGAAAAGCTCAGCATACTTCTGGAGGACAGAGTCATCCCCCGCCACAAACAACACCTCACTCTTTAGGAAGTTAATCTTAAGACCAGACATCAATTCAAATAAGTACAAAAGAAGTTTCAGATTGACCACTTTGTCAATATCATCTTCAATACAGATGACCGTATCATCTGCATACTGCAGTATGGCCACCCCATTAGGAACCAGATCAGCTGCCAGCCCCTTAAATAAGTTGTTCTTCTGGACATTTAGAATCATCTTTGTTAAGCATTCATCCACAAGATTAAAAATAAATGAGCACATTGGATCTCCTTGTCGAACCCCCTTATGACTTTGAAAATATGGCCCCGTGGTGTTATTAATTTTGGCACTAACTCTACCATTATGAAGGATTTTATCCACCCATTCGCACCACTTATCGTTGAATCCCCTCATCTTATGGCATTCAAGCAAGAACTCCCATTTCACCTTATCGTACGCTTTCTCGAAGTCAAGTTTCAGGACAATCCCCGTTTTCTTTTTGACATGGGTGTGATGCAGAATTTCGTGCAAGGTCAGGATCCCATCCATGATATTGCGCTTCTTAATAAAGGCATTTATGTGGTGACTGATAAGCTTGTCGGCAAACACCATAACCCTATTGTCCAGAACCTTGGTAATAAGTTTGTAGGGGCATCTCAAAAGGCAAATGGGTTGAAATTCTTGGATTTTTTTGGCCCCATTAATTTTAGGAATCAGGGTAATAGTCCCATAATTCAATCTCTCTACGTCCAGAGTCCCTTCATGAAAGTCCTTAAACAAGTTCATAATATCTTCCTTAACAACATCCCAAAAGATTCGATAGAATTCTGCTGGTATATTATCCGGCCCCGGGGCTCTATTGCTGTCCATAGAGAATAGGGCTTTTTCCACCTCTTCCTCGTTAAATGGTCTGGTTAGGAACTCATTTTCCTCTGTCGTAAGTCTGTCATGGTCTCCCCAAGTGTCAGGATCCAAGTGAATAAGATTCCCCAGGGCCGGACCAAATAACTCCTTATAGAAGTCGGTGGCATGCTTAAGCAGGTTATCAGTCCCCTCAATGGTGGTGTCACCACATGAAAAGGAATGAATGGTGTTTTTCCGCTTCTTCCCGTTGGCAATCATATGGTAGAAAGCAGTGTTTTGGTCTCCTTTCAACAGCCACGTTTCGTGTGATTGTTGGAGCCAATACAATTCGTCATTCACCATGAGCTACTGCAGTTCACCACTAAGGGAAGCTCTTTTGTCTAACGTATCAGGACCAAGAGGGCCTTGTTCTTCCATAGACTCTATGGAAGCATGTTCAACCTTGATCACTTTCTTCCTTTTCTTAACATGCCCAAATTTATCAGACCCCAGCCTTTAAAAAACTTATTTTAAATGCTTCAGTTTGATATTAAGAACATCAATAGGATCAGTAGACCTAACTGGTCTCTGCCATATTTTCCTAACCAAAGGGAGGAACTCCTCATTAGCCATCCAACTCATCTCAAATCTAAACTCCCTAGGCTTAGGTGACTGGGGCTGAGAACTATTCGTCAACATTAGGAGAGGATTATGGTCTGAAACATCTCTGACCAATTTCCTGGCAGTGACTAAGGTGAACAAGTCTTCCAAGTCATAGCTCATAACAATCCTATCTAGTTTTTCTAATGTGGGATGGGCCTGGTTATTGGACAAAGTAAACATCCCCCCTCCACAAAGATCTCACGGAGGCACATAGTATTAATGATAGCATTAAACCTGTCTACATGCTGGGAGGCCATCATCTTTTTATTTTTCTCCCCACCATGTCTAAGGATGTTGAAATTACCCCCTTCAATGTAAGGCATAGATAAATGGCTACAAAAATTAGCCAGCTTCGCCAGAAATTCTTCTTTGAGTTCATCGTGGGCCGCACCATAGACATTTAACAAGGACCAGACACACTGTTTTTTGATGTCAAAAACAGTGACTTGGAGAACGAATTTCCTCGGGGACCAAGAAACAACTTCTAATTTCTCCTTCTTGACCCGACAAAGCAAGCCCCCAGCCTTGCCGGTCGAAGGGATCCAATTCCAATCAAAAGTACTGTACGGATCAATTTTTCTAAAGAAACTAGGAGAGAACTTTCTCTTCATAGTCTCCTGCAAACAAAGAAAATCTAGGGAATGATATTTAATCAGATCAGAGAAGCAGGTGATCATCCCTTTTTACCTGCCCCTCTACAATTCCAAAAAATACCATTCATTTGGGTTTCCCCCCTCCCCCTAGTCACTCTTCTAGGGGGTTTAAAACCATTACCAGGATTAGTAGTGGGATCCACTGCCTTTTGGCTTCTGGTTCTAGGCCTAGAGATAGGGGTTTGGACTTTCCTCGTACCCCGTTTCTTTTTTCTAGACCCAACCACAGTAAAGTCAGAGACATCATAATCCTATTCATCCCCCCAACTCAGGTTGATGGGGATATCTTCACCTTTACCATTAGTGATAAGCATCACCTCATCAGGAGGTGCATGTTTTTCTATAGCACCATTTCTAACAATTTCTAGTTCCCTAAGAATATCAATTTTAGAGAAGTCACAATCAGGAATCATAACACCCATACTCCTAGCTCTAAGCATCATATCAGGATTAGATAAGACTTCAAAGGAGTTGTTTTGGTTATTATTACCTTCCAAATCCCTTTTCTTGCTGGCAGCTTTGGCTTTGTCTTCCACCTTCTCCAAGTTGGTCTTCATGGTCCTGGTATTGAACCTGAGAGCATTTTCCTGTAAGAGAGGAGGTGTAGGAATCACCTCACCATAGCAGTCATGAGCAGATTCAGGTGATTGTACACTATACTCAACTGTATCATCCTCAACAGCACCAAACGGGCCCTCCAACTCGGTTACTTTGATTGAGCTTTTCACACTCTCAGCATAGGTTTTCCTCATGTTCTTATTCCCATCATCAGAAGCTGCAGTCTGGTTACACACATCACAGGACAGGGAGAGGGCTTTAGAATTCTCATGGGCAGCTAAGGCCTCTTGCTCCATGGTATGAATCAAAAGAGTATCATGATTAGAACTGTCAGAGTTCACCGAGACAGGCGACTCCAAAGCATTGTTACCACATTGTTTCCCCACAGACTTCTTTTCTCCCCTATCTTGCACTCCACCAGAAGAACTGCCCATCAAGTCATCATTAGCACCTTCTCTTTTCTGTTCTTTGGGTGAATGCCCCCCTGTTCAGCAGAGGTTTTCGTGCGAATAGCTTATCTGTCAGGGTTTCTCACCAGCACTCGCTCCACCTCAAAAGTGAAATCATAGAAATGATCTCCCAGGACTGACTCAGCGACTGGGATAATCTCATCAACATTACGATATCCCAGTTTCACATGAACAGAGTCGGGGCGATGCAGGGTAGCCAAATCAATCTCAAGCGGCACTCCAGCAAGAGAGGCTACAAAAGCAACATTTGTTTCACTTCTCTTATCAGTAGGAATTCTACCCACCTTAACCCATGCTTTCTCCAGCAACCCCTTGGCCCCATCGTCATGCTCCCATCTAGTAACCCTCACCACAGTTCCACATGGTTTCATGGTCATGCGGTCACTGTAGCATGCTTTTTCCACTTCTCTAATGTTAGGAAATCTCAGGAAAAACACCCCAGGCTCAATCAACTTGGCAAAGCACCTCCAGGTCTTGCCTAGATACAATAAGAATGAGTCGTTCATCTATTTGACAGTGGGATTTCCTTTTAACACCGTAATCATAACATTACAGGACCTCTCCCTAGCTTGTTCAGCCGAACAGTAATCATGGATATAGAAGAAGCCATGCCCCCTAGCTTGAAAGCACACATCGGGGCAATACACTCCCAAGGTAAAAACTCCACGCAAACAGATTCTAGATGCCCCAGCTTGTTGCATCTCTCACAAAATGCAAGCGGACAACGCATAGCAGTGTGACCAGCAACTTTGCAAATGGGGCAGATATCACCGGAATTGGAGGAAGGCACCTGAGTTTTGGCCACAACCTTCGATGCAGTAGGAGCAGCTGTAGTCAGGGTCAGATCCATGGTCTAGCGAGAGCTGCTTCCTCTGCCTGAGTCCACCGAGACCTTGTTCTTCTCCACCCAGACGCCCCCAGAGCTGGAGCTCTGCCGCTCCGCGGTCACGGCGTCCCGGCGCTGGGTATCAAATGCATCTGATGTGCCGGACTTGTTGGTGTTGTTGTAGGTGCCATCCCTCCGCCACGAGAATCGGCCACCGCCGCGGTCGAATCTGCTCGCACCACGGTCGAAACGCCCGCGACCACGTCCGAATCGACCCTTGCCGCGGCCCGCGCGCCCAGCGCCGAACCCCTCGCGGCGGTTGCCGTGGTAGCCTTGCTCCGCCTTGTCCATGGGATCAGGTGGGCGAGGAGGAGTAGCAACGACCTCGACGAAGGATCTGTGGTCGTCACCAATTGTCCCTCGCCACCAGGAGAAGGAAGGAGAGAAATCAGATCTGAGATTAGGGTTGTGCGGCGCCGCCCAGAGATGAGCGAGAGCAGCGTCTAGGTCAAGGGGAGCATGGGATGAGGATTTTATACTCCCCGTCGGGCCGGTGCGATGTGGGTGGTGTCCGGGATCGCCGTCCACGTGGTCGCAAGCCGCCATTGGCGGCATCTCCCCCTTTTGGGTCCCTCGCACAGCGGGTCGGGGTGGTATGGTGTGCCCCGCCCGTGCCGTGTACCGCAGGACTGGATCCGTGCACCGTCGCAGTACCCTTGACCGAAACATCACCATCACGCCGGAAAACCGCTCAGGGCTTCGCTGGAATCCTATCGACAACCCTCGCAAAAAAAACACGGGAATGAGATGATACCACCTATGTCAACCGACTCCTGCTCCCTGAGAGCCTTGGCGTTGATCATGTCGCCTTCTTCATTGTAGAGCACGAGGCAGAGAGCATCTCCACGGAGGAGGAGCTCACCGTCGTGGAGATGGATGGTGCGGGCGGTCACCAAGTCCGCCGCGTATCGAACGTGCCAGCGAGCGTCCATCCTCTCCTGGTTCCTGGATGTTCTAGTTCCGTACGTTTACTTCTTTGCATTGCTATATGGGATGGTAAATCTGAGTGACTTACCCATATTAGAGAGCGTCCATCCTCTCCTGGTTCCTAGATGTTCTAGTTCCGTACGTTTACTTCTTTGCATTGCTATATGGGATGGTAAATCTGAGTGACTTACCCATATTAGAGAGAAGACGATATTAAACCTTAGAATGGTACGACAATTTTCCCTTGTACAAGGCAGTTGTTGCCAATCGTAGGTCATACGGTGAGAATAAAACCCAGACCCATTTCCTGCAGGAGAAACCATAAATTGTTGACCACCATGAGATATCAATAGTTGTTTAGTATTGGCGCCAGACTCGTCAGCTGTGAAGACCCAGTCACAGAAGAACCTTATCAAGATGAAAGGACAGAAGAATTGTGGTAAAGGTTATGCCAGTATCGGAAGAGTCAGAGTAGGAATTTTCCCAAGAATCTAAGAAGACCGACACTGCCAACAATAAGGATGTAGTACCTGAGTTTTGATGGAACCATAACACTACTTCTAAGGGTGGTAGCAGCCGAGACCTTCATGCCAATGGATGGATATTTCAGAAGACCCCCACACTCAACCTATTTCTTTCTAGCCTCTCCGAATCTCAAGGATGAGATTCATTTTAAAGGTGATAGGTTTGTAACATCCCAAAAAATTTAATTTTGGGATGTTACATTATATAAATAGTTTTGATTGATTGTTTGATTGTGGTGTGGTTGCTTGTGTGAAATTGAGTGAAATTTGAAACTTTTTGAAAATTGAATGAGAGGGAATAAAAGGACTTTCCCAAACTTTCACCTTGCATTTCTGATCTCCATGAGTTCAAATTTCTTTTCAAAATGCAAAACCCTGGAGAGAAGATAACATGACTTCTTCCATTTAAAATGAAAAAGGGGTTTTTGAAAAGATTTGAATTCCATTTGGAACTATTTCAAATTCAGAAACTTTAAGCAACTCAATGATTTTTCATGAGAGAAGATAAAATGACTTCTTCAAATTATATGAAATATGAGTTGGAAGTTTAAAAGAATCAAATATAAAGTCCCTTTGGAAATTATTTTCAATTTGGAGTTATTTCGGTTTTACTCAAATTATTTTTCTCCAAAAATAAAATATATGGAAAATAGGGTAAAATGATTCCCTACAGTAGAAAATTGGAGATAAATAAATTTGAAATCATTTTGGTATGATTTTTATGATGTTTTATTGCAACAGTAGCACTCTTTACTTTATTTATATTTTTGTGGATTTTATTTGACGCTAGAAAAATGTTCATGTTCTAGAAAATCTTTTTCCTAAAAATCTTGATATATTATACGCCCATATAATATTTTTATTTCTTTTTGTTTTATTATTTTTGTCTGTCTATTAGAAAAAACTTCGGGCTAGCTGGGCCGAAGCCCAGCCGCCAGCCCGCTCCCAGACTCCGAAGTCCGACGCCGCCACGTCCTTGGCGCCCCCTCGCCCAAGCCGCTGTCCTCCCCCTCCCCTTTAAATAGTGGAGCCCCAACCCCCTTCCTCTCCTCGCGCGCCGCCGCTGGCCGCCGCACCCCGCCGCCTCTCCCGCCGCTAGCGCGCCGCCGAAGCCACCGCACCGCCGCCGCCCGGCGCCGTTCCGCCTCGCCGGAGTCGACGCCGCCCTGTCTCGCCGGAATCCCGATCCGCCGTCGCCGCCTATCTGCTAACCGTCGTCGCCTGTTTTCTCGCTGAAAAGCGCTGAACCAGTATAAAACTGCCTTCCCGACCCGGTTTTGTTTCGGTTTTTCCTTTTAACCGGTTTATTAATTAGGTTAGATCAATTAGCGGACGTTCGTCTGTTAGTCTTAGGTAGTGAACGATTTTTGTTCGTTAGTCTCTGTTACCCAACGTTCGTTCATTAGATTTTTTTTCTTTTTCATTTTATTTTCGGCTAGGGACCTAGATGCAATTAGTTTATTTACAGATTAGACCCTGATCTTCAAACCCTCGTTACTTTTTGCTCGTTTGTCCAAATCCAATGAAACCAATGCCCACTTCTTCGTTATGATCTCCTCTATCCAGATAATCAACTTGAACATGTGTTTGAAAATGTAAAATTTGATTTCAAACAGATTTGACTTCAGACTTCTTTTGTTCATAACTCGAGTTTTATAACTCCAATTTAATTGACTCTTTTTGCTAATTGAAGCTACTGACCTAAACTTTATGATAAGGCCAAATTCACCCAGTTTTGGTACTGTTAGAAATTTTTTTCTGTTGCAAGAGTTAATTGCTTGTTTTCGAAGTTTTTCGAGATCTTCTCTTCGATTCTTTTGCATGAGTGCTTATGTATGCAATTGCTTGCTCACAATAGATTGATTGGAGTGTGACCAGTAGAACTATCAGGAGTTATGAGTGCGAATCATCTTCATCAACAGTACAAGGCAAGTTCACACTTTGATCATATCCCTTTACTACCCAGTTTTTATGCATTAGTTTCGATCCTCAAACACTCATGGTTAGGATTTGATAATATGTGGGTATTGGGAAGTAGTTGATGAGGTAGGAACCTATTGTCTTGCATTCAAACCTTGGTAGTTACTACGTTGTGCTTATACTGCTATGCTATGCTCGTAGACATGGTTTGGTTTGAGTTATTCATGACAGATGTGAGCATTACTATGAAATAAAGGATTACTTAAGGTGGCTACTTTAATACACATCTAGGTGGATTGTTTGTGGGCACCTGGGTAATCCAGTGTTGTCCAAGGAGATCCCGAGGAACCTGTGTGATCATCCTATGGTTCGCCACCCAGGCTCAAAGGGATCATAAGATTATTCATGCTAGAAACTTCCGTGTGTAGCCACAAGCCATTATGGGCTCTGGCATAGTTGAGTATGTTGTGTGACCTCTTTCAGTGGTAGACTAGCAGATGTAGGGGATGTAGGTGGTACGGTCTACCCGTCGAAAGAGTTAATGCTTCGGAAAGACTGTGTCTCGGTCATCCGTTTCTCAACCATCATGCAGTGCGAGAAATTCAATGGAGGAGATCGAGTCTTGTGGGGAAAAGTGCGCAAACCTCTGTAGAGTGTACAAACTAATCATGATTAGCCGTGCCCCCGGTTATGGACATCTTGAGTACTGGTACTTGAATTATTGATGTGATCTCAACACTTTACTTAATTAATTTGTTTGGGTAAATGATTATTATTTTGGGATTGAGATGGGGTTTCCATTCTCAATGTTTTTCAACAAACTTTGTAGTTAAATAAAATATATTCCTTTGTTGTAGGAAAAAACTAGCTTTATGCAAAATTTAACCTAGAGCCTCCACCAGCCAAATATGCATGTAGTGATAGCCATTATTCAATATTGCCCTACAGTGTGAAATTGCCAGTACATTCAATGTACTGACCTACATGGCTGCAACGTCTCATGTTGCAGGAATTCTTACGACGAGTAAGTGATACGTTAGGGCTACGATTTCTACACTTAACTTTGCCGTTGGTGTTGATGAGAATCCACAACCTTGTTGTTACTTCCGCTATTTGGATTGAGGTAATAGTATTTACGTTATTTCATACATGTGATTTACCATTGTTATAAATCCTCGAGTACTGTGTGTGTCAGCATACCGATCCAGGGATGACACTTAAGCACAGAGACTTGACCGTCTGAGGTCGGGTCGCTACACTTTCAATTCCTACAATCTCTCTACTCCTGTTCACCATAGTGTCTTTATCCATAATCTTTCTTTTTTGTTATTTTTGGGGATGGCTACGTGCACATGTGTATCTTGATTTTGCAGCAGGCCGTACCTATTCTACTACTGCATGGAGGTATACGCACGGATGTTTCATCTAGTGTTTGGTCATTCACGCCCATGCTGCATTCTAATTTCTTCCCCTTGTGCATCAGGATGTTCCATATGCCTGCTTCTTTATCTCTATTCAACCTTTTGACCACTGCATTTTTATTTGTCTATAGAGATCGATACTGCACTGTATGACGAGATGATCTGCTCAAGATTTTTTGGTTAATGTTGTCACTTTGTGATTATCTCTATACTACAATCTATATGTTTTGGCAATAATGACAATGGTTTGTTCGTTTTATTCCTGTAGGTAAACAGTGCATTCTAGGCATTCCCCTATATTTTACCCAAATCAATATGACCTCACTAACGACTGATGACCTTCTCTGCTCTTGAATCAGTATCCCACATATGAATGACTGAAGATTTTCTCTACTCTTAAATCCAAGTGATCTTAATATTGCAAAACTTCCTTCACTTTCAGGATTGATGCTTCAACTTATCTTGCATGTACTAAGTATAAAGGTTTATTATTGCAAAACTTCCTTCACTTCCAGTCTGGTGTTGCCTGCGAGCACCTCAACATGCACAAAGATTGGGAGAAAAGGATGGCAATCAACTTCCAATGAGGCAACATGATCAGGTAGATATGCAGACGGCTGAAGTGTTTGCTTGGTCAGGGGAGGATAACTGCTGCATCACACATGAAGTACACAATGATCTGTTGCCATGAAGAGAGACACCCCAGATCAAGATAGTCGTAATATTTTGATGATGATTGCAGGCTACTTTTTTTGTATTCGGCGACTGAGTCTCAATCATTCCGATGGTTTACTGTCATGAGTTAATTCAACATATATACACACCCGAGAGTGTTTACAAGTATAGGCATGTGAACTGTCCAAGGAAGATGATAGTATCTGATGGAATCATCTAGCAGTTCCTGATGGTTGCGCTCAAGTACTATTTTCCTAATATATAAACGTACGGATATCTCCTGCTTTAATTGTTATAACAGATTTTTATTCTTTTATTGCTTCAGTGCTACACCTATAGTCTAATTATGTCCATCATTTTTGGAATTAGTAAGGTTAACTTTACTTATCTCTCTACATTATCATAGTTGTTTGACACAGCGTAAATGCAATTGTTTTTGGAACAAGTTATCCTGACTTCCCAAGCCATATCTTTTACAATATTAATTAGAATATAATAGACATGATGCTTGGCATGCTTATGGAAAGCTATATTAAATTATTGAACCAAAGTTCTTCACTATGCTAAGTTTAAGAATGAAAGTGCGTTATATCAACTAGAGGGGGGTGAATAGGCGATTTTTATAAATTCATCACCGAGGAATTTCAGGGTGAGGAAATTCCTAAGTCACAAACAACTAGCAGCGGAATAACTACATAGATGCATGCATAACAGAACAGAAGCAGAGTCTTCATGATGAAATGAATGCAAGCACAGAGTACAAGTAGCGAATAACCCAGATAAGCAGGCTGAAGACAAACTGACTGAAGAAATAGGATTGAGGAAACTGAGAAAGTCTTCAGTCAAAGTCTTCAAACAGTAATGATCAAGTACACAATATCTGAATGAGGAAATTAAAGGGTTGAGGAAATAGAACCAGTAGCTCGGTGAAGACAGTGATTTGGTAGACCAGTTCGAACTGCTGTGACTGTCGTACGTCTGGTTGGGGCGGCTAGGTATTTAAACCTGAGGACACACAGTCCTCACCGTATTCTCCTTGAGCTAAGGTCACACAGACCTCGCCCAATCACTTGTGGTAAGTCTTCAGGTGACTTACAAACCTTCACAGACTAGGTCACTCGGCGATCCACAATTTCCTCTTGGATGCTCTAGACCATGATGCCTAACCGTCTGGAGGATGCGCAGTCCTCAAAGGTAACAAGCGCCGGTTCCTCACTTGACGATTTTTGCTCAAAGTCCTCGAAGGATGGGATGCTCTCAATGACAAGTGTCAGTTTCTCTCGGAGCAGCCAACCAGCTAGTGGTTGTAGGGGGTGGCTATTTATAGCCTAGGGAGCAACCCGACATGATAAGACATAAATGCCCTTCAATGGTATGACCGTTAGGTGGGTAGATATTTTGGTACAGCTGGCGCGTAGCACAGCAACGGTTGGAAATTTGAGCTCTCAAATTCCTCGGGGCTATCATGTTCCTCACTTGTAGGCAGTCTGCACTGGCGAATTCCTAACTCCACAGTCAGAACAAATTCTTCAAAGACCAGAAGATCTTCGTCTCTGTCACTGAAGAAATTGACTGAACTGTATGAGATTTCCAATGGCTTCACTCAAGAGGATTGGTAGGTATAGGATTCTGAGTATGAGCATCACCTGGAAACTTTTCCTTAGTTTTACCTCGGCCCCCTTTAACAGTATGGTGTTTCCTATGACTCAAGAAAGAGAAAATGAAACTACGAAAACAAAAGTCTTCACACTTCATGTTCCTCGCATGAATATCAAGTCTTCACGGTCACCCCAATTTCTTCACTTTCAAAGTCTTCAGTTGAAGACATTTATTTTTTGGGGTCGACTTTATCTGTAAATATGAAACTCCTCATAGAGTTATAGACTTGTGTACACTCACAAACGTATTGGTTACTTAACCTATAAGTCTTCAATACACCAAAATCACTAAGGGGCACTAGATGCACTTACAATCTCCCTCTTTTTGGTGATTGATGACAATAGGTTAAGTTTTCAATGGGGATGAAGTGTAAATACTGATATTAAGGAATTTGATTTCAATATATAGAAAACCTCCCCATGAGGATGTGCATATGCGAGGAATTTGCTTTTGAGTAGCAATGCACATTGTAGAGTAGTATCATGGAGATCTCCCCTATATCTTGTAATTCATACACGCATTTGACATAGGATATGAAGAATTTGAAATGCATGATGAAATATGGTGACCGATGTAATTCAGCATGCGTGCATTAACATATATGAGGAAATAGCATGCAGGAAAACATAGCAAAAGTATCAGACCACCATCGGACTTAAGTTTACAACTCGATCCAGCAAATACTTCAGAAGAGCGAGAGTTGTAACTTAGCAAAAAAAAGCCCATATATAGAGACCCGCTTGAAGACTAACTCAAATTTCTCCCCCTTTGTCATCAAATGACCAAAATGGACGAAAAGTGAGGACTAACGCCCCTGAAGAATATCATCACGAAGTTGATGGAGGAGCACCAGCGTTGTTGCGGTCGTTCGTTGATGTAGGGTCTGCCGTAGTGTCGTCCAAGTCTTCATGTTCATCAGTCTCGCACGATGAAGAATAAGAGCTGGCCACCAAGTGAGGAACTTTGACCTTCTTGAATTTCTTCGAAGGCGGCTGAGACCAGTCAAAGTCCTGCTTGAAACCCATCTACTTGAGATCTTCTTCACTGTAGAGATGAGACAGAACAGCCCAGGTGCGATCAAATACTTCGTGCAAATAGTAATGGTTCTTCTTCATAGAGTCCTGCGTGATTGTCATGTTCCGAAGAATTGAACCAAACTGTCGCTTGACCCATTTGTAGTTGTGATCGACCTTATGATGAAGACTCAGGATAACCTCACGATCAGTCATCACCCTTGGAGCAGTGCCTTGAGGATTTGGATTTGAAACATTTGTGGCAGTGTCATGAGTGGCAGAGTCATCGTTGGTGCAGTAGGATGCAGCTTTGCGAAACTGGCCATCCAATGGACGAGTGCCTTCATCAATAACAGTGGACTTGCCCTTCTCATCAGCTGAGGAAATAGTCCATTTAAGGGCTTCAATTGGGGGCAAGTAGCTACCATGATTGAGAGTGTCAGCCTTGTAGTTGATTGAAGACCTTGATCTGATGAATCTCATGATCCAGGGACCGTAAAGGCTTCAATTCAAACAGTGAAAGAGTGACATTGGCCAAAGTCCTCATGAAGAAATCATGGTGGTTGATAGGAATACCATGTATGATGTTGAAAAGCAGATTCTTCATGATACCAACGAACTCTTCTTCATTAGAGTCATGGCCCTTGATTGGACCGAGGGTCTTTGTCAATATCCTATACACAGTTCTTGGCACATAGAGCAATTCTTGCCGAGGAATTTGGTCCTAGGAGCTTGGCTTGGCTTCAAAGGCTTCATCATCACTTGCATCAGATGATCTGACAGTTCAGCGTCATGGTAGATGAGCCTTGCACCTTCAAGGGGAGGACTGACTGGGATGGCATGAAGTAATCTAGAGGCTGGAGCTTTATAGTGAGTGTTTCAGTCATCCTGTCCAACACCCATGAATTCACATCTTCAACGTTGCCTGTGATGTGCAACATAGCATAGAACTGAAGAATGAGTTCATCATTCCAGTCATAGATGTTGGTGCAAAAGTTGAGTAGCCCAGCGTCATGAAGAACACTGGGGACTGGTGTGAAGTAGGGAAGCGACTCCATATCTACATGAGGAATGCGCTCATTGTCAAAGATCTTGTCTTTATCAAACAGCAGTGAAGAATATAAATTCATTTGACTCGCTGTCCAGAAGCGCTTCCGTCGAAGACGAGCAGAGTCATAGGGATTGAAGTCAGTGCAGAAAATGTGCTCATTGAAGAAATCTTCATCTTTGAACTTTTGGTTCTTGGAGAAGGGAATCTTGGGGTTGGGCTGAGGAGTGTCAGTCAAAGCCTTCATAGCCTCTTGAACCACATTCTCTGGAGCCGCAGGCTAAGGAATTTCAGTTGCAATATCATTAGTAGCAGCCTAGGTCTCCATATCTTCAACAGCATTTACATCAGCACTAGTGGCTGGAACTTCTTCAGGTATGCTGAGAAGAGAAGCTTGAGGTTCGTCGGAGCCCGTGTGAATTTCTTCGGTCTGAACAGGGGACTGAGGAATCTGTTGCAGAGGTGTGAACAGTGGTGAATTGGGGTGATGACTTTCCCAGTAGTCATCATTAAGAATTGGAGTGGTGCACCCAATGTCCACATCTTCATCTTCTTCATTAATTTCCTCAATGCCTGCCTCTTCAGCTGTGAACTGAGGCATGGGCGATGATACCAGTGGAGTTGAAGTCACTTTATCAACTTCAATTTCTTCATCAATCTCCTCTGACAAGGCAACAGAAGGATCTTCTTCATTAGATTCATAGGGAATCACATATTCCTCACCAAAGGGAACAATCTCCTTTGATGGCATGCTTGAAACATAAACAACATCTATGGAATTTTCATAGGAGCTTCTCAAAGTCTTCGCCTTCTTGGGAGCATAAGACTTTGAGGAAGCAGATGCTTTCCTTTTCTTCATAGTTGCTCGCTCAGCAGATTTGGTCTTCTTCGCTTCTGATGCAGAAGGAAGGATAGAACTTGTCATTGGTGCAGGAGGAGCAGAGGAATTTGGTTCATTTTTTTCAGGCGCAACTGATGGAGTTGCCCTGGCATTGTTAGTGTCTTCAGGCCCAGCAGCAGATGCTTCAACTAGCCTGGATTGATCCTCAGGTGCAACACTAGAGGTTGCCTTGGCAGTTTCTTCAGCGACTGGAATCTCTTCATCAGCCCTGGTGGTTTTAGAATCATCAACAGTCTGATTGTCATCAGCTGTGCTTGCATGTTCTTCAGTTTGCTATGCAAAAGCTTCAGCCTGAGGAGATTGACATTGCGTTGAGGCTGCAACATTTGAGATGAATCTTTCAGCCATCTTGACGAATCTGACTTTGGCTCCTAGAAAATCTGCACGGTAGGCATCAAATTCATCACTGAGGGTTTTGATCTCAGGTTGCATGGTCACAAGTTCATTAGTTGTCATTTTGACAATGTTTTTCTTCAGGAAACGCTGCTTCTTGTACTGAGCTTTCTTCAGTTGCATGGCCTCTTCAAATTTTCGTTTTTCCTCGCCTATGATGGCTGTTAAGATGTGACTTTGGCCAGGTGTGAGATTGAAGTCAGGCATAGGAGTGTTGGGGTCCTTGTGCCAGAGATCAATGAAATTGAGGATCAACTTGGGATCCAACAGAAGAGGCACATCTGTGCCTTTGGCTCTAGCGACCCATTGCTATCTGTCTCTGATGATTTCGGCGAGTTCTTCATCATCAACTTCATCTTCACTGGACGACACATGAAAGGCAACCTGCTTCTTGTGAGGACTTGGTTTAGTGCCTCGTCCAGCAGTGGCCTTTGTCTTTAGCAAAGTTGGGCGTGTTGAGGACCGCGGAGGAGCTGAGGAACTTGCAGAATGAAGCAATTGAGATGCATGTGGTCCTTTGGCAAGAGGCGAGATGCGCAGGTGCCTAGGACTTTGTAGCAGCAACTGAAGGTCTTGGAACAGAGGGGACTGGTGCTGCTTGAGGAATTTGCCATGAGGGCTGTGATGAGCTTGGTCGTGAGGGCATATCTGAGGAACTGGGATTGCAAGCTGGCTTCTTGGGCATAGGCTTCTTAGGCTTGCTAGCAGAGGCCTCAGTAGCGGCAGCAGCAGAGTCTTTGTTGAATTTTCTAACTGCTTCTCTGGCCATTTTGGCCAACTTAGCTTGTAGTTTGGCCCATTCATCAGGATAGTCCTCACAGCGCTTGAGGCTAGTGGGATCAGCAATTTGGCCACGTGCCAATGGAGGTCTTGGGCAAGGAGGGTCTAGTGCGAATTTCTTCATGTACCTAGGAGTAACATATCTGTACTCCCTCCATTCCCGTGCCCAACTTCTCTCAATCCTCTGTATGCTCACCTTGCGCTGATTCTTGTTCTCCTTGCCATGTTTGGCTTCATCAGGAGTGCAATATTCTGCATAAATGTCATCAGGGATCTCAAATGATGTGTTTACTTCTGGTCTCTTGCCTCCTTTCTGAGATCTCTTGCCATCAGCCGTTTTCTTCAGCTGAGGATTTTGAACAATGGAATTCTCTAAAGAGGTATGTAACTTGTCTTCGAGGAATGCTGCAAATGAGTTAAGTTGATGAGAACCTAGTGATTCAAGAGCGGACATGAGTGCCTATGAACAGAGTATAGGTGTGAAGAATTTGGAGAGGTCATATGCATTCTCAAAAGTTTTGCAAAATGAACAAGTTTGAGGAATTTGACCAGAGCTGTCTTGAGGAAACTCACTAAGCGTTCTTTGACTTAGGTTCCAGAGTTGTATAGATTGTAAAATCCACACAATTGGGGAATCTTGAAGAAAAACGTTGCTTAGAGAAACAGATCAAGAACAAATGCTTGTGAGGTGTTTAAGAGTGTGAAAGTGAAGAATAAACACCTTTTGAAGATTTTGTGGAAATCAAAAGAATCAACAAGGGCAGTAAAAAGAAATTTTATTTACCCTTGACAAAGAACACGACGAACTGGGAGCTTTAGATTGGAAGTTCGTTCGTTCAGATCTTCCACGCCCTAACTTGGTGGAGGAAGACAACTACAACAGCGGCGGAGTGAAGATTTCAGCGGTCGGCGCGAGTACGACGGCGACGAGGTCGAGGCAGTGAAGCTCTTCCTCACCGGCGATGATGGAAGTAGTGGCGGCGCTAGGTCAGATAGCTTGAGCGAGGAGAGTGAGGTCGAGCGGGGTAAATGAAGTGTGAGGAGGGTGAGGGGTATTTAGAACCGACATGAAAAACCGCTCGCCCGAGGAAAATGGACGAACGTGCCCCTGACCCTACTCATCCTTGCCACATGTTTCACCCACGTACAGAGAGGTGGAGATCGTGTGATATCGTGGGAGAATAGATAAGTCTTATCATGGGAAGTGGAATAGTTTGAGCAGCAAGGACACATTGAAGATTTTGAACGGGTTTCAAATAGAACACACGTGATGAATTTGTTTTTTTAACAAACTTGGTTGAGTTTAGCATAGAGGGGGATGGGACCGATCACATTCACTTAGCAGAAAAGTCAACTTGAAGAAATAGCAATAAGGGAATGATGTAGAGGACCGAAAACTCATATATATATATATATATATATATATGTATATGTATATATGTATATATATAGTCAAAGAAGAACAACGACAGAAAGAGTGAAGACAATGCAAAGTTGAAAAAATTGAACAACTGAGGAATTTCAAAAAATTGAAGAAAAACTCAAATTGAAGAATTTCAACTTTTGTTGGTGGTGTGACCCACAGTACAAAAATGATGATTTCAGAAGCCACGTACAATTGTCGTAGGGCTCTGAGAATCAAATTCTTCGTTAATTTCTTCACACTTAGAGGGTTGGTCTTCATTGATTGAAGAAAAACGTTACTTCGTGTGTTGCACATCTAAGTCATCAGTTTTGCATAGGTGTTAGGATGTGTGTCCTTTTCAAAGGTCATTCGAAGATTCTAAGATATTTAGCTCACACCGCAACATGCTAAATCTCTTCTCATCCAAGGGATTTGTGAAGATATCGGCTAGCTGTTCTTTAGTCTTCACATGCTCGTTAGAGATGTCGCCCTTCAACACATGATCACGAAGAAAATGATGACGAATCTGGATGTGCTTTGTCTTCGAGTGCTGAACTGGGTTATGAGAAATATTGATGGCACTCTCATTGTCACAGTAGTGTGGCACATTTTTCACATTGATGTCGTAGTCCTTGAGGGTTTGCTTCATCCATAGCAATTGAGCACAACACGAACCAACAGCAATGTACTCAGCTTCAGCAGTAGAGAGTGATACGCAGTTCTATTTCTTCGAGGACCAACATACCAAGGATCGTCCAAGGAAATGGCATGTGTCTGGTGTTGACTTGCGGTCCACACAATCACCGGCATAATCAGAGTCTGAATATCCAATGAGATCAAAAGCCGAGCCCTTGGGGTACCATAATCCAAGTATTGGAGTGTGAGCTAGATATCGAAGAATATACTTCACAGCCTTATGGTGTGATTCCTTCGGTGTAGCTTGAAATCGGGCACACATGCAAACACTAAGCATAATATCTGGCCTACATGCACATAGATGCAATAAAGAACCAATCATGGAGCCATATACCTTTTGATTGAAGTCAATACCATTTTCATCAGTGCATAGATGGCCATTTGTGGCCTTAGGGATTTTGACGCCTTTGCAGTCTTGCATGCCGAATTTCCTCAATACATCCTTGAGGTATTTCTCCTGAGATATGAAGATGTTGCGCTGTTGACGTATTTGAAGACCTAAAAAGAATTTCAATTCTCCCATCATAGACATTTGATATTCTTCACTCATCATATAGGCAAATTTATCACTGTAACGTTGGTCAGTACAGCTAAAGATGATATCATCAACATATATTTGGCACACGAATCATTCATCATCATAGGTTTTGGTGAAAAGAGTTGGGTCAAGTGAACCGGGTTTGAAGCCTTTCTTCATGTGGAATTCCTTCAAAGTATCATACCACACCCGAGGGGCCTGCTTGAGGCCATAGAGGGCCTTATTGAGTTTGAAGACTTTGTCAGGATGCTTTGGATCTTCAAAACCTGGGGGTTGAGCAACATATACTTCTTCCTCAAGCTTACCATTGAGGAATGCACTTTTCACATCCATTTGATATAAGATGATATTATGATGGTTAGCATAAGCAAGTAATATGCGAATAGCCTCAAGTCTGGCAACAGGTGCAAAAGTTTCAACGAAATCAATTCCTTCAACCTGTGTATAGCCTTGAGCTACAAGCCATGCCTTATTCCTCACCACAAGGCCATTTTCATCTTGCTTGTTGCGGTAGATCCATTTAGTGTCGATGATATTGTGCTTGCGAGGGTCTAGTGGCTTGACAAGTTCCCAGACATTGTTGAGCTTGAACTGATGTAATTCCTCTTGCATCGCTTGAATCCACTCAGGCTCCAGAAATGCCTCATCTACTTTGGTGTGCTCTATGATAGAGACAAAAGCAAAGTGCCAACAAAAGTTTGACAGATGTGAAGCTTTTGAGCGTGTGAGAGGACCTGGTGCGTTGACGTCGCTGATGATTTTCTCAATCTGCACTTCATTTGCAACACGAGGATGAGCGGGTTGACAACGTTGAGTCGACTCAGCATTTTCTTCAGAGCCATTTTCTTCATGTGCACCAGCACGATGTTCTTCACGTTCTGAAATGACTTCTTCAGCAAATTCTTCGGTAGGAATGACATCCTCAGCAGCTTTGAGCTTGATGGATTCCTTAGGTGAATTCTCATCTAGCATAGGAGGTAGGTGCTCTCTTTGCGAGCCATTAGTTTCATAAAATCTCACACCTACATTTTCAACAACCTTGTGATGAACGGTGTTGAAGACTATGTAGGTGTGCGAGTCCTTTCCATAACCAAGCATAAAACCTTCATGTGCTTTCGGTGCAAATTTAGAATTGTGATGAGGATCTCTAATCCAACGTTTAGCACCGAAGACTTTGAAATAACTCACATTGGTTTTGTTGTCAGTGAGGAGTTCATATGAGGTCTTTTTGAAGAATTTGTGAAGATATACCCTGTTGATGATGTGGCACACAATATCAATTGCCTCAGGCCAGAAATGACGAGGCCTCTTGTATTCATCAAGCATAGTATGAGCCATCTCAACAAGAGTCCTGTTCTTGCGCTCCACGACGCTGTTCTGCTGAGGAGTATAAGGAGCAGATAACTCTGGAGTTATACCAAGTTCATCAAGATAGTTATCAAGACCAGTATTCTTGAACTCGGTCCCATTGTCACTTCTGATGTGCTTGATCTTCACACCAAAGTTGGTTGAATCCCTCGAGGAAAATTGTTTGAGGACTTCCTGCACTTCATATTTGTAAGTGACGATGTGCACCCATGTGTAACGAGAATAGTCATCAACAATAACAAAGCCATATAATGATTCATCATTGGTGAATGTGGCATAGTGAGTAGGGGCAAAGAGATCCATGTGAAGCAATTCAAATGGACGAGTGGTAGTCATGATAGTCTTTGAGGGATGCTTGGCCTTGGTCATCTTTCCAGCTTCACAAGCTCCACACAGGTAATCCTTGAGGAATTTGACATCCTCGATGCCAATGACATGCTTCTTCTTCGTGAGCGTGTGCAAGTTCCTCATGCCAGCATGGCCAAGTCGTCGATGCCATAGCCAGCCTTCTGAAGCTTTTGCATGTAGACATGTAGCAGGTTGTGGTCCTGTAGAGAAATCAACAATATACAAGTCTCCTATCCTAAAGCCTTCGAAGACTTTGGAAAGGTCAGCTTCCATGATCATAACACAACGATACTTGCCAAAGACAACAACCATATCAAGATCACAAAGCATTGAGACAGACATGAGATTGAATCCTAAGGACTCAATGAACATGACTTTGTCCATGTGTCGATCCTTTGAGATCACAACCTTACCTAGACCCAATACCTTGCTTTTGCCTTTGTGAGCGTAGGTGATATGCTTCAGATGAGATGGAGATAAAGCAGTGTCCATCAATAAGTTCCTGTCACCAGTCATGTGATTTGTACATCCACTGTCGAGGACCCACTCAGTAGCTTTTGTTTGATCATCATGCAGATGAATTATGCATCTTACAAACTCATATTCTTCATCAGTGAAGAATATGCCATCAAATTCATCAGATCAATTTCATCAAGCAATAGAACAGATATAGCAGCAGGAGGACATGAGAAATGAAAGTTCATTTATTCATGATGAGCTTGCATCCTATCAAGCATTATTCAAGCCTCCAGGAAATTCTTTAGACACTTAAGTTCGTCTGGAGACCTGACCCTGCATAAGAGATTAGTTCTTTTTCTTCACCACCCACATCTGGAGGGGTGGCAAAGAGTTGATCATTCTATGATCTCCATAAGAGAAAGGTGGCATAGATGCCAATCCACTTCGTTTCACATAAGAGGGGTTAGAGTAAGCATATGAACAAGCAGAGGAATTCTTCAAGGACTTATGAACATAATGGTCTAAAGAATAATGCACATATTCATAGCCCTTAGATCTTTCCTACGAAACAGAAGTGTTAGCACGATGATGTTCATATGGGGACTTTGATCCTTGTGAGGAATTTGATCCACGTGAGGAATATGGTGCATTTGAGGACTTGGATCCATATGAAGAATTTGGTCTGGGGTTCCTATTCTTCACAGGCGGTGTCATGATGACATTCACCTGAAGACTTTCAAGGCACCTTTTGGGAACCGAGATTTTCTTCATAGGGGGACCATTCCTGTAGTTAGTGCCAACATATCTAGCAAATACTTCACCATTCTATTTGAAAAGTTTATAGTTGGAGTCAAATGACTCATCAGAAGAATATGAAGATTCACATGTAAAGCCAGATAAAGTAGATGGATCTACGGGAGGTCCCTTTGCAGCAACCCATGAGGTTTTGTGGTACTGCTCAGGTTTCTAGTAGGTCCCATCAGCATTGAGTTTCCTATCAAAGGCAATACCCTCTTTCCTAGGGTTTCTGCTGAGGATCTACTTTTTAAGCACATCACAAAGTGCCTGATGCCCTTTGAGGCTTTTGTACATGCCTATCACATACAATTCCTTCATCCCTGCATTGTCAGTGATACTAGTAGCATCCTCATATGAGGAATTAGTGATAGCAGAGACAGTTGAAGAATTTGCAGCAATAGAAGCATTTGAACTTTCAGGTGAAGAATTAGTAGATTCACGTTCAATGCATTTCAAACATCATGAAATGAATTCTTCCAGAGCGGCACTGATCTGTTGAGCAAGCAATGAATCACACTCCTTCTGAAGATCTTCATAACTCACCCTTAACTTCTCAAGATCTTACTTTCTTTGAAGAAATACATAAGAAAGCTTCTCATGATCAGATAAAAGAGTGTTATGATGACTCTGAAGGTTATCAAACTTGGACTGAAGTCTCTGAAGATTACCAGTCAAGGTTTGAGTGCGATCCATTTCTTCACCCAACATATCATCGCTTTTGTGTAGCATATTTTGAACCTTTTCCAAAGCTCTTTTGTTTGTTTAATGGCAAGGGAAGCAAGTTTGGTATAGCTGGGTCTGAATTCATCACCAGATTCATCATCACTGGACTCGGATAGGTAGCATTCATTTATCTTGGCACCTTTTTCCATAAGGCATGGTGCAGAGGATGATGATTCTGGATCGAAAGTCATCGCCTTGAGCGATTCCTTGAAATCCTCAAACTAGGGATCATGACGAGTTCGATGACCTTCATAGACCTCAGAGAGTCGGTCCGAGATAAGCTTCGCATGGCTGAGATGCGTAATGTTCCTGAACTAATTTAGGGATATACAGGAGTAGATGATGTCCTTCGTCATGAGGTTAAGTAGGGTGTACTTGCGAATATCATCAGCCTCCGCTATCTTGCATAGATCGGTAAGACCAATCTCAGTGACGGTCCACAGTTTGCTGTTCATCACCATGAGGTACTTCTTCATCATGGCCTTCCACTTGGGATAATCATGACCGTCAAAGGTGGGGCATGACACGGTCTTCATTCCTGCGGTCGACATAACTAAAATTCCAGGCGGTTAAACCAAATTCCAGGCGATACCAATTGAAAGTGTGTTATATCGACTAGAGGGGGGTGAATAGGCGATTTTACAAATTCATCACTGGGGAATTTCAGGGTGAGGAAATTCCTAAGTCGCAAACAACTAGCAACGGAATAAGTACTCAGATGCATGCATAATAGATTAGAAGCACAATCATGATGATGAAATGAAAGCAAGCACAGAGTACAAGTAGCGAATAACCAGGATAAGCAGGTTGAAGACAAACTCACTGAAGATATAGCATTGAGGAAATTGAGAAAGTCTTTAGTCAAAGTCTTCAAACAGTAATGATCAAGTACACTATATCTAAATGAGGAAATGAAAGGGTTGAGGAAATAGAACTAGTAGCTCGGTGAAGACAGTGATTTGGTAGACCAGTTCCAACTGCTGTGACAGTCGTACGTCTGGTTGGAGCGGCTAGGTATTTAAACCTAAGGACACACAATCTCGGACACATAGTCCTCACCGTATTCTCCTTGAGCTAAGGTCACACAGACCTCGCCCAATCACTCGTGGTAAGTCTTTAGGTGACTTCCAAACCTTCACAGACTCGGTCACTTGGCGATCCACAATTTCCTCTTGGATGCTCTAGACCATGACACCTAACCGTCTGGAGGATGCACAATCTTCAAAGGTAACAAGCGTCGGTTCCACACATGAGCAATCTCTTCAGTGATGCTCAATCACTTTGGGGTTGTAGGTGTTTGGGTTTGGGTTTTCCTCACTTGATGATTTTCGCTCAAAGTCATCGGAGGATGGGATGCTCTCAATGACAAGTGTCAGTTTCTCTCGAAGCAGCCAACACTACTGCATGATGCTGCTAACGCGACACTACGATCAGAGACCCTTCGAGAAACTATGTGTGATGCCATAATTGCAAACGGTGGTGTATGAAAACCGTCAGAAATGTATAAACATTTGCGATGACGGATGCATCAAACACAGTTCAGGTTTTAGTTGCGTGTGCGATGAAGGGCATATGGTTCATTTCAATTAAGAGTTTGCGATGAGGAGGAACGAAAGAAACGGGCAGCCAGATAAACGCGTGTGCGATACACAGCATACAGTTCACTCGGATGAACTGTTTGTGATTAGGCAACACAAAAGAAACGGGCAGCCAGATGAAGGTGTGTCCGATATACAACATACGGTTCACTCGGATGAACTGTTTGTGATTAGGCAACACAAAAGAAACGGTCAGCCAGATCAAGGTGTGTGCGATATACGCATGCGGTTCACTCAGCCCTTGTCATCAGTGTGTGACCTCTGTGGCAACCGTTCGCTCCCCAGGCACCTCTTCATGTACTGTGGCAACCGTCCACCGCCTCTTCGCCTTTCCCTCTCGATTTGGAACTCCTATCGCACGCTCTTCGTCCCTCCATTTGCCTTCACCCTTCCTTCTACCATTGTTCGATCATCTTCTCCATGGAGGGAACAGGCTGGAAACGACCCCGTTATTCTTGCCCCGATCTGAAAGATGACGTGGTGGAGGAACTCATTGATCGGTGCGACGTCATCACCCCGGCTAGCATGGCAGGTTCGTTCAGGACCATTCTCGACTCAACTAATAACATCATTACAAGGAACCCAAGGGTCAAGGAGCGGTTTGATCTCGCCTATCTTCTTCGCCGTGACCCTGCTGACTGGCGTGGGGATGAGGGAAGACTCGCCTTGTGCAAGTTGATGCCACTTGATAATGATACATATGATGTTAAGATGCAATCGCTTGTGGGCAAGTCTTCGGCAGGCACAAATGGAGATTGGGTTGTTTATATTGGGTTCAACTGCGGGTGGGAACTTGTGAATGTGTACACTCGTCACCGGGTTCCACTTCCAAAAATCTCAGATGACTGCCCAGAGGTTGAGTACACCGGTATTCTAGGTGAGTTCAAATATGATCATGGTGACTGTCATCTACGAAAGATAGCAATTTGTCGAGTTCCCAACCGCTCTTGGGATTACACGAACTATGAAGTTGTTGCTATCTTCGACAAGCTTGTTGCCTTCCTTACTTCCATGCCCTGATGGATATTTCTGAAAAATCAATTTCTGTACACGGATGAGTACTGTGATGCAATTCAATACGAGGGTCTTGTGTTTGCTGCGACCACTCGTGGCACTGTTTTTGCATGGAATCATCATGCTTTCGGTACGTTTGTCTTCCACCGTAATTATAATTGTTTCATCTACATGCATGCGGGTTAGCTAGTTTCCCTTTACTAATTAATTAACCTTCATGTGTTTCCAAGGTCCTGTGAACATTACACCACCTATACTTGAAATATTTTATAACCAAGGGGGAGATGACGATGTTGATGATCACGAGCATGAGGACGAGCAGGACCCATATACTCAGTGGCACCTGGAAACTTATTCCGATGGATCACCTCTTCTTGTCTGTATACAGGGAGCTACTGATGTTACTAAGGAAGCAGGTGTTGTCTCGCATGGTCGCACTCTCCAGACCTACTCCAACATCCGTTGCAGGGTATTCGGGATGGATACTAGTATACTAGCGCCAACACCTTCTCCCTGGTTTGGTATTGAAAGTCTTGGAGGAAACTCGCTCTTCCTTGGACAAAACTATCCAATGATGGTGGAAGGTGATCCAGCTGCGGTTGAGACAACGTTACTACCATTTATGAGAAGCAACTGTATCCATACGTCAGACATTGCTATGCTTCCCTACCATCCCAATATGGGTCCTGACATAGGCCGCTTCAGCCTGGATGATCAGTCCTACGTTGGTCTCGAGATTGACAGTAGCTGGCCCTTCCCAGAGACAACATTACTACCATTTATGAGAAGCAACTGTATCCATACGTCGGGCATTGCTATGCTTCCCTACCATCCCAATATGGGTCCTGACATAGGCCGCTTCAGCCTGGATGATCAGTCCTACGTTGGTCTCGAGATTGACAGTAGCTGGCCCTTCCCAAAGAATCACTTCTGGTTCAAAGCAAGTGTTTCCAATGCCGACGAGTGGTTGAGCTGAAGTTCATTTCATCGCTTTTTATTTGTTGTGTGAGAAAAACTTTACTAGAATGTTTTGTTGGAAATGATCTATAATCTAACATGTATTATCATTGTCATTGTGGGATGATGACTTGTTGTATGTAATCAATGGTACATTTGCATATGCGTCCATCAACTCACTCCTGCTAGTGGTGTCCATATGAACACTGCTATTGATTTTAGTGGCAAAAATTAGATAGTGCTAGTGATTTTTAGCTGCATATTTTGACAAATCATAGTGTTACAAGGTTGACAAATGGCAATGTTACTAGATAAACAAATGTCAATCTTTCCAGTTTGACAAATGGCAACATACCCAAAATGACATATATGAAAATCTTACCCAATTGTTTGTACGTGGTTGCACACGGGTCATGCAAAACAACTGTTTGCGTTGAAGGGATGCAGAAATCCTGCTCGGCACATTTTCCCTTGGCTTCCTGGGGAAGCTGTCGGTTTGCATCCGGGTGTTCTAACTAAAACATTTGCGATGAGTGTTTTACATTTAAAAACCATTGACGTTTTTTTAAAAAGAAAATCGTTTGATAAGTCTGTACATTAAGATAGAAAAACGCAAGTTCGTTCAAACAATATCTTTCATTCAGTCACACTGCGGATTTATATTCATGTGATCGAGAATTTGAGATACAATATTAAACCCTAAAAAAATATTTCCGGCGGCGGCGGAGCCGGTGTGTGTGACACCCAAAAATTTTTGACCTTGTTTTACTGATTAAAATTTTGCCAGGAATTAAAACTTTTATTTTCTGAGCTCCCTTTCTATTTTTGAACTTGGTTGTTATGGAGTTTTTCCCCAAAGTGAAAACTTTTCAAATATGTTATTGGACTGGTTTAAACCTCTCAAGGAAAAACTTTTCTTTTACTAGTAAGACCAATTACAAAATTAAATTGCTTGATCTTTATTTTTCTTGAAAAATGGTCTTTCAAGGCTATAAGGCCATTTTTGAACTACACCCTATTCATAAATTATCCCATAAATTCCAACCAAGAGTTGGAGATGTCATGTGAAGTTTTTAAATCACTTTTGTGCAAAAATATCTTTTATTCTTGAAATATTTTAAGCTCTACACCCTATTTCCTTCTCTGGTCCAGAGTGCAAATTTGCACTACAACCCTTTTAAATATTTCTTTCTAGCCTCCACCAAAATTATGAGATGTTGGCAGCAACATATGATTCGACTTTATGCAAAAACATAGAGTTGTTCTTTGGAGAATTTGAGTGGATCAACCTCATTTTCATTCTGGCCCAACTTGCTGGTTTGTACAGCAACCACATTTTTAGTTGCTCCTTTAACCATGATTCCTTTTTCTACTTGTAGCCAACCCTACCAAACCCCTAAGTCCAGGAGCATGCACCTATTGGACCATTTTTGGTTCATGTAACAATGCATTTTTTCTCCTGACCAGAATTGAGTTTTTGCAAAACTTGCACTAACAAGTTTCTCCTTTTAACAAACTAACTTCACCACTCCCTCTTGCATCTAAGGGGACACTGATCTGGAGAATTTGGCCACCCCAAGAGATGCCTAGATGCATGTGGCATTCTGTCGAGCACCCTGTGGGCATGACCAGTTTTGACATGAGTTTTGGCATTGCACTATGAGCTTGCACCTCTGACCAAACCAGCATGTCCACTAGCATCACAACTACCCCTAAGCTAGGACTGCTAAACCCCAGCTCCATCCAACCCACCTAGCAGGCCACGGCATTTCTTCGAGCACGTCCCGTGCGTGCACTGGACGCGCCCAGAGCGCGCCAATTGCAGCCGCGCGCCCAAAACCGCCACGCCCCGCCCCTGGTTTTTGCACTCGCGGCAAAACCTCGCCACGCGCATCCCTCCTCGCCACTACGCGCCAGCCCGCCCTGGCACCCTACAGCGCCACCGCCAGAGCTCTTTTGGCGGCACGCCGGCGTCGGCCGACCATCTCTGCCCCGTTCAGCGCCGCCCAAGCCCCTCCCGCTCGCCACCTGGCCCCGGCACAGCTCGGCCTCATCCACTCGCGCGTCCTCTAGCCCTCGTCGCCGCCACGTCTCCCTGGCACTACAGAGAGGCGGTTCGCCGCCGTTCTTATCCTCGGCCGCCAACCGACATGGAAATGCTATAAATGGAGGTCCCCGAACTTCCCCGAGCACGCAGGCAACCTCAGGCCACCCTTATAGCGCTCTCCTAGCTCACGATCGACCTAGGGAGGCTTCCTTCCCCGTCTCCGGCAACTCCAGCCGCCGCCTCACCCCAGCTCCATTCGCCTCAACCAAAGCCTCCCTCTCTCCGTTCTCTTCACCAGAAGCTTCCCCTTCCTCCCGTGGACCTTTCCCACTACTCAATTTTGATCGAGACTCACCGCGGGAGAATTTGCACTCCGCTCCCGAAGCCTCCGGCCGCCGCGAAGCTCGCCGCCGGCAGCTCCCTCCGTCCCCTCCTGCAAGTCGACCACCGGGAGGACCACCTTGGTCTCGCGGATCCATCCAGACCCTCTGGAACCCGCGGGGAGCCGCCGTTCGCCGGCGACGATCACCGGAGTCCCGCCTCTGCTCGGGACAGAGGTAGAGGAGGGAGTAGACTAGTCAAACCTGACTAGTGGGGCCCCCTGGACCCACTGTCAGTGACACACGCGCCGTCCACGCTGGAGTAAGTGAAGGCGTAATCCAACCAGTACGTTTTCCCCGCTCCGAAAGCGTAATCCCCTCTGAAACGTTTTCTTTTCTGTTTTAATTTAAAAAACAGATTTGACCACAACTTTGACTGTCTATAACTTTTTAAATACAAGTCCAAATGAATTGATTCTTTTTCCTACATTCCTTAAATTTTGTCTAGTTTATTTTAAGATTTATTTGAAAATTTTTCCAAACAACTTTCTGTGCTGTTTTAATTGTATGTGTTAATTCATACATATTCCTTTAAATAGGATTTTGGAAGATTTCAAGAGGTTTTGGATGCACCCCTCTTTTCCATGACCTAAAGGCAAGCATTCTGAACCTTGGTGTAATTTTTTTTTGTATGTGTTGTTGGGCCCGGTGACAACACCACCCCGACACTTGCATGCGTCATTTTATGTGAGGATGTGATCCTATTCATAGTGCTTATTAGTGGATTTCATGCATATGGAGTTGACATGTTTTGTGATGGAAATCACTGCCGTACACTTTTCATGCATACCGGAAGGAAATACCAGGTAGGCCTCTGTCTTGGGTAGACGCGGTCTTGACCCTAGTCCTCCGTTGAGACGGTCGTGTCCGGTATGGCATGATGGAGTATGTCGTATGGTGTTCCTATCTGTTGGTTGAAGTATATACATTGTTATGCTAAACTTGCAGGGATTATTACTACCTCCTAAGTCGACCGTAGATCGAGTCTTGTGCCAGTAACCCCCATACTTGTTTCGTACTGCCACAGGTCCCTACCATAGGTAGGGTATGGTTCAGTAAGCTGTTAACCCTTGTCTTGGCACACACCGTACAGAGAGGCCATGGTGGAAGATATCGGTTGTAGCCGGTAGGCATGCCACCTGGTCAGGGGGCATGGGTGTTTCGGTTGTAGCCGAAGGGGGTAGCTCCCCCAGTTTGCGCGCGGTATAAATTTTGTGATCCCATGCTACGTCGAGGTTGTAGCCTCCCCACTTAGAGTTTGCTTGACAGGTGTCGTGGGTGATTCCAGACACCGGTGAGTTAAGCTGGTGTGTGCAAGTCAGGTGTGTTTTGAACTAAAAGACCGTAGACGGAATTAGTCCCGATGGACTAAAGGAATCCGTTACTCGTGGGTAAAGAGTACACCCTCTGCAGAGATTAAACCTATTCGAATAGCCGTGTCCATTGTTAAGGACTACAGTCTGGGATGGGTCAAGCGTCGGTCTTAGTGTCGGTCTTCGGAGGTGAAACGGTTAAACCAGAACGGGAACTACTACTTGAGACTTGTGATGATTGTGATTATTACTATTGTTGACTAACCCGTGATATTATTGTTATCATCGAATATCTCTGGGATGGTTCTACCTCCGGGATATTTCACTATGATTATTTCTTTTAAAGCCCTTTCTGTGGTGTCGCTCAGACGCCCGGCTGTGGTGTTTCTTTTAAAGCCCTTTCTGTGGTGTCGCTCAGACGCCCGGCTGTGGCATTTCTTTTAAAAGCCCTTTCTGTGGTGTCGCTCAGACGCCTGGCTGTGGCATTTCTTTTAAAGCCCTTTCTGTGGTGTCGCTCAGACGCCCGGCTGTGGCATTATTATTCTGCATTTTCCGCTCGAGGAGTCTTTCAGACACTCGTTTGGCACCAGTATTGTTATTCTGCATTTTCCGCTCGAGGAGTCTTTCAGACACTCGTTTGGCACCAGTATCTATTATTCCGCATTTTCCGCTTGAGGAGTCTTTCAGACCCTCGCTTGGCACCCAGTATTTATTACCTCTATGTGGCCATTGCATAAATTTCCGGTTGCATATGAGTAACCTGTTTGCATGCATCAAGATAATTATCTTTATGACTAACTAAGTGAGTATAAGGATATTGCAAAGCATGAGCATCAAAGGTTATATTATACCTGTGTCCTTAATGTTTGCGAGTACATTCAAAGTACTCACTGGCTTGTCCCTGGCTATTGTCTTGGCCAGATTGCTTGCTTGGAGAGGAGTATTGCGACGACAGCCTCAGAACCTGAGCCACGGTGATAGCAGCCTCGTGAAGATAGGAGTTAACCTGGTCAGCTGTTCCCGTGGGAAATGGAGTCCCATAGCCGTGGTGATCCACAAACCGCTTCCGCCCTCAACCACTAGAAACCTTTTGTTGTACTCATAGGCCACAATGGTCTTGTACTACATATTTTTGTACTTTTGCTTGGAATTTCTGTATCAAGTTGGTGTCTCATCAGCTAACAGTAATCCTGGGGCTGGTGAGCACAACGGCCATTTTCTGGAAATTAATGCCCGGAAAAACGGTCGTGACAGTGTGCCGCGTCATCGTTGTTGTTGTCATCCTCCAGGACGCAGTTGTTGAAGTCTTCAAGGTAGCACAAAATGTTCTTCACTTGTAAATCAAACAGCATGTCGTCGCGCGATCGACGGGCGGGGCGCGGGAGGACGGCAACTCGCGCCGCTAAGAGGTAGCGGTCGACGGCAGCGTCCCATGCCGTTGAGGGGGGCGCGCGCACGGGCACGGGCACGAGCGCGGTGGGTGCATAAAACGCATGGGGACCGGCGCCACAGTGGGTGGAGGGGCGCGCACGGGCACGGACGCTAGCATGTACACGAGCTCGCGCGGGTCCGCAGTGACCTCGCTGACGCCCGCGGCTTCCAGCTCTGCGATAGTACTTGGCGACCAGCCCGACAATGCTACGGGGATGGTCGCTGGCGCGGGCGCGGGGATGGGAGATGGGATGGAAGCGGGGGCAGCAACCGCCGCGGCCAGCTTGTTCTGGGCCATGTCCACGAGGCCCCATTCCTCCTTATTTTATATCTCCTCCGGCTCGGAGTTGGCTTCACCAAACTTGAAGACTAGTGGCAGATGATCATTCTGCGCCATGGCGTTGGTGGAGGTCTACGGGAGGGAGGGGAATGGGCGGCGAATAGTAAGGCCACCCGTATTAAACAGCGGCTCGGGTGCCATTAATGGAGAGGAAGGCGGGCGGCCATGGAAGTCAAAGGGCTCGCTTCCTAGTGAGCCAGTGCATTGGAGGACAGCTTGCACACCTCTCGGTCAGCCTGCACACCGGACTGCGCTCGCACGCCTCCCGTTCGGTCAAGGTCAAGCAGCTATCCGCACGGCACGTCCTACAACCATTAAAACCAAGACACATGGCGTCACGTGAATGTTTAACAGAACGCACATGGTTTGAATTCTACAAACGTTTGAGATATTAAAGTGGCAGCTATTTTTTCAAAATGCCTTTGTTGGCTGTCATTATTCGAGTGCGCCTTCTCTCAAAATGGACACGAAAAATGCCACAGCATGTCGGGTGCCATTCCATGATAGCATGCCAAGTTTCATGAATTTCAGACAAGTTTTGGATTTACTAGAATTTAAAAACCAGGCATCTCAAAGTTTTGCCGACAATCAATAGTGCCCTGGTGTTTGAATTTCATTCTCATCTCTTGCATGGGACCTAGAAATTTACCCAAGGACACAGATTAGATTTTTCAACCAACTTTAGTGCATTGGAGCATGTGCTTGTAGTTCAAATTTGAATTATGCACATAAAATGCCTAGAAAACCCAGTTAATGCATAAAAATGTCCAAACAAACCCCAAAAAAATCACAAAAATTGACACAACACTCCTGTTGTTTTATGTTGACACTATAATTTTTTTGAAAGCAATAAGAGGCAATGGATATTGTATCGTCCCCAAAGGTGGGACGTTCCCTATCGAAACCATCATGCTTGTTGTGAGAAGCTCTCGTTTGTGAGAAGCTTATACCCGAACCTACCCCAAATGGGACAATTTCTTTACCATGACATGTTGATGCCGCTCCATGATAACATGCCAAGTTTCATGAATTTCAGACGAGTTTTGGATTTACTAGAATTTAAAAACCAGGCATCTCAACGTTTTGCCGGCAATCAATAGTGCCCTAGTGTTTGAATTTCATTCCCATCTCTTGGATGGGACCTAGAAATTCACCCAAGGACACACATGTGATTTTTCAAGCAACTTTGGTGCATTGGAGCATGTGCTTGTAGTTCAAATTTGAATTATGCACATAAAATGCCTACAAAACCCTGTTAATCTATAAAAAAGGCCAAACGAACCCCGAAAAATTACAAGATTAAACACAACACTCCTGTTGTTCTATGTTGACACTAGAATTTTTTTGCAAGCAATAAGAGGCAACGGATATCGTCCCGTCCCCAAAGGTGGTACGTTCCCTATCGAAACCATCATGCTTGTTGTGAGAAGCTCTGATTTGTGAGAAGCTTATACCCAAACCTGTCCCAAATGGGACAAAATTTTCACCACGACATGTTGATACTGCTCCATGATAGCATGCCAAGTTTCATGAATTTCAGATGAGTTTTGGATTTACCAGAATTTAAAAACTAGGTATCTCAATGTTTTGCCGGCAATCAACAACGCCCTGGTGTTTGAAATTCATTCTTGTCTCTTGCATGGACCTAAGCATGCACCCAAGGACACACATGTGATTTTTCAACCAATTTATATGCACTGGAGCATGTGCACGTAGTTCAAATTTGAATTATGCACATAAGTGCATTGAAAACTCAGTTAATTCATAAAAATGTCCAAACGAACCACGAAAAATCCCAAAAATTGACACAACACTCCTGTTGTTCTATGTTGACATGAGAAAAAAATTGAAAGCAATAAGAGGCAATGGATATTGTTTCATCCCCAAAGGTGGGACGTTACCTATCAAAACCATCATGCTTGTTGTGAGAAGCTCTGGTTTGTGAGAATCTTATACCCGAACCTGCCCCAAATGGGGCAATTTTTTTACCATGGCATGTTGATGCCGCTCCATGATAGCATGCCAAGTTTCATGAATTTCAGACGAGTTTTGGATTTACTAGAATTGAAAAACCAGGCATCTCAACGTTTTGCCGGCAATCAACAGTTCCCTGGTGTTTGAATTTCATTCCCATCTCTTGCATGGGACCTAGAAATTCACCCAAGGACACACATTTGATTTTTCAACCAACTTTAGTGCATTGGAGCATGTGATTGTAGTTCAAATTTGAATTATGCATATAAAATGCCTAGAAAACCTAGTTAATGTATAAAAAAGGCCAACGAACCCCGAAAAATTCCAAGATTAAACACAACACTCCTGTTGTTCTATGTTGACACTAGAAATTTTTTGAAAGCGATAAGAGGCAACGAATATCGTCCCCTCCCCAAAGGTGGTCCGTTCCCTATCGAAACCATCATGCTTGTTTTGAGAAACTCTGGTTTGTGAGAAGCTTATACCCAAACCTGCCCCAAATGAGACAAAAGTTTCACCACGGCATGTTGATGCCGCTCCATGATAGCATACTAAGTTTCATGAATTTCAGACTAGTTTTGGATTTACTGGAATTTAAAAACCAGGTATCTCAACGTTTTGCCGGCAATCAACAGTGCCCTGGTGTTTGAAATTCATTCCCGTCTCTTGCATGGGACCTAGAATCGGCAATCAACAGTGCCCTGGTGTTTGAAATTCATTCCCGTCTCTTGCATGGGACCTAGAAATCCACCCAAGGACACACATGTGATTTTTCAACCAACTTCGGTGCATTGGAGCATGTGCATGTAGTTTAATTTTGAATTGTGCATGTGAAATGGCTAGAAAACTATTTGAGTGTATAAAATATCCAAACAAACCCTGAATAATTCCAATTCTTTTACGACACACATATAGTTGCATGTTCACTGCAGATAAAAGGTCTAGCAATTCAAACAGCGTGCATTGCCGCTGTGACCCCATTTTGTAATTCAAATCAAGTAGATCCCACACAGTTTATTATCACTAACCGTGTGAGATGTAGCACAAAATATCTTGGAGCAACATCGATGTATAGTACGCCTATGGCTTACGCGAGAAGGTGTGTCGGCTACAGTCCACAGCCGACGTGTCAAGCTCACTAGCTCACTCCCCAAAAACTCCCGCCTCTGCATCCCTCGCGATCTCGAAAATATCTACCGCCTGTAAGGTTTTAATGTTTGATAGCACACGATTAGTATGTGCGGACTGTGTGCGATGTCTGTTAATCCCGCTCTGCTTCAGTCCCTTGATTCATATTTTCAGTAGCCCCGACATTTTACTCCCGCCTTTGCATCCCTCGCAATCTCAAAAATATCTGCTCGCCCTTGATCCAAATTTTCAGTAGTCCCACCTTGTTACTCCCGCCTAGTAAAATTTTCAGTTGCCACAATATTTCCTCAAACACAACCTTGCCCCCCCTCCACACACACCCCAAAACCCCCGCTCACACAGACACACACAACCCTCGAAACCATTGGTAGGTTGCCAACATCGCCGGCGCCTCCATCCTCAACCTCTTCCTGTGTGCTGGGGAGCTCGAGGAGCCAATGGCCAAAAAGAGGTTAATCGCGGCCTTTTCGCCCGACGCCAGCGAGGTGGCTGCCGAGGTGTCCCCGCCGTCCTCCGCGGGCCCGATCTACCGTCGTCGGTCCCCCGATCCGCCCGCCGCCGCGCCCCTATGCCAGTTCAAGGACTTCCCCGTCCTCCCTCGGACCCAGCAGCCGAGGAAGTCCTACCTCGGGGTCTGGCAGCAGCAGTGGGGGATGTCGCCAAGATTACAGATCAAGAGACCCACACCCGCTGGTCGCTCGGTAGCTTCCACACGGCCGAGCTCGCGGCCATGGAGTACGACCGCTGGCAGGTCCGCTACCACGGCGTGGTGGCTAGGCTCAATTTTCCCTTTGGCACACGTCCGGTCCACCTCGTTCGACCGGAGCCAGGGGTGGTGAGCTCGGCTATGGCTCGGGAGGACCACGAGGCATGGGAGCGCCTCGAGGCCAAGGCCGCCGACGAGGCCTACAAGCAAGAGCTCCACCAGCAGCACCCGGAGCTCATGAAGGTGGAGCGGGCGATCTATGCCCGCACAGAGGGCAGCAAGGTTATTGCGCTCTACTCTAATGACGAGGTCGAAGGCGGCGAGGACGGAGGCGCGGAGGGTGGCGATGTTATCACGCTCTCCTCTGATGAGGAGGTCGAAGGTGGCGGCGACAGCGGCGCGGAGGGCGTCGAGGTGGGCCCCGAGGATGAGGAGATCAACGTTGATGTGTGGAGGAGTGCCTTCCCCAACGACCCCGACGACAGTACTGGCCTGGAGCCGGCTCGCGGCACACCATACATGACGAGGAAGGATTGGCTCAACCTCTACTTCGACCGAAAGTAGTTTAGCTTAGTTTAAATTTATGTTTTATGTTCAGTTATGCAAAACTATTTGTGTTTATGTTTGAATGCATGCTACTTTCGGTTGAACCTGCTTTGAACTTAATCAAATTGAAGTTTACAACCTTAAGTTTAGGGGATCGACCAGAAAAGGCCAAAAATTGCTGGAGTATATATATATATATATATATATATATATATATATATATATATATATATATATATATATATATATAGTGTTACTATTCATCATCCAGGGTGCAGAATAAATTATTCTTCACCCGAGGTAATATTATGATCATTTCATAAATAAATTATGTTTCAAATACAAATAGTTACGGTCATATTGATTCACTGCGTAAAATTTGGCATAAAAAAGGTCAGAAGACCAGAAAAATTACATTTTATGTACATTTTACACTATATTTTTACATCTGTAATTTACGTAACATAAAATATTTTTTACGGCGATTATATATTTTCTTACGTTCTCTTTTTATGTCTGAAATAAGACAAAATTTAAGGAACGTAAAATTATGGTGCATTGATGTTAAAATAGAGGGGGTGAAGAATAACTATTCCTCACCCAGGGTGACGAATAGCGCGACCCTATACATACATACATACATACATATATATATATATATATATATATATATATATATATATATATATATATATATATATATATATATATATATATATATATAGTGATGCTATTCATCACCTAGGGTGCAGAATAAGTTATTCTTCACCCAAAGTAATCTTACGATCATTTCATAATTAAATTACGTTTGGAATTCAAATAATTACATTCCTATTGATTAACTACGTAAAATTTTGCATAAGAAAATAAAAATATAGGTCATAAGACAAGAAAATTTGCAGTTTATGTGTATTTTACACTATTTTTTACGTTTGTAATTTTACATAACATAAAATATTTTTTACGATGATTATATTTTTTTCTAACAGTCTCTTTTTACGTCGGAAATAAGACAAAACTTACAGAACGTAAAATTACGATGCATTGATGGCAAAATAGAGGGGGGGTGAAGAATAACTATTCCTCACCCAGGGTGACGAATAGTCAATCGCTATATACATGATTGTCCTTATGACTTGTTTATTTTAGTTCTTCACAATGTCATGCTCTATATGTGCAACTATTTGCCATGCAGTTCAATTTCATCAATAACAGTTTCAACAATACCACTATAAATTACGATATTTGGTTGTTGTTAAGGATATTGCAGTTAACATGCCTTTTCGTTTTTCAATTTTTGTTTAGCAACATGCATTGTACTGAATGACTAAATATGCAATCCCAAGCTACATAGCAACAAGGAAGAGTGTTACCTTAATGTGCCGATGATGTCTAGATATACATATAATAAAATCTTATATAATGGGATGGATGGAGTGTTGTACTACATCATTTTTCAATTGTTGTTTAGCTTCTAATATTAACATGGTGCTTTTAGGTACATATATCATTGCCAAAGATCCACACTTCGACCCTTTCTGCGTATGGGGCAATGAGATATTCATGAACCAGCATCAAGTGAGGAAACTGATAAAGATTGTTATTAAAATGGGTCAAAAGATGTCAATCGAACTATTTGTTTACACTTTATGCAAGACAGCTTTGAACTGCAAGATGGTAAGTAAGAACCTTGTAGCCTTCTTTGTATTGCCCGTAATGAGTTGTTACATGACAATATCCGAATCTTTTTTCTTTTAGAGTGGATCCTGAAGCAGTTTACTCAAGATTACCTCTCAAACTACATGATTGGCGGCCGACCATCACAAGGGGTTGGACTAGAGTCCTGCATGCCTTCTGATCCAGGAGAGCACAATAGGGCCATTCCGCTTCACCCTGTTCAGCAACTGGAATGTCTGTCGTCTCTTTCTTTACCATCTATAATAGTACAAGTATAGAACCCTGGTACATCATTCTTTATTTGGTGCTTATGTAATTCTTAAACATATGTACCTATGAATCGAATAATGCATTGGTTGTTTAAACCTGATGGATATGAATAAAGCTATAGCCTACTTTCAAGTTTAAATTAGGTACAATTTTAAATAGCAGCAAGTAAACTAGGGCGAAATTATGTTGTGCAGGTCATTACGGCACACACGGTTGGTAAAACACAAACATTTGCGATATACACCATAATCCGAGACGGTTCACAGAGAGGAAACGTGTGCAAGCATGCACACAGTTGCTGTTTGCAAAGCGTGTGTGATGTCAGACACTATCACATACAGTGCGGGAAAACTAAATGTGTGTGATTGTCTACCCATCGTACACGGTTTATAATCATGAATTGTTTGTGATGTGCCGAGCATCGTAAAACTCCCGTGCCTAGAATCTGCATGGAAAACTCCCGTGCCTGGAATCTGCCTAGTTTTAGGCAGAACCACAAAACTCCGACTGTGATGGCAATGCGAGCACAAACGAGTAGCAAGGATGAAGCGTTTGGGATATTCGAGATATCGGAAACGGTTATATAGGGACAACTGTATGCATCAAGGCTACCTATCCCCGACGGTTTCTGGGTCGTGTGGCATGGACCCCCTATCACCCACACTCACTTGGAGACGGTTCCAAAGGCCATCGCGGAAAGGGGTTAAAACCGTTTGTTTAGGACCAACACGCACCAGTGCAACCAGATAGTGGTTGTAGGGGGCAGCTATTTATAGCCTAGAGAGCAGCCCGACATGATAAGACATAAATGCCCTTCAATGATATGAAGGTTAGGTGGGTAGATATTTTGGGACAGCTGGCGTGTAGCACAGCAACGGTCGGAAATTTGAGCTCTCAAATTCCTTAGGGATATCATGTTCCTCACTTGTAGGCAATCTGCACTGGCAAATTCCTAACTCCTCAGTTAGAACAAATTCCTCAGAGACCAGAAGATCTTCATCTCTGTCACTGAAGAAATTGACTGAACTGTATGAGATTTCCAATGTCTTCACTCGAAAGGATTGATAGGTGTAGGATTTTGAGTATGAGCATCACTTGGAAACTTTTCCTTAGTTTTACCTTGAACCCCTTTAACAGTACGATGTTTCTTATGACTCAAGAAATAGAAAATGAAACTACGAAAACAAAAGTCTTCACACTTCATGTTCCTCGCATGAATATCAAGTCTTCATGGTCACACCAATTTCTTCACTTTCAAAGTCTTCAGAAAGCCAAAGTCTTCAGTTAAAGACATTCACTTTTTGGGGTCGAATTTTTCTATAAATATCAAACTCCTCATAGACTTATAGACCTGTGTACACTCACAAACGCATTAGTCACTTAACCTATAAGTCTTCAATAGACCAAAATCACTAAGGGGTACTAGATGCACTTACAAAGAACTTTCTCACTTGCCTGGCATTGTCTTACAATGTCAAATTTTCTCACTACTTTATGTCATTTGAAACTTACTTTTCTCACTAATTATCGTATAATAATTTACTTCACTGAATGTAAAGGTTCAATAAAATTGCAGAAAATGGTACAGCCTGAACTGGTATGTTTCTGTTCTCGCCATCATGCATATCTTCTTCCACACTATTCTGTTTTTACTCTTCAAGTGCCAGCACTGTCCTTCCCGTTAATGTAGATGACTTCTCGCTGTTACCACAAGATGAAGATAGGAAGTGAGATATGATGCAAGTAACTAAGAAGAAGCATTACCACCTCCAAATGAAACCTCCAATGCCTATTTGAATTGTGGGTTTCTTATTTGCACTTCCTTTGTCAGATGTTTTGGTTGAGCTGATGATTGAGTAGTCACCGGGAGCCGAAACGCCGGCAAACATTGATATAAAAAACACATAATCTTTGTATTTCTAGCCAGTTGTGCATTGTTCAGTTTTATGAAATGGGCATATTTTATCTAAATTATCTATGTTTCATTTGTCTAATATATCCAGTTTTTTTGCTACAATTCCCGCAGCGACCCGCGGGGTGTCATCGAGTTTTCAAGCATTGCGATACCATTTGTCCTCACTTTTGTTACTTGCTACCTTGCTGATTTTTATTGTTCCTATTACAAAAATCGACATCTACTATCATTACTGCACTTGTATTACCATCTCTTCGCCGAACTAGTACACCTATACAATTTACCATTGTATTTGGTGTGTTGGGGACGAAATAGACTCTTTGTTATTTGGTTGCAGGGTTGTTTGAGAGAGACCATCTTCATCCTATGCCTCCCATGGATTGATAAACCTTTGCTCATCCACTTGAGGGAAAATTGCTACTGTCCTACAAAACTCTGTGCTTGGAGGCCCAACACGAGTCTACAAGAATAAAGTTGCATAGTAGACATCAAGCTCTTTTCTAGCGCCGTTGCCGGGGAGGTGAGTGCTTGAAGGTATATATTTAGATCTTGCAATTGAATCTTTTAGTTTCTTGTTTTATCACTAGTTTGGTTTAATACAATAAAACTACAAAAAAATGGAATTGAGGTTGCATCATATTATTCATCTTTATAATGTCTGATGGAAAGGAAAATTGTGCTCAGTTGATAGAAGAATAATTCTATAAAATGTTTGACAAAAAATCTTTGAATGATGAGCATGATTGCATTGTTGTTGGTATGAACTCTTTGAATATCCATGATGCTAACGATATGCAAATCCATAAGCCTGGGGATGCTATATTTGATGAAGATGGTATTTTTTACTCCCACAAGTTTTAATGAGAAAAATTATTATGCTGAAAGCATGCCTCCTATTTATGATGATTATATTGATGAAAGTGGATTTGGAGAGGTCATGACTTTATTTAGTGATGAACCCACTATTTTGGAAGAGATTTCAATTGATTATGAAAACAAAGTTCCTATCTATGATGATTATGATGATGACACGTATGCTATAAAGAGTAATGATAACCATGAAACTTGTCAGCATGATTTTAATTTTCCATCATATGATAGTTATTTTGTTGAATTTGCTCCCACCACTATTGATGAGAAGAAATTTGCTTATGTGGAGAGTAACAAAAATTCTATGATTTTGGATCATGAAAAGAATGCTTTATGTGATAATTATATTGTTGAATACATTCATGGTTCTACTGAAAATTTCTATGATAGGGGAACTTATGCTTTTACGTATTGCAACAATATCAAGTTTTCTCTCTATGTGTTGAAAATCTTGAAGTTTTGCTTGTTTTACCTCCCTATGCTAGTTGGTTCTTGCTCCCATGAATTGTTTTCTCAGAAAATCCGTATGCATAGGAAGTGGGTTCGGCTTAAATTTGCTTGCCATGTGATTCGTGATGCTCTCTTTATGTTTCAATTCTTTACTTTTATGCGAGCATCATTGAAATCTTCTTGCCTAGTTAAAAGGCATTAAAGAAAAGCGCTTGTTGGGAGACAACCCAACATTTACCCCTACTGTTTTTGTGTGTTCACATGATTAGGCTGCTGTAGTAGTAATGTTTTATAGCTTTTGTTTCAATAAAGTACCAAGTATAGCCTTTGGGATAGTGTGGATGATAGTTGACTTGATTCTGTACAAAAATAGAAACTTTTGTGCCTAGTAACAGAATCGATCTGCTCTGCTAGAACATGATAAATTCTTGAATTTTCTACAGATGATTGATATACAAATTACCTACGTTGTCCTATTTTTTCATAATTTTTGGAGTAGTATAAATATGGTCGTTGTCCAGATCATTACAGACTGTTCTGTTTTTGACATATTACGTTTTCAATACATAGTTTGCTTATTTCCCAGTTTCTATGGCTTATATTGCTCAATATAAATTGTGGAAATGATAAGGTACAATAGGAATTGTTTGAGAAAAATTATGAATCTTTTCTTTAACAGTACCAAAGTGAATGATTTGTCTTTATCATACTAACCTATCTCACGAAGTTCAGTTAAGTTTTGTGTGATTGAAGTTTTCCAGTTTTGGGTGAGATGTCGATATGAGGAGAATAACGGGTGACAATACCCTACGCTCGGGGATGCCCAAGGCACCCCCAAGGTAATATCAAGGAAGACCCAAGCAACTAAGCTTGGGGATGCCCTGGAAGCCATCCCCTCTTTCGTCTTCAACATTATCGGTAACCTCACTTGGAGCTATATTTTTATTCGTCACATGATATGAGTTTTGCTTGGAGCATCATTTTATTTTATTTGCATTTGCTTTCTCTATCTAGAATAATGTTCTGCATCTTTCATTTCAATAAAAATGTCAAGTATAGCCTTTACCATGCTTATTTTGCAAGTCTACATGTTGTTGTTTGAAAACAGAAAGTTTTCTATCATTGTCTGAATTCTTCTAGGAAGTCAGAACGTGATAAAATATTGAAAGTTTTACGCAATATTCTATGATAAATTTTCTACGATATGGTAATTTTTAGAATTTTTGGAGTTAGAGACGTATGAATATTCTTGCGTTCTTTACAGACTGTCCTGTTTAGACAGATTGCTGTTATGTTTGCTTGTTTAATGATTCTATTTGAGGATAGAAGTGTTAAATATGCAGAGGCATTTAGTATGCAATGTTAAATTATAATTTTAGTGATTTTTACAATATAGAATGATAAGGTTTTGCACTGGTTTATACTAACTTATCTCACGAGTTCTTGTTGAGTTTTGTGTGGATGAAGTTTTTAAGATTTAGGGAAACCATGTTGTGAGAAGGAATTAAGGAGACACAAAAGCTCAAGCTTGGGGATGCCCAAGGCATCCCAAGACAATATTCCAAGAATTTTCAAGCATTTAAGCTTGGGGATGCCCCGGTAGGCATCCCACCTTTCTTCATCAACAATTATCGGTTAGTATCAGTTGAGCCTAAGTTTTTGCTTCTTCACATGAGTTCTCCTATTCTCGGAATGTCATTTTGTTTTATTTTGCTTGTTGTTTCAATAAAATACTTAGATCCGAAGGTTGTAAATAAGAGAGAGTCCTCAATTAGCTACCCCTTTACTTAACTACTTGCTTGATCTTCACTTATATCTTTTTGGAGTAGTTTGTCATTTACTCTTGTGCTTCACTTATATCCTATGAGTAAATTGTTGAATGAACTGAATATCATGAACTTGAAATTATATGTTCATATGATGCCTAGTAGTAGCTTAACATTGGGTTTAGAAAGTGAAATCTTTTGAAGCTTGACAATCACAATATTGGTCTTAGAAGCAATTCATGAATGATTAGTATAAGGAAGAGAACTTTCACATACAAATACATTATCTTGGACTTCTTCTATGATTGTGAATACCCATTAATTATTTTAAAACTTGAGCAAATTAGTTGAAGTTGGGCAAGGAAGACAACGTAATGAGTTATGTTTGGGTATATTTGCATAGAAGTTATATTGTTATGGATCCTCCAACATGTGGTGTTTTCTTAGGATCTTTTGCTAGCCAAAAATTCGTACTAAGTAGAGATACTACTTGTGCATCCAAAAACCCTTAAACCCAATTTCTTGCCATGAGTGTCCACCATTCCTACCTATGGATTGAATAAGATCCTTCATGTAAGTTGTCATTGGTGCATAAAGCAATAAAAACTGCTCCTAAATATGTTTGATCTTTTATTGTAAGGGAAAAATTGAGCATTGTATGAACTTGTGATGGCAAAGTAATAAAACCGACGGACTGCATACAAAGGTTGTTATCATAAGGAGAAATATAATGTGATGTTACTTTGCACTAAGAGCTTGGGCATCCAAATCAAAAGCGCATGACAACCTCTGCTTCCCTCTGCGAAGGGCCTATCTTTTACTTTTTAGGTTTACTTTTATGCAAGAGTCAATAGAATGCATTCTCATTTCAACCTCAATTATCCTCTAGTTGGCAACCATCATGTGGAGGGGAAAGATCTAGGCACATATGGCCACTCAAATATATTTGATCATGATTTATTATTGTTGACAATTATCTCTATGATAAATGAGTTGGGAGGCGAAACATTAAGCCCCTATCTTTCACTGTGTTCGATGGATGCCATTTGTTCTAAAAATATGCTTTGAGTACTAGCAATCATAGAATACTATATGATGATTGAGTATGCGGAGCTCTTACTTAGACTCTGTTGAATAAGTTGAATTGCAATTGTTTGGTGACTAAGAATATAGGATGTTGAGTTTCAAGAGAATTCATTGTTTGAACCTTAACATGTGAATTGGTTGCTACTTTAACATGAGAAGTTATATGAGAAATAATTGTTGTTATGATGCTAGTAAAAGTGAGTGAAACTATCATTGATCAAACTAATGCACTTTGCTAGCATTCACACTTCATAAATTATTTCTTTTATCACTTACCTACTCAAGGACGAGTAGGAATTAATCTTGGGGATGTTTATATGTCTCCAATGTATCTAGAAGCTTCGTGGGAGGACAAGAAGGTAAAGGAGGTGAGCACAGACACCTGGGCGTGCCAGGAGGCCCAGGCGCTCCCAGGTGGGTTATGCCCACCTCGAGGCCCATCTTCCCGTGATTCCAACGCTGAAAAATCCTATAAATGGAGAAACTATCAGAAATAACCCTAGATCAGAAGTTCCACCACCACATCCCTCTGTAGACATGAAAAACCAATCTAGACCTTGTTCCGGCACCCTAACGGAGGGGGAATGTCGGTGTACTAAAGTAGGGGTACTCTAGTATCCCGAACTTGTGCACGGGCAGTCGCAGCACCCCGCGGCAAGGTCCGCCAGGTGATCACCAAGGCTCTCTATGGTTCCTTTGGAGCCATTCAAGAACAAAGTATTTAAGTCAAGGAGACAAGTCCCCGGCAAGAGGAGCTTGCCGGGAAGGCCATTCAAGGTACAAGACCCCGGCAAGAGGAGCTTGCCGGGAAGCCCAACAAGAGCATCTCAAAGAACCTGCCGCAGCGCGCCACGCGTCCCGGCAGGACCCGGCGAGCGACAAGTTCGCGGGCGAGACAAGACAACGGCCGCGGCAAGGCACTTGCCACGGCAGGCAGCCACTCTGTACCCGCGCTCCAGCTCACCCACCTACGTGTCGCTCCGGGACCCTTCCCAGCATACGTGGCGGGAGGCTGTGCAGCCAGGGGTACACTATGACATGCAGCGCTGACAGGATCGCCATCGTGGCGAGCGATGGCGCCCCTGACGGTCCCTTTTCTGCACCGTCTGGGCGACGTAGACGGGCATTTAATGCCTTTGTCCCCTGCCGTCAGGGTTAGGTACGATACACTCTGTAGGCAGCTGTACCTACTGCAACATATTTACACTTTTGCCCTTACCTACGTTGCCACCTGTTGGAGACCCCTTGAACATATAAAAGGAGGCCCATGCACAACGTAGGGGGGATCGATCCTCAGGGAAGCGCTCGGTCTCGTTAGCTGCTCGAGTGTACTGTAGAACTCGGCGCTCCCGAGCAAGAACTCAATACAATCCACAAAGCAGCAGTAGGAGTGTTATCTCTCCGGAGAGCTCCGAAGCTGGGTAAAAATCTTCCCCCGCGTGCCTCGCCTCGATCCGCTCTTCGCGCGACCTCCGCCCCCCGCCGAACCAAGAAGGGGCTCCATCCCCATAGGTGCTCGGGGAGCCCAGGAAACCCCAGCATCTCTGGCGCGCCAGGTAGGGGGCGTCGAGGTTGTGTGAACCTGATCCGGCGTTCACGCGAGCTGAATCTTCATCGACTTCATCGACATGCCGCCGAAGAAGAAGGCTTCGGAGGCGGTTGCGCCGTCCGCGTCGAATCCACCGCCGCCACAGCAAACGGCCGGCGGGGAGAACGCCGGCGGTGGAACGGGCGCCGACGAGGGAGCCCACGGTGCCAACAAGTCCAAGGACAAGACCGCGCTGCCCGCTGGCGGCGTAGTCGGCTCCCACGACGACCAGGCGTCCGTAGACGCACCGCACCCATCTCAAGAGGCGCAGGACCGACAACGTCGTGGTACTCACGGTACCATACGCTCGCTGGACCCAAATCGAGCTAGCGGATCCCGGGATGCTCAAGGCCAACATGCATGCCGACGTGCTGGCGCGAGCGAGGCACGGTCGCCTGGACGGAATACTGCTCCTTCCAACATCGTTGGGAGCCCGAGCATATCCCGCTCCTCGCACCGTTCGCCACCGCTACCCGCCACCCCAGCAGAAGCTCTAGCGCGAGCTCAACTGCTCCTAGACTTCCCTCCAGCACCAGACAAGATCGACGACTGGAGGGCCACCATTCAGAGTCTCATCGGCTTCGCCAATGGCGACACTCCGCGGCCAGCGACCACATCGCAGCCGCGGTAGGCCAACCAAGTGCGAGCCGATGGCGACAAAACCGGTGGGGGTGCAACCACCGTGCACTCTCCGCCCCAAAGGCCAAGATCGCCGACTCGTCGGGTCCGCCACGACAGTGACTCCACTGCTTCCTCAGATCCGCGAACTCGTCGCGATCAGCGCCACGTTCTTCACGAACGGCAGCAAGAAGACGCCCGCACCCGCATCGAGCGCCGGAGAGAAATGCAGCGTCAATCAGACCGACGCGCTGGACCCACTGTCGACATGCAAGCGCCAGGGGAACCAGGCGACCTGCCGTATGCGGTAGGTTGCCCTACGTTTACCCGTGAGCTGCGGCAAGTCCAGTGGCCCAGCACGAAGAATTTCAAGCCAGACGTACCAGAGAAGTACGATGGCAGGCTGCATCCGTCGGAGTTCCTCAGCATCTACACCATTGCGGTGCAGGCTGCCGGGGGGCGGGACGGCAAGATCCTCGCCAATTACTTCCCTCTGGTGCTCAAGCCCAACGTCAGGTCCTGGCTCATGCACTTGCCGGAAAACTCCATATCTTCCTGGGCGGACCTATGCCATCAGTTTGTCGGCGCCTTTAGAGGCGGCCACAAACCCCATGGCCAGGAGAGTGATCTTCACCTGCTTGCCCAGAAGGAAGGGGAGCCTCTACGTAAGTACATCCAGAGATTCAGCCAAGTGCAACGCAACATCCCAGACGTCCACCCTGCCGCGGTCATCAGTGCGTTCCATTAGAACGTACGCAACCGCAGGATGCGGGAGGAGATGGCGATGTGCAAGATCAGAGACGTCAGCGAGCTGTATGCCCTGGCCGACAGATGTGCACATGCTGAGGAAGGAAGGAAACTCCCCGGAGAGAACGTAGGAACCGGAGGATCTGACAGCGACGATGCCGCCCCAGCAAGCAAAAACAGGCGGCGGAACAACAGAAAGAGGAAAGGCAAAGATGTGCTAGTTGTCGAGCAATCGGGCAACGAAGGTGGCGCCAAGACAGCCAAGACTGATAGCTCCGGCAAGGAGGTTGCTGCATGCGCCAACTGCCAGGCTATGGCGGCCGCCGACAAGCAGGATGGCACCAACAAGCAGTACTGCAAGATTCACCGCACCAAAGGCCATGACCTCCAGAGCTGCAAGAAGGTCGAACAGCTCGTTGAGCTGCAAAAGGCCGAGTACGAGCGACGCGACAAGGAGAAGGCCCAAGGAGGTGCTGGAGGATCTGGTACGAAGCGCACTGGCCGGGGGGGACTTCGCGGCAACACCAAGCAGCGGCAAGGCGACAGACCTCCCCGCGGCCGCGACAAGGATGAAGATGATGACGACGACGAAGACATAGATGACGCCGAGACCAGCGAGCAGGAGTTCCAGAAAGCCACAGAAGTTTTGTGCGTTGACGGCGGTGCTTCTCTGCATACTTCACACCGCCAACTCAAGCAGTGGGTGCGGGAAGTTAATGCAACAGAACCACCCGTCGAGTCACGCAAGCTTCTGAAATGGTCCAGCACGCCTATCATCTTTGATATTGAGGACCACCCCGATCGCACAACTGCTGTCGGATGTTTGCCGATGTTGGTCTCACCAACTATCCGCAACCTCAAGGTCACTAAGATGCTAGTTGACGGTGGGGCCGGCTTGAACCTGATCTCCTCCGCTGTACTTCGGAGACTCCAAGTCCCTGACAGCGAGCTCGAAGAGACCGGCACGTTTCAAGGAATCAACCCGGGAAGGAGCAAGCCGAAGGGGAAGATCACGCTATCGGTGACATTTGGCAGTGAGTTGAACTTCAGGACTGAGAGGATCACTTTCGACATTGCCGATTTTCCATTGCCCTACAATGGAATTCTCGGCCGTACAGCGCTCGCCAAGTTCATGGCGGCCTCTCACTACGCGTTCAACATGCTGAAGATGCCAGGCCCGATAAGTGTCATCTCTGTACATGGTGACAAGAAAGACGCTCTCATCTGTGCCGACAAGATCTACCGGGAAGCAGCAGCCGCCGCGGATCGCGAGACACTCGCCGCTGAAGCTCCCGGGGAGAAGAAGAAGACCAAGTCCGGCAAGAGCTCCGATGGCCACTCCGGCAAGCGCACCTCTTCGGAGTCCTACGCTATCGTCGAGGACGCACCATCGAGCTCCACCGGCAAGTGTAAGAAGACAATGGCAGCTCCACCAGCAACCAAGAAGGTGTCCGCCAAGGAGAACGGCACTGGTGGTACCTTCACCATCAGTGCCACTCTCGACCCTAAATAGGAAAGCGCGCTCGTTGCTTTCCTGCGGGCGAATGTCGACGTGTTTGCGTGGCAACCGTCTGACATCCCCGGTGTTCCCTGGAAAGTAATCGAGCACCACCTCGCCGTCTGTCCTCACGCGCGACCCGTCAAGCAGAGAGTCAGGAAGCAAGCGGTGGAGCGCCAAGAGTTCATCGCTGAAGAGATCAAGCAGTTGGAAGCAGCAGGCCTCGTCAGAGGAGTGCTCCATCCTACGTGGTTGGCCAATCCTGTAGTCGTGCGCAAGGCGAACGGGAAATGGAGACTTTGCATCGACTTCACCAATGTCAACAAAGCTTGTCCCAAAGACCCATTTCCCTTGCCGCGCATTGACCAGATTGTCGACTCCACAGCCGGATGCGACTTGCTTTCGTTTCTTGATGCATACTCAGGATACCATCAGATCTTCATGGCAGAAGAGGATGAGGAGAAAACCGCGTTCATCACTCCATGTGGCACGTACTGTTTTGTATGAATGCCTTTCGGTTTGAGAATGCTGGTTCAACATTTGCAAGGGTCGTCCATACTGCTTTTGAGCCGCAAATACACAGAAATGTGGAAGCCTACATGGATGATATAGTGGTCAAAAGCAGGGACAAGTCAACTCTGATTCAAGATCTAGAAGAAACTTTTGCAAATCTGCGTAAGATTAGCCTCAAGCTCAACCCCGAGAAGTGCGTGTTTGGAGTCCCTTCCGGCAAGCTTCTCGGGTTCTTTGTGTCCCAGCGGGGGATTGAAGCCAATCCCGACAAGATCAAGGCCATTGAGCAGATCGAAGCACCGAAGCGCGTCAAGGATGTACGAAAACTTGCCGGCTGCGTGGCGGCTCTCAGCAGGTTTATCTCTAAGTTTGCTGAGCGCGCCCTGCCGTTTTTTCAAAATCTTGAAAAGGCAGGTCCAATGAAATGGACTCCGGAAGCGGAGGCTGCGCTGCAGGACTTGAAGAGATACCTGTCCTCCACTCCAATAATTGTCGCACCTAAACCACAAGAGAAGTTGCTGCTATATCTGGCGGCAACCAATCAAGTGGTTAGTGCTGCGTTAGTAGCGGAGAGAGAGGCAGATGATGAGCCAGCAACCGTGGCAAGCGCATCCAGTGACAAGCAAGGGGCTTCCCCGACAAGCTCTGGTCCCGAAGATAGATCTGCGCAGATGTGCGAAGGGATACAGAAGAAAATAGTGCGGCGCCCAGTCTACTTTGTAAGTTCCCTTCTGCAGGGGGCTAGGTCGAGGTACTCTGGTGTGCAGAAGTTGCTTTTCGGCCTTCTTATGGCCTCGAGAAAGCTGCACCATTACTTCCAAGCACATGAGATCACAGTTATCACTCGCTTTCCGCTGAAGAGGATACTGCAGAATCCAGAAGCAATAGGCAGGATTGTTGAGTGGGCATTGGAACTGTCGAGCTTTGGCCTCAAGTTTGAGAGCACTTCAACTATTCGAAGCAGAGCATTGGCAGAATTCATAGCGGAGTGGACGCCAACACCTGACGAAGAAACCCCAGAGACGAGCATCCCCGTCAAGGAAGCAAACAAAGAGTGGCTGATGTACTTTGATGGCGCGTTCTCGCTACAAGGCGCCGGTGCTGGCGTGCTGCTTGTCGCACCCACCGGAGAGCACCTCAAGTACGTGGTCCAGATGCACTTTCCCAAGGAGCAAGCAACAAAAAATACTGCAGAGTATGAAGGATTGCTCGCCAGTCTCAGGATCGCGGCAGACCTTGGGATCAAGCAGCTCATTGTCAGGGGTGACTCGCAGCTTGTCGTCCGCCAAGTAAACAAGGATTATCAGAGTCCGTTGATGGAAGCTTACGTTGATGAAGTGAGGAAGCTGGAAGAGCGCTTTGTCGGCCTACATATGGAACATGTTCCTAGAGCTCAGAACGACATCGCTGACGGCCTGTCAAAGTGCGTGGCATTTAAGTTACCTGTGGAACCAGGGATCTTTGTGCTCAAGCTGACTCAACCATCCGTGACGCCACCAACTGGACAGAGCAGGAAGAGGAAGTTAATTTCTGGTGACTATCTTCCGGCTGAGCTTCCCGAAGCCGCCGCCAAGAAGGTCCCTAAGATCAACGCCAAGAGTGCTGAGGAGCAGTCTGCTCCGACAAGCCCCAAGGTTTGTTTCGTTGAAGCAGACGCTCCCGACAAGTTTCGCTCCGGCAAACTTGCCGGGGATCATCAAGCTCCAGCTGAACCGCGGGTTCTCTCCGTAGAAGCAGATGTTCCCGCAGCAGCAGATATGCCTTTAGTCCTTGTTGTCGAGCCACAGGCTCCAGCATGGGCACAGCAGATCGTCTGTTTCCTCCAGTCAGCAGAACTTCCCGAAGAGCCAGAAGAAGCGGAAAGAGTAGCCCGGCAGTCTAGTATGTACCAGTTCGTTGACAATGCACTGTACAGAAGAAGGCTCAACGGAGTGAAATTGAAGTGTATTCCCTGGGAAGATGGACAGAAGCTGTTGGCAGAGGTGCATGGAGGCATATGTGGTCATCACATTGGCGCCAGAGCACTTGCGGGCAAAGCGTTCCGGCAAGGTTTCTTTTGGCCGACAACCCTCCAGGATGCAACTGCACAAGTAACCAAGTGTGAAGCGTGCCAGTTCCATTCCAAGCAGATACACCAACCAGCTCAAGCTCTCCAGACAATCCCTCTATCCTGGCCATTTTCGGTCTGGGGGCTCGACATCCTCGGCCCTTTCCCCCGAGCAGTCGGGGGCTTTGAGTACTTGTATGTCGCAATCGACAAGTTCACAAAGTGGCCAGAAGTGGAACTAGTGAGGAAGGTGACAGCACAGTCAACAGTCAAGTTCTTCAGGTCGATTGTTTGCCGCTTCGGAATCCCTAACAGGATCATCACCAACAACGGTACACAATTCACGAGTCGCAACTTCATGCAGCACGTCCAAGACCTTGGCGCCAAGGTCTGCTTCGCTTCTGTTGCTCACCCCAGGAGCAACGGTCAAGCAGAGAGGGCAAATGCTGAAGTGCTGCGTGGACTCAAGACCCGGACTTTCGACAGGTTGCACAAGTGTGGAAGAAACTGGATCAAGGAGCTGCCGGTGGTTCTTTGGTCGATCAGGATGACGCCAAATTGAGCCACTGGCCAGACACCTTTCGCTCTAGTCTATGGAGCAGAGGCAGTTACCCCCACGAAACTCGTATACGGGTCACCTCGAGTGCTCGCTTATGATGAGCTTGAGAAAGAGCAGCTGCGGCGAGATGACGCGCTGCTCCTTGAGGAGGACCGTCTTCAGGCTGCTGTACGAGCTACTCGATACCAGCAAGCTTTGCGCCGCTACCACAGCCGCAAAGTTAAAGCCAGAAGTCTCGAGGAAGGTGACCTTGTTCTTCGGCGTGTTCATTCCGCCAAGAATTCCAACAAGTTGACGCCAAAGTGGGAAGGCCCTTATCGGGTGAAACGAGTTACGAGGCCTGGAGCTGTCCGCCTTGAGACCGAGGATGGCATTCCGGTGAGCAACTCCTGGAACATCGAGCATATTCGTAAGTTTTACCCATAAGGCACGGTTGTCGGACCCTGTTCGGCAACCACCATTTTGTACAAGTCTTGCCGCTGTTGCATGTAATCCTTTGTACAAAGCCAGGCGCAGACCCTGAGCGAAGATAAAGCGCTGGCGCCCTGAGTTTTAGCATGCATGCTGAGTCGAGTCTCGTCCTTGGTTAGGGTTGATAGTGCTTAGTGGTGGCTAACCCCTAACTTAGAGGTCGAGCGTGCGTCCCTTTGCCATTATTTCGTTTCCCTGGTTCGCAGGACTCACCATATCCTTGCCGGACCACTTGAGGACGAAAAGGAGAAGGAGGACGGACCAACATCTGGACCCCGGCAAGCCAGTGTTGCCGGGGGCTACAAGACCCCGGCAAGCCAGTAATGCCGGGGGCTGCAAGTGCAAGGATCAGCCCACGGCGAACCAGAGTTGCCGCGGGCTGCTATCTCAAATAAGTTTTTCATCCCTTATCATGCATTCTCTTATGGATTGAGGTATGCGAAACCTCGTTTCTTCCTAAAAGTTATCATGCTCCCTTAACTCTAGGCCCTAGGGCTCGTCCCCAGGGCCAGGTAAGTTCGTAGTCGCGGCAGCTAAGGGACAAAGCGAGGAGCCTGATCCCGCCTCCTCTCTGCCTCCGCCAAGAGCGTGAGAAAGGGCGAGCGACGTGGGAAGAAGGCAGGGCCTGCTGCCAGGAAAGAAAGTTTCTATCTTAAAAGATATAAAGGATTCGCTCCTTGACGTGGGTTCCACCAGCGAGACAAGTGACCCGGCAAGTATCCCCTTTTCATTAAAAAGCATTCCACTCAGGTACAGTTCATAAGAGGATGAAGAACATGAATAATGGGATTACAAGTTTTAAACGCAACTAAGGCCCGAGGGCTTACAAACTAAAAAGAGATAAGGTGCCCCTAATCCCTCTCTTGTCCCTATCTTCAGGAGGCAGGTCAAGGAGGCGAAAGGGCAAAAGGGGCGCCTAGATGAGCTGCGGGTGCCAGAAGACACCAACAGAACGTCTCGGCAGCATGGTGATGGCAGCGCCGGAGGCAAAAGCTTGAAGACGAGGCGGCAGGACGTCAGCACGCTGTCGAGGGCATCGTTCCCTCTTACTCCGAGTTCACGGCCTTGCCGCCTGCCCTCTTCCTCTTCCGCAGCCTCCCTACGCCAGCCGCCCCAGGAGACGACCCCGAGAAGCTCCAGGAACCAGCGACGCGGATGATGGAGTTGTCGGTGCCCCGTGGAGTGGCGCCCGACACCTAGTCAGACCCGTCATCCCGCCGCCCGTTACCCTCGTCGTCGCTGTCGCTGTCCTCCTCGTCACTCCTGCTCGAGGAGGAGCCTTCGCTATCGGAGGAGCTCTCCACGCAGCATCGTGCCCGAGTCCAGAAGCACCCGAAGACCTTGACGGAGAGGAGACCGCCCTCCATCAGCTTAAAATGGAGGGTGAGGCCCGCCGTCAAGCTGTGGATGCGGGTGAACGTCTTCCACCCTCGACCAAGATACATCACATCAGGGGCCGGGAAGTCGACGCGGACTCGCGTACCGCTGATTCCGCAGACCCTCATATGCAACCTCAGTTTCTCGGGCGGATCCAACTCCATCACACTCGCAAATGGAGTCAGGAGACGAAGGCGATGATGAGGCGGCTGACGCAGCCTGACGAAGAACTTGCAAGGGTCGTCCCCGATGTGGTCCGCCATGGGGAGAGGATCTGTTGGCGGAGGCGAGGCCGGCGAGCTGCCTCGTCCGCCTCTTCCCCGACCGCCTCGGCCTCGCCCTCGACCTCGCCCGCGGCCTCGTCCCCTGCCTCTCCCCCTTGCGGCTGGCTCTACCGCCACGGGTGTGGAGGGAGGAGGAACGCGTTGCCTAGAGGCAACCCTCGTCGCTACCGTCGAAGGACCAGGGTTCCCTTTCTCCATGGCGGATGGAAGAAAGAGGAGCAGAAACTGAAGAAAGGAGGAGATGAGAGAATGCGGGTTTCCGTCCCCCCTATCCCACTCCTTATAAAGGAGCGGGGTGGGGGCTCGGCCGCCCCGCTCGGCCAATCGAGACACAGAAGGCGCAGGGAACTGGGCCTGACCCACTGCCTCAACCCGTGACGACCCGATTTCCCGCCTCCACCGTTTGCCACTCCAAGCGCATGGAGGCCGCGTGGCGGGAGGGCAGAGTTGAGGCGACGGATGAGGCGACCTCTCCCCACCCCGTGATCGTGGCGGGGGGGGGGGGTGGATGCCTCAAAGACCACGCCTCCACGCCTCCCTCCATTTATGAGGAAGATACGAACCACCAGGGGGCGGACGTTTCGCCTTTCCGAGTAAAGGAACCACCCACGACCTCCCCCACGACGCCGCAATCGATGCGTGCCGTTCGGGAGGGCGTGGTGGATGCGGAGCAAGGTGCAACGCGACCCAGGCCGTGCGTGCCCGTGCCCTGTTTTGGGCCTGGCCCAACAGCGCTCGGCACCGTGTGTGGCCCAGGCCCGGGGGCTCCTGTCGGTGTACTAAATTAGGGGTACTCTAGTATCCCGAACTTGTGCACGGGCAGTCGCAGCACCCCGCGGCAAGGCCCGCCAGGTGATCACCAAGGCTCTCTATGGTTCCTTTGGAGCCATTCAAGAACAAAGTATTTAAGTCAAGGAGACAAGTCCCCGACAAGAGGAGCTTGCCGGGAAGGCCATTCAAGGTACAAGACCCCGGCAAGAGGAGCTTGCCGGGAAGCCCAACAAGAGCATCTCAAAGAACCTGCCGCAGCGCGCCCCGCGTCCCGGTAGGACCCGACGAGCGACAAGTTCCCGGGCGCGACAAGACAACGGCCGCGGCAAGGCACTTGCCGCGGCAGGCAGCCACTCTGTACCCGCGCTCCAGCTCACCCACCTACGTGTCGCTCCGGGACCCTTCCCAGCGTACGTGGCGGGAGGCTGTGCAGCCAGGGGTACACTATGGCATGCAGCGCTGACAGGATCATCGTGGCGAGTGATGGCGCCCCTGACGGTCCCTTTTCTGCACCATCTGGGCGACGTAGACGGGCAATTTAATGCCTTTGTCCCCTGCCGTCAGGGTTAGGTACGATACACTCTGTAGGCAGTTGTACCTACCGCAGCATATTTACACTTTTGCCCTTACCTACGTTGCCACCTGTTGGAGACCCCTTGAACATATAAAAGGAGGCCCATGCACAACGTAGGGGGGGATCGATCCTCAGGGAAGCGCTCGGTCTTGTTAGCTGCTCGAGTGTACTGTAGCACTCGGCGCTCCCGAGCAAGAACTCAATACAATCCACAAAGCAGCAGTAGGAGTGTTATCTCTCCGGAGAGCTCCGAAGCTGGGTAAAAACTTTCCCCCGCGTGCCTCGCCTCGATCCTCTCTTCGCGCAACCTCCGCCCCCGCCGAACCAAGAAGGGGCTCCGTCCCCATAGGTGCTCGGGGAGCCCAGGAAGCCCCGGCAGGGAAATCTTCACCGGTGGTGATCATCATCCCGGCGGCCACCATGATGAGGAGGGAGTAGTACACCCTCGGGGCTGAGGGTTTGTACGAGTAGCTATGTGTTTAATCTCTCTCTCTCTCTCTCTCTTTCTCTCTCTCTCTCTCTCTCTCTCGTGTTCTTGAGATGGCACGATCTTGATGTATCATGGGCTTTGTTAATATAGTTGTATCATATTGTGTTTTCCCCTTTCTATCTTGTTGTGATGATTTGAGTTTTCCCGTTGAGATTTCATTCTTATCGGATTGAATACTTTTATGGATTTGATAACACTTGATGTATGTCTTGTTATGAATATCTGTGGTGACAATGGGGTATCATATTGATTCACTTGAGGTGACATTGGGGTAATCTATGCATAGGGTTTGATGCACGTTCTCGTCTTTGTTTCTCCAGTAGAAATCTTGGGGCACTATTTGATGTTCTTTGTGTTGGATTAAGTATTATGAATCTGAAATTGGTTGATGCATATCGCATAATCAACTCACGGATACTCGCGGTGACATTGGAGTATCTAGGTGACATTAGAGTTGGTTGATGTGTATCATATGGTGGTATTTTAGTACGAACTCTTGGTTAGATCGATGGGAAAGAATAGCTTTGTGTTATTTTAGTACGAACTCTAGGATAGATTGATCGGAAAGAATAGCTTTTAGGTGGTTTCGTACCCTACAAACAATTTATTCTTATGTTCTCCGCTAGATAGGAACTTTGGAGTGATTCTTCATTCCACTCTGAGGGGTGGTTATATGAGCCAATTATATTACCATTGTTGAGAGATTGCACTAGCGAAATTACGGACCCTAGGCCTCATTTTCAAGCATTGCAATACCGTTTGTGCTCACTTTTGTTAATTGCTACCTTGTTGTTTTTATTGTTCCTACTACAAAAATTAATATCTAATATCATTACTACACTTGTATCACCATCTTTTCGCCGAACTAGTGCACCTATACAATTTACCATTGTATTTGGTGTCTTGGGGACACAAGAGACTCTCTGTTATTTGGTTCCAGGGTTGTTTGAGAGAGACCATCTTCATCCTATTCATCCTACACCTCCCATGGATTGATAAACCTGAGGTCATCCACTTGAGGGAGAATTGCTACTGTCCTACAAAACTATGTGCTTGGAGGCCCGACACGAGTCTACAAGAATAAAGTTAAGTAGTAGACATCAATTGTATCCTTCTTCTTCTTCTTTTTCTTCTTGCTAGACGAGCTAGGTGCATCAATATTAATTCTCTAAGAATGATTCCCAATTCTCTTAGGATGACCTTCAGGATGTGGTGGATCTTGTTTCATTTACCACCTCTAGTCACTACACTAACAACATGATCATTCATGTTATTATTTGTTTCATTAAGCAAATCATTCTATGACTTAGAGACTTGCTCTAGCTATGAACCATGGATGAATGTTTATATAAGCCTTTAATATCGTTAGCAATTCTACAGGATGGCATTATGTTTCATTTGATTACTTACATAAATATTTAAAAAATTATTGCTTCACAACGAATTTATCAAATTCATGCAAGCACTGACTAGGCGATTTATTATATGGATTATCACCCTCATCAAATCTATAAAGAGAATTTACCTCTACTACCTGGGTCGGGATATAAATCCATGTATTTCCTCAAGAGGTGGTAGATTATTAACATCTTTAGATTTAATACCATTCCCCTTCATAGATTTCTTTGCTTCTTGCATATCTTCTGGACTGAGGAATAGAGTACCTCTCTTATTTGGGTTTGGTTTAGGTGGTGGTTCAAGAAGTGCCCAATCATTGCATTCTTCAGTATATTATCCAATAATTCTTGAGCTTGTTGCACAGTTCATTCCCTGAAAACACAGCCAACACAACTATCTAGTTAGTCCCTAGAAGCATCGTTTAGTCCATTATAAAAGATATCAAGTATTTCATTTGCATTAATAGGATGATTAGGCGAAGCATTAAGTAATTGGGGAAGCCTCCCCCAAGATTGATGGAGATTCTCCTCTTAAAATTGCATAAAGTTATATATTTCTTGTAAGGCAGTGTGTTTCTTATGAGAAGGAAAATATTTTCCAAAGAAGGAATATATCATATCCTGGGGACTACACACACAACCAGGAGCAAGAGTATTGGACCATTCTTTAGCATTACCCTTTAATGATAAAGGAAACAACTTAAGAATATAATAATAGTGAAAAAATTCCTCATGAGAAAAGAGGGTGGCAATGTCATTTAATTTAGTAAGATGTGCCACAACAGTTTCAGATTCATAGCCATGAAAAGGATCGGATTCTGCCAAAGTAATTAATTCAGGATCAACAAAGAATTCATAATCCTTATCGGTGACAAAGAAATAGAAATTTTAGGATAATATTTCATTCTCTCTACCATAGCTTTTCTTTCAGCTTACCTATTAATTTCTTAAGATCCTCTCTAACATTACAAGCAAGAAATTCCCTAGCAATCTCCCCTTCCATAACATAACCCATAGGTACTTTTGAGAATTCAAATCTAGTAGGAGATCTAGGCATAATAGGTGAATCATAATTTTCATCAGTTCCATAATCTCAAATTCTTTAGCTTTAGCAATTTGTTCATCAAGAAAGTCACCTAGTGGGACACTATCATCAAGCATAGTACTAGCAGCATCACAAGTTCCATTTATAACATAAGTAGTATCATCAATTACTTGCAACATATTAGACTGGATAGCAGGTGGTTTTATCGCAAGCCTACATAAAATAGAAGGTGAACTAACTACGGAGCTAGATGGCAGTTCCTTACCTCCCCTCGTCTTAGAGGGTATGATCTTGGTCTTAGAGTCTTTTGGATTCTTCATACTAATAGTAGATATAATTCCCAAGTAAACATAATAAATAGAGCTATGCTCCCTGGCAATGGAGCCAAAATAAGGTCTCGATAACCCAGAAGTATAGGGGATCATGACAGTCTTCATGGGTAGTATTTCACTCAATTTCTTGATTCGACACAAGGGGGGCCAAAGAATATTTATAAGCCTTAGTAGTTGAGCTATCAATTCAACCACACATGGAGAACTAAATATCTACAACAAAGTGTCTAGTAGCACAATAGTATGATAGTCTGATAGCAGTGGTAAATGTAGCAATAGTAACGGCAACAGGAACAATAGCAGTTTTATAGTGACCGTAGCAGCAACAACAACAGTGATAACTTAGCAAAGATCAATATGAGCGAAGTGTAGGCATTGGATCAGTGATGGATATTTGTGTTGGATGACATTATTCAAGTAACAGTCACAACCTAGACCAATACACAATAGCTCCAATTTTTCAATATAATGTAGGTATGTATTCCATATATAGTCATATGTGCTTATAATAAGAACTTGCATGACATCTTTTGTTCTACCATCCCATGGCAGTGACATCCATAAGGAAACTAAGGGATATTAAGAACTCTTTTTAATAGAGAACCAGAACAAAGTATTAACACATATTGAATACATGAACTACTCAAATTACAGTCATCTCCGGAGAGTATCCCAATTGTTGTCACTTTGGGGTCTACGACTCAGAACAATAACAAGTGAAGATAACTAGCACATAGGATCAAGAACTCAATAATATTCATGAAAACATAGAGGATTCAGATCTGAAATCATGGCACTCAGGCCCTGGTGACAAGCATTAAGCACAGCAAAGTCATAGCAACATTCTGAGAACATAGTGGATACTATGGATCAAGCCCTAACAAATTGACTTATGTCGGTGCAACAAACATTCACGTTTGATGCCGGAACTCGTGCACGGGCGTGCTGTCGATCATACATTCAGTACCAATGCATAACACAAAGATAAGCCAGAGAAACCGCTCTTAGTGAGATCAAGGAGAGCATTAAGAAGATCAAGTTGATAGGAGATCACCTCAGGAGAGTCTCCCTTGCCGGCCAGGGGAGCCTGACCGGGTCGAAGCTAAACCTGAGGGATGAGACCAGTTCCCCCGGCAAGGTTTCTGGGGCCGTTAAGACCAGAACCCTCCAGGCTCCTTGTCGGCAGACCTTCACCAAGACGACACTGCTCCACCTCATCACACGCCGACCGCTAAATTAATGTGCTGTCAAGCTCTCAAGCAACTTGGTGGATCTTGTCAAGCATGTGACAACATGGTGGAGATGAGATTAGCTTTATTGACACCCGTCCTGAACCCATGCCATGCTAATAAGGAGAAGATGGATAAGCAGCGCGGGAGGCTTGCCGAGTTTCAACCTCAGCATGACACCTAGCAATGCATTTAATGCAGTTTGTCCTAACTGCCAGAGTTAGGTATGATAGCACTGTTAGCTATCTAATCATACCAGAATAACTATTTTGCCACTATGGTCACCCCTTAAGCAATAAAACGAGGCCCGAGGCAACCTAGAAAAGGGTTGGAATTTTAGATCCCCCAACACTTATACGTGCATGCCGCTCCATCGAGGTACCCTTGATGGGCTATAGCACGTCGTGTCTTCATGTTCCTCCAGATCAATCCACCATAGCAGGAGTAGGGTTTTACGATGCAAAGAGGCCCAAATCTGGGTAAAAGAGAGTTGTCCATCGCCGCGCTGCCGCCGCCGTTTCTGCCCTTTGTGCAATGTGAATGTCCCCTTGCCGAACCACAGGGCACCCCTGCCCCATAGGTGATCATGCTTCCATGTTGACATATTTTGCGCGCCAGGTAGGGGCGTTGCTTGTGCGATCCTGAAGCAGCAGCCAGCACATCGATCTTCGTCATCCTTCTACATCGTCAGTGGCTCCCAAGAAGAGAAGCGGTGCGGCGACGCATCCTTATGTCTCGAAGGCTTCATCACCTACAACTGTAGGTGCTGCGGACACGCAACTGCAACGGGCGTGTAACACCCCCAGTGTCATGCTACAGTAATCCCCCGTTAATGGTGCCATGTCATCATGTTGCTGTTGCTAATCTTCACTTGATCCAAATCACCATTCAAATTCAAATCCAATCTAAAGTCAAAATTCATATTTTTTAGACATGAAATCTAAAATGTTCATCATGTGGCAAATGATCATTTGTTAATATTGGTGGTGAACCAACATTTTTGCAAGATGTTTAAATGGCCTAAACCAATTAAAGCAGTGGCTAAAACAGTAGATTAAATGCCTTTTCAATTTATAAAAGCGGCAAACTTTTTCAAAAGCCTCACGATCTTTTTGTGGCAGTGCCAACTATTACAATGTAATTATGTGGCCAAGTCCCACATTTTACAGAATCCTTTTTGGCAGCTCAAATACTGCAAAAACATTTTCTGTAAAAGGAAAAGAGCAGAAGAAAATGAAAAAGGTTAAATGAGAGAGGGCCCCTGCCCTACTAGGCTTTAGCCCACATCGGCTAGCTGGACAACCCACTCCCCCTCCCCGATTATCCCCCTCATCCCCGTTCCTCTGACCCGGGCCGCTACAGGCGCCGTTCCCGCCTGACCGCCTCGCCGGCGACGCCGGGAGGAGGATACGGCCGCCAGCGCCTCGACGCCTCGATCCTCCTCACTCCACTCACTCCCCCACCCTTGCCCTCTCCACTTCCATCTGGGCTTGCCCTAGATCCCCTCTCTTCGCCCCTCTCCCTCTCTGCCACTTCCTCCCGACGCCGCCATGGCATCGCCACCGTGAAGCTCGCGACCACCGAGCCCCTTTCGCCTCCCTGATGTGCTCACCAGCTTCCTCGTCGTCGTCCACATCGCCTACGCCATCGGGGTCGAGCCGAGCGCCTATCCTCCGACCAGAACGCCCTCGTCTTCAAGGTTTAGATCGCCGGCGTTTGTCGCTGATTCCGGCTACCTCGCGCCCTCCCCGAGCTCACTGCCACTCCCTACGGCTCTGTTGTGAGCTCCTCCCTCGGATCCTCCTTTTCCCCCTTTGATTTGAACATCGTAGGGCACCGTCACCGTCATGCCCGATGCCGTCGGAACTCCTGCTCACCGCGTCGTTGTCCGTGCTCCCGCGCACCCCTGGCCATGTACACGCCCTTGGCTTGGTCAGAGGAGTACTGTATCCAACATGGTTGGCAAATCCTGTGGTGGTACGCAAAGAAAATGGAAAGTGGAGACTTTGTATTGACTTCACTGAATTGAACAAAGCTTGTCCGAAGGATCATTTCCCTTTTCTGCGCATTGATCAGATCGTTGACTCCACTTCAGGATGTGATTTTCTCTCTTTCCTTGATGTGTACTCTAGTTATCATCTAATCTTCATGGCCAAGGAAGATGAAGAGAAGACCACGTTTATTACCCCATGCGGCACGTACTGTTTTGTACGTATGCCATTCAGGCTAAAAAGCGCTAGTTCCATGTTTGCAAGGGCCGTATAGATTGGTTTCTAACCTCAACTGCACAGGAACATTGAAGCATATATGGATGATATAGTGGTCAAACCAAGGACAAGTCTACACTCATTGAAGATTTGGAAGAAACCTCTGTGAATCTATGGAGATCAACTTGAAGCTCAACCCAGAGAAATGTGTGTTTGGTGTTCCGTCCGTCAAGCTCCTTGGTTTCTTTGTCTCGCAACGAGGGATAGAAGCCAAGCCCGACAAGATCAAGGCAATAGAGAAGATCCAAGCCCCTGTTGATAGTCTAATTTGGATTTGGTTGAGGGGTTGCCCAGATTATTTTGTTTTGGTGGTCAAGCTAATGGTTTCAGAATGCACACATGATTGCAAGTACAGAGGCTAGGTGCAGCAGGACGGATGGAACAGAATTGTGTGTTAGAGCTCACACATGGAGAGAAAGAAGGAGAGAGGTCTGGTTTGGAAAATTGAAGATGGAAAAGATTTTGCATAATCAGCTATTCTGCCAAAATAGAGCTAATATTGAAAGTTAACTAGTATTGGGCCCAGGCTGATGCTTTTACAGAAAGATTAGGAGCCTTTTGGCTTATGTGCCAAGGAAACAACACGTCAGGAGTCCTACTCCAATTTGCCAAAGACCAGGCATACCCTTATATATGTGGTTATATGGCCGATTGAAAATCCCAATCGATCATTTCACAACCTTACGTTACCTTTTCTCCTACGCTCCTTTCTTTCCAGCACCTAGATCGTAGCTTCTGCCCAGCCCTAGCAAACCTAGGGTTTGGCTCATCTTTGTCGTTTTGCATTGAAAAACGGCCGGTTTACCTCCATGAAAGCGAGGATCAGTGCTGCTGCGTGGATCAATTTCTCGCAGCAACACAATTGGCGACTCTGCTGGGGAAGAAGAAGAGGAACACAATGAGCACCGACCCAAGGACGGGAGTGATCTCAACCCCAACAACATCATTGCCATCACACTTGGGGATCTGTCTGAGGATGAATGGCGGAAACTTGAACAGGAGCTTGAGGAAGAGAGGGTGGAAAAGCTGAAGAAGAAGTTGGAGGGCTTCCAAAGGACAAGAAACAGCGTCATCCAGAAGGTAGCTACGCCAAGTCATCCTGCTGGGGTAAGTAAAACTGCTTGTACAGAAGAGATTGCACATCTAATTGATGCATCTGTAGCTAGTAAATACGGCAAAGAAATGACAGACATGGCACGCACGATTACTGAATCTGTAGTTAGCAAATTTGATGAGTTCAGAGAGCAATTTAATAAGGATATTCAGATCAACTTGCCTCGTCAAATTCGTTCAATGGTACTACAGGCCAATGATGAACATTATGAGAAACAACCGGTGCGTCCAGAAAATAGTAGGTTCACTAATGTACCTAACCCTATGCATACACCCATTGCAGTACCCAATGTTGTGCAGCCCCACATCCTGTTAAGCAATAACCAAAGTGGCTAGAATTACATTGGCAATTCGGCTAATAATTTTGTACCTACTGCTGCTACTCCGGCTCTGACTTCGGTTCCACAAAATTTTAGCAGCACACCACCCTTGCCACCTATTGGTACCGGGGTTCCTTGCGGGCCAGTGCCATATGCATGTTTTAATGGTTCTCCGCATCAAATGTATCATGCTCAAACTTCTTTGTCAGAGTTACGCGACATACTTATGGTGCATCTATGCCAGAAGCTAGTTCTCGGCAGCCTATTGAATTTTTTAAGGATTAACTTGCTAATATACTTAGAGAATTTGGCTTGGAACCTAAGGGTAGAGCACGTGCATATCAAAAACCCTACCCTGAATATTTCGACACAACACCTTATTCTCGTGGGTTTAGAATTCCAGATTTTGTTAAGTTCACAGGCGAAGATGGTAGATCAACCTTTGAGCATGTAGGACAATTTTTAGCACAATGCAGTGAAGTTGGTACATCAGATATTTTTAGAGTGAAATTATTTCCTTTGTCTTTATCTGGTACTGCATTTACTTGGTTTACATCGCTTGCTCCTAACTCTATTGCAACATGGGCTCAATTGGAGCAGAAATTTCAGGAGTACTTTTATGGTGGTGAAACTGAACTTAGACTTTCAGATTTGACAATGGTTAAGCAAAAACACAATGAATCTGTTTATGATTATATTAAAAGATTTAGAGATGTCAAAAACCGATGCTTCATTTTGACCATAGCCGAAAAAGATTTAGCTGATCTTGCCTTTTCGGGTTTGCTTGCTCATATTAGAGATAAATTGGAAGGGCAAGAATTTTCAGATGTTAACCAAGTTTTTTAAAAGGCTTGGGCACAGGAAAACCGTGCTAAAGAAGTTAAACCATACAGCCGGTTTAGAGATAATAAGAACAAAGACAAGGGAAAACCTACAATTAATGTTGTAGAGCATGATAGTGATTCGGCTAGTGATGATGATGTTTTTATATGTATGGCTGAATGGGTTTGAGCACCTAATTCAAAACCTTTTTCATGTGCTGCCCTGAAACCCACACCAGCTAAAAGAGAGGAAATCAAATACACTTTTGATGTTAGTAAGTGTGACAAGATTTTTGACATGTTGTTGCAAGGGAAGTTAATTAGAATAAAAGAAGGGCATGTGATTCCATCTTAATAAGAACTGGGTAGAAGAGCTTATTGTAAATGGCATAACTCTTATTCTCATGCTACTAACGATTGTAATGTGTTTCTTCAACAAGTGCAATCGGCCATTAATGACGGACGATTGGTATTTACAGAATGTACTAAGATGAAGCTCGATAGTGATCCTTTTCCTATCAATGTGGTTGAGTTTGAGAATAAGAAAATGCTTGTTCGGTCGGATCAGACCGAATCCGCAAGAGAAAAAAATGTTGTTGATGATAGTGCTCCTCCAAGGATGATCAAACCAAAGAAACCAGAAGTAGGATTGTGGAAAGTTAATGGAAGAAGGAGACAAGCTCCAGGGCCAAAACCGACAGTTAACATGTTGTTGGAGAAATACACTTCATGCAAGGCCACCAATGTATTTAACCATCTTGGAGGTAATAAACGTCCTAGATCTCCTTCTGGACCTGCCAGTCATGAGCAATGGCAAAGAAATTCATATGACCAGCAGCCATATTTCGCAATGGAGCAACCATATTGGGGTTGTGCACCTCCTATGTATCCGCAAATTCCTCCATGGGGTTTTAATCCTTGGGCGCCATATCCTATAGGGCCAGCAGGTTATTTTCAACCAGGATGGACCCCGCCTAGGCCTATGTTCAGACCAAACATGCATGAGAAAAGGGCTCGATTTAATCATGAAGCAAGATCACGTGATGCTATTGTGGTTCGAGGTAAAGATGGTTCACGCAAAGGGGTTGAAGATAGCTCAAGCAAAAGATTTGCGTAGAGCAGATTGCCTCACAATGCGGATGGCAAGGTTCACATAGGTGGCCAGAAGTTTGCATGTGTACCGGTCAGATCTAAGTGTGATGTAAAAAATTCAGTTGAATATGATGAATGTAGGCCTGGTTGTGCTATTACGAACCAACCTGGGTTGGGTGCTGCTCATAATGTTGATAATGGTAAGCTCAAATCAGCTGCAGGTGTTGCCCCTGATCCAGAAACAATCATGATTGGAGGTTTCAGATTTGGTTCAGTTCGGAAAAGAGTTCCAGGTTTAGAAAGTAATGATGCATTGCAGCAATAGGGGCCTAATACATCATAGCAAGAGGAAATTCCAGCAAAAGAAAGGAACTCACATGCTGATTTGGGGCCCAATATGCAGAAAGATGGGACCGCTAGCACAACTGATCAATACAGAATTCTTTCAGCCAAAGACAGAATGTTTGCACCCCAAGCAGCAGCACATCAGTACAGACTGAGGAACTCGGGGGGCAGCAGAATTAGGTCAGTGGCACCAGGAACTAAACCAAAGCTTCGATGGTGCCCAACGGGGCTCACACATACTTGGAAAAGAAGGGTGCAGCGGTTGCGGGCATTGGAAATTAGAGAGGCGTTAGCCGAGAAGAAGCACGACAAGTGGTTCAATTAAGATAAACCAATGGTGCCTCTGAATATGACTTGGAAAGAGAAGCGCATCGCAAGGGAGGAAGGCAACATTGCTGATGACATGGTCATGGATGGAAACTCTGGGATAAAGAGGATATGCCTGCGGATATGGACATTAATATGGTATTTGAGCTGCCCGCTGAATTTTGTGCGCCTAAGGCTGAAGAGGCTGAAGCTGCAGAGCTTGTTCTTGGCCCAAAAAGTGTTACATTTGAGAAACCAGAGAAGCATGGACAACACCTAAATCCTCTGTTTATCAAGGGTCACATTGATGGTAAGCCTATTGGTCGCATGCTTGTTGATGGCGGTGCCGGTGTTAATATCATGCCTTTTTCGGTTTTTTCTAAATTGGGCCGAAAAGAGGAAGAACTAATGAAAACCAATATGGGACTTAGTGGGTTCTCAGGAGACTTGTCTGAATCTATGGGTGTTATTTCTATGGAGCTCACGGTTGGGAGCAAAACACTGCCGACTGCTTTCTTTGTTGTTGATGTCAAAGGCCGATATAATATTCTTTTCGGGCGCGATTGGATTCATGCAAATTGTTGCATCCCTTCTACTCTACATCAATGTTTGATTCAGTGGGTTGATGATGATGTTGAAGTGGTTGATGCAGATAATTCGGCCTGCATTGCTTTGGTTGAAGCTCCGGTTGGTTGGCAACACGGTGAGATGCGATGCTTGACGGGTAGAGATTTATCAGATTATGATTATATTAGTATTGGCGGAGATGGTTTTGTTCCTGTACATGCACAGCCGGCTAGTGTAGCTCGGCTTAATGACTTATTCTTGTGAACAATGAATAAGGAAGATAGTGTTAAATGGATGCAAAGACGTGTTGAGGAGTATTGTTCAGGAAAGAACGATATGCATGAAGCTATTGAGGATTTCGATGACAAGGAGAAGCTTGGACAAGGATTCTCATTGGCTGACCCACTTGAGTAAGTTTATATTGGTGATGGAAGTGTCCCTAGACCTACATTTATTAATGCTAATATGGGGGCCGATCAGAGAGGAAAGGTATGTGCATTACTCAGGGAATTTGTTGATTGCTTTGCTTGGAATTATACTGACATGCCCAGTTTGAGTAGGGACTTAGTTGAACACAGATTGCCTATTAAATCTGGTTTTAGGCCGCATAAACAGCCCCTTAGGCGATTCAATCCTAGGATATATGACCACATCAAAGATGAAATTGATCGGTTGTTAAAAGCTCGGCTTATTCAGCCGTGTAGATATGCGGAATGGATTTCTAATATTGTTCCTGTTGAAAAGAAAAATACTGATAAGATTAGAGTATGTATTGATTTTAGGGATTTGAATAAGGCTACCCCTAAAGATGAATATCCTATGCCTATAGCTGATATGCTGATTAACGATGCTTCTGGACATAAAGTAATCAGTTTTTTAGATGGTAATGTTGGTTATAATCAGATATTTATGGCTGAAGAAGATATGTTTAAGACTGCTTTTCGATGCCCTGGTTTTGTTGGTTTATTTGAGTGGACTGTTATGACTTTTGGATTAAAGAATGCTGGAGCTACATACCAGCGTGCTATGAATCTGATTTTTCATGATATTCTAGGCATCGTATTAGAAAAATATATTGATGATGTAGTTCTTAAATCGGATGGGTTTGATCATCATTTAGCTGATTTGCGATTAGATTTTGAAAGAATGTGTCGGTATGGGCTGAAAATGAATCCACTCAAATGTGCTTTCGGTGTATCGGCTGGTAAGTTCTTAGGTTTTATAATTCATGAGCATGGCATAGAGATTGATCCTAAGAAGGTAGAGGCAATTAAAAAATTGGAGGAGCCCACATGTAAAAGGGATGTGCAGAAATTGTTAGGAAAAATTAATTACTTGAGACGATTCATATCTAACCTTGCGGAAAAAATTGGATCGTTTGTTCCTTTACTTCGGTTAAAACGTGAAGCCGAATTCACTTCGGGGGAAGAACAGCAAGATGCTTTTAATAATATAAAACGGTATTTTTCAAGTCCTCCGGTGCTACGAGCACCCAAGTCTGGTGTGCCGTTCAGGTTATACATTGCCGCACAAGACAAGGTGATCGACGCAGTTTTAGCACAAGAGAATGGTGGGAAGGAGTACATCATTGCATACTTGAGCCGCCGCTTGCTTGACGCTGAGAGTCGCGTACGTGTTTATTGAAAAATTACGTTTATCTTAATATTATGCATGTACAAAATTTCGGCCATATTTACTTTATAGTACATGTGTAGTAGCTTGCCAAGCCCACGTGATTAAATATATGCTGCAGCAGCCGATTCTTAGTGGTAGGATTGGAAAATGGGCTTATGCACTAATAGAATATGACTTGGCATATGAATTGTTGCGTGCTATGAAAGGTCAAGTCATCGCTGATTTTATTGTTGATCATAGGATTAAGGATGAAGAATATCTTAATTATGTTAGTGTGTGCCCGTGGAAGTTTTATTTTGATGGATCTGTTTGTAGGGAGCGACAATGCATCGATAATGTTTTAATTTCACCAAACAATGTCGTTTATGAAACTGAAAGCACAAGTGCTCCCCAGGTGGTTTTGGTAATTAATGTCAACATATCTCTTGTTGGACTAACACTTCTATCTAGTATGTTTCAGATAAGTTCAACAATGGAGTGGCATGGACTAAAGGATGTGGGAACTCCTTCAAGATGCTAAGGACAAAGGATTGGCTCAAGCTCAAAAGCTCAAGACTCTTCATTTTGCATTTTAGTGATCCAAGATCACATTGAGTCCATAGGAAAAGCCAATACTATCAAGGAGGGATGAGGTGTTGCTTAATGAGCCTTTTTCTTCATGTGCTTAATGATATGCTCCAAAATCCTCAGCTACTTTCCCATATCTACAAATGACCTAAACCCTAAGCCAAACTCGGACCTACCGATTCTTTCTATCCGGCGCCACCGAGTTTCACATGTCATAAGCCACTGCCAAACCCTAGCAAATCGGTTCTACCGATAGGGATCTCGGTCTCACCGAGATGGGATTGTAATCTCTCTGCGTATGTCCATTATCAAAATCGGTCTCACCGAGTTTGAGCAATCGGTACTACCGAGATTACAATGCAAACTCTCTGGTTAACTTATTACCAAAATCGGTCCAACTGAGTTTAGTAATCGGTCCCACCGAGTTTACCTGACCAACTCTCTGGTTAGCTAATTACCAAATCGGTCTCACCGAGTTTGTGTAATTGGTCTCACCGAGATTACGTTATGCCCTAACCCTAACCATATCGGTCCTACCGAGTTGCATGTCAGTCCCACCGAAAATCTCTAACGGTCACTAGGTTTACTATTTCGGTCCGACCGAGTTTGTTGATTCGGTCCCACCGAGATTGGTAAATTGTGTGTAACGGTTGGATTTTGTGTGGAGGCTATATATACCCCTCCACCTCCTCTTCACTCGTGGAGAGAGCCATCAGAACACAACTACACTTCCAACTCATATGTTCTGAGAGAGAACCACCTACTCATGTGTTGAGACCAAGATATTCCATTCCTACCATATGAATCTTGATCTCTAGCCTTTCCCAAGTTGCTTTCCACTCAAATCTTCTTTCCGCCAAATCCAAATCCTGTGAGAGAGAGTTGAGTGTTGGGGAGACTATCATTTGAAGCACAAGAGCAAGGAGTTCATCATCAACACACCATTTGTTACTTCTTGGAGAGTGGTGTCTCCTAGATTGTCTAGGTGTCACTTGGGAGCCTCCGACAAGATTGTGGAGTTGAACCAAGGAGTTTGTAATGGCAAGGAGATCGCCTACTTCGTGAAGATCTACAGCTAGTGAGGCAAGTCCTTCGTGGGCGATGGCCATGGTGGGATAGATAAGGTTGCTTCTTCGTGGACCCTTCGTGGGTGGAGCCCTCCGTGGACTCGCGCAACCGTTACCCTTCGTGGGTTGAAGTCTCCATCAACGTGGATGTAGGATAGCACCACCTATCGGAACCACGGGAAAAACATCCTTGTCTTCACTTGCGTTTGAATTCTCCAAACCCTTCTCTTTACATTCTTGCAAGTTGCATGCTTTACTTTCCGCTGCTCATATACTCTTTGCATGCTTGCTTGATATGTATTGTGTATGTTGAAATTGTGCCTAAAACTCCACTCAAACCGAAAAAGTTTAAAAATAGAAACTTTAGCACTAAGTGTCTAATCACCCCCCTGTAGACACACCTTCTTCTAGATCCTACAAGTGGTATCAGAGCTTTGGTATCCATTGCCTTGGTTTAATCACCATTGGAGGAAGATGGATGTGTCTACTTTAGGGAGTCTTAGACATAGAGTGCCTATTCTTGATGGAGAGTATTTTCATGAGTGTAAAAATGAGATGCTTGTTAGTTTCAATCAATATCATTTGAACAAGTATATTGCTAGTCCTTGTGCGACTCATGTTGATCCTATGTATCCCACCCTAGATGAAGATATTGACATGATTCGCAATCTTAGAACCATTGAGCTCATCATTAGAGGATTGCCCAAAAACTTGATTGCTAGTTTACCTACTCTAAATTGTGCCTATACTATATGGAAATTTCTTGAAGAATGATTTCCCGATTATTCCTTGAAAAATCTAGATGAAATTCTCCATAAATCTATTGCCTTGAGTAAGATGAACTCTAGTGATCCTAGTTTTGGTGATTGTCTATTTGAGCTTACTAATCTCATGCATGCTAAAGGAAATGCTGGAATCATTAGTGATATTATATCCGAAGCTATAAGAATTCATAAAGGTGACCACTTTGATGATCATTTATCTAATGAATCACTCTCTCTAGGAAATGATGAGTCACAAGATCATGTTGAACATGGATACTATGATGAAGATGATGATAGTGACTTCGATCTTGATGATGCAATGAGACACTTTGGTCTTATGGCTAATCTTCGGGGATATGTGTCAGGAGGAAAGGAATGGGTTCTTGACAGTGGATGTACTGATCATATGACCGCAGATGAAGAGATGTTCCGTGAGCTTGCAGAAAACGACGGCCCTCGAAAATACGTCACTTTTGGTGATAATTCAAAGGGTAAGGTGGTTGGCCTTGGTAAGGTGGCCATCTCACATGATAGCTCCATTCAAAATGTCATGCTCGTTGAATCTCTCGGTTACAACTTACTTTCAGTATCTAGACTTGCTGATTTCGGTTTGAATGTCCTATTTACTGAGGTAGATTGCCAAGTGTTTCATTGAGACAATCATAAGATGGTCTTTACCGGTATACGTAGAGGTGATGTTTACATTGTCGATTTCTCTAAAAAGGCACAACCTAAACTTGCTTTATCGCTAAGTCCTCAAAAGGTTGGTTGTGGCACAGACGACTAGGTCATGTTGGCATGAGAAACCTTGACAAGCTTATTAAAGGAAATCATATCCTTGGAGTTAACGATGTTATATTTGATAAGGATAGACTCTGCAGCGCTTGTCAAGCAGGTAAACAGGTTGGAGGAAGGCATCCCGTGAAGAACATCATGACCACAAGGAGGCCACTCGAGCTACTTCATATGGATCTTTTTGGTCCCAACGCCTACAAGAGTCTCGGTGGAATTTTTTTTGTCTTGTTGTAGTTGATGATTTTTCAAGATTTACGTCGGTGTTCTTTCTTGATGATAAATCACAGGTCCAAAAGATCTTCAAAAACTTCGCTAAGAAGGCCCAAAATCAGTTTGACGTGAAGATCAAGAAGGTTCAGAGTGACAACGGAATGGAGTTCAAGAACGCAAATGTGGACACCTTTCTTGACGAAGAAGGGATTTCACACGAGTTCTCGGCCACGTACACACCTCAACAAAATGGAGTTGTTGAGAGGAAGAACCGGACGCTCATCGAAATGGCGAGAACGATGCTTGATGAGTACAAGACGCCGAATCACTTTTGGGCAGAAGCGGTTGAGACAGCTTGTCATGCAACAAATCGCTTGTATCTTCACACGCTACTCCGCAAGACGACATACGAGCTCCTCACCGGTAACAAACCACATGTTGGATACTTTCGAGTATTCTGCTCAAAATGCTACATTCTTGATAAGCACCGTCGTTCAAAGTTTGCTCCTAAATCTAATGAAGGTTTCCTACTTGGTTATGGCTCGAACTCTCACACTTACCGTGTCTACAACAATTTCACCCGAAAGGTTGAAGAGACGGTAGATGTGAAGTTTGATGAATCTAACGGCTCGCAAGTAGAGCAATTGCCGATTGATGTAGGAGACAAAGACCCTTCAGAAGCAATCCAAGACTTGTCCATTGGCAAAGTTCGTCCAACGGAGGTGAAGTAGAGTACTTCATCGGTCCAAGTGGAAGCTTCTACTTCACGACAAGGTGAACCAAGATTCGACACGGAAGCATCCACAAGTGGGACACACCAAGATGAAGAAGACGAGGAAATGCATCAATACGGACCTCAACAACCTCCTTCTCCACCACGACAAGAGAATGACAACGTCAACAATGAAGAAGTCCAAGAAGAAGAACAAGATGAAGAAGATGTTCAAAGAAGACCCAAGAAAAAGCTTTCACGAGTTCGAGCAAGAATCGCCAAAGATCATCTCGTCGAGAAAATCTACAATGATATTCAAACCGGGAGAATTACTCGCTCAAAAACTCGTTTAGCTAACTTTTGTGAAAACTATTCATTCATCTCTAGCATTGAACCTATGAAGGTTGAAGAAGCATTGGAAGACCCTGACTGGATAAACGCTATGCATGAAGAGCTACACAACTTTGAGAGAAACCAAGTTTGTACATTGGTTGAGAAGCCCGACAACAACCACAACATCATTGGTACCAAATGGGTGTTTCGCAACAAGCAAGATGAAGATGGACAAGTGGTTCGCAACAAAGCACGTCTCGTCGCCCAAGGGTACACACAAGTCGAAGGTATGGACTATGGTGAGACATATGCTCCCGTGGCTAGACTTGAGTCCATTCGATCTTACTTGCCTATGCTAATCACCATAATATCACCTTGTACCAAATGGACATTAAAAGTGCTTTTCTAAATGGTGAAATAGAGGAGGAAGTTTATGTCAAACAACCTCCCAGCTTTGTCAATCCTAAGAAACCAAATCATGTTTACAAACTTCACAAAGCCCTTTATGGTCTTAAACAAGCTCCTAGAGCATGGTATAAATGCTTGACCAAGTTTCTTATTGCAAGTGGTTTTGAAATTGGAAAAATTGATTCCACACTTTTTACTAAAAGAGTTAATGGAGAACTATTTGTATGCCAAATTTATGTCGATGATATCATATTTGGTTCAACTAACCCTCTTTTTAGTGAAAAGTTTGGAAAGCTAATGTCGAAGAAGTTTGAGATGTCTATGATGAGTGAACTCAAATTCTTTCTCGGCTTGCAAATCAAGCAAACTAAGGAAGGTACATTTGTCTCTCAAACGAAGTACACCAAAGACTTATTCAAGAAGTTCAATATGCAAGAATGCAAAGGTATGCCTACACCCATGCCTACTAGTGGACATAATGATTTGACCAAAGATGGTTAACCGGTTGATCAAAAGGTTTATCTCTCTATGATTGGTTCATTGCTATACCTATGTGCTTCACATCCCGACATTATGCTAAGTGTGTGCATGTGTGCACGATATCAAGCTGCTCCTAAAGAATGTCATCTTAAGGCTGTGAAAAGGATAGTGAGATACTTAATTCATACACCAAATTTTGGCATTTGGTATCCTAAGAGGTCCTCTTTTGATCTTGTTGGCTATTCCAACTCGGATTACGCCGGAGACAAGGTTGATAGAAAGTCCACTTCGGGTACTTGTCAATTTCTTGGTAGATCTCTTGTGTCTTGGTCTTCTAAGAAACAAAACTCGGTATCCTTATCAACCGCCGAAGCGGAATACATTGCCGCTGGTACATGTTGTGCTCAATTACTTTGGATGACCCAAACTATTAAAGATTATGGGATCTATGTGAAACATGTTCCATTGCTTTGTGACAATGAAAGTTCTATCAAAATTGGTCATAATCCTGTACAACATTCTTGAACTAAGCATATTGAAGTTCATCATCATTTCATTCGAGATCATGTTGCTAAGGGTGACATTGATCTTAAACATGTTCGCACTGATAAGCAATTAGCGGATATATTCACTAAACCACTTGATGAGAAAGTGTTTTGCAGGTTGAGAGGAGAATTGAACATCATTGATGCTTCAAACTTGGAGTAGGAATTCCATTTGATACATGCAAGACATGAGCTTATGACTAATCCATGATGTATCTCTTACGATGACTATCTTATGTCTTGGATATATTTGTACCTTGTATGTTATCTAACCAATGTAGGTACTTGGTTGAATCTAATTCTATGAGATTGCAACTCACTCACATCTTGAGCAATCTCTACATCACCGAGTCTCTACACAACGGTGGTTGACGACAAGGCAGCACACAACCATTCAAACATATCCTTTGACAAATTCTATGTTGAGCTTCATGATTGTCATTTTTGGATATACAAGTGCTCTTCCTTGCAAGAACTAACCCATGTAGGTAGATGAACTCAAATTCCAAGTGGTGCTCCCAACTCGTGATGAGCTACATCAACTTTGAGCACCCACACAAGTTCAACTACATGAGCAAGATCCACACCACCACCCAAGGTATGATATTCCATCTTAGAAGAAGCTTTACTCCAAGTCATGAGTCAAAGCAACTCAACAAGATGTGAATACATCAAGATGCTTAAACGAAAAATCGTAACCCCATTTTGAGCTTAAACGATGAGTATGACCTATGATCAAGTGTTCTCACTTGACTCCTAAGTCGATATACTCTAACATAGGTGACTATGTCACCGCCCAATTCTAGATGAAGTTCTCTTGTGTTCTTTTCAGTGTTATTGCATTAATCCCTTGCATATTTGTTTCCCTCTTTTTTTTCAAAAAAAAAACTTCATCTAGAACTTCCATTCTTTCTGTTTTTCTTTGTTCTGCATATTCTGCATCAAATTCCTTGCAAATCCTTCAGTTATTTCATTGCAAATCTTTGTGAAGATCTTATTTGACTAGTGAGTTGAGGTGACAAGTGTTTTTCTCTGTGATGAACTCGGCTTCACCGAGTTGTAGTTTTCGGTCCAACCGAATCCTTTCGGTACCACCGACACATGCCACTCGGTGCCACCGATTTCACAACAGGAAAAACAGTTTGCCACTTGTTCTATATTTCTTCTGATCCAGCTCCACTCAATGAATCTTGTCTTCTACAAGCATCATAGTTTTATCCATTGCTTTGTGCTGAGTCTCAAGGACCAAACCCATTCGACAGATTCCAGAAAGCCCTTCTTGGAAATTGATGTCAAAGGGGGAGAGAGAGATCACATCAAAGCTTATCACCTACAAAGGAGGAAGTATTAAGGGGGAGAAAGAGATCTCCAGGGGGAGAGAATACTCAGGGATCCCAGATGCTTGATGTTCAAGAGGAGAGATGCCACATGTCTTTTTGGGGGAAAGACATGTTCATATGTGCTTATATACATTAAGTTCTATCCACTTATATCTTTCAGCTCTGATTTTCTGTTCCCTATCTTCTCCCAATATCTCATATCACATTCAGGGGGAGCAAGACATTTAAGGGAAATAAATCACTCAAAATTCATTGCACATCTTTATTCTTGGGGACATGTCTAATCCAATGTGGTACCCTGTACTCACTCTCTACATGTCATCCCAGTCTTGGTATTCTTGTGGTTTCTTTTGGTTTGCTCTGGCTAGTGGATGTACCTGTGTTATCTAACCTTGTTTGTGCAGGTTCATTCCATCCTAAGCCAACTCAAAACTACAAGGTAAGTATATGCATCAAAATCATGAGTATGAGAAATTCTTGCTTATGTACATACTGTTTGCAAGAAGGACTCATAAGCATGAAGGTATTTTCTTTAATAATCTTTTGCTCTGATGCATATGGCCAAGATACATGTAACACATTGCCTACTGTGACATGATTATGCTCTCACATGCTTCTATATTTTATATTCACATGATTCCATACATGTAGGGGGAGCCTATGATTGTTACATGTTCTCCCAAAGCTTTACTTGCTATTCTTTGTATCTTTATCTAAAGCTTTGATGTATGTTGCCATCAATTACCAAAAAGGGGGAGATTGAAAGCACAAGTGCTCCCCAGGTGGTTTTGGTAATTAATGTCAACATATATCTTGTTGGACTAACACTTTTATCTAGTATGTTTCAGATAAGTTCAATAATGGAGTGGCATGGACTAAAGGATGTGGGAACTCCTTCAAGATGCTAAGGACAAAGGATTGGCTCAAGCTCAAAAGCTCAAGACTCTTCATTTTACATTTTAGTGATCCAAGATCACATTGAGTCCATAGGAAGAGCCAATACTATCAAGGAGGGATGAGGTGTTGCTTAATGAGCCTTTTGCTTCATGTGCTTAATGATATGCCCCAAAATCCTCAGCTACTTTCCCATATCTACAAATGACCTAAACCCTAAGCCAAACTCAGACCTACCGATTCTTTCTATCCGGCGCCACCGAGTTTCACATGTCATAAGCCACTGCCAAACCCTAGCAAATCGGTTCTACCGATAGGGATCTCGGTCTCACCGAGATGGGATTGTAATCTCTCTGCGTATGTCCATTATCAAAATCAGTCTCACCGAGTTTGAGCAATCGGTACTACCGAGATTACAATGCAAACTCTCTGGTTAACTTATTACCAAAATCGGTCCAACCGAGTTTAGTAATCGGTCCCACCGAGTTTACCTAACCAACTCTCTGGTTAGCTAATTACCAAATCGGTCTCACCGAGTTTGTGTAATTGGTCTCACCGAGATTACGTATGCCCTAACCCTAACCATATCGGTCCTACCAAGTTGCATGTCAGTCCCACCGAAAATCTCTAACGGTCACTAGGTTTACTATTTCGGTCCGACCGAGTTTGTTGATTCGGTCCCACCGAGATTGGTAAATTGTGTGTAACGGTTGGATTTTGTGTGGAGGCTATATATACCCCTCCACCTCCTCTTCACTCGTGGAGAGAGCCATCAGAACACAACTACACTTCCAACTCATATGTTCTGAGAGAGAACCACCTACTCATGTGTTGAGACCAAGATATTCTATTCCTACCATATGAATCTTGATCTCTAGCCTTTCCCAAGTTGCTTTCCACTCAAATCTTATTTCCACCAAATCCAAATCCTGTGAGAGAGAGTTGAGTGTTGGGGAGACTATCATTTGAAGCACAAGAGCAAGGAGGTCATCATCAACACATCATTTGTTACTTCTTGGAGAGTGGTGTCTCCTAGATTTGCAAGGTGTCACTTGGGAGCCTTTGACAAGATTGTGGAGTTGAACCAAGGAGTTTGTAAGGGCAAGGAGATCGCCTACTTCGTGAAGATCTACCGCTAGTGAGGCAAGTCCTTCGTGGGCGATGGCCATGGTGGGATAGACAAGGTTGCTTCTTCGTGGACCCTTCGTGGGTGGAGCCCTCCGTGGACTCGCGCAACCGTTACCCTTCGTGGGTTGAAGTCTCCATCAACGTGGATGTAGGATAGCACCACCTATCCGAACCACGGGAAAAACATCCTTGTCTTCACTTGCGTTTGAATTCTCCAAACCCTTCTCTTTACATTCTTGCAAGTTGCATGCTTTACTTTCCGCTGCTCATATACTCTTTGCATGCTTGCTTGATATGTATTGTGTATGTTGAAATTGTGCCTAAAACTCCACTCAAACCGAAAAAGTTTAAAAATAGAAACTTTAGCACTAAGTGTCTAATCACCCCCCTCTAGACACACCTACTTCTAGATCCTACAGAAACATCGTCCCGTTTGGAATATCCTTGTACAAATAACCAAGCTGAATATGAAGCTTCGTTGTTTGGTTTACAAAATTTAGTAGATATGGGTGTAAAGGTTATAGAGGCTTTTGGAGACTCACTTCTGGTAGTCCGGAAAATTGGTGGTGAATTTCAATGTTTTGATGGATTATTAAACAACTATTTCGACCGATGTTTAGATATAATTAAGTCTCTGAATACTTTCACTATCAGTCATATACCTAGGGAAGAGAATTATAGAGCTAATTGCTTAGAACCGCAAGCATCCGGATACCAAATCAGTAGGGGAAAGTTTTTCGTATTAGAGAAACCGATGCTAGATGCTGTTAATAGTAATGCTGATCTGTTGGCTATTAATTTGCTAAAGGATGCAGCAGGTCCTTGTTTAATCCAGCAGCAAATAGTACATGGCAAATAAGATTCAGTGCAGGAGTCACAAATAACCGAATCAGCAACTAATTTAGAACGAGGTGATTGGAGAACTCCTCTGATTAATCATCTAAAGGATCTGAGCAAACAAGAGATAGAAAAATTAGGTGACAAGCTTTAAAATATACTTTGCTAGATAGTGAGTTGTACCGCCGGACGATAGATGGATTACTTTTAAAGTGCTTATGTCCTGATCAGTCAAGAGTAGCTATGGGTGAAGTACATGAAGGGCTATGCGGAACACATCAGTCGGCTCATAAGATGCAATGGTTATTGAAAAGAGAAGGTTTTTATTGGTCGACGATGTTAGGGGACTGTTTTCGCTATTATAAAGGGTGTGAAGAATGCAAGAAATTTGGAAATGTTCAATTGGCACCTGCAGCTATGATGCATCCCATTATTAAGCCATGGCCGTTTAGAGGATGGGGTTTTGATTTTACTGGTCAAATACACCCTGCTTCAACTAAAGGTCATCGCTTCATCCTAGTAGCTACAGATTATTTTACCAAATGGACTTAAGCGATTCCTTTAAGAAATATGACCCATAAGGAAGTGATTAATTTTGTTTTGGAGAATATTATTAGCAGATTTGGTATTCCTCAAACTTTGACTACAGATCAAGGTTCTTCATTTATGTCTCATCAATTTCATGAGTTTGCCAAATCTTTTAGAATTAAATTGTTAAATTCATCGCCTTATTATGCTCAAGCTAACGGACGGGTCGAATCTAGCAATAAAACTCTAATCAAGCTTATAAAGAAGAAAATTAAGGAGCATCCAAGAAAGTGGCATGAAGTGCTTTCGGAGGCTTTATGGGCTCATCGGATATCTAAGCATGGAGCAACTCAAGTGACACCGTATGAGTTAGTGTATGGACAGGAAGCAGTGTTACCTGTAGAGGTTAATTTGCAAGCTCTTAGAGTAGCCAGACAAAATGATTTGTCGGCTGTAGACTATAATAATTTGATGATGGATAGAATTGATGATGTTCCAGAAGAAAGATTAAGATCCTTACAAGAAATTGAAAAAGAAAAATTAAGAGTAGCTAAAGCTTATAACAAAAGAGTGAGGGAAAAACTGTTCCAAATAGGAGACTTAGTGTGGAAAACGATTTTGCCTATTGGAACTAGAAATAATAAATTTGGCAAGTGGTCGCCGAGTTGGGAAGGTCCGTATAAGGTTGTAGAGATTGTTCCTGGAAATTCATATTTTGTACAATCTTTGCAGTGGGAAAAGTTGCCCAAAGCTTTCAATGGCAAATATTTGAAGAAGTACTATCCTAGCATGTGGCAAGAAGCTTGATGGCACTATATGGCCGATATGATTTCAGATATCGCCCTAAGAGAAATTTGGCTGATGTGTTATTTATACATCGCCCTAAGCAGTTGATATGGCCGGTGAAGCAGTTGACATCGTCCTAAGGCATTGCCATGGTTTTTTTGGTAAATAAAATTACACCAAAAACAAGGGGGCATGTGTTGATAGTCTAATTTGGATCTGGCTTGAGGGGTTGCCCAGATTATTTTGTTTTCATGGTCAAGCTAATGGTTTCAGAATGCACACATGATTGCAAGTACAGAGGCTAGGTGCAGCAGGACGGATGGAACAGAATTGTGTGTTAGAGCTCACGCATGGAGAGAAAGAAGGAAAGAGGCCTGGTTTGGAAAACTAAAGATGGAAAAGATTTTGCATAATCAGCTATTCTGCCAAAGCAGAGCTAATATGGAAATTTTACTAGTATTGGGCCTAGGCTGATGCTTTTACAGAAAGATTAGGAAAATCCTTTTGGCTTATGTGCCAAGGAAACAGCACGTCAGGAGTCCTAGTCCAATTTGCCAAAGATGAGGCATACCCTTATATATGTGGGTATATGGCTGATTGAAAATCCCAATCGATCCTTTCACAACCTTACGTTACTTTTTCTCCTATGCTCTTTTCTTTCCAGCACCTAGCTCATAGCTTCTGCCCAGCCCTAGCAAACCTATGGTTTGGCTCATCTTTGCCGTTTTGCATTGAAAAACGGTCAGTTTACCTCCACGAAAGTGAGGAATCAGTGCTGCTGCGCGGATCAATTTCTCACAGCAACAACCCCGAAGACCATCAGAGATGTGAGGCATCTGCACGGCTATGTTGTCGCCCTAAGTAGGTTCATTTCAAAATCCACTGAGCGTGCCCTGCCATTCTTCAAAATCTTGAAGAAGGTCGGTCCAATGAAATGGACTCTAGAGGCAGAGGCTGCACTACGGGATTTAAAAGCTTACCTTTCCTCTGCTCCAACTTTGGTCGCGCCAAAACCACAAGAGCCGCTGTTGCTGTATCTGGCAGCAACAAACCAAGTGGTTAGTGCTTCCTTGGTGGCACAGAGAGAAGTGGATAGCGAAGAAACTACTACGGCAAAACCACCCTGTGTTGGACCAACTTTATCCCCGGCAGGGCTTGATGGTGACAACGAAGGGAAGCCACAACGCGGTGCTGATAAACAGAAGGTGTTAGGAAGGAAGAATATGGTGCAGCGATAGTTTACTTTATCAACTCGCTCCTATAGGGGGCTAGGTCAAGGTACTCTGGGGTGCAAAACTTGATCTTCAACCTTCTTATGGCCTCGACGAAGCAGCGCCATTACTTCCAAGCTCATGAAATCACAATTGTGACCCGCCTTATGCTACACCATATCTTGAGGAGTAGAATGGGCACTGGAACTATCAATTTTTTCTTTTAAGTTTGAAAGCACGACAACTATCCAAAGTAGAGCACTAGCAGAATTCATAGCAGAATGGACGCCAACACTCGATGACGAGGTTGTGGAAACAATCCTCCCTGGCAAGGAGCCACCAAGTAATGGATCATGTACTTTAACAGTGCTTTCTCACTCCATGGGGCTAGGGCATGAGTGTTACTCGTCGCCCCCACACGAGAACACCTCAAGTACGTTATACAAATGCATTTCCCCAGGGAAGATGCCACCAACAACATAGCAGAGTATGAAAGACTCCTTGTTGGGCTTAGAATTGCAGTGGAGTTGGCGATAAAGAAGTTGATCATACGCGATGTGTAAGTGCATCTAGTGCCCCTTAGTGATTTTGGTGTATTGAAGACTTATAGGTTAAGTATCTAATGCGTTTATGAGTGTACACAGATCTATAAGTATATGAGGAGTTTGATATTTACAGAGAAAGTCAACCCCTAAAAATGAAGTTCTTCGACTAAAGACTTTGATATACTGAAGACTTTCTGAAGACTTTGAAAGTGAAGAAATTGGTGTGACCTTGAAGACTTGGTATTCATTCGAGGAACATGAAGCGTGAAGACTTTTATTTTCGTAGTTTCATTTTCTCTTTCTTGAGTCATAGGAAACACCGTACTGTTAAAGGGGGTCGAGCAAATACTAAGGAGAAAATTTCCATGTGATGCTCAACTCAAATCCTACACCTACCAATCCCTTCGAGTGAAGCCATTGGAAATCTCATACAGTTCAGTCATTTTCTTCAGTGACAGAGACGCAGTTCTTCTGGTCACTGAGGACTTTGCTCTGACTGGGGAGTTAGGAATTCGCCAGTGCGAATTGCCTACACAGTAAGGAACGTGATAGCCCTGAGGAATTTGTACCTCAAATTTCCGACCGTTGCCGTGCTGCGCGCCAGCTGTCCTAAAATATCTTGTCCACCTAACGGTCATATCATTGAAGGGAATTTATGTCTTATCATGTCGGGCTGCTCCCTAGGCTATAAATAGTCGCCCCCGACAACCACTAGCTGGTTGGCTGCTCCGCGAGAACTTGACACTTGTCATTTGAGAGCAACCCATCCTGCGAGGACTTTGAGCGAAAATCATCAAGTGAGGAAAATCCAAACCCAAACCCAAAACACCTACAAACCCAAAGTGATTGAGCATCACTAAAGAGATTGATCCTGCGTGGATCCGACGCTTGTTACCTTTGAAGACTGTGCTTCTTCAAGACGGTTAGGCGTCAAGGTCTAGAGCATCCAAGAGGAATTGTGGATCGCCGAGTGACCAAGTCTGTGAAGGTTTGGAAGTCACCTGAAGACTTACCATGAGTGATTGGGCGAGGACTGTGTGTTCTTAGCTCAAGGAGAATACGGTGAGGACTGTGTGTCCGGGACTGGGTGTCCTCGAGTTTAAATACTCAGCCGCTCCAACCAGATGTACAACTGAGACAGCAGTTGGAACTGGTCTACCAAATCATTGTCTTCACCAAGCTTACTGGTTCTATTTACTCAACTCTTTCATTTCCTCAGTAGTGTGCTGTTTGTTTATCATATCTGTGTTCGAAGACTTTGACTGAAGACTTTCTCAATTTCCTCAGTTCAATTTCTTCAGTCTGTTTGTCTTCAACTTGTGCTATCCTGTGTTTACGCTTTCTGTACTCCGTGTTTGTCTTCATTTCATCATGATGACTATGCTAGGATTCTGTTATGTTTTCATCTGAGTACTTATTCCGCTGCTAGTAGTTCTTCGCTAAGGAATTTCCTCACGAGCAAATTCCTTAGTGAAGAATTTCATAAAAATCGCCTATTCACCCCCCCCCTCTAGTCGATATAACGCACTTTCAATTGGTATCAGAGCAAGGTACTCCCTTGTTCTGTGTGATTTTGGTTTAACCGCCTGGAGTTTTAGTTATGTCGACCGCAGGTATGATCAAGGTCTCTGCTGGGTGTCCTACCTTTGATGGGACGGACTACCCCTACTGGAAGAATAAGATGTGAATGCATCTTGAGGCAATTGATAACGATCTCTGGTACATTGTGGAAAATGGTGTTCCCTCCGTCACCCCCTCACTGAACGCTACCGATGTGAAGAGATTCAAGCAACTCGACTCCCAAGCGAAGAATATCATATGTGGCCATCTGAGTAAGGGTCAGTATGGTAGAGTAAGTGCTTTGGCCATCCAAGGTCAATGAAGGAGTTTCAACTCAGTGTGACTCTCGAGTTGATGTTCTTCGCAATCTCTTCAATCGCTTCAAAAGACTCGACAATGAAAATGTGCAGCAAACCTTCGATCGCCTCACTGACATCTCAAATGAGCTTCAAGCACTTGGTGCCACTGACATCACCGACCATGAGGTGGTGAAGAAATTGCTGAGATTGCTTGATTCCTCATTTGACACTCTGGCACTGATGATACAAGAGCGTGGTGATTACAAGTCACTTGACCCCGCTGATATCCTCGAGAGGCTAAACACTCATGAGTTCCAGCTTGCTGAGAAGAGAGATCTCTACGATACAAGCTATAGCAGATCACGTGCACTGAAGGCCAAGGTAGTATCTGAGTCCAAAGATGAAGACTCTGGTAGCAGCCTTGGTGATCCTGAAAAACTGAGTCGTGATATAGCACTGCTTGTGAAGAAATCCCAGAAGTTCTCAAGACGTGGTCGCTTTGGAAAACCCTTAAGGAGCAATGATTCGTCATCCAGTGACTATAAGAAGAGGCTCTGTCACAAGTGCAAGAAACTAGGACATTACATCCAAGACTATCCTCAGTGGGAAAAGGAATCAAAGAAGAAGAAATACAAGGATTACAGTTCTGATGATGCGAAGAAAAAGAAGAAGTCCTCAAAATCTTCATCATCAAAATCCTCAAAGTCTTCGTCTCACAAGAAGAGCAGCTCCAAGAAGGCTCGGGCATTCATTGGCAAGGAAATGGACTCTGAGGCTGAATCTGAAGAAAATGAGGAAGAGGAACAATCTGAAGATTCTGAGTCTGGTGTGGCAAGCCTAGCCCTCACTACTTCATTCGTCAGCAAATCCATCTTCAACACTGAAGAAAGTGAACTCACCAACAAGGCTGATGAAAGCAGTGATGACTACGCTCCCACCTATTGCTTCATGGCAAAGGGTGCCAAGGTACTCAAATACGCCTCCTCTGAATCTAGCGATGATGAATCTGATGAAAATCTTAAGCCTAGCTACTCTAAACTTGCTAAGATTGCTGTGCAACAACAAAAGGCTTTTGAAAAGGTTCAAAACATGCTAGACAAAAGTGATGATATGTTGGGTGAAGAATTGGATCGCACTAAGGCCTTAACTGAAAATCTTCAGAGACTTCAGACCAGGTTTGACAACCTTCAAAATCATCATAACACTCTCTTATCTGATCATGAGAAGCTTTCTTATGAATATCTTCAAAAGAAGCAAGATCTTGAGAAGCTAAGAGAGAGTTATGAAGATCTTCAGAAGGAGCGCGATTCATTACTTGCTCAACAAATCAGCGCTGCTCAGGAAGAATTTATTCCTCCATGTTTAAAATGCATTGAACGAGAATCTGCTAATGCCTCACCTAAATGTTCAAATGCTTCAAATGTTACAAATTCTTCACCTGCCTCTGCTATCACTAATTCCTCATCTGAGGACATTGCTAGTATTACTGACGATGCAGGACTGAAGGAATTGTACATAACAGGCATGTACAAAAGCCTCAAAGGGCATCAGACTCTTTGTGATGTGCTTAAAAAGCAGATCCTCAACAGGAACCCTAGGAAAGAGGGTATTGCCTTTGAGAGGAAACTCAATGCTGATGGTACATATTGGAAGCTTGAGCAGTACCCCAAAACCTCATGGGTTGCTGCAAAGGGACCTCCAGTTGATCCATCTAATTTATCTGGCTATACATGTGAATCTTCTCATTCTTCTGATGAGTCTTTTGACTCCAACTATAAACTGTTCAAAAATTAGAATGGTGAAGTATTTGCTAGATATGTTGGCACTAACTGCAGGAACGGTTCCCCAGTGAAGAAAATCTGGGTTCCCAAAAGGCACCTTGAAAGTGTTCCGGTGAATGTCTTCATGACACCACCTGTGAAGAAAAGGAACCTTAGATCAAATTCTTCATATGGATCCAAGTCCTCATACGGACCAAATTCCTCAAGGGGATCAAATTCCTCACATGGATCAAAGTCCTCATATGAACATCATCGTGCTAACAACTCTGTTTCGCAGGAAAGAGCCAAGGACTATGAATATGAGCATTATTCTTCAAATTATTATGTTCATAGGTCCTCGAAGAATTTCTCTGCTTATGCATATGCTTAGCCTAACACCTCTTATGTGAAACGAAATGGTTTGGCTGCTTTGCCACCATTCTCATATGGAGCTCGCAGAGTGATGAACTCTTTGCCACCCCTTCAGATGTGGGTGGTGAAGAAAAGAACTAATCCCTTCGGCAGGGTCAGGTCTCCAGACGCACAATAACGTCTGAAGAATTTGCCGGGGACCTGACAAAAGTGCCTGAAAGGACGCAGGCTAACCATGATGAAATGAACTTTCATTTCACAAGTCCTCCCTCTGTTTTATCTGTCTACTACTTGATGAAATTGATCTGATGAATTGTGATATCATATTCTTCACTGCTGAAGTATATGAGGTCGTAAGTTGCACTAATTCATCTGCAGGATGATCAACCCAAAGCCACTGAATGGGTACTTGATAGTGGATGTACAAATCACATGACTGGTGACAAGAATCTGTTGATGGATGCTCCCTTATCAGCGTCACACATGAAGCATATCATCTTCGCTGATAAAAGCAAAAGTCAGGTATTGGGTCTTGGTAAGGTTGCTATCACAAAGGATCGACACATGGACAAAGTCATGCTTGTTTAGTCCTTAGGATATAATCTTATGTCTGTCTCAATGCTTTGTGATCTTGATATGGTTGTTGTCTTTGGCAAGTATCGTTGTGTTGTGATTATGGAAGCTGACAATTCCAAAGTCTTCGAAGGCTTTAGGAGAGGAGACTTGTATATTGTTGATTTCTCTGCAGATTCACAACCAGCCGTGTGCCTACTTGCAAAAGCTTCAGAAGGATGGCTATGGCATCGACGACTTGGTCATGCAGGCATGAGAAATTTGAACACGCTTTCAAAGAAGAAGCACGTCATTGGCATTGAGAATGTCAAATTCCTCAAGGATCACTTGTGCGGTGCCTGTGAAGCTGGAAAGATGACAAAGGCCAAGCATCCAGCGAAGACTATCATGACTACTACTCGTCCATTTGAATTGCTTCACATGGATCTCTTCGGTCCTAACCATTATTCCTCTGTTTCGAATGAAGCATCTCAATATGGCTTTGTTATTGTTGATGATTACTCTCGTTACACATGGGTACACCTTGTCTCTTACAAAACTGAAGTGCAGGAAGTCTTCAAACGATTTGCCTCGAGGGCTTCAACCAACTTTGGTGTGAAGATTAAGCACATCAGAAGTGACAACGGCACTGAGTTCAAGAATTCGGGTCTCGATGACTACCTTGATGAACTTGGTATTACTCATGAGTTATCTGCTCCTTATACTCCTCAACAGAATGGCGTCGTGGAGCGCAAGAACAGGACTCTTGCTGAGATGGCTCGCACTATGCTCGATGAGTACAAAACCCCTCGTCGTTTCTGGGTTGATGCAATTGATACTGCGTGCCATATCATCAACAGAGTATATCTTCACAAATTCTTCAAGAAGACTGCATATGAACTCCTCACTGACAAGAAACCCAATGTGAGTTATTTCAAAGTCTTCGGTGCTAAATGCTGGATTAGAGATCCTCATCACAACTCTAAATTTGCACCGAAAGCACATGAAGGTTTTATGCTTGGTTACGGAAAGGACTCGCACACCTACAGAGTCTTCAACAATGTTCTTTACAAGATTGTTGAAACTGTAGATGTGCGGTTCGATGAAACTAATGGCTCGCAAAGAGAGCACCTACCTTCTGTGTTAGATGAACCTGCACCTGAGGATTCAATCAAGCACAAGGCTATTGAAGATGTCATTCCTACTGAAGAATCTGCTGAAGAATTCATTCCAGAACGTGAAGAACGTCGAGCTGATGCACCTGAAGAAAATGCTGAGGAAATTGATGGTGAAGAAAATGATGATCAAATTCCTCAACGACAACCAGCTCACCCTCGCGTTGCAAAAGAAGTGCAAGTGGAGAAGATCATCGATGACATTAGAGCACCAGGTCCTCTCACACGCTCAAAAGCTTCACATCTATCTAACTTTTGTGGGCACTTTGCTTTTGTCTCTATCACGGAGCCCACTAAGGTAGATGAAGCATTTCTGGAGCCTGAGTGGATTCAAGCCATGCAAGAAGAATTACATCAGTTCAAGCTCAACAACGTATGGGAATTAGTCGATCGTCCCGATCCTCGCAAGCATAACATCATTGGCACAAAGTGGATCTACCGCAACAGGCAAGATGAAAATGGTGTTGTGGTGAGGAATAAGGCACGACTAGTAGCTCAAGGCTACACACAGGTTGAAGGAATTGATTTCGATGAAACTTTTGCACCTGTTGCTAGACTTGAGGCTATTCGCATATTGCTTGCTTATGCTAACCATCATGATATCATCTTACACCAAATGGATGTGAAAAGTGCATTCCTTAATGGTAAGCTTGAGGAAGAAGTATATGTTTCTCAACCACCAGGTTTTGAAGATCCAAAGCATCCTGACAAAGTCTTCAGACTTAACAAGGCCCTCTATGGCCTCAAGCAGGCCCCACGGGCGTGGTATGATACTTTGAAGAAATTCTTCATGAAGAAAGGCTTCACACCCGGTTCACTCGATCCCACTCTCTTTACTAAATCATATGATGGTGAACTGTTTGTGTGCCAAATATATGTTGATGATATTATCTTTGGATGTACTGACCAACGTTATAGTGATGAATTTGCCTATATGATGAGAGAAGAATATCAAATGTCTATGATGGGAGAGTTGAAATTCTTCTTAGGTCTTCAAATTCGCCAACAGCACAATGGCATATTCATATCTCAGGAGTAATACCTCAAGGATGTCCTGAAGAAATTCGGCATGCAAGATTGCAAAGGCATCAAAATTCCTATGCCCACAAATGGTCAACTATGCACTGATGAAAATGGTACTGACTTCGATCATAAGGTATACCGCTCCATGATTGGTTCTTTATTGTACTTATGTGCATCTAGGCCAGATATAATGCTTAGTGTTTGCATGTGTGCACGATTTCAAGCTGCACCGAAGGAATCACACCATAAGGCTGTGAAGCATATTCTTCGATATCTAGCTCACACACCAACACTAGGATTATGGTATCCTAAGGGCTCGGATTTTGATCTCATTGGATATTCAGACTCTGACTATGCTGGTGACCATGTGGATCGCAAGTCAACATCTGGTACTTGTCATTTCCTCGGACGATCCTTGGTCTGCTGGTCCTCGAAGAAACAGAACTGCGTATCACTGTCTACTGCTGAAGCTGAGTACATTGCTGCTGGTTCTTGCTGTGCTCAATTGCTATGGATGAAGCAAACGCTCAAGGACTATGGCATCAACGTGAAGAATGTGCCTCTCCTCTGTGACAATGAGAGTGCCATCAAGATTGCTCACAACCCAGTTCAGCACTCGAAGACAAAGCACATTCAGATTCATCATCATTTTCTTCGTGATCATGTGTTGAAGGGCAACATTTCTATTGAGCATGTGAAGACTGAAGAACAGCTAGCCGATATCTTCACTAAGCCCTTGGATGAGAAGATATTTTGCAAGTTGCGGTGTGAGCTAAATATCTTAGAATCTTCGAATGTACTTTGAAAAGGCACTCATCCTAACACTTATGCAAAATTGATGACTTAGATGTGCAACACATGAAGAAACGTTTTTCTTCAATCAATGAAGAATAACACTCTAAGTGTGAAGAAATTAATGAAGAATTTGATTCTCAGAACCCTACGACAATTGTACGCGGTGTCTGAAATCATCATCCTTACACGGTGGGTCACGCCACCACAAAAGTTGAAAATCTTCAATTTGAGTTTTTCCTCAACTTTTGAAATTCTTCAGTTTTTCAAATTCTTCAAACTTTACAAAGTCTTGACTTGTGCCATCGTTTTTCTTCATTGGCTATATATATATATATATATATATATATATATATATATATATATATATATATATATATATATATATATATATATATATATATATATATATATGAGTTTATGTCCTCTACAACATTCACTTATAGCTATTTCTTCAAGTTGGAACTTTTCTGCTAAGTGAATGTGATCGGACCCTTCCCCTCTATGCTATACTCAATCCAATCTATTCACAAATTCTTCATGTGCGTTCTACTTGAAACTCGTTCAAATTCTTCACTGTGTCCTTGTCAGCTGAAGAAATTGTGAACGGAAAGTTAAAACTAATCTTATCCAAACTTTCGGTTTTGCCGCTCAAACCGTTCCGCATCCCACGATGGATTATTTTATCCACCCACGATCTTACACGATCTCCACCACACAGTACGTGGGTGACACATGTCGCAAGAAGGAGAACGGCCAGGGGCACGTTCGTCCCAAATCTTCGGACAAACAGTTTTTCACCGCGGCTATAAATACCCCCTTCGCCATCCTCACTTCTTTTACCCCGCTCGATCTCACTCCCTCGCTCGAGCTCTCCAAACCCTAGCGCCGTCGCTACTCCATCGTCGCCGGTGAGGAAGAGCTTCACTGCCTCGACCTCTTCGCCGTCGTACTCGCGCCGACCACGGAAATCTTCACCTCCGCCGCCGCCGTAGACGTCTTCCTCCGCCAAGTTAGGGCGTGGAAGATCTGCATCGACGAACTTCACTGTTCCAACTCCCAGTTTGTCGTGTTCTTCGATCAGGATAATTAAAAGCTAATTTTACTGCCCTCGCTGATTCGAAATTTTTCTACAAAATCTTCAAAGGTGTTTTATTCTTCAAATCCTCACATACAAAACACCTCACATGTTATCTGTTCTTGATTCATTTTCCTAAGCCTCAATTTCTTCAAAGATTCCTCAATTGTGTGGATCTTCGATCTATACAACTCTGGAACCTAAGATATAAAGCGCTTAGTGAAATTCCTCAAGACGAATCTGGTCAAATTCCTCAAACTTGTTCTTTATGAAAACCCTCTAAGAACGCATATGACCTCTTCAAATTCCTCGAAACTATACTCTGTTCACAGGTACACATGTCCGCTGCTGAATCTTTAGGTTCTCATCAACTTAACTCGTTTGCAGCGTTCCTCGAAGAAAAGTTGCATACTTCTTCAGAGAATTCAATTGTTCAAATTCCTCATCTGAAGAAAATGGCTGAAGGTCAAAGGCCACAAAAAGGAGGAAAGAAGCCTGAGGTTATGACAACTTTTGAAATACCTAAGGACATCTATGATGAGTACTGCACGCCTGATGAAGCCAAGTTTGGCAAAGAAGATAAAAATCAGTGCAGGGTGCGAATCCAGAGGATTGAAAGGAGATGGGCACGTGAATAGAGGGAATACAGATATGTTACTCCAAAGTATATGAAGAAATTCGCTGTAAACCCTCCATGCCAAAGACCTCCATTGGCACCTGGCCAAGTGGCTGATCCCACCAGCGTCAAGCGTGGTGAGGAATTTCCTAAAGAATGGGCCAAGCGCCAAGCTAAACTGGCAAGGCAAGCCAGAGAAGCAGTGAGGAAATTCAATGAAGACACTGCTGCTGCTACTGCCACTGAGGCCTCGGTTAAGCCGAAGAAAGCGATGCTAAAGAAGCCCGCTCGCAAGCCAAGTGCTTCATCTTCAATGCCCTCACGGCCAAGTTCCTCAGCTGCGCCATCACGGCCAGAATCTTCAAAATCTTCAAAGCAAATTCCTCATGTTGCTCCTGCTCCACCAAAGTCCTCAGCTATCCCGACAAAGTCCTCAGCACCTGTGCATCTGGCCTCATGCCAAAGGACGACTGGCATCTCTATTACCTCTGGTGTCTCACCTAGTTCTTAAGCTGCACCAAATTCCTCAGCAAGACCCTCACTGCTGAAGAAAAAGGCTACTGCTGGACGCGTCACTCGCACAAGTCCTCAGAAGAAGCAGGTAGTCTTCACTGTGCCATCTGATGATGATGAAGCTGATGAGGAAGAACTTACTGAAATCATCAGGGACCGACAAGAACGGGCTGCTAAAGCCAAAGGCACACCTGTGCCCCTGCTATTGGATCCAAAGGTGATCCTAGATTATATTGATCTCTGGCATAAGGATCCTCACACACCTATGCCTGATTTTAAGCTGACACCTGGTCAAAGTCACATGTTGACTCACTTCGTCCAAGAGGAGAAGTGGAAATATGATAAGGCCAGAGAGATCAAGAAATCGCAGTACCGCAAAGAGAAGCTACTGAAGAAAAATGTTCTCACAATGAAGCCTGAAGAACTCATCAAGATGCAGGCTGACATCAAAGCCCTCAGCGACAAATTTGACTCCTATTATGCTGATTGGCAAGGAGCCAAGGTCAGATTTGTAAGGCTGACTGATACCTTCACCAAGGGTGCAGCCTCAACGCCACAAATTCCTCAAGCTGAAGCATCTGTTCAGCAAACTGAAGAACATGCCATCACCGCTGATGAAGTTCAGGCTGCTGAAGAAAATGCTAGTTCCAAGGCTGATGACTCTGCTCCAGCGGTTGATGAAATTGCCAGGGCATCCACTAGTGGTGCGCCTGAAGAAATTGAAGAAACCAGGGCAACTGCATCAGTTGTGCCTGAGGAAAATCAACCTGATTCCTCAGCTCCACCTGCGCCTACGCCAACTCCAATTCTTCCATCTGCATTGGATGTGAGGAAAACAAAGGCTGCAGAAGGAGCTGCTGTGAAGAAAAGGAAGGCATCCAATGCTTCAGAATCTTCAGCTCCCAAGAAGATGAAGCCGATGACAAGCTCTTTTGCAAATCCCATTGATGCAGTTCCTATCTCCTCCGTGCCATCAAAGGACCTTGTTCCTTTTGGTGAAGATTATGAGATCCCTAGTGGATCAGATGAAGAAAGTCAATCTGCTGCTTCGTTAGAGCAGATTGATGAAGAAATTGAAGCAGATGCAATCCCTTCAACCCCAATGGTCTCATCACCAATGCCTCAGTTTGATGCTGAAGAGGCTGGTGTTGAAGAAATTGGTGAAGATGTGGATATTGGAAGCACCACTCTAGTGATGAATGACGACTTTTGGGAAAGTCAGCATCCCAATTCCCCACTCTTCACTCCCCTGCAGCAAATTCCTCACTCTCCTTCACCAACAGTACAATTGGGCTCTAAAGAAACTCATCCCACTGCATCTGTGCATGAAGAAATTCCAGCCACTAGTGTTGAAGAAACTGCTGCTGAAATAGCCAAGGTGACTGCACCTGAGGAAAATCCTGAAATTCCTCAGCCTGAAGAACCTGAGATCGTGATTCCTGAGGTCGTGATGCAACTCACTGACACTCCTCTGCCAAGGCCAAATGATCCGTTCTCACGAAAAAAAATCAAGGCTGAAGACTTCTATGGCGAGCACGTGTTCTTCACTAAATACAACCCATATGACTCTGCTCGCATAAGGAAGAGGCGTTTCTAGACTGCCAGCCAAGCAAATTTCTATTCCTCAGTGCTTTACAACAAAGACAAAGTCTTCAACCATGCTCATATTCCTCACGTGGATATGGAGTCTTTGCCGTGCTTCACGCCTGTGCTCAGTGTTCTTCACGACGCTGGGCTGCTCAATTTCTGCACAAATATATGCGATTGGAATGAAGAGCTTATTCTTCAATTCTATGCAACGTTGCACATCACCGGCAACTCTGAAGATATCAATTCATGGGTTTTGGACTGGATGACTGACAACACCCACCATAAGGCCCCTGCATCTAAATTGCTTCGGGTCCTTCCTCGGAGTCCACCCACTGAAGATGCTCGCTGTGTGTACAACGAACCTGAGCTTTCAAATCATTATATGCAAGTGCTGATGAAGCCTTTGAAGCCAGGGCAAGCTCCTAGAACCAATTTCCTCGTCAAGGAATTGTTGTATGTGCCAATGACTGTCTATCGCATTCTGACGAAGACAATGAGTCCCATCAAAGGCCACGACTCGTCTGATGAAGAAGTCGTTGGCATCATGAAGAATCTGCTTTTCAACATCATCCATGGCGTTCCCGTCAACTTCCATGATTTCTTCATGAGGACTCTGGCCAACATTGCTATGTCACCATTTGAGCTGAAGCCTTATGCACCTTGGATAATGAAATTCATCAGGATAAGGTCTTCACTCAACTACAAAGCTGAAACACTCAACCACTGCAGCTACTTGCCTCCCATTGAAGTCCTCAAAAGGACATTTTCCACAGCTGAAGAAAAAGGCAAGGCCACTGCTGTGATAGATGAAGGCATTCGTCCATTGGATGGCCAATTTCGCAAAGCTGCATCTTACTCCACCAATGATGACTCTGCCACACATGACTCTGCTGCTAACACTGCCAAGCCAAATCCTCAAGCCACAACACCCAGGGTGATGACTGACCATGAGTTACTCCTTAGTCTTCATCAAAAGGTTGATCGCAATCACAAATGGGTCAAGCGTCAGTTTGGTTCAATTCTTCACAACATGACTTCCACACACAATGCAGTGAAGAAAAACCACTACTACCTTCATGAAACCCTCAACCGCACCTGGGCTGTTCTATATCAAGTGTACAGTGCTGAAGACTTGGAGAAAATGGGTCTCAAAGAAGACTTTGACTGGTTTGCACCTCCTCCGAAGAAATACAAGAAGGTCAAGGTTCCTTCTTTGGTGGCCAGTTCATATTCTTCATCGCGTGCGACTGATGAAAATGAATACTTGAACGACACTGCAGCAGGCCCTACTTCAACGACCGACCCCAACAACGCTGGCGCTCCTTCATCAACTTGAAAATCTTCAGGGGCGTTAGTCCTCAGATTTTCGATCCTTTTGGTCATTTGATGACAAAGGGGGAGAAATCTGAGTTAGTCTTCAAGCGGGTCTATAATAAGGGCTTATTCGTTCTTTTTAAGTTACAACTCTCGTTCTTCCGCAACTTTTATTGGATCGAGTTGTAATCTTAAGTCCAATGGTGCGCTGATACTTTTGTTGCACTATGTTTTGATACTTTGATGCGCTATTCTGCATGCTTATTCCTCACTAATATTATTGCACGCATGCTGAATTACATCAGGTACCATATTTCATCATGCATTTCAAATTCTTCATATTATATATCAAATGCGTTTAAGAATTACAAGATATAGGGGGAGATCTCCATGATTCAACTCTTCAAGTGTGCATTGCTTCAATAGCAAATTCCTCACTATGCACATCTTCAGGGGGAGTTCTTCTATATCTTGCAATCAAATTCCTCAATATTAGTATTTACACTTCATATATTTATCCCCGTTGAAAACTTAACCTATGTTGTCATCAGTCACCAAAAAGGGGGAGATTGTAAGTGCTTCTAGTGCCCCTTAGTGATTTTGGTGTATTGAAGACTTATAGGTTAAGTATCTAATGCGTTTATGAGTGTACACAGATCTATAAGTCTATGAGGAGTTTGATATTTACAGAGAAAGTCGACCCCTAAAAATGAAGTTCTTTGACTGAAGACTTTGATATACTGAAGACTTTGAAAGTGAAGAAATTGGTGTGACCTTGAAGACTTGGTATTCATTCGAGAAACATGAAGCGTGAAGACTTTTGTTTTCGTAGTTTCATTTTCTCTTTCTTGAGTCATAGGAAACACCGTACTGTTAAAGGGGGTCGAGGAAATACTAAGGAGAAAATTTCCATGTGATGCTCAACTCAAATCCTACACCTACCAATCCCTTTGAGTGAAGCCATTGGAAATCTCATACAGTTCAGTCAATTTCTTCAGTGACAGAGACGCAGTTCTTCTGGTCACTGAGGACTTTGCTCTGACTGAGGAGTTAGGAATTCGCCAGTGCGAATTGCCTACACAGTGAGGAACATGATAGCCCTGACGAATTTGTACCTCAAATTTCCGACCGTTGCTGCGCTGCGCGCCAGCTGTCCTAAAATATCTTGTCCACCTAACGGTCATATCATTGAAGGGCATTTATGTCTTATCATGTCGGGCTGCTCCCTAGGCTATAAATAGCCGTCCCCTACAACCACTAGCTGGTTGGCTGCTCCGCGAGAACTTGACACTTGTCATTTGAGAGCAACCCATCCTCCGAGGACTTTGAGCGAAAATCATCAAGTGAGGAAAATCCAAACCCAAACCCAAAACACCTACAAACCCAAAGTGATTGAGCATCACTGAAGAGATTGATCCTGTGTGGATCCGACGCTTGTTACCTTTGAAGATTGTGCTTCTTCCAGACGGTTAGGCGTCAAGGTCTAGAGCATCCAAGAGGAATTGTGGATCGCTAAGTGACCTAGTCTGTGAAGGTTTGGAAGTCACCTGAAGATTTACCACGAGTGATTGGGCGAGTACTGTGTGTTCTTAGCTCAAGGAGAATACGGTGAGGACTGTGTGTCCGGGACTGGGTGTCCTCGAGTTTAAATACTCAGCCGCTCCAACCAGATGTACAACTGAGACAACAGTTGGAACTGGTAGACCAAATCATTGTCTTCACCAAGCTTACTGGCTCTATTTCCTCAACTCTTTCATTTCCTCAGTAGTGTGCTGTTTGTTTATCATATTTATGTTCGAAGACTTTGACTGAAGACTTTCTCAATTTCCTCAGTTCAATTTCTTCAGTCTGTTTGTCTTCAACTTGTGCTATCCTGTGTTTACGCTTTCTGTACTCAGTGTTTGTCTTCATTTCATCATGATGACTATGCTAGGATTCTGTTAAGTTTTCATCTGAGTACTTATTCCGCTGCTAGTAGTTCTTCGCTAAGGAATTTCCTCACGAGCAAATTCCTCAGTGAAGAATTTCATAAAAATCGCCTATTCACCCCCCCTCTAGTCGATATAACGCACTTTCACGATGACTCTCAGCTTGTTGTAAAGCAAGTGAATAAGGATTAACAAAGCCCACTGATGGAGGCGTACGTGGAAGAGGTGAGGAAGCTAGAGGAACACTTCGACGGGCTGCAAACAGAACACGTACCCCATGCAGAAAATAACATTGCTGACCACCTATCGAAGTACTCTGCGCAGAAGCTTCCTGTGGAACCAGGAAATTTTGTACTCCACCTAACCCAACCATCAGCTTCTCTGTCAGCATTGGTCGGGAATAGAAGAAAACTCAACATCGGCAAACATTTCCTGGTAGAGCTCCCTGAAGCCGTCGGTTTGAAGGTTGTCGGGGGGAACCATATGCTAGTTGGTGAGCCGCGCTCTCCGGCAGAACCTCGAGTTCCTGCTGTCAAGGCAAGCGCTCCAACGACAGAGGAGATGCTTTTTGAAAGTGCTTTATATCGACTAGAGGGGGTGAATAGGCGTTTTTTATGAATTCTTCGCTGAGAAATTTGCGGGTGAGGAAATTCCTTAGCGAAGAACTACTTGCAGCGGAAAAAGTACTCAAAAGTAAACATAACAGAACACAAGCATGGTCATCAAGATGAAATGAAGACAAGCACAGAGTACGGAAAGCGTAAACACAGGATAACACAGGATGAAGACAAACAAACTGAAGAAATTGAACTGAGGAAATTTAAAAAGTCTTCAGTCAAAGTCTTCAAACACAGATATGAACAAGTGCACAACACAATAATGAGGAAATGAAAGAGTTGAGGAAATAGAACCAGTTAGCTTGGTGAAGACAATGATTTGGTAGACCAGTTCCAACTGCTGTCTCAGTTCTACATCTGGTTGGAGAGGCTAGGTATTAAAACCTGAGGACGCACAGTCCCGGACACACAGTACTCACCGTATTATCCTTGAGCTAAGGTCACATAGACCTCGCCCAATCACTCATGGTAAGTCTTCAAGTGACTTCCAAACCTTCACAAACTTGGTCACTCGGCGATCCACAATTCCTCTTGGATGCTCTAGACCATGACGCCTAACCATCTTGAAGAAGCACAGTCTTCAAAAGTAACAAGCGTCGGATCCACACAGGATCAATCTCTTCAGTGATGCTCAATCACTTTGGGTTTGTAGGTGTTTGGGTTTGGGTTTTCCTCATTCGATGATTTTCGCTCAAAGTCCTCGGAGGATGGGATGCTCTCAAATGACAAGTGTCAGTTTCTCTCGGAGCAGCCAACCAACTAGTGGATGTAGGGGGCGGCTATTTATAGCCTAGGGAGCAGCCCGACATGATAAGACATAAATGCCCTTCAATGATATGACCGTTCGGTGGTGGGTATATATTTTGGGACACCTGGCACAAGGCACGGCAACAGTTAGAAATTTGAGTATCAAATTCCTCAAAGCTATCAGTGTTGGAAATATGCCCTAGAGGCAATAATAAAAGGATTATTATTATATTTCCTTGTTCATGATAATTGTCTATTGTTCATGCTATAATTGTGTTATCCAGAAATCGTAATACATGTGTGAATACATAGACCACAACATGTCCCTAGTGAGCCTCTAGTTGACTAGCTCATTGATCAACAGATGGTCATGGTTTCCTGACTATGGACATTGGATGTCATTGATAATGGGATCACATCATTAGGAGAATGATGTGATGGACAAGACCCAATCCTAAGCATAGCACAAGATCGTGTAGTTCGTTTGCTAGAGCTTTTCGAATGTTAAGTATCATTTCCTTAGACAATGAGATCGTGTAACTCCCGGATGCCGTAGGAGTGCTTTGGGTGTGCCAAACGTCACAACGTAACTAGGTGACTATAAAGGTATATTACAGGCATCCCCGAAAGCATCTGTTGGGTTGACACGGATCGAGACTGGGATTTGTCACTCCGTATGACGGAGAGGTATCTCTGGGCCCACTCGGTAATGCATCATCATAATGAGCTCAATGTGACCAAATGGTTGGTCACGGGATCATGCATTACAGTACGAGTAAAGTGACTTGCCGGTAACGAGATTGAACGAGGTATTGGGATACCGACGATCGAATCTCGGGCAAGTAACGTACCGATTGACAAAGGGAATTGTATACGGGATTACTTGAATCCTCGACATCGTGGTTCATCTGATGAGATCATCATGGAGCATGTGGGAGCCAACATGGGTATCCAGATACCGTTGTTGGTTAATGACCGAAGAGTCGTCTCGGTCATGTCTACATGTCTCTCGAACCCGTAGGGTCCACACACTTAAGGTCCGGTGACACTAGGGTTGTAGAGATATGAGTATGCAGTAATTCAAAAGTTGTTCGGAGTCCCCGATGAAATCCCAGACGTCACGAGGAGTTCCGGAATGGTTCGGAGTTGAAGAATTATATATAGGAAGTGTAGTTTCGGCCATCGGGAAGGATTCGGGTTCACCGGTATTGTACTGGGACCACCGGATGGGTCCCGGGGGTCCACCGGGCGGGGCCACCCATCCCGGAGGGCCCTATGGGCTGAAGTGGGGAGGGGAACCAGCCCCTGGTGGGCTGGTGCGCCCCCCCCTTGGGCCCCCCTGCGCCTAGGGTTGGAAACCCTAGGGTGGGGGCGCCTCCACTTGCCTTGGGGGGCAAGACTCCCCCTTGGCCGCCGCCCCCTAGGATATCCCATCTCCTAGGGCCGGCGCACCCCCTAGGGGGCCTATATAAAGGGGGGAGGGAGGGCAGCCACACCCCAAGTCTTGGCGCCTCCCTCTCCCCTGCTACACCTCTCCCTCTCGCAGAAGCTCGGCGAAGCCCTGCTGTGATCACTTCTGCATCCACCACCACGCCGTCGTGCTGCTGGATCTTCACCAACCTATCCTTCCCCCTTGCTGGATCAAGAAGGAGGAGATGTCTTCCGCTCCGTACGTGTGTTTAACACGGAGGTGCTGTCCGTTCAGCACTTGGTCATCGGTGATTTGGATCACGGCGAGTACGACTCCATCATCCCCGTTCTCTTGAACGCTTCCGCTTGCGATCTACAAGGGTATGTAGATGCACTCTCCTCTCGTTGCTAGTTGACTCCATAGATTGATCTTGGTGGAACATAGGAAATTTTTTTGTTTTCTGCAACATTCTCCAACAATGGCATCATGAGCTAGGTCTATGCGTAGTTCTCTTTGCACGAGTAGAACACAAATTTGTTGTGGGCGTAGATGTTGCCAACTTTCTTGCCGCTACTAGTCTTATTTTGCTTCAGCGGTATTGTGGGATGAAGCGGCCCGGACGGACCTTACACGTACGCTTACGTGAGACAGGTTCCACCGACTGACATGCACTAGTTGCATAAGGTGGCTAGTGGGTGTCTATCTCTCCCACTTTAGTTGGAGAGGATTCGATGAAAAGGGTCCTTATGAAGGGTAAATAGAAGTTGGCAAATCACGTTGTGGCTTTTACGTAGGTAAGAAAATGTTCTTGCTAGAACCCTATTGCAGCCACGTAAAACATGCAACAACCATTAGAGGACGTCTAACTTGTTTTTGCAGCAAGTGCTTTGTGATGTGATATGGCCAAAAGTTGTGATGAATGATATATGTGATGTATGAGATGATCATGTTATTGTAATAGGAATCATGACTTGCATGTCGATGAGTATGACAACTAGAAGGAGCCATAGGAGTTGTCTTAATTTATTTATGACCTGCGTGTCAACGTGAACGTCATGTAATTACTTTACTTTATTGCTAAAGCGTTAGCCATAGTAATAGAAGTAATAGTTGATGTGACAACTTCATGAAGACACGATGATGGAGATCATGGTGTCATGCCGGTGACGAAGATGATCATGGCGCCCCGAAGATGGAGATCAAAGGAGCAATATGATATTGGCCATATCATGTCACTACTTGATTGCATGTGATGTTTATCATGTTTTGTTTCTTATTTGCTTAGTACGACGGTAGTAAATAAGATGATCCCTCATAATAATTTCAAGAAAGTGTTCCCCCTAATTGTGCACCGTCGCTAAAGTTCGTTGTCTCGAAGCACCACATGATGATCGGGTGTGATAGATTCCAACGTTCACATACAACGGGTGTAAGCCAGATTTACACATGCAAAACACTTAGGTTGACTTGACGAGCCTAGCATGTACAGACATGGCCTCGGAACACAAGAGACCGGAAGGTCGAACATGAGTCATATGGAAGATACGATCAACATGGAGATGTTCACCGATGATGACTAGTCCGTCTCATGTGATGATCGGACACAGTCTAGTCAAGTCGGATCATGTATCACTTAGATGACGAGAGGGATGTCTAATCTGAGTGGGATTTCATTATATAATTTGATTAGATGAACTTAATTATCATGAACTTAGTCTAAATGAACTTTGCAATATGTCTTATAAATCAAATGGCCCATGCTAATGTCAACCTCAACTTCAACGCGTTCCTAGAGAATACGAAGCTGAAAGATGATGGAAGCAACTATACGGACTTGGTTCGGAACCTGAGGATCATCCTCATAGCTGCCAGGAAACAATATGTCCTAGAAGCACCGCTAGGTGAAGCACCCATCCCAGAGAACCAAGACGTTATGAACGCTTGGCAGCAGCGTGCCGATGATTACTCCCTCGTTCAGTGCGGCATGCTTTATAGCTTAGAACCAGGGCTCCAAAAGTGTTTTGAGCAACACGGAGCATATGAGATGTTCGAAGAGCTGAAAATGGTTTTCCAAGATCATGCCCGGGTCGAGAGATATGAAGTCTCTGACAAGTTCTACAGTTGTAAAATGGAGGAAAATAGTTCTGTCAGTGAGCACATACTCAAAATGTCTGGGTTTCACAACCGCTTGTCCCAGCTGGACATTAACCTCCCGGACGAGGCGGTCATTGACAAAATCCTTTAGTCGCTCCCACCTAGCTACAAGAGCTTTGTGATGAACAACAATATGCAGGGGATGGAACAGACCATTCCTGAGGTGTATTCAATGCTGAAATTAGCAGAGGTAGAAATCAAAAAGGAACATCAAGTGTTGATTGTGAATAAAACCACTAAGTTCAAGAAAGGCAAGGGTAAGAAGAACTTCAATAAGGACGGCAAGGAAGTTGCCGCGCCCGGTAAGTCAGTTGCCGGGAAGAAGTCAAAGAATGGACCCAAGTCTGAAACTAAGTGCTTTTATTGCAAGGGAAAGGGACACTGGAAGCCGAACTGCCCCAAATACTTAGCAGACAAGAAAGCCGGCAACACTAAAGGTATATATGATATACATGTAATTGATGTGTACATTACCAGTACTCGTAGTAGCTCCTGGGTATTTGATACCGGTGCGGTTGCTCATATTTGTAACTCAAAACAGGAGCTGCGGAATAAACGGAGACTGGTGAAGGATGAGGTGACGATGCGCGTCGGGAATGGTTCCAAGGTCGATGTGATCGCCGTCGGCACGCTACCTCTACATTTACCTATGGGATTAGTTTTAAACCTCAATAATTGTTATTTAGTGCCAGCTTTGAGCATGAACATTGTATCTGGATCTCGTTTAATGCGAGATGGCTACTCATTTAAATCCGAGAATAATGGTTGTTCTATTTATATGAGAGATATGTTTTATGGTCATGCCCCGCTGGTGAATGGTTTATTCTTAATGAGCCTCGAACGTAATGTTACACATATTCATAGTGTGAATACCAAAAGATGTAAGGTTGATAATGATAGTCCCACATACTTGTGGCACTGCCGCCTTGGTCACATAGGTGTCAAACGCATGAAGAAGCTCCATACAGATGGACTTTTGGAGTCTCTTGATTTCGAATCATTTGACACGTGCGAACCATGCCTCATGGGGAAGATGACCAAGACTCCGTTCTCCGGAACAATGGAGCGAGCAACCAACTTATTGGAAATCATACATACTGATGTGTTGCGGTCCAATGAGTGTTGAGGCTCGCGGTGGCTATCGTTATGTTCTCACTCTCACTGATGACTTGAGTAGATATGGGTATGTCTACTTAATGAAACACAAGTCTGAGACCTTTGAAAAGTTCAAGGAATTTCAGAGTGAGGTTGAGAATCAATGTGACAGAAAAATCAAGTTCTTACAATCAGATCGTGGGGGAGAATATTTAAGTCACGAATTTGGTACGCACTTAAGGAAATGTGGAATTGTTTCACAACTCACGCCGCCTAGAACACCTCAGCGTAACGGTGTGTCCGAACATCGTAATCGCACTCTATTGGATATGGTGAGATCTATGATGTCACTCACTGATTTACCGCTATCATTTTGGGGATACGCTCTAGAGAAAGCTACATTCACTTTAAATAGGGCACCATCTAAATCCGTTGAGACGACACCGTATGAATTATGGTTTGGGAAGAAACATAAGTCGTTGTTTCTAAAAGTTTGGGGATGCGATGCTTATGTCAAGAAACTTCAACCTGAAAAGCTCGAACTCAAGTCGGAAAAATGCGTCTTCATAGGATACCCTAAGGAAACCATTGGGTATACCTTCTACCTAAGATCTGAAGGCAAGATCTTTGTTGCCAAAAATGGATCCTTTCTAGAGAAAGAGTTTCTCTCGAAAGAAGTAAGTGGGAGGAAAGTGGAACTTAATGAAGTATTACCTCTTGAACCGGAGAGTAGCGCAGCTCAAGAAAATGTTTCTGTGGTGCCTCCACCGATTAGAGAGGAGGTTAATGATGATGATCATGAAACTTCAGATCAAGTTTCCACTGAACTTCGTAGGTCCACAAGGACACGTTCCGCACCAGAGTGGTACAGCAACCATGTCTTGGAAATCATGTTGTTAGACAACGGTGAACCTTCGAACTATGAAGAAGCAATGGCGGGCCCAGATTCCAACAAATGGCTTGAAGCCATGCAACTGAGATAGGATCCATGTATGAAGAAGATGGAAGCAGATGGTAATGTAACCATCTATAAGGCTCGACTTGTCGCTAAGGGTTATCGAGAAGTTCAAGGGGTTGACTACAATGAGACCTTCTCACCCGTAGCGAAGCTGAAGTCCATCCGAATCTTGTTAGCAATTGCCGCATACTATGATTATGGGATATGGCAAATGGACATCAAAATGGCATTCCTAAACGGCTTTATTAAGGAAGAATTGTATATGATGCAGCCGGAAGGTTTTGTCGATCCTCAGAATGATAACAAGGTATGCAAGCTCCAGCGCTCCATTTATGGGCTGGTGCAAGCATCTCGGAGTTGGAACATTCGCTTTGATGAAATGATCAAAGCGTTTGGGTTTGTGCAGACTTATGGAGAAGCCTGCGTTTACAAGAAAGTGAGTGGGAGCTCTGTAGCATTTCTCATATTATATGTGGATGACATACTTTTGATGGGAAATGATATAGAACTTTTGGACAGCATTAAGGCCTACTTGAATAAGTGTTTTTCAATGAAGGACCTTGGAGAAGCTGCTTATATATTAGGCATCAAGATCTATAGAGATAGATCAAGACGCCTCATAGGTCTTTTACAAAGCACATACCTTGAAAAGATATTGAAGAAGTTCAATATGGATCAGTCCAAGAAGGGGTTCTTGCCTGTGTTGCAAGGTGTGAAATTGAGCTTAGCTCATTGTCCGACCACGGCAGAAGATAGAGAAAAGATGAGTGTCGTCCCCTATGCCTCAGCCATAGGGTCTATCATGTACGCCATGCTGTGTATCAGACCTGATGTAAACCTTGCCGTAAGTTTGGTAGGAAGATAGCAAAGTAATCCCGGCATGGAACACTGGACATTGGTCAAGAATATCTTGAAGTACCTGAAAAGGACTAAGGACATGTTTCTCGTATATGGAGGTGACGAAGAGCTCGTCATAAAGGGTTACATCGACGCTAGCTTCGACACAGATCTGGATGACTCCAAGTCACAAACCGGATACGTGTTTATTTTGAATGGTGGGGCAGTAAGCTGGTGCAGTTGCAAGCAAAGCGTCGTGGCGGGATCTACATGTGAAGCGGAGTACATGGCAGCCTCGAAGGCAGCGCATGAAGCAATATGGATGAAGGAGTTCATCTCCGACCTAGGAGTCATACCCAATGCGCCGGGGCCAGTCGCTCTCTTCTGTGACAACACTGGAGCTATTGCTCTTGCCAAGGAGCCCAGGTTTCACAAGAAGACCAGGCACATCAAGCGTCGCTTCAACTCCATTCGTGAAAATGTTGAAGATGGAGACATGGATATTTGTAAAGTGCACACAGATCTGAATGTAGCAGATCCTTTGAATAAACCTCTTCCGCGAGCAAAACACGATCAACACCAGAACTCTATGGGTGTTTGATTCATCACAATGTAACTAGATTATTGACTCTAGTGCAAGTGGGAGACTGTTGGAAATATGCCCTAGAGGCAATAATAAAAGGATTATTATTATATTTCCTTGTTCATGATAATTGTCTATTGTTCATGCTATAATTGTGTTATCCGGAAATCGTAATACATGTGTGAATACATAGACCACAACATGTCCCTAGTGAGCCTCTAGTTGACTAGCTCGTTGATCAACAGATAGTCATGGTTTCCTGACTATGGACATTGGATGTCATTGATAACGGGATCACATCATTAGGAGAATGATGTGATGGACAAGACCCAATCATTTCCTTAGACCATGAGATCATTTCCTCATAGCACAAGATCGTGTAGTTCGTTTGCTAGAGCTTTTCCAATGTTAAGTATCATTTCCTTAGACCATGAGATCATGTAACTCCCGGATGCCGTAGGAGTGCTTTGGGTGTGCCAAACGTCACAACGTAACTGGGTGACTACAAAGGTATATTACAGGCATCCCCGAAAGCATCTGTTGGGTTGACACGGATCGAGACTGGGATTTGTCACTCCGTATTACGGAGAGGTATCTCTGGGCCCACTCGGTAATGAATCATCATAATGAGCTCAATGTGACCAAGTGGTTGGTCACGGGATCATGCATTACAGTACGAGTAAAGTGACTTGCCGGTAACAAGATTGAACGAGGTATTGGGATACCGACGATCGAATCTCGGGCAAGTAACGTACCGATTGACAAAGGGAATTGTATACGGGATTACTTGAATCCTCGACATCGTGGTTCATCCGATGAGACCATCGTGGAGCATGTGGGAGCCAACATGGGTATCCAGATCCCGTTGTTGGTTAATGACCGGAGAGTCGTCTCGGTCATGTCTGCATGTCTCTTGAACCCCGTAGGGTCTACACACTTAAGGCTCGGTGACGCCAGGGTTGTAGAGATATGAGTATGCAGTAATCCGAAAGTTGTTTGGAGTCCCAGATGAGATCCCGGACGTCACTAGGAGTTCCGGAATGGTCCGGAGGTGAAGAATTATATATAGGAAGTGCAGTTTCGGCCATCGGGAAGGATTCAGGTTCACCGGTATTGTACTGGGACCACCGGATGGGTCTCGGGGGTCCACCGGGTGGGGCCACCCATCGCGGAGGGCCCTATGGGCTGAAGTGGGGAGGGGAACCAGCCCCTGGTGGGCTGGTGCGCCCCCCTTGGGCCCCCCTGCGCCTAGCGTTGGAAACCCTAGGGTGGGGGCGCCTCCACTTGCCTTGGGGGGCAAGCCTCCCCCTTGGCCGCCGCCCCCCTAGGAGATCCCATTTCCTAGGGATGGCGCACCACCTAGGGGTCTATATAAAGGGGGGAGGGAGGGCAGCCACACCCCAAGTCATGGCGCCTCCCTCTCCCCTGCTACACCTCTCCCTCTCACAGAAGCTCGGCGAAGCCCTGCTGTGATCACTGCTGCATCCACCACCACACCGTCGTGCTGCTGGATCTTCATCAACCTATCCTTCCCCCTTGCTGGATCAAGAAGGAGGAGACGTCTTCCGCTCCGTATTTGTGTTGAATGCGGAGGTGCCGTCCGTTCGACACTTGGTCATCGGTGATTTGGATCACGGCGAGTACGACTCCATCATCCTCGTTCTCTTGAATGCTTCCGCTCGCGATCTACAAGGGTATGTAGATGCACTCTCCTCTCGTCGCTAGTTGACTCCATAGATTGATCTTCGTGGAACGTAGGAAAAGTTTTTGTTTTCTGCAACGTTCTCCAACAATCATGTTCCTCACCGTGTAGGCAATCCGCACTGGCGAATTCCTAACTCCTCAGTCAGAACAAATTACTCAGAGACCAGAAGAACTTCGTCTCTGTCACTGAAGAGTATGACTGAACTGTATGAGATTTCCAATGGCTTCACTCGAAAGGATTGGTAGGTGTAGGATTTGAGTTGAGCATCACATGGAAATTTTTCCTGAGCATTTCCTCGACCCCCTTTAACAGTACGGTATTTCCTATGACTCAAGAAAGAGAAAATGAAACTATGAAAACATAAGTCTTCACGCTTCATCTTCCTCGAATGAATACCAAGTCTTCAAGGTCACACCAATTTCTTCACTTTCAAAGTCTTTAGAAAGTCTTCAGAAATCCAAAGTCTTCAGTTGAAGAACTTCATTTTTAGGGTCGACTTTCTCTATAAATATCAAACTCCTTATAGACTTATAGACATGTGTACACTCATAAACACATTAGTCCCTTAACCTATAAGTCTTCAATACACCAAAATCACCAAGGGGCACTAGATGCACTTACACTTTTAGTCCTTGTTGCCGAACCTCAAGCTCCGGCATGTGCACAACATATAGTCCAATTCTTCCAACCTGGAGAACTTCCTGATGATTCGGAGGAATCTGCAAAAGTGGTGCGACAATCAAGTATGTACTATTTTGTGGACGACATTCTATACAGAAAGAGGTAGAAAGGTATGAAGCTGAAGTGTATCAGTCAATAAGATGTACTAATGCTACTGGGAGAGATACATGGAGGTGTGTGTGGCTCGCATCTGGGATCAAGAGCACTTGTCGGGAAAACATTCCAGCAAGGATTCTAATGGCCCACCACCCTCCGGGATGCAACTGATCTCATCACCAAGTGTGAAGCATGCCAGTTCCACTCTAAGATTATTCATCAGTAAGACCAAGCCCTTCAAACCATCCCTTTATCCTGGACCTTCGCGGTCTGGGGGCTCGACATCTTGGGCCCCTTTCCCCATGCTACCGGTGGCTTTGAATTCTTGTACGTGGCAATCGACAATTTTACGAAGTGGTCCAAAGTAGAGCTGGGGAGAAAGGTGTTAGTGCAATCAGCTATCAAATTCTTCAAGGTATCGGTGTGTTATTTTGGAGTACCCAATAGGGTGATCACCGACAACGACACCCAGTTCAAGAGCCACGCCTTTATGCAGTACATCAAGAGCCTTGGAAGCAAGGTCTCTTTTTCCTCCATTGCACACCCAAGGAGCAACGGACAGGCTGAAAGGATGAACACAAAAGTGCTGCGGGGGTTGAAGACAAGAACCTTTGATAAATTGTGAAGATGCGGCAAGTGCTGGATTGATGAGTTGCCTGTGGTTTTTGGTCAATCAGGACAACACCAAATCGAGCTACTGGCCAGACTCCCTTCTCCCTGGTATATGGTGCAGAAGCGGTGCTCCCCACAGAACTCATATATGGGTCACCTCGGGTACTTGCCTATGATGAAGTAGCGCAAGAGAAACTACGGCATGGCGGTGACACGCTCCTCAAGGAAGATCATCTCTGGGCCGCTGTACGTGTTGCACGATACCAGTAGGCCTTGCACCGCTATCACAGCCACAGGGTCCATGCCTGGAGTCTTGAGGAAGGTGGCCTTGTCCTTAGGCGTGTTCTGTCTGGCAAGGGTGCAAACAAGTTGACACCAAAGTGGGAAGGCCCTTACCGGGTAGTACGTGTCACTAGACCTGGGGTAGTCCGTCTGGAGATTGAATATGGTATTTCAATGCAAAACTCATGGAATATTGAGCATCTTTGTAAGTTCTACCCGTAAGGCGCGGTTGCCGGGCCTTGCCCCGGCAACTTCTTTTGTACAAGCATAGTCCTCAGGAGTTGTAACCCTTTGTACAAAGCCAGGCGCAGACCCTATGCATAGTTAATAAAACAAAGCGCTTTCACAAAAAGTTGCATGCATATTTTCCCGAGTATGACCTTATTGTGATTACAATAGTCCTAAGATAAGATGACTAACCCATTATGAAGGGCCATGTGCTGTTATTTCTCCTCCTTCCTTATTTTTAGTGGTAACAGAAGGGTTATATCACAGACAAGCTCCCCGGGAAGGAGAATGAGTATGAGCCCACGCGTTGGTCCCCGACAACCCCTCCTTATCGGAAACGATAAGGAGAATAGCAAACAAAGATAATTTCATCCCAACACTCCTTGTTCTATTCACCTATGAAAAACTTGTACGTAGGGAAACCTTGTTGCCTCTACCCTTTGTACTCTCGTCCTTGCTTCGAGTCTACTCGACAAGATCTGGCTGTAGCCACGATAGGAGAGGTTAATGAGAGACTAGCCTTCATATATGCTCCTAACCTGCTTTTGAGTACATCAAACGAGGTTTAGTAGTAGTTGTAATGAGGGCGGGCAAGATGTCTTGCCGGAGTACTTTGTTTACTAGGATGAATTGAAGGTTCATCATTCAGTGTGTTTGATGCGTGCACAAGAACCCGGCAAGCGCTTTTTCCATTAATTCTTAGATAAACAAGTACGCATCATGCAAAGCACAAACATGGATGAAGGATTACATAGTTTTAACTAAAACTTGGCAAGTGCCTACATCTTTTGATTTGAAAAATTATAAGTGCCCTTCATTGCCTTTCCTCTCCCTCTCCTCCTAGGAGTTGCATCGAGAAGGAAAGAGGGCAAAAGGAGTGCCTGGCAGAAGCCCAGCCTGACCCCGTCAGGACCAGCAGGACGCAGCCTGACAAGATCGGGAGGACGCCTCCCCGGCAAGGAAGAAGACCCCGGGATAGGGAGAGCGGCTAGGTGATGCCCTGGTCACCCTCGCTAGGTTCAGAGGGACGCGGCTCAATAGGCACACCGGCAGGGAAGATGAAGCCGGAGTCCACGAGGAAGCCTACCGGGGTCCAGCTGGAGGAAGCGGTTACGACTAGGCCAAGCACCCCCGGCAAATCACTCTCCCGGGGTCGAACTATAGACGGTGGTGCTGTTGGCGCCTAGCTGACAGTGACGGTGCATCTAGCATTTAGCCAGAGTCCGAGTCGTCATCTTCGTGCTTGACGACCGGGGGCTCCTCGTCGCCGTCTTCACTATCAATGTCCTCCCCATCGCTGTAGCTCGAGGAGGAGCTTTCGCCATCACTCGAGCTCTCCATGCAGCACCCTAAGTGAGCACCTGAACACCCGAAGACCTTGAAAGAAAGCAGATCAGGCTCCATCAACTTGAAGTGGAGAACTTGCCCTTCCCCAAGGTTGTGAGCATGAGCAAAAGTCTTCCAGCCACGCCGTAGAAGCATGACATGAGGTGCATGGTACTCGACGTCCACCCGCATGCTGCCATTGCAGTAACTCCTCATGTGCAGCCTCAACCCGTGCAGCTGATTAACTTCCATCACCCTTGCAAAGCGGTGGCACGTATGGACTAGGCTCAGCTAGAGCACGATACCAAGAAGAAGCCCTCGTTGCCACCGTCGGAGCCCGAGCACGGCCCCTTCCCCTCGTTATGGTGGAAGCATAAACAAGAAGGAAGACGGAGGAGGTGTGTGGACGAGCATCTCCGTCCCCCTATTTCTCTCCTTTATAGCGGAGCGAGGCTCGAGGCTGGCTCTCCACTACTCTGGGGTGACAGCCCCACTCCCCCAATCTCGCCTATCTGGGCCCCTGACGGCATCTAGATTCGTCAGCCGCCCCTTGTAGGATCGAAAGTATGTCTAGAGCGGGGTGATTAGACTACTTGACCAAATAAAAATCTAGCCTTATCCCAATTTTAGTTCTTGGCAGATTTTAGCTATCTTAGCACAAGTCAAGCAATCTCCACACAATTCAAGCAAGCATGCAAAAGAGTGTATGAGCAGGGAAAGTAAAGCATGCAACTTGCAAGAATGTAAAGGGAAGGGTTTTGAGGATTCAAACGCAATTGGAGACACGAATGTTTTTGTCGTGGTTCCGATAGGTGGTGCTATCGTACATCCACGTTGATGGAGACATCAACCCACGGAGGGTAACGGTTGCGCGAGTCCACGGAGGGCTCCACCCATGAAGGGTCCACGAAGAAGCAACCTTGTCTATTCCATCACGGCCGTCGCCCACGAAGGACTTGTCTCACTAGCGGTAGATCTTCACGAAGTAGGTGATCTCCTTTCCCTTACAAACTCCTTGGTTCAACTCCACAATCTTGTCGGAGGCTCCCAAGTGACACCTAGCCAATCTAGGAGACACCATTCTCCAAGAAGTAACAAATGGTGTGTTGATGATGAACTCCTTGCTCTTGTGCTTCAAATGATAGTCTCCCCAACACTCAACTCTCTCTCACAGGATTTGGATTTGGTGGAAAGAAGATTTGAGTGGAAAGCAACTTGGGGAAGGCTAGAGATCAAGATTCATATGGTAGGAATGGAATATCTTGACCTCAACACAAGTGTAGATGGTTCTCTATCAGAAAATGTGTATTGGAAGTGTAGGTATGTTCTGATGGCTCTCTCCACAAATGAAGAGTGGGTGGAGGGGTATATCTAGCCTCCACACAAAATCTAACCGTTACACACAATTTGGCAAACTCGGTGGGACCGAATGGTCAAACTTGGTCGGACCGATTCAGCAAACCTAGTGACCGTTAGGATTTTCGGTGGGACTGAGATGCAACTCAGTAGGACCGATATGGTTAGGGTTAGGGCATAACGTAATCTCGGTGTGACCAATTTCACAAACTCGGTGGGACCGATTTTGGTAATAAGCTAACCAGAGAGTTGGTCAGGTAAACTCGGTGGGACTGATTCGCTCATCTCGGTGAGACCGAAATGTTATAAAAGGGAAACAGAGAGTTTACATTGCAATCTCGGTGGGACCGATCGCTCATCTCGGTAAGACCGAAACGTTACGAAGGGAAACAGAGAGATTACAATTCCATCTCGGTGAGACCAAGATCCCTATCGGTGAGACCGATTTGCCTAGGGTTTGTGGCAGTGGCTATGACATTTGAAACTCGGTGGCGCCGGATAGAAAGAATCGGTGGGGCCGAGTTTGACTTTTGGTTTAGGTCATATGTGGATGTGGAAAGGTAGTTGAGGATTTTGGAGCATATCACTAAGCACTTTAAGCAAGCAAGCCATTAAGCAACACCTCACCCCTCCTTGATAGTATTGGCTTTTCCTATAGACTCAATGTGATCTTGGATCACTAAAATATAAAATGTAGAGTCTTGAGCTTCAAGCTTGAGCCAAACTTTTTGTCGTTAGAATTTTGAGGGATCCACTTTCCTCATCCATGCCATGCCATTCATTGAGCTTTTCCTGAAATATTAATCTTGGAATAATGTTAGCTCAATGAGCTATATGTTGTTAGGAATTACCAAAACCACCCAGGAATAGTTGCACTTTCAATCTCCCCCTTTTTGGTAATTGATGACAACATATAGATCAAAGCTTCGACAAATGATAATAAGAGTGAAATATATTGCCGCTTTGAGAAGTATGTGAAAAGCAAGAGCCCCCCCCTAAATTTTTGCATATCTTAAGATTTGCTTTGAACTGCAAATGCACAATGAGTTAGGATCATGGGTTACTCTTCCATGTCGCATACATCTTGGTGGAGCGCTCAAAATGATAAGAATTAAATACATGCACTCATCACCAAGCAAAGTGAATGATCAAATAGGGATAAAATGATAGTATCATCCAACAAGCATTAATGTAGCATATGATCAAACACACATGATCATCCAAGTATCACAAACAAGCAAATAAAGTTCAAACACCAAAGCAAGAGAGAATAAAAAGCAACGCTCTCTCTCTCGAAGCCTATGATCTATACATTTTTCTCCCCCTTTGGCAACAAGTTACCAAAAAGTTCATAGAAAATGCATAGCATTAAAACGTCTCTCAAGCTTGGTCTTCAGGTGGTGGAGTCCGGAGAATGCCAAGGACGAAGGCTTCAGTTGATGTAGATGGAGCTGAAGGAGTTGGTGCTGGAGCTGGTTGCGCTGGAGCTGTAGCTGGTGCAGATGAAGTGACTCTGGTGTCTGTTATTGGCTCTACAGATGATCTCTGAGCTCGAGGCACTCTGGCAAATGCATCAGTGGTTGTTCTGCCCTTCCTCTCCTGCATGTCATCCTGTAGCTGCTCCACAACTGACTGAATCTCAGTTACTTTGACATCTAGATCATAGAATTTTTGTTCCATGATTCTTTCCAGGCTCTCCTGGTTTTGAGTTAGGGTGGCCAACCCCTTCTCAATCCTCAGAGTTGATGCTATCAAATAACCGAGCTGGTCCTGCTTGCTTTTCAAAAAGTACTCAGATGCCTCCTCTTGAGTTGGCATCTTGGCAGCCTTCTCTTTCTTTGCTTTCTCCTTCTTCTCTTGAGCTTGTACTGATGATGGTTCATCTTCATTCATCACAACTTGATTGTCCTCAAAGTCAGGGTAGATAGGCAAGCGTTCCTTATCCAACAACTATGTGCATGTGCCCATTTTTGAGTTTATCAACTCCTGGATCTGTGGGGCATATCCACAACTTCTTTTCTGGTCAGCTGCAGTCCTCTTGATAGTCTCAACTATAAGGCTCATGACCTTGAATTTCTGTGGCACATCAAATATGTGTAGCAAATTAATTGCATGCCCTCTGATCATGTTGTGGTCACCTGACTTGGGCAAAAGAGTGTGCCTTAGGATCCAGTTGATCGTTGGTAGTCCTGACAGAAGAAAATGGACTGACCCAAACTTGAAAGTCTCAAGAGCTTTGTCTGGGATCTCCTTGTACATCTGTGACATAGAATTGTGATCCATATTTTTCTTGGCATAAACATCCAAGTCATCTTCTTCTTCCTTGGGAGCATTGATCAGATTTGCCCATTCCTCAATAGTTGAGTGGTACCTTGTACCCTCAGACATCCATACTATCCTGCCATCTGGATAGAAGTGTGCTGTGGTGTAGAATTGCATTATGAGCTCCTCATTCCACTTTGTGAGCTTCTGCCCAACAAAGTCTGCAACTCCACAAGCACTGAAGCTGTCATATACTACAGGGTAGTGTTCCTCATTCTCCTTCATGTAGGTCCAGTCGACCCACCTCATATCACACACTATATGTTTCTTGTCCAGCAGCACTGTCTCATAGAAATCTTGTTGTTCCTTTGTGTGGAACCTGTAATCAACAAAAGTCCTTCTCCTGGTGGCATATGGATCTGACTCTCTCCATTTCCTTAGTCTTGTGTCTCTCCTGATCTTCATGTTCTCAGCCATAGGATGAGCATCATCGTGGTCTGGAATCTTGGGCTTCAACTTTCTCAGAACATGCTCTTCTTCTTCTTCTTCTTCATCTCCTTCATCATATTCCTTGCTCTTCTTCTTCTTCTTCTTCTTCTTCTTCTTCTTCTTCTTCTTCTTCTTCTTCTTCTTCTTCTTCATCTCCTTCATCATATTCCTTGCTCTTCTTCTTCTTCTTCTTCTTCTTCATCATCATATTCGGGATCCACACCATCTTGATGGGAATCCTCGGAGTTGTAGTTGTACTTGATGAAGTGAAACTTGATGTAGTCTTGGGAACCCACTTGACCAAGGCCTTAGGAGCTTCTTCAAATGCATCAATTTCCTCTTGAAGCTTGTCCTTGCCTTTTTGCTTGTCGTCTTGTGGTGGAAGATCATCTTGAGCTTGTGTCCCTTTGAAAGAAGTAGGATCATACTTCTCTTGCTGAGGAACAAACTTCGTCTTGGGTTATTGATCTTCTTCCCACTCAACTCCATTGGCATTGAACTTTCGTTCAAAACCAACACATTGATTCTTCCGGTGCCTTCCGTGCTTGCGTACAATTTCCTCGAATTGCTTACTTCTGGCAAGGCTCTTTGTCGGTGTCAAAACCGGCAGATCTCGGGTAGGGGGTCCCGAACTGTGCGTCTAGGCGGATGGTAAATGGAGACAAGGGACACGATGTTTTTACCCAGGTTCGTCCCCTCTCGATGGAGGTAAAACCCTACTCCTGCTTGATTAATATTGATGATATGGGTAGTACAAGAGTGGATCTACCACGAGATCAAGGAGGCTAAACCCTAGAAGCTAGCCTATGGTATGATTGTTCTGTTGTTGTTGTTGTTCGTCCTACGGACTAAAACCCTCCGCTTTATATAGACACCGGAGAGGGCTAGGGTTACACAGAGTCGGTTACAATGGTAGGAGATCTACATATCCATATCGCCAAGCTTGCCTTCCACGCCAAGGAAAGTCCCTTTCGGACACGGGACGAAGTCTTCAATCTTGTATCTTCATAGTCCAGGAGTCTGGGCGAAGGTATTGTCCGGCTATCCGAACACCCCCTAATCCAGGACTCCCTCAGTAGCCCCTAAACCAGGCTTCAATGACGACTAGTCCGGCGCGCATATTGTCTTTGGCATTGCAAGGCGGGTTCCTCCTGCACGTACTTCATAGAAGATTTTGAGCACAAGGGTAGTGTCCGGCTCTGCAAAATAAGCTTCCACATATTGCCATAGAGAGAATAATATTTACACAAATCTAATCTGCTGACATATTCCGCAGCGTGACATCACACCACGGCCAAGCCTTTATTTGAATCGTTTCATTAACCCACCTCAGCGTGTTATGCGAGGCGGTTTCCTTGGCACGTCTTGTCGAAGCAGAGATTATGTCCCCTTATTCCGGGATTCTCATCAATACGGGCGTGGGTAACCCAACCGGCCATTGATTACGGCGCTTCGAAGATAAGCGAGTTTTACCAGGCGGGTGGGGACGCGTAGTTGCGTCCGCCCATATAAGGGGATAAGGATACAACTTTCTCATACACGCCTTCTTCCTCCTTTGCCTATCCATTTCCGCGCACTCGAGCTCCAGCGCCCAAGTCCGCACTCCCCACCTCAACCTTCTCCAGCCATGTCCGGAGCGGGAGGCAAGTGGATGGTCTCCTGCATCATGGAGGGACACATCAAAAAACTGAGGAAGGCCGGATATTTGTCTAACGACATCGCGCACTGGCTTCCCGAAGACGGGCAGCTTGTCCCCACCCCAAGGCCCCATGAGAGGGTGGTGTTCCTCCCCCATTTCCTCCGCGACTGGGCTTCCCTCTCCACCCATTTTTCTGGAAGATGCCTGGAAGGTGCTATTCAAGGGCGCCGAGGCTCCCGCATCCGCTACCGAGGATCGCCGATTCAGCATGCAGCGTCACGCTAGTGCGGTAAGCCGGTTTTACCTTTTACAGGGTATTTTATCTTTTCATAGTTTGACTCTATGAGGGATCTAAGCTCGCTTTCCTTTGATAGGATTGGCAGGCGAAGTCCGGACAGATCGACTATCCGGCTTCTTTGCCCGAAGACCCAGCAGATGCTCTATTGGCAAAGCTGCTGGTTCTGGCACCCTATGTGGTGCCGGAGAAGAAGGCCACGGGGACTCGAAAGAGTGCCGACGTGTGGTGGTGTCGGATTCGTCGTCCGACGACTCCAAGACGCAATCCTCCCGTGAAGACGAGGAGGAGGAAGAAGAGACCTCTCCCCCTCCAGCGGGGGAAGGAAAGAAAAGGAAGGCCGCCCCAGCTGGGGAGGCCGGAGGGTCCAAGAAGGGGAAAACCTTCTTCCGGACTACTCCACCAATGCCGATGACGGCGAAGAGGAGTGGCCGCACAGGGCCAAGCCCCTGGCGAAATCGTAAGTATCCGGATACCAGAGTAAGTCATAGTATTCCTTCACTGCATGGCTTTTCCTTACGTCGAATATGATTATGCAGTCCACCCAAAGACCGGCTCGACGTGTCGTCTAGCGGTTCCCTGGACTCGTTAGATGTAAACTCTCTTCCGACGGCTACCTCCCCTCGCCCTACGGATGACACCGAGCTGGCGTCCCAGGAGGTTCCAAGCCAGGAGGAGGTGGTCCCGAACGCGCCGCAAGGCGACCTTCCGGACCCCAGGCGCCAAGGGGATAGAACCCCTACGGGCTCCAAGTCCGGCCCTAGGCCGGACACCGCTCCAGAACCTTCAAAGGTTCCAGAGTCCGGCAGGCGACCTCCTTCCAAGAGGAGAAAGCCCACTGAGCCGGTGGCCCCCGTCCAACCGGAGGCGCCGGACAATCTGCTGGAGGTGCTTAAAGGCGCCTCCATCGACGAGGAGCACCGTACTGTGATGAGTATGGTGGTCTAGAAGGTTCAGTCCGCCAAGAGCGGACTGACTGAAGCCTGTGTCAGCCTTCTAACAGGCTTTGAGGTAAGTGAAAAAATATGTAAAAATATTACCGCATAGACAGTAGCCCCTGATGCTCTATTTGGCGTTCGGAAAGAAAAGCCGAATAGAGGATCGAATAAAGCTCGCAGGAGTCTAACAAAAGTAAGTCAATATGCGTATGCAGGCTTCACTGCTGGCGTCCGCCGCACTGACTGCGGAGGTGGACACGCTGAAGTAGAACCTCGAGCGGTCCGAGCGAGAGCTCGGCCTTGCCAAGAAGCAGCTCGAGGACAAAGGATGTAGGAAATACCTTTTGAAATATATATAAAAGGTGCAATTGCAAGAAAATGACAGGATTAACATGGCTATTCTAGGGGCCACAACGGAGGTGGCAGCCCTTAAGCAAGCGCTGTCCGAGGCCGAGAAGAGGGTGGCCACGGAGCGCACCGAGCGGGAGAGATATGAGGCGCAGGTTGGCGAGGTGCGGCAAGAGCTCTAGGCTCTTGTGAAAAAACATGAGAGTTTGGAGCTTGACTCAAAGACGCGAGAGTCCGAGCTCGCGGCGGCCATTGAGAATGCCAAGTCTGCCAAGGCCGATGCCCAGAAGGCCCTTCAGGAGGTTGAGGCGATGAAACAGATAGCGTCGAGTAAGGCTTTCTTTATGCAAAGCAAGCATGCGAAAGTGAATTACTTGTTACTTACCCGAATCCGGAGCTCTCCAGGAGCGTCGCAGATTTGCCCCACAGCGTGTCCGATGCCGCCGCATTCTATCGAGCCGAGGAGGGAAGATCGACAGAGAAGGTGTTTTGGTCTCAGTATGCTGAGGCCGGACTCCATGTGCCCTTGAGCGACCAGCTGAAGCAACTGGTCGAGCTCCACAAGGTGGCCGAACAGGCCATGAAGGGCCTCGTAGTTCGGCTGTGGCGTGGAGAGGCTCTGCCTGGGAGCTACTTCGGGCTGGTGCGGCGGCTGGTGGAGGCCTTTCCAAGGCTCGAAGTCATCAAGCTCTCCGACTGCATCGAAGGTGCCCGTAGGGCGCTTGCCCGTGCTAAGGTGCACTGGGGCAAGCAGGATGCGGAGAAGCTTGTGAAGGACGGGCCGCCGCCGGGCAAGGAGCATCGCCACCCCGAGATGTATTATAAGGGCGTTCTGAAGGGCGCCCGCCTTATGGCGGACGAATGCTCGAAAGATGTAATTTTTGAGTAAAACTTGTTTATTTTGTCCTGTGCGCTGAAAACTTGTTCATGTGCGCTAAGCAGTGCGTTTTGAATTTAAAATATTACCTTCTGTGTGGCCGTTTATCAAATTTTGAGAGATGGAGAGTCATCGGCTTCTGCCCCCATGCCACGAGTGCTGGGGTGTTCGGGATAAACTTGAGCGATCTTTTTCCCATTCTTGGGTCCTTCGAGGGAGGCGCTCAACACAACGAACACGGCAATCGGTCTATGATGCTTGAACACTCTCACTTAGCCATAGAATTCTAAAATTTTAAATTTCGGCGAAGCCCCTAGTTTTCGGAAGACCGAGTTCGGGGCGCTATCCACGCCTAGGACGGACAAAGCCGACTCCTCGCTCTAAGCGTCATAAGTCTTTAGGGACTCGAAAACCTCTCGAATAGCGACCAGCTCTCGCCTCATCATGACGGTCAGTTTTAGCTTTCTCTACCGAGGTGCTTTAGCCCAGCTCAACTGGGGCACAATCGCAGTAGTTCTCCTAGTGCTACCTTAGCCGATACAACGGAACGTAAGGTACGAAAACATAGGAGCCGGGCAAACCCAACATTTGACGCAAGACATGATTCGGAGCCGATGCATATAATGCTATAAGTTCGGGGTGCCGCACTTGTGAAAGTGTTCGGACTTCTCACACCTTGTTGTGGGGTACTTAAGCCCCTGGTGTGTTGGCCGTACCAAAGTGTACGGGTGCGACATGTTATTAATGAACATATATTGAAAAAAAGAGCAATACAATAATAGACCAAAGCTATGCATTTTTTATGTAAAAAGGCTGCGATCAAAGCAGAACGATACAAATGATAAGCAAAAGGTGGGACTATTTGACATGTCCTATCCAGGGGCGGACTGCGGAATGGTATGCGAAACAGGTATACTGCTCATTATAGAGACCACCTGAGAGTTTTGTAGTGCGGCGTGGCTTTCTGCTTCCCTGGTTCTTGCATCGTTTGTGCGGCAATTGTACTGCCGGTTAGGTCTTCCAAAGAATGGAGTCCTACAAATAAGATAAAAGTGAAAAAATCGGCAGCCCCTAGTGCGGTTTAAGACGTTTTTTGGGCGTGCCCTGATGGTGCCCCTCCCCCTGTGCCCATGGTATTTCTAGAGCATAGTTATGTACGCGCAGCACTGGTTTCGCAATTTCATGAGGGCTGGGGTTGGGGCCGCATTGCTACGCCTGCTCGAAACGTGCCAGGCGGTCTTGCTGTTGGTTACTCCGGGCGCGCTTGACGGTGTCCGTACGTTTATTGGCCGGACTGGAGAATTGCCTTGAGAGGCTGCTTTGTACTTCCGCTGCGAGAGCCGCCATATGCTCCTCCGTGCGGAGAGAGCGTTCAGTGTTTCCATTGACAGTAATGACTCCTCGAGGGCCTGGCATCTTGAGCTTGAGGTATGCGTAATGCGGTACCGCATTGAATTTGGCAAATGCGGTTCGCCCAAGCAGTGCGTGGTAACCACTGCAGAACGGGACTATGTCGAAGATTAACTCCTCGCTTCAGAAATTATCCGGAGATCCGAAGACCACTTCAAGTGTGACTGAGCCTGTACAGTTGGCCTCTACACCTGGTATGATGCCTTTGAAGGTCGTTTTAGTGGGTTTAATCCTTGAAGGATAGATGCCCATTTTCCGCACTGTGTCCTGATAAAGCAGGTTCAGGCTGCTGCCGCCGTGCATGAGGACTCTAGTGAGGTGAAATCCGTCAACAATTGGGTCTAGAACCAGTGCGGCGAATCCGCCGTGACGAATGCTAGTGGGGTGATCCCTTCAATCAAAAGTGATAGGGCAGGAGGACCATGGGTTGAACTTCGGGGCGACTGGCTCCATCGCGTATACGTCCCTTAACACACGCTTGGGATGTGGGACGCGTATATCATGTTCACCGTCCGCACTTGCGGGGGGAATCCCTTCTGTCCACTACTGTTCGGCGGCCGGGGCTCCTCCTCGTCGTCGCTATGTAGCCCCTGGTCTATGTTTTTGGCATTTAATTTGCCGGCCCGCTTGAACACCCAACAATCCCTGTTGGTGTGATTGGCTGGCTTTTCGGGGGTGCCATGTATCTGGCATGAGCGATCGAGTATTCGGTCCAAACTGGACAGTCCCAGATTATTTCTCTTGAATGGCTTTTTCCGCTGACCGGGTTTAGAGCCCCTGAATCCAGCATTAACTGCCGTATCCTCAGCATTGTCGCCGTTAATGCGGCGCTTGTGCTTGTTGCGACGCGACCTAGTACTGTTGTACTTGGTATCCGAAGTACCAGGGCTCTTGGTTATGTTATTGCTACGAGCCAGCCAGCTGTCTTATCCCGCACAAAAGCGGGTCATGAGTGTCGTGAGGGCTGCTATAGATTTCGGCTTCTCCTGTCCAAGGTGCCGGGCAAGCCACTCGTCGTGGATATTATGCTTGAAGGCCGCTAGGGCCTCTGCGTCCGGACAGTCGACGATTTGATTTTTCTTGGTTAGGAACCGTGTCCAGAATTGCCTGGCCGATTCCTCTGGCTGCTGAATTATGTGTCTTAGGTCGTCGGCGTCTGGTGGTCGCACATAAGTGCCTTGGAAATTGTCGAGGAATGCGGCTTCCAGGTCCTCCCAACAACCAATTGATTCTGCTGGCAAGCTGTTAAGCCAATGCCGAGATGGTCCTTTAAGCTTGAGTGGGAGGTATTTGACGGCGTGTAAGTCATCACTGCGGGCCATGTGGACATGGAGGAGATAATCCTTGATCCATACCGCATGATCTGTTGTGCCGTCATATGATTCGATGTTTATGGGTTTGAAACCCTCTGGGATTTGATGATCCATTACTTCATCTATGAAGCATAGTGGGTGTGCGGCACCTCTATATTGGGCTATACCCTGACGTAGCTCGAACGAGCTTTGTCTACTGTGTTCGGCCCGGCCGGATTTACAGTATCCGGCATGACGATTACCGTCTCGTGCCGTGGGGCGCCCACACGATCCGTAGATCGACCTTGTTTGCTTTGCCTTGTCCTCCAATATATCTCACAGGTCTGGCGCATTCCCCCGTGCCTTGGTATTTTTAAAGCGGCGCTGGGGTGCGGCTTGAGTGGAGGGCCGAGAGGCCTCTCTGTCGCGGCCACGCGGTGGCCGGTCGCCCGCATTATGCGCTGGTGATGTAGGTGATTCTTCCTCTGATCGGGGTAGCAACCTGCGCTTTGGGTAGCTCTTGGAGGGGCGTTCGAGTTCATACTCTTCGGCCGCAAGGACTTCCGTCCACTTGTCGTCTAGCAAGTCTTGATCAGCTCTAAGCTGTAGCTGTTTTTTCTTGAGGCTGCTCGCCGTGGCTATAAGCCTGCGTTTGAAGCGCTCTTGTTCGATGGGATCTTCAGGCACGACAAATTCGTCGTCGTCGAGGCTTGCCTCGTCTTCGGAGGGAGGCATGTAATTATCGTCCTCAACCTCTCTGTCTGCCGCTCTCTCATGAGGGCTGGCTGCTCCATCCTCCTGTGCTGAATCTTGCTGGAGGGGATTTTCTTCGGCACTGTTCGGAGTGTTATTATCTCCCGTGCCGAAATCACCGTTTTTACTTTGGCGGGATTTAGAGCCGCGCCGCTAACGCCGGCGCTTAGGCTGTTTCTTGGAGGGGTCATCCTCCGTTGTTCCATCTCCATCGCCCTCTTTTGGGGTGTCCAACATGTATATGTCATATGACGAGGTGGCATTCCAGTGCCCTATAGGCGCTGGTTCCTGATCGTCTCCTGCATCGGCATCCATACCGTCGATGTCTTCGGAGCCGTAGTCGAGCACGTCGGTTAAATCATCGACAGTGGCTACAAAGTGGGTGGTGGGTGGGTTTTGAATTTCTTCATCATCCGTATCCCAACCTTGCTGATCATAGTCCGGCTAGGGCTCTCCTGATAGAGAGAGAGAGACTTTAGTGAATTCAGAATATCGCCGAAGGGCGAGTGCTGAAAGATGTCCGCGGCGGTGAACTCCATAATCGGCGCCCAATCGGATTCGATCGGCAGGGGTGCGGGGGGCTCGGAGTCCGGAGAGGAGTCCGGCACCTTGGAGTCACCGGCTTCGCAAGGGACAAAGCTGGTGTTCGGCTCGACCGCCGTAGAGATATCGGCCTCCGAGGCGGCGTCCAACCACCTGTCCTCGATCGGCGCAATAGGCTCCGAACTAAGGGTCGGGGCCGATGCGGGCGCGGCTTCCAGAGCACTGTTCGGCGGCAGAGCGAAATCATGCCCTTCGTGACAGTGTGGCGCGCTCAGCTGTGGCTCAAACCCGTCGAAGATCAAGTCCCCGCGGATCTCAGCCGTGTAGTTCAGACTTCCAAATCTGACCTGATGGCCAGGGGCGTAGCTTTCAATCTGCTCTAGATGGCCAAGCGAATTGGCTCGCAGTGCAAAGCCGCCGAATACGAAGATCTGTCCGAGGAGAAAAGTCTCACCCTGAACCGCATTGCTGCTGATGATCGGAGAAGCCATCAGGCCTAAAAGTGACGACACAGAGGAACTCTCAATGAAAGCACCAATGTCGGTGTCAAAACCGGCATATCTTGGGTAGGGGGTCCCAAACTGTGCGTCTAGGCGGATGGTAATAGGAGACAAGGGACACGATGTTTTTACCCAGGTTCGGGCCCTCTCGATGGAGGTAAAACCCTACTCCTGCTTGATTAATATTGATGATATGGGTAGTACAAGAGTGGATCTACCACGAGATCAAGGAGGCTAAACCCTAGAAGCTACCCTATGGTATGATTGTTCTGTTGTTGTTGTTGTTGTTCGTCCTACGGACTAAAACCCTCCAGTTTATATAGACACCAGAGAGGGCTAGGGTTACACAGAGTCGGTTACAATGGTAGGAGATCTACATATCCGTATCGCCAAGCTTGCCTTCCACGCCAACGAAAGTCCCTTCCAGACACGGTATGAAGTCTTCAATCTTGTATCTTCATAGTCCAAGAGTCCGGCTATCCGAACACCCCCTAATCCAGGACTCCCTCACTCTTGTAAACACCTTTCTCTATAATTCCCTTCAATAAGCTATTTTCTTGCTCAAGTGTAACTTGGCTAAGAGAATCATTAGTGGAATCAAGAGAACTACTAGAAGCAACAATATTGGATTTAGCATGATTATTGTTACTACTAGAGGAAGAATCTTTCTTGTTCTTGTTACTAGACTTGACTTGAGGCGTGTAAGTGGATAAGAGTAAACGCTTGGCAATGTAATAAGAACTTTTCTTACGAAGATCATCATTGATTGCTTTTAAGAACTCATGCTCTTGCTCAATGTTGAGCTTTTCAAAGCGTAATTTCTCATGAGTCCTTAAAAGTTCTTGATGATCTCCTAAGATAGTTTCATGAGCTAACTTAAGAGTGTTCAGTTCTTTAGTTAGAGCCTCAATCTTCTCCTTATCATTGTCATTCATTTTATCTTGATTAGCATGATTAATTGACGTTTCATCATAGTATTCATCACTAGAGTTGTCAACAAGTAAATCATCATCACCTAACAAGTCATCTTCATCACTATTGAAATCAACATACTCGGGGTGTGATACCTTTGGGCCTTTAGCCATGAAGCATGTTCCAACTCCTTCATTTGGTGAGTCAAATATGTCGTAGGAGTTGGTTGTCACAAGTGCTAGACCGGCAACACCTTCATCTTGAGTATATTCGGAGTCGGAGTGATAGCTTCTCTCGGAGTGGTTGTTGGAGTTGGAGCCGGATACCCATTCACCAACATGAGCTTGATGTCTTCGTTTTGTGTAGCTCCTTGATGACTTGTCCTTTCTTTCTGAATCCTTGCTTCTCCGTGAGGATCTTCGTTCATAACGATCATCTCTACTCCTTCTTTCTCTAGATGGTGATTCTTCTCTTCTACTTTTTCTCTTGGGAGAATCTTCTATTCTCTTGTAGGGGGCCGTACACTCATTGGAATAGTGTCCGGGCCTTCCACAATTGTAACAGTTTCGCTCTCGACTAGAAAGTCTTTTGTCATTGTAGGACCTTGACTTGGAGCTTCTCTCTTTGCTTCTACTCTTGTAGAACTTGTTGAAGTTCTTCACCATTAAGCAAAATTCTTCATTGAAGATTTTTTTCTCACTCGATGATGTGGGGGCTTCACATGAGGCTTTGTAAGGACCACTTGATTTTTTGTGAAGTTCCTCTTTATCCTTGAGTGACATCTCATGAGCAACAATTCTTCCGATGACTTTCGTTGGCTTGAGATCTTTGTAATTTGGCATCATTTGGATCAATGTGCACACGGTATCATATTTCCATCCAAGGCTCTTAGGATCTTCTTGATGATGAATCCATCGGTCACCTCTTCACTCCCTAAGCCGGCAATCTCATTTGTGATAAGAGCAAGCCTAGAGCACATTTCAGCGACACCTTCACCATCCTTCATTTTGAACTTGTCAAGTTGACTTTGAAGCACATCCAATTTGGATTCCTTGACGGAGTCGGTACCTTCGTGCATATCAATCAAAGTATCCCAAATTTCCTTTGCATTCTCAAGACGGCTGATTTTGTTGAATTCTTCGGGGCACAATCCGTTGAAGAGGATATCACAAGCTTGAGCGTTGTATTGCAGCATTTTCGACTCTTCCGCGGTGGCTTCACGGTTCGGTTCTTTCCCGTCAAAGAATTCACCTTGCAAGCCAATACACACAATAGCCCAAACGGCGGGGTTATGTCCAAGAATATGCATTTTCATCTTATGCTTCCAACTAGCAAAATTAGTACCATCAAAGTAAGGACCTCTACGGTGATAATTTCCCTCGCTAGACGCCATACTCTCCTAGGTTGTGAAACCAAGGCTATGACCACCAAAAGCTATGGAAATCAAAGCAAATGGAGACCAAAGCTCTGATACCACTTGTAGGATCGAAAGTATGTCTAGAGGGGGGGGTGATTAGACTACTTGACCAAATAAAAATCTAGCCTTTTCCCAATTTTAGTTCTTGGCAGATTTTAGCTATCTTAGCACAAGTCAAGCAATCTCCACACAATTCAAGCAAGCATGCAAAATAGTATATGAGCAGCGGAAAGAAAAGCATGCAACTTGCAAGAATGTAAAGGGAAGGGTTTGGAGGATTCAAACGCAATTGGAGACACGGATGTTTTTGTCGTGGTTCCGATAGGTGGTGCTATCGTACATCCATGTTGATGCAGACTTCAACCCACGGAGGGTAACGGTTGCGCGAGTCCACGGAGGGCTCCACCCACGAAGGGTCCACGAAGAAGCAACCTTGTCTATTCCATCATGGTCGTCGCCCACGAAGGACTTGCCTCACTAGCGGTAGATCTTCACGAAGTAGGCGATCTCCTTGCCCTTACAAACTCCTTGGTTCAAATCCACAATCTTGTCGAAGGCTCCCAAGTGACACCTAGCCAATCTAGGAGACACCACTCTCCAAGAAGTAACAAATGGTGTGTTGATGATGAACTCCTTGCTCTTGTGCTTCAAATGATAGTCTCCCCAACACTCAACTCTCTCTCACAGGATTTGGATTTGGTGGAAAGAAGATTTGAGTGGAAAGCAACTTGGGGAAGGCTAGAGATCAAGATTCATATGGTAGGAATGGAATATCTTGACCTCAACCAAAGTGTAGGTGGTTCTCTCTCAGAAAATGTGTATTGGAAGTGTAGGTATGTTCTGATGGCTCTCTCCACGAATGAAGAGTGGGTGCATGGGTATATATAGCCTCCACACAAAATCTAACCGTTACACACAATTTGCCAAACTCGATGGGACCGAATGGTTAAACTCGGTCGGACAGATTCAACAAACCTAGCGACCGTTAGGATTTTCGGTGGGACTGAGATGCAACTCAGTAGGACCGATATGGTTAGGGTTAGGGCATAACGTAATCTTGGTGTGACCGATTACACAAACTCGGTGGGACCGATTTTGGTAATAAGCTAACCAGAGAGTTGGTCAGGTAAACTCGGTGGGACCGATTCGCTCATCTCGGTGAGACCGAAATGTTACAAAAGGGAAACAGAGAGTTTACATTGTAATCTCGGTGGGAACGATTGCTCATCTCGGTAAGACCGAAATGTTATGAAGGGAAACAGAGAGATTACAATCCCATCTCGGTGAGACCGAGATCCCTATCAGTGAGACCGATTTTCCTAGGGTTTGTGGCAGTGGCTATGACATATGAAACTCGGTGGCGCCGGATAGAAAGAATCGGTGGGGCTGAGTTTGACTTTTGGTTTAGGTCATATGTGGATGTGGGAAGGTAGTTGAGGAGTTTGGAGCATATAACTAAGCACTTTGAGCAAGCAAGCCATTAAGCAACACCTCATCCCTCCTTGATAGTATTGGCTTTTCCTATAGACTCAATGTGATCTTGGATCACTAAAATATAAAATGTAGAGTCTTGAGCTTCAAGCTTGAGCCAAACTTTTTGTCCTTAGAATTTTGAGGGATCCACTTTCCTCATTCATGCCCTGCCATTCATTGAGCTTTTCTTGAAATATTAATCTTGGAATAATGTTAGCTCAATGAGCTATATGTTGTTAGGAATTACCAAAACCTCCCAGGGATAGTTGCACTTTCACCACTTTACGCCAATCCAGGGCGCTGTGCCTTCTAGCAAGGCACACGTTCCCGCGCCCTGCGCATCCATCGCCAACCCCGCGCAATGCATGCAGCATGCGTGCATGGTGGAAACGGCTAGCGTAGTGGCTGGGGTCAAATGGTATTTACCCCTAGTTCATGGGCAGGCACCCTAATAAACCTCCGTGAACGTGGGAGCCCTCTGGCCTACTACATGGGTGATCCCATGTCGTTCAGACGGTTTCGAATCTCGTAGGAGACCCGGAGGTTGACCCAATTTCACGTTAATGAAGAAGCAAAGTAGATCTCAAAAACGCAGATATCCACCGCAACAGGGTCAGCATGTGCGCCTATGCATTGTTTGGGCCTGCCCCAATGATGCCCGGCAGCACGTATGGACCAGGCCCGGGGGCTCCTATTGGTGCAACAAACATTCACGTTTGTTGCCCGAACTCATGCACAGGCGTGATGTCGATCATACATCAGGTACCAATGCATAACACAAAGATAAGCCAGAGAAACCCCTCTTCGTGAGATTAAGGAGAGCATTACGAAGATCAAGTTGACAGGAGATCACCTCAGGAGAGCCTCCTTTGCCAGGCAGGGGAGCCTGGCGGGGTCGAAGATGTACCTGAGGGACAAGACCAGTTCACCCCGGCAAGGTTTCCGGGGCCGTCAAGAACAAATCACGCTAGGCTCCTTGACGGCAGGCCTTCATCAAGACTCCACCGCTCCACCTCATCACACGCCAACCACTAAATTAATGCGGTGTCAAGCTCTCAAGCAACTAGGTAGATCGTGTCAGGCAGGTGGCACCATGATGGAGGTGAGATTAGATTTATTGACACCCGTCCTGAAGGCGTGTCATGCTAATAAGGATAAGATGGATAAGCGGTGTGATAGGCTTGCCGACTTTCAACCTCAGCATGACACCTAGCAGTGCATTTAATGCACTTTGTCCTGTCTACTAGAGTTAGGTATTATAGCACCGTTAGCTATCTAATCATACCAGAATGACTGTTTTGCCACTGTGGTCACCCCTTAAGCTATAAAAGGAGGCCTGAGGTAACCTAGCAAAGGGTTGGAATTTTAGATCCCACAATACTTGTATCTGCATGTTGCTCCCTGGAGGCACCCTTGCCAGGCTAGAGCATATTGTGTCTTCGTGTTCCTCCAGATCAATCCACCATAGAAGGAGTAGGGTTTTACGCCGCAAAGCGGCCCGAACTTGGGTAAAAGAGAGATGTCCATTGCTGCACTGCCCCTGTCATTTCTGCTCTTTGTGTAATGTGACTTTCCCCTTGCCGAACGGCAAAGGGCACCCCTTCTCCATAGGTGATCATGCTTCCATGCCAACAACTCGATTACATGACAAATCTCATCCAACTCCATCACCATCCAACAAGCCTACAAAGGGATTACCCTCTCCCGACGGTGAGCATCATGGAATTGTTGATGGAGAAGGGTTGGTGATGGTGATGGCGACGAATCCCCCTCTCCGGAGCCCCGAAAGGACTCCAAATCAATGATGAGTCTCCAACGTAGCTATAATTTTTTATTGTTCCATGCCATTATAGTATCAATCTTGGATGTTTTATATGCTATTCTATATCTTTTTTGGGACTAACCTATTAACCTAGCGTCTAGTGCTACTTGTTGTTTCTTGTTTGTTCTTGCCTTTTAAGAAAATCAATATCAAACGGAGTCCAAATGGAAAAAAAATCTTTGGTATAATTTTTTATGGACCAGGGGGACCCATGAAGGTTCGGGAGAAGGCCAGAAGAGTCACGAGGGAGCAACAAGCTCACCAGGCACGCCCCAGGTGTCGGTGCAACAACCTTTGCGTATGTTGCCCGGACTGTGGTAACCCCTTGTCACCTTGGGACTGTGGTAACCTTGTCTTGGCACAAGGGCAAGCTTACAGTGACAAGACAAGATCAAGCTAGAGAGATAGCTCTTTGAGAAATCAAGGGGCGGATCAAGAAGACCAAGACAAGATAGAGGAACAACATATCACTAAGGAAAAACCTCCCTTGCTAGGCAGGCGAGCCTGGTCAGGTCGAGGCTTCATCAAAGACAAGTCCCAAGATTTCGCCGGCAGGCTTGCCGGGCCCGCCAAGGGCAAGTCACCCCGCTAAGACCCCACCACTCCACCACACAGCGATGCAAGTCACTTATCAGTGCGGTGTCGAGGCCCCAAGTGATTAAGTGGCTGTTATTTGGCACGTGGCGGCCATTTTGGAAGAAGATTCACCCTGCATGACACCTGTCCGGAGGCGTGTCATGTGGACAGACAAGAGGGTGGTTGGGCGGCGTGGCAGGCTTGCCGGGCTTCATCCTAAGCGTGACACCTAGTAGTGCATTTAATGTAGTTTGTCCTAACTGCCGGAGTTAGGTACGATAGCACTATTGTCTATCTAGTTAGTGTATAATGACTGATTTGCCACTGTGGTAACCCCTTAGCCTATAAAAGAGGGCCATGGCGACCTAGAATGGGATTCAGACCCTTGTACACTCATAAGCGTGTTGCTGCTCTCCCCAAGGTGACCTTGTCGGGCTTGAGCGTTGCGAATTCGTCACAGACCTCCATCCATCCACCAATGTATGAGTAGGGTTTTACGCTTTGCAGCGGCCAGAACCTGGGTAAAAACCACCCGCGTCACCATTGTTGTGCTGCTCTATGGTCTTCGCTCTTTGTGCAACGTGCCCCTCCCCCTTGTCGAACCACAAGGGGTCGATGGACCCATAGGTGATCGTATTGAACCATGACATATTTGGCACGCCAGGTAGAGGGAGGCGCTTGCGCGAACTCGAGGTCGTAAACAACGCATCAAGCTTCATCATCATGTTCTTCATCGACGGCTTCATCGTCCATGGCAACCTAGAAAAATTCTGGCGCAACAACTCACCCTTCCACCTCGAAGGCCCCCTCGCATTCAGCCACTGATACTGTGGGAGATGCGGTGGCGTTAGGGGACGCGGACGCCACGGAGAACGCGACCGGCATAGGTGGTATCGTCACCGTACCCCCCACGACCGAAGTGGGAGCAGGAGGCGCCGGAAGAGGACAAATCAGCAGCACCCTAGCGGCCATGCTCCAGAAGACGCGAGTGGGGAGAATATTCACTCTCCGCCTCTCCACCTCACTCGAGGACGCAGCCGCATCGATGGCGCCCGCTCTAGCGCGAATCGCAAACCCCTAGATGCCCCTGCTCCGGGCGCAGCTACAGGGCACATGCCTTCCCCAGGGCAAGATAACCAAGCCGAAGCGCCGAATGGGGTTGTCAACCCCCAGACACATCCTTCACATCGCCATGCTGCCATGGCAACTGGCTCGTGGAGACGATAACACGATGTCGCTACTACCTATACCGTCATAAGTCAGGCGACATTGTGATCTGCATCATTGTCCATGCCAAGCACTGCTTCGGAAGCCACGGTGCGAGCCCAGCTCCTATTGAGATTCGCGCCAACGACTAATCAAATGCATGGGTGGAGAGCCACCATTCAAAGTACGATTTATTTCGCTGAGGCGGGGGTTCACAATGGGCAGGCCCACCACACATCCGCAGGCAGCAACAATGGCCCGAGCCGCTGGCCGTGCTGAAGGGGCCACTCCTACCGTGCAGTCCCCTCCACGGCAGCCAGCACAGAGGATGCAGCCAGATCCACACGACCAAGAACCCGACGCGATGTTGATCTCTTCATCTGATCCTTGAGCCCGTTGGGATCAGCGGAAGGTCTTCGAAGACAGGCGGAGGTAAGACGCGCGCATCACTAGTGAAACCCGCCGCCAGTCTGACACACGCAATGGCCCCAACATTGACGAATCCGCGCCCAGCGAAGTCGGATACCCGCCTTTCGAGGTTGGCTTCTGTCGGTGTGGAACCACACCTATGGGATCACAAGAATCTCTACTACGGTTGCCGGGGCGCGGGGTTGCGAGAAGAGCGGGATTAGTAACCAGCACGAGGATTGTTTACCTAGGTTCGGGCCGCGAGGATGCGTAAAACCCTAGTCCTGCTTTGGTGGGTGTATTTCAGAGAGTTCTTGAGCTCTCGAACTAGCTGTGGTGAGTGTGCAGTTCCAAAGAGCTGAATCCCTCTCCAGTATGCCATGGGCCTCCTTTTATAGTCGGAAGGGGCTGCCACAGTGGCACATAGGAGGTGGAAAGGCGCACAGTGCTACGAGCTTATCACTCGTATTACAGGACAAGACACATTTAATGCGTAGCTAGGTGTCCCCTAACTTTATCGGGGACGGGGCGAGGCCCGTCCCGTCCGTCGCCGCTCCTCCTTGCTTCGACACGCGCCCTGGCCAGCGAGCAATGCAGTGCCATGTAGGCAGGCAGCTGGGGTTGCGCAGTGTTGCTGTCTGCACGAAGATCTGCATGCCGCCACGCAGGTGCTTGACGAGTTGGCCCGGGAGCTGCATGTTGCCACGCAGGTGCCTGCTCAGCTCGTTGAGCTGGCAGCTGCATGCGAACAGTGGTGGAAACTTGGTTGGCGCGGGCCTGGCGGTAGCCCTGCTGGCGTCCTTGGTGAGGGCCTTGCCGGGTGGCCCGGCAAGGGTATTGCCATGGCGCGCTGTCGTCCCCGTCAAGGACCTTGCCGGGGATCTAGTGGCCTTCCTCGGCAAGGATCTTGCCGAGGATCGTCGTCTTCTAATCCTCATCTGATCTTGAGTGGTCCTTGTCTTCACAAAGATCTGCATGCCACCATGGAGGTGCCTCCCGAGCCCTGGCCCAAGGTGATGTTGGAGACCTTGGGCTCAAGGGTGGCTTGCTCTGTTGGTGTGGGGCGAGCTGCCCCGGCAAGGGTCTTGCCGGGGCTGCTGAGGCTGCCCCGACAAGGGTCTTGCCGGGGGAACCTGCTTCGTCCCTCTACTCTTTGTGGTCTTGGCCTTGGCGTTGCTCTGATTATCTTGGGCTTCAGTCTTACCTTGGCTCACCTCCCCTGTTCTGCTTGGTGTGACCGTGGGCGCGGCTCCGACTGCTCGTGCACAGGTAAAGGGGTACAAAAGTGCGCTCCTGCTTTTGTACACCGACAGCTTCCCTGCCTTCACTTCTCATCTGCGGCAAATCCATTGGCCATCTGCCCGTATGTTCAAGCCAAAGATACCTAAAAAATATGATGGAAGACTGAACCCGGCAGAGTTCTTGAGCATCTACACCATTGTCGTTCAAGCCGCTGGAGGAAGACACGAAAATTTAATCGCCAAGTACTTCCCTTTGGCACTCAAACCGAATGTGAGGTCGTGACTGATGCACTTGCCAGAGAACTCCATCTCGACTTGGGCTGAACTGCAATGAGTTTGCTGGCGCCTTCATGGGCGGCCATCAAGAACCAGGGCGGCCCAGCGATTTGTAGCTCCTTCCACAAAAGGAAGGAGAGAGTTTGCGGAAGTGCATGAAGAGATTCAGCCGGGTGCACAGGATCATTCCAGATATCCACCCAGCAGCTGTGATTGCCGAGTTCCAGTCCAACATACGCAACCGCATGATATGTTCCAAGATGAATGTCCGGTTGCCCAAGACTGTGAATGAGCTTTATACCTTAGCAAATAAGTGTGCCCGTATAGAGGAAGGGAGGTGAACTCCCTGAAGAAGAAGATGGCGTCGACGTTGACTCGGAAGATGACGATGATGCTGCCAACCAGAAGAAGAAGAACAAGAAATGCAACAAGAAGCACAAGGAGAAAGCAATGCTGTCTGTCGAGGGATCTATTACTCCTAGTACCGGCAAGAAAGCCAGGACCGTAGCCCCCGGCAAGGAAGTAGCCACGTCCACTGACTACCGGGAAGTTGCGGCAGCCGAGAAGGCTGGGAAGGCTAACGGGTCGTACTGTAAGATCCACCGGACCAAGGGCCATGATCTCCAAGAGTGTCATCAAGTTGAGCAACTCGTCAAGAAGCAGAAGGATGAGTACGAGAAGCGTGATAAGGAGAAAGACCAAGATGACATTGGCGGAAATTTCCTAGGCGGCGGAGGAGGCCGCCCCGGCAAGATCCATCAACATAAAGGGAAACCTGCTAAAGTCCATGAGAAGAAGGAATGTGGTGACAAAAGCGATGAATGGGATGAAGAGGAAACCAACAAGCAAGAGTTTTAGAAAGCCATTGACGCCTTGTACATTGACGGGGGCGCATCCTTGCACTCTGATATGTCTCCGTCGTATCTACTATTCCTTACATTTTTCCTCTTGTTTTGGACTCTAATTTGCATGATTTGAATGAAACTAACCCAGGCTGACGATGTTTTCAGCAGAACTACCATGGTGTTGTTTTTGTGCAGAAATAAAAGTTCTCGGATTGGAACGAAACTTTGCGAGGATTTTTTATTCAACAAAAAAGAATTTCTGGACCCAAGAACCATTGGAGGGGGGCACCTGGGTGGGAAAAGCCCACCAGGACGCCCCCCTCCAGGCGTGACCAGGTGGGTTGTCCCCACTTGGTGGCTCCGCAGGCCTCGACCCTGATACTATAAAATCACATATTTGGCGAAAAACATCAGGGAGGAAGAATTATTGTGTTTCACGAGATGTTGCCGCCACCTCCTCTTCTTCATCGGGATGCCAGATCTGGAGTCCGTTTGGGGCTCCGGAGAGGGGGATCTTTGTCATCAGCACCAATTCCATGATGCTCCCCACCGGGAGTGAGTATTTATATCGTTGGCTCGCTGGTCGGTGAGGAGTTGGATGAGATTCATCATGTAATTGAGTTAGTTTTGTTAGGGTTTTATCCCTAGTATCCATTATGTTTTGAGATTGATGTTTCTATGACTTTGCCATGCTTAATGCTTGTCACTTTGGGCCCGGGTGCCATGATTTCAGATCTGAATAGTTTATGTTATCACCATTATATCTATGTTCTAGATCTGATCTTGCAAGTTAGTCACCTACTACATGTTATGATCCGACAACTCCAGAGTGATAATGGTCGGGACACTTCCCAGTGATGATCGTAGTTTGAGGAGTTCATGTACTCGTATGTCTTAATGCTTTGTTTCGATTCTCTATTAAAAGGAGGCCTTAATATCCCTTAGTTTCCAATAGGATCCCACTGCCACGGGAGGGTAGAACAAAAGATGTCATGCAAGTTCTTTCCATAAGCATGTATGACTATTTACGGAATACATGCCTACATTATATTTATGAACTGGAACTAGTGCCATATCGCCCTAGGTTATGACTGGTATATGATGAATATCATCCAACGAATTCGTTGATCCAATGCCTACGAATTTCTCTTATATTGTTTCTGCTAAGTTACTACTGCTACTGTTACTATTGCACTTGCTACAAAATCATTGCTATCACTGTTACCGTTACTGTTGCTATTGCTACTACTATCAAAACTATCATACTACTTTGCTGTAGATAATTAATCTCTAGGTGTGGTTGAACTGACAACTCAGCTGCTAATACTTGCAAATATTCTTTGGCTCCCCTTGTGTCGAATCGATAAATTTGGGTTGAATATTCTACCCTCGAAAACTGTTGCGATCCCCTATACTTGTGGGTTATCAAGACCTTTTTCTAGCGCAATTGTTGGGGAGCATAGCTATATTTGTGGAGTTACTTGGGATTATTACCAAATTATCACTATGAAGAATCTGAAGGATGCTAAGACTAAGATTTTTTCCTCCAAGACGAGGGGAGGTAAGGACTTGCCATCTAGCTCTGCACTTGATTCACCTTCTTTTATAAGTAAACTTGCAACACCACCACATGCTATTGAAGGAAATATGCCCTAGAGGCAATAATAAAGTTTTTATTTATATTTCCTTATACAATGATAAATGATTATTATTCATGCTAGAATTGTATTAACCGGAAACTGTACATGTGTGAATAAATAGACAAACAGAGTATCACTAGTGTGCCTCTACTTGACTAGCTCGTTAATCAAAGATGGTTAAGTTTCCTAGCCATAGACATGATTTGTCATTTGAGGAACGGGATCACATCATTAGAGAATGATGTGATTTACTTGACCCATCCGTTAGCTTAGCAGGATGATTGTTTAGTTTGTTGCTATTGCTTTCTTCATAACTTATACATGTTCCTATGACTATGAGATTATGCAACTCCCGAATACCGGAGGAACACTTAGTGTGCTATCCAACGTCACAATGTAACTAGGTGATTATAAAGATGCTCTACAGGTGTCTCCGATTGTGTTTGTTGAGTTGGCATAGATCGAGATTAGGATTTGTCACTCCAATTGTCGGAGAGGTATCTCTGGGCCCTCTTGGTAATGCACATCACTATAAGCCTTGCAAACAATGTGACTAATGAGTTAGTTGCGGGATGATGCATTACGGAATGAGTAAAGAGACTTGCTGGTAACGAGATTGAATTAGGTATTGAGATACCGACGATCAAATCTCGGGCAAGTAACATACCGATGACAAAGGGAACAACGTATGTTGTTATGCGGTTTGGCCGATAAAAATCTTCACAGAATATGTCGGAACCAATATGAGCATCTAGGTTCCGCTTCTGGTTATTGACCGGAGATGAGTCTCGGTCATGTCTACATAGTTCTCGAACCCGTAGGGTCCCCACGCTTAACGTTCGATGACCATCGGTATTATGAGTTTATGTGTTTTGATGTATCGAAGGTAGTTCGGAGTCCCGGATGTGATCACGTACATGACGAGGAGTCTCTAAACGGTCGAGACATAAAGAATGATATATTGGACGATGTTATTCGGACACCGGATGAGTTCCGGGGGTCACCGGATAAATATCGGAGTGCCGAAAGGGTTATCAGAACCACCGGAGAAGTAATGGGCCTTATTGGGCCTAGGGGAGAGAGAGGGGCTGCCAAGGGCTGGCCACGCGGCCCCCATGGGCCTAGTCTGAATTGGACTAGGGGGAGGGGCGGCGCCCCCTCCTTGCTTCTCCTTCCCCCTCCTTCCTTCTTCTTGTAGTAGGACTGGGAAAGGGGGGAGTCCTACTCCTACTAGGAGGAGGATTCCTCCCCCTTGGCCCGCCTATGAGGGCGGGCCGGCCTCCCCCTCCCTCCTTTATATACATGGGGAGGGGGGCACCCTAGAACACATCAAAGTTTGTCTTAGCCGTGTGCGGTGCCCCCCTCCACAGATTTTCACCTCGGTCATATCGTTGTAGTGCTTAGGCGAAGCCCTGCGTCGGTAACTTCATCATCACCGTCATCACGCTATCGTGCTAGCGAAACTCCCCTTGGCCTCAGCTGGATAAAAAGTACAAGGGATGTCACCGAGCTGAACGTGTGCAGATCGCGGAGGTGCCGTGCGTTCGGTACTTCACCGGTTGGATCACGAAGACGTTCGACTACATCAACCGCGTTACTTAACGCATCTTCTTTCGGTCTACGAGGGTACGTGGACACACTCTCCCCGCTCGTTGCTATGCATCACCTAGATGGATCTTACCTATGCGTGGGATTTTTTTTGAAATACTTCATTCCCCAAGAGTGGCATCAGAGCAAGGTCTATGCGTAGATGTTATATGCACGAGTAGAACACAAAGAGTTGTGGGCGATAATAGTCATACTACTTACCAGCATGTCATACTTTGATTCAGTGGTATTGTTGGATGAAGCGGCTCAGACCGACATTACGCGTACGCTTACGCGAGACTGGTTCTACCGACGTGCTTCGCACACAGGTGGCTAGTGGGTGTCTGTTTCTCCAACTTTAGTTGAATCGAGTGTGACTATGCCCGGTTCTTGTTGAAGGTTAAAATAGCAAACTTGACGAAAAATCATTGTGGTTTTGATGCATAGGTAAGAACGGTTCTTGCTAAGCCCGTAGCAGCCACGTAAAACTTGCAACAACAAATTAGAGGATGTCTAACTTGTTTTTGCAGGGCATGTTGTGATGTGATATGTTGTGATGTGATATCGCCATGTAATTGCTTTACTTTATCACTAAGCAGTAGCGATAGTCGTAGAAGCAATAGTTGGCGAGACGATAATGATGCTTCGAGGGAGATCAAGGTGTCAAGCTGGTGACAATGGTGATCATGACGGTGCATTGGATATGGAGATCATAGGCACAAGATGATGATGGCCATATCATATCACTTATGTTGATTGCATGTGATGTTTATCCTTTATGCATCTTATTTTGCTTAGTACGATGGTAGCATTATAAGATGACCTCTCACTAAATTTAAAGGTATAAGTGTTCCCCCTGAGTATGCACCGTTGCTACAGTTCGTCTTGCCGAGACTCCACGTGATGATCGGGTGTCATAAGCTCTATGTTCACATATAATGGGTGCAAGCCAATTTTGCACACGCAGAATACTCGGGTTAAACTTGACGAGGCTAGCATATGCAGATATCGCCTCGGAACACTGAGACCGAAAGGACGAGCGTGAATCATATAGTAGATATGATCAACATAGTGATGTTCACCATTGAAAACTACTCCATCTCACATGATGATCTGACATGGTTTAGTTGATATGGATCACGTGATCACTTAGATGATTAGAGGGATGTCTATCTAAGTGGGAGTTCTTAAGTAATATGATTAATTGAACTTTAATTTATCATGAACTTAGTACCTGATACTATTTTGCATGTCTATGTTGTTGGAGATAAATGGCCCGTGGTGTTGTTCCGTTGAATTTTAACGTGTTCCTAGAGAAAGCTAAGTTGAAAGATGATGGTAGCAATTAGACGGACTGGGTCCGTAACTTGAGGATTATCCTCATTACTACACAGAAGAATTACATCCTTGAAGCACCAGTAGGTGCCAAACCCGCTGCAGGAGCAACGCCAGATGTTATGAACGTCTCGCAGAGCAAAGCTGATGACTACTCGATAGTTTAGTGTGCCATGCTTTACGGCTTAGAACCGGGACTTCAACGACTTTTTGAACCTCATGGAGCATATGAGATGTTCCAGGAGTTGAAGTTAATATTTCAAGGAAATGCCCGGATTGAGAGATATGAAGTCTCCAATAAGTTCTACAGCTGCAAAACGGAGGAGAATAGTTTTGTCAGTGAGCATATACTCCGAATGTCTGGGTACCACAATCACTTGACTCAGCTTTGAGTTAATATTCCAGTTGATAGTGTCATTGACAGAGTTCTTCAATCACTGCAACCAAGCTACAAAAGCTTCGTGATGAACTATAATATGCAAGGGATGGATAAGACGGTTCCTGAGCTCTTCGCAATGCTAAAGGCCGCGGAGGTAGAAATCAAGAAGGAGCGTCTGTCGGGGGGAATCGGCTTCCTCGAACACCTATGGGGACCGAGCCCCTTACTGGTTCGGCGGGGGGCGGAGGTTGCACAAACAGCGGATCGAGGTGGTGCACACAAGGGATTTTACTCAGCTTCGGGCCGCAAGGATGCGTAAAACCCTACTGCTGCTTTGTGGATTGTATTGTGTTCTTGCTCGGAGCGCGCGGTGCTACAGTACACTCGAGCCGCTGGCGAGACCGGGCGTGGCGATGGGTGTCCTCCTCCAACGTGCGCATGGGGCCTCCTTTTATATGCTCAAGGGGTTACCCACAGGTGGCAGTGCAGGTGGGGGCAAAAATGGGAGAATGCTGTAGTGGGTACAGCTGCCTGTACAGTGGCTGTACAGTGCTATCATACCTAACTCTGACGGCGGGGGACAAGGGCATTAGATGCCCGTCCGCGTCGCCCAGACGGTGCAGGGAAGTGGACCGTCAGGAGCGCCACCGTTTGCCACGATGGCTACTCTGTCAGCTTCGCTTCGCCACCGCATGCCCCTGGCTACACAACCTCCCGCCACGTGCGCCTGGAATGCCCCCAGAGCGACACGTTGGTGGGTGAGCTGGAGCGCAGGCACGGGGTGGTAACTTGCCGCGGCAAACGCCTTGCCGCGGTGGATGTCTTGTCGCGCCCGGGAGCTTGTCGCTCACCGGGCCTTGCCGGAGTGCGGGACGCGCCGTGGCAAGGTCCTTGTCGTGCCGTGGTTGGCCTTCCCGGCAAGCTCCTCTTGCCGGGGTCTTGTGCTTCGAGCGGTCGTCCCGGCAAGCTCCTCTTACCGGGGCCTTGCTCTCTTCGGGTGGCCTTCCCGGCAGGCTCCTCCTGCCGGGGCCTTGGTTCAAATACTTTGTTCTTGGATGGCCCAAAAAGGGACCGCGGAGAGTCTTGGTGATCGCCTGGCAAGCCTTGCCACGGGGTGCTACGACTGCCCGTGCACAGGTTCGGGATACTAAGGTACCCCTACTTTAGTACACCGACAGGAGCCCCCGGGCCTGGGCCATACACGGTGCCGAGCGCTGTTGGGCCAGGCCCAAAACAGTGCACGGGCACGCACGGCCTGGGTCACGCTGCATCTGGTTCTGCGCCCACCACATCCTCCCCGAACGGCACGCGTCGAACGCGGCATCGTGGGGAGAGGCGTGCGTGACGTGGGCGGCGTGCGCGGGGCTGAGCCCCGCAGGCGCGCGTCACGTCGCAGGCGATTTATTTGTTCGGAAAGGCGAAACACCACCCTCCTCCACTTATAGGCAGGGGAGTCAGGGGCAGTCCGCCCACCCGCCAGTTGCGATTCCTCGAAATCCTCCGCCACTTCCCAAGAGAAGTAGCGCTCCGCCCCCCCTTCCGCCGCCACCAGTGCTACCGACACCGTCGACCTCTCTCCCTCTTTCCGCCATGGCCCCGAAGGGCGACAAGGGGAAAGGGAAGGCCGTGAAGTCGGCCGAGGCGCAGCGGCTTGAGGTGCTGCGAAAGGAGCAGGCGACCTTCCCTCCTGAGCTCGACGCGTTGGTCCTAAGGGAGGAATACTACCTCTTCTGGTCGACGAGGACGCGAGCGCATCCGCGCACGAGGGTTCTTCCCGGCATCGCCCAGAAGGAGTATCCGACCGGGTATCCCTTCTTTGCTCTGTTCTTCTATTGCGGGCTCTGCCCGCCCTTCTCTGAATTTTTCTGCGACATCATGAACATCTCAGGGTTCCACCTCCTTGATTTCACCCCCAATACTGTCTTGACCATGATAATTTTCGCACATCTCTGCGAAAATTTTGTCGGAGTCTTTCCAAACGTAGCTCTCTTCCGCCACTTCTTCACGCCTCGAGTAGAGAGAGGAGAGCCCCTCTCCGGCGAGATCGCCTGGATCTCGAAGCTTGGCAACAAGGATGCTTATCTGGAGGGAGAGCTCCGCAGCAAATGGGAGGAATGGAGGGCAGACTGGTGCCTGATCGTCGAGGAGAACCCGCAGCCATTCACCGCTGTGCGCCAAACCCCTATGGTGCGCGGCAGGGATTGGAGCGACGTGGCTCCACACGACGACAAGCTGTGGATTGCCGTCACCCGGATCCTGCGGCTCAGGCGTGCCGGGCTCACAGTTGGCGCCGTCGGCGCAGATTTCCTCCGCCGCCGCATCGCTCCCCTACAGGAGAAGGGGAGGCCTGCCTGGGAGTTCCAGAATGCGGCGGACATCATGAGGCTGCGCCCTGGCCTCAACTTCAATTTCACCGTCTTGGAGCTTGATGGGACGCTCAGGGCGCTGTTGAAGCACGACCCCGACCACCCCGAATGGTTCAGGCTGCCACGAGGCGTCGTCCCGTTGTGCAACAATTCATCACTCAGCCGCATCCTTGCAATGATGCCGCTGTGCGACTCGCACGGGATCGACTCCACTTGGCAAGAGCCCGCCGACGATGTCGTGCGGGCGTTCTTCGACGACCTGGTGGAGAGGCCAGTCGACGCCGACGAGCAGAGGGGCCTCACCCGAGACACCACCGACGCGGAGTTGGTGCGCATCGCCTCCAGGATGGAAGAGGCGGCGGCGGCCGCGGCCATGGGCGAGTTCGGCTTCACATTGGCGGAGGCGGACGCAGCGGAGGCGGAAAGCCTTGCCGACCGAACGGAGTTCGCCAGCGAGGAAGAGCTTGCCGGGCACGGCGCAGGGGCGGATGAGTCCACCGAGGGCACGAGCGGCTTGCCGGAGGCTGACGCCTCTTCCTCCCGACCTTCGGGCAGCTCGTCGCAAGCGGAGCCCCCGGCTCAGCCACGGAGGTGCCTCCGCAAGGCCGGAGAGGTGGTACGGCAAGCGAGCAACAGCCGCAGTGCCGCGCGATGCGCTCCGCTGTCTCAGCGGGAGCAGGGTCATCGCAGGCCGCTGCTTCTGCTCCTGCCGCCCCTCGCGCCACGGCGGCGGCCGGGGCAAGGCCGTCTCGGGCTGGCGCCACCACTGCCTCCGCCATGCGGCCGAGGGAGCCTACTCCTCCGCCTCCTCGCGCCAGAAGCGGGCCAGTCTTCGACTTCTCCGCGCTTAGCTCCGACGAGGAAGAGGAAGAGGAGTATGATCCCCGCTGTTCTTGTGTTTCTTCAATTCTTGTAGTTGTGCTTCGAATCTCATTTGCTTTCCTCTGAATTTGCCCCTTTTCAGGACTCTGGCTCAGAGGGTGGCAAAGAGAGCCAAGGTCCCGATGGTCATCCTCGATGACGAGCCCGCCGTGACGGCAGGGGGTGCGCTTGAGATGACCTTATCGGAGTTGCCAACTGGTCCTCAGAGCAGCCCCCAGCGTAAGCATATGACTTGCTTCCTGCCGTTGGGCGCGCCCGGGTGCCCTTCGCTTTTCTTGACATCTGGCTGACGATTCGTGTAGGAGCAGAGCAGCCCCACCAGGAGCGTCCGGAGACCGTCCCCGATGAGCCACCCGCTACAACTACACCGCCAAGGGGGAGTTCCGCGGCAAGGGAGGAGCCCCCGACAAGGGAGCGGTCCCCGGCAAGGGAGCAGTCTCCGTCGAGGGAGCAGTCCCCGGCAAAGCATCGGTCCCCGGCGAGGGACGGCACCGGCGGCCCCTCGGCGACGGAGACCGTGACTGCAGACCCCGGCCCAGGTAACCTTCTTGCCTCGAAACTCCCCTGGGGTTCTTCTTCTTTGGATAGTTGCTTGACTTCTCCCCCTCCTTCGGCCTTCAGACCTTCCCGCCACGGACCCGATGGAAACCGAGGTCGTCGTCGAGGAGGACGCGCGCGGCCATACCGACGATGCGGCCGCCACCGGAGAGACGGTTGGTGCTGAAGATCCGGCCGGCGAAGAGGCCGCCAAGGCTGCCGCAGCAGCCGCGGGCGAAGGAGCCGGTGATCGTACTGATGGCCCCGAGGCCACAGGAGCGCCAGGCGCTACGCCGACCGCCGATCCCGCCTCCGCAGCGGCGCCGGGACCCGAGGAGCCCTAGCCAGGCGCCTACCTGAAGGCCGGCGATGATATCTTTATCAAGCTCCCCTGGGAGTCGACTTCCAGGGCGCCGGTCGAGGGGGAGACCCTGGATGGAGAGGTGCTCGCCTCCGCCGGGCTGACGCTGGTTGACGCGCCAGGCAGCAGCGGTGGCGAGTCCGAGGAGGAGCGGCTGCTCCGGAAGCTGGTGTCGCTCTATCGCGCCCGACAAGCCCTGGTGGAACGCCGGGAAGTGCTTGTCGCGAAGGTGGGAGCGGACATGCAGAAGCGCGCCGGGGAGCTCCGAGAGCTCAACCAGGAGGCCCTCCGATCCTTGGCGGAGGAGCGAAGGCCGCTTGACGAGGCGCGGACGGCCTTCATCCTCGAGAAGGCGGAAGCCGAAGAGCAGCAAAGGCTTTCCGCCGCGGGGCTAGCCGCGCGGGAGGGCGAGCTGGCGCAGCAGAAAGCCAGCCTCGCCAGCCACGAGGAGGAGGTCGCCGCACGCGAGCAAGCGCTCAGCGGAGCCCTCAAGGAGGCGCGAGATGCTACCGCGGCCGCCGAGACCGCGAAGGAGGCACTGGAGGCGAGGGTGGCGCAGCTCGACACCGACCTCAAGGCGAGCGGCGAGGAGCTCGCCGCGCTCAAGCTGGAGCGCGAGAAGGGTGCCCACACCCTTGGTGAGCTGCAGGGCCGCTTCGCCGAGAAGATCAAGGAGCTCGACGCCGCCAAGGACTCCAACGCCGACCTCGAGCTGAAGCTGGACACCTTGTCCAAGGCGCTGGGCAGCGCCAAGGAGCAAGAGGTGGCCTTGCGGAAGGAGGTCACGGACAACGAGGCGTTGTTGGAGAGCGCCGCGGTCACCCAGAACGAATTTAGGGCGACGGTGGAGCAGTGGACCGAGGGCCTCGTGGACATCGCCGCCTCCATCGACAAGGAGCTGATGCTGCTGGGGATGGAGGGTCATGAGTACCCCTCTGGTGAAAACGTCCCTCCCAGCGCCAAGCTCACTTCGTTCTTCAAAGGCGTGGTGGCGGCCCTTCAGCATCTCCGAAACGCGATCCCAGAGCAGCTGGCCGGCGAGACGCGCGACGCCATCGCCGGAGCCCTCGAGAAGGTGTTGGTGAAGATCGCCTTCCGCAACCCCGACATCAGGCTCACCAACGTCCTCAAATCCCTGCCGGCGGACGCTGACCTCGAGGAGATCAGGGCCCTCGTCGCGCCCATCGTGGAGAAGGTGGCCGGGATCAAGAGGATCGAGGGCGACCGCGTGGATTAGGCCGCCTCCCTTTTTCTTTTCTTGTCGCTGTCGGCCAAGTCACGAAAGCGATTCATTAGGGGTGCGACAAGCTTATCTTTGTAATATAACTCTATCTTAGGTAGTGACTGCACTGTTATTTCCTCTACTTGACTCTGTGCTCTGTATGTTTTTGCCCTACGCTTTTGGGGACTTGTCGGCGTAAGCCTCCGCCTTACCGCGGGCTCTGAGTGCGGGACATCAGCAGCCCGCCAGCGGCGCCACTACCGGCAAGAAACCTTGCCGCGGCTAGCTGCAGCTCACTTAAATTGTTGAGCAGGCTCAAAGCAAAGTAAGTGTTGCGACTGCAGTCGCAGCACACTTAAGCTGCCGAGCGAGCTCGAAACAAAGTAAGGATGCCACTCTGGTTGTAGCACACTTAAGTCATTGAGCGGACTCGAAACGAAGTAAGGGTGCAACTAGCCACGAGCCGGTCCCTCCGCGCACAGGTTTTCCATACAAAGTACGATCGTTCGAGGAAGATAACCTCAAAAATTTAAAAACTCAATTGCTCAAGCTATGGCAACTTAGCTTTTCCGTGGCATGCTGCCCGGCAAGGTCGCTTTCCGGCAGGGCGAGGCATGGGGCTCGCCGTCGCTTACCGGGGGTCAGTGCTGCACAGAGTGTCAGATAATGCATGCAAAGAATAAAGAGCATGAGATCGACAAGGTGCGAGGAGCACATGAGATCAATCTGCGCACGGGGTCTGCGCCTGGCTCCGTACAAAGGATCACATGCAACAGCGGCAAGACTTTGTACAGGAGGGTGGTTGCCGGACGGGGTCCGACAACCGCGCCTTATGGGCGAAACTTACGAAGATGCCCAACGTTCCAGGAGTTGCTCACCGGATCGGTATCTTCGGTCTCAAGGCGGACAGCGCCAGGCCTATCGACTCGTTTCACCCGGTAAGGGCCTTCCCACTTTCCCAAGACTTCTGGCACTAACCTTGCGGCTATAAAAGCGGCACAAGGCTTGCTGGTAGCGAGCAGCTCGCACAGCGCCCTGAAGGCGGTCCTCCTCGAGGAGCAGCGCATCATCTCGACGCAGCTGCCCTCGCTCGAGATCGGCGTGAGCGAACACTCGAGGCGGCCCGCATGCGAGATCCGTGCGGCTAACAGCCTCCGCTCTATGCAATAGAGCGAAAGGTTGCCTAGTCATACCAGGGCTTACTTGCGCCGAAGATGTCGGCGTATGTTCGGACGCCACGGCATCATGATCTGGCTCGGCGACACCCGTTTCACCGCCGGCGCCATCCCCTCCACCCGTTTGCTCCAAGGGCGGTGGGTTCAAAGTGGGCGGACCAACCATCTCCGGAGTCTTCTTCTTCGGTGGCATGTCAATGAAGGTGAAGGAGATCTAGCTGGTGCAGGCGCCGGATCAGGTTCGCACAACTTCGACGCCCCCTACCTGGCGCGCCAAAGATGTCGGGGGGAATCGGCTTCCTCGAACACCTATGGGGACCGAGCCCCTTACTGGTTCGGCGGGGGGCGGAGGTTGCACAAAGAGCGGATCGAGGCGGTGCACACAAGGGATTTTACCCAGCTTCGGGCCGCAAGGATGCGTAAAACCCTACTGCTGCTTTGTCGATTGTATTGTGTTCTTGCTCGGAGCACGCGGTGCTACAGTACACTCGAGCCGCTGGCGAGACCGGGCGTGGCGATGGGTGTCCTCCTCCTACGTGCGCATGGGGCCTCCTTTTATATGCTCAAGGGGTTACCCACAGGTGGAAGCGCAGGTGGGGGCAAATATGGGAGAATGCTGTAGTGGGTACAGCTGCCTGTACAGTGGCTGTACAGTGCTATCATACCTAACTCTGACGGCGGGGGACAAGGGCATTAAATGCCCGTCCGCGTCGCCCAGACGGTGCAGGGAAGTGGACCGTCAAGAGCGCCACCGTTTGCCACGATGGCTACTCTGTCAGCTTCGCTTCGCCACCGCATGCCCCTGGCTACACAACCTCCCGCCACGTGCGCCTGGAATGCCCCCAGAGCGACACGTTGGTGGATGAGCTGGAGCGCAGGCACGGGGTGGTAACTTGCCGCGGCAAACGCCTTGCCGCGGTGGATGTCTTGTCGCGCCCGGGAGCTTGTCGCTCACCGGGCCTTGCCAGAGCACGGGACGCGCCGTGGCAAGGTCCTTGTCGTGCCGTGGTTGGCCTTCCCGGCAAGCTCCTCTTGCCGGGGTCTTGTGCTTCGAGCGGTCGTCCCGGCAAGCTCCTCTTGCCGGGGCCTTGCTCTCTTCGGGTGGCCTTCCTGGCAGGCTCCTCCTGCCGGGGCCTTGGTTCAAATACTTTGTTCTTGGATGGCCCAAAAAGGGACCGCGGAGAGTCTTGGTGATCGCCTGGCAAGCCTTGCCACGGGGTGCTACGACTGCCCGTGCACAGGTTCAGGATACTAAGGTACCCCTACTTTAGTACACCGACAGCGTCAAGTGTTGATGGTCAACAAGACCACTAGTTTGAAGAAAAAGGGTAAAGGGAAGAAGGGGAACTTCAAGAAGAACGGCAAACAAGTTGCTGCTCAAGTGAAGAAGCCCAAGTCTAGACCTAAGCCTGAGACTGAGTGCTTCTGCTGCAAAGGGACTAGTCACTGGAACCGGAATTTCCCCAAGTATTTGGCGGAGAAGAAGGATGGCAAAGTGAAAGGTATATTTGATATACATGTTATTGATGTGTACCTTACTAATGCTCGCAGTAGCGCCTGGGTATTTGATACTGGTTCTGTTGCTAATATTTGCAACTCGAAATAGGGGCTACGGATTAAGCAAAGATTGGCTAAGGACGAGGTGACGATGCGCGTGGGAAATGGTTCCAAATTCAATATGATCAGCGTCTGCATGCTACATATACATCTACCTTCGGGATTAGTTTTAGACCTGAATAATTGTTAGTTGGTGCCAGCATTAAGAATGAACATTATATCTGGATCTTGTTTGATGCGAGACGGTTATTCATTTAAATCAGAGAATAATGGTTGTTCTCTTTATATGAATAATATATTTTATGGTCATGCACCCTTAATGAGTGGTCTATTTTTACTAAATCTTGATAGTAGTGATACACATATTCATAGTGTTGAAGCCAAAAGATATAATTTTAATAATGATAGTGTAACTTATTTGTGGCACTGCTGTTTAGGTCATATTGGTGTAAAGCGCGTGAAGAAACTCCATTCTGATGGGCTTTTGGAATCACTTGATGCTTGCAAACCATGCCTCATGGGCAAGATGACTAAGACTCCGTTCTCCGGAACAATGAAGCGAGCAACAGACTTGTTGGAAATAATACATACTGATGTATGTGGTCCGATGAGTGTTGATGCTCGCGGCAGGTATCGTTATTTTCTAACCTTCACAGACGATTTAAGCAGATGTGGGTATATCTACTTGATGAAGCAAAATCTGAAACATTTGAAAAGTTCAAAGAATTTCAGAGTGAAGTGGAAAATCATCGTAACAAGAAAATAAAGTTTCTACGATCTGATCATGGAGGAGAATATTTGAGTTACGAGTTTGGTCTTCATTTGAAACAATGCAGAATAGTTTCGCAACTCACGCCACTCGGAACACCACAGCATAATGGTGTGTCCGAACGTCGTAATCATACTTTATTAGATATGGTGCGATCTATGATGTCTCTTACTGCATTACCGCTATCGTTTTGGGTTTATGCTTTAGAGACGGGTGCATTCACGTTAAATAGGGAACCATCTAAATCAGTTGAGACGACACCATATGAACTGTGGTTTGGCAAGAAACCCAAGTTGTCATTTCTTAAAGTTTGGGGTTGCGATGCTTATGTGAAAAAGCTTCTACCTGATAAGCTCGAACCCAGATCGGAGAAATGTGTCTTCATAGGATACACAAAGGAGACTGTTGGGTACTCCTTCTATCATAGATCTGAAGGCGAGATATTTGTTGCTAAGAATGGATCCTTTCTAGAGAAGTACTTTCTCTCGAAAGAAGTGAGTGGGAGGACAGTAGAACTTGATGAGGCAATTGTACCTACTCCCTTATCGGATGGTAGTTCATCACAGAAATCAGTTCCAGTGATTCCTACACCAGTAAGTGTGGAAGCTAATGATGATGATCATGAAACTTCTGATCGAGTTACTACCAAACCTCGTAGTTCAACCAGAGTAAGATCCGCACCTGAGTGGTATGGTAATCCTGTTCTGGAAGTCATGCTACTTGACCATGACGAACCTACGAACTATGAGGAAGCGATGATAAGGCCGGATTCCGCGAAATGGCTTGAGGCCATGAAATCTGAGATGGGATCCATGTATGAGAACAAAGTGTGGACTTTGGTTGACTTGCCCGATGATCAGCAAGCCATAGAGAATAAATGAATCTTCAACAAGAAGATTGATGCTGACGGTAATATTACTGTCTACAAAGCTCGACTTGTTGCGAAAGGTTTTCGACAAGTTCAAGGAGTTGACTATGATGAGACCTTCTCACCCGTAGCGATGCTTAAGTCTGTCCGAATCATGTTAGCAATTGCCGCATTTTATGATTATGAAATTGGGCAAATGGATGTCAAAACTGCATTCCTTAATGGATATCTTAAAGAAGAGTTGTATATGATGCAACCGGAAGGTTTTGTCAATCGAAAAGGTGCTAACAAAGTGTGCAAGCTCCAGCGATCCATTTATGGACTGGTGCAAGCCTCTCAGAGTTGGAATATGCGCTTTGATAGTGTGATCAAAGCATATGGTTTTATACATACATTTGGAGAAGCCTATATTTACAAGAAAGTGAGTAGGAGCTCTGTAGCATTTCTGATATTATATGTGGATGACATATTGTTAATCGGAAATGATACTGAATTTCTGAATAGCATAAAAGGATACTTGAATAAGAATTTTTCAATGAAAGACCTGGGTGAAGCTGCTTATATATTAGGCATCAAGATCTATAGAGAGAGATCAAGATGTTTATTTGGCATTCATTCCCACTTCTTGCATGGGACCTAAGCATGCAACCAAGGACACATATTTGATTTTTCAACCAGTTTATATGCACTTGAGCATGTGCATGTAGTTCAAATTTGAATTATGCACATAAAATGCCTGGAAAACCTAGTTAATGTATAAAATGTCCAAACGAAACCCCGAAAAATTCCGAAATTAAACACAACACTCATGTTGTTCTATGTTGAGACTAGAAAAAATTTGAAAGCAATAAGAGGCAACGGATATCGTTTCCTCCCCAAAGGTGGCACGTTCCCTACCGAAACCATCACGCTTGTTGTGAGAAGCTCTGGTTTGTCAGAAGCTTATACCCAAACCTGCCCCAAATGGGACAAAAAAATTACCATGGCATGTTGATGCCGCTCCATGATAGCATGCCAAGTTTCATGAATTTCTGACAAGTTTTGGATTTACTAGAATTTAAAAACCAGGTACCTCAATGTTTGCGGCCGAGTGACGGTGGCAAGGTGTTTGACATTCATTCCCATTTCTTGCATGGGACCTAAGCAAGCAACCAAGGACACATATTTGATTTTTCAACCTGTTTATATGCATTGGAGCATGTGCATGTAGTTCAAATTTGAATTATGCACCTGAAATGCCTACAAAACAAGTTAGTGTATAAAAGCATCCAAACGAACCCTGAACAATTCCAACTTTTTTGACTACACACCTATAGTTGCATGTTCACTACAAATAAATGTTCTAGAAACTTAAACACCATCCTTTGCAGCTGTGACCCCATTTCGTAATTCAAATCAAGACGAAAAATCAAGTAGACCGCACATAGTTTATTATCACCAACCGTGTGAGATGCAGCACAAAATATCTTGGGGCACCGTCGGTGTATAGTACGCCTATGGCTTACGCGAGAAGGTGTGTCGGCTACAGTCCATAGCCGGCGTGTCAAGCACACTAGCTCACTACCCAAATATCATTTCACTGTTCAATCGTCGCTGGTGAAAGATGGGGACGTGGACCCGCTTCGTGAGGGCAACTGCGGCGACCCACTTCGACAAGAGCGCGGCCACAACCGCTAGGCACGTGCTAACAAGCTCAATGAGGGAGACCGCAATCTGCGTCTGGGCGGCCAAGGCAGCCCAAACGGCCGTTGTTGCTTCTCAGGCGGCGGCAGCAACATCTGCCTCGGGATAGCAACTGGTGAGAGCGGCACAACAGCTGTCCGTTTCACAGCGGCGGCCTTAGCCCTAATGGAGGCCTCCCATGACCATGTCATGGCAGTCCATGACCAGCTCATGGCGGTCACCGCATAAATCGAACAAAGCTTCTCCGACAACGGTCGGCAACCCACGACCAAAGAGTTGGCAATCGCCGAGAGAGTTTTAGCAGCCGTCCGTTCCCACGCGGCATACCTTGCCATGACGGAGCCCGCCAAATCCCAGATCGCGGCCGCCCACGCCCAGCTCATGGCAGCCTATTCCAAAGATATGGCAGACGCGAATGGCGAGATGCTTGCCAAGTATGGTGCAATTGATGCCATGGAGCCCCTTCCCCAGGAGACCGTCGGGCGCGAACTGGACATGGAGGCGGCGGCGGCGATCGACGAGCACCAGTCGTAGTAGTACTCTTTGTTTTGTTTAATTAAGAGTGCCAGTCTTTAATTTATTAGAGTAATGTTTAGGTCAGCTAGCTCTGTTTAATTGATGAACTTGCTCGATTAAGAAGTGTGCGTCTGTTGTAGTCTCCTTTGTGTACCCAAATTATGCAATGACGTGGATGTCCACCGTAACCAGGGAAATTTGAACCAAAATTTTTGACAGCAAACTCATCACACACGGGTTACGCTATCTGAATCATTTGTGATGTTCACATATCGTACACAGTTCTGAATAAGGGACCATGTCTGATGACACTTTGCGTGCCAGTTTTTTCGCTGAAGCGATTCCAAAATTTTGGCTTCTTCGGAAATATCTACCTCCCCGCCCCTCCCCTTACCAAAATCCACATTTCCCCTGTTTCTGCCTTCCTTTCCGAGTTGAAACCTTCACTCCTTGCTTGCAGCCCCACCTCCTCGCCGGTGACCCTCCTTCACGCTGCTCGGCCACGCCTATCCAGGCAGGTAATCTATACCCGACCCCCATCCTCCTCCTCCATCCACATCCCACATGCACCGACCGCCGACGCGACACCTTCCACCAAAATCACCGACCCCACCACCAAATAAGCGCCGCCCTAAGCCATGGTGTGCGTAATATAGCCAGCATCTCAAGGAGCATTTGGCAGCGGAAAAGCAAATCACGGCCGCACGCGCGGATGAGGTCGCGATGGCTGCCATTTGTGTCGACCCCCAGATCTTGGAGTAGCACCTCGCCGTCGAGGCCACCGTCGACCCCTCGCGCGCCGACGACGCGATGCGGTTGGCTATTTGGTTCGATTCTGCAAAGCAATGTTCAATTGTTGTGGGTGCATTCTGTTATATTATACCATGTGAGAAATAAATCGAATTTGGCCATACTAAATACATAAGGAACATATACAATCACTACATTTCCAAGTTGTTAAGCATGCTTGGTTTGGTTAACTGTCTCATCTTCGATTAGGAGTATGTTATATTCTGCAATGTGGTGCTCAGTTAACGTTTGGTTCATTTGTTGTGGTGTTTAGTTAACTGTTTTGTTTGGTTCAATTTTGCAATGCGATGTTCAATTGTTGTGGGTGCATTCTGTTATTGTATACCATGTGAGGAATAAATTGAATTTGGTTGTACTAAATACTCCTACATGAGAAACAAATACAATTGCTATATTTCCAAGTTGTTAAGCATGCTTGGTTTGGTTAATTGTCGATCTTCTATTAGGAGTATGTTATATTGTGCAATGTGGTGCTCAGTTAATGCTTGGTTCATTTGTTGTGGTGTTTAGTTAACTGCTTGGTTCAATTATGCAATGCGATGTACAATTGTCGTGGGTAGAATTTTGTATTGTAGTGCATGTGAGGAATAAATCGAATTTCTTTGCACTTAATACATGAGAAAAATATACAAGTGCTATATTTCCTAGTTCTTAATCATGTTTCGTTTGGATAAATGGGTTTTCCATGTGGCTTGAATTAATCTGATGAATCTGCAATGTGCTTATTTTTCATCAACATATTTTACTGATAGCATGCGAACCCTTACTTAACCTGATGACTAACTACCATATATGTGTTGCAGGGAAACAATGGGAAGCACTGAGGTTTACAATCGAGGTTAGCACATGCATGGTCTGTTGTCTAATAGCACATTATTGTGCAATTGCAGGAAGCATTCTAATATTTAGGTTTTTAACAATTTGGTCTTGCACATGTAGGTCATGCTGTCAAAGGTTTTGACCCACTGTTTGACCCTTTTTGCATATGGGGAAATGTGTTGTCCATGAATATCATCCAAGTCAAGAAACTCACAAAGATTGTTAGGATAAAGAAATTAGCAACAAAATACAAAAAGATCTTTGTTTGCACAATGAACAAGACATCAGTTCACTACAGGATGGTACTAACTATTATACCTTGCCTTTTTTTATTCCTTTGCCCCATTTCCAATATAGAGAACATATTTATGCATATCCTAGTTTTCAAGCCTTTCCAAAGCAGTTCATTGATGACTACCTCTCAAACCACCTATATGGTCAGGAGGCGAGGAAGGTATTCATACAACACCCACGGTTCAATATTGAAGTGTTCCTGAAGAGGATGAAGGATGGACGGTCAATCATCCACAGGCACTGGCCTAAAGTTACAAAGATCTTCAAGATCAATGAAGGCTCAATATTTGTCTTCTGCTTCAGCAGTTTTCCAGATGAGATACATCTGTCTATGTACCGTCTATGATGCTAATTTCGAAAGGGTATAGATGTTGCATGTGAAACTTGGTGCTGGTGTAGTTGTGTAATGGGGTAGCTGAGTGCTGAAGCTATACGATGTTGTACTCTGATATATTTCAATTATGAAAATGAAATATATTGTGTGCTTAATATGAAATGTCAATTAGATTAATAAATGGATTATTAATAATCCGATAATTAGCCTGCTAATAGGGTTTTTCCTATTGCAAACAACTATTGAGAAAACACCGTGTGTGATGCATTCAATAACGCACACAGTTTCTAGGAATAAACTATGTTAGATTAATGAACAATCACACACGACATCCTCTTGAAAACTGTTTGCGTTAGGCCACCTGGCGCAAACGTTTACCACATAAAAATTGTGTGTGATGGACAGCCTTTGCCACACAGTTTCTTCTACGCACCGTGTGTGATGCATTCAATAATGCAAATGATAATTTTTTTTAATATTGTGTGCAATGGGAACACAATCACAAACGATTTAACAGGGAAAGTTGTGTGTGATGTACCTATGAACGGAAACGTTTTCCTTGGAGTGACTGTGTGGGATGTACATACGGACGGAAACGTTTAGCGGGGACTGACTGTGTGGGATGTACTTGCTACGGGAAACAATTTCGTGTGTATAATTATTTTTTTTAGCTCTAATGTACGTATTTCCGTATCTGAGCGCAGGTCGGTCGTACACGACCATATTTTGCCGAGCGTGTGAGCCAGGAGGGCATATCCTCGACGGTTTTTGGGTCGTGTGGGAAGGACCCCCCTATCGCCGTCACTCACTAGGCGACGGTTCCAAATGCCGTCGCGGAAAGGGGTTAAAAACCGTTTGTATAGCACCTCGCTGTACTAGTGAGGACTTCCGGGATGGAGCGCCGTCGTCTCGAGGCGGAACTTGGGCAGGAGCACTTTTTCCCTCCGGCGGAGCGATTCCGCTGGGGGAACATCCCTCCCGGAGGGGGGAATCATTGTCATCATCATCACCAACAACTCTCCCATCTTGGGGAGGGCAAACACCATCAACATCTTCAACAACACCATCTCATCTCAAACCCTAGTTCATCTCTTGTATTCAATCTTGTTACTGAAACTATAGATTGGTGCTTGTGGGTGACTAGTAGTGTTGATTACATCTTGTAGTTGATTACTATATGTTTTATTTGGTGGAAGATTATATTTTTAGATCCAATATGCTATTTAATACTCCTCTGATCTTGAGCATGATTATCATTAGTGAGTAGTTACTTTTGTTCTTGAGGTCACGGGAGAAATCATGTTGCAAGTAATCATGTGAACTTCATATGTGTTCGATATTTTGATAGTATGTATGTTGTCATCCCCTTAATGGTTTCATGTGAACATCGAATACATGACACTTCACCATATTTGGGCCTAAGGGAATGCATTGTGGAGTTGAAATTAGATGATGGGTTGCGAGAGTGACAGAAGCTTAAACCCCAGTTTATGCGCTATTCTATAAGGGGTCGATTGGATCCAAAAGTTTAATGCTATGGTTAGAATTTATACTAAATACTTTTATCATAGTTGCGGATGCTTGTGGGAGGGTTAATCATAAGTAGAAGGTTTGTTCAAGTAAGAATAGCATCTAAGCACCGGTCCACCCACATATCAAATTGTCAAAGTAGCGAACACAAATCGAACCAACATGGTGGAAGTGTCTAGATGAAATTCCCGTGTACCCTCAAGAACGCTTTGCTTATCATAAGAGACCGTTTTGTCCTGTCCTTTGCCTCAAAATGATTGGGCTACCTTGCTGCACTTTTTTTACTACTATCGTTACTTGCTCGTTACAAATTATCTTGCTATCAAACTACTCTGCTACTTACAATTTCAGCACTTGCAGACATTACCTTACTGAAAGCCACTTGTCATTACCTTCCACTCCTCGTTGGGTTCGCCACTCTTACTTATTGAAAAGAGCTACAATTGATCCCTATACTTATGGTTCATTATGGCTACTTTCTGGCGCCGTTACCGGGGAGTGAAGCGCCTTTGGTAAGTTGAATTTGGGAAGGAAACATTTATATAGTGTGCTGAAATTTATTGTCACTTGTTACTATGGAAAACAATCCTTTGAGGGGTTTGTTCGGGGTATCTACACCCCAACCGAAACCGCAATTAGCTACCCCTCAACCTACTACACCTACTGAAAATATTGAATATGAAATTCCTTTGGGTATGATAGAACAACTGCTAGCTAATCCTTAGTAGGAGATGGAACCGAACATCCTGATATGCACTTGATATATGTGGAACAAATTTGTGGATTATTTAAGATTGCAGGTTTATCCAGAGATGAAGTTATGAAAAAAGTTTTCCCTTTATCTCTGAAGGGAAAAGCATTGGCATGGTATAGGCTACGCGATGATATTGGATCTTGGAATTGGAATCGATTGAAATTGGAATTTCACCAAGATTTTTTATCCTATGCATCTAGTTCATCATGATCGGAATTATATATATAATTTTTGGCCTCGTGAAGAAAAAAGTATCACTCTAGCTTGGGGAGGCTTAAGTCAATGTTATATTCATGCCCCAGTCATGAGCTCTCAAGAGAAATTATTATCCAGAATTTTTATGCTCGGCTTTCTCGTAATGATCAAACCATGCTTGATACTTCTTGTGTTGGTTCTTTTATGAAGAAGACTATTGAATTCCGGTGGGATCTTTTGGAAAGAATTAAACGCAACTCTGAAGATTGGAACTCGATGAAAGTAAAGAGTCAAGTATTAAGCTTAAGTATGATTGTGTTAAATCTTTTATGAGTACCGATGCTTTTCAAAAGTTTAGCACTAAATATGGACTTGACTCTGAGATAGTGGCCTCCTTTTGTGAATCATTTGCTACTCATGTTGATCTCCCTAAAGAGAGGTGGTTTAAATATCACCCACCTATTAAAGAACAAATTAAAGAAGTGGTACCAATTAAAGAAGAAACCATAATTTACAATGTTGATCTAGTTGTCCCTTCTGCTTATATTGAGAAACCACCTTTCCCTGTTAGGATAAAGGAACATGCTAAAGTTTCAATTGTGGTAAACAAAAGCTATATTAGAACACCTAAACCTGATGAACAAATCAAAGTCAAACCTAGTATTTCTATGGTTAAAGATCTCTTGGAAGAATATATGGATGGGCATGTTATTTACTTCTGCGAAGAAGCTGCTAGAATTGCCAAACCTGGTAAAAACGATAAACATAGACCTATTGTTGGCATGCCTGTTGTCTCAGTTAAGATAGGGGATCACTGTTATCATGGTTTATGTGACATAGGTGCTAGTGTGATTGCTCTTCCTTACACCTTATATCAAGAAATTATGAATGACATAGCACCCGCAGAGATAGAAGACATAGATGTTACTATTAAACTTGCTAATAGAGACACTATATCACCAATTGGGATTGTTAGAGATGTTGAAGTCTTGTGTGGGAAAATAAAATACCCTACTGATTTTCTTGTTCTTGGTTACCCACAAGATGTCTTATGTCCCATTATTTTTGGTAGACCTTTCTTGAACATTGCTAATGCTAAGATAGATTATGAGAAACAAACTGACGGTATTAGTTTTGGTGATGAGTCTCATGAGTTTAATTTCTCCAAGTTTAGTAGAAAGCTTCATGAAAATAATAGCCTAGTAAGGATGAAATAATTGGTCTTGCTTCCATTGATATGCCACCTACTGATCCTTTAGAACAATATTTGCTAGATCATAAAAATGATTTACCTATGCATGAAATAAATGAAATAGATAAGATTTTCTTTGAACAACGTTCTCTGCTTAAACACAATTTGCCTATTGAAACTATAGGAGGTCCTCCTCCACCTAAAGGTGATCCTGTGTTTGAATTAAAACAATTGCCAGACACTTTGAAATATGCTTATCTTAATGAAAAGAAGATATATCATGTTATTATTAGTGCTAACCTTTCAGAACATGAAGAGGAAACATTATTGAAAGTTCTAAGGAAGCACCGAGCTGCTATTGGATATACTCTTGATGATTTGAAGGGCATTAGTCCCACTCTATGTCAGCACAAAATTAATATGGAACCTGATGCTAAACCCGTTGTTGATCACCAACGTCGGTTAAATCCGAAGATGAAAGAAGTGGTAAGAATGGAAATATTAAAACTTCTGGAAGCAGGTATAATCTATCCTATAGCTGATAGTAGATGGGTAAGTCTTGTTCCTTGTGTTCCTAAGAAAGGAGGTATTACTGTTGTTCCTAATGATAAGAGTGAACTTATTCCCCAAAGAATTGTTACAGGCTATAGAATGGTAATTGATTTTAGAAAATTAAACAAAGCAACTAGAAAAGATCATTACCCTCTGCCTTTTATTGATCAAATGCTAGAAAGATTATCTAAGCACACACACTTTTGCTTTCTTGATGGAACTTATGCTTATAGACATATGCCCTTTGGTTTATGCAATGCACCTGCCACCTTTCAAAGATGTGTGACTGCTATATTCTCTGACTTATGTGAAAAGATTGTTGAGGTTTTCATGGATGAATTCACTATTTATGGGAAGTCTTTTGATGATTGTTTAAGCAATCTTGATCGAGTTTTGCAGAGATGCGAGCAAACAAATCTTGTCTTGAATTGGGAGAAGTGCCACTTTATGGTTAATGAAGGTATTGTCTTGGTCATAAAATTTCTGAAAGAGGTATTGAAGTGGACAAAGCTAAGGTTGATGCAATTGAGAAAATGCCATGTCCTAAATATATCAAAGGTATTCATAGTTTCCTAGGTCATCCTGGTTTCTATAGGAGAATAATCAAAGACTTTTCTAAAATTTCTAGGCCTCTTACGAGTCTTTTGCAAAAGGATATTCATTTTTTTTATGATGATTGTTTAGAAGCCTTTGAAACACTCAAGAAAGCCTTAATTTCTACACCTATTATTCAACCACCTGATTGGAACTTGCCTTTTGAAATTATGTGTGATGGTAGTGATTATGCTATTGGTCTTGTTCTAGGAAAAAGAGTTGATAAGAAACTGAATGTTATTCATTATGCTAGTAAAACTCTAGACAGTGCTCAAAGAAATTATGCAACTACTGAAAAAGAATTCTTAGAAGTGGTGTTTGCTTGTGATAAATTTAGACCTTATATTGTTGATTCAAAAGTAATTGTTCACACCAATCATGTTGCTATTAAATATATTATGGAAAAGAAAGATGCTAAACCTAGACTTATTCGATTGGTTCTCTTGCTAGAAGAATTTGATTTGCATATGACTGATAAAAAAGGAGTTGAGAACCCCGTAGCTGATAACTTGTCTAGGTTTGAAAATGTGCCTGATGACCCACTACATATTGATGATAGTTTTCCTGATGAGCAGTTAGCTGCAATAAATGTTTCTCATAACACTCCTTGGTATGCTGACTATGCTAGTGCATTGTTGCTAAATGTTTACCACCTAGCTTTACTTACCAATAAAAGAAAAAAATTCTTCTGTGATTTAAGATACTACTTTTGGGTTGATCCACATCTTTACAAAGAAGGAGTAGGTGGTATTATTTGATGTTGTGTACCTGAGCATGAAAAGGGACAAATCCTTCGAAAATGTCACTCCGAAGCTTATGGAGGGCACCATGCTGGAGATAGAACTTCTCACAAGGTATTGCAATCTGGATTTTATTGGCCTACTCTCTTCAAGGATGCCCATAAGTGTGTCTTATCTTGTGATGAATGTCAAAGAATAGGTAATATCGGTAAGCGTCAAGAAATGCCTATGAATTATTCACTTGCTAGTGAACCATTTGATGTTTGGGGATTTGATTACATGGGACCTTTTCCTTCCTCTAATGGGTATACACATATTTTGGTTGCTGCTGATTATGTTACTAAATGGGTAGAAGCTATTCCAACTAGTAGTGCTGATCACAAAACCGCTATTAAAATGCTTAAGGAAGTTATTTTCCCAAGGTTTGGAGTCCCTAGATATTTAATGACTGATGGTGGTTCACACTTTATTCATGGTGCTTTCCGTAAAATGCTTGCCAAGTATGATGTTAGCCATAGAATTGCATCACCCTATCATCCCCAGTCTAGTGGTCAAGTTGAGCTTAGTAATAGAGAAATAAAATTAATTTTACAGAAGACTGTCAATAGGTCCAGGAAGAATTGGTTTAAGAAATTAGATGATGCACTTTGGGCTTATTGAACAGCATATAAAAATCCTATGGGTATGTCTCCTTATAAAATGGTTTATGGAAAAGCTTGCCATTTGCCTCTTGAGTTAGAACATAAAGCATATTGGGCAGTCAAAGAACTCAACTATGATTTCAAACTTGCCGGTGAAAAGAGGTTATTTGATATTAGTTCATTAAATGGAGAACCAAAGCTTATGAAAATGCAAAATTATTCAAAGAAAAAGTTAAAAGATGGCATGACAAGAGAATCCAAAAGCGTGAGTTTAAAGTCGGAGAATATGTTCTTTTGTACAACTCTCGTTTCAGATTATTTGCAGGAAAACTCCTCTCAAAATGGGAAGGCCCATATGTTATCGCGGAGGTTTTCGGTCTGGAGCCATCAAAATAAATAATGCCGAAGGTACTAACCCGAAGGTTGTCAATGGGCAACGAATAAAACATTATATCTCAAGCACGCCCATTATTGTTGAAAGTAATATTATCCAAACTTTGACACCGAAAGAACACATAAAAGGGTCCTTCGGGAACACTCCAAAATCGTGAAAATAAAGAGGTATGGGATACGGTAACTAAATGGACTCCGAAAAATCCGCAAAAATACTTTCTTTCAGTTTTGGAATATTTAGAAAAATAGGAAAATTAGAAACTTCCAAGAAGCGTACCATGGTGGGCATAAGAGACGAGGGCGCGCCAGGCTTTCCTAGAGCGCACAGGTGGGTTGTGCCCACCTGGGGAACCTTCCGGACTCCGTTTTTCTTCTGTATGCTTGTTCCCCAAGATAAAAATTCTTTATATACTCCCCGAACCTGTTGACCACCGTATCGCGGAGAAATCTCTGTTCTCTTTTCTTGTTATTTTTTGTCAGATCCCATCTACCATGGCCGCTTCAAGGTCCTCCAAGGACAAGTTCTTCAAGAACGTCATCAACCCATATTTGCGGGAGGTGGTGCAGCACCCTCAAACCATCCAGATGCATGTGGGGGTGCTGCACATCTGCGATGTGCAACGACCCAAGGGGACAGGAACCATGGAGGCCAGGCTTGAAGCTATGGAGCAGGAAGTCTTCCGGTGCAAGGGGATGGTGGAGCATGGGCTCAATGCCAATCACCTAATGATGACAGACCTTTCCCGTGATCTCAAGACGGCAAGCCCATGAAGGACATCGTCTTCACGCTCAACAAGAAAATCAACTTTCTCCAAAGCCAGATCTATGATCTTCAAAACCAAGTCTTTGAATATGAGGCAAGGTTTAAAGGTATGAGTTTGGCTGCTAGTTGCAGGACCCGTGAGACACATTCTTCCTCTTACAATGATGGACCTCCGCCGTGGAAACCCGAGGACAAGATCTCTTTTTCATCACCACCACCCTCATCTTCACCACCAAAGGAAAATTGAGTATAGGGTATGGGCACTCCCCTTGGCTTCCACCAAGCTTGGGGAGGTGCCCCGGTATCGTATCATTCCCACTATCCTTTTGCTTTTACTATTTTAGTTCAATCTTCTACTTTAGATGAATAAAAGTTTAGTTCGGTCCTTTCTTATTTGAGAGTTTGCTTAGTGATCTATCCTTGTAATTGTGTGCAAGATATATAATAAAGTTTAGTTTGAGTTTTTGCTTTCTTTACTTTCTTGCTACAATTAAAAGAAAAGAAATAAAAAAGGAAAGGAAATAAATCAAGAAGATCATATGCTAATCTTATGGTAGGTGATGGCACCACATAAGGAGAAGTATAAGTAGAAAATTTTATTAGAGATTGACAAACATAGCATTAGTGAATGATGCGACTCATGAAAGAATTTATAAGGGAAGAGAAGATTCACATATAAATACATTATCCTAGAAATCTTTCGTGATTCTGAGCCCCCATCAAAATATTATATGCCAAAATTGTTGACGTTGGACAAGGAAGACAACTTAATGATTTATGTTTGTTCATATTCACATAGAAGTCATATTGTCATGGATCCTTTAACATATGGTGCTTGCCCCTATCTTTGCTAGCCAAAAATTGTGCACTAAGTCGAGATACTACTTCTGCATCCAAAAACCTGTAAACCCAAATCTTATTTCAAGTGTCCACCATACCTACCTAGGGATATATCAAGATCCCTCAAGTAAGTTCTCATCGGTGCAAAAAGTCAATAAAAATTGCTTCTAAATGTGTGAGATCATTTAGTGTAGGAGAAAATTGAGCGTTGCACGAACTTGTGATGGTGAAGAATAAAAGCGACAGACTGCATAATAAAGGTCGCTATCACAAGGGGCAATGCAAAATGACGTTCTTTTGCACTAAGGGGTTGAGCATACAAACAAATAAGCGCATGAAAACCTCTGCTTCACTCTGTGAAGGGCCTATCTTTTACTTTTATGTATTTACTTTTATGCAAAGAGTCAAAGTTTCTTCTCTCTATTCCGTTTTATTTTTCTCCTTTGGCAAGCATCATGTGGTGAGGAAACGTAGCGATCCGACCTCAAACGGTCAAATCTCTGCGCATAAGTATCATCCCTAGATCGGTAATGCTGACACACACAATACTTCACAATACTTGAAGGATTTATAACAGAGTTTAATCAAACACTTTATTACATGGAATGTCTCAAACGAGAACTTATCACAATAATATGGCTTAAGGCCATCTAAATAAGATAATTACGGAAGCATCGACGGTAAATGAGTCCATCAACTCCAACGGCATATCTGAGTGCACGACAACGACCTAGTGCACCTTACTCTTCGTCTGAAAAGTCTGCAACATAATAAGTTGCACCGCGAAACAAGTCAGCACATCGAATATGCTGGCAAAATAACATCGTAGAGCAATCAACAAAATAACAACTATATCTACATGCATACATGGATGGTGGAGGCTCTATGGTTATCATTTTTTGCGTAAAGCCAATTTTTCCCTACTGCAAAGGAATATATTTTATTTAACTACAAAGTTTGTTGAAAACATTGAGAATGGAAACCCCATCTCAATCCCAATTAAATAATCAATAACCCAACAAATTAATTAAGAGTGATGAGATCAAATCAATAATTCAAGAAGCAGATACTCAAGATGTCCATAACCGGGGACACGGCTAACCATGATTAGTTTGTACACTCTGCAGAGGTTTGCGCACTTTTCCCCACAAGAGTCAATCTCCTCCGTTGGATTTCTCGCACTACATGGTCTTTGAGAAATGGATGACCGAGACACAGTCATTCAGAAGCATTAACTCTTTGGATGGGTAAACCGTACCACCTACATCCCCTACATCTGCTAGTTTACCACTGAAAGAGGTCACACAACATACTCAACTATGCCAGAGCCCATAATGGCTTGTGGCTACACACAGAAGTTTCTAGCATGAATAATCTTATGATCCCTTTGAGCCTGGGTGGCGAACCATAGGATGATCACACGGATTCCCTAGGATCTCCTTGGACAACACTGGATTCCCCAGGTGCCCACATACAATCCACCCAGATGTGTATTAAAGTAGCCACCTTAAATAAACCCTTAGTTCATAATAATCTCTCACATCTGTCATGAATCACTCAAACCAAACCACCTCTACGAGGATAGCATAGCAGTGTAAGCATAACGTAAAAGTAACTCCCAGGGTTTGAAATAAAGGGCAATAGGTTCTACCTCATCATCTACTTCCCAATACCCACATGTTATCAATCCTACTCACGCAATGTTTGAGGGTTGAAACCAATGCATAAAAACTGGATAATAAGGGATATGATCAAAGTGTTACTTGCCTTGCTGGCGATCTGAAAACCCTAGTGACTCGTAGTAGCATGCTTCGCACTCCCGAAATTCATCGCAAACAAACAATAGGGTACATAAGCAATCAAGCATAGATGCATGAGTAAAACTCAAATAAAAAGACCCAAACTACAAGTTCAACTGAAAAGCTTCGTTTTGCAAAAAGACTCAATCAAATCGGAGCTATGGAACTGAAACTACAATCAAATGAAGTTCGAATTCAAATCTGCTTGAAACCAAATTTTAAATTTGTAAAAACCATGTTCAAGTTGATTTACTAAAAAGAGGGTTTCGCGACAAAGATTTTGGCGTTGGTTTCACTTCAAAGCAAACTCTCAAGGGGGGCACATAAACCCCGACCATATTAGGAACGCAAAATCAAGGAACATAACACCGGTATGACAGAAACTAGTGCAGCAAGAATGGAACAAAACACCAGGCAAAAGGTCGTGCCTTCCACCCTTTACGAAGTATATAGATGCATGAATTAAATAAGAGATATTATGATATCCCATGATATTCATGTCCCAACATGGAACAACTTGCGACTGCACCTGCAACTAGCAACGCTATAAGAGGGGCTGAGAAAAGCGGTAACATAGCCAATCAACGGTTTGCTGGGATGATGGAAATGTTAGAGGCTTATCACGCCAATCAACGGTTTGCTAGGATTCCCAAAAATCCTCATATGCATATTTTGAATTTGGTACTGTTCTGCCTAAAACCATATTTTATTGTTGTTAAACAGCAAAGTAAAGTGCACCATGTTAATCTATGCATTTTTTCACCCCATTTACATATAAATTTTATTTAATTCGAAGCTACGGTTATTTAGTTATGAAATAAACCATTTTAGCATGGCATTAATGCAAACAGCAAGTTTAAGCATTTTTAACATGGATGAAAATTGCATATTATGAAACTGGATGAAATTATTAGCATTTACATATATGAGTCATTTTATTATGATGCACGATTGTTGAGTTATTATATGCATGAACATGAAGGGCTTTTCTGTAAAAACAACAGTTCTCTGATAGTAGAAAAAAATGACACGAGCCGAATCTGGTGCAAGTTGGGCCAACAGAGAGGTGGGGCTGTGGGGAGCTCACCCAAGGGCCAAGCCCAAGTTGGCTGGGTGCAAGGAGGTCAGGCCTTGGAGCGGGATGTGGTCAACGAGAGGTGTCGAGGCAGAGCCATCGCCCTCCTCTGCCTGAACTGATGTTGCTTGATGCAGCAAAGGAGACCGGCGGCTGGAGGGGGGCTTGGCGCGAAGGGACTTGGCTGGAGGACGGGGAGCATGGCAGAGATGGACGGGACGGTCCCGATCTGGGCAGATACGAGGCGGAGGGGCGACAGCTAGCTCCTGCAAAAGGCAGCAGCGATGATAGGAGTCAAACCCAGGAGCGCGAGGAGGAAAAGGAGGTCCGGCTCGAGTAGTAAGATGGACCTGAGGAAGCGAGGAGAAGGCGACTTGCAGGCACGGTTGAGGAAGGGGCACCGGGATTGGGAGGCTGTAAGGTGCAGGTGAAGAAGCTCAGTGTCCATGGCGGCATCCATGGCCAGGTGGCGCTGTTCGGTTCTTGCAGAGACACAGGAGAGAACACATTGGTCCCCCCTCCCCCCCCTCGCGTTGCCCCTCTTGGGCGGCTCGAGGCGACAACCCTAGCCCCCACCGCCTCCCCCTTCCTCCCCTCCCTCCTCGTCGCCGCCAGAGGCATCCGCCGGGCAAGCCCGGGGCGTGGCCAAGGAAGGTGGCGGCGGGGCCTCTGCTGCTCTGTTTCTCCAGCGGGGGGCGTCGGAATCCGGGGCGGCGGCCTCGTTTGGTGAGGCGCCACCATCTCCTTGGTTGGTGGTGGCGCGGGTGTGGTCCGGTGGGCTTGGCTGCGCAGGCAGCAAGCTCTCCGACGGACGTGATCCGCGGCGCCGACGGTGGGTCCTCTGGCCTCTTGCGGCTCCAGATCTATCCGCCCCTTTCCCCTTCTGGTGCCCTGTGTGCTCCACCACGTCAGATCTAGAACGGGTCGACATGGTTCTCCGGTGCCTGGAGCTGGATGCGGTGTTGGTGCTGTGGAGCCTTGACCGGGAGAAATCCATGGCGGCGCCGTCCATGGACGCCGTTCCCCTTCTTGGAGGCGCCATTCAGGTCTTCTGCTCCACCCTCCCCTTCCCCTAGCATCCCGGGTGAAAACCCGAACTTTGTTGGGCGGCGCTGGTGCTCTTGGCGCCGTTTGCTTCGTGAAGTCGTCGCCTTGGATGCTTTTTGGACCGTGGGCACTGCGGCGTGGTGGTTGTCGGGCAGCGGCGACAGTGTGGCCCCAGTGGCGACGGCGGCAGCACCGTTGCTCCTTCCTCCCTGGACACCCTGTTCTGTCTGACCGGCATCTTTCTCCTCTCCAGAGGTCGTTAGTGGGCAGCGGTGATGCGGTGTCTCTGTTGAAGTTTCTTAGTCATGTAGGATGTGCTATGTTCCTACTCCTTCTGGTTGCATCCTTCCGTCCATGTTCTAGGGTGAGCAACCCCATATGTCGACGGTTCGGTGCCTTTCGAGCCAGGCGAGGAGGCAGGGGCCTCCTTCGACAGTGGGAATGATTGAAGATGTTGTTCCAGGGCCTTGGTTGTTTGGTGCCAACATATCCTATCCTCGACAGCGGGCGCTTCCCAAAGCCCCATTTCTTCTTCCCTGGTGATTCTTGTGTGGACGAGGGCCTCTGCGTGCTTCAACTTGTGCTTATCTTGTGCTATCTTCCTAGCTATAGTGAGTGAGGTTTTCAGAGCTGCCTACCAGCACCCTTGTATCTTGCCGTGTTCTTGTTTTTTGTTTGTTCGAGTTTGTAATGCAATGGTTGTAATCCTGGCTAGTTGATGGCTTTGTTAATTCAAAGCCGGGCTCCCCCTTGAACCTTCATTCTAAAAAAAGACACACAAGAGAGAGTGGGAGCACGTTGTGAGAGAGAGTTCGGGCAGGAGGAAGAGAAGATATGGGGCCGCGAGGGGGTCCTGCTAGAGGTGGTCACCGGCGGCGACGTGGTTGACGAGGTGGCGGTCGAGGCAAGCTCCTGGCAGGGGCGCCTGGACCCTGGCTGAGCTGCTACTCCGGCTGGTGTGGCAGTGAGGTGAGGGAGCTCATGCTCCTGGACGAGGGGAGGTGAGGTGTTGTGGTGGTGGATTGAGCAGGTGGAGAGCTTCAGTGCCGGTTGCGGGTTGGCTTGGGTGGAGTGGATCGGGAAGGTGGAGGCTGGTAGGTTTGGGATGGATCAGGATGAGATCCCGAGGAAGATAGTGGTGGCGGCAGAGAGGGATCGATGGGACATCTCCCTAAATTCTAGGGTTGTCTCGTGTCTATATAGCAGGTGGATTTGGTTAGGGACTAATCGGGCCCTCCGATTACAATCGAACGCTTGAGATAAATAGGTGAGGGAGTCCAAATGAGATATCAAAGATATTTTAGGGATGTTCGGGGTTGATCCGGAGCCATCGGTGACGACTGAGTGGTTCAGGTTCGGGGAAGTTTCAGACGCGCACGCGAGGGGGGTGTGCACTATGCAAAGAGGCTAGACAATTAGAGAGAGGGGAAATCAAAGACAACCGGGGCTGACAAAAGGCCACGGATAAGACAAGAGAGAATAGAGCGATCTGGTTGGTCTAAGAGAAGGTCAACGGAGACAAGGAAGGAGCGGCAACCACGAACAGATGCAATTTTTTGAAAAACATGCGGATGTAATGCACATGATGCCATGACGAATGCAGCAAACAAATAAAACACACAGCAACAACGAAATAACTGGAAGGCATCTGGAGCATCGATCTCGGGTTGTCACAGCACTCCCCCACTTACAAGAGATCTCGCCCCGGGATCTAGGGATGACAACGGAAAGAAGAGGTATAACAAAGTTGCTTCTTCGACAAACGAGTAAAACCACAAAACTTAAGAGGTTGAAAAACTTGAAAGAAAGAATACAACAGAGACGAACAAGATTGCAAACAGTCCGTTGGACAAAAGGAACAAGGAATATGATGAGAACCAAGAGCTTAGGGGACAAGATAGACTTTGAAGCCACTCCGGTAATAAAAGAAGGATCAAACGAAAGCAAAGTTGAAAAGAACAAGATGAAGCCTTGCAATGATTTAGATGGAGCTTCGAAATGATATAATTTAAATATCTTGGAGCTCCATTAAACAAAGATGGAACCCTTCAAATCGTGGATTTATTCATCATGAACAAACTCCAAAAAGAAGGAATTAAATCACCTTGAGGAAAATAAGAAATTACATTTCTGTTATGCTTATCCTTCAAGAAATTACATTGATGACAAGCAAAGGATTTGACATACTACTTATTCCCATTGAAAAAGGACTGAGGAGAGATATAGCGCAAACTTGGAAAAATCTTCAACGAATCACCAGTATGATTTCGGAAAGAATGAATGAATTGATATGGTAACAAAGGAAAAGTAATCTCAAACGAACTACCGTATGAATTTGAAAACGAACGAAGCAAAGAGAATGAAACGCCGAAAGAATTGGAGAACAAACAAAGATACTTGAGGAATTTGGATACAAGAGAACGAAGAGATCACGAGCTCACTAGGGAATACTTGAACCATGCACCGGAAGAAATTGGGAATGAGGGCTAAACGTTGTGAATGAGGAATTATTCTGATATGATGGCCTTCGGAATCAAAAGGAAGACACTACTGAAATGCTTAGGATGGATATGAAAAGAACTCTCACAATCAAAAACAATTATGAGGATGACATGAAGCTAGAACCACGATATTTCAAGAGAATGGACCAAGATTTAGGAAAAAAAATCTTCTTCAGCCTTCAAATGTTGAGAATGAAGATGAGGAACACCACCAAAATTGTTGAGACACTCCAGAAGAATGAAAAGAGAAAAGGTTGAGCCAAAGATGAAAATAATTTGGAAGCGGTCTTGAAGGAGGCATCTGACTGATGAAAAATCATTCTTACGTCAAACTTTCAAGAGAATTTGAGAATCACTCCGGAAAAATTAGAAGAGTCAGGTAAGTGTCGGTGTACTAAAGTAGGGGTACCCTAGTATCCCGAACTTGTGCATGGGCAGTCGCAGCACCCCGCGGCAAGGCCCGCCAGGTGATCGCCAAGGCTCTCTATGGCCCCTTTGGAGCCATTCGAGAACAAAGTATTTAAGCCAAGGAGACAAGACCCCGACAAGAGGAGCTTGCCGGGAAGGCCGCTCGAGGCACAAGACCCCGGCAAGAGGAGCTTGACGGGAAGGCCAACCAGAGCATCTCAAAGAACCTACCGCGACGCGCCACACGTCCCGGCAGGACTCGGCGAGCGACAAGCTCACGGACGCGGCAAGGCACTTGCCGCGGCGGGCAAGCACTCTGTACCCGCGCTCCAGCTCACCCACCCACGTGTCGCTCCGGGACCCTTCCTGGCGTACGTGGCGGGTGGCTGTGCAGCCAGGGGTACACTGTGGCATGCAGCGCTGACAAGATCGCCATCGTGGCAAGCGGTGGCGCCCCTGACGATCCCTTTTCTGCACCGTCTGGGCGACGTAGATAGGCATTTAATGCCTTTATCCCCTGCCATCAGGGTTAGGTATGATACACTTTGTAGGTAGCTGTACCTACCACAGCATATTTCCATTTATGCCCTTACCTACGTTGCTACCTGTTGGAGACCCCTTGAACATATAAAAGGAGGCCCATGCACAACGTTGGGGGTGGATCGGACCCCGGAGAGCGATCTCTGAGAGGAAAAGAGAAGAACGCTCGGTCTCGTTAGCTGCTTGAGTGTACTGTAACACTCAGCGCTCCCGAGCAAGAACCCAATACAATCCACAAAGCAGCAGTAGGAGTATTATCTCTCCGGAGAGCTCCGAAGCTGGGTAAAAAAACCACCGTGTGCCTCGCCTCGATCCGCTCTTCGCGCGACCACCGCCCCCCGCCGAATCGAGAAGGGGCTCAGTCCCCATAGGTGCTCGGGGAGCCAGAAAACCCCGACATCTTTGGCGCGCCAGGTAGGGGGCGTCGAGGTTGTGTGAACCTGATCCAGCGTTTACGCGAGCTAAATCTTCATCAACTTCATCGACATGCCGCCGAAGAAGAAGGCTTCGGAGGCGGCTACGCCGTTCGCGTCGAATCCACCGCTGCCGCAGCAAACGACCGGTGGGGAGGACGCCGGCGTAAGAACGGGCATCGATGAAGGAGCCCACAGTGCCACCAAGTCCAAGGACAAGACCGCGCTGCCCGTCGGCGGCGTAGTCGGCTCCCACGACGATCGGGCGTCCGTAGACGCACCGCGCGCATCTCAAGAGGCGCAGGACCGGCAGCACTGTGGTACTCACGGTACCATACGCTCGCTGGACCCAAATCGAGCTGGCGGATCCCGGGATGCTCAAGGCCAACGTGCACACCAACGTGCTGGCGCGAGCGAGGCACGGTCGCCCGGACGGAATACTACTCCTTCTAACATCGTTGGAAGTCCGAGCATATCCCATTCCTCGCACCGTTTGCCACCGCTACCCGCCACTCCAGCAGAAGCTTTGGCCCGGGCTCAACTACTCCTAGACTTCCCTCCGACGCCAGACAAGATCGACGACTGGAGGGCCACCATTCAGAGTCTCATCGGCTTCGCCAACGGCGACACCCCACGGCCGGTGACCACATCGCAGCCGCGGCAGGCCAGCCAAGCGCGAGCCGATGGTGACAAAACCGGTGGGGGTGCAACCACCATGCACTCTCCGCCCAAAAGGACAAGATCGCCGACTCGCCGGGTCCGCCACGACAGCGACTCCACTGCTTCCTCAGATCCGCGAACTCGTCGCGATCAGCGCCACGTTCTTCACGAACGGCAGCAAGAAGACGCTCGTACCCGCATCGAGCGCCGAAGAGAAACGCGGCGTCAATCAGACCGATGCGCTGGCCCCGCTGTCGACATGCAAGAGCCAGGGGAACCAGGTGACCTACCGTACGCGGTAGGTTGCCCTGCGTTTACTCGTGAGCTGCGGCAAGTCCAGTGGCCCAGCACGAAGAATTTCAAGCCAGACGTACCAGAGAAGTACGACGGCAGGCTACATCCGTCGGAGTTCCTCAGCATCTACACCATCGCGGTGCAGGCTGCCGGGGGACGAGACGACAAGATCCTCGCCAATTACTTCCCTCTGGTGCTCAAGCCCAACGTCAGGTCCTGGCTCATGCACTTGCCGGAAAACTCCATATCTTCCTGGGCAGACCTATGCCATCAGTTTGTCGGCGCCTTTACAGGCGGCCACAAACCTCATGGCCAGGAGAGTGATCTTCACCTGCTTGCCCAGAAGGAAGGGGAGCCTCTACGCAAGTACATCCAGAGATTCAGCCAAGTGCAACGCAACATCCCAGACGTCCACCCCCCCGCGGTCATCAGTGCGTTCCACCAGAACGTGCGTAAATGCAGGATGCGGGAGGAGATGGCGCTGTGCAAGATCAGAGACGTCAGTGAGCTGTGTGCCCTGGCCGACAGATGTGCACGTGCTGAGGAAGGGAGGAAACTCCCCGGAGAGAACGTAGGAACAGGGGGATCTGACAGCGATGATGCCATCCCGGCAAGCAAAAACCGGCGGCGGAACAACAGGAAGAGGAAAGGCAAAGATGTGGTAGTTGTCGAGCAGTCTGGCTACGAAGGTGGCGCCAAGACAGCAAAGACTGGTAGCTCCGGCAAGGAGGTTGCCGCATGCGCCAACTACCAGGCTGTGGTGGCCGCCGACAAGCAGGATGGCACCAACAAGCAGTACTGCAAGATTCACCGCACCAAAGGCCATGACCTCGAGAGCTGCAAGAAGGTCGAGCAGCTCGTTGAGCTGCAAAAGGCCGAATACGAGCGACGCGACAAGGAGAAGGCCCAAGGAGGTGCTGGAGGATCCGGTACGAAGCGCACCGGCCGAGGGGGACGCCGCGGCAACGCCAAGCAGCGGCAAGGCGACAGACCTCCCCGCGGCCGCGACACGGATGAAGATGACGATGACGAGGAAGACATGGATAACACCGAGACCAGCGAGCAGCAGTTCCAAAAAGCCACAGAAGTTTTGTGCGTTGACGGAGGTGCTTCTCTGCATACTTCACACCGCCAACTCAAGCAGTGGGTGAGGGAAGTCAATGCAGCAGAACACCCGTTGAGTCACGCAAGCTTCTGAAATGGTCCAGCACGCCTATCATCTTTGATATTGAGGACCACCCCGATCACACAACTGCTGTCGGGTGTTTGCCGATGTTGGTCTCACCAACTATCCGCAACCTCAAGGTCACTAAGATGCTAGTTGACAGCGGGGCCGGCTTGAACCTGATCTCCTCCGCTATGCTCCGGAGACTCCACGTCCCTGACAGCGAGCTCGAAGAGACCGGCACGTTCCAAGGAATCAACCCGGGAAGGATCAAGCCGAAGGGGAAGATCACGCTGCCGGTGACATTTGGCAGCGAGCTGAACTTCAGGACTGAGAGGATCACTTTCGACGTTGCCAATTTTCCATTGCCTTACAACGGAATTCTCGGCCGTCCAGCGCTCGCCAAGTTCATGGCGGCCTCTCACTACGCGTACAACATGCTGAAGATGCCAGGCCCGATAAGTGTCATCTCTGTACATGGCGACAAGAAAGGCGCTCTTATCTGTGCCGACAAGATCTACCGGGAAGCAGCAGCCGCCGCAGATCGCGAGACACTTGCCGCTGAAGCTCCCGGGGGGAAGAAGAAGACCAAGTCCGGCAAGAGCTCTGATGCCCACTCCGGCAAGCGCACCTCTTCGGAGTGCTGCGCTACCGTCGAGGACGGACCATCGAGCTCCACCGGCAAGTGTAAGAAGACGATGGCAGCGCCGCCAGCGACCAAGAAGGTGTCTGCCAAGGAGGACGGCACTGGTGGTACCTTCACCATCAGTGCCACTCTCGACCCTAAATAGGAAAGCGCGCTCGTTGCTTTCCTGCGGGCGAATGTCGATGTGTTTGCGTGGCAACCGTCTGACATCCCCGGCGTTCCCAGGAAAGTAATCGAGCACCGCCTTGCCGTCTGTCCTCATGGGCGGCCCGTCAAGCAGAGAGTCAGGAAACAAGCAGTGGAGCGCCAAGAGTTCATCGCCGAAGAGATCAAGAAGTTGGAAGCAGCAGGCCTCGTCAGAGGAGTGCTCCATCCTATGTGGTTGGCCAATCCTGAAGTCGTGCGCAAGGCAAACAGGAAATGGAGACTTTGCATCGACTTCACCGATGTCAACAAAGCTTGTCCCAAAGACCCATTTCCCTTGCCGCGCATTGACCAGATTGTCGACTCCATAGCCGGATGCGACTTGCTTTCATTTCTTGACGCATACTCAGGATACCATCAGATCTTCATGGCAGAAGAGGATGAGGAGAAAACCGCGTTCATCACTCCAGGTGGCACGTACTGTTTCGTACGAATGCCTTTCGGTTTGAAGAACGCTGGTTCAACATTCGCAAGGGTAGTCCATACTGCTTTTGAGCCGCAAATACACAGAAATGTGGAAGCCTACATGGATGACATAGTGGTCAAGAGCAGGGACAAAGCAACTCTGATTCAAGACCTAGAAGAGACTTTTGCAAATCTACGCAAGATCAGCCTCAAGCTCAATCCCGAGAAGTGCGTGTTTGGAGTCCCGTCCGGCAAGCTTCTCGGATTCTTCGTGTCTCAGAGAGGTATTGAAGCAAATCCCGACAAGATCAAGGCCATTGAGAAGATTGAAGCACCGAAGCGCGTCAAGGATGTACGAAAACTTGCAGACTGCGTGGCGGCTCTCAGCAGGTTTATCTCTAAGTTTGCTGAGCGCGCCCTGCCGTTTTTCAAAATCTTGAAAAAGGCAGGTCCAATGAAATGGACTCCGGAAGCGGAGGCTGCGCTGCAGGACTTGAACAGATACCTGTCCTCCACTCCAATACTTGTCGCACCTAAACCACAAGAGAAGTTGCTGCTATATCTAGCGGCAACCAATCAAGTGGTTAGTGCTGCGTTAGTAGCGGAGAGAGAGGCAGGCGATGAGCCAGCGACCGCGGCAAGCACATCCAGCGACAAGCAGAGGGCTTCCCCGACGAGCTCTGGTCCCGACGAAGATGGATCTGCGCAGATGTGCGAAGAGATACAGAAGAAGAAAATGGTGCAACGCCCAGTCTACTTTGTCAGTTCCCTTCTGCAGGGGGCTAGGTCAAGGTACTCTGGTGTGCAGAAGTTGCTTTTCGGCCTTCTTATGGCCTCCAGAAAGCTGCGCCATTACTTCTAAGCACATGAGATCATAGTTGTCACTCGCTTTCCGCTGAAGAGGATACTGCAAAATCCAGAAGCAACGGGCAGGATTGTCGAGTGGGCACTGGAACTGTCAAGCTTTGGCCTCAAGTTTGAGAGCACTTCAACTATTCAAAGCAGAGCATTGGCAGAATTCATAGCAGAATGGACGCCAACACCAGATGAAGAAATTCCAGAGACGAGCATCCCCGTCAAGGAAGAAAACAAAGAGTGGCTGATGTACTTTGATGGTGCGTTCTCGCTGCAAGGTGCCGGTGCTGGCGTGCTGCTTGTCGCACCCACCGGAGAGCACCTCAAGTACGTGGTCCAGATGCACTTTCCCAAGGAGCAAGCAACAAACAATACTGCAGAGTATGAAGGATTGCTCGCCGGTCTCAGGATCGCGGCAGACCTTGGGATCAAGCAACTTATTGTCAGGGGTGACTCACAACTTGTCGTCCGGCAAGTGAACAAGGATTATCAGAGTCCGTTGATGGAAGCTTACGTTGATGAAGTGAGGAAGCTGGAAGAGCGCTTTGTCGGCCTACAGATGGAACATGTTCCAAGAGCTCAGAACGACATCGCTGACGGCCTGTCAAAGTGCGCGGCATTTAAGTTACCTGTGGAACCAGGGATCTTTGTGCTCAAGCTGACTCAACCATCCGTGACGCCATCAACTGGACAGAGCAAGAAGAGGAAGTTGATTTCTGGTGACTATCTTCCGGCAGAGCTTCCCGAAGCCGCCGCCAAGAAGGTCCCCAGGATCAACGCCAAGAGTGCTGAGGAGGAGTCTGCTTCGACAAGCCCCAGGGTTTGTTTCGTTGAAGCAGACGCTCCCGACAAGTTTCGCTCCGGCAAGCTTGCCGGGGATCATCAAGCTCCAGCTGAACCACAGGTTCTCGCCATAGAAGCGGATGCTCCCGCAGCAGCAGATATGCCCTTAGTCCTTGTTGTCGAGCCACAGGCTCCAGCATGGGCACAGCAGATCATCCGTTTCCTCCAGTCAGGGGAACTTCCCGAAGAGCCAGAAGAAGCGGAAAGAGTAGCTCGGCAGTCTAGTATGTACCAGTTCGTTGACAACACACTGTACAGAAGAAGACTCAACAGAGTGAAATTGAAGTGTATCCCCCGGGAAGATGGACAGAAGCTGTTGGCAGAGATACATGGAGGCATTTGTGGTCACCACATTGGTGCAAGAGCGCTTGTCGGCAAAGCATTCTGGCAGGGCTTCTTTTGGCCGACAGCCCTCCAGGATGCGATTGCACAAGTAACCAAGTGTGAAGCGTGCCAGTTCCATTCCAAGCAGATACACCAGCCAGCTCAAGCTCTCCAGACGATCCCTTTATCCTAGCCCTTTTCGGTCTGGGGGCTCGTCATCCTCGGCCCCTTCTCCCGAGCAGTCGGGGGCTTTGAGTACTTGTACGTCGCCATCGACAAGTTCACAAAGTGGCCGGAAGTAGAACCAGTCAAGTTCTTCAGGTCAATTGTTTGCCGCTTCGGAATCCCTAACAGGATCATCACCGACAACAGTACACAATTCACGAGTCGCACCTTCATGCAGTACGTCCAAGACCTTGGCGCCAAGGTCTGCTTTGCTTCTGTTGCTCACCCCAGGAGCAACGGTCAAGCGGAGAGGGCAAATGCTGAAGTGCTGCGTGGGCTCAAGACCCAGACTTTCGACAGGCTGCACAAGTGCGGAAGGAACTGGAACGAGGAGCTGCCGGTGGTTCTTTGGTCGATCAGGATGACGCCAAATCGAGCCACTGGCCAAACACCTTTCGCTCTAGTCTATGGAGCAGAGGCAGTTATCCCCACGGAACTCGTATACGGGTCGCCTCGAGTGCTCGCTTATGATGAGCTTGAGCAAGAGCAGCTGCGACAAGATGACGCGCTGCTCCTTGAGGAAGACCGTCTTCAGGCTGCTGTACGAGCTGCTCGATACCAGCAAGCTTTGCGCCGCTACCATAGCCGCAAAGTTAAAGCCAGAAGTCTCGAGGAAGGCGACCTTGTTCTTCGGCGCGTTCATGCCGCCAAGAATTCCAACAAGTTGACGCCAAAGTGGGAAGGCCCTTACCGGGTGAAACGAGTCACTAGGCCTGGCGCTGTCCGCCTTGAGACCGAGGATGGCTTTCCGGTGAGCAACTCCTGGAACATCGAGCATCTTTGTAAGTTTTACCCGTAAGGCGCGGTTGTCGGACCCTGTCCGGCAACCACCATTTTGTACAAGTCTTGCCGCTGTTGCATGTAATCCTTTGTACAAAGCCAGGCGCAGACCCTGAGCGAAGATAAAGCGCTGGCGCCCTGAGTTTTAGCATGCATGCTGAGTCGAGTCTCGTCCTTGGTTAGGGTTGACAGTGCTTAGCAGCGGCTAACCCCTAACTTAGAGGTTGAGTGTGCGTCCTTTTGTCGTTCTTTCGTTTCCCTTGGTTCGCAGGACTCGCGCACCCTGACCGGACCACTTAAGGACGAAAAGAAGAAGACGGACGGACCAACACCCGGACCCCGGCAAGCTAATGTTACCGGGGGCTGCAACACCCCGGCAAGCCAGCATTGCCGGGGGCTGCAAGTGCAAAGATTAGCCCACGGAGAACCGAAGTTGCCGGGGGCTGTGATCTCAGATAAATTTTTCATCCCATATCATGCATTCTCTTATGGGGTGGGGTATGCGAAACCTCGTTTCTCCCTAAAAAGCTACCGTGCTCCCTTAACTCTAGGCCCTCGGGCTCGTTCCCGGGGCCAGATTTGGTCGTAGTCACGACAGCAAAGGGACGAAGCGAGGAGCCTGAACCCGCCTCCTCCCTGCCTCCGCCAGAAGCGTGAGAAAGGGCAAGCGACGTGGGAAGAAGGCAGGGCCTGCTGCCGGGAAAGGAAGTGTCTATCTTAAAGATATAAAGGATTCGCTCCTTGACGTGGGTTCCACCCACGAGAGAAGTGACCCGGCAAGCATCCCCTTTTCATTAAAGAGCATTCCATTCAGGTACAGTTCATAAGAGGATGAAAAACATGAATAATGGGATTACAAGCTTTAAATGCAACTAAGGCCCGAGGGCTTACAAATTGAAAAGAGATAAGATGCCCGTAATCCCTCTCTTGTCCCTCTCTTCAGGAGGCAGGTCAAGGAGGCGAAAAGGGCAAAAGGGGTGCCTAGACGAGCTACGGGTGGCAGAAGACACCAAGAGGACGTCTCGGCGGCATGGTGATGGCGGCGCCGGAGGCAGAGCTCGAAGACGAGGCGGCAGGATGTTAGCACGCTGTCGAGGGCGTCGCGCCCTCGTACTCCGAGTTGACGGCCTTGCCGCCTGCCCTCTTCCTCTTCCGCAGCCTCCCTACGCCAGCCGCCCAAGGAGACGACCCCGAGAAGCTCCAGGAGCCAGCGACGCGGATGATGGGGTCGCCGGTGCCACGCGGAGCGGTGCCCGACACCTAGTCGGACCCGTCATCCTGCCGCCCGCCGCCTTCGTCGTCGCTGTCGCTGTCCTCCTCGTCACTCCCGCCCGAGGAGGAGCCTTCGCTATCGGAGGAGCTCTCCACGCAGCACCGTGCCCGAGTCCCGAAGCACCCGAAGACCTTGACGGAGAGGAGACCGCCCTCCATCAGCTTAAAATGGAGGGTGAGCCCCTCTGTCAAGCTGTGGATACGGGTGAACGTCTTCCACCCTCGACCAAGATACATCACATTAGGGGTCGGGAAATCATCGCGGACTCGAGTACCGCTGATTCCACAACCCCTCATGTGCAACCTCGGTGTCTCGGGCGGATCCAACTCCATCTCGCTCGCAAACGGAGTTGGGAGACGAAGGCAACGACGAGGCGGCCGACGCATCCCGACGAAGAACTCGCAAGGGTCGTCCCCGATATGGTCCGCCACGGGGAGAGGATCTGCTGGTGGAGGCGAGGCCGGCGAACTGCCTCGCCCAGCTCCCCGACCGCCTCGGCCTCGCCCGCAGCCTCGTCCCCTCCCTCTTCCCCTTGCAGCTGGCTCTGCCACCACGGGTGCAGGGGGGAGGAGGGACACGTTGCCTAGCGGCAACCCTCATTGCCACCGTCGAAGGACCAGGGTTCCCTTTCTCCATGGCGAATGAGAGAGAGGGGAGCAAAAGCTGAAGAAAGGAGGAGATGAGAGAATGCGGGCTTCCGTCCCCCTATCCCGCTCCTTATAAAGGAGCGGGGTGGGGGCTCGGCCGCCCCGCTCAGCCAATCGAGACGCAGGAGGCGCAGGGAACTGGGCCCGACCTGCTGCCTCGACCCGTGGCGACCCGGTTCCCTGCCTCCACCGTTCGCCACTCCAAGCGCATGGAAGCCGCGTGGCAGGTGGGCAGAGTTGAGGCGACGGATGAGGCGACCTCTCCCCACCCCGTGATCGTGGGGGGTGGACGCCTCGAAGACCACGCCTCCACGCCTCCACGCCTACCTCCGTTTATGAGGGAGATACGAACCGCCGGGAGGCGGGCGTTTCGCCTTTCTGAATAAAGAAACCACCCACGACCTCTCCCACGACGCCGCAATCGACGCGTGCCGTTCGGGGAAGGCGTGGTGGGTGCGGAGCAAGGTGCAACGTGACCTAGGCCGTGCGTGCCCGTGCCCTATTTTGGGCCTGGCCCAACAGCGCTCGGCACCGTGTGTGGCCCAGGCCCGGGGGCTCCTATAGGTGTACTAAAGTAGGGGTACCCTAGTATCCCGAACTTGTGCATGGGCAGTCGCAGCACCCCGCGGCAAGGCCCGCCAGGTGATCGCCAAGGCTCTCTATGGCCCCTTTGGAGCCATTCGAGAACAAAGTATTTAAGCCAAGGAGACAAGACCCCGGCAAGAGGAGCTTGCCGGGAAGGCCGCTCGAGTCACAAGACCCCGGCAAGAGGAGCTTACCGGGAAGGCCAACCAGAGCATCTCAAAGAACCTGCCGCGACGCGCCACGCGTCCCGGCAGGACTCGGCGAGCGACAAGCTCCCGGACGCGGCAAGACAACGGCCGCGGCAAGGCACTTGCCGTGGCGGGCAACCACTCTGTACCCGCGCTCCAGCTCACCCACCCACGTGTCGCTCTAGGACCCTTCCTGGCGTATGTGGCGGGTGGCTGTGCAGCCAGGGGTACACTATGGCATGCAGCGCTGACAAGATCGCCATCGTGGCAAGCGGTGGCACCCCTGACGGTCCCTTTTCTGCACCGTCTGGGCGACGTAGATAGGCATTTAATGCCTTTGTCCCCTGCCGTCAGGGTTAGGTATGATACACTATGTAGGTAGCTGTACCTACCACATCATATTTCCATTTTTGCCCTTACCTACGTTGCTACCTGTTGGAGACCCCTTGAACATATAAAAGGAGGCCCATGCACAACGTAGGGGGGGATCGGACCCCAGAGAGCGATCTCTGAGAGGAAAAGAGAAGAACGCTCGGTCTCGTTAGCTGCTTGAGTGTACTGTAGCACTCAGCGCTCCCGAGCAAGAACCCAATACAATCCACAAAGCAGCAGTAGGAGTATTATCTCTCCGGAGAGCTCCGAAGCTGGGTAAAACCCCCCGCGTGCCTCGCCTCGATCCGCTCTTCGCGCGACCTCCGCCCCCCCCCCCCCCCGCCGAACTGAGAAGGGGATCCGTCCCCATAGGTGCTCGGGGAGCCAGAAAACCCCGACAGTAAGATCCTAGGAAAAATCTGTGGGTTATGGGCCCACTCAAAAGAAAACACCGTTGAATGATTTTTAAAGAGATATTGCATTGATTGAATGAAATGGCTTCAATGAGATAACAACCTCAAAATAGCTTGAACGGATTGAGAATGGAAACACGAATCTTATGATATATCTTGAGCACTCTGGATATGAATAGAGAGAGGTGAATAACCGGCATGAGAAAGCATATGAAAGTATGAAAGGGTTATGATCAACACCGAAAGCTTGCATTGACTCCACCAGAAAATAAAAGAGATGATGAACTTGAAACTTCCTTAGGAGCATCATGAGAATCACCAGGTAAGAACTTTGACGAAAAAGAATGAAGATACTTCACATCAATGAAATGGATACTTGTTTAAGAAATCTGAGTCCTTGAAGAAAAAGGTGGGATGGTGGAAAAAAAGGCAACTTGGGATGGATGAAACAAACAGTGTTGAGAAAACTAAGAATTGATCCTGCAAATGGGGAAAATGATAGGATCATCCTGAAGAGAAGCGCACCGGTTGGAAAAAATTGACATGACAATCTCGATGATCAAGAAGGATTAGCACTCCCATAGAAATGTGAGAACACCGTTTAGAAAAGGTAAGGATCAACACTTGACATTGAAGCAACTCGAATACCACAACTCAAAACAAAACAAAGGATTTGGCTTGCAGAATAAGCCGAAAACGAATACATAAACCCTCATGCATTTGTTGGAAGGATAAACCTAGGTAACTACTTTAATTCCCACCTATGAACTCCCAAAATTCTCGGTTATGCAATCTGGTAGAACAAGTACAAGGATCAAAATATCATCACACAACTCCTACCCTAATTCTATGCTCCAAATGTACTTCCTCCGTCAACACATAATCAAGAACCTCAAAAATTGTGTACCTAAGACCTTCAAAAAACATCTGATATACTAGTTGTGGCAATACATCTGATCACTCTCCCCAGTACTGGGTGGTGTCAAACTACTCTCACCAGAAAGAGTATAGAAGCGTTTTTTATGTCGGGGTCCTCTGGTATTCCGGAACTTAAACAATAAGCATTGTGACGAAAACACCTTGGAGCTCAAGTCCCCGGGACACTGCCACAACCCCTAAATGTCAGGAGGCACCAAGAAGAGAATTCCAGTCACATCGATATCGCAACGATTCCCACAATAACCGCGTGATCCTAAAAAAATGATTGAAAAGGAGAGTAATGGAAACAAAAACACCTATATCAAGATTCTTCACCAGAGCGACGAAGGGGATAAGGAGTAAAAAGAATTCCTACTCTACGACATAACTAGACTCAAAATAGTTTTTTTAGACTCGACAACGGCAACAGTTCGATCAATCAAGGGGGCTCCTGCAGTCGGTAAAGCTCTGATACCAACTTGTAGCGCCCAAGATGCGATTCTATCCCAATCACATGATGACTTCATGATTGGGGCACAAACGCATTTTGAGCACCTAGCAAGGTGGATATCATTACACATACCATGTACTGAATAGATGAGAATACAAGATAAAGGCTTACACTTGCCGCAAGCTACAACATGAATACAATAGTACATCAATACATAGCAATCATCATACAGAAGAGCAGGATCTGACTACTGATGAAATCAAACAAAAAAGAAGAACGACATCCACACTGCTAATCCCAGAATCCCGACAAGGAACCTATCCCTCGATCGAAGAAGAAGAAGCAGAAGAAGAACTCCAAAACAAGCAAGCATCGCTCTCACATCATATCATCGCATTACCTGTACCTGCAACTGTTGTTGTATTAATCTGTGAACCATGAGGACTCAACAATCCCATTACCATGGGTATCAGGACTAGCAAAGCTTAATGGGTATGGAATGGATAAGTGGTGAGGTTGCAGTAGCACTAAGCATTGTATGGTGGCTAACTTACGAGTATAGGAATAAGAAGAGAAACTACGCATAATGGTCGCAAACTAGTAATGATCAAGAAGTGATCCTAAACTACTTACGATTCAATCATAACCCCCACCGTGTTCTCTTCTCGAACTCACTCGAAAAGAGACAGTCATGGTTACGCACGCGGTAGGTGTATTTTATATCGGATCTGGTGTCAATTCTCTACAACCGAATATTACAAATTTCCCATCTGCCATAACCACAGGCACGGCTTTTGAAAAGACTAAACCCTGCAGGGGTGTCCCAACTTAGTCCATCACAAACTCTCACAGTCCACGGAGGAAAATCCTCCATTCCGGAACAAGCCGATCAAACTCGGAATCCCGGATCACATGACATTTCGACAATGGTAAAACATAACCAGCAAGACCTCTCGACGTGCCAACATGCTGATTGGAGCCGCGCGTATCTCGTCCCAGGCCATGATCGGATGGGTCAAGCTACGAGTAAAACTAGACCTCGAGTTTCCCCGTGGTAGCCCCTCAGGTTTCCCGGTTTGGAGCAACACTCATGAGGAGCACTGGCCCGGGTTGTTCATTAATTATCCTCGAGGTCCGCAAAGTCCTTATGGAAGTTTTAGTTGTTATAGGCAAATGGTAAAACCAAAGTTGGGCCTTGCTGGAAGAGTTTTATTCAAAGCAAACTGTCAAGGGGGGCCCATAAACCCCGACCGTGTTAGGAACGCAAAGTCAAGGAACATAACACCGGTATGATGGAAATTAGCACGGAAAGAGTGGAACAAAACCCTAGGCAAAAGGCCGAGCCTTCCACCCTTTTCCAAGTATATAGATGTATTAATTAAATAAGAGATATTGTGATATCCCATGATATCCATGTCCCAACATGGAACAACCGGCAACTGCACCTGTAACTAGCAACACTATAAGAGGGGCTGAGTAAAGCGGTAACATAGCCAATCAAGGATTTGCTGGGATGATGGAAATGCTAGAGGCTTATCATGGAAATTTGGGAGGCTTGATAAACAAGTGGTAGCTAGCGCGGCGTAGAGATAGCATCAAGACAACTAGCAAAGCAAAGATTGTAGTGGTATCCAGGGTAATGATCATCTTGCCTGAAATCCTTCTAGGAAGTAGGTCGAATCCATGAACAAGACGAACGGACGTAGTCGAACAAATCCTCATAATCGCAATGTTACTGGAACTATTAAGAAGAAGCAACACCGGAAAGAAGCAAACAACATGGTAAACCAACAAGCATAATCATGAAATCATGCAAAATCAAGTATGATGCATGTCCGGTTTAATGAGTCATGGCATGGCAAAGTGCAACAAACAATACTATAAATTAAGTGGAGCTCAATATGCAACAAGTTGCATATTGACGAAACCCCACATTCGAATTATTCAGTTCACTCTCGTTTGTGAACAAGACAAGATTAGATGTTGGTTAACATGGCAAGAGAAGAAGCATAATTAATCTACCTAGCTAGGAAAGTTTAAATGAGGCCGGAAACAACAAACAACAATTCCCGAAAATCCTCATATGCATATTTCGAATTTGGTACTATTCTGCCCAAAACAATATTTTGTTGTTGTTAAAAAGCAAAGTAAAGTGCACCACGTTAATCTATGCATTTTTTCACCCCATTTACATATAAAGTTTATTTAATTCGGAGCTACGGTTGTTTAGTTATGAAATAAACCATTTTAACATGGCATTAATGCAAATTAATGCAAACAGCAAGTTTACGCATTTTTAACATGGATGAAAATTGCATATTATTAAACTATATGAAATTCTAAGCATTTACATATATGAGTCATGTTAATATGATGCACGATTGTTGAGTTATTATATGCATGAACAACAAGGACTTTTCGGTAAAACAACAGTTGTTTGATAGTAGAAAAAAATTGACACGGGCCGAATCTGGTGCAAGTTGGGCCAACATAGAGGAGGGGCTGTGGGGAGCTCACCCATGGGCTAAGCCCAGGTCGGCTGGGTGCAAGGAGGCCAGGCCTTGGAGTGGGTTGCAATCAACGAGAGGTGTTGAGGCAGAGGCATCGCCCTCCTCTGCCTGAACTATTGTTGCTCGATGCAGCAAAGGAGACCGGCAACTGGAGGGTGGGCTTGGCGCGGCGGAACTTGGGCGGACGACGGGGAGCATGGAGGAGGTGGCCGGGATGGTCCCGATCTGGGCAGACACGAGGTAGAGGAGCAGCGGCGAGCTCCTGCACCAAAAGGCAATAGCAACAATATGGGTCAAAACCAGGAGCACGAGGAGGAAAAGGATGTCGAGCTCGAGCAGCAAGATGGACCTGAGGAGGTGGGGAGAAGGCGACTTGCAGGGATGGTTGAGGAAGGGGTGCTGGGAGTGCGAGCTCGTAAGATGCAGGTGTAGGAGCTCAGCGTCCATGGCGGCATCCATGGCCGGGCAGCGCTGTTTGGTTCCTGCTAGAGGTAGTCGCCGGCGGTGACGTGGTTGATGAGGTGGCGGTCGAGGCAAGCTCCTGGAAGAGGCCCCCACACGCTGGATGGAATGGCAGCGAGTCGAGGGATCTCGTGCTCGTGGACGAGGGGAGGCGAGGTGCTGTGGTGGTGGATCGAGCAGGTGAGAGCTGCAGCGCCGGTTGGGCAGGCGGACAAATCGAGGGAGGTGGGTGCTGTTGCGGGTTGTCTTGGGTGGAGTGATTGGGAAGGTGGAGGCTGGTAGGTTGGGGATGGATCGGGATGAGATCCCGAGGAAGACAGTGGCAGCGGCCGAGAGGGATCGATGGGACATCTCCCTAGATTCTAGGGTTCCCTCGTGTATATATAGTAGGTGGATTTGGTTAGGGACTAATCAGACCCTCCGATTATGAACAGACGGTCGAGATAAATATGTTCGGGGTTGATCCGGACCCATCGGTGACGACTGAGTGGATCAGGTTCGGGGAAGTTTCAGACGCCCACGCGAGGGGCTGTGTGCACTGTGCAAAGAGGCTGGACATTTAGAGAGAAGGGAAATCATAGAAAATGGGGGCTGACAAAAGGCCATGGAGAAGAGAGAAGAGAGCGGTCCGGTTGGTCTAAGAGAGGGTCAACAGAGACAAGTAAGAAGCAGCAACCACGCATGGACGCAAGTTTTTGAAAAACATGCGGATGCAATGCACATGATGCCATGACGAATGCAGCAAACAAATAGAACACACCGCAAAAACAAAATAACTAGAAGGCATCTGGAGCGTCGGTCCCGGGTCGTCACATCATCCTCTTAAGAAAAATGAAATACTTGATATCTTCTATAATGGACTAACCGATTCTTCTAGGGACTTCCTAGATAGTTGTGTTGTTGTGTTTTCAGGGAACGAACTGTTGAACAAGCTGAAGAATTATTGAATAACATACTGAAAAACTATGATGATTGGACTCTTCCTGAACCACCGCCTAAACCTACTCCGAAGAAGAGGGGTATCTTATATCTCAGTCCTGAAGATATGCAAGAAGCGAAGAAATGTATGAAGGAAAAAGGTATTGAAGTTGAGGGTGTCAAACATTTACCTCCTATTGAAGAAATACATGGGCTTGAGACACCACCCCAAGGTGGTATAGGTAAATTATTTAATGAAATTTAATGATAATGACAATCCTTATAATATGCATCATAGTCAATGCCTTCATGAGTTCGATAACTACATTAGAAAACAAGATCACTTCAATGCAAATGTTATGAAACAATTGAAATACAATTCTGATATGATTGCTCGCTTGAGTGACTTGTTATTTATAATCTCAAATGATGTTAGAGGTGTAGTAAAACATGCCTCTATGGTTCAAACTCAACTAGAACAAGTTGCTAAATCCCAAAGAGAATTGCTTGATGAAATGAACAACAATATAAATGACTTTGCAGTTAGAGTAGCAACTAGAGAAGGTAAAATGACTCAGGAACCACTCTATCCTGAGGGACACCCAAAAAGAATTGAACAAGACTCTCAAAGACTTAACACTGATGCACCTAGTCCTACCAAAAAGAAGTAGAAAAGGAAAAATGATAGGACTTTACATACCTCTAGTGAACCTGAGATAGAAAAACCTCCTAAAGCTAATAATGATGTTTCTATTTCTGATGCTGAAACTCAATCTGGTAATGAACATTCACCTACTGAGAAAGAAAAATATAATGATGAGGTTCAAGAAGACACTTAGACAAATAATAAAGAACCATATAATTATGTTGAAATAGAACCAGCTGTTGATCTTGATAACCCACAACCTAAAAATAAAAGATATGATAAAAGAGACTTTGTTGCTAGGAAACATGGTAAATAAAGAGAACTATGGGTTCAAAAACCCATGCCCTTTCCACCTAAATCAACTAAGAAGAAAGATGATGAAGAATTTGAATGCTTTGCTAAAATGATTAGGCCAGTCTTTCTGCATACCCGCTTGACTGATATTTTAAAGATGGCCCCTTATGGAAAGTACATGAAAGACACCATCAGCAATAAGAAAAAAAATACCGGAAGCTGAAATCTCCGCCATGCTTGCTAATTATTCTTTTAAGAATGGAGTGCCTAAAATTTGGAGATCCGGGAATACCAACTATACCATGCTCTACCAAAAGAAATTATGTGAAAACTGCTTTGTGTGATTTAGGAGCTGGTGTTAGTGTTATACCTTTGTCTCTATACAAAAGACTTGATTTGAATAAACTCACACCTACTGAAATATCTTTGCAAATGGCTGACAAATCAACTGCCATACCTATCGGTATTTGTGAGGATGTGCCCACTGTTGTTGCAAATGTTACTATCTTAACATACTTTGTTATACTTGAGATGCCCTGGGACGACAACATGTCGATTATCCTTGGTAGACCCTTTTTGAATACTGCAGGGGCCGTTATTGATTGCAATAGAAGCAAGGTCACTTTTCATATCAATGGTAATGAGCTTATGGTGCACTTTCTAAAGAAACAATTCCAAGTGAATGGTATAAATGTTATTGAAAAATCTTCGACACTCACTATTGGAAGTTTTCAACTCACTTTACCTACTGCCGTAAAGAAATATGATATACTTATTGTTGGGGACATGCATATCCCCGTTGAGGTAACTTAGTGTTCTACGAAAGTTCTTCGGTTTCATGCTAATCGAAGGTGGTTGTTAATAAGACTTGATCAACCTTATTAATGGATCACTTTTGAGAGGTATGAAGTTGATGAATTTAGTACGCACCACCTTTTGTCCTTACCTTTTATTTTCTGTTTTTCCTAGTTAAATAAAATAAACTGCCATGTTCATCCTGTTTTCTGGATTTTCCATGCAATAAAAAATGACCCAAAAATAAAAATTCTCAGAATGTCCTGAAAATTTTATTCAATTTTTTCTAAATATTTAAGAATTTCTGGTGCAAATAACATCAGAGGGGGTGCACCAGGTGGGCACAACCCACCTGGGTGCACCAGTAGCCCCAGGCACGCCCTGGTGGGTTGTGGTCCCCACATGGCCCCCCTCACTTATCTCTTTAGCCCATGTTATCACCTACCTCCAGAAAAAATTCACCGTTGCTCTCTCTCTCTGTCTCTCTCTCTCTCTCTCTCTCTCTCTCTCTCTCTCATGTTCTTGCTCTCAAACACGCGGATTTTGATCTCTTTGCATGAAGCTCCATTTCCGGAATTGTTTCAGGGGATTGGTACTTGGTATGTGACTCCTCCATTGGTCCAATTAGTTTTTGCTTTAGTGGTTTATATTTTGAATAATAAGCTACTCTTGGTGCTACTGTAGATGAGCTTGCATGTTGAATTCTTAAAGTTCTAACTAGTTTGAATGCTCAATATGGCCTCTATGCATGCTTATGAGTAGCTGCTATCAATCTTACGAAGTTTTGTTGAGAAAAAAATTGTGGACTAAAAATTTCAGAATGTTGTTCATAGGAATAAGATGAGTTTCTTTAGGAAGTTTGCTTCCAAGAAGAACTCCAAGGGAGTTGTGGGTGAATCATCGAATAGTGACCTCCAAACTTGGAGAATGGCGAAAGTGCGGACATGTGAATGGCCACATAACCCCTTCATGGATTGAGCCGGAATCCATCAAGAGTTCGCACAATTTGCTGCCAATGTTGGCCTCACCGACTTCATCGCAGCTGAGTGTGAACAATATCATCTCATCACAAATTCCTATGTGCAAAATTTTCATTTCATAAGTAGGAATAACCCCTTTGAGGTGCGATTTAATTTATGTGCTAAAACCCATCAGATACCAATTACTGAATTTTGTGCTATATGCTTGATCCCTTCTGACGAGGAAATAACAGAGCCTAGGCCTGCAGAGTTTGAGGGTTGTTATCGCACTCTGTCAGTGGGAGATGAGAGAGGGGTGTAGAGTGTCAACGCCACTAGCTTGCAGTTTCCTTTAGTGCATTATTTTACTCTATCCATTGTGAAGTATCTACTTGCTAGGGAGAAGGTTGGTGCACTTAATTAGTGCCCCTGATTTCACTGTCTTATGCCGTGCACTCTATGGCGCTAACACTTATAGCTTGGGAGCTATTGTGGCACTTCGCCTTCACCTTAACAGGTCCAAGGGTAAAATTTATGGCGGTATTTATGCTACTCGCTTAGCGAGTCACTTTAACGTTCAGATATGCCAACATGACCACTGCTTGCCCAAGGATTACTTAGATCACCAGGCGATGGCTGGTCATCACTTTATTAGTGGCGAGAACACTACTATGGATGTTCCTTATAACCTAGTTTTTAGTGAAAATACTCGTGATGTTATTCCGTTTCCTGCACCTGCTTTTTTGGATTCTATTGCCAGGGGCGGATACAGGATCATGCCTGAGGACATGGCCGCCTACCGGAACAACCAGGCAGCGGCTGAGGAGGAGCCTCAGGAGTGGGACGCTCAGGTGCCCGCTCCACAACACTTCAACATAGGACCTGAGGGCTACTTTGAGTGGTGATTACCAATTTAGGCCCAAAGCCTAAGCTTGGGGGACTGTCGGTGTACTAAAGTAGGGGTACCTTAGTATCCCGAACTTGTGCACGGGCAGTCGTAGCACCCCGCGGCAAGGCTTGCCAGGCGATCGCCAAGACTCTCCGTGGTCCCTTTTTGGGCCATCCAAGAACAAAGTATTTGAGCCAAGGCCCCGGCAGGAGGAGCCTGCCGGGAAGGCCACCCGAAGAGAGCCAGGCCCCCGGCAAGAGGATCTTGCCGGGACGACCGCTCGACGCACAAGACCCCGGCAGGAGGAGCTTGCCGGGAAGGCCAACCACGGCACGACAAGGACCTTGCCACGGCGCGTCCCGCGCTCCGGCAAGGCCCGGTGAGCGACAAGCTCCCGGGCGCGACAAGGCATCCACCGCGGCAAGGCGTTTGCCGCGGCAAGTTACCACCCCGTGCCTGCGCTCCAGCTCACCCACCAACGTGTCGCTCTAGGGGCATTCCAGGCGCACGTGGCAGGAGGTTGTGCAGCCAGGGGCATGCGGTGGCGAAGCGAAGCTGACAGAGTAGCCATCGTGGCAAACGGTGGTGCTCCTGACGGTCCACTTCCCTGCACCGTTTGGGCGACGCGGACGGGCATTTAATGCCCTTGTCCCCCGCCGTCAGAGTTAGGTATGATAGCACCGTACAGCCACTGTGCAGGCAGCTGTACCCACTACAGCACTCTCCCATTTTTGCCCCCACCTGCGCTGCCATCTGTGTGTAACCCCTTGAGCATATAAAAGGAGGCCCCATGCGCACGTAGGAGGGAGAGGCCACCCATCGCCACGCTCGGTCTCGCTAGCGGCTCGTGCGTACTGTAGCACCACGCGCTCCCGAGCAAGAACACAATACAATCCACAAAGCAGCAGTAGGGTTTTACGCATCCTTGCGGCCTGAAGCTGGGTATAATCCCCTTGTGTGCAGCGCCTCGATCCGCTCTTTGTGCAACCTCCGCCCCCCGCCGAACCAGTAAGGGGCTCGGTCCCCATAGGTGTTCGAGGAAGCCGATTCCCCCCGACATCTTTGGCGCGCCAGGTAGGGGGCGTCAAGTTGTGCGAACCTGATCCGGCGTCTGCACCAGCTAGATCTCCATCATCTTCGTCGACATGCCACCGAAGAAGAAGGCTCCGGAGGTGGCCGGTCCGTCCGCGTTGAACCCGCCGCCCTTGGAGCAAACGGGCGGTGGGGACGGCACCGGCGGCGGGATGGGCGTCGTCGAGCCAGCTCATGGCGCCACGGCGTCCGAACGTGCGTCGCGCCCCTCTCAGGAGGCACGGGACCAGCAGCGTCTTGGCGCCCACGGTACCATACGCTCGCTGGACCCAAATCGAGCTGGCGGATCCCAGGGCGCTCAAGGCCAGCACTCACACCAACGTGCTGGCGCGAGCGTGGCGCGGCTGCCTGGTCCGGGTGTTGCTCCTTCTAACGTAGTTAGAAGTTCGAGCACATCCCGCTCCACGCGCCGTTCGCCACCGCTGCCCACCACTCCAGCAGAAGCTCTGGCGCGAGCTCAACTGCTCCTAGACTACCCTCAAGCGGCGGACAAGCTCGACGACTGGAGGGCCACGATACAGAGCCTCATCGGTTTCGCCAACGACGACAGCCCGCGACAGCACAGCGCGTCGCAGCCGCGGCGGGACGGCCAGGCGAGAACCGATGGCGCCAGGACCGGCGGTGGTGCGACCACCGTGCACTCCCCGCCCCAGAGGCCAAGGTCGCCGACTCACCGGAATCATCACGACAACGACTCCACCGCGTCGTCGAATCCGCGAACTCGTCGCGATCAACGCCAAGTTCTTCAGGAGCGAGAGCAAGAGGACGCTCGTACTCGCATCGAGAGTCGGAGAGAAGCGCGGCATCAATCAGACCACCGCGCTGGGCCCTCTGTCGACATGCATGCACCAGGGGAACCAGGCGACCTGCCGTATGCGGTGGGCTGCCCTGCGTTCACCCGTGAGCTGCGGCAAGTCCAGTGGCCCAGCACGAAGAATTTCAAGCCAGACGTACCAAAGAAGTATGACGACAAGTCGCATCCGTCGGAGTTCCTCAGCATCTACACCATCGCGGTGCAGGCCGCTGGAGGGCGAGAAGACAAGATCCTTGCCAACTACTTCCCGTTGGTACTCAAATCCAACGTCAGATCCTGGCTCATGCACTTGCCGGATAACTCCATAACCTCCTAGACAGACTTGTGCCATCAGTTTGTTGGCGCCTTTACGGGCGGCCACAAACCCCATGGCCAAGGGAGCGACCTTCATCTGCTCGTCCAGAAGGAAGGGGAACCCCTGTGCAAGTTCATCCAGAGATTCAGCCGTGTACACTACAACATCCCAGATGTCCACCCCGCCGCGGTCATCAACACGTTCCATCAGAACGTGCGTAACCGCAGGATGCGGGAGGAGATGGCGATGTGCAAAATCAAAGATGTCAGTGAGCTATATGCCCTGGCCGACAAGTGTGCCCGCGCTGAGGAAGGGAGGAAACTCCCCGGAGAGAACACTGGAGCAGGAGAATCTGACAGTGAGGATACCGCCCCGGCAAGGAAGGGCCGGCGGCGGAGCAACAGGAAGAAGAAGAGCCAAGAAGTACTGGTTGTTGAGCAGTCCGGCGATGAAGGCGCCGCCAAGAAGGCCCAGGCTGGTAGCTCTGGCAAGGAGATTGCCGGATGCGCCCACTGCCAGGCTATGGCGGTCGCCGACAAGCGGGACGGCACCAACAAGCAGTACTGCAAGATCCACCGCACCAAGGGCCATGACCTCCAGAGCTGCAAGCAGGTCGAGCGGCTCGTCGAGCTGCAAAAGGCCGAGTACGAGCGGCGTGACAAGGAGAGAGCCCGGGGAGGTGGCGGAGGATCAGGCACGCAGCGCCCCGGCCAGGGAGGACGCCGCGACAAGGACAAGCAGCGGCAAGCGGACCGACCTCCCCGCGGCCGCGACAAGAACGAAGACGACGACAAAGACGAAGACATGGATGACGTCGAGACCAGTGAGCAGGAGTTTCAGAAAGCCACAGAGGTCTTGTGCGTAGATGGCGGTGCCTCCCTGCATACCTCTCACCGCCAGCTCAAGCAGTGGGCACGGGAAGTCAATGCAGCGGAGCCACCCGTCGAGTCGCGCAAGCCTCTGAAATGGTCCAGCACGCCTATCATCTTTGATATTGAGGACCACCCTGATCGCACAACGGCGATCGGGTGCTTGCCGATGTTGGTCTCACCAACAGTCCGCAACCTCAAGGTCACTAAGATGCTAGTTGATGGCGGGGCCGGCTTGAACCTGATCTCCTCCGCTGTGCTCCGGAAACTCCAAGTCCCCGACAGCGAGCTCGAAGAGACTGGCACGTTCGAAGGAATCAACCCGAGAAGGAGCAAGCCGAAGGGGAAGATAACATTGCCAGTGACATTTGGCAGCGAGCTGAACTTCAGGACAGAGAGGATCACTTTTGACGTTGCCGATTTTCCATTGCCTTACAATGGAATTCTCGGCCGTCCAGCGCTCGCCAAGTTCATGGCGGCCTCTCACTACGCCTACAACATGCTCAAGATGTGAGGCCCGATAAGCGTCATCTCTGTCCCCGGCGACAAGAAGGATGCCCTTATCTGTGCCGACAAGATCTACCGGGAAGCAGCAGCCACAGCGGATCACAAGCCGCTTGCCGCTGAAGCTCCCGAAGGGAAGAAGAGGACCAAGCCGGCAAGTGCTCTCGCGCCCACTCCGGCAAGCGCACCTCTTTGGAGTGTTGTGCTACCGTCGAGGACGCACCATCGAGCTCCATTGGCAAGAGTAAGAAGACAATGGCAGCTCCACCAACGACCAAGAAGGTGCCCGCCAAGGAGGACGACACTGGTGGTACCTTCACCATCAGTGCCACACTCGACCCCAAATAGGAAAGCGCGCTCGTTGCTTTCCTGCGGGCGAATGTCGATGTGTTTGCCTGGCAACCATCTGACATCCCCGGCGTTCCCAAGAAAGTGATTGAGCACCACCTCGCCGCCTATCCTCACGCGCGGCCCGTCAAGCAGAGAGGTAGGAAGTAAGCGGTGGAGCGCCAAGAGTTCATCGCAGAAGAGATCAAGAAGTTGGAAGCGGCAGGCCTCGTCGGAGGAGTGCTCCATCCGACGTGGTTGGCCAATCCTGTTGTCGTGCGCAAAGCAAATGGGAAATGGAGGCTTTGCATCGACTTCACTGATGTTAACAAAGCTTGTCGCAAAGATCCCTTTCCCTTGCCGCGCATTGACCAGATTGTTGACTCCAAGGCCGGATGTGGCCTCCTTTCATTTCTTGACGCTTGTCAGGATATCATCAGATCTTCATGGCTGAAGAAGATGAAGAGAAGAGCGCGTTCATCACTCCATGTGGCACGTACTGTTTCGTACGGATGCCTTTCGGACTGAAGAACGCCGGTTCAACATTTGCAAGGGTTGTCCACACCGCTTTTGAGCCACAAATCCACAGAAATGTGGAGGCCTACATGGATGACATAGTGGTCAAGAGCAGAGACAGGGCAACCCTGATTCAAGACTTAGAAGAGACCTTTGCGAACCTGCGCAGGATCAGCCTCAAGCTCAACCCCGAGAAGTGCGTGTTCGTAGTCCCTTCCGTCAAGCTTCTCGGGTTCTTCGTGTCTCAGCGAGGAATAGAAGCCAACCCAGACAAGATCAAGTCCATCGAGCAGATTGAAGCACCAACACATGTCAAGGATGTACGAAGGCTTGCCAGCTGCGTCGCGGCTCTCAGTAGGTTTATTTCCAAGTCTGCAGAATGCGCCCTGCCGTTTTTCAAAATTTTGAAAAAGGCGGGTCCAGTAAAATGGACTCCGGAAGCGGAGGCTGCGCTGTAGGACCTGAAGAAATACCTGTCCTCCGCTCCAATACTTGTCGCGCCTAAACCACAAGAGAAGTTGTTGCTATACCTGGCGGCAACCAATCAAGTGGTTAGTGCTGCGTTAGTAGCGGAGAGGGAGGCAGATGATGAGCCAGCAACCACGACAAGCACGTCCAACGACAAGCAGGGGGCTTCCCCGACAAGCTCTGGCCCCGACAAGGATGAATCTGCGCAGGAGCAAGTGGAGGTGCAGAAGAAGAAAATGGTGCAACGCCCAGTTTACTTTGTCAGCTCCCTTTTGCAGGGGGCTAGGTCAAGGTACTCTGGTGTGCAGAAATTGCTTTTCGGCCTTCTCATGGCCTTGAGAAAGCTGCGCCATTACTTCCAAGCACACGAGATTACAGTTGTCACCCACTTTCCGTTGAAGAGGATACTGCAGAATCCAGAAGCAACAGGCAGGATTGTCGAGTGGGCACTAGAGCTGTCGAGCTTCGGTCTCCAGTTCGAGAGCACCTCGACTATCCAAAGCAGGGCATTGGCGGAGTTCATAGCGGAGTGGACACCGACACCGGACGAAGATATCCCAGAGACGAGCATCCCCGCCAAAGAAGCAAGCAAAGAGTGGCTGATGTACTTTGATGGTGCTTTCTCGCTGCAAGGCGCCGGTGCTGGCGCGTTACTCGTCGCGCCCACCGGAGAGCACCTCAAGTACGTGGTCCAGATGCACTTCCCCAAGGAGCAAGCAACCAATAATATTGCAGAGTATGAAGGTCTGCTCGCCAGTCTCAGGATCGCGGCAGAACTTGGGATCAAGAAGCTCATTGTCAGGGGTGACTCGCAGCTTGTCGTCCGCCAAGTGAACAAGGATTACCAGAGTCCGTTGATGGAAGCGTACGTTGATGAAGTGAGGAAGCTGGAAGAGCACTTTGACGGCCTGCAAATGGAACACATTCCAAGAGCTGAGAATGACATCGCTGATGGCCTGTCGAAGTGCGCAGCATTTAAGTTACCTGTGGAACCAGGAACCTTTGTGCTCAAGCTGACTCAACCATCCGTAACGCCATCAACCAGACAGAGCAAGAAGAGGAAGTTGGTCTCCGGCGACTATCTTCCGCCAGAGCTCCCTGGAGCCGCCGCCAAGAAGGTCCCCAAGATCGACGCCACGAGCGCTGAGGAGCCGTCTGCTCCGGAAAACCCCAGGGTTTGTTCCGTAGAAGCAGGCGATCCCGACAAGTTTTGCTCCGGCAAGCTTGCCGGGGAGCGTCAAGCTCCGGCTGAGCCCCAGATCCTCACTGTAGAAGCGGACGTTCCCGCAGCAGCAGAAGTGCCTTCAGTCCTTGTTGTCGAGCCGCAGGCTCCAGCATGGGCGCAGCAGACTGTCCATTTCCTCCAGCACGGAGAACTTCCCGAAGAGCAAGAAGAAGCGGAAAGAGTAGCCCGGCGCTCGAGTATGTACCAGTTCGTCGACAACACACTGTACAGAAGAGGGCGCAACGGTGTGAAATTGAAGTGCATTTCCCGGGAAGACGGACAGCAGCTGTTGGCAGAGATACATGGAGGCATATGTGGTCACCACATCGGCGCAAGAGCACTCGCCGGCAAAAAGTTCCGGCAAGGTTTCTTCTGGCCGACAGCCCTCCAGGATGCAACTGCACAAGTAACCAAGTGTGAAGCGTACCAGTTCCATTCCAAGCAGATACACCAGCCAGCACAAGCTCTCCAGACGATCCCTTTATCCTGGCCATTTTCGGCCTGGGGGCTCGACATACTCGGCCCCTTCCCCCGAGCTGTCGGGGGCTTTGAGTACTTGTACGTCGCAATCGACAAGTTCACAAAGTGGCCGGAAGTGGAACCAGTGAGGAAGGTGACAGCACAGTCAGCCATCAAGTTCTTCAGGTCGATTGTCTGCCGCTTCGGGATCCCCAACAGGATCATCACCGACAACGGTACACAATTCACGAGCCGCGCCTTCATGCAATACGTCCAAGATCTCGGCGCCAAGGTCTGCTTCGCTTCTGTTGCTCATCCCAGGAGCAACAGTCAAGCTGAAAGGGCCAATGCCGAAGTACTGCGCGGGCTCAAGACCAGCACTTTCGACAGGTTGCACAAGTGCGGAAGAAACTGGATCGAGGAGCTGCCGGTGGCTCTTTGGTCGATCAGAACGACGCCAAATCGAGCCACTGGCCAGACACCATTTGCTCTAGTCTATGGAGCAGAAGCAGTTACCCCCACGGAACTCGTATACGGGTCACCTCGAGTGCTCGCTTATGATGAGCTTGAGCAAGAGCGGCTGCGTGAAGATGACGCACTGCTCCTTGAGGAAGATCGTCTTCAGGCTGCTGTGCGAGCCTCTCGCTACCAGCAAGCTTTGCGTCGATACCATAGCCGCAAAGTTAAAGCCAGAAGCTTCGAGGAAGGCGACCTTGTTCTTCGGCGCGCCCCGTCCGCCAAGAATCATAACAAGTTGACGCCGAAGTGGGAAGGCCCTTACCGGGTGAGACGAGTCACGAGGCCCGGCGCTGTCCGCCTCGAGACCGAAGATGGCACTCCGGTGAGCAACTCCTGGAATATTGAGCATCTTCGTAAGTTTTACCCGTAAGGCGCGGTTGTCGGGCCCCGCCCGGCAACCAACCTTTTGTACAAGTCTTGCCGCAGTTGCATGTAATCCTTTGTACAAAGCCAGGCGCAGACCCTGAGCAGCAAAAATGAAGCGCTGGCGCCCTAAGTTTTAGCATGCATGCTGAGTCGAGTCTCGTCCTTGGTTAGGGTTGATAGTGCCTAACAGCTACTAACCCCTAGCTTATAGGTCGAGTCTGCGTCCTTTTTCCTGTTCCTTCGTTTCCTTTGGTTTGCAGGGTTTTGCACATCCTGGCCAGACCGCTCAAGGGCGAAGAAGAGAAGAAGGGCGGGCCAGCATCTGGTCCCCGGCAAGCCAGTATTGCCGGGGGCTGCAAGTACGAAGATTCGCCCGCGGCAAGCCAAAGTTGTCGGGGGCTGCAATCCCAGATAAGTTTTCGCATCCCTTGTCATGCATTCTCTTATGGACCGTGGAATACGAAAACCTTGTTCCCTCCTAAAAGCTACCGTGCTCCCTTAACGGCAGGCCCCAGAGCGCGTTCCTGGGGCCCGTTTTGGTAGTAGCCGCGGCGGCAAAGGGATGGGACGTGGGGCCCGAACCCGCCTCATCCATTCCTCCGCCAAAGGCGTGAGAGAGGTCGAGTGGCTCGGGGAGACGGTAGGGCCTGTTGCCGGGCAAAGAAGTGTCTATCTTAATGATATAAAGGATTCGTTCCTTGGCGTGGGTTTTACCCACGGGACAAATGGCCCGGCAAACATCCCCTTTTCATTAAAAACACTCCGCTCAGGTACAGTTCAGAGAGAATGAAAAACATGAAAAGATGGGATTACAAGTTTTAAACACAGCTAAGGCCCGAGGGCTTACAGATTGAAAAAAGATAAGATGCCCGTAATCCCTTTCTTGTCTCTCTCCTTAGGAGGTAGGACAAGGAGGCGAAAAGGGCAAAAGGGGCGCCTAGGCGAGCTACAGGTGGCAGAAGACACCAACAGAATGCCCCGGGGGCTCCGGAGGCTGGATGGTGGCGGCAGCGCCGGAGATGGAGCTCGAAGATGAGGCAGCGGGATGTCAACACGCTGTCGGGGGCACCTAGCCCTCGTACTCTGAGTTAACGGCCTTGCCGCCAGTCCTCCTCCTCTTCCGCAGCCTCGCCACTCCAGCCGCCCGGGAAGATGACCCCGAGAAGCTCAAGGAGCCGGCGACCCGGATGATGGGGTCGCCGGTGCCACACGGAGCTGCGACCGGCGCCTAGTCGGACCCGTCATCCCGACGACCGCTGCCCTCGTTGTCTCTGTCGCTCCCCTCCTCGTCACTCTCGCTCGAGGAGGAGCTTTCGCTGTCGGAGGAGCTATCCACGCAGCACCGGGCCCGGGTCCCGAAGTCCCCGAAGGCCTTGACGGAGAGGAGATCGCCCTCCATCAACTTAAAATGGAGGGTGAACCCCTTCGTCAAGGTGTGGATACGGGCGAATGTCTTCCACCCTTGGCCAAGATACACTACGCCGGGGGCTGGGAACTCGACGTGGACCCGCGTGCCGCTGATCCCGCAGCCCTTCATGCGCAGCCTTAGTGTCTCGGGTTGCTCCATCTCCATCACGCTCGCGAAGGGAGCCGGGAGGCGGAGGCGGCGGCGAGGCGCCCGGCGCAGCCTGACGAAGAACTCACAAGGATCGTCCCCGAGATGGACCGCCGTGGGAAGAGGGGCCGCTGGCGGAGGCGAGGCCGGCGCGTCGCCCCGCCCGCCTCTTCCCTGAGCGCCGCGGCCTCGTCCACGCCCTCGTCCACGACCTCGCCCCCTCCCCCTTCCCCTTACAGCTGGCTCCGCCCCCGCGGGTGCAAGGGGAGGAGGGGCGCGCTGCCTGGCGGCAACCCTCGCCGCCATCGATGAAGGACCCGGATTCCCTTTCTCCATGGCTAATGGAGAGTGGGGGTCAGAGGATGAAGAGAAGAAAGGATGGAGGAGTGCGGGTTCCCGTCGCCCCCTCTTGCTCTTTATAAAGGAGCAGGGTGGGGGGCTCGACCGCCCCACTCAGCCAATCAAGACGCAGGAAGGCCAGGCGACTGGGGCCGACGTGCTGCCCCGACCCGCAACGGCCCGGTTCCCTGCCTCCACCGTCCGCAACCCCGGGTGCATGGAAGCCGCGTGGCTGACGCGCAGGACCGAGGCGACGGATTAGGCGACCTCTCCCCGCCCCGTGATCATGGGGAACGGGCGCCTCGAAAACCGCGCCTCGGCCCCGTCCAGCGAACAAGCCACGCCTCCACGCCTCCCTCCACTTATGGAGCTAGCGCGAACCGTTCCCCCTTTATGGAGACGTGACGCATGCCTGCGGGGTTCGGCCCCGCGCATGCCGCCCACGTCACGCACGCCTCTCCCCACGATGCCGCATTTGACGCGTGCCGTTCGGGGAGGACGTGGTGGGTGCAGAAGCAGATGCAGCGTGACCCAGGCCGCGCGTGCCCGTGCACTGTTTTGGGCCTGGACCAACAGCGCTCGGCATCGTGTATGGCCCAGGCCCGGGGGCTCCTATCGGTGTACTAAAGTAGGGGTACCTTAGTATCCCGAACTTGTGCACGGGCAGTCGTAGCACCCCAGGCGATCGCCAAGACTCTCCGTGGTCCCTTTTTGGGCCATCCAAGAACAAAGTATTTGAGCCAAGGCCCTGGCAGGAGGAGCCTGCCGGGAAGGCCACCCGAAGAGAGCCAGGCCCCCGGCAAGAGGAGCTTGCCGGGACGACCGCTCGAAGCACAAGACCCCGACAAGAGGAGCTTGCCGGGAAGGCCAACCATGGCATGACAAGGACCTTGCCATGACGCGTCCCGCGCTCCGGCAAGGCCCGGTAAGCGACAAGCTCCCGGGCGCGACAAGGCATCCACCGTGGCAAGGCGTTTGCCGCGGCAAGTTACCACCCCGTGCCTGCGCTCCAGCTCACCCACCAACGTGTTGCTCTGGGGGCATTCCAGGCGCACGTGGCGGGAGGTTGTGCAGCCAGGGGCATGCGGTGGCGAAGCGAAGCTGACAGAGTAGCCATCATGGAAAACAGTGGCGCTCCTGACCGTCCACTTCCCTGCACCGTCTGGGCGACGCGGACGGGCATTTAATGCCCTTGTCCCCCGCCGTCAGAGTTAGGTATGATAGCACTGTACAGCCATTGTGCAGGTAGCTGTACCCACTACAGCACTCTCCCATTTGTGCCCCCACCTGCGTTGCCATCTGTGGGTAACCCCTTGAGCGTATAAAAGGAGGCCCCATGCGCACGTAGGAGGGAGAGGACACCCATCGCCACGCTCGGTCTCGCCAGCGGCTCGTGCGTATTGTAGCACCACGCGCTCCCGAGCAAGAACACAATACAATCCACAAAGCAGCAGTAGGGTTTTACGCATCCTTGCGGCCCGAAGCTGGGTAAAATCCCCTTGTGTGCAGCTCCTCGATCCGCTCTTTGTGCAACCTCCGCCCCCCGCCGAACCAGTAAGGGGCTCAGTCCCCATAGGTGCTCGAGGAAGCCGATTCCCCTCGACAGGGAGATGTATTTCCACCGAGTTACATTCATGTTATTCATGTTCACACATTTCATTCCAGTTGTCGGTGTCCACACTATTTCATTGTATTATCCATGCTAGGTTTATTTTCTCACTTTCTTCTTGTGTGTTTGAAAGACTTTGAGAAAATCCAAAAATATTTTCTGCCTCTTTTCGGTTTTTCTTTCTAGTTTAATTAGTTGTAGTATTAAAGGAAAACCTAAAAAGATTTCTTGATTATTCTTCTCGCCTGTTGGGAGCTTTCCCGTGTAAATAGTTTTCTCGTTTTTGTTTTTCCTTCTTTAATTTGCTTTCTTCTAGAAAAAACTAAAACTCCAAAAATATTTCAGTGTGTTTCTCTGAATTACTTTTTCGTTTATTGAGTCATACCAAGGAGAAGACCACGATGAAAATGTTGAGTGACTCTCATATGCATTATTGTTGATCTAACGCATTGCCCAAATTACCGTCTTCTCCTTTGAATAAAATGTTTGCAGACTCCAGTTTAGTCCATGGCATTCTTGCACTATAATTATTTGCAAATCGTTCGGTCGTGCAAGTGAAAGGTAATAATGACGACATTTGGTGAACTGGCTGTGGTAGAGAGAAATGGGTATGAACTCAACTTGTTATGTTTTTGTAAATAAGCTTAACCTAGTATCCATGATTCAGCATATTATGATCAAACATGTTTGCAATGCCAATTAGAGGTTATAGCTTCTCATGCCATGCTTAAGTAGCTAGGAGTGGATAATGATTTATCTTGGATGTCAACATTGCGTTAAAATGATTGTGATGTAGTATGATGGTATGGTATCCTCCATCGAATGTTCGAGTGGCTTGACTTGGCACATGTTCATGCATGTAGTTGAATCAAAACAACATAACCTCTATGATATCTTTGTTCATGGTGTTCATATCCTACCCATGCTAGGATCCAATGTTCATTGTGCATAATGCATGTTCATGACCATTTTCGCTCTCTAGTTGGCCGCTTCCCAACCTATTTCCTAGCCTTCGCCTGTACTAAGCGGAAATACTACTTGTGCATCAAAATCCTAAAAACCCAAGTTATTCCAGATGAGTCCACCATACCTACCTATATTACCCTGTCGTTCTAAGTAAATTGCATGTGCCACCTCTAAAAACTTCAACTAAATATCATTTTTGTGTGCCTGGATTGTTCATAGAGCGACAGGAGGTAGTCGGTATCTTCCATGCTAAGCGGGTTATTCTCATGATGAGTGTTTATTCACTCGTCCCTGCACAAGAGGGGTGGTAATAGGGATTCCCGCTCCCGAAATCAAATTGCAAATAATTAAACAAAACTCCCCCAGGGCTGATTTTGGTATGGATGGTACCCATGGATTCAGTTAGTCGTGGAGTGTGTTTGTTGGTGGAGGGGAGTAAACCTTTACTTTTATCGCTTGGGAACCGCCACTAATGTGTTTAGCATGGAAGATATCGATAACTAATGGTCACGAAGTAAACAAGAAGGGTGCCTTTCTCAAAATTTCATTTATGTCTGTTTTAAAATTTTGAGCTCTTGCATCGCTGCAAATCTCTGCTTCCCTCTGCGAAGGGACTATCTATTTATTTTATGTTGATTCATCACCTTCTCAAATAAGCGCTAGATCCTGAGAGCACTATTGTCATCCTCGTCCATTGTGTATAGTTAATGTTGGATGCATCATGACTGGATCTTTTATACCATGAATTACAATGTTTAGTCACTGCTTGAACTTTGGAGGTGCTCTGCATTTATGTTTTGCGGTCTTAGTAAGGGCTAGCGAGATACCACTATTTTCATATTATATCATGATTGTTTTGACAAGGTGTTGTCTTTTGAGATATTTTATTATTGCTATGAGTTAATATAGTTTTTAACAGTTATTTTTGACATGGTTAGTTATAATATTTGCTGAAAACCTGGGTGCTACTTAAGCTTATTTATGTAAACAAGAGCAAAAGAGTTCATAAAAGTTTTTCTTTTTCACTTTCTGTTTATCAACTGAATTGCTTGAGGACAAGCAAAGGTTTAAGCTTGGGGGAGTTGATACCTCTCTGTCGTCTTTTCCTAACACTTTTCCTCTTGTTTTGGACTCTAATTTGCATGATTTGAATGAAACTAACCCGGACTAGCGTTGTTTTCAGCAGAACTACCATGGTGTTGTTTTTTGTGCAGAAATAAAAGTTCTCGGATTGGAACAAAACTTTGTGACGATTTTTTATATAATAAAAGAGAATTACTGGAGCCAAGAACCACCAGAGGGGGCCCTGGGTGAGCACAACCCACAAGCCCCCCCCCTCAGGCGCGCCCAGGTGGGTTGTGCCCACCTGGTGGCCCCGCATACCCTGAATCCAACTCCATAAATACCTATTGTTCCAGAAAAAATCGAGGAGGAAGAATTATTTCATTTCACGATAAGGAGCCGCCACCACCTCCTGTTCTTCATTGGGAGGCCAGTTCTGGAGTCCGTTTGGGGCTTCGGAGAGGGGGGTCTTTGATCTTCGTCATCACCAACCATCCTTCATCGCCAATTCCATGATGCTCCCCACCGGGAGTGAGTAATTCCTTCGTAGCCTCGCTAGTCGGTGATGAGTTGGATGAGATTCATCATGTAATTGAGTTAGTTTTGTTAGGGCTTGATCCCTAGTATCCACTATATTCTGAGATTGATGTTGATATGACTTTGCCTTGCTTAATGCTTGTCACTTTGGGCCCGGGTGCCATGATTTCAGATATGAATCATTTATGTTATCACCATTATATCTATGTTCTAGATCCGATCTTGCAAGTTATATTCACCTACTACGTGTTATGATCCGTAAACCCCGTAGTGACAATAGTCGAGATACTTTCCGGTGATGACCGTAGTTTGAGGAGTTCATGTATTCACTATGTGTTAATGCTTTGTTTCGGTTCTCTATTAAAAGGAGGCCTTAATATCCCTTAGTTTCCATATGGACCCCGCTACCACAGGAGGGTAGGACAAAAGATGTCATGCGAGTTCTTTCCATAAGCACGTATGACTATTTACGAAATACATGCCTACATTATATTTATGAACTGGAGCTAGTGCCGTATCGCCCTAGGTTATGACTTTTATATGATGAATATCATCCAAGAATCCACTGATCCAATGTCTACGGATTTCTCTTATATTGTTGTTGCTAAGTTACTACTGCTATTGTTACTGTTACACTTGCTACAAAACCGTTGCTATCACTGTTACCGTTACTATTGTTTATGCTACTACTATCAAAACTATCATACTACTTTTCTACTAATCACTTTTCTGTAGATAATTAACCTCCAGGTGTGGTTGAATTGACAACTCAGCTGCTAATACTTGCAAATATTCTTTGGCTCCCGTTCCGTCGAATCAATAAATTTGGGTTGAATACTCTACCCTCAAAAAATGTTGTGATCCCCTCTACTTGTGGGTCATCAACATCGGCGAGGGAGGCCGCAACAACAACTTGGCACGGTCGAAGAGGAGCTAGGTCGAGGCGGCAGGAAAGGCGCGCCACAGTGCAGGCGGGGTGGCAAGACGAGCAGCGGAGACGGCGGCTCACGGAGGCCACGGGCGCTAAACAGGAGGGAGCGGCGGCTAAATCCGCAGTGGCTCGCTGGGGGTGGCTGTAGCCGGTTCGCACAGGGGGGTCTCAGCTGAGGCGGCGGTCGGCGGAAGGCTCGGCGATGAAGCGCCGCAGAAGAGGCGGCGGTTGCGAGGTGATGTCGCATGAACTACGTCGATATTTCCCCAAAGAGGAGGGGTTGATGCAGTACAACTACGATAGGTATTTCCCTCAGTTATGAAACCAATGTATCAATCCAATAGGAGAACCAAGCAACAATATGTAAACGGTACCTGCACACAAAGAACAAATACTTGCAACCCGATGCATAAGAGGGGTTGTCAATCCCTCCACGGTAAAAAGATAGATAAATTTGTGGTAGAGAGGATAAATAGCCCTCGATATAACGCAAAATAAAATAAGTAGTAAAAAAGTGCAGAAATGTATTTTTGGGTTTTTGGAATAATAGATCTGAACATAAAAGCAAATAAAAATAGATCTCAAAGAAAATATGATAAAGAATATACCCGGGGGCTGTAGAGTTCACTAGTGGCTTCTTTCGAGAAAATAGCACACAGTGGGTAAACAAATTACTGTTGGGAAATTGATAGAAGATCGAATAATTATCATATCCAAGGCAATAATCAATATATAGGCATCATGTCCAAGATTAGTAGACCGACTCCTGCCTGCATCTACTACTATTACTCCACACATCGACCGCTATCCAGGATGCATCTAGTGTATTAAGTACATGAAGAAATGGAGTAATGCAATAAGAACGATGACATGATGTAGACGATATCTATTCATGTAGGAATAGCCCCCATCTTTCTATCCTTAATAGCAACGATACATGCGTGTCTTGCTACCCCTTCTATCACTGGGAAAGAACACTACAATATCGAACCCATCACAAAGCACCTCTTCCCATGGCAAGAAAAGTCGATCCAGTTGGCCTAACTAAACCAAAGATTCAAAGAAGAAATATGAAGCTATAAATAAGCATGCATATAAGTGATCCAAAGAAGACTCAAATAATATTCATGGATATAGATCTGATCATAAACTTAAAGTTCATCGGATCCCAACAAACACACCAGAAAAAAGAGTTACATCAAATAGATCTCCAAGAGACCATTGTATTGAGAATCAAAAGAGAGAGAGGAAGCCATCTTGCTACTGCCTACGTACCAATAGGTCTATGGTGAACTACTCACGCATCATCGGAGAGGCACCAATGAGGATGATGAACCCCTCCGTGATGCTGTTAGATTGGATCTCGTGGTTCCATAACTTGCGGTGGATGGAACTGTGTTTCGTCGATTCCCCTAGGGTTTCTGGAATATTTGGGAATTTATAGGGCAAAGTGGCGGTGCGGGAGGTCACTGAAGTGGGCACAACCCACCAGGGCGTGCCTGGGCCTCCTGGTGCGCCCAGGTGTCTTGTGCTCACGTCGGGCCTCCCCTCTGGTACTGCTTTGGCCCACTGGGTGTCTTCTAATCTGGAAAAAAATCTCCAAAAAGTTTCACTGCGTTTGGACTCCGTTTGATATGGATATTCTGCGAAGTTAAAAACAAGCAAAAAAACTGCAACTTGCACTGGCACTGGGCACTATGTCAATAGGTTAGTCCCAAAAATGATATAAAGTTGCTAAAAATGATTGTAAAACATCCAAGAATGATAATATAACAGCATGGAACAAGCAAAAATTATAGATACGTTGGAGACGCATCACGAGGCCGGCAATTTGTGGAAGCAGGGGCAGCATAACGTACAGGGATCTTGAGGCGGCCACTACATAGGTCGGCAGCGGAAACGGAAGCTTAGCCACAACAGATGGAGGGTCCGCTGAAGACGTGGCGACCTGAAGCGCGATAGTGGAGGCAGGGCACCGCAGCTCAAAGCAAGCTTGGAAAACACGGTGTCTCAGCGGTGGTGGAGTGAGATCGTACTAGCGGCTCGCAGGTGGCAGGACGGATCTGGAGTATTTTGAGGCCGGCTCTGGTGGGGGCAGAGCGAGGCGAGGTCGAGCGGAAGCGGCTCAAAGGGCCTCGGCGACTCCGCCGTGGAGGGGCGAACCGGCCCGAAGGTGAGAGAAGGACGCGGATGTGGCGAGCTTGGAAGTGACTCGGGGTCAGCGACGGTGGGTCAGGCGACATGGTCACGATGGCGGGTGAGCCGGCGTCGGCTAGAGGCCTCTTGGAATCGGACGAGAAGCCAAGGCGGCCTCTTAGAGCGGCGGCTCGCAACAAGGAGAGCTGACTGCAAGGCGACCCAGGACCGGCTCGGTGCCAGACAATCGTTGAGGCGCCGGCGGGTCGTGGAAACAGGATGCGGATGAGCTACAGAGCGGTGATGCAGGACGGGGCGGCTGGCTTGCTACGGCAGTGAGGCAGAGGTGGCCATGGAGGCGGAGATGGCCTGGCCCGAGATGAGTCTTGGTGGCGGCTTGGAACGACACTAGGCCATGGCGACAGTGGCGGTGGAGGGCAGGGCGAGCCTACGGCGGCTGATGCAGGCGGCTGAGCCCGCGACCATTGCCGCAACTGCATAGACTGGCCAGCGAAGGGAGGCGAGTCGCGGCAGGGACAGGCCAAGGTGAAGGAAGTCCGGGTTTGTGGCTATATTCTTTCCGAGTCATAGTTGACTTGGCGGATCCACCCTTTCTTTTTCTCCGCGGTGGCACTTGATAGTAATCTTATTTGATGGTTTGAATGCAATGTGTAGCAATAGCAGTAGGGTAGTAGTCGTGGCAAATGCGGAATCCGGCGGTGACTTGGAAACAACTCGAACGGCTTGGTGCCAAGACGGAGGTGAGGTCACGGCCTGAGAAAAAGGCAACAACGAACTCACGTCGGCAAGGTGGCTTGACGAAAAAAATTACAGTTGCGAATCCGGCTTGCAGCCGTATCGGCGTCTGGGCCGGAACCTTGTCCGCTTGAGAACAATTAAAACTTTGTGCACTGGATTTATCGGTCGGGCTGGTTGTGTGCTCCCTGGGATTCGATCCCTGAACCTCCGAGTGTTGAGTAGGCACATCAATAGAGCTGGCATGTATGACATGACTGATGAACTCAAAGTTGATGCAGATCCTTCCTAAGTTGGGCCTTCTTCATCCAGTCAGTCACGAGCTTCTCTATCCCTAGAAGAGCTCCCACCAAGAACATAACACCACCATGCGCTAGCCCCACAATGGGCGCCAACTATCATGATTTTATCATGGTAGATGTCCTAGTGTGAGGACTTAGTCGTGAGGCCATCGCAACTATGTAGTAGCTTGAACAGGGTTGATCGGAATCAAGAAGACGCGAGATTTTACCCAGGTTTGGCCCCGCACGGTGGAGCCTACATCTTGCTTGATTTATATTGATCATCATGATCTCGATTACAAGGGCGCTATTTTGATGCCTCTATCTCGAGAGCCCTTAAAACATTTGTCTCGAGACCTACTGAAACATCTGTCTCGAGAATTGTCTGTGTAAGACCTGTCTATTTTCACCTATCCCTCTTGGGTGCCTTGCCCCTCCTTATATAAGTTGAAGGGGCAGCTTACATGTAGAGTCCTAGCAGGATTAGGACTTAACATATTCTGGCTTCTTATCGCGGGCTTCATAACGCGACCTTCTATATTGGGCTTCTTATCGCGGGCTTCTTACCGCGGGCGACTTAACGTGGCCTTCTTATCTTGGGCTTCTTATCGCCAGGCAGCTCATCTTTCGGGCGGCTTACCCGTCGGGCGACTCGTCTTTAGGACTCATCTCCGGGACTCATCATGGCGGGTTAAGATGGTGGGTTAAGTCTAGAGATGGCTTAACAGGGCAGCTTAAGTCCAGAGAGGACTTGAGTCTCAGGGCGGCTTAAGCCTAGAGAGGACTTAAGTCTCACGGCGGCTTAAGCCTGGAGAGGACTTAAGTCTTAGGGCGGCTTAATCCCAAAGAGGACTTAAGTCTCTTCGCAGCTTAAGCCCAGAGAGGACTTAAGTCTCTTGGCGGCTTAAGCCAGAGAGGACTTAAGTCTCTGGGTGGCTTAAGCCCAGAGTGGACTTAAGTCTTAGGGCGACTTAATCCTAGAGAGGACTTAAGTCTCTGGGTGGCTTAAGCCAGAGAGGACTTAAGTCTCAGGGCGACTTAAGCCCAGAGAGGACTTAAGTCTCAGGGCGACTTAAGCCTAGAGAGGACTGAAGTCTCAGGGCGACTTAAGCCCAGAGAGAGAGGACTGAAGTCTCAGGGCGACTTAAGCCCAGAGAGGACTTAAGTCTCAGGGCGACTTAAGCCTAAAGATGACTTAAGTCTAGAGATGAATTATCCTCACGAGTCGGGTCCGCAGGTAATTCCCCCGACGGGCTCCTTGCGTGCCCTCTTTGGATGGGACACTATGTCCCCAGGGTGCATAATTTCGCACTCAAGATTCCCTGGGCCACCAAGGAGCCAAAGTTCAGTGAAGCGCCAAAATGGCTCGATCGAGGACCAACAAGGCTCTGAGCCCTCACATCGGCAAGCATCTCTCAAAGAGATGGCAGGCATGACCCCATCAATGTGGCCTAATCCACACAGCATACTCTTGCATGGCCTCCTTCAAGGGGCTTGGACAATAAATGCCTGAAGCGCATAAAGGGCCGAAACTACACCAGTCTTACCCAATCCCTGCCATCAATGATGGCAAGCTAGTTAATAGCTCAGAAGCGCAGACGTGCCGTAGGACTGTGACGCCCGAGACCGACACTCCAGTGGCCTTCCATTTTTTTGACGTCATGTGTTTCAATTGTATGTTGCCATGATCATGATGAGTGTCATTGTCATATTTGCTTCTTGTATCTTGCTCATCATTGGTTATATTGCATTGTCCCATCCTTGTTGTTGCCATGTTCATCTCACTTTGTTATGCTTCATGATTTTAATGCGCGTCTTGTCAATTTTATTGCATTGCATCATGATCATCATGCCTTGGTTTGCATCTTTAAGTCTTGTTGTGTGATCTTGTGTGAACCCCCCCCTCTTCTTCTTATCTCCACCTCATTATTTCACCATGCACATACCAGCAACCATTCCTCAAGTTCACCCAAGTTGCTATCCCATCCAAACTTCTCCTTTCTCCTTTATTCCATTTAGTTTTCCTGTGACATTTTTCCTGTTCGGAAAAATGTTCATTCTTTCCCTACAAATCGTAAACCTTGCCTTTAACCTCGCTGTCAAATTTCAGCTCATTTGTAGTTGTTTTGGTTGGGTTCAAAAATGGCTCAAGTTTGAAATTAATTCAAACCTGGATTATTTTTATACCTTTAAAAATTGCCAGACCAATTCATTCAAATACTTCATTACTCCAGAACTTCAGATATATGTTTAATTCTGATAGGTTTCTTCCCAAAACCCCTGGCCATTTCCCTTTCTTAGTCTGTGAATTAAATTTGTAGAAGGGCTTGATAAAAGAAATAAGGAAAAGGCCTCAACCCCCAGCGCTCCACCTGGGCCTCTTCCTCCCGATTCGGCCCAGTCCCAGACGCCTAGCGGCTACCTGCCCCCCCTATCTGGGGGCAGATCCTATTTGACGCCCGCAGGCGTCAAAAGGACGAGCCTTCGCTAAAGATAGTCACTACATGGGCTGCCCCACGTGCACATTTGCTTCGCTGTTGTTTCCTTGTTTCGTGCGGGTTTTGTTTTTCGTTTTTCTTCTGTGGTTGTTTGCTTCTAGTTGTTTCACTATTTTGGCCGGTTTTCAACTGGTTTATTCCGGTTTTTCTAGTTTTTTTATGTTTTGGTTCCTTTTTTCCTTCCATTTTTTCTTTTCAGTTTCCTTTTTTATTTTCCGTTTCTATTTTTCTTCTCTTTATTGCGTACTATATAAAAATTTCACTGTGTATTACAAAAAATTTAATTTATTAAGAAAATGTTCATTGTATACTATAAAATAGTTCACCTTGCATTATAAAAATGATCATTGTGTATTACAAAAATGTTCATCATATATTATTAAATTGTTCAATGTATATTATAAAATGTTCATTGTGTATTTAACGTTTGTTCATTGTATATTAAGAAATTGTTCAACGCATATTACAAAAATGTTCATTTTGAATATTGTTTTGTTCAGTATGTTTTCCAAAAAAATTACTGTATTTTTAATTTTGTGCAACGTAACATAAAAATGTTCAATGCTTTTTTTAAGGATTTACCAATGTACTTTCTACTTTAAGGTTGGCGATGTCTTTAGATCATTCGAGCTCGCTGGGTCGGCTGGCTAGCCTCGCAAGAATTCAGCATGAGGTCGAGGGTTCGACCCCACCCATTCGATTTTTTGTGTTTCGAATTTATAGGAGTTCTCCTATCTGGGAGCTCCTAGTTAGCACTACAAGCGGCCGTTGGAAAAAGGTGGCTTAACTAACGAAAGAAAGATGGAACCAAATGCTTCTTTAAAAGAAAGCACTTTGCCTTACCTATGAATTAATAAAAAAGGTTGCCCCTTACTTGCAGATGTAGGAAGAAGGCTTTTCTCGCCAACTGAACCCCAATTGGCTATTTTGGACTTTTTGCACATAATTATTAAAGATAGATTTTCGTGCCATGCTGTTGGCGCTTACAGGAGACACATAGCGGGCCGGCGCAGAAAGCTGCTGAAAGAGCAAAGAGGAAAAATGAAAGTGCCCAAACAAACAGAGAGACACCGGATTCGAACTCGGGACACCAAGGTAATCGGGTCGAAGCGTTAACCACTTGCCTGGCATCCCTTTGATGTTTATTAGAAGGAAGTAAATCTATTTGTGTAAGAATGAATCGCTTAAAAAGACGTAACTTTCAACAGAAAAAGCCTCGTAGCTCGGGCATCACTTGATTCTAAAAAACAAAACAAAAACTCGAGCATCAGTTGAACGTTGAACCTTTGACTTATCATAGTTGACAGCGCTGAGGTTTCAAAATTTGGAAAAAAATACAAAATTTGAAAAGTTCATAAAGTTGAACGATTTTAAGAAAAAGTACATCAATATGTGAAAATTTTCACGAGTTGTTTTAAAAAGTATTGGTTTTCAAAAAAGTTCATTAATATTTTAAAAAATTATTGATTTTCAAAAAAGTTCATCATTTTTAAAGAAAATCACAAATTCAAAAAGTTCATCGTATTTTGAAAAAAGTTCCTCGATTTTCAAGAAAAGTTCATTGATTTTCAGGAACGTTCATCGATTTTTAAAAAAGTTCACCAAAAATGGCAAAAAGTTCATCGAATTTGAAAATAGTTCATTGAATTCGAAAAAGTTCATCCATTTTGAAAAAAATTCATCGAATTTGAAAAAATTTCAATGATTTTGAAAAAGTTCATTGAATTTAAAGATTTTTAAAAAGATTATCAAAAAATGAAAAAAAAGTTCACCGATTTTGAAAAAAGTTCATTGAATTTGAAAAGGTTCATCCATGTTGAAAAAATTTCAAGGATTTTGAAAAAGTTCATCGAATTTGAAAAAAAATCATCGTATTTGGAAACATCATGGCTCTTTTAATAAACACAAAAAAGTGATTTTAAAAAACACACATTTAAAAATCAAAAGGAAAAAATAAAAAGGAAACCGGAATAAAACCGTACTAGAAAATTACGAACGAATCGAAAAAACCAGTTTTGGAAGCTTCTGGAATCTTCCCAAAACCGGAGGTTTTCCCGCGGCTGAGGGCAGAAATAAAAAGAGGGAAAGAAGCAGCAGAACACATGATGTTGCATGGCTTAGTTTGTTATGGGCGTTGGAGTATATGCAGGAGATCGTGTGTTCTAGTTCTCGCGGGCGCACATTTTTTGAGCTTCTAAACAGAGAAACGCAGATGCATGGGCCGGCTCACTTGTAGCACCAGGCGCTGTCCTTCATGGAGGCCGAGGTCGCGCCCTCTAGCCCCCTCCTATAAATCCAGCAACCTGCGCACCGTAGGGTTTCCCCTCTCCGCTGCCACCCAAGGGGCTCTCCCCTGCCCTCCTCTCCTCCAGGGAAGACCAGAGAGAGAGCGCCGGAGCATCACGCTTGGTCGCCGACGCGCTCTCCTTCGTCCGCACGCCCCGAGACCCCCGCCATCTTCTTCCTCAACGTCGGCTACTTCCTCTACGTCATGGATCAAACACCATCTCGCCTTCACGTCATCGGCCACGTCGTCTCCCTCCTCTGCTTCCTCTTCCTCCATGGTCAGAATTTCGCCAAGGTTCAGAGCTCCCTCCCGTCGTCTCCGGCGTATCTCCGTCGACCTCGTCATGTCCTATGGTGAGCTGGGTAATGCCCCTTCCTCTCCGTTTCTTCTGCTTGATGTTTGAACACCCGCATGCTTCGCCTGATCATCGCCATGCCGCGCGCCTGAGACGAGCTCTTGCTCGACCTCGAGTTCCCTCGCACCCGAGACGCTCGCTCATGCGCACGCACGCTCGTCCGTGCGAGCACACGAGCCACACCCTCACGCGCTCACGCACCCGAGCACCACTCATCTGCACGCACTGCCGCATGCCTCGCCCAGCGTTTGCACGCACAACACCGAGGCTTGGCCGCCATGACCAAAGACTTGAGCTCATGCTGCACCCGCTGTTGCTTCGCGCCCGCGCACATGCAGTAGCACCCGCACTCCCCTACAAATCCCGCAGCCACGCCGGTGCTCTTCTATTGCAGAAGTCGCCGCCTTCGCTCGCTGTCATCGCCGGAGTTTTGTCGTTCGTCCCTGAAGCCATGACTTGCTATTGGGATCAACTATTAGTTAATGTGCCCCACCTGAGCACAATCCCCTCGCTAGCCCGGCGGTCATCGCCGCGCATGCTAGTCTGAGGGTTCTGGCGTTCAAATCCCAGGCGCCCCTATTTGCCTTTTTGCTCTCTTTTCGTTGATTCTTCAGTCCAGATCAGTTCGACGTGTTGTTTATTCCAGTGCCGAACCCCTCTCACACCACAGATGCATCCTACCACAACTGGTTGACCATGCTTTCAAATATCCATGCGATGCTGGGTTCAAACCTCAACACACCCTCTTTTTATTTTGTTTTGAGTTCTGTTTTGTTCCCCAGCACACACTTGGGCCCGATTCCATTTTGGGCCGCTGCACTCTAATGCTTATGGCCCGTGTATGTTTTTTCCTATCCCATGTGATTTAGCATTTATTCTTTTTCTGCATATTCACATCAATGCCGTCACTTCGAATTGTTAGTAACTAAATATTCATGCATCCAAATGAAACATGTCATATATGCATCTTGCTAGGATTTTCATGTACTTTCACAATATGCAACTTTCATCCATGTTAAAAATGTTTAAAAATTATTGTTGGAGTTAATTTGGATAGATGTCATGTTAAAATGGTTTATTTCATAACTAAATAATCGGAATTAAATGTTCTTTATATGTAAATGGCCTAGAAAAATGTGTTGATTAACTTGGTGCACTTAAACTTGTTATTTAACCACTTTAATATAATGTTTTGTTCAGAACAGTGCCAAATTTGAAATTTGCATATGAGGTCTTTCCGGAATTGTTATGTGTTGTTTCCGGCCTCATTAAACTTGCTTTGATGTGGGGTTCATGTATGCATCGTCTCTTCATGAGTAGTAACATCTGAACTTGTCATGCATCATACTTGGTTGTCCATCATGTCATGGTTATGCTTGTTTGTTTACTGTGTTGTTTGCTTCTTTCTGGTTGTGCTTCTTCTCTATAGTTTTTGTTCCGTTGCGATTGTGAGGATTCTTTCGACTACGTTGGCTTGTTTACTTCATGGACTCGGTCTTCCTCCTAGTGGGAGATTTCAGGCAAGATAATCTTTACCCTGGATACCACTACTATCTTTGCTTTGCTAGTTGTCTCGATGATATCGCTATGTCGCACTACCTAACACTTGTTTATCAAGCCTCCCAAATTGCCATGATAAGCCTCTAACCTTTTGACCCTCCCAGCAAACCGTTGTTTGTCTATGTTACCGCTTTGTTCAGCCCCTCTTATAGCTTTGATAGGTGCAGGTGTAGTGCAGGTTGTTCTATGTTGGGACATGGATATCATAGGATATCACTGTATCTCTTATTTAATTAATGCATCTATAAACTTGGTAAAGGGTGGAAGGCTCGGCCTTTTGCCTAGTGTTTTGTTCCACTCTTGCCGCCCTAGTTCTCCGTCATACCGGTGTTATGTTCCTTGATCTTGAGTTCCTAACATGGTCGGCGTTTATGGGCCCCCTTGACAGTTCGCTTTGAATAAAACTATTCCAGCAAGGCCCAACATTGGTTTTACCATTTGACTAATAACAACTAAAACTTGCATAGGGACTAACCAGTACCCAAGGATAATTAATCAACAACCCGGGCCAATGCTCCTCGTGAGTGTTGGTCCAAAACAGAGCAACTTGTGGTGCCACCCCTACAGGGTTTAATCTTTACAGAAGCCATTGTAGAGAACTTGACACCAGATCTGAAATAAAGTACACCAACCGCGTGCGTAACCGTGACCATCTCTTTTCAAGTGAGTTCGAGAAGAGAACACGATGGAGTTATGATTGAATCATAAGTAGTTCAGTATCACTTATTGATCATTACTAGTTTGCGACCGTTATGCGTAGTTACTCTTTTTACTCTTGTACTCATAAATTAGCCATCATACAATGCTTAGTACTGCTGCAACCTCACCACTTATCCATTCCATACCCATTAAGCTTTGCTAGTCTTGATACCCTTAGTAATGTGATTGTTGAGTCCTCGTGGCTCATAGATTACTACAACAACAGATGCAGGTACAGGTAATGCGATGATATGACATGAGAGCGATGCTTGCTTGTTTTGGAGTTCTTCTTCTGCTTCTTCTTCTTCGGTCGAGGGATGGGTTCCTGGTCAGCAGCCTGGGCTAGCAGGTTGGATGTCGTTTGAGTTTTTCGTTTGTGTTTCATCCGTAGTCGGATGTTGCTCTTCTGTATGATGTTTGATGTATTTGTGCGGCAAGTGTATGCCTTTGTATGTTTCCCTAACTATTATGTACATGGTATGATGTAATGATATCCACCTTGCAAGGCGTCTTCAATATGCGGCTCTATCCTTGGTGGGATCTTCTAGTTCCTCTCAAATAGGATCACATATTGGGTATGACAAGGACGCAGCCCGGGCTCCTAAAACTCGATGTCAACATCCGCCCAGTTCTTTCTTCCTCCTTTACGTACTCTTTTACGTTGTATTCTTTTTAGATTCTCTGTTAGTAAGCTCAGCATGTACAAGCTTGTGGTTATAAAATAAAGAAACCATGCCCTCTAAAGGTATTGCTTATATTTCCATTAAAGATTCGCCTTTGCACTACAAGAATGTCTTTAAAAGATACAACCTGTAAGGGGCCTCGTTCCCCTGCGTCAGAAGTCCGAAGAATTCGGCATCTCAGATTTTGGTTCTGTATGCATCAGTTTTGAAAGTAGATTTTGGTCAATAGTTGGGTTTCCCGGCTCCTACGTGTACACCTTAAGTTCCCGATGAATACGGCTAAGGGTGTAACGGGAGAACCACTGCCATTGTGCCACCGGGTTAATTAGCAGAGCGCCTCAATGGAGAAAGCCAAAAACTGACCATCTAGGTAGGCACAAACTGGTCGGCCATCCGTAGACCGTGTTAAGTGATGTGACGATAGAGATCACCCGTGTTAAACGAAGGGCTTTACTTTTTAGCCAAAGTGTGCATGGCTTAGACCTCGACTGGCTAAGCCGACCACTTCCCATTGAGGGGGCTCATCATCATTCCCCCCCCCCCCCCATTCAAACTCCTAAGACTAAGTGAAAGTTCTCAAGCCACTATAGTCTGATTGCCTGGTACGTATGAGCAACGACCGCCTCCCGATACCGAGACGTCAAAAATGCATATCGGAACACCCTTTGTATATTCTACACTAGGGCGGAAGCCGACGACTAGCCACTTTCAGTTTAAAATGGCCGCAAATGAGGTAAAATAACTAAATAAATAGAAACATATGGAGGAACTCAAAGACATACTCATTCCATCAAACCATTAAGTTTCGTACATTTCATAACTTCATCATTCCGAAGTGCTACCTAATAATACAAAGTGTCATTTGGACACATGACCTTGGTAACCCGGGCTCCTTCCTCCACCTCGGGACAAAATTGCTTTACGGTGCGCGACTTGTCTGCAGGAGGACCCGTGGCCACCGTCACCGCATTGACCTTGTGGAAGTGCTTCTTCACACAGGCATACACCCTCCATGCTCCTTCAAAGCACGCAGACCTCCTCCAGCTATCGGCACGTGAGACCACCCCTCGTAGGCGCATCATGAGGCCGGAAAGGCTAGTTGGAAGGGCCTAGGTAGGCCACGGTGAAAAGCAGAGGTCTTGAAGCATCGGTCTCGCCATGCAGAGTAATTCCGCCAGTTGCTTCACTCGATGATTCAGCAGCTGCGACGATGGAGACCCCGTGAAATGCCCCCATAAGGCCTTCTCCTCCTCATGACCCGCCAGCTGGTCGAAATGCGCAACGGCATCCTCCATGCTCTGCGGGGGATCCACAAAGACTTCTGTGGAATGCCACAACTAGGTGAGCTCGACACACCCTTTGCTACCAAACACACACTATAATAAGTATAGCTTACTCGAGGTGATTTGCTCCAACTACTGGAGCACCTCACGATCTTCCCAGGCCGTGGTATTGAGGTCGGAATGGGAAAGCTGGAGCTTTTCAAGCTCCTGCTACATTCACTGCCCCTCCGCCTGAAGCTTGTCGCGTGGTACGAACACTCCCTTCAGGGTCTCCTCGACCTCAAGGACCCATGCCCGGTCCTTGTCCCCGGCCACCTTCTCGGCGGCTCGGGCCTCCTCCACCTTCACGGGCGCAGCCTTCTTCTACTTCACTTCTTGCCGAGCCTTTTCGAGCTTGGATTTGAGCTTCTCAATCTCGGCCAGAGCGGTTGCCATTCAAATATTTTGGCTTTAGTTCCTCGCTTAGCACAGATACATTACGATTTTTCTTGTGCCAGGTATTACGTATCAAACGTAGGCCTAAACTTTCTTACCTAGGGACTGCTCGAACCTCTGGTTCACTTAGTTGAGGTCCTCCTGGGACCTCTCAAGCTTCCAATTCATCTTCGCAATCTCCTTGGAGACGGAAGTACGAAATTGAGGTTGAAACCTGCCAGCAAAAATCCTTGTTACAAAGCCCGCAATCAAACTGTTGAAATTCCAGGATGACTGCCTTAAGTAGTGATACGTCTCCAATGTATCTAATTTTTGTATTGTTCCATGTTGTTTTATTATCAATCTTGGATGTTTGATAATCATTTTATAGTCATTTTATATCATTTTTTGGTACTAACCTATTGACATAGTGCCAAGTGCCAGTTGCTGTTTTTTCCATGTTTTTTACATAGCAGGAAATCTATATCAGACGAAGTCCAAATGCCACGATACTCCATGATGATTTTTATGGGACAGAAGGAAGGCAATGGTCCCTGGTTGCACCTGAAGGTGCCCCGAGGGGACACAACTCACCAGGGCCCGCCAGGAGGCCCAGGCATGCCCTGGTGGGTTGTGCCCACCTCGGGTCCCCCCCGGACCGCCTCTTTGCTCTATAAATACCCCCAAAATACCAGAACCCTAGAAGCATCGACGAAATATTCATCTAGCCGCCGTAGAGTCCAGAACCACCAGATCCAATCTAGATACCATCTCGGATGGGGTGCACCACCTCCATTGGTACCTCTTCGATGATGTGTGAGTAGTTCTTTGTAGACCTTCGGGTCCATAGATAATACCTAGATGGCTTTGTCTCTCTCGCTGAATTCTCAATACAATGGTCTCTTGGAGATCCATATGGTGTAACTCTTTTTGCGGTGTATTTGTTGGGATCTGATGAACTTTGAGTTTATGATCAGTCATATCTTTTTATATCCATGAAAGTTATTTGAGTTTCTTTGATCCCTTATATGCATGATCTCTTATAGCCTCGTATTTCTTCTTTGATATTTGGGTTTTGTTTGGCCAACTTGATCTATTGATCTTGCAATGGGAAGAGGTGCCCGGTAGTGGGTTCTATCTTACGGTGCTTGATCCAAGTGACTGAAAGGGAACCAACATGTATGTATTGTTGCTACTAAGGATAAAAGACAAGATCTATATCTAGCGCCATAGATAAACGGATCTTGTCTACATCATGTCATCGTTCTTATTGCATTACTCCGTTTTCCATGAACTTAATAGCATGCTGGATAGCGGTCGATGTGTGGAGTAATAGTAGTAGATGTAGGCAAGAGTCGGTCTACTAATCTTGGACATGATGCCTATGTAATGATCATTGCCTGGATATCGTCATAATTATTTGAGGTTCTATCAATTGCCCAACAGTAATTTGTTTACCTGCCATTTGCTATTTTTGTCGAGAGAAGCCACTAGTGAAACATACGGCCCCGGGTCTTCTTCCTCATATATTTGCTTGCGATCTATTTTTCCTTTGCACTTTTATTCAGATCCATTAAACCAAAAATACAAAAATACTTTGCTGCACTTTATTTTATTCATGATCTATTATTCCAATTTATTACAACTTTCTCCCGTCCATGCACCGTTTCTGGCGCCGTACCCCGAAAGAATTTGACAACCCCTTTAACACGTCAGGTTGTGAGGTGTTGTTATTTGCGTGCAGGGGTTGTTTACGTTGTGTTACTTGGTTCTCCTACTGGTTCGATAACCTTGGTTTCATATCTGACGGAAATACCTACCATTGTTGTGCTGCATCATCCCTTCCTCTTTGGGGAAATACCAACGTAGCTTCAAGCGACATCAAAAGGAATTTATTGCACCGTTGCCGGGGAGGATCAAGTCAAGATAGTCTACCGGCTCCGCGCCAATTTCTGGCGCCGTTGCGAGGGAGGATCTTCATCATAACCAGGTTCCTAATCACAAGTCTCATGTCCTTGCAATTTACATTATTTGCCATTTGCCTCTCTTTTCCTCTCCCCCACTTCACAAAAAATTGGTGTTTTATTCGCCTCTCTTTTTCCATTCGCCGTTTTCTTGCCAGATCTATTTTTGGGTGCAATCTTGTTGTGTGGCCATCATGACTCAAGAGAATACCAAATTATGTGATTTCTCAAATACCAACAACAATGATTTTATTGACACTCCACTTGCTCCTCCCGCCACTAGTGCGGAGACTTGTGATATTAATACCGCTTAGCTAAGTTTTGTTATGGAAGACCAATTTTTCGGTACTCCTAATGAGGATGTCGCGTCCCATCTTAATACCTTCATGGAATTATGCGATATGCAAAAGAAAAAAGATGTGGACAATGATGTGGTCAAGATGAAATTATTTCTGTTTTCTTTGCGTGATTCTGCAAAAATTTGGTTCTCTTCTTTGCCTCGCAATAGTATAGATTCTTGGAATAAGTGCAAAGATGCTTTTATCACTAATTATTTTCCTCATGCAAAAATTATTTCCCATAGAACCCAGATCATGAATTTCAAGCAACTTGAACATGAGCATGTTGCACAATCTTGGGAAAGGATGAAAATGATGCTAACGAATTGCCCAACTCGTGGGTTAAATCTTTGGATGATCATACAAAAAAATTATGCGGGGTCGAATTTTGTTCCTCGTAATCTTTTAGATTCCGCCGCGGGTGGTACTTTTATGGAAATTACTTTGGGTGAAGCCACCAAATTGCATGATAATATCATGGCAAATTATTCACAATGGCATACTGAAAGAGCTCCTACTAGTAAAAAAGTTAATTCGGTTGAAGAAATTTCTTCCTTGAGTGATAAAGTTGATGCTCTTATGAAATTGGTTGCTAGTAAAAGTGCTCCTATTGATTTTATTGATATGCCTTTGTCTACTTTGATTGAGCGAAATAATGATGCCATTGATGTGAATTTTATTTCTCGCAATATTTTCAACAACAATGCTTATAGAGAAAATTTTAATCCTAGGCCTTTTCCTAGTAATTCCTCTATTAATTATGGTAATTCCTATGGAAATCAATCTTACAATAATAATAGAAACACCTCTAATCTTGAGAATAATATTAAAAAATTTATCAACACACAAAACGTTTTCAACACTTCCATAGAGGTAAAGTTGAATAAGATTGATGATTTGTCTAGAAGTGTTGATAGAATTGCTCATGATGTGGAAAATCTCAAGATGAAAATTTTTGTGCCTAAAGTAGATGAATCAATTAAAGCTCTTTATGTTTCTATGGATGAAAGTAAGAAAAGAATTGCTATGCTTAGAGCTAAAAGAGAATTTTTGGAGAAAGCTTTTTCTAGTGATTATTCTTACAAAGATGATGAAGATCTTAAAATCATTGGTGTTTCTTCTTTTTATTCCTATTTTGGTAAAGTTAAGAATTATGAAAAAGGGACCGAAGAAGAGTCAACTTTACATAGAAGGCGTCCCAATATTTCCGAGGGTGAAAACCTTGTTGAGAAAATTGATAAAAGTGGGTTCGGAGAGGTCAAAACTTTAACTAGTGATGTGCCCAGTCTTTTGGATTACAAAGAATTTAATTATGATAGTTTCTCTTTGATTGATTGTATTTATTTGTTGCAATCCATGATAAATTCACCCCATGCCTGTGAACAAAATAAATATTTTACTAAACATATTGTCGATGCTATGATGAAAGCTCTTGAAGAAAAATTGGAATTAGAAGTTTCAATTCCTAGAAAATTGCATGACGAATGGGAACCTACTATCAAAGTCAAGATTAAAAATTATGAGTGTTTTGCTTTGTGTGAATTGGGTGCTAGTATTTCTATAATTCCAAAATCTTTATGTGATGTGCTTGGTCTTACAGATCTTGAAGAATGTTCTTTGAATTTGCACTTGGCGGATTCTACTATTAAAAAGCCTATGGGAAGAATTAATGATGTTCTTATTCTTGCAAATAGGAATTATGTGCCCATAGATTTTATTGTTCTTGATATTGATTGCAATCCGTCTTGTCCAATTATTCTTGGTAGACCGTTTTTACGCACTATCGGTGTCGTGATTGATATGAAAGAAGGCAATATTAAGTTCCAATTTCCTTTGAGGAAAGGTATGGAACAATTTCCTAGAACAAAAATCAGGCCACCTTATGAATCAATCATGAGGGCATTGTATGGATCTCGAACAAAAGATGACGAAACTTAAATCCTTGCTTTATGCCTAGCTAAGGGCGTAAAACTATAGCGCTCGTTGGGAGGCAACCCAATGAATACAATTTTTTTTGCTTTCTGTTCTTGAGTGTTAGAACAATTATGCTACTGTTATGATTGTGTTTTTGTTGTTTTAATTAGTGTTTGTGCCAAGTGGAGCCAATAGGATCTTCTTGGGTAATAGTTGTTTGATCTTGCTGAAAAAGACAGAAACTTTGTGCTCACAAAAATAATTGTCACAGTTCACCAGAACGTGATAAAATTCTAGTTCTTTTTGCAGAAGATCAATATACAAATATCTAGGAATTCCTTGTTTTTCAGAATTTTTGGAGTTCCAGAAGTATTCTAACAAATCAGATTACTACAGACTGTTCTGTTTTGACAAATTCTATTTTCTTTGTGTTGTGTGCTTATTTTGATGGCTCTATGATTTTCTTTGATGAGTTTTTTCCATAGAAAAGTTGGAATACAGTAGATATAATGCAAAAACAAAATAAGAATTGGTTTGACACATCACTTATAGTAGTGGTTTATTTTTCTTACACTAACGAATCTCACGAAGGTTTTGTTGAGTTTTGTGTGATTGAAGTTTTCAAGTTTTGGGTTATCTTACGATGGATGAAGGAAGGATGTAAGAGCCTAAGCTTGGGGAAGCCCTGGCATCCCAAGCTATTATCCAAGAATGAGCAACCAACTAAGCTTGGGGATGCCCCCGAGTGGCATCCCCGCTTTCTTCCAACCACTATCGGTATTTTACTCGAGGCTATATTTTTATTCGTCACATGATATGTGTTTTGCTTGGGGCATCTTGTATGATATGTGTCTTTGCTTGTTTAATTTTGTGTTTTAAGTCATCAGTCTTTGCTGGACACACCTATTTGAGAGAGCCAAAATTATTTCATGACTTGTTAGAATTGCTCTCTGTGCTTCACTTAAATATTTTATGATCTAGGACTTGCTCTAGTGCTTCACTTATATCTTTTTTAGCACGATGTGCTTAGTATTTTTGAAGAAATTCTCTCTTGCTTCACTTAAATTATTTTGAGAGAAAGAAAATTTGTTATGCTCATGATCTTCACTTATATTTGTTTGAGCTTATGAAAAGCAACACATGAAAATTAGTCCGACAGTGATAGATATCCAAGAAGGATAAAGAAAAAGTAAAAAACTGTCATGAAGATCATTGGACAAAATAAACTTGATTCTTAGTAATAGTTTTGAGATATGATGATGTGATATGTGAGTTATGTTGATGAGTAATTATGCTCTAGTAAGAATATTGGTGTTAAGGTTTGTGATTCCCTATGCATGCACGAAAGTCAATAATCATGCAATGAAAATTATATCCTACTTGTGGTGCATTATTCGGTGTTAATTATGCTTAATGCTTGCTTATGAGATTATTTGTTTCTTGGTTGGTCGCTTCCCAATCTTATGCTAGCCTTCACTTTGCACTAAGTATGACCTCTACTTGTGCATCCAAAATCCTATAAACCAGTTTTGCCACATGAGTCCACTACATCTACCTATATGTGGTATTATTTTTCCGTTCTAAACAAATTTGCATGTGCCATCTCTACTTTTCAAAATAAACTTCTATTTTGTGTGTTTGTTTCGCTTGCAGAACGGTAACGGGTGGCTAATATTTTCCATGCTGGATGTGTTATTCTCAAGATGAGTGTTTATTCACTTGTCATTACACGAGAGTAAGGCAAAGGTCTTAGGGATGCCCAGTCCCGAAATGCAAAAATGAATTTACTTTATGTTGTCAAATAATAAATTCCTTGGAAAGTGTTGGTATGGAGGGCAACTGTGGATACGGCTAGCTATGGAAAGTGAAAGTATGGTGGAAAAAGGAATAAACTTTATTTTCTGTTTGGGAACCGCCTATGGCATATCTAGGATGGAAAGTGTTGGGAACTATGAGTCGTTTTCGTTGGTGGGATGGATACACCTCCCAAAATTTTTTTATCTCTAAGTTTTTCACTTTGAGCTCTGGCACCTCTACAAATCCCTACTTCCCTCTGCGTAGGGCCTTTCTTTTACTTTATGCAATTTTTATTTTGAAATTTGAGTCTCCATCTTATCTCATAAAAAGCACCAACTAGGAGGCAATATGATTGTGCTTAAGTATTGGGTGTAGTTAATATTCTAGTGTGTTTCATGAATGGATCAATGTTTGAGCATGATGGGCTAGGGATAACTTATTTTAGCGTTGATATTTTGAAAGACATGGTTGCTTGTTGATATGCTTGAGTATCTAAATTATTATGTGAAAACTAGATTATTGCTTTGAATCACATAAAAGTCCAAATGTCCATGCTATAAAGAGAATAATATGATATGACATGTGTCGGGGGGAATCGGCTTCCTCGAACACCTATGGGGACCGAGCCCCTTACAGGTTCGGCGGGGGGCGGAGGTTGCACAAAGAGCAGATCGAGGCGCTGCACACGAGGGATTTTACCCAGCTTCGGGCCGCAAGGATGCGTAAAACCCTACTGGTGCTTGGTGGATTGTATTGTGTTCTTGCTCGGGAGCGCGCGGTGCTACAGTACACACGAGCTGCTGGCGAGGTCGAGCGTGACGATGGATCTCCTCCTCTCCTACGTGCGCATGGGGCCTCCTTTTATATGCTCAAGGGGTTACCCACAGGTGGCAGCGTAGGCGGGGGCAAAAATGCTAGAATGCTGTAGTGGGTACAGCTGCCTGCACAGTGGCTGTACAGTGCTATCATACCTAACTCTGACGGCGGGGACAAGGGCATTAAATGCCCGTCCGTGTCGCCCAGATGGTGCAGGGAAGTGGACCGTCAGGAGCGCCACCGTTTGCCATGATGGCTACTCTATCAGCTTCGCTTCGCCACAGCATGCCCCTGGCTGCACAGCCTCCCGCCACGTGCGCCTGGGATGCCCCCAGAGCGACACGTTGGTGGGTGAGCTGGAGCGCAGGCATGAGGTGGTAACTTTCCGCGGCAAGCGCCTTGCCGCGGTGGATGTCTCGTCGCGTCCGGGAGCTTGTTGCTCAGCGGGCCTTGCCGGGGCGCGGGGCGCGCCGCGGCAGGGTCCTTGTCGTTCCGTGGATGGCCTTCCCGGCAAGCTCCTCTTGCCGGGGTCTTGTGCTTCGAGCGGTAGTCCCGGCAAGGTCCTCTTGCCAGGGCCTCGCTCTCTTCGGGTGGCCTTCCCAGCAAGCTCCTCTTGCCGGGGCCTTGGCTCAAATACTTTGTTCTTAAATGGACCAAGAGGGGACCATGGAGGGTCTTGGCGATCGCCTGGCAGGCCTTGCCGCGGGGTGCTACGACTGCCCGTGCACAAGTTCGGGGTACCAAGGTACCCCTATTTTAGTACACCGACAGGAGCCCCCGGGCCTGGGCCATACACGGTGCCGAGTGCTGTTGGGCCAGGCCCAAAATAGTGCACGGGCACGCGCGGCCTGGGTCACGCTGCATGTTTTTTCTACGCCCACCACGTCCTCCCCGAGCGGCGCGCGTCGAATGCGGCATCGTGGGGAGAGGCGTGCGTGACGTGGGCGGCGTGCGCGGGGCTGAGCCCCGCAGGCGCGCGTCACGTCGCAGGCGATTTATTTGTTCGGAAAGGCGAAACGCCCCCCTCCTCCCCTTATAAGCAGGGGAGACAGGGGCAGTCCGCCCACCCGCCAGTTGCGATTCCTCGAAATCCTCCGCCACTTCCCAAGAGAAGCAGCGCTCCGCTCCCCTTCCGCCGCCACCAGTGCTACCGACGCCGTCGACCTCCCTCCGTCTTTTCGCCATGGCCTCGAAGGGCGACAAGGGAAAAGGGAAGGCCGTGAAGTCGGCCGAGGCGCTGCGGCTCGAGGCGCAGCGAAAGGAGCAGGCGGTCTTCCCCCCTGAGCTCGACGCGTGGGTCCTGAGGGAGGAATACTACCTCTTTTGGTCGGCGAGGACGCGAGCGCATCCGCGCACGAGGGTTCTTCCTGGCATCGCCCAGAAGGAGTATCCGACCGGGTATCCCTTCTTTGCTCTGTTCTTCTATTGCGGGCTCTGCCCGCCCTTCTCTGAATTTTTCTGCGACATCATGAACACCTACGGGTTCCACCTTCTCGATTTCACCCCCAATGCTGTCTTGACCATGGCAATCTTCGCACATCTCTGCGAAAATTTTGTCGGAGTCTTTCCAAACGTAGCTCTCTTCCGCCACTTCTTCACGCCTCGAGTAGAGAGAGGAGAGCCCCTCTCCGGCGGGATCGCCTGGATCTCGAAGCCCGGCAAGAAAGATGCTTATCTGGAGGGAGAGCTCCGCAGCAAATGGGAGGAATGGAGGGCAGACTCGTGCCTGATCGTCGAGGAGAACCCGCAGCCATTCACTGCCGTGCGCCAAACCCCTGTGGTGCGCAGCAGGGATTGGAGCGACGTGGGCCCGGACGACGACAAGCTGCGGATTGCCGTCACCCGGATCCTGCGGCTCAGGCGTGCCAGGCTCATAGTTGGCACCGTCGGCGCAGATTTCCTCCGCCGCCGCATCGCTCCCCTGCAGGAGAAGAGGAGGCCTGCCTGGGAGTTCCAGAATGCGGCGGATATCATGAGGCTGCGCCCTGGCCTCAACTTCAATTTCACCGTCTTGGAGCTTGACGGGACGCTCAGGGCGCTGTTCAAGCATGACCCCGACCACCCCGAATGGTTCAGGCTGCCGCGAGGCGTCGTCCCGTTGTGCAACAATTCGTCGCTCAGCCGCATCCTTGCAATCATGCCGCTGTGCGACTCGCACGGGATTGACTCCACTTGGCAGGAGCCCGCCGACGATGTCGTGCGGGCGTTCTTCGACGACCTGGTGGAGAGGCCAGTCGACGCCGACAAGCAGAGGGGTCTCACCCGCGACACCACCGACGCGGAGTTGGCGTACATCGCCTCCAGGATGGAGGAGGCCGCGGCAGGCGCGGCCGCGGGCGAGTTCGGCTTCACATTGGCGGAGGCGGACGCAGCGGAGGCGGAAAGCCTTGCCGATCGAGCGGAGTTTGCCGGCGAGGAAGAGCTTGCCGGGCACGATGCCGAGGGCGAGCCTGCCCAAGACACGAGCGGCTTGCCGGAGGTCGGCGCCTCTTCCTCCCGCCCCGCGGGCAGCTCGTCGCAAGCAGAGCCCCCTGCCCAGCCACGGAGGCGTCTCCGCAAGGCTGGGGAGGTGGTGCGGCAGACGATCCCACAACCGCAGCGCCGCGTGACGCGCTCCTCTGAGGCAGCAGGAGCGGGGTCTTCACGGGCCGCGGCTTCTGCTCCTGCCGCTTCTCGCGCCGCGGCGGCAGCAGGAGCGGAGTCGTCTACTGCTCCCGCCAAGCGGCCACGGGAGCCTACTCCCCCGCCTCCCTGTGCCAGGAGCAAGCCGGTCTTCGACTTCTCCGCGCTTAGCTCCGACGAGGAAGAGGGAGAGGAGTAAGATCCCCGCTGTCCTTGTGTCTCTTCAATTCATGTAGTTGTGCCTCGCATCTCATTTGCTTTCCTCCGAATTTGGTCCTTCACAGGACTCTAGCTCAGAGGGTGGCAAAGAGAGCCAAGGTCCCAGTGGTCATCCTCGACGACGAGCCCTCCGTGGCGGCAGGGGGTGCGCCTGAGATGACCTTGACGGGCCCACCAACTAATCCTCAGAGCAGCCCCCAGCGCAGCCCCCAGCGTAAGCATATGACTTGCTTCCTGCCGTTGGGCGCGCCCGGGTGCCCTTCGCTTTTCTTGACAGCGGGCTGACGATTTGTGTAGGAGCAGAGCAACCCCACCAGGAGTGTCCGGAGACCGCCCCCGATGAGCCACCCGCTACAACTACAGTGCCAAGGGGGAGCTCCCCGGCGAGGGAGCCGTCCCCGGCAAGGGAGCAGTCTCCGGCGAGGGAGCAGCCCCCGGCAAGGGAGCAGTCCCCAGCAAGAGAGCCGTCTCCGGCGAGGGATGATGCCGGCGGCCCCTTGGCAGCGGAGACCGCAACCGCAGACCCTGGACCAGGTAACCTTCTTTCCTCGAAACTCCCCTGGGGTTCTTCTTCTTCGGATAGTTGCTTGACTTCTCCCCCTCCTACGGCCTTCAGACCCGCCCGCCACGGACCCGATGGATACCGAGGTCGTCGTCGAGGATGATGCGCGCGGCCATACCGACGACGTGGCCGCCACCGGGGAGGTGGAGGGTGCTGAAGATCCGGTCGGCGAAGAGGCCGCCGAGGCAGCCACGGGTGCGGGGGCTGGCGATCGTACTGACGGCCCTGAGGCCGCAGGAGCGCCAGGCGCTGCGCCGACCGCAGATCCCGCCTCTACAGCGGCGTCGGGCCCCGAGGAGCCCCAGCCAGGCGCCTACCTGAAGGCCGGCGACGATATCTTCATCAAGCTCCCCTGGGAGTCGACTTCCAGGGCGCCGGTCGAGGGGGAGGCCTTGGATGGAGAGGTGCTCGCCTCCGCCGGGCTGACGCTGGTTGACGCGCCAAGCAGCAGCGGCGGCGAGCCTGAAGAGGAGCGGCTGCTCCGGAAGCTGGTGTCACTCTACCGCACCCGACAAGCCCAGGTAGAACGCCGGGAAGCGCTTGTCGCGAAGGCGGGAGCGGACATGGAGAAGCGCGTCGGGGAGCTCCGCGAGCTCAACCAGGAGGCCCTCCGTTCCATGGCGGAGGAGCGAAGGCAGCTCGACGAGGCGCGGACGGCCTTCCTCCTCGAGAAGGCAGAAGCTAAAGAGCAGCAAAGGCTTGCCGCCGCGGGGCTGGCCGCGCGGGAGGGCGAGCTGGTGCAGCAGAAAGCCAGCCTCGCCAGCCACGAGGAGGAGGTCGCCGCACGCGAGCAAGCGCTCGGCGGAGCCCTCAAGGAGGCGCGAGATGCTGCCGCGGCTGCCGAGACCATCAAGGAGGCATTGGAGGCGAGGGTGGTGCAGCTCGACATCGACCTCAAGGCGAGCGGCGAGGAGCTCGCCGCGCTCAAGCAGGAGCGCGAGAAGGGTGCCCACACCCTTGGTGAGCTGCAGGGCCGCTTCGCCGAGAAGATCAAGGAGCTCGACGCCGCCAAGGACTCCAACGCCGACCTCGAGCTGAAGCTGGACACCTTGTCCAAGGCGCTGGACAGCGCCAAGGAGCAAGAGGTGGCCTCGCGGAAGGAGGTCGCGAACAACGAGGCGTTGTTGGAGAGCGCCGCGGTCTCCCAGAACGAATTCAGGGCGACGGTGGAGCAGTGGACCGAGGGCCTCGTGGACATAGCCGCCTCCATCGACAAGGAGCTGACGCTGCTGGGGATGGAGGGTCACGAGTACCCCACTGACGAGAATGTCCCACCCAGCGCCAAGCTCACTTCGTTCTTCAAGGGCGTGGTGGCGGCCCTCAAGCATCTCCGGAATGCGATCCCAGAGCAGCTGGCCGGCGAGACGCGCGAAGCCGTCGCCGGAGCCCTCAAAAAGGTGTTGGTGAAGGTCGCCTTCCGCAACCCCAGCATCAGGCTCACCAACGTCCTCAAATCCCTGCCGGCAGAGGCCGACCTCGAGGAGATCAGGGCCCTCGTCGCGCCCATAGTGGAGAAGGTGGCCGGGATCAAGAGGATCGAGGGCGACCGTGTGGACTAGGCCGCCTCCCCTTTCCTTTTCTTGTCGCTGCTGGCCAAGTCATGAAGGCGATTCATTAGGGCTGCGACAAGCTTGACTTTGTAATATAACTCTATCTTAGGTACTGACTGCACTGTTATTTCCTCTACTTGACTCCGTGCTTTGTATGTTTTTGCCCTACGCTTCTGGGGACTTGTCGGCGTAGGCCTCCGCCTTACCGCGGGCTCTGAGTGCGGGACATCAGCAGCCCGCCAGTGGCGCCACTACCGGCAAGAAACCATGTCGTGGCTAGCTGCAGCTCACTTAGATTGTTGAGCAGGCTCAAAGCAAAGTAAGTGTTGCGACTGCAGTCGCAGCACACTTAAGCTGCTGCGCGAGCTCGAAACAAAGTAAGGGCGCAACTAAGATGCCACTCTGGTTGTAGCACACTTAAGTCGTTGAGCGGACTCGAAACGAAGTAAGGGCGCAACTAGCCACGAACCGGTCCCTTCCCGCATAGGTTTTCCATACAAAACACAGTTGTTCGAGGAAGATAACTTCAAAAATTTAAAAACTCAATTGCTCAAGCTATGGCAACTTAGCTTTTCCGTGGCTCGCTGCCCGGCAAGGTCGCTTTCCAGCAGGGCGAGGCATGGGGCTCGCCGTCGCTTACCGGGGGTCAGTGCTGCACAGAGTGTCAGATAATGCATGCAAAGAATAAAGAGCATGAGATCGACAAAGTGCGCGGAGCACATGAGCCCAATCTGCGCACAGGGTCTGCGCCTGGCTCTGTACAAAGGATCACATGCAACAGCGGCAAGACTTTGTACAGAAGGGTGGTTGCCGGACGGGGTCCGACAACCGCGCCTTACGGGCGAAACTTACGAAGATGCCCAACGTTCCAGGAGTTGCTCACCGGAGTGGTATCTTCGGTCTCAAGGCGGACAGCGCCAGGCCTATCGACTCGTTTCACCCGGTAAGGGCCTTCCCACATTCCCGGGACTTCTGGCACTAACTTTGCGGCTATAAAAGCGGCGCAAAGCTTGCTGGTAGCGAGCAGCTCGCACAGCGGCCTGAAGGCGGTCCTCCTCGAGGAGCAGCGCGTCATCTCGACGCAGCTGCTCTCGCTCGAGCTCAGCGTGAGCGAGCACTCGAGGTGGCCCGTACGCGAGATCTGTGGGGCTATCTGCCTCCGCTCCATGGAATAGAGCGAAAGGTTGCCTGGTATGACCAGGGCTTGCCTGCACCGAGGGGCGTCGGCGCAGGTTTGGGCGCCGTAGCGTCACGAGCTCGATGCATGTTCGGGCGCCATGGCGCCATGAGCTGGCTCGACGACGCCCGTCCCGTCGCCGGCGGCGTCCCCACCACCGGTTCGCTCCAAGGGCGGAGGGTTCGACGCGGACGGACCAGCCACCTCTGGAGCCTTCTTCTTCGGTGGCATGTCGACGAGGATGAAAGAGATCTAGCTGGTGCAGATGCCGGATCAGGTTCGCACAACTTCAACGCCCCCTACCTGGCGCGCCAAAGATGTCGGGGGAATCGGCTTCCTCGAACACCTATGGGGACCGAGCCCCTTACTAGTTCGGCGGGGGGCGGAGGTTGCACAAAGAGCAAATCGAGGCGCTGCACACGAGGGATTTTACCCAGCTTCGGGCCACAAGGATGCGTAAAACCCTACTGCTGCTTGGTGGATTGTATTGTGTTCTTGCTCGGGAGCGCGCGGTGCTACAGTACACACGAGCTGCTGGCGAGGTCGAGCGTGACGATGGATCTCCTCCTCTTCCCTCCTACGTGCGCATGGGGCCTCCTTTTATATGCTCAAGGGGTTACCCACAGGTGGCAGCGTAGGCGGGGGCAAAAATGCTAGAATGTTGTAGTGGGCACAGCTGCCTGCACAGTGGCTGTACAGTGCTATCATACCTAACTCTGACGGCGGGGGACAAGGGCATTAAATGCCCGTCCGTGTCGCCCAGATGGTGCAGGGAAGTGGACCGTCAGGAGCGCCACCGTTTGCCATGATGGCTACTCTGTCAGCTTCGCTTCGCCACCGCATGCCGCTGGCTGCACAGCCTCCCGCCAGGTGCGCCTGGGATGCCCCCCAGAGCGACACGTTGGTGGGTGAGCTGGAGCGCAGGCACGAGGTGGTAACTTGGCGCGGCAAGCGCCTTGCCGCGGTGGATGTCTCATCGCGTTCGGGAGCTTGTTGCTCACCAGACCTTGCCGGGGCGCGGGGCGTGCCGCGGCAGGGTCCTTGTCATGCCGTGGATGGCCTTCCCGGCATGCTCCTCTTACCGGGGTCTTGTGCTTCGAGCGGTAGTCCCGACAAGCTCCTCTTGCCAGGGCCTCGCTCTCTTCGGGTGGCCTTCCCGGCAAGCTCCTCTTGCCGGGGCCTTGGCTCAAATACTTTGTTCTTAAATGGCCCAAGAGGCGACCATGGAGGGTCTTGGCGATCGCCTGGCAGGCCTTGCCGCGGGGTGCTATGACTACCCGTGCACAAGTTCGGGGTACTAAGGTACCCCTATTTTAGTACACCGACAACATGATGAACAACACTCCACATAAAAAATTCTGTTTTTATCACTTACCTACTCGAGGACGAGTAGGATTTAAGCTTGGGGACGCTGATACGTCTCCAATGTATCTATAATTTTTTATTGTTCGATGCTGTTTTATTATCAACCTTAGATGTGTTACAATCATTTTATAGTCATTTTATATTATTTTTTGGTACTAACCTATTCACATAGTGCCAAGTGCAATTTGTTGTTTTTTCCATGTTTTTTACATCGCAGGAAATCAATATCAGACGAAGTCCAAATGCCATGAAACTCCATGATGATTTTTTTATGGGACCAGAAGGAAGGTAATGGACCCTGGTTGCACCTGGGGGTGCCCCGAGGGGGTCACAACCCACCAGGGTGCGCCAGGAGGCCCAGGCGCGCCCTGGTGGGTTGAGCCCACCTCGGATGCCCCCGGACCGCCTCTTTGCTCTATAAATACCCCAAAAATACCAGAACCCTAGAAGTGTCGACAAAATATTCATCCAGCCGTCGTAGAGTCCAGAACCACCAGATCCAATCTAGACACCATCTCGGATGGGGTTCACCACCTCCATTGGTGCCTCTCCGATAATGCGTGAGTAGTTCTTTGTAGACCTTCGGGTCCGTAGTTAGTAGCTAGATGGCTTTCTCTCTCTCGCTGAATTCTCAATACAATGGTCTCTTGGAGATCCATATGATGTAACTCTTTTTGCGGTGTGTTTGTTGGGATATGATGAACTTTGAGTTTATGATCAGTCATATCTTTTTGTATCCATGAAAGTTATTTGAGTTTCTTTGATTTCTTATAGCCTCGTATTTCTTCTCCGATATTTGGGTATTGTTTGGCCAACTTGATCTATTTATCTTGCAATGGGAAGAGGTGCCCGGTAGTGGGTTCAATCTTACGGTGCTTGGTCCCAGTGACTGAAAGGGAACCGACACGTATTTATCGTTGCTACTAAGGATAAAAAGATGAGATCTATATCTACCGCCATAGATAAACAGATCTTGTCTACATCATGTCATCATTCTTATTGCATTACACTACTGCAGGATGCTGCTAACGCGACACTATGATCAGAGACCCTTCGAGAAACTATGTTCGATGCAGTAATCGCAAACGGTGGTGTATGAAAACCGTCAAAAAAGGGTGCAAAATGTTTGCGCTGGAGGATGCGTCAAACACGGTTCAGATTTTAGTTGCGTGTGCGATTCAGGCCACACGGTTAACCCGTTCGAACTATTTGCGATGAGGCAGAACAACAGAAATGGGCAGCTATATCAATGTGTGTGTGATATACGGCATACAGTTCGCTCCGATGAGCCATTTGCTATTAGGGAGTGCAACATAAGCGGTTAGCCACATCAAGGTGTGTGTGATATAGGGCATACGGTTCACTTGGATGAACTGTTATCGATTAGCGAACGCAATAGAAACGGTTCAACTTAACAAGATGTGTGTGATACATGGCAAACAACCGACTCGGATGAACTGTTTGCGATGAGAATTTACAACACAGACGGTTAATACAGTTAGTTCGTGTGCGATTCTGTGTGTACAAAAAACTTTGAAAAATGCAAACTAGTTGCTTGCGGTGGCTAGGAGTATCGCACACGATGTGTCTGCGAGTACTCATGTGTGATGATTAGTAAGTTACACATGCATTTCCTTATGTGAACACTTGTGTGATAAATAACACGTGGCACCGGCTACGGTATTCGGGTTGTGTGTGTGCTCCACTTAGTCTTCCCTCGCTCCACATGGGTGAATTGTAAAATCCACGCCTATTCCCTCACCGGTTTCCCGCCACCAGCTAACAGCTTGCTGCATATAACCCAGGCGGCAACGCACCGCTGCAACATTCTGCGAAGATCTAGTCCTCACCCATCTACCATTAGTTATTCCAAGCATGCTAGGCAACGACCAAAGCTTCGATGTCGACGCCTACCTACGTTACATCTTCGGCGAGGAGAACGAGCCGGAGCAGGTCGGGGAGCAAGAGCTTCATCGGCCGGTGCAGGCACCATGGCCCATCGGCAGCGATATCGGCGTCACAGTCCTTGGGAGCACAATCAACATATTGCAGAGGAGGTGTGATGAGCAGTTTGCCATCCACCGTGCAAAAGATCCAGAGCTGCTCGACGGCATGATCGATGACCCACCCGAAGAACTGCTGTCACCAGTGCTCATCGAGAGCCTGATGCCCCGCAAGGAATGGCCACAGGACCTCTGCGATTCAGTCAAGACAAAGGCAGCCTGCGGCTTCATTATTGCCCGCGGCGGCCATGTTAACCTCGATCCCGATGATGTGGTGGCCAGGCTCGAGCGCATCCTTGGCGGAGGTGACATCCCCGACGAAGTAGAACATCACCAACGTGATATATTGAGGATGCAGGTGATTGATGGAATTTGCTACCAGGCTAGAGACATGGAAATGGAGCGGTTTCGTGGAGTTGTCATGCGCGTGATTGCACGCTATCAAGCTCTTCTGGAAGAGGCCCAGCAGCCCCAAGAGCCTCCCATCAGCGCCAACAGCTTCGTAGGCGGGGGCGGGTCAGGACACTCGGAGTGAACGGCCGCAAGAGTGCTATGCTGATCATGGAGTCTGAGAAGACCATCGTCGGAAGGCCGCCAGCTCGACCTTTTAGCTTATATTTTATTGTATGCATATGTAGGTCGTGAGTGTTCTGGGCCTTGCCGCATTTGGCCTTTTAAATTATCCTGAATATGTAAGACAATTATTAAGAATTATTAACAGTTGCCAATGTAACTTTGCCTCAACAGTGAGCAGAGCGCGCGCAGGGATGCCAGAGCGAAGCGCGCTACGACCGCCTCAACGGCGAGCAACCACGTGGTCAACCTTCTTCCATCAATAAATTTTGACCTTGTTTATCGTCACATTGCTGATTACAACACAATAAGTAATTGCAAATCTGTTCACACCTCTCAAACTAATATGTGTTCACATTTAGCACCGGGAAATAAAAACTACCCACTCGAAAATTACTTCACAGTTCCTCTCCTCATCACCCACAAAACTGGTTTTCTCTGTCAAGTTGTTTCGCCATGACCTGTAGGATGAGTTCAGGGTGGACATATAACCAGACAGCAAAGACCAAGGCCGCGGAAGCACGCTCTCGCTCATGTATTGCGTGAAAGTTGAAAAAGTTTGAGAATACTAAAGTATGAAACAATTTCTTGGCTTGTCATCGGGGTTGTGAATGATTAGAGCATTTTGTGTGACGAAGATGGAGCATGGCCAAACTATATGATTTTGTAGGGATGAGCTTTCTTTGGTTATGTTATTTTGAGAAGACATAATTGCTTTGTTAGTATGCTTGAAGTATTATTATTTTTATGCCAATATTAAACTTTTGTCTTGAATCTTTCGGATCTAAACATTCATGCCACAATAAAGAAAATTACATTGAAAAATATGTTAGGTAGCATTCCACATCAAAAACTCTGTTTTTATCATTTACCTACTCGAGGACGAGCAGGAATTAAGCTTGGGGATGCTTGATACGTCTCCAACGTATCTATATTTTTTTATTGTTCCATGATATTATATTATCTTGTTTGGATGTTTAATGGGCTTTAATATGCTCTTTTATATTATTTTTGGGACTAACCTATTAACCGGAGGCCCAACGCAAGTTTCTGTTTTTTTGCCTATTTTAGTGTTTCGCAGAAAAGGAATACCAAACGGAATCCAAACAGAATGAAACCTTCGTGATGATCTTTCTTGGAACAAACGCAATCCAGAAGACTTGGAGTTGAAGTCTGGAACTCCGCGAGGCGGCCATGAGGAAGGAGGGCACGCCCAGGGGGTAGGCGCGCCCCCACCCTCATGGGCCCCACGGAGCTCCACTGACGTACTTATTTTGCATATATATATATATATATATATATATATATATATACTATTATACCCTAAAAACATCCGGGAGAGCCTCGTAACCACTTTTCCACCACCGCAACCTTCTGTACCCGTGAGATCCCATCTTGGGGCCTTTTCCGGCGATCTGCCGGAGGGGAAATCGATCATGGACTTCACCATAGCCTCTCTGATGATGTGTGAGTAGGACAGACCTTCGGGTCCATAGTTATTAGCTAGATGGCTTCTTCTCTCTCTTTGATTCTCAATACAAAGTTCTCCTCGATGTTCTTGGAGATCTATTCGATGTAATACTTTTTGCTGTGTGTTTGCCGAGATCCTATGAATTGTGGATTTATGACCAAGGTTATCTATGAATATTATTTGGTTCTTCTCTGAATTCTTATATGCATGATTTGATATCTTTGCAAGTCTCTTCGAATTATCGGTTTAGTTTGGCCTACTAGATTGATCTGTCTTGCAATGGGAGAAGTGCTTAGCTTTGGGTTCAATCTTGCGATGTCCTTTCCCAGTGACAGTAGGGGCAGCAAGGCACGTATTGTATTGTTGCCATCGAGGATAAAAAAGATGGGGTTTTTATCATATTGCTTGAGTTTATCCCTCTACATCATGTCATCTTGCTTAATGCGTTACTCTGTTCTGATGAACTTAATACTCTAGATGCATGCTGGATAGCGGTCGATGTGTGGAGTAATAATAGTTGATGCAGAATCGTTTCAGTATACTTGACACGGACGTGATGCCTATGTTCATAATCATGCCTAGATATACTCATAACTATGCGATTTTCTATCAATTGCTCGACAGTAATTTGTTCACCCACAGTAATTCATGCTATATTGAGAGAAGACACTAGTGAAACCTATGGTCCCCAGGTCTCTTTCTTATTATATTTCATCTCTTTTGTTTACATCGCATCTCGTTTTACTATTTTGCAATCTTTACTTTCCAATCTTTACAACAAAAATACCAAAATATTTATCTTATTACCTTTATTAGATGTCACTTTTGCGAGTGACCTTGAAGGGATTGACAACCCCTTTATCGCGTTGGTTGCAAGGTTCTTGATTGTTTGTGCAGGTACTTGGTGACTTGCATGTAATCTCCTGCTGGATTGATACCTTGGTTCTAAAAAACTAAGGGAAATACTTACGCTACTTTACTGCATCACCCTTTCCTCTTCAAGGTAAAACCAACGCATGCTCAAGAGGTAGCAAGACACCACGTGATGATCGGGTGTGATAAGCTCTACGTTCACATACAACGGGTGCAAGACAGTTTTGCACGTGCGAAATACTCGGGTTAAACTTGACGAGCCTAGCATGTACAGACATGGCCTCGGAACACTGGAGACCAAAAGGTCTAACGTGAATCATATAGTAGATATGATCAAAATAGAGATGTTCACCATTGAAAACTACTCCATCTCATGTGGTGATCGGACATGGTTTAGTTGATATTGATCACCTGATCATTTAGATGACTCGAGGGATATCTATCTAAGTGGGATTTCTTAAGTAATATGATTAATCGAACTTTAATTTATCATGAACTTAGTCTTGATAGTATTTGCAAATTATGTTGTAGATCAATAGGTCGCGATGTAGTTCCCCATTTATTTTTTGATATGTTCCTAGAGAAAAATAAGTTGAAAGACGATAGTGGCAATGATGCGGACTTGGTTCGTGATTTGAGGATTATCTGCATTGCTGCATAGAAGAATTATGTCCTTGATGCACCGCTAGGTGACAGACCCAATGCAGGAGCAGATGCAGATGTTATGAACATTTGACAAGCTCGGTATGATGACTACTTAATAGTTTAGTGCACCATGCTTTACGGCTTAGAACCGAGACTTGAAAAATGTTTTGAACACCATGGAACATATGAGATGTTCCAAGAGCTGAAAATGATATTTCAGACTCATGCCCATGTTAAAAGGTATGAGACCTCTGACAAGTACTTTGCCTACAAGATGGAGGAGAATAGCTCAGCTAGTCAGCATGTGCTCGGAATGTCTAGGTACTACAATCACTTGAATCAAGTGGGAGTTAATCTTCCAGATAAGATAGTGATTGACAGAGTTCTCTAGTCACTATCACCAAGTTACTAGAACTTAGTGATGAACTATAATATGCAACAGATAGCGAAAACGATTCCCGACCTCTTGGCGATGCTGAAATCGGTGAAGGTAGAAATCAAGAAAGAGCATCAAGTGTTGATGGTTGACAAGACCACTAGTTTCAAGTAAAGGGGCAAAGGAAAAGAAAGGGAACTTCTAGAAGAATGACAAGCAAGTTTCCACTCCCATGAAGAAGCCCAAAGCTAGACCCAAGCCTGAAACTGAGTGCTTCTACTGCAAAGGAAATGGTCACTGGAAGCAGGAACTGCCCCAAATACTTGGCGGATAAGAAGGATGGAAAAGTGAACAAAGGTATATATGATATACATGTTATTGATGTGTACTTTACTAGTGTTCATAGTAGCCCCTGGGTATTTGATACCGGTTCAGTTGCTAAGATTAGTAACTCAAAACAGGAGTTACAAAATGAACAGAGACTAGTTAAGGGCGAGGTGACGATGTGTGTTGAGCACCATCGCATACTCCCTCCACATTCGGGGTTAGTATTGGAACTAAAAAAAATGTTATTTTGTGTTTGCGTTGAGCATGAATATGATTGGATCATGTTTATTGAGATACGGTTATTCATTTCAGTCAGAGAATAATTGTTGTTCTCTTTACATGAATAAAACCTTCTATGGTCTTACATCCAATGTAAATGGTTTATTGAATCTGGATCACATTGATACACATATTCATAATATTGATGCCAAAAGATGCAAAGTTAATAATGATAGTGCACCATGTTTGTGGCATTGAGACGTCCATTTTGCATCATGCTTTTATATCGATATTTATTGCATTATGGGCTGTTATTTCACAATATGTCACAATACTTATGGCTATTCTCTCTTATTTTACAAGGTTTACATAAGAAGGGAGAATGCCGACAGCTGGAATTCTGGGCTGGAAAAGGAGCAAATATTAGAGACCTATTCTGTGCAACTCCAAAAGTCCTGAAACTCCATGGAACATCTTAAAATAAATAAAGAAAAATCCACGCCAAAGATGAAGTCCAGGGGGCCCACACCCTGCTCACAAGGGTGGGGGGCGCGCCCCCCTCCTAGGGCGCGCCCCCTACCTCATGGGCCCCCTGGTGGGTCTCCGACGTCCATCTTCTGCTATATGAAGTCTTTCGATGAGAAAAAATAGGAAGCAACCTTTCGGGACGAGACTCCGCCGCCACGAGGCGGAACCAAGGCGGAACCAATCTAGAGCTCCGGCAGGGCTGTTCTGCCGGGTATACTTCCCTCCGGGAGGGGGAAATCATCACCATCGTCATCACCAACGCTCCTCTCATCGGGAGAGGGCAATCTCCATCAACATGTTCACCAGCACCATGTCATCTCCAAACCCTAGTTCATCTCTTGTATCCAATTCTTGCCTCAAAGTCCGGGATTGGTGCTAGTAGGTTGCTAGTAGTGTTGATTACTCCTTGTAGTTGATGCTAGTTGGTTTATTTGGTGGAAGATCACATGTTGAGATCCTATATACATATCATTACCCCTTTGATTATGAACATGAATATTCTCTGTGAGTAGTTACGTTTGTTCCTGAGGACAAGGGAGAAGTCTTGCTATTAGTAGTCATGTGAATTTGGTATTCATTTGATATTTTGATAAGATGTATGTTGTCTAGCCTCTAGTGGTGTTATGTGAATGTCGACTACATAACACTTCACTATTATTTGGGCCTAGAGGAAGGCATTGGGAAGTAATAAGTTGATGATGGGTTGCTAGAGTGATAGAAGCTCAAACCCTAGTTTATGTGTTGCTTCGTAAGGGGCTGATTTGGATCCATATGTTTCATGCTATGGTTAGGTTTACCTTAATACTTTTGTTGTAGTTGCGGATGCTTGCAATAGAGGTTAATCATAAGTGGGATGCTTGTTCAAGTAAGAACAGCACCCAAGCACGGGTCCACCCACATATCTAATTATCAAAGTACCGAACGCGAATCATATGAACGTGATGAAAACTAGCTTGACGATATTCCCATGTGTCCTCGGGAGCGCTTTTCCTATTATAAGAGTTTGTTAAGTCTTGTTCTTTCCTACAAAAAGGATTGGGCCATCTTGCTGCACTTTATTTACTTTTGTTACTTGTTGCTCGTTACAATTTACCTCACCACCAAACTATCTATCACCACTTATTTCAGTACTTGAAGAGAATACCTTGCTGAAAACCTCTTATCATTTCCTTCTGCTCCTCGTTGGGTTCGACACTCTTACTTATCGAAAGGACTACGATATATCCCCTATACTTGTGGGTCATCAAGACTCTTTTCTGGCGCCGTTGCCGGGGAGTGTAGCACCTTTGGTAGGTGGAATTTGGTACGGAAAAATTTATATAGTGTGCTGAAATTTACTGTCACTTGTTACTATGGAAAGTAATTCTCCGAGGGGCTTGTTCGGGGTACCTTCGCCCCGTCCAGTAGAGCAAAGAGTTGCTCCTCAACCTACTGAACCTATTTAAAATGGAACTCCTTTTGAATTTCCTTCGGGTATGATGGAAAGACTGCTAGCTAACTCTTTTGCAGGAGATGGAACAAAGCATCCTGATGAGCACTTATTATATGTGGATGAAGTTTGTGGATTATTTAAGCTTGCAGGTGTACCCGATGATGTTGCTAAGAAGAAGGTCTTTCCTTTATCTTTGAAGGAAGACGCATTGATATGGTATAGGCTATGTGATACGAGATTGTGGGACTATAAAAGATTGAAATTGGAATTTCATCAAAAGTATTACCCTATGCATCTTGTTCATCGTGATCACAATTATATATAATTTCTAGCCTCGCGAAGGAGAAAGCATCGCTCAAGCTTGGGGGAGTCTTAAATCAATGTTATATTCATGCCCCAATCATGATCTCTTGAGAGAAATAATTATGCAAAGTTTTTATGCTCGGCTTTCTAAAAATAATCGCACCATGCTCGATACTTCTTGTGCTGGCTCTTTTATGATGAAGACTATTGAATTTAGATGGAACTTATTGGATAGAGTTAAATGCAACTATGAAGATTGGGACCTCGACGAAGGTAAGGAGTCAGGTATGACACCTAAGTTTGATTGTGTTAAATCTTTTATGGATACCGATATTTTCCGTAAGTTTAGCACTAAATATGGACTTGACTCTGAGATAGTAGCTTCCTTCTATGAATCTTTTGCTACTTATGTTGATCTCCCTAAGGAGAAGTGATTTAAATATTATCCTCCTATAGAAGTAAAAGTAGCTGCACCTATTAAAGTTGAAGAAAAGACTGCCACTTATAATGATCCTATTGTCCCTACTGCTTATGTTGAGAAACCACCTTTCCCTGTTAGAGTAAAGGATCATGCTAAAGCTTCAACTGTTGTTCGTAAAAGCAATATTAGAACTTATACACCTCCTGAGCAAGTTAAAGTAGAACCTAATATTGCTATTGTTAAAGATCTCTTGTCCGATAATATTGATGGCCATGTTATTCAGTTCGAATGTGAAACTGCTAGAGTTGCTAAGCCTTGTGATAAAGAAAACATAGACCTGTGGTAGGCGTGCCTGTTATTTCTGTTAAAATAGGAGATCATTGTTATCATGGCTTATGTGATATGGGTTCTAGTGCTAGTGCCATACCTATTGACTTATATAAAGAGATTATGCATGACATTGCACCTCTTGAGTTAGAAGAAATTGATGTTACAATTAAACTTGCTACTAGGGATGCTATATTACCAGTGGGAATTGTTAGAGATGTCGAAGTCTTGTGCGGGAAAACTAAATATCCTGCTGATTTTGTTGTTCTCGGTTCCCCACAAGATAGCTTTTGTCCCATTATATTCGGTAGACCCTTCTTGAACACTGTTAATGCTAGGATAGATTGCGAAAAGAATGTTGTTACTATTGGCTTGGACAACATGGTTCATGAGTTTAATTTCTCTAAATTTAGTAAACAACGTCGTGAAGAAGAATTACCTAGTAAGGATGAAATTATTGGTCTTGCTTCTATTGCCGTACCTCCTAGTGATCCTTTAGAACACTATTTGCTAGACCATGAAAATGATGTGTTCATGAATGAAAGAAGGGAAATAGATGAAGTATTCTTTAAACAGGAACCTATTATGCAACACAACTTGCCTGTTGAAATTTTAGGGGATCCTCCTCCACCCAAGGGTGATCCCGTGTTTGAGCTTAAACCGTTGCCTGATAATCTTAAATATGCTTATCTCGACGAAAAGAAGATATATCCTGTTATTATTAGTGCTAACCTTTCAGAGCATGAAGAAGAAAGATTATTGAAAACTCTGAAGAAGCACGGTGCTGCTATTGGATATACTCTTGATGATCTTAAGGGCATTAGTCCCACTCTATGTCAACGACGTGTGAATCCTAAAATGAAAGAAGTGGTAAGAAAAGAAATACTCAAGCTTCTAGAGGCAGGTATAATTTATCCCGTTGCTGATAGTCAGTGGGTAAGTCCTGTCCATTGTGTCCCTAAGAAGGGAGGTATTACTGTTGTTCCTAATGATAAAGATGAATTGATTCCACAAAGAATTATTACAGGCTATAGGATGGTAATTGATTTTCGCAAATTAAATAAAGCTACTAGGAAAGTTCATTACCCCTTACCTTTTATTGATCAAATGCTAGAAAGATTATGCAAACACACACATTACTGCTTTCTAGATGGTTATTCTGGTTTCTCTCAAATACCTGTGTCGGCTAGAGATCATCAAAGACTACTTTTACATGCCCTTTTGGTACTTTTGCTTATAAACGTATGCCTTTTGGTTTATGTAATGCACCTGCTACCTTTCAAAGATGCATGATGGCTATATTCTCTGACTTTTGTGAAAAGATTTGCGAGGTTTTTATGGACGACTTTTCCGTCTATGGTTCCTCTTTTGATGATTGCTTGAGCAATCTTGATCGAGTTTTGCACAAATGTGAAGAAACTAATCTTGTCTTGAATTGGGAAAAGTGCCACTTTATGGTTAATGAAGGTATTGTTTTGGGGCACAAAGTTTCCGAAAGAGGTATTGAAGTTGATAAAGCCAAAGTTGATGCTATTGAAAAGATGCCATGTACCAAGGATGTCAAAGGTATAAGAAGTTTCCTTGGTCATGCTGGATTTTATAGGAGGTTCATTAAGGACTTCTCAAAAATTTCTCAGCCGCTGACTAATTTATTGCAAAAAGATATACCATTTGTCTTTGATGATGATTGTGTAGAAGCATTTGAAATACTTAAGAAAGCATTAGTCTCTGCACCTGTTGTTCAGCCACCTGATTGGAATTTACCCTTTGAAATTATGTGTGACGCTAGTGATTATGCTGTAGGTGTTTTTCTAGGGCAAAGAGTTGATAAGAAATTAAATGTTATCCATTATGCTAGTAAGACTCTAGACAATGCTCAAAGAAATTGTGCTACTACTGAAAAAGAACTTTTAGCAGTTGTATTTGCTTGTGATAAGTTCAGACCTTATATTGTTGATTCTAAAGTAACTATTCACACTGATCATGCTGCTATTAAATATCTCATGGAAAAGAAAGATGCTAAACGTAGACTTATTAGATGGGTTCTCTTGCTACAAGAATTTGATTTGCATATTGTTGATAGAAAGGGAGCTGAGAACCCCGTTGCAGACAACTTGTCTAGGTTAGAAAATATTCTTGATGACCCACTACCTATTAATGATAGCTTTCCTGATGAACAATTAAATGTTATAAGTAATTCTCGTAGTACTCCTTGGTATGCTGATTATGCTAATTATATTGTTGCTAAATCTATACCACCTAGCTTCACATACCAACAAAAAGAAAAAGTTTTTCTATGATTTACGACATTATTTTTGGGATGACCCACATCTTTATAAAGAAGGAGTAGATGGTGTTATTAGACGTTGTGTACCTGAGCATGAACAGGAACAAATCCTACACAAGTGTCACTCCGAAGCTTATTGAGGACATCACGCTGGAGACAGAACTGGACAGAAGGTATTGTAATCCGGTTTTTATTGGCCTACTCTCTTCAAGGATGCCCGTAAGTTTGTCTTGTCTTGTGATGAATGTCAAAGAATTGGTAATATTAGTAGACGTCAAGAAATGCCTATGAATTATTCTCTTGTTATTGAACCATTTGATGTCTGGGGCTTTGATTATATGGGACCTTTTCCTGCCTCTAATGGATACACACATATTCTAGTTGTTGTTGATTACGTTAATAAGTGGGTAGAAGCTATTCCAACTAGTAGTGCTGATCATGAAACTTCTATTAAAATGCTTAAGGAAGTTATTTTTCCAAGGTTTGGAGTCCCTAGATATTTAATGACTGATGGTGGTTCACGTTTTATTCATGGTGCTTTCTGTAAAATGCTTGCTAAATATGACGTTAATCACAGAATTGCATCTCCTTATCGCCCGCAGTTTAGTGGTCAAGTAGAATTGAGTAATAGAGAGCTGAAATTAATTTTGTAGAAGACTGTTAATAGGTCTAGAAAGAATTGATCCAAGAAACTTGATGATGCATTATGGGCATATAGAACTCCATATAAAAATCCTATGGGTATGTCTCCGTATAAAATGGTTTATGGAAAAGCATGTCACCTACCTCTCGAACTAGAACATAAGGCATATTGGGCTATTAAAGAGCTCAACTACGATTTCAAACTTGCCGGTGAGAAGAGGTTATTTGATATTAGCTCACTTGATGAATGGAGAGCCCAAGCGTATGAAAATGCCAAGTTGTTTAAAGAAAAAGTTAAAAGATGGCATGCCAAAAGGATACAAAAGCGTGAGTTTAATGTAGGTGATTATGTATTGCTATACAACTCTCATTTAAGATTTTTTGCAGGAAAACTTCTCTCTAAATGGGAAGGCCCCTATGTTATCGAGGAGGTCTATCGTTCCGGTGCAATAAAAATCAACAACTTCAAAGGCACAAATCTGAAGGTGGTAAACGGTCAAAGAATCAAACATTATATCTCAGGTAATCCCATAAATGTTGAAACCAACATTATTGAAACCGTAACCTCGGCGGAATACATACGGGACACTTTCTAGAATGTTTCAGACTCCGAAAAGGAATAGGTATGTGGTACGACAAGTAAACCGACTCCAAAACAATTTTTAAGTCAATATCTCTTCGTTTTGGAATATTTAGAGAAATAGAAAAACAAGTGGCAGTCCGGAAAGGACACGAGGGCCCCACGAGGGTGGTGGGCGCGCCCCCTTGCCTGGGTGCGCCCCCCTACCTCGTGAGCACCTCGTGTGCCACCCGGACTCCGTTTTCTTGCATGATACGTATTTTGGTCGGTAAAAATTCACTATATATTCTCCCGAAGGTTTTGACTCCCGTATCATGCAAATATCCTCTGTTTTCGTTTTGAGTTGTTGCGGCTACAGATTAAGCGCAAGATGTCTTCTCAAGAGTCAGTCGGGGAGAGCCGGGTATCTAATCCGGCACCGGAGCCAAGAGCAAACAGCGATGCTGACCACTTTGGGCCAGCAACGGAGGAAGATATGGAGGCTGACTTGATGAGGGTAGATGCCATGGAGGATCAAGAAGTCACCTCTCGCTTCCGAGCTGGATTCACGATGAAGGAACTATAAAACTCGGCTATTCCAAACTCGGTTATCCCTTCCAATGTTAGATTTCTTTCTTATGAGAATATGAAGAGGAGTGTCACTTGTTCTCCTGCAGCTATGCAACACCCTTGGGTGCAAGGAGCTCTAGCTGTCACAGGAAAGCTTCGTAAGGAAATAATGGACCTCAAGCAACAGGTCAATAAGCTCGAGGAGGAGAACCGCATCCTGAGGGGAATCATATGAGTATGGGCACTCCCCTTTGGCAACTGCCAAGCTTGGGGGAGGTGCCCCGGTATCGTATCACAATCAGATCTCCTATCTTACCGTTTTTCTTAGTTCGATCGTATTAGTAGTATCTTGATCTAGTAGAACAAAGTTTATGGCATGATCTAGTTTTGAGTTTTGCTTTATGATCTCTCTTTGTAATCGAGTTCGTGAGCTATATATAATAAAGATTAGTGTTGAGTCAAGGGCCTGGTTATTTTGCCATGATCTTGGGTGAATAAAAGAAGAAAAAGAATTAAAAAAAGGGGAAACAAAGAGTTCATATTGATCTTATTGAGAGTAATGACTTCACATAGAAAGAGTATGATGATTAAAAGTTGTTGGGAGTTGGCAGACGTAGCTTTGGTCATCGTTGCAATTAATAGGAAGTAATAAGGAAAGAGAGGTTTCACATATAGGTATATTATCATTGACATCTTTTATGATTGGAAGTACTCATTAAAATATGACATGCTAAAGAGTTGATGTTGGACAAGGAAGACAACGTAATGAGTTATGTTTTTCTTATATCTGAGATAAAGTATGTTGTCATGGATCCTCTAACTTGTTGAGCTTGCCTTTCCTCCTCATGCTAGCCAAATTCTCATCACTAAGTAGAGATACTACTTGTGCTTCCAAACACCCTTAAAACCAGTTTTGCCATGAGAGTCCACCATATCTACCTATGGATTGAGTAAGATCCTTCAAGTAAGTTGTCATCGGTGCAAAGCAATAAAAATTGCTCTAAATATGTATGATTGATTGGTGTGGGACGAATAAGCTTTATACGATTGTCGGTGTCAAAACCGGCGGATCTTGGGTAGGGGGTCCCAAACTGTGCGTCTAGGCGGATGGTAACAGAAGACATGGGACACGAAGTTTACCCAAGTTCGGGCCCTCTCGATGGAGGTAAAACCCTACGTCCTGCTTGATTAATATTGATGATATGGGTAGTACAAGAGTAGATCTACCACGAGATCAAGGAGGCTAAACCCTAGAAGCTAGCCTATGGTACGATTGTTGTATGTTGTCCTACGGACTAAAGCCCTCCGGTTTATATAGACACCAGAGAGGGTTAGGGTTACACAAAGTCGGTTACAATGGTCGGAGATCTAAATATCCGCATCGCCATGCTTGCCTTCCACACCAAGGAAAGTCCCTTCCGGACACGGGACAAAGTCTTTAATCTTGTATCTTCATAGCCCAGGAGTCCGGCTGAAGGTATAGTCCGGCTATCCGGACACCCCCTAATCCAGGACTCCCTCAGTAGCCCCTGAACCAGGCTTTAATGACGACGAGTCCGGCGCGCAGATTGTCTTCGGCATTGCAAGGCAGGTTCCTCCTCCAAGTACTTCATAGAAGATTTTGCACACAAAAGATAGTGTCCGACTCTGCAAAATAAGTTTCCACATATTGCCATAGAGAGAATAATATTTACACAACTCTAATCTGCTGACGTATTCCGTAGCATGACATCACACCACGGCCAAGTCTTTATTCGAATCGTTTTTACTCCCCCACCTCAGCACGTTTCGCGAGGCGGTTTCCTTGGCACATCTTGTCAAAGCGGAGATCGTGTCCCCTTATTTACGGGATTCTTATCAATACGGACGTGGGTAACCCAACCGTGCCCATTGTCATGTTTTCTCGATTAAAGGTGAGTCCCAAACGGTTACGGGGAGGGCCCTTGGTATTCCACCTCTTATAAAGAGACCAAGGCCTTGCTCCTTCTTTTCAATATCAAACGAGTTCGCCCTTCGCCTCGAGTTCCAACACCCAAGGTTCCAGATTTTAGGCGCTTCGGATCCTTGACAATGTCTGGTTCCGTCCTTCGAGGCCGATGGGCGCCCTCTTCTTTTACAGAGGAGGACGTGCTAAATCTGAGAGAGGCCAGGTTCTTGACCGGCGAAACCTCGCATAGGTTACCTGCTCCAGGGCAGGTCATTCCCACTCCCAGGCCTGGTGAGAGCGTGGTGTTCATGTCTCACTTCCTTCGGGGGCTAGGCTTCCCAATGGACCCCTTCGTGAGGGGGCTCATGTTCTATTACGGGTTGGAATTTCATGATTTAGCTCCGGAGTCCATCCTCCACATTTCCTCTTTCATCGTCATGTGTGAAGCCTTCCTCCGTATTAATCACCACTTTGGACTATGGCTCAAGACCTTTAAAGTAATGCCAAAGATGATCGAGGGGCGGCACGCAGAGTGCGGAGGCGCTATTATAAGCAAGAATGCTGATGCTCCATGGCCCGAGGGCTCTTTCCAAGAGGAGTTCAGCTTATGGCAACGAGAGTGGTTCTATATCACCGCTCCCAGGGGCACCAAGTGGGTGGCGCCATATGCCTTTCGTTCGGGTCCCCCACCACAGCTAGCGTCATGGGTCAATAAAGGACTTGACTGGGGGTCATCCAAGGACGTGCCCTTGTTGCAGGGCCGCATCAGGGATCTCTTAGAAAGTGACTTCAGCCTGGTCAAAGTGACGCAGGTCATGCTGATCCGTCGAACCCTGCCCGGGAAACGTCGCTCCCTCCGCCTGTGGGAGTTTAATCTGGAGGGACCGCGAGTTCTCCAGCATTTCATGGGCGCAACACCCGTGGAGATGTATAAATTGTTCTTCGGATCACAAGTGATGTGTCCGGACTTGACCGAGGACGCAGGATTGAGCTGCAATCGCCCAGATACTAAAGTAAGTAGCCTTGTGCCCGGACTTGCTATCCGTATATTTGTTATGAAACTTGCTTCTAAAGAACTGTTCTTTAAACATGAGTGGATAGCAAAAGCAAAGCTTATAAGGTGTCCGGCTCCCCTCCCCGAGACCACGCCGGATCCCGTGCTGGTCAGGATGTTGAAGATTGTGCCTTTGAAGGAAAGCAAGGGAGGGGACAAGGAAACTACGGCCTCCTCGAAGGAGGCTATTCGGAGGGAAGGAATCGAAAATTCCACTCCGCAAGGAAAAAAGAGGACCGCCTCTGGAGACCCGGAGGCCGTGGCCTCCAAACGGGGGAAGATATCTTCGTTAGAGGGTCCTGCACCAGGGGATACCTCGGCCGAACTATGCCCTCAAGGGGGCCTGCCCTCCATCGAGCCGTAAGTAGAGAGAGGTTTTTATTTTGAGAAGAATCCTTGTTTTATATCTGAGAAGAGTAACCGAAAATTTACCTTGTAGTTCGGACCTCAGCCCTTCTCCATAGAGCTCGTCTTCGGGGGATCTTCTTCCGGAGATGATGGAGAGCAGAACGCCTCCCCCCGCCGAACCACCTAGAGAGGCGAGTGACCCTGAGGTATCGTCGCGGAGGGTTTCTCCGAATTCGGCGGGGCCGGAAGGCAGCCATATGGCCCCCGAAGTCTCTCCGCATTCGTCCTTCGAGAAAGGTAACAAGATGAATCCGGCACCGTCCGGTGCTCGGTCGGAGGAGTTGAAGAATCTGCTAGGGCGAGCATCTATCTCAGAGGAGCATTGTGCATTGATGGGCACCGTGATTGAAAGGGTTTCGTCCGCAGAAAGCGGATTGCACGAGGCCGTCAGAAGTTTACTGACGGGTTTTGAGGTACGCGGAATAACGCGCCCTTTTTTAATAGTGGCGCATAAACAAGATGCGCCCTGTGCACATAGTAGCCCCTGAGACTCTGTGCGTTGTCAAAATTGACGGCGGGTAGAGGATCATAACCCCAGGTCTAAAACACTGTCTTCGTATGCAGGTGACGAATTTTCCGGCGTCCAGCCGGACTAATGGGTTTGCCGAGCTAAAGCGACAACTTGACGCGGCAGAAGCCGACATCGGGCTTGTTAACAAGCGGCTTGACGAGGCGCACGGTATGTAACCCCTCCAATGGCACCTGGTAAGAGGAGCCTATGCCAGTATCTTACCCTGAGTGTGCTTGATGAAGATGGTGCGGCTGCGATGGAGAGTCTTCGGGCGGAGCTTGCCCGAGCCAAGGAACAAGCCAGAAAAAGTGATGCGGCTGCCAAGAAGGCCCTTGAAGAGCTGAGAGCCGAACAGGCTGCTCACTGCCGAAGCAGGAAAGAGATGGCCAAAATGGCCGTGAAGCTGAAGAGCGCTGCTGACCGTTGCAAGCTTCTGGAAAAAGAAGATCGGGCGGAACAGACGGACTTGAAGAAGGCCGTTGCCGATGCCAAGGATGCTCGCTCTGCGATGAGAGCTGTGAAGGAGGAGCTTCGTGAAGCCGGAGAGATCGCGCCTGGAAAGCCCTTTATGTTGGGGAGGAAGTTTTGTGATCCTAAGCATGCTCCGTTGGACCGGCTGTGAAGTACGACGGACACCTATCTGGATTTGGCGGCAAGTGCTGCTGATGCGACCGAACACTTTCGAGATCAAGAAGATCGCGAAGTGGAGAAACTCTTTTGGTCGCAGTTCCATAATCCAGAGCGTCCACTGTCAGTGGCCGATCGTTTGGCCGAATGGGCCGAGCTGAATAGGTTTTCCGGACTCGCCATGAAGTGCGTCATGAGTCATCTGTGGCCGGAGAGATCGGAGCCGAAGAGTTATTTCATCTTGGTGCAACAATTCCTTGGTGCGGTGCCACGTATCAATGCAATGAAGAGGTCAGCATGCATAGAGGGCGCACGGATGGCTCTTGCCCGTGTCAAGACATACTGGGCGGAGATGGAGACCAACGTTGTTGCATCCCGAGATTCGGACAAAAGCCGAGTACCCTCTGAGCACTATTTTCAGGAAGTCCTTCAAGGCGCTCGTGTAATAGAGACGCGGTGCTCGAAGGATGCTATGTTCTAATAGCATATTTATTTGTAAAGCAATATTTTGATAAATTGTACAAGCCTTTTATACTTGTGCCTTCAAGTACTTGAAACACCTCCTGTGCGGCCGTTTTAAGATATATATAATCTGAAAGATGGCAGTCGTTGGCTTCAGCCCCCACGCACATAGTGCAGGGGTGCTCGCAGAAGGCGCATTTTCACACTTAATCCAACGTCTTGGTCCTACAAAGGAGGTGATAGTGCAGCGAGCTAGGCAACCAGACTATAATGCTTTATCACTTTCACTTAGCCATAGGAGCTTGACAGTGAGGCTACTTAGATAGCCCCTGGTGGCGCCTGCGCTTGCCCGAAGTCGGGGCGCATATGTGCCTGGCCGGGAAATGGCCCTTCGTTAATGCGAAGGAATCCTATAGATTCCGGTGAGTCATCGAGGGGTTGACCAGTCTCACGCTATATCATCATAGTCAGTTTTTGGCTTTCTCTAGTGAGGTGCTCGCCTGGCCGAACCGGGGCACAATCGCAGTAGTTCTCCTGGTGCCGCCTTAGCCGATAGTGCGGAACGTAAGGCAGCAAAACACAGGAGCCGGGCAACCCAACATTTGACCAAAGACATGATTCAGAGCTAATGCATATAAGGCCAAACTCACGACGCCGAACACTCCCTAAGGTTTCGGTCTTTATGAGTGCGGGCGGGACAACGCCCTTGGTTATAAGCCCCTAGTGTCCAGGTACGCGCAAAATTCCTGACGTGGCCACATGCCAAGACGCCAGTCCCCTACTTGATTATAACGAAAAACCGGAGGATGTGTATCAACAAGAGACAGTAAAAAAGGTTTACGCAGGGTCTTAATCTGAAAAGAATCATTGGAACGGGTCCCTGCTGCACGTCTGCGCCTGTGTCTTTGTTGTGCCGTATCCTGGACGGGCGCAGCACGCTGTTCATCTGTAAAAGAGAGTAACTTAGTTTAAAAAAAGGGTTGTGCCGAACAGAAGTTATACTAAATAAGCAAAGTATAGATTGAAATGGGTAAAACTGAGCTTGATTGTCTCATATTGTATATGTGTTGAGCCCCTAGCGCAGGGGTATACGACTATTAAGCCTTTATTAATGATATGTTTACGCCGGACTCGTCCAGCCGTGTCCGTGGTCTTAACGACCTGTTTGGCTGATGAAGCCATATTATTGTGGGGCTGTTAAGGCAGCCGCACGATCCTCCACATGGGGGGCGCGTTTGATGTTTCCCTTTAGTGAGATGATGCCTCGTGGACCGGGCATCTTGAGCGTAAGAGATGCGTAATGCGGTATTGCGTTAAAGCGGGCGAAAGCTTCGCGTCCCAGCAGTGCTTGATAGTGGCTTGAGAATGGGACGATGTGGAAAGTTAGCTTTTCGCGGCGGAAGTTATCGGGGAAGCCGAATATGACTTCAAGCCGGAGGAAACCCATACAATGGGTATCCGGACTTGGCGTTACCCCTTGAAAGGAGGTTTTGCTGTGGCGAATTCTTGTTGGGTCTATCCCCATGTGGCGGATTGTGTCTTGATATATCAGGTTTAGACCGCTGCCGCCGTCCATCAGGACATTTGTAAATTGGAGTGTGCCAATTATTGGATCAAGTACCAAGGCAGTCCAGCCTGCGCTCCTGATACTTCTAGAGTAATCCTGATGATCGAAGATGATTGGTTTTGACAACCAGTGGCGGGACTCCTTTGGGATAGGCCGTATGGCGCGTACCTTTATGGGCGCTGCATGTTTTGTTATGTGAAGTAAGTTTACAGTTTTTACTTCTTGTGGAAAATTCTTTTGTTTCCTGGTGCTCTGCTTTTGGGGTTTGTCATCATATTCGCTTGGTGTGTCGAGCCCCTTGTGTTCGGCGTTGAGTCTGCCGGATTGCTTAAAAACCCAGCAATCTCTGTGGGTATGGTTTGCAGGCTTCCCAGGAGTACTGTGTATCTGACATATCTTGTCTAAGATTGTGTTTAAGTGGGACAGCTCGTCCCTATTATCTTTGAGGGGCTGTTTTGTCTGATTCTGCCGCGAGCTTTTGAATCCGGCATTGACTGTCGTGCTCTTCGGACTGTTTGCCTTAGTCCGGCGCCGGTCCTTGTTGTGTCGTGGTTTTCCGTTTCCATCCCTAGTTTCGGATGTACTTGGGTCGTTGGTGCTACATCTTGCCAACTAGCTGTCCTCTCCTGCGCGAAAGCGGGTCATGAGGCTTGTTAATGCGGCCATTGTTCTTGGCTTTTCTTGGCCGAGGTGTCTGGCGAGCCATTCATTACATTATGCTTAAAAGCTGCTAAGGCTTCGGCGTCCGGACAGTCGACTACCTGATTCTTTTTTGTAAGAAATCTATTCCAGAATTGTCGAGCTGACTCTCCGGGCTGTTGAGTTATGTGACTGAGATCGTCTACATCCGGAGGGCGGACATAGGTCCCTTGAAAATTTGCTCGGAAAGCGTCCTCGAGCACTTTTCCCAACTTCCAATTGTGTTTTCGGGAAGGCTTTTGAGCCAATGCCGGGCTGGCCCTTTAAGCTTGAGGGGTAAGTATTTTATGGCGTGGAGGTCATCTCCTCTGGCGATATGTATGTGGAGGATATAATCCTCAATCCAGACTTCGGGGTCTGTTGTTCCGTCGTACGCCTCTATGTTTATGGGCTTAAATCCCGCTGGAAATTCATAATACAGGTCCTCATCGGTAAAACATAGGGGGTGTGCGGCACCCCTGTATTTGGATGTGCCGTGATGTTCGGATACTGGTTTTGTTGCATTGCTTACGAGAGCTTGCTTTCTTGGCCAATAAATAGATCTGGCTGGGCCATCTTTTTGATGCGAATCCTTGAGTGGATCGCGTGCTGGCTTGTGTGCGGCGCCGCTTGCCGCTCCATGCTGGCCGTGGGTTCGTCTATCCGACCGGGTGGCTTTCTTACTTTTTGACTGTGGGGGCTCTAGGGCCTCCTCGTCGAATTCCGGTAGTAGCTTTCGCTTCGGATAACTTTTTGTGCAGCGGCTGCCGCCGTATTTGTCCGCGGTGTTGAGTATTTTGCTCCATTTGATTCTAAGTGCGTCTTCCGCGCTTTTGAGCTTCCGCTTCTGTTTTTTCAGGCTGTGTGCAGTAGCAACGAGATTTTTGTGGAGGTTCTTCTGCTCCATGAGCTTATCCGGTGTAAGGTCGTCCGGAATGCCGTTTATGCCGGGGGTGGGTTGTTCGGTTTCTTTATCCGAGTTGCCCTGTTCGGACGGTTGCTCTAAGGCATGCTCGTCGTCCGCCGGCTTATCCTGCTCTATGGCTAGGTCTTCATGGCTGTCGTCTTTATCGAGGTGGGGCTTGGAGCGGCGTTTACGTCGCTGCTTTGATTGTTTTTCGAGAGATCGATCCCTCGTTGCATCCCCGTGTTCCTCGTTGTCGCCTTCTTTAGGTGTATCCACCATGTAAACATCATGAGATGAGGTTGCTGTCCAATGCCCTATAGGCGTTGGTTCATGTGCATCTCCTGCATCGTCGTCCATACCGTCGATGTCTTCGGAGTTGAAATTGAGCACATCGTTTAAATTATCGACAGTGGCTACCAGGTGGGTGGTGGGTGGGCTTTGAATTTCTTCGTCATACGTATCCCAACCTTGCTGACCGCAGTTCGGCCAGGGCTCTCCTGATAAAGAGAGAGACTTTAATGACTTCAGAATATCGCCAAAGGGCGAGTGCTGCAGGATGTCCGCGGCGGTAAACTCCATGATCGTAGCCCAATCGGATTTGATCCGCAGGGGCGCGGGGGGCTTGGAGTCCGGAGAGGAGTCCGGCCCCACGGAGTCACGGGCCTTGCGGAGTGCGGGGCTGGTGTTCGGCTCGATCGTCGTTGGGATCGCAGCCCCCGAGGCGGCGTCCAACCACTCGTCCTCGATCGCGCAATTGGTTCCGAATCCAGGGTCGGAACCGATGCGTACGCGGCCTCCAGGGCACTATTCGGCGGCACAACTAGATCATGCCCATCGCGACAGTGCGGCGCGCTCGGCTGTGGCTCGAATCCGTCGAAGATCAAGTCCCTGCGGACGTCAGCTGTGTAGTTTAAACTTCCAAATCTGACCTAATGGCCAGGGGCGTAGCTTTCGATCTGCTCCAGATGGCCAAGCGAATTGGCCCGCAGTGCGAAGCCGCCGAAGATGAAGATCTGTCTGGGGAGAAAAGTCTCACCCTGGACTGCATCATTATTGATGAGCGGAGGAGCCATCGGGCCTAAAAGCGACGACACAGAGGAACTCTCAATGAAAGCACCAATGTCGGTGTCAAAACCGGCGGATCTCGGGTAGGGGGTACCGAACTGTGCGTCTAGGCGGATGGTAACAGGAGACAAGGGACACGAAGTTTACCCAGGTTCGGGCCCTCTCGATGGAGGTAAAACCCTACGTCCTGCTTGATTAATATTGATGATATGGGTAGTACAAGAGTAGATCTACCACGAGATCAAGGAGGATAGACCCTAGAAGCTAGCCTATGGTATGATTGTTGTATGTTGTCCTACGGACTAAAGCCCTCCGATTTATATAGACACCGGAGAGGGTTAGGGTTACACAAAGTCGGTTACAATGGTAGGAGATCTAAATATCCGCATCGCCAAGCTTGCCTTCCACGCCAAGGAAAATCCCTTCCGGACACGGGACGAAGTCTTCAATCTTGTATCTTTATAGCCCAGGAGTCCGCCTGAAGGTATAGTCCGGCTATCTGGACACCCCCTAATCTAGGACTCCCTCAACGATCTTGTGATGTGGAAGTAATAAAAGCGACGGACTGCATAATAAAGGTTCACATCACAAGGGGCAATATGAAGTGACGTTCTTTCACATTGAGATTTTATGCATCCAACCATAAAAGCGCATGGCAACCTCTGCTTCCCTCTGCGAAGGGCCTATATTTTATTACTATCTTCTACCTTATGCAAGAGTCATGGTGATCTTCACCTTTTCCTTTTCATTTTATCCTTTGGCAAGCTCAGCATGTTGGAAAGAACATGATATATATATCTAATTGGATGTAGGGGAGCATGAACCATTATTGTTGACATTACCCTTGAGGTAAAAGGTTGTGGGGCAAAACTATAAGCCCCTATCTTTCTCTGTGTCCGATTAAAACTCCGTAACCACAAGTATCGCGTGAGTGTTAGCAATCATGAAGGATTAGATGATAGTTGAGTATGTGGACTTGCTTTTAAGCTCTGACATAGACTCTTTCTGATGTTATGATAAATTGCAATTGCTTCAATGACTGAGATTACAGTTTGTTGGAGCCCAATAAGGTTTATGATTTATACATTTGCATTGTGAATAGATCATCGCTTGAACATAAGTAATCATATGACAAAATCTATATATGTTGCTGTTATGAGAATAACCATGATGCCTTCATGTCCGTATTTTATTTTTATCGACGCCTCTACCTCTAAACATGAGGACATATTTATTGTTATCGGCTTTTCGCTTGAGGACAAGCAAGGTCTAAGCTTGGGGGAGTTGATACGTCCATTTTGCTTCATGCTTTTATATAAATATTTATTGCATTATGGGCCGTTATTTCACAATATGTCACAATACTTATGGCTATTCTCTCTTATTTTACAAGGTTTACATAAGAAGGGAGAATGCCGGCAGCTGGAATTCTGGGCTGGAAAAGGAGCAAATATTAGAGACCTATTCTGTGCAACTCCAAAAGTCCTGAAACTCCACGGAACATCTTAAAATAAATAAAGAAAAATCCTCGCCAAAGATGAAGTCCAGGGGGCCCACACCCTGCTCACGAGGGTGGGGGGCGCGCCCCCCTCCTAGGGCGCGCCCCCTACCTCGTGGCCCCCCTGGTGGGTCTCCGACGTCCATCTTCTGCTATATGAAGTCTTTCGATGAGAAAAAATAGGAAGCAACCTTTCGGGACAAGACTCCGCCGCCACGAGGCGGAACCAATCTAGAGCTCCGGTAGGGCTGTTCTGCCGGGGATACTTCCCTCCGGGAGGGGGAAATCATCACCATCGTCATCACCAAGGCTCCTCTCATCGGGAGAGGGCAATCTCCATCAACATCTTCACCAGCACCATCTCATCTCCAAACCCTAGTTCATCTCTTGTATATAATTCTTGCCTCAAAGTCCAGGATTGGTGCTAGTAGGTTGCTAGTAGTGTTGATTACTCCTTGTAGTTGATGCTAGTTGGTTTATTTGGTGGAAGATCATATGTTCAGATCCTATATACATATTATTACCCCTCTGATTATGAACATGAATATGCTTTGTGAGTAGTTACGTTTGTTCATGAGGACAAGGGAGAAGTCTTGCTATTAGTAGTCATGTGAATTTGGTGTTCGTTTGATATTTTGATAAGATGTATGTTGTCTAGCCTCTAGTGGTGTTATGTGAACGTCGACTACATAACACTTCACCATTATTTGGGCCTAGAGGAAGGCATTGGGAAGTAATAAGTAGATGATGGGTTGCTAGATGTCACGCCCAAGATGCGACCCTATCCTAAAGGAACTCAAAGGTCCCACCAAGGATAGAAGTGCATCTTGAAGACGCTTTTGCAAGGTGGATATCATTACATCAACATTACATAATAGTGGGGAAACAACCAAGACATACAATGTCACATGAATACAACAACACATCATATACAAGATCAACATCCGACTATGGATGAAACATAAACAGAAACTCAAACAATATCCACCCTGCTAGCCTAGGCTTCCGACCAGGAACGTATCCCTCAATCGAAGAAGAAGCAGAAGAAGAACTCCAACACAAATAAACATCGCTCTCGCGTCATGATCATCGCATAACCTGTACCTGCAACTGGTGGTGTAGTAATCTGTGAGCCACGAGGACTCAGCAATCCCATTACCATGGGTATCAAGACTAGCAAAGCTTAATGGGAAAGGAAGGGGTAAAGTGGTGAGGCTGCAGTAGCGACTATGCATGTATGGTGGCTAGCTTATGCAAATAAGAGCGAGAAGAGAAACAAAGCAAGCGGTCGTCAACTAGTAATGATCAAGAAGTGATCCTGAACTCCTACTTACGCCAAACATAACCCAGAAACTGTGTTCTCCTCTCGATCAACCCCGAAAAGAGACACTCACGGTTACGCACACGGTTGGTGTATTTTAGAAGAGTTTACTTTAAGTTTACTACAATCGGACATCAACAAATTCCCATCTGCCACATAACCGCGGGCACGGCTTTCGAAAGTTCAAACCCTACAGGGGCGTCCCAACTTAGCCCATGATAAGCTCTCGCGATCAACGAAGGATATTCCTTCTCCCCGGGAAGATCCGATCAGTCTCGGAATCCCGGCTACAAGACATTTCAACAATGGTAAAACAAGTCTAGCAATCCCGCCCGATGCGCCAACAATCCCGATAGGAGCTGCACATATCTCGTTCTCAGGGCAACACCGGATGAGACAGGCTACGAGTAAAACCAGGCTTCGAGTTTCCCCGAGGTGGCCCCGCAGGCGGCTCGGTTCGGACCAACACTTAGACAAGCATTGGCCCGGGGGGTCTAAAATATGATGACCCTCGGGCTGGCCGACCCAAGGGAAAGGGATAGGTGCTAGGAAAATGGTAAAACCAATGTTGGGCCTTGCTGGAGGAGTCTTATTCAAAGCGAACTGTCAAGGGGGTCCCATAAATCACCCAACCGCGTTAGGGACGCAAAATCCGGGAACATAATACCGATATGACGGAAACTAGGGCGGCAAGAGTGGAACAAAACACCAGTCATAAGGCCGAGCCTTCCACCCTTTACCAAGTATATAGATGCATTAATAATATAAGAGATATTGTGATATCCCAACATAAACATAAACATAATCCAACATGGAGCAATCTTCATCTTCACCTGCAACTAGCAACGCTATAAGAGGGGTTGAGCAAAGCGGTAACATAGCCAAACAACGGTTTGCTAGGAAGGGAGACAAAGGTTAGAGGTTCATGGCAATTTGGGAGGCTTGAGCAGCATATAGTAGGTAACGCAGCATAGCGATAGAACGAAGCAACTAGCATAGCAATGATAGTAATGAGATCCAAGGTGACGGTCATCTTGCCTGAAATCTCGCAAGGAAGAAGAACGAGTCCATGAAGAAGATGAAGCCACGAAGACGAACCAAGCGTAGACGAACGAATCCTCACGATCGCAACGAAACGGGAACTATCGAGAAGAAGCACACAACACGGTAAACACACCACACATGAACAAGGCATGATTCTCAACCAAGTATGATGCATGACAAAGGCTACGTGAAGCTACTCATGGCAAGAGATGATGCACAAAAGAGCAACACATCGAAGCAAGTTTAAATGAGGCCGGAAACAACATAGAACAATTCCGGTAAGTCCTCATATGCAAATTTTGAAATTGGTCCAGATCTGGATAAACCTTATGTTCAAATTGTTAAACAGCAAGTTAAGATGCACCATGATGATCTACATGAAATTCTAGTCAAGTTACATATAAAGTTCATTAGATTCGGAGCTACGGCCTAGAAGATATGAGCAAAACAAGGTAAGCATGGCATTGATGCAAAATGCATTCAAACATCAAGAAAACACATCAAAACAAGGATACAACATGATAATATTAGACTACATGCAAAACTAAGCAAGTTTCATATAGAGCACACTCAAAACGGAGCAACGGATCCACACATACACTATACAAGTTATAACAACAATCTGTCCAAAACAGCAAGTAGGCATCTTGCAAGCATCAAAACAACATCCTACAAGACTAAAACATGATAACAAAAGGCATGGACATGATGTACAGGTAAAGAACTACAAAACATGAACAGTGAGCTGTCTCCAGAAACTAGTAGAACAAGCTCAAAAGAACATGGCAAGATTGCAAATAATAACAGGTTCACAGACTTAGCAGAATTTCAGGACATGGCAGAAATAACATCAAGTTGCAATGTTTAAAGCTATAAAACAACATGTTACAGCAAGCTATCATATCAAACTAGAGCATGACATGAATCCACGCAAAGCATATAACAAAAGTCCCTTGGTGACCATGAGCCAAAAGGGCATAGAAGATATGATGGCAACCATGTAAACATAGCAAGTTTCGTTACAGATTCATACTTAGTGAAAAACTGGAGCATGGCATAAACAGATAACAAGTAGGCATGTTTACGAGCTCGATGCACTCACTACGAGGCATTGCATGATAAACCAAGCATGCAACCAGCAACCAGACATGGTATAGAAGCAATAGATGGCAGGAACAACAACATAGCGTGCACAGATCAACTACAATAAGCTTGGCAAAATTGAATAACATGTAAACAATCTGCCAGGAACATTTTATAGCTAAAGTAGAGCAAGATTAAGACATGCTAGAGCACTCCATAAATGCAACCAGGGGCACGGATAGATAGATCATAATAATATGTCCAATACATCCTTACTGAACATACTCAAAAGATGCATGGATATCACTGTAGCGACAAGGATACATGGCATAAAAATAACAGCAGACAAAGACTTAGTGAAATTCTAAGTCTCTCTGAAATCAGCAACATCACGGAGGCTACTTTGCAAGCTTGAAACGATCAATACATGGCATATCATGAATAATGAGTTGCACCACAGCAAATATGACATGTTGTATCACATAACATATGTAGACTTCATGCCCAAAAGAAAATCACACATAAAGATACAAAAATGACAAATGAGCAAGTTCTGTTAAGTTACAGCAGTTAACATCACATATCAGTTTTGCAACGATGATTAGGGCATCAAGAGGAACTCTAATGAACATGGCACAATGGATCAAAATGAAGAACACAACCATATGAACATTTCTATATATCATGCACGCAAAACGGAGCAGTATTCATGGAGATATGATGCGATGAACATGGCAACATAAAGTGACAGAAAAAAGGACTAGGTGAAAAAAATAGTAGAGCGGGGAAAAGCTAAGATGCGCACAGGGCGGGGAATAGAGGGCTGAGGCTCACCTAGTGGGCCTAGCCCAGGAGGGTGGTGAAGCAGGCCGGCCGAGCTAGGCCGGTCGGGGAAGCTGACGGGCCAGGGAGCTGGGCCGCGGCTGCGGGGCCCACGCGGGGCGCGGTCAACGGTGGAGGGCGGCGCGGATCGGGGCTCCTCCCGGTCCCGTCCGGTGGCGGCGACGAGGGGAGCAGACGGCGGCGGCGGGGGCCAGATCCGGCCGGCCGGTGCCTGATCCGGCACGGCGGCTGCCGAAACGGGGCCGGCGCGAGGCGCTGGGCGGAGCGGCGACGGGGGCGAGCAGGGGGGGCGGTGCGGGCGGTTGCGCCGTCGGCAGCGGGAGACGGAGGCGGGAGGCGGAGCGCTTCGGCGGCTCGGGCGCGGGCGTCCCGCGGCGGGCGGCGGCGGCGGATGGGCCCCGCGGGCACGATTCGGGCCCGGCGGGCCGCGCGGTGGAGGGATCCGGCGGGGCGACGTGGCGCACGGGGATTGGATGGGAGCGGCGGTGCGGCTAGGTGGCGGATGCTGATTGGCCCGGACGATGTGGCTGCGGGGCGGCGGACGCGTCCGGCGGCGGAGTGGACTTGTCCGGCGGCGGAGTGGGAGTTTAGCTAGGGTTTGGACCCGGGATTTGGACGGGGTGCACATATTTATAGGTAGGAGGAGGTAGGAGTGTCCAAATGGGGTGCGGTTTGCGGCCACGCGATCGTGATCGAACGACCGAGTGGATGGAGGGGGCTAGGATGGGTTATTGGGTTGTTTTGGAGGGTGTTGGGCTGCAACACAAAAGAGGCTTTACGGCTACCCGGTTAGCCGTTGGAGTATCAAACGAAGTCCAAAAGGTACGAAACTTGACAGGCGGTCTACCGGTAGTAAACCAAGGCCACATGTCAAACCTCGTTCCATTCCGAGACCGTTTAACACCCGCACACGAAAAGAGGTAAGAGAGGGCACCGGGGAACATAGGAGTGCCGGATTGCAAAACGGGCAACGGGGAAAATGCTCGGATGCATGAGACGAACACGTATGCAAAATGAGATGCACATGATGACACGATAAGAAATGCAGATGATGACATGACAGAGTGCAACACGCAAGCACATGACATGGAAAAGACGACGAATAACTGGCAGACACCTGGCGCATCGAATCCGGGGTGTTACAACTCTCCTCTACTAACAAGAGATCTCGTCCCGAGATCTTAGGACCGTGACGGAAGAGAAAAGAGATGAGGTGAAACAAAAACGCTAGATGGAAAAAGAACAAAGACAAGAACACTCGAGTATAAAAGAGGAATTACGATTATGACGAGAACCAAAAGCTCGAGGAACGAGATAGACTCTGAAAGCACTCCGGTTAGAACAAGATAAGAATGGAATAAGAATGAAAGAATTTAGGTAGCACTCCGGCTAAACATGGAAAGAGTAGAACATGAACTGATATTGGCAAGATGGAACGATAGTTGACGAGTGCCTCCGGAAGAATTGAATTAGTGGAATGAAAGAAACGAGGACGAAGATGTCAACTTCTTCGACGGATGAATTTGAAAAGCATCTTTGCGAAGAAAATATTGAACGAAGTTGTTGAGAAAATCAACAATAAAGAATTGCTTGTTGTGGACTTATGGATAACATCTCAAAATTATGAGGTGATAAATGACCACAAACGGAAAATATTGAATAACTGAGAGGAACGAAGAAATGCAAAACTCCACTTCAAAAGAATATGGAGAATTAATTGCACTTTGCGAAGCAAGAAGAATACTTGAGCTTCGCCTACAAGAATCATGATGAACACTTGAAGAATGAATTAACTCATGAAAAACCACCATGAAGAACTCCGGTACAAAAGGATGATGAGATAGAAATGAAGGATGAAAGGGATAAGATTAAAGCCTTGCGATGATTTAGATGGAGCTTCGCGTCGAGACAAGAGAGAAGCTTGCCACTCCGGAAGGGGAAAGATGAACAACTTAGAACCAAGAGATTATTCAACATGAACAATCTCCGAAAAGAAGAGATAAATCAACTTGGTGAAAGAAGAAAAAGAATTATGTTATGCTCATCCTCCACCAATTAAATTGATGAGAAGCAATGGATTGCATACAACTTATTCACATTGGGAAAAGATTAAGGGGAAATATAGCGCCAAATTTGGGAAGGTCTTCATGAGCCACCGGTAGGATTGAAAAGAACGAATGAATTACAATGATAATCAAGGAAAAAAAATCTTGAACGAACCACCGTAAGAAATGAAAACGAACGAAGAAAAGAGAATGAATCATCGGGAAGAATTAGAAAAGGAACGAAGATACTTGAGGGAATTTAGAGAAAAGTGAACGAAGAGATCGCGAACTGATTGAAGAATACTTGAACGAAGCACCGGAAGAATATTGAGACGAACGAAGGGGAACGGATATAGAATAATTGGAGAACGAATCTGAAAACATAGAATGAAGAAATATTCCAAAAGGATGACCTCCGGATGATCGATAGGGAAATCAACTCCTGAAATACTCCGGATGGATGAAAAGAATTGCACGACTCGAAACAATTTGATAGGATAACATCGGGCTAGCACCGCGAATCTCCGGGAGAATGGACAAGATGTAAAAGAAATTCTTCTTCGGTCTTCAAATGTTGAGAATGACGACGAGAAACACCATTAAAATTATTGAGATACTCCGGGATAGTGAAAAGAGGGACAGTTGAACCGAACATGAAAGAATTTGAAAACGATCTTGGAGAAGGCATATGACTGATGAAATTCATACTTACGTCCAAATTTTGAAAGAAAGAATTTGAGAGAAGCTCCGGAAAATTAGAAGAGTCAGGTAAGATCCTGGGAAAAGACCTGTGGGTTAGGGCCCACTGAAAAGAGACACCGTTGCAAAGGATTGTTGGAGAGAAATGATGCACCGAAACGATTGAAAGATTTGAATGAGGTGACAACCTCGAAATAATTGAATGCAAACACGAATCTTCTGAGATGTCTTCAATACTCTGGGATAATAAAATGGCGAGAGGCGAACAAGCAAAGAGAAATATTTGAGCTGAGGGGAAGAATATGATCGACAACGAAGAACTTGAATTTGGATCCACGGAAAAGAAAATGCGATGAACAATGATGAACTAGAAGAGAATTCACCGGTTGAAACAATTGAGGAAAGACTAAAGATACTCCGCACAAATGAAATTAATGCTTGAATAGAGGCTCAGACTTCGGAATAAAAGGGTGGGAGGGCGGGAAAAACAAAGGCAACTTGGAATGGGGAATAGACGAACAACTTGAAGAGAAAAACACCGGTTGAACTCGTTGAGGAAAGAATGCAAAGGCTTCGCACGAGTAGAATGGATACACGATTACAGACTCCGGTTCCGAGAAGAAAAAGGGAGGGCGGGTGGGAAAAACAAGGACAACTTTGGATGGGGAAAAAAAACGTCGATTGGAAAGAGCCGAGGATTGATCTCGCGAAAGACAAAGAGGTTTGAGTCGACTTGACGAGAGATGCACCGGATAAAAGAGGATGGACAACGAATGAAAACTAACCGCGTGATCCTAAAGAAAAATTTGAATGGGAAGAGGAGTAGTTCAAAACACCTACGTCAATATTTCTCACCAGATCGACGAAGGGGCAGAGGTGTAAAAGAAATCCTACTCTCCGACATAACTAGACTCCAAAAAAAGTTTTCTTCTAGACTCGACAACGGCCAAACTACACGATCAATCAAGGGGGCTCCTAGGGTCGGTCGAGGCTCTGATACCAACTTGTCACGCCAAAGATGCGACCCTATCCTAAAGGAACTCAAAGGTCCCACCAAGGATAGAAGCGCATCTTGAAGACGCTTTTGCAAGGTGGATATCATTACATCAACATTACATAATAGTGGGGATACAACCAAGACATACAATGTCACATGAATACAACAACACACCATATACAAGATCAACATCCGACTATGGATGAAACATGAACAGAAACTCAAACAATATCCACCCTGCTAGCCCAGGCTGCCGACCAGGAACCTATCCCTCAATCGAAGAAGAAGCAGAAGAAGAACTCCAACACAAATAAACATCGCTCTCGCGTCATGATCATCACATAACCTGTACCTGCAACTGGTGGTGTAATAATCTGTGAGCGACGAGGACTCAGCAATCCCATTACCATGGGTATCAAGACTAGCAAAGCTTAATGGGAAAGGAAGGGGTAAAGTGGTGAGGCTGCAGTAGCGACTATGCATGTATGGTGGCTAGCTTATGCAAATAAGAGCGAGAAGAGAAACAAAGCAAGCGGTCGTCAACTAGTAATGATCAAGAAGTGATCCTGAACTCCTACTTACGCCAAACATAACCCAGAAACTGTGTTCTCCTCTCGATCAACCCCGAAAAGAGACACTCACGGTTACGCACACGGTTGGTGTATTTTAGAAGAGTTTAATTTAAGTTTACTACAACCGGACATCAACAAATTCCCATCTGCCACATAACCGCGGGCACGGCTTTCGAAAGTTCAAACCCTGCAGGGGTGTCCCAACTTAACCCATGATAAGCTCTCGCGATCAACGAAGGATATTCGTTCTCCCCGGGAAGACCTGATCAGTCTCGGAATCCCGGCTACAAGACATTTCGACAATGGTAAAACAAGTCCAGCAAGACCGCCCGATGCGCCAACAATCCCGATAGGAGCTGCACATATCTCGTTCTCAGGGCAACACCGAATGAGACAGGCTACGAGTAAAACCAGGCTTCGAGTTTCCCCGAGGTGGCCCCGCAGGCGACTCGGTTCGGACCAACACTTAGACAAGCATTGGCCCCGGGGGGCTAAAATAAGATGATCCTCGGGCTGGCCGACCCAAGGGAAAGGGATAGGTGGTAGGCAAATGGTAAAACCAATGTTGGGCCTTGCTGGAGGAGTCTTATTCAAAGCGAACTGTCAAGGGGTTCCCATAAATCACCCAACCGCGTTAGGGACGCAAAATCCGGGAACATAATACCGATATGACGAAAGCTAGGGCGGCAAGAGTGGAACAAAACACCAGGCATAAGGCCGAGCCTTTCACCCTTTACCAAGTATATAGATGCATTAATAATATAAGAGATATTGTGATATCCCAACATAAACATAAACATAATCCAACATGGAGCAATCTTCATCTTCACCTGCAACTAGCAACGCTATAAGAGGGGCTGAGCAAAGCGGTAACATAGCCAAACAACGGTTTGCTAGGAAGGGAGACAAAGGTTAGAGGTTCATGGCAATGTGGGAGGCTTGAGCAGCATATAGTAGGTAACGCAGCATAGCGATAGAACGAAGCAACTAGCATAGCAATGATAGTAATGAGATCCAAGGTGACGGTCATCTTGACTGAAATCCCATACGAAAGAAGAACGAGTCCATGAAGAAGATGAAGCCACGAAGACGAACCAAGCATAGACGAACGAATCCTCACGACCGCAACAAAACGGGAACTATCGAGAAGAAGCACACAACACGGTAAACACACCACACATGAACAAGGCATGATGCTCAACCAAGTATGATGCATGACAAAGGCTACGTGAAGCTACTCATGGCAAGAGATGATGCACATAAGAGCAACACATCAAAGCAAGTTTAAATGAGGCCGGAAACAACATAGAACAATTCCGGTAAGTCCTCATATGCAAATTTCGAAATTGGTCCAGATCTGGATAAACCTTATGTTCAAGTTGTTAAACAGCAAGTTAAGATGCACCATGATGATCTACATGAAATTCTAGTCAAGTTACATATAAAGTTCATTAGATTCGGAGCTACGGCCTAGAAGATATGAGCAAAACGAGGTAAGCATGGCATTGATGCAAAATGCATTCAAACATCAAGAAAACACATCAAAACAAGGATTCAACATGATAATATGAGACTACATGCAAAACTAAGCAAGTTTCATATAGAGCACACTCAAAACGGAGCAACGGATCCACACATATACTCTATAAAAGTTATAACAACAATCTGTCCAAAACAGCAAGTAGGCATCTTGCAAGCATCAAAACAACATGCTACAGCACTAAAACATGATAAGAAAGGCATGGACTTTTTGTACAGGTAAAGAATTACAAAACATGAACACTGAGCTATCTCCATAAACTATTAGAACAAGCTCAAAAGAACATGGCAAGATTGCAAATAATAACAGGTTCACAGACTTGGCAGAATTTCAGGACATGGCAGAAATAACATCAGGTTGCAATGTTTAGAGCTATAAAACAACATGTTACAGCAAGCTATCATATCAAACTAGAGCATGACATGAATCCACGCAAAGCATATAACAAAAGTCCCTTAGTGACTATGAGCCAAAAGGGAAAATAAGATATGATGGCAACCATGTAAACATAGCAAGTTTCGTTACAGATTCATACTTAGTGAAAAACTGGAGCATGGCATAAACAGATAACAAGTAGGCATGTTTACGAGCTCGATGCACTCACTACGAGGCATTGCATGATAAACTAATCATACAACCAGCAACCAGACATGGTATAGAAGCTATACATGGCAGGAAAAACAACATAGCATGCACGGATCAACTACAACAAGCTTGGCAAAATTGAATAACATGTAAACAATCTGCTAGGAACATTTTATAGCAAAAGTAGAGCAAGATTAAGACATGCTATATCACTCCATAAATGCAACCCGGGGTACGGCTGGATAGAGCATAATCATATGTCCAAAACATTCTTACTGAACATACTCAAAATATGCCTGGATATCACTGTAGCGACAAGGATACATGGCATAAAAATAACAGCAGACAAAGACTGTGAAATTCTAAGTCTGAAATCAGCAACATCACGGAGGCTACTTTGCAAGCTTGAAACGATCAATACATGGCATATCATGAAGAATGAGTTGCACCACAGCAAATATGACATGTTGTAGCACACAACGTATGTAGACTTCATGCCCAAAAGAAAATCACACATAAAGATACAAAATTGACAAATGAGCAAGTTCTGTTAAGTTACAGCAGTTAACATCACATATCAGTTTTGCAACAATGCTTAGGGCATCAAGATGAACTCTAATGAACATGGCACAATGGATCAAAATGAAGAACACAACCATATGAACATTTCTACATATCATGCACGCAAAACGGAGCAGTATTCGTGGAGATATGATGCGATGAACATGGCAACATAAAGTGACAGAAAAATGGACGGTGAAAAAAATATTTGAGCGGGGAAAAGCTAAGATGCGCACAGGGCGGGGAATAGAGGGCTGAGGCTCACCTAGTGGGCCTAGCCCAGGACGGTGGTGAAGCAGGCCGGCGGGGCGTGGTCAACGGTGGAGGGCGGCGCGGATCGGGGCTCCTCCCGATCCCGTCCGGTGGCGGCGACGAGGGGAGCAGAAGGCGACGGCGGGGGCCAGATCAGGCCGGCCGGTGCCTGATCCGGCATGGCGGCGGCCGAAACGGGGCCGGCGCGAGGCGCTGGGCGGAGCGGCGACGGGGGCGAGCAGGGGGGGCGGTGCGGGCGGTTGCGCCGTCGGCGGTGGGAGACCGAGGTGGGAGGCGGAGCGCTTCGGCGGCTCGGGCACGGGCGTCCCGCGGCGGGCGGCGGCGGCGGATGGGCCCCGCGGGCACGATTCGGGCCCGGCGGGCCGCGCGGTGGAGGGATCCGGCGGGGCGACGTGGCGCACGGGGATTGGATGGGAGCGGCGGTGCGGCTAGGTGGCGGATGCTGATTGGCCCGGACAACGTGGCTGCGGGGCGGCGGACGCGTCCGGCGGCGGAGTGGACTTGTCCGTCGGTGGAGTGGGAGTTTAGCTAGGGTTTGGACCCGGGATTTGGACGGGGTGCACATATTTATAGGTAGGAGGAGGTAGGAGTGTCCAAATGGGGTGCGGTTTGCGGCCACACGATCGTGATCGAACGACCGAGAGGATGGAGGGGGCTAGGATGGGTTATTGGGCTTTTTGGAGGGTGTTGGGCTGCAACACAAAAGAGGCTTTACGGCTACCCGGTTAGCCGTTGGAGTATCAAACGAAGTCCAAAAGGTACGAAACTTGACAGGCGGTCTACCGGTAGTAAACCAAGGCCACATGTCAAACCTCGTTCCATTCCGAGACCGTTTAACACCCGCACACGAAAAGAGGTAAGAGAGGGCACCGGGGAACATAGGAGTGCCGGATTGCAAAACGGACAATGGGGAAAATGCTCGGATGCATGAGACGAACACGTATGCAAAATGAGATGCACATGATGACATGATAAGAAATTCAGATGATGACATGACAGAGTGCAACACGCAAGCACATGACATGGCAAAGACGACGAATAACTGACAGACACCTGGCGCATCGAATCCGGGGTGTTACACTAGAGTGACAGAAGTTTAAACCCTGGTTTATGCGTTGCTTCGTAAGGGGCTGATTTGGATCCATATGTTTCATGTTATGGTTAGGTTTAGCTTAATACTTTTGTTGTAGTTGCGGAAGCTTGCAATAGAGGTTAATCATAAGTGGGATGCTTGTTCAAGTAAGAACAGCACCCAAGCACTGGTCGACCCACATATCAAATTATCAAAGTACCGAACGCGAATCATATGAACGTGATGAAAACTAGCTTGACGATATTCCCATGTGTCCTCGGGAGCACTTTTCCTATTATAAGAGTTTGTTCCGGCTTGTCCTTTGCTACAAAAAGGATTGGGGCATCTTGCTGCACTTTATTTACTTTTGTTACTTGTTGCTCCTTACAATTTACCTCACCACCAAACTATCTATCACCATTTATTTCAGTACTTGCAGAGAATACCTTGCTGAAAACCGCTTATCATTTCGTTCTGCTCCTCGTTGGGTTCGACACTCTTAGTTATCGAAAGGACTACGATAGATCCCCAATACTTGTGGGTCATCAGGCACTGCCGTTTAGGTCATATTGGTGTAAAGCGCATGAAGAAACTCCATGTTGATGGGCTTTTTGTCGGGGAAACTGATCCATGAGCACCTATGGGGACCGAGCCCCTTTCGGTTCGGCGGGGGGCAGAGGTCGCATGAAGAGCAGATCGAGGTGGAGCACATGAGCAGTTTACCCAGCTTCGGAGCTCTCCGGAGAGATAATACTCCTACTGCTGCTTTGTGGTTTGTATCGAGTTCTTGCTCGGGAGCACTGAGTGCTACAGTACGCACCAGCAGCTAACGAGACCGAGCGTGAGTGTTCTACTATCCACCTCTTTCTACGTTGTGCATGGGCCTCCTTTTATATGCTCAAGGGGTCTCCAACGGGTGGCAACGTAGACAAGGGTAAAAATGGAAAGGTGCTGCGGTTGGCACAACTACCTGTACAGTGTATCCTACCTAACCCTGACGGCAGGGGGCAAGGGCATTAAATGCCCGTCTGCGTCGTCCAAACAGTGCAGAAAGGGACCGTCAGGGACGCCACCGTTCGCCACGATGGCGATCTTGTCACCGCTGTTTGCCACCGCGTACCCCTGGCTGCACAGCCTCTCGCCACGTACGCTTGGGATAGTCCCTGAGCGACACGTTGGTGGATGTGCTGGAGCGTGGGTACGGAGTGGTAGCCTGCCGCGGCAAAGTGCCTTGCCGCGGTCGTTGTCTTGTCGCGTCCGAAAGCTTGCCGCTCGCGGGGCCTTGCCGGGATGCGTGGTGCGTCGCGGTAAGTACCTTGAGATGCCTTGGTTGGCCTTCCCGGCAAGCTCCTCTTGCCGGGGTCTTGTGCCTTGAGTGGCCTTCCCGGCAAGCTCCTCTTGCTGGGGCCTTGTCTTCTTGGCTTGAATACTTTGTTCTTGAATGGCTCAAAAGGAACCACAGAGGGCCTTGGTGGTTGCCCGGCAAGCCTTGCCGCGTGGTGCTGCGACTGCCCGTGCACAAGTTCGGGGTACTAGGGTACCCCTACTCTAGTACACCGACAGGAGCCCCCAGGCCTGGGCCATACACGGTGCCAAGCGTTGTTGGGCCAGGCCCAAATCAGGGCACGGGCACACGCGGCCTGGGTTACGCCGTATCTTATTTCGTATCCACCGCGCCCTCCTTGAGCGGCACGCGTAGATTGTGGCGTCGTGGGAGAGATCGTGGGTGGCTTCTTTATTCGGGAAAACGGAACGTCCGCCCCTCCCCCCTTATAAGCAGGGGAAACAGGGGTAGTTCGTCCATCCGTTCGTTGCTATTCCGTCCTTGACAATCTTCGCCACTCCCCTTCTTCCCAAAGCTGAAAGAGGGCAGCGCTCCGCCCCCTATCGCCACCAACACCACCAACGCCGTCAACCTCCCTCACCACTTCCGCCATGGCTCCGAAAGCCGATAAGGGGAAGGTCGTGAAGTCGGCTGAAGCGCAGCGGCTCGCGGCGCTGCGAAAGGAGCGGGCCGTCTTCCCCCCCAAGCTCGCCGCGGGGGATCTGAGGGAGTACTACTACCTCTTCTGGTCGACGGAGACGCGGGCGCACCCGCGCACGAAGGTACTCCCAGCCGCCGCTTGGGAAAAAGCTCCCACTGGGTACCCTTTCTTCGCCTTGTTCTTCTACTGCGGGCTCTGCCCGCCCTTTTCTGAATTCTTCTATGACGTCATGAACACCTACGGGCTCCGCCTCCTTTACTTCACCCCCAATGCTGTCCTGACCATGGCAGTTTTTGCACATCTCTGCGAAAACTTTGTCAGAATCCATCCAAACGTAGCCCTTTTCCGCCACTTCTTTTCGCCTCGAGTTGAGAAAGGAGAGCCTTTATCCGGCGGAATCGCCTGGATCTCAAAAGCCGGCAAGAAGGATGCTTATCTGGATGGAGAGTCCCGCAGCAAGTGGGAGGAGTGGAGGGCGGACTTGTGCCTGATTGTCGAGGAGAACCCACAGCCGTTTACCGCCCAGCGCCAAACTCCAGTAGTGCGCGGCAGTGATTGGAGTAGCTTGGCCCTGGAAGACGACAGACTGAAGATTGCCGTCGCCCGGATCCAACGCCTCAGGCTTGCCGGGCTTACCGTAGGAGCGGTTGGGCAGATTTCCTTCGCTGCCGCATCGCCCCCCTGCAGGAGAGGAGGAGACCCGCCTGGGAGTTCCAGAACGCGGCGGATATCATGAGGCTGCGGCCGGGCCTCAACTTCAACTTCACTGTCCTGGAGCTCAACTCGATGCTCCAGGAGCTGTTCAAGTACGACCCTCAGCATCCCGAAGTGTTCAGGTTGCCGAGGGGCGTCGTTCCGCTGTGCAACAACTCCTCGCTCGACCGCATCCGTGCAATGATGCCGCTGTGCAACTCGCATGGAATTGACCCATCCTGGATAGAGCCTGCAGATGACATCGTGCAGGCGTTCTTCGATGGCTTGGTAGAAGTGCCGATCTGCGCCGATGAGCAGAGGGGCCTCACCCGGGATACCACCGACGAGGAGATCAAGCGCATCGCCACCAGGCTGGAAGAGGCGGCGGCAGCCGCAGCGGGCTAGTTTGGGTTCACCGTGGAGGAGGCAGAGGCAGCAGAGGCGGCAAGCCTTGCCGAGCGAGAGGATCTGGCCGGCAAGGAGAAGTCCGCCGGACATGACGTCGGGCCGAGCGGGCCCGCCGAGGATACGAGCGGCTCATTGGAGATCGGCTCCTCTTCCTCTTCGTCTTCGGGCGGCTTGCCGCAAGCAGAGCCCCCGGCTCCACCAAGAAGGCGTCTTCGCAAGGCCGGGGACGTAGCGGAGCGGCAGACGAGTCAACCCCCGCCGCGCCGCACGACACGCTCCACCACGGCAAGTTCTGTTACCGCGGAAGCACCTCACACTGCAGCGGCAACTGGAGCGGGGTCCTCCCGGTCCGCCACTCCAGCTCCCGCCAAGCGGCCAAGGGATCCTACTCCTCCGCCTCCTCGCGCCGGAGGTGGGCCAGGCTTTGACTTCTCCGCGCTCAGCTCCGACGAGGAAGAAGAAGAGTAAGATTCATGTTGTACTTGTATGTCTTCAATACTTGTTGTCTTGTCTTGTATCTCATTTGCTTTACTCTGAACTTATTCCTTTTTAGGACTCTGGCCCAGAGAGCGGCGAAGAGAGCCAAGGTCCCAGTGATTGTCATTGAGGACGATCCCGCCGTGTCAGCAGGGGGTGCGCCTGAGACAAACTTACCGGACCCGGCAGCTGTTCTTCTGAGCAGCCCCCAGCGCAGCCCCCAGCGTAAGTATATGGTTTGTTTCCCGCTGTTGGGAGCGCATGGATACTCTTTGTTTGCTGATATCTGACTGTTGGCTTGTGTAGGAGCAGAGCAGCCCCACCAGAAGTGTCCGGAGGCCGCCCCTGACATGCCATCTGCTTCGACTACACCGTCAAGGGAGAGTTCTCCGGCAAGGGAGAATCCTCCGACAAGGGGGAGCTCTCCGGCAAGGGAGAAGTCTCCGGCAAGGGACGGTACCAGTGACCCCCCGACAGCGGAGATCCCAACTGCCGAGCCTGGTACAGGTACTTCTTGCTCCTAAACTTCCCCTGGGTTCTTCTTCGTTTGATCTTCTTTTTGGATATCTGCTTGACTTTTCTTCCTTTTTCGGCCGTCAGATCCATCTACTGCGGAGCCGATGGAGACCGAGGTTGCTATTGATGATGCCGCCGCCACCGAAGAAGCGGCCGGCACTGATGATCCTGCCGGCGAAGAGGCCGCCAAGGCTGCCGCCGCAGCAGCCGACCAGGGGTCTGGTGATCGCACTAACGGCCCTGAGGCCGCAGGAGTGTCAGGTGCTACGCTGACCGCCGACCCTTCCGCCGCTGCCGCAGCGTCGGGCTCCGAAGGGCCCCAGCAGGGCGTCTACTTGAAGGCCGGCGATGGCGCCTTCATCAACCTCCCTTGGGCGTCAACGTCTAGGGCGTCGGTCGAAGGAGAAAGCTTTGATGTGGAGGTGCTCGCCTCCGCTGGACTAACGCTGGTCGACGCGCCAAGCAGCAGCAGCGACGAGCCTGAGGAGGAGCGGCTGCTGCGGAAGCTGTGGTCGCTCTACCGCTCTCGGCAAGCCAAGCTGGAATCCCGCAAAGCGCTTGCCGCGAAGGTGGAGCCGACATTGAGAAGCGCGCGGCGGAGCTCCGCGGCATCAACCAGGCAGCTCTCCAGTCCCTGGCGGAGGAGCGGGAGCAGCTTGAGGAGGCGCAGAAGGCCTTCCTCCTCGAGAGGGCTGACGTCAAGGAGCAACAGCGGCTTGCCACTGAGAAGCTGTCGGCGCAGGAGGGTGAACTGGCGCAGCGGAAGGCCAACCTCGATATCCACGAGGAGGAGCTTGCCGCGCGCGAGCGAACACTTGGCGGAGCATTCAAGCAAGCGGAGGATGCTGCCGCAGCCGCCGAGGCCGCCAAGAAGGAGCTGGAGATGAAGGTGGCGCAGCTGGAGGCCGGCCTCAAGGCGAGCGGCGAGGAGCTCATCGCGCTCAAGCGTGAGCGAGAGAAAGACATCTACAGCTTCGTAGAGCTGCAGGTCCGTCTCTCCGAGAAGGGCAAGGAGCTCAGCGCCGCCAAGGACTCCAATGCAGATCTTGAGTTGAAGCTGACCACTTTGACCAAGACGCTGGACGACGCCAGGGAGCAGGAGGCGGCCTTGAAGAAGGAGATCCAGGCCGACAAGGCGCTGCTGGAGAGTGTTGCCGCCACCTAGAACACTTTTAGAGAAACCATGGAGCAGTGGACGGAAGGTCTTGTGAATGCTGCCGCCGACATTGACAGGGAGCTGGCGCAGCTGGGGATGGAGGATCTCGGGTATCCCTCCAACGAGAACCTCCAATCCAGCGCCTAGCTCACCTTGTTCTTCAAAGGCGTGGCGACGGCCCTTCAGCGACTCCGGGAGAGGATCCCAAAGCAGCTGGCCGACGAGTCGCGCAAGATCTGCGCGGGAGCTCTTCAAAAATTGTTGGTGAAGGTAGCCTTCCGCAACCCGGGTCTCAACCTCACCAACGTCCTCAGATCCCTGCCGGCGGAAGCTGATCTGGAGGCGCTCAAGGACCTTGTCGCACCCATTGTGGACAAGGTGAGCGGGATCAAGAGGGTTGAGGGTGATCGCGTGGACTAGGCCGCTCGTTTTCTTCTTTTCTTGTCGCTGTTGATCATGTTATGAAAACAGTCTATTAGAGCCGCGACAAGCTATTTTGTAATATAACTCTATTTTGGGCAGCGATTGCAATGTTATTTCCTTTACTTGATTCCTTCCTTCGTATGTTTTTGCCGTACGCTTTTAGGGAACTTGCCGGCGCAAGCACCCTCACCGCGAGCGCTGAGTGCGGGATGTCAGCAGCCTGCTGGCAGTGCCGTTGCCGACAAGAAACCTTGTCGTAACTAGTCGCAACTCGCTTAAGTTGTTGAGCGAACTCGAAACAAAGTAAGGGCGCGACTCTAGTCGCAGCACACTTAAACTGTTCAGCGAACTCGAAACAAAGTAAGGGCGCAACTAGCCACGAGCCGGTTCCTTCGCGCACAGGTTTTCCATACAAAGCATGGTCGATTAAGGAAGATAACTTAAAAATTTAAAAACATCTGATTGCCCAAACTTTGGCAACTTAGCTTTTGTCTTTTGCTTCTCGGCAAGGCGAAACTTTCTTGAACGACGCCTGGTCCATACCATTATCTTCCCCTTCCCCCTGGCAAACATGTGGGCGAAGGAACCTTCATTTCCTTGAGAAAAAAAGGAAGTAGAGAAGATATTGATATGGAGCCTTGTGGCTCGTTATTGCTTACCGGGGGTGTTCGCTGCACAAAGTGTCAGATAACTCATGCAAAAAATAAAAAGCATGAAATTGACAAGATGTGCGGAGCACATGAGCTTTATTTATGCACAGGGTCTGCGCCTGGCTTTGTACAAAGGATTACATGCAACAACGGCAAGACTTGTACAAAAGATGGTTGTCGGAGCAGGGCCCGGCAACCGCGCCTTACGGGTAAAACTTACGAAGATGCTCAATGTTCCAGGAGTTGCTCACCGGAATGCCATCTTCGGTCTCAAGGCGGACAACGCCAGGCCTAGTGACTCGTTTCACCCGGTAAGGGCCTTCCCACTTCGGCGTCAACTTGTTGGAATTCTTGGCGGACTGAACGCGCCGAAGAACAAGGTCGCCTTCCTCGAGACTTCTGGCGTTAACTTTGCGGCTATGGTAGCTGTGCAAAGCTTGCTGGTAGCGAGCAGCTCGTACAGCAGCCTGAAGACGGTCTTCCTCAAGGAGCAACGCGTCATCTTGTCGCAGCTGCTCTTGCTCAAGCTCATCATAAGCGAACACTCGAGGCGACCAGTATACGAGTTCTATGGGGAGAACTGCCTCTGCTCCATAGACTAGAGTGAAAGGTGTCGGGCCAGTGGCTCGATTTGGCGTCGTCCTGATCGACCAAAGAACCACCAGCAGCTCCTCGATCCAGTTTCTTCCGCACCCGTGCAGCCTGTCAAAAGTCCTGGTCTTGAGTCCACGCAGCACTTCAGCATTTGCTCTCTCCGCTTGACCGTTGCTCCTTGGGTGAGCAACAGAAGCGAAGCAGACCTTGGCGCCAAGATGTTGGACGTACTGCATGAAGGTGCAGCTCGTGAATTGCGTACCGTTGTCGGTGATGATCCTGTTAGGGATCCCGAAGCGGCAAACAATCGACCTGAGGAACTTGACTGCTGACTGTGTTGTCACCTTCCTCACTGCTTCCACTTCCGGCCACTTTGTGAACTTGTCGATTGCGACGTACAAGTACTCAAAGCCCCCGACTGCTCGGGGGAAGGGGCCCAGGATGTCGAGCGCCCAGACCGAAAATGGCCAGGATAAAGGGATCGTCTGGAGAGCTTGAGCTGGCTGGTGTATCTGCTTGGAATGAAACTGGCACGCTTCACACTTGGTTACTTGTGCAGCCGCATCCTGGAGGGCTGTCGGCCAAAAGAACCTTGCCGGAAAGCTTTGCCGGCAAGCGCTCTTGCGCCAATGTGGTGACCACATATGCCTCCATGTACCTCTGCCAACAGCTTTTGTCCGTCTTCCTAGTGAATACACTTCAATTTCACACCGTTGAGTCTTCTTCTGTACAGTGCGTTGTCGACAAACTGGTACATACTTGACTGCCGGGCTACTCTTTCCGCTTCTTCTTGCTCTTCGGGAAGTTCTCCTGTCTGAAGGAAACGGACGATCTGCTGTGCCCATGCTGGAGCTTGTGGCTTGACAACAAGGACTAAAGGCACATCTGCTACTGTGGGAACATCCGCTTCTACGGCGAGAAACTGCGGCTCATCCGGAGCTTGACGTTCCCTGGCAAGCTTGCCGGAGCAAAACTTGTCGGGAGTGTCTGCTTCAACGGAACAAACCCTGGGGTTTGCCGGAGCCGACTGCTCCCCAGCACTCTTTGTGTTGATCTTGGGGACCTTCTTGGCGGCGGCTTCAGGAAGCTCTGCCGGAAAATAGTCACCAGAAATTAACTTCCTCTTCTTGCTCTGTCCAGTTGATGGCGTCACAGACGGTTGAGTCAGCTTGAGCACAAAGATCCCTGGTTCCACAGGTAACTTAAGTGCTGCGCACTTTGACAGGCCATCGGCAATGTCGTTCTGAGCTCTTGGAACATGTTCCATCTGTAGGCCGACAAAGTGCTCTTCTAGCTTCCTCACTTCATCAACGTAGGCTTCCATCAACGGACTCTGATAACTCTTATTTACTTGGCGGACGACAAGCTGCGAGTCACCCCTGACGATGAGCTTCTTGATCCCAAGGTCTGCCGCGATCCTGAGACCGGCAAGCAATCCTTCATACTCTGCAGTATTGTTTGTTGCTTGCTCCTTGGGAAAGTGCATCTGGACTACGTACTTAAGGTGCTCTCCGGTGGGTGCGACAAGCAGTACGCCAACACCGGCGCCTTGCAGCGAGAAAGCACCATCAAAGTACATCAGCCACTCTTTGCTTGCTTCCTTGACGGGGGTGCTCATTCCTGGAATTTCTTCATCTGGTGTTGGCGTCCACTCTGCTATGAATTCTTCCAATGCTCTGCTTTGGATAGTTGAAGTGCTCTCAAACTTGAGGCCAAAGCTTGACAGTTCCAGTGCCCACTCAACAATCCTGCCTGTTGCTTCTGGATTCTGCAGTATCCTCTTCAGCGGAAAACGAGTGACAACTGTTATCTCATGTGCTTGGAAGTAATGGCGCATCTTTCTCGAGGCCATGAGAAGGCCGAAAAGCAATTTCTGCACACCAGAGTACCTTCACCTAGCCCCCTGCAGAAGGGAAGAGACAAAGTAGACTGGGCGCTGCACCATTTTCTTCCGTATCTCCTCGGGTGCCTGCGCAGATCCATCTTTGCCGGGACCAGAGCTTGTCGGGGAAGCCCCCTGCTTGTCGCTGGATGCGCTCGCCGTGGTTGCTGGCTCATCATCTGCCTCCCTCTCCGCTACTAACGCAACACTAACCACTTGATTGGTTGCCGCCAGATACAGCAGCAACTTCTCTTGTGGCTTAGGTGCGACAAGTATTGGAGTGGAGGACAGGTATCTCTTCAAGTCCTGCAGCGCATCCTCCGCTTCCGGAGTCCATTTCATTGGACCTGCCTTTTTCAAAATTTTGAAAAACGGTAGGGCGCGCTCAGCAGACTTAGAGATAAACCTGCTGAGAGCCGCCACGCAGCCGGCAAGTCTCCGTACATCCTTGACGCGCTTTGGTGCTTCAATCTGCTCAATGGCCTTGATCTTGTCGGGATTGGCTTCAATTCCCCGCTGAGACACGAAGAACCTGAGAAGCTTGCCGGAAGGGACTCCAAACACGCACTTCTCGGGGTTGATCTTGAGGCTGATCTTGCGCAGATTTGCGAAAGTCTCTTCTAAATCTTGAATCAGAGTTGCCTTATCCTTGCTCTTGACCACTATGTCGTCCATGTAGGCTTCCACATTTCTGTGTATTTGCGGTTCAAAAGCTGTATGGACTACCCTTGCAAATGTTGAACCAACATTCTTTAAACCGAAAGGCATCCGTATGAAATAGTACGTGCCACAGGGAGTGATGAATGCGGTTTTCTCCTCATCCTCTTCTGCCATGAAGATCTGATGGTATCCTAGTATGCGTCAAGAAATGAAAGCAAGTCACATCCGGCCGTGGAGTCAACAATCTGGTCGATCCGCGGAAAGGGAAATGGGCCCTTGGGACAAGCTTTATAGACATCGGTAAAGTCGATACAAAGCCTCCATTTCCCGTTTGCCTTGCGCACGACTACAGGATTGGCCAACCACGTAGGATGGAGCACTCCTATGACAAGGCCTGCTGCTTCCAACTTCTTGATCTCTTCTACAATGAATTCTTGACGGGCCGCGCGTGAGGACAGACGGCAAGGTGGTGCTCAATTACTTTCCTGGGAACATCGGGGATGTCAGACAGTTGCCACGCAAACACATCGACATTCGCCCGCAGGAAAGCAATGAGCGCGCTTTCCTATTTAGGGTCGAGAGTGGCACTGATGGTGAAAGTACCACCAGTGCCGTCCTCCTTGGCGGACACCTTCTTGGTCACTCGCGGAGCTGCCATTGTCTTCTTACACTTGCCGGTGGAGCTCGATGGTGCGTCCTCGACGGTAGCGCAGCACTCCGAAGAGGTGCGCTTGCCGGAGTGAGCATCAGAACTTTTGCCGGACTTGGTCTTCTTCTTCCCCCCGGGAGCTTCGGCGGCAAGTGGCTTGCAATCTGTTGCGGCTGCTGCTTCCCGGTAGATTTTGTCGGCACAGATAAGAGCATCCTTCTTGTCTCCAGGGACAGAAATGACACTTATCGGGCCTGGCATCTTCAGCATGTTATACGCATAGTGAGAGGCCGCCATGAACTTGGCGAGTGCTGGACGGCCGAGAATCCCATTGTAAGGCAATGGAAAATCGGCGACGTCAAAAGTGACCCTCTAAGTTCTGAAGTTCAACTCACTTCCGAATGTCACCGGCAATGTGATCTTCCCCTTCGGCTTGCTCCTTCCCGGGTTGATTCCTTGGAATGTGTCGGTCTCTTCGAGCTCGCTGTCAGGGACCTGGAGTTTCCTGAGCACGGCGGAGGAGATCAGGTTCAAGCCGGCCCCGCCGTCAACTAGCATCTTAGTGACCTTGAGGTTGCGGATAGTTGGTGAAACCAACATCAGCAAGCACCCGACAGCAGTTGTGCGATCAGGGTGGTCCTCAATATCAAAGATGATAGGCGTGCTGGACCATTTCAGAAGCTTGCGTGACTCGACGGGTGGTTTTGCCGCATTGACTTCCCGCACCCACTGCTTGAGTTGGCGGTGTGAAGTATGCAGAGAAGCACCGCCGTCAACGCACAAGACCTCTGTGGCTTTCTGGAACTCCTGTTCACTGGTTTCATCATCATCCATGTCTTCGTCGTCGTCGTCATCTTCATCCTTGTCGCGGCCGCGAGGAGGTCTGTCTCCTTGCCGCTGCTTGGCCTTGCCGCGGCGTCCTCCCCGGCCAAGGCGCTTTGCCATGGTTTCCTGGGCTCCCCGAGCACCTATGGGGACGGTGCCCCTTCTTGGTTCGGCGGGGGGCGGAGGTCGCGCGAAGAGCGGATCGAGGCGAGGCACGCGGGGGAAGGTTTTTACCCAGCTTCGGAGCTCTCTGGAGAGATAACACTCCTACTGCTGCTTTGTGGATTGTATTGAGTTCTTGCTCGGGAGCGCCGAGTGCTATAGTACACTCGAGCAGCTAACGAGACCGAGCGCTTCCCTGAGGATCCATCCCCCCCTACGTTGTGCATGGGCTTCCTTTTATATGTTCAAGGGGTCTCCAACAGGTGGCAACGTAGGTAAGGGCAAAAGTGTAAATATGCTGCGGTAGGTACAGCTGCCTACACAGTGTATCATACCTAACCCTGACGGCAGGGGACAAAGGCATTAAATGCCCGTCTACGTCGCCCAGACGATGCATAAAAGGGACCGTCAGGGCGCCATCGCTCGCCACGATGGCGATCCTGTCAGCGCTGCATGCCATAGTGTACCCCTGGCTGCACACCCTCGCGCCACGTACGCTGGGAAGGTTCCCGCAGCGACACGTAGGGGGTGAGCTGGAGCGCGGGTACAGAGTGGCTGCCTGCCACGGCAAGTGCCTTGCCGCGGCCGTTGTCTTGTCGCGCCCGGAAACTTGTCGCTCGTCGGGTCCTGCCGGGACGCGTGGCGCGCTGCGGCAGGTTCTTTGAGATGCTCTTGTTGGGCTTCCCGGCAAGCTCCTCTTGCCGGGGTCTTGTACCTTGAATGGCCTTCCTGGCAAGCTCCTCTTGCCGGGGACTGGTCTCCTTGACTTAAATACTTAGTTCTCGAATGGCTCCAGAGGAACCACAGAGAGCCTTGGTGATCACCTGGCGGGCCTTGCCGCGGGGTGCTGCGACTACCCGTGCACAAGTTCGGGATACTAGAGTACCCCTACTTTAGTACACCAACAGGAGCTCTCGGGCCTGGACCACACACGGTGCCGAGAGCTATTGGGCCAGGCCCAAAACAGGGCACGGGCACGCATGGCCTGGGTCGCGTTGCACCTTGCTCCGCATCCACCACGCCCTCCCGGACGGCACGCGTTGATTGCGGCGTCATGGGGGAGGTCGTGGGTGGTTCCTTTACTTGGAAAGGCGAAATGTTCGCCCCCATCCCTCCTTATAAGCAGGGGGAGCAGGGGCAGTTCACCCATCTGCCCGTTGTTGTTCCTACCTCGAGAATCTCCGCCACTCCCCTTCTTCCCAAAGCCGAAGGAGAGCAGAGCCCCGTCCCCATCGCCACTAGCACCATCAACACCGTCGTCCTCCTTGACCTGCCTCCTGAAGATAGGGACAAGAGAGGGATTACGGGCACCTTATCTCTTTTTAGTTTGTAAGCCCTCGGGCCTTAGTTGCGTTTAAAACTTGTAATCCCATTATTCATGTTCTTCATCCTCTTATGAACTGTACCTGAGTGGAATGCTTTTTAATGAAAAGGTGATGCTTGCCGGGTCACTTGTCTCGCGGGTGGAACCCACGTCAAGGAGTGAATCCTTTATATCTTTTAAGATAAACACTTTCTTTCCCGGCAGCAGGCCCTGCCTTCTTCCCACGTCGCTCGCCCTTTCTCACGCTCTTGGCGGAGGCAGGGAGGAGGCGGGATCAGGCTCCTCGCTTCGTCCCTTAGCTGCCGCTACTACGACCTTACCTGGCCCTGGGGATGAGCCCTAGGGCCTAGAGTTAAGGGAGCATGGTAACTTTTAGGAAGAAACGAGGTTTTGCATACCTCAATCCATAAGAGAATGCATGATAAGGGATGAAAAACTTATCTGAGATAGCAGCCCCCGGCAACTCTGGTTCGCCGTGGGCTGATCCTTGCACTTGCAGCCCCCGACATTACTCGCTTGCCGGGGTCTTGCAGCCCCCGACAACACTGGCTTGCCGGGGTCCAGATGTTGGTTCGTCCTCCTTCTCCTTTTCGTCCTCAAGTGGTCCGGCAAGGATGTGGTGAGTCCTGCGAACCAGGGAAACGAAATAACGACAAAGGGACGCACACTCGACCTCTAAGTTAGGGGTTAGCCACCACTAAGCACTATCAACCCTAACCAAGGACGAGACTGGACTCAGCATGCATGCTAAAACTCAGGGCGCCAGCGCTTTATCTTCGATCAGGGTCTGCACCTGGCTTTGTACAAAGGATTACATGCAACAGCGGCAAGACTTGTACAAAATGGTGGTTGCCGAACAGGGTCCGACAACCGCGCCTTATGGGTAAAACTTACGAAGATGCTCGATGTTCCAGGAGTTGCTCATCGGAATGCCATCCTCGGTCTCAAGGCGGACAACGCCAGGCCTCGTGACTCGTTTCACCTGGTAAGGGCCTTCCCACTTCGGCGTCAACTTGTTGGAATTCTTGGCGGAATGAACACGCCGAAGAACAAGGTCGCCTTCCTCGAGACTTCTGGCTTTAACTTTGCGGCTGTGGTAGCGGCGCAAAGCTTGCTGGTATCGAGCAGCTCGTACAGCAGCCTAAAGACGGTCCTCCTCAAGGAGCAGCGCATCATCTCGCCGCAGCTGCTCTTGCTCAAGCTCATCATAAGAGAGCACTCGAGGTGACCCGTATACGAGTTCCGTGGGGGTAACTGCCTCTTCTCCATAGACTAGAGCGAAAGGTGTCTGGACAGTGGCTCGATTTGGCGTCGTCCTGATCGACCAAAGAACCACCAGCAGCTCCTCGATCCAGTTTCTTCCGCACTTGTGCAGCCTGTCGAAAGTCCGGGTCTTGAGTCCACGCAGCACTTCAGCATTTGCCCTCTCTGCTTGACCGTTGCTCCTGGGGTGAGCAACAGAAGCGAAGCAGACCTTGGCGCCAAGGTCTTGGACGTACTGCATGAAGTTGCGACTCGTGAATTGTGTACCGTTGTCGATGATGATCCTGTTAGGGATTCCGAAGCACCAAACAATCGACCTGAAGAACTTGACTGCTGACTGTGCTGTCACCTTCCTCACTGGTTCCACTTCTGGCCACTTTGTGAACTTGTCGATTGCGACGTACAAGTACTCAAAGCCCCCGACTGCTCGGGGGAAAGGGCCGAGGATGTCGAGCCCCCAGACCGAAAATGGCCAGGATAGAGGGATTGTCTGGAGAGCTTGAGCTGGTTGGTGTATCTGCTTGGAATGGAAGTGGCACGCTTCACACTTGGTTACTTGTGCAGTTGCATCCTGGAGGGCTGTCGGCCAAAAGAAACCTTGCCGGAACGCTTTGCCAGCAAGTGCTCTGGCGCCAATGTGATGACCACATATGCCTCCATGCACCTCTGCCAACAGCTTTTGTCCATCTTCCCGGGGAATACACTTCAATTTCACTCCGTTGAGCCTTCTTCTGTACAGTGCGTTGTCAACAAACTGGTACATACTAGACTGCCGGGCTACTCTTTCCGCTTCTTCTGGCTCTTCGGGAAGTTCTCCTGACTGGAGGAAACGGACGATCTGTTGTGCCCATGCTGGAGCCTGTAGCTCGACAACAAGGACTAAAGGCATATCTGCTGCTGCGGGAACATCTGCTTCTACGGCGAGAACCCGCGGTTCAGCCGGAGCTTGATGATCCCCGGCAAGTTTGCCGGAGCGAAACTTTTCGGGAGCGTCTGCTTCAACGAAACAAACCTTGGGGCTTGTCGGAGCAGACTGCTCCTCAGCACTCTTGGCGTTGATCTTGGGGATCTTCCCGGGATCCGCTAGCTCGATTTGGGTCCAGAGAGCGTATGGTACCGTGAGTACCACGACGTTGTCGGTCCTGCGACTCTTGATATGGGCGCGGTGCGTCTACGGACGCCCGGTCGTCGTGGGAGCCAACTACGCCGCCAGCGGGCAGCGCGGTCTTGTCCTTGGACTTGTTGGCACCATGGGCTCCCTCGTCGGCGCCCGTTCCACCGCCGGCGTTCTCCCCGCCGGCCGTTTGCTGCGGCGGCGGTGAATTCGATGCTGACGGCGCAGCCGCCTCCGAAGCCTTCTTCTTCGGCGGCATGTCGATGAAGTCGATGAAGATTTAGCTCGCGTGAACGCTGGATCAGGTTCACACAACCTCTACGCCCCCTACCTGGCGCGCCAGAGATGCTGGGGTTTCCTGGGCTCCCCGAGCACCTATGGGGACGGAGCCCCTTCTTGGTTCGGCGGGGGGCGGAGGTCGCGCGAAGAGCGGATCGAGGCGAGGCACGCAGGGGAAGGTTTTTACCCAGCTTTGGAGCTCTCCGGAGAGATAACACTCCTACTGCTGCTTTGTGGATTGTATTGAGTTCTTGCTCGGGAGCACCGAGTGCTACAGTACACTCGAGCAGCTAACGAGACCGAACGCTTCCCTGAGGATCCATCCCCCCCTACGTTGTGCATGGGCCTCCTTTTATATGTTCAAGGGGTCTCCAACAGGTGGCAACGTAGGTAAGGGCAAAAGTGTAAATATGCTGCGGTAGGTACAGCGGCCTACACAGTGTATCATACCTAACCCTGACGGCAGGGGACAAAGGCATTAAATGCCCGTCTACGTCGCCCAGACGATGCAGAAAAGGGACGGTCAGGGGCGCCATCGCTCGCCACGATGGCGATCCTGTCAGCGCTGCATGCCATAGTGTACCCCTGGCTGCACAGCCTCCCGCCACGTACGCTGGGAAGGGTCCCGGAGCGACATGTAGGGGGGTGAGCTGTAGCGCGGGTACAGAGTGGCTGCCTGCCGCGGCAAGTGCCTTGCCGCGGCCGTTGTCTTGTCGTGCCCGGGAACTTGTCGCTCGCCGGGTCCTGCCGGGACGCGTGGCGCGCTGCGGCAGGTTCTTTGAGATGCTCTTGTTGGGCTTCCCGGCAAGCTCCTCTTGCCGGGGTCTTGTACCTTGAATGGCCTTCCCGGCAAGCTCCTCTTGCCGGGGACTTGTCTCCTTGACTTAAATACTTTGTTCTCGAATGGCTCCAAAGGAACCACAGAGAGCCTTGGTGATCACCTGGCGGGCCTTGCCGCGGGGTGCTGCGACTGCCCGTGCACAAGTTCGGGATACTAGAGTACCCCTACTTTAGTACACCGACACGCTTCGTACCGGATCCTCCAGCACCTCCTTGGGCTTTCTCCTTGTCGCGTCGCTCGTATTCGGCCTTTTGCAGCTCGACAAGCTGCTCGACCTTCTTGCAGCTCTGGAGGTCATGGCCCTTGGTGCGGTGGATCTTGCAGTACTGTTTGTTGGTGCCGTGCTGCTTGTCGGCGGCCGCCACAGCCTGGCAGTTGGAGCATGAGGCAACCTCCTTGCTGGAGCTACCATCCTTGGCTTTCTTGGCGCCACCTTCGTTGTCGGACTGCTCAACAACTAGCACATCTTTGCCTTTCCTCTTCCTGTTGTTCCGCCGCCGGCTTTTCTTTGCCGGGGCAGCATCATCGCTATCAGATCCTCCTGTTCCTGTATTCTCTCCGGGGAGTTTCCTCCCTTCCTCATCACGTGCACACCTGTCGGCCAGGGCATACAGCTCACTGACGTCTCTGATCTTGCACATTGCCATCTCCTCCCGCATCCTGCGGTTACGCACGTTCTGATGGAACGCGCTGATGACTGCGGCAGGGTGGACATCTAGGATGTTGCGTTGCACATGGCTGAATCTCTGGATGTACTTGCACGGGGGCTCTCCTTCCTTCTGGGCAAGCAGATGAAGATCACTCTCCTGCCCATGAGGTTTGTGGCCGCCTGTAAAGGCACCGACAAACTGATGGCATAGGTCTGCCCAGGAAGATATGGAGTTGTCCGGCAAGTGCATGAGCCAGGACCTGACGTTGGGCTTGAGCACCACCGGGAAGTAGTTGGCAAGGATCTTGTCATCGCGCCCCCCAGCAGCTTGCACCGCGATGTTGTAGATGCTGAGGAACTCCGACGGATGCAACTTGCCGTCGTACTTCTTGGGTACGTCTGGCTTGAAATTCTTCGTGCTGGGCCACTGGACATGCCGCAGCTCACGGGTAAACGCAGGGCAACCTACCGCGTACGGCAGGTCGTCTGGTTCCCCTGGGGCACGCATGTCGACAGTGGGCCCAGCACGCTGGTCTGACTGATGCCGCGCTTCTCTTCGGCGCTCGATGCGAGTACGAGCGTCTTCTTGCCGTCGTTCATGAAGAACTTGGCGTTGATCGCGATGAGCTCGTGGATCCGATGACGCGGTGGAGTTGCTGTCGAGGTGGATCCGGTGAGGTGGCGATCTTGGCCTCTGCGGCGGGGAGTGCACGGTGGTTGCACCCCCACCAATTTTGTCGCCATCGGCCCGCGTTTGGCTGACTCGCCGCGGCTGCGATGTACTCGGCTGCCGCGGAGTGTCGCCGTTGGCAAAGCCGATGAGACTCTAAATGGTGGCCCTCCATTCGTCGATCTTGTCCGCCGTTGGAGGGTAATCTAGGAGCAGTTGGGCTCGCGCCAAAGCTTCTGCTGGAGTGGCGGGTAGCGGTGGCGAACGGTGGGTGGAGCGGGATATGCCCGAACTTCTAACTATGTTAGAAGGAGCAGTATCCCGTCCAGGCGACCGTGCCTCGCTCGTGCCAGCATGTTGGCGTGCATGCTAGCCTTAAGCATCCCGAGATCCACCAACTCGATCTGGGTCCAACGAGCGTATGGTACCGTGAGTACCATGACGCTGCCGGTTCCGCGCCTCCTGAGATGAGCGTGATGGATGTGCGGACGCCGAGGTCTGCGCAGCCTTGTCCTTGGACCTGGCGGCACCGTGAGCTCCCTCGTCGACTCCCGTTCTTCCGTCGGTGTCTTCCCCACCAGCCGTTTGCTTCGGCGGTGGTGGGTTTGTCGCGGGCGGAGCAGCCGCCTCCGAAGCCTTCTTCTTCGGCGGCATGTCGATGAAGATGATGAAGATCTAGCTCGTGTGAATGCCGGATTAGGTTCACACAACCTCGACGCCCCCTACCTGGCGCGCCAAAGATGTCGGGGAAACTGATCCACGAGCACCTATGGGGACCGAGCCCCTTTTGGTTCGGCGGGGGGCAGAGGTCGCACAAAGAGCAGATCGAGGCGGAGCACACGAGCAGTTTACCCAGCTTCGGAGCTCTCCGGAGAGATAATACTCCTACTGCTGCTTTGTGGTTTGTATTGAGTTCTTGCTCGGGAGCGCTGAGTGCTACAGTACGCACCAGCAGCTAACGAGACCGAGCGTGAGTGTTCTACTGTCCCCCTCTTTCTACATTATGCATGGGCCTCCTTTTATATGCTCAAGGGGTCTCCAACAGGTGGCAACGTAGACAAGGGTAAAAATGGAAAGGTGCTGCGGTTGGTACAGCTACCTGTACAATGTATCCTACCTAACCCTGACGGCAGGGGACAAGGGCATTAAATGCCCGTCTGCGTCGTCCAAACAGTGCAGAAAGGGACCGTCAGGGACGCCACCGTTCGCCATGATGGCGATCTTGTCAGCGCCGTTTGCCACCGCGTACCCCTGGCTGCACAGCCTCTCGCCACGTACGCTTGGGATAGTCCCTGAGCGACACGTTGGTGGATGTGCTGGAGCATGGGTACGGAGTGGCAGCCTACCGCGGCAAAGTGCCTTGCCGCGGTCGGTGTCTTGTCGCGTCCGGAAGCCTGCCGCTCGCCGGGCCTTGCCGGGACGCGTGGTGCGTCGCGGTAAGTACCTTGAGATGCCTTGATTGGCCTTGCCGGTAAGCTCCTCTTGCCGGGGTCTTGTGCCTTGAGTGGCCTTCCCGGCAAGCTCCTCTTGCCGGGGCCTTGTCTTCTTGGCTTGAATACTTTGTTCTTGAATGGCTCAAAAGGAACCACAGAGGGCCTTGGCGGTCGCCCGGCAAGCCTTGCCGCGGGGTGCTGCGACTGCCCGTGCACAAGTTCGGGGTACTAGGGTACCCCTACTCTAGTACACCGACACTTTTGGAATCACTTGATTATGAATCACTTAATGTTGGCGAACCATGCCTCATGGGAAAGATGACTAAAAATCCGTTCTCCCGAACATTGGAGCGAGCCAATTACTTATTGGAAATAATACATAACGATGTATGCGGTCCAATGAGTGTTGACTCTCGCGGTGGGCATCGTTATTTTCTGACCTTCACAGATGATTTGAGAAGATATGGGTATATCTACTTGATGAAACAGAAGCATGAAACATTTGAAAAGTTCAAGGAATTTCTGAGTGAAGTGGAGAATCATCGTAACAAGAAAATAAAGTTTCTACGATCTTATCGCGGAGGCGAATATTTGAGTTACGAGTTTGGCCTTCTTTTAACAATGTGTAATAGTTTCACAACTCACGCCACCTAGAACTGAAGGAAATATGCCCTAGAGGCAATAATAAAGTTATTATTTATTTCCTTATATCATGATAAATGTTTATTATTCATGCTAGAATTGTATTAACTGGAAACATAATACATGTGTGAATACATAGACAAACAGAGTGTCACTAGTATGCCTCTACTTGACTAGCTCATTAATCAAAGATGGTTATGTTTCCTAACCATGAACAAAGAGTTGTTATTTGATTAACGAGATCACATCATTAGTTGAATGATCTGATTGACATGACCCATTCCATTAGCTTAGCACCCGATCGTTTAGTATGTTGCTATTGCTTTTATCCATGACTTATACATGTTCCCTTAACTATGAGATTATGCAACTCCCCTTTACCGTAGGAACACTTTGTGTGCTACCAAACGTCACAACGTAACTGGGTGATTATAAAGGTGCTCTACAGGTGTCTCCGAAGGTACATGTTGGGTTGGCGTATTTCGAGATTAGGATTTGTCACTCCGATTGTCGGAGAGGTATCTCTGGGCCCTCTCGGTAATGCACATCACATAAGCCTTGCAAGCATTGAAACTAATGTGTTAGTTGTGAGATGATGTATTACGGAACGAGTAAAGAGACTTGCCGGTAACGAGATTGAACTAGGTATTGGATACCGACGATCGAATCTCGGGCAAGTAACATACCGATGACAAAGGGAACGACGTATGTTGTTATGCGGTCTGACCGATAAAGATCTTCGTAGAATATGTAGGAGCCAATATGGGCATCCAGGTCCCGCTATTGGTTATTGACCGGAGACGTGTCTCGGTCATGTCTACATTGTTCTCGAACCGTAGGGTCCACACGCTTAAGGTTTCGATGACAGTTATATTATGAGTTTATGAGTTTTGATGTACCGAAGGAGTTCGGAGTCCCGGATGAGATTGGGGACATGACGAGGAGTCTCGAAATGGTCGAGACGTAAACATCGATATATTGGACGACTATATTCGGACATCGGAAGGGTTCTGAGTGGTTCGGGTATTTTCGGAGGTACCGGGGAGTTACGGGATTACGGGAGAAGTAATGGGCCTTGATGGGCTTTAGTGGGAAGAGAAAAAAAAAGGCTGCTGCGCCCCCCCTCCCCTCTAGTCCGAATTGGACTAGGGAAAAGGGGGCCGGCCACCTTTCCTACTCCTCCTATTCCTTCTCCCTTCCTCCCCTCTTGGTGGACTCCTACTAGGACTTGGAGACCTAGTAGGACTCCACACCCTGGCGCGCCAAACCCTAGGCCGGCCACCCCCTCCCTTGCTCCTTTATATACGGGGGCAGGGGGCACCCAATGACACACAATTGATCATTGAGATCTTTCCTTAGCCGTGTGCGGTGCCCCCTTCCACCAAATTCCACCTCGGTCATATCGTTGCAGTGCTTAGGCGAAGCCCTGCGCCGGTAACTCATCAAGATCGTCACCACGCCGTCGTGCTGACGGAACTCTTCCCCGACGCTTTGCTGGATCGGAGCCCGGGGATCGTCATCGAGCTGAACGTGTGCCAAGAACTCGGAGGTGCCGGAGTAACGGTGCTGTGATCGGTTGGATCGCGAGGAGAACGTACGACTACTTCCTCTACGTTGTGTCAACGCTTCCGCTTCGGTCTATGAGGGTACGTAGACAACACTCTCCCCTCTCGTTGCTATGCATCACCATGATCTTGCGTGTGCGTAGGAAAATTTTGAAATTACTACGTTCCCCAACAGTGGCATCCGAGCCTAGGTTTTATGGTTTGATGTTATTTGCACGAGTAGAACACAAGTGAGTTGTGGGCGATACAAGTCATACTGCCTACCAGCATGTCATACTTTGGTTCAGCGGTATTGTTGGACGAGACGATCCGGACCAACCTTACGCGTACGCTTACGCGAGACCGGTTCCCTCGACGTGCTTTGCACATAGATGGCTTGCGGAAGACTGTCTCTCCAACTTTAGTTGAACCGAGTGTGGCTACGCCCGGTCCTTGAGAAGGTTAAAACGGAGTCTATTTGACAAACTATCGTTGTGGTTTTGATGCGTAGGTAAGATGAGTTCTTGCTTAAGCCCGTAGCAGCCACGTAAAACTTGCAACAACAAAGTAGAGGACGTCTAACTTGTTTTTGCAGGGCATGTTGTGATGTGATATGGTCAAGACATGATGCTAAATTTTATTGTATGAGATGATCATGTTTTGTAACCGAGTTATCGGCAACTGGCAGGAGCCATATGGTTGTCGCTTTATTGTATGCAATGCAATCGCGATGTAATGCTTTACTTTATTACTAAGCGGTAGTGATAGTCATGGAAGCATAAGATTGGCGAGACGACAACGATGCTACGATGGAGATCAAGGTGTCGCGCCGGTGACGATGGTGATCATGACGGTGCTTCGGAGATGGAGATCACAAGCACAAGATGATGATGACCATATCATATCACTTATATTGATTGCATGTGATGTTTATCTTTTTATGCATCTTATCTTGCTTTGATTGACGGTAGCATTATAAGATGATCTCTCACTAATTATCAAGAAGTGTTCTCCCTGAGTATGCACCGTTGCGAAAGTTCTTCGTGCTGAGACACCACGTGATGATCGGGTGTGATAGGCTCTACGTTCAAATACAACGGGTGCAAAACAGTTGCACACGCGGAATACTCAGGTTATACTTGACGAGCTATGCATATAAGATATGACCTCGGAACACGGAGACCGAAAGGTTGAGCGTGAATCATATAGTAGATATGATCAACATAGTGATGTTCACCATTGAAACTACTCCATCTCACGTGATGATCGGACATGGTTTAGTTGATTTGGATCACGTGATCACTTAGAAGATTAGAGGGATGTCTATCTAAGTGGGAGTTCTTAAGTAATATGATTAATTGAACTTTAATATTATCATGAACATTAGTCCTGGTAGTATTAGCATATCTATGTTGTAGATCAGTAGCTCGCGTTGTTGCTTCCCTGTGTTTATTTTGATATGTTCCTAGAGAAAAATTGTGTTGAAAAATGTTAGTAGCAATAATGCGGATTGGATCCGTGATCTGAGGTTTATCCTCATTGCTGCACAGAAGAATTATGTCCTTGATGCACCGCTAGGTGACGGACCTATTGCAGGAGCAGATGCAGACATTATGAACGTTTTGCTAGCTCAATATGATGACTACTTAATAGTTTAGTGCACCATGCTTAACTGCTTAGAATCGGGACTTCAAAGACGTTTTGAACGTCATGGAGCATATGAGGTGTTCTAGGAGTTGAAGTTAATATTTCAAGCAAATACCCGAGTTGAGAGATATGAAGTCTCCAACAAGTTCTATAGCTAAAAGATGGAGGAGAATCGCTCAACTAGTGAGCATGTGCTCATATTGTCTGGGTACTACAATCGCTTGAATCAAGTGGGAGTTAATCTTCCAGATAAGATAGTGATTGACAGAATTCTCTAGTCACCATCACCAAGTTAGTATAACTTCGTGATGAACTATAATATGCAAGGGATAACGGAAAATATTCCCAAGCTCTTCGCGATGCTAAAATCGGCGAAGGTAGAAATCAAAGAAAAAACATCAAGTGTTGATGGTTGACAAGATCACTAGTTTCAAGAAAAGGGTAAAAGCAAAGAAGGGGAACTTCAAGAAGAATGGCAAGCAAGTTGCTGCTCAAGTGAAAAAGCCCAAATCTGGTCCTAAGCCTGAGACTAAGTGCTTCTACTGCAAAGGGACTGGTCACTGGAAGCGGAACTACCCCAAGTGATTGGCGGATAAGAAGGATGGCAAAGTGAACATAAGTATATTTGATATACATGTTATTGATGTGTACTTTACTAGTGTTCATAGCAACCCCTCAGTATTTGGTACTAGTTCAAGTTGCTAAAATTAGTAACTCGAAACGGGAGTTGCAGAATGAACAAAGACTAGTTAAAGGGCAAGGTGACGATGTGTGTTGGAAGTGGTTCCAAGATTGATATGATCATCATCACACACTCCCTATACTTTCGGGATTAGTGTTGAAACTAAATAAGTGTTATTTGGTGTTTGCGTTGAGCATGAATATGATTTGATCATGTTTATTGCAATACGGCTATTCATTTAAGTAAGAGAATAAATTGTTGTTCTGTTTACATGAATAAAACCTTCTATGGTTATACACACCAACGAAATGGTTTGTTGGATCTCGATCATAGTGATACACATATTCATAATATTGAAGCCAAAAGATGCAAAGTTAATAATGATAGTGCAACTTATTTGTGGCACTGCAGTTTAGGTCATATTGGTGTAAAGCGCATGAAGAAACTCCATGCTGATGGGATTTTGGAATCACTTGATTATGAATCACTTGATGCTTGCGAACCATGCCTCATAGGCAAGATGACTAAAACGCCGTTCTCCGGAACAATGAAGCAAGCAACAGATTTGTTGGAAATCATACATACTGATGTATAGGGTCCGATGAATATTAAGGCTCGCGACAAGTATCATTATTTTCTGACCTTCACAGATGAATTGAGCAGATATAGGTATATCTACTTGATGAAACATAAGTCTGAAACGTTTGAAAAGTTCAAAGAATTTTAGAGTGAAGTGAAAATCATCGTGACAAGAAAATAAGGTTTCTACGATCTGATCGCGGAGACAAATATTTGAGTTACGAGTTTGGTCTTCAATTAAAACAATGTGGAATAGTTTCACAAATTCATGCCACCTGGAACACCACAACATAATGGTGTGTCCGAACGTCATAACCGTACTTTATTGGATATAGTACAATCTATGATGTTTCTTACCGATTTACCAATATCATTTTGGGATCATGCATTAGAGACAGTTGCATTCACGTTAAAAGGGGCACAATCTAAAGTCTGTTGAGACGACACAAAATAAACTGTGGTTTGGCAAGAAACCAAAGTTGTCGTTTCTTAAAGTTTGGGGTTACGATGCTTATGTGAAAAAGTTTCATCCTGATAAGCTCAAACCCAAATCGGAGAAATGTGTCTTCAAAGGTACCCAAAGGAGACTGTTGGGTACACCTTCTATCACAGATCCGAAGGCAAGATATTCGTTGCTGAGAATGGATCCTTTCTAGAGAAGGAGATTCTCTCGAAAGAAGTGAGTGGGAGGAAATTAGAAAACTTGATAAGGTAATTGTACCTTCTCCCTTATTGGAAAGTAGTTCATCACAGAAATCTGTTCTTGTGACTACTACACCAATTAGTAAGGAAGCTAATGATGATGATCATGTAACTTCAAGATCAAGTTACTACCGAATCTCGTAAGTAAACCAGAGTGAGATCCGCACCAGAGTGGTACGGTAATCCTGTTCTGGAAGTCATGGTACTAGACCATGATGAACTTGCGAACTATGAGGAAGCGATGATGAGCCCAGATTCCGCGAAATGGTTAGAGGCCATGAAATCTGAGATATGATCCATGTATGAGAACAAAGTATGGACTTTGAGGGATTTGCCCGATGATCGGCAAGCCAAAGAAAATAAATAGATCTTCAAGAGGAAGACGGACACTGATAGTAGTGTTACTATCTACAAAGCTAGAATTGTCGAAAAAAGGTTTTTCGACAAGTTCAAAGTATTGACTACGATGAGAGTTTCTCACTCGTATCTATGCTTAAGTCTGTCTGAATCATGTTAGCAATTGCCGCATTTTTTGAAATCTGGCAAATGGATAACAAAACTACAATCCTTAATGGATTTATTAAAGAAGAGTTGTATACGATGCAACTAGAAGGTTTTGTCGATCCTAAAGGTGTTAACAAAATATGCAAACTCCAGCGATCCATCTATGGACTGGTGCAAGCATCTCGGAGTTGGAATATACACTTTGATAAGTTGATCAAAGCATATAGTTTTATACAGACTTGCGGTGAAGCCTGTATTTTACAAGAAAGTGAGTGGGAGCACTACAGCATTTCTGATAAGTATATGTGAATGACATATTGTTGATCGGAAATAATGTAGAATTATTCTGCAAAGCATAAAGGAGTGTTTGAAAGGAGTTTTTCAAAGAAAGACCTCGATGAAGCTGCTTACATATTGAGCATCAAAATCTATAGAGATAGATAAAGACGCTTGATAAGTTTTTTCAATGAGTACATACCTTGACAAGATTTTGAAGTAGTTCAAAATGGAACAGTCAAAGAAAGAGTTCTTTCCTGTGTTACAAGGTGTGAAATTGAGTAAGACTCAAAGCCCGACCACGACAGAAGATAGAAAGAGAATGAAAGTCATTCCCTATGCCTCGGCCATAGGTTCTATAAAGTATGCCATGCTGTTTACCAGATCTATTGTATACCCTACACTGAGTTAAGCAAGGGAGTACAATAATAATCTAGGAGTAGATCACTGGACAGCGGTCAAAATTATCCTTAGTGGAATAAGGATATGTTTCTCGATTATGGAGGTGACAAAAGGTTCGTCGTAAAGGGTTACGTCGATGCAAGTTTTGACACTGATCTAGATGACTCTAAGTCTCGATCCAGATACATATTGAAAGTGGGAGCAATTAGCTAGAGTAGCTCCGTGCAGAGTATTGTTGACACAGAAATTTGCAAAGTACATGCGGATCTGAATGTAGCAGACCCGTTGACTAAGATTCTCTCACAAGCAAAACATGATCACACCTTAGTACTCTTTGGGTGTTAATTACATAGCGATGTAAACTAGATTACTGAATCTAGTAAACCCTTTGGGTGTCGGTCACATAGCGATGTGAACTATGGGTGTTAATCACATGATGATGTGAACTATTGATGTTAATCACATGGTGATGTGATCTAGATTATTGACTCTAGTGCAAGTGGGAGACTGAAGGAAATATGCCCTAGAGGCAATAATAAAGTTATTATTTATTTCCTTATATCATGATAAATGTTTATTATTCATGCTAGAATTGTATTAACTGGAAACATAATACATGTGTGAATACATAGACAAACAGAGTGTCACTAGTATGCCTCTACTTGACTAGCTCATTAATCAAAGATGGTTATGTTTCCTAACCATGAACAAAGAGTTGTTATTTGATTAACGAGATCACATCATTAGTTGAATGATCTGATTGACATGACCCATTCCATTAGCTTAGCACCCGATCGTTTAGTATGTTGCTATTGCTTTTATCCATGACTTATACATGTTCCTTTAACTATGAGATTATGCAACTCCCCTTTACCGTAGGAACACTTTGTGTGCTACCAAACATCACAACGTAACTGGGTGATTATAAAGGTGCTCTACAGGTGTCTCCGAAGGTACATGTTGGGTTGGCGTATTTCGAGATTAGGATTTGTCACTCCGATTGTCGGAGAGGTATCTCTGGGCCCTCTCGGTAATGCACATCACATAAGCCTTGCAAGCATTGAAACTAATGTGTTAGTTGTGAGATGATGTATTACGGAACGAGTAAAGAGACTTGCCGGTAACGAGATTGAACTAGGTATTGGATACCGACGATCGAATCTCGGGCAAGTAACATACCGATGACAAAGGGAACGACGTATGTTGTTATGCGGTCTGACCGATAAAGATCTTCGTAGAATATGTAGGAGCCAATATGGGCATCCAGGTCCCGCTATTGGTTATTGACCGGAGACGTGTCTCGGTCATGTCTACATTGTTCTCGAACCGTAGGGTCCGCACGCTTAAGGTTTCGATGACAGTTATATTATGAGTTTATGAGTTTTGATGTACCGAAGGAGTTCGGAGTCCCGGATGAGATCGGGGACATGACGAGGAGTCTCGAAATGGTCGAGACGTAAAGATCGATATATTGGACGACTATATTCGGACATCGGAAGGGTTCTGAGTGGTTCGGGTATTTTCGGAGGTACCGGGGAGTTACGGGATTACGGGAGAAGTAATGGGCCTTGATGGGCTTTAGTGGGAAGAGAAAAAAAAAAGGCTGCTGCGCCCCCCCTCCCCTCTAGTCCGAATTGGACTAGGGAAAAGGGGGTCGGCCACCTTTCCTACTCCTCCTATTCCTTCTCCCTTCCTCCCCTCTTGGTGGACTCCTACTAGGACTTGGAGACCTAGTAGGACTCCACACCCTGGCGCGCCAAACCCTAGGCCGGCCACCCCCTCCCTTGCTCCTTTATATACGGGGGCAGGGGGCACCCCATGACACACAATTGATCATTGAGATCTTTCCTTAGCCGTGTGCGGTGCCCCCTTCCACCAAATTCCACCTCGGTCATATCGTTGCAGTGCTTAGGCGAAGCCCTGCGCCGGTAACTCATCAAGATCGTCACCACGCCGTCGTGCTGACGGAACTCTTCCCCGACGCTTTGCTGGATCGGAGCCCGGGGATCGTCATCGAGCTGAACGTGTGCCAAGAACTCGGAGGTGCCGGAGTAACGGTGCTGTGATCGGTTGGATCGCGAGGAGAACATACGACTACTTCCTCTACGTTGTGTCAACGCTTCCGCTTCGGTCTACGAGGGTACGTAGACAACACTCTCCCCTCTCGTTGCTATGCATCACCATGATCTTGCGTGTGCGTAGGAAAATTTTGAAATTACTACGTTCCCCAACAAGAACACCACAGCATAATGGTGTGTCCGAACGTCGCAAATGTGCTTTATTAGATATGGTGCGATCTATGATGTCTCTTACCGATTTACCACTATCATTTTGGGGGTATGCATTAGAGATAGTTGCGTTCACGTTAAATAGGGCATCGTCTAAATCTGTTAAAATGACACCGTATGAACTGTGGTTTAGCAAGAAACCTAAGATGTCGTCTCTTAAAGTTTGGGGTTGAGATGCTTATTTGAAAAAAAATTAGCCTCATAGGCTCGAACCCATATCGGAGAAGTGTGTCTTCATAGGTACCCAAAAGAAACTGTTGGGTACACCTTCTATCACAGATCCGAAGGCAAGACCTTTGTTGCTAAGAATGGATCCTTTCTAGAGAAGGAGTTTCTCTCGAAAGAAGTGAGTGGGAGGAAAGTAGAACTTGATGAGGTAATTGCACCTTCTCGAATTGGAAAGTAGCTCACCATAGAAAACTGTTCGCATGATGCCTGCACCAACTAGTGAGGAAGCTAATGATAATGATCATGAAACTTCGGATCAAGTTACTACTGAACCTCATAGGTCAACCAGTGCACGTTCCGCACCAGAGTGGTACAGTAAACCTGTTCTGGAAATCATGTTACTAGACCATGACGAACCTATGAACTATGAGGAAGCAATGATGAGCCCAGATTCCGTTAAATGGCTTGAGGCCATGAAATCTGAGATAGGATCCATGTATGAGAACAAAGTATGGACTTTGATTGACTTGCCCGATGATCGGCGAGCCATTGAGAATAAATGGTTCTTCAAGAGGAAGACGGGCGCTGATAGTAGTGTTACTATCTACAAAGCTCGAATTGTCGCAAAAGGTTTTCGACAAGTTCAAGGTGTTGACTATGATGAGATTTTCTCACTTGTATCGATACTTAAAGTCTGTCCGAATCATGTTTGCAATTGCCACATTTTATGAAATCTGGCAAATGGATGTCAAAACCGCATTCCTTAATGGATTTATTAAAGAAGAGTTGTATATGACGCAACCAGAAGGTTTTGTCAATCCTAAAGGTGCTAACAAAGTGTGCAAAGCTCCAGCGTTCCATCTATGGACTGGTGCAAGCATCTCGGAGTTAGAATATACGCTTTGTTTAGTTGATCAAAGCATATAGTTTTATACAGACTTGCGGTGAAGCCTGTATTTACAAGAAAGTGAGTGGGATAAGTATATGTGAATGCCATATTGTTGATCGGAAATGATGTAGAATTTTCTGGAAAGCGTAAAGGAGTGTTTGAAAGGAGTTTTTCAAAGAAAGACCTCGGTGAAGCTACCTACATATTGGGCATCAAGATCTATAAAGATAGATCAAGACGCTTGACAAGACTTTTGATGAGTACATACCTTGATAAGATTTTGAAGGAGTTCAAAATGGATCACTCAAAGAAGGAGTTCTTGCCTAAGTTGTAAGGTATGAACTTGAGTAAGACTCAAAACCCGACCACGACAGAAGATAGAGAGCGAATGAAAGTCATTCCATATGCCTCAGCCATAGGTTCGATAACCCACAAGTATAGGGGATCGCAATAGCTTTCGAGGGTAAAGTATTCAACCCAAATTTATTGGTTCGACACAAGGGGAGCCAAAGAATATTCTCAAGTATTAGCAACTGAGTTGTCAATTCAGCCACACCTGGATAACGTAATATCTGCAGCAAAGTATTTAGTAGCAAAGTAATATGATAGTGGTGGTAACGGTAACAAAAGAGTAATGAAAGCAAAGTAATATTTTTGGTGTTTTGTAGTGATTATAACAGTAGCAACGGGAAAGTAAATAAGCGTAAACCAGTATATGGAAAGCTCGTAGGCATTGGACAGTTGATGGATAATTATGCCGGATGCGGTTCATCATGTAACAGTCATAACATAGGGTGACACATAACTAGCTCCAATTCATCAATGTAATATAGGCATGTATTCCGAATATAGTCATATGTGCTTATGGAACAGAACTTGCATGACATCTTTTGTCCTACCCTCCCGTGGCAGCGGGGTCCTAATGGAAACTAAGGGATATTAAGGCCTCCTTTTAATAGAGAACCGGAACAAAGCATTAGCACATAGTGAATACATGAACTCCTCAAATTATGGTCATCACTTGGAGTGGTCCCAATTATTGTCACTTCGAGGTTGCCGGATCATAACACATAGTAGGTGAGTATAGAATTCAAGATAGGATGAATAACACACATATATTCATGAAAACATAATAGGTTCAGATCTGAAATCATGGCACTCGGGCCCTAGTGACAATCATTAAGCATAGCAAAGTCATAGCAACATCAATATCAGAACATAATGGATACTAGGGATCAAACCCTAACAAAACTAACTCGATTACATGATAGATCTCATCCAACCCATCACCGTCCAGCAAGCCTACGATGGAATTACTCACGCACGGCGGTGAGCATCATGAAATTGGTGATGGAGGATGGTTGATTATGACGACGGCGACGAATCCCCCTCTTTGGAGCCCCGAACGGACTCCAGATCAGCCCTCCCGAGGGGTTTTAGGGCTTGGCGGAGGCTCCGTATCGTAAAACGCGATGATTTCTCCTCCTCTATTTTTTTCTCCCTGAAAGCAAATATATAGAGTTGGAGTTGGCGTCGGAGGAGCTCCAGGGGGCCCACGAGGTAGGTGGCGCGCCCTAGGGGGGGCGCCCTATGGGGGGCGCCCCCACCCTCGTGGATAGGGTGTGTGCCCCTGGTCTTCATCTTTGGCAAGGATTTTTTTTATTTTTAATTTGACGTTCCGTGGAGTTTCAGGTCATTCCGAGAACTTTTGTTTTCTGCACATAAAACAACATCATGGCAATTCTGCTGAAAACAACGTCAGTCCGGGTTAGTTCCATTCAAATCATGCAAGTTAGAGTCCAAAACAAGGGCAAAAGTGTTTGGAAAAGTAGATACGGCGGAGACGTATCAACTCCCCCAAGCTTAAACCATTGCTTGTCCTCAAGCAATTCAGTCGACAAATTGAAAGTGATAAAGAAAAACTTATACAAACTCTGTTTGCTCTTGTTGTTGTAAATATATCAAGCCATCATTCAAGTTTTCAGCAAAGATTATGACTAACCACATTTGCAATAATTTTCAGGTCCCATGGTTACTCATATCAATAGCATAATGAGCTAGCGAGCGATAATAGTAAATCTCGGATGACAACACTTTCTCAAAACAATCATAATATGATATAACAAGATGGTATCTCGTTAGCCCTTTCTGAGACCGCAAAACATAAATGCGGAGCACCTTTAAAGATCAAGGACTGACTAGACATTGTAATTCATGGTAAAAGAGATCCAATCATAGTCATACCCAATATAAATTAACAGTAATGAATGAAAATGGCAGTTGTGCTCTCCAGCTAGTGCTTTTTAATAAGAGGGTGATGACTCAACATAAAATTAAATAGATAGGCCCTTTGCAGAGGGAATCAGGGATTTGTAGAGGTGCCAGAGCTCGATATTGAAATAGAGATAAATAATATTTTGAGCGGCATACTTTCATTGTCAACATAACAACTAAGAGATGGCGATATCTTCCATGCCACACACATTATAGGCGGTTCCCAAACAGAATGGTAAAGTTTATACTCCCCCTCCACCAACAAGCATCAATCCATGGCTTGATCGAAACAACGAGTGCCCCCAACTAACATCAGGTCCCAGGGGGAGTTTTGTTTGCAATTAATTTTGATTTAGTTTGCATAAAGCATGGGACTGGGCATCCCAGTGACCAGCCATTTTCTCGTGAGTGAGGAGCGGAGTCCACTTCTCTTGAGAATAACCCGCCTAACATGGAAGATAAGGGCAGCCCTAGTTGATACATGAGCTATTCGAGCATACAAAACAGAATGTTTATTTGAAGGTTTAGAGTTTGGCACATACAAATTTACTTGGAACGGCAGGTAGATACCGCATATAGGAAGGTATAGTGGACTCATATGGAATAACTTTGGGGTTTAAGGGATTGGATGCACAAGCAGTATTCCCGCTTAGTACGAGTGAAGGCTAGCAAAAGACTGGGAAGCGACCAACTAGAGAGCGACAACAGCCATGAACATCCATTAAAATTAATAAACATTGGATGCAAGCATGAGTAGGATATAATCCACCATGAACATAAATATCATGAAGGCCATGTTGATTTTGTTTCAACTACATGCGTGAACATGTGCCAAGTCAAGTCACTAGAATCATTCAAATGAGGATACTACCCCATCATACCACATCACAACCATTTTAATAGCATGTTGGCACGCAAGGTAAACCATTATAACTCATAGCTAATCAAGCATGGCACAAGCAACTATGATCTCTAATTGTCATTGCAAACATGTTTATTCATAATAAGCTGAATCAAGAACGATGAACTCATCATATTTACAAAAACAAGAGAGGTCGAGTTCACACCAGCTTTTCTCATCTCAGTCTGTTCATCATATATCATCATAATTGCCTTTCACTTGCACGACCGAACTAAGTGAATAATAATAAGAGTGCATGTGCATTGGACTAAGCTGGAATCTGCGAGCATTCACTAAATAGGAGAAGACAAGGCAATATGGGCTCTTGGTTAAATCAACAATAATGCATATAAGAGCCACTTCAACAATTTAATCATGGTCTTCTCCTATCGAACCCCAAAAGAAAAGAAAACAAATAAAACTATTTACACGGGAAAGCTCCCAACAAGCAAAACAAGAACGAAAATATTTTTGGGTTTTCTTTTTAATAATTACTACAACAAGAAAAGTGAACTACTACTATTTTTTTTGGTTTTTCTCAAGGTTTAACAGACACACAAGAAGAAAGCAGGAAAAAGAAAATAAACTAGCATGGATATTACAATGAAAGAGTATGAGCACCGACATCTAGCAATGAGTGCTGGCATATTATTAAGCAGGAGTTTTATGCTTTAGCTCAGGAGTTTTATGATGGCAAAGCTACCTTGGAAAACATCAATGAGTCATTCATCACCTTGATTCCTAAGAAACTTTCACCTGAAGTGGTTGGGGATTACAGGCCTATTTATTTGACTGGCATGTGCATTAAGTTTCTGTCCAAAATGATGTCTAATAGATTACAGGAGTTGATAATGATGTGCATCCATAAGAACCAGTATGGTTTCATTAAGTCTAGCACCATCCAAGACTGCATTGGGTGGACTTTGGAATATTTGCATCAGTGTCACCAGTCCAAGAGGCCAATTTTAATTCTAAAGCTTGACTTTGAGAAGGCTTTTGATTCCATTGAGCATGTAGCTATCTTTCAAATCACGAGGCACAAGGGCTTTAATGGCAAATGGATTGGTTGGGTCAAGTCTCTTTTATCTTCTGGGACTTCATCTGTTCTGCTTAATGGGGTGCCTGGGAAAAAATTTGTTTGTAAAAAAGGTGTCAGGCAAGGAGACCTAGTTTCTCCCCTCCTTTTTGTTCTTGCTGCAGATCTCTTACAATCTATGGTAAATGATATGCATACTAGAGGAGAAATTAAGCTGCCTATTCCCTGTCATGACAAGGACTATCCAATTGTACAGTATGCTGATGACACCTTGATTGTTGTACCTGCTGATGGAGCTCAACTCTTGGCTCTCAAGAAAATGTTACTGGTTTTTTCTCAGACTAGTGGCTTGGAGGTTAATTACAATAAGTCTTCCATGATACCAATAAATGTTTGCCAGGTGGAAACACAAAGATTGGCATCTCTCTTTGGTTGTCAAGTGGGCAAGATGCCATTTACATACCTTGGTTTGCCTGTTGGGACTACCAAACTTGCTATGGCTGATGTGATGCCTTTGGTTACTTGTATGGAGAGGAGAATGTCTGCTAGTTCATCTTTTCTTGCTTAGGGCGGAAGACTGCAGTACTTGAACTCTGCTTTATCCTCTTTGCCAATTTTCTTCCTTTGCAGCTTGCTCATTGCTCCTGGTATTTTGAAGCAGCTACAGAGAATTCAGAGGCAGTGTTTGTGGAGGAAAAATAGGCAAGAACCAGCTCCTTCTCTAGCTGCCTGGGATTTGATTTGCAGACCCAAAAACAAAGGAGGGCTGGGTATTCTTGACCTTGGTCTTCAGAATGTGGCCCTTCTTTTGAAACATGTGAATAAGCTCCTCAACAAGGCTGATGTTTCTTGGGTTCACCTCATTTGGAATTCATATTATCATGAACTTGTCCCACAAGGAACAGCACCATGTGGATCTTTCTGGTGGAAGGATGTCCTTAAGCTCTTGGATCAATTCAGAGAAGTTACATGGGTCAAGGTCAATGAAGGGGACACTGTTCTTTTCTGGCAGGATAAATGGCAGCTTGGAAGTTCTGTTTTGCCTTTACAGCAGAAATTTCCTAGGTTATTCTCTTTTGTCAAAGATGCTCTGGTCACAGTCAAGGATGGATTTTCTGCCCTAGATCTGACCTCTTGGTTCCACCTTCCTCTTTCAGAGCAGGCTCACAATGAGCTCTTGGTTTTGAAATCTTTGATGTTGAACCGTCAGAGGGATTCTGATTTGAAGGATGTTTGGTCTTGGCATGGCTCTGACAAACTATATACCCCTAAACAGTTTTATGTCTCCAGGTTCATTCATCATACCTTTAATCCTGTTTTGACTTGGATTTGGAGAAGTTGCTGTACCATGAAGATTAAGGTCTTTGCCTGGATGCTAATCATGGATAGACTCAACACCAAAGATATGGTGGAAACAAGGCATTGGCATATTGATGATGGAGTAAATTGTGTGCTCTGTCCCACTCACACCAGAGAAAATAGAGATCACCTCTTCTTCAATTGTAATTTCAGTCAGAGAGTTTGGAACTTTCTTCAGATTGATTGGGAGGCTGGAAATGACATGAGTCAGATTGTGCTTAATGCTAAAAGGAACTTTGCTCATCCTTTCTTTGCTGAAGTGGTTTTTACTGCTTGTTGGAACATCTGGATCATAAGGAATGGAAAGGTTTTTCGAAAGGAAAGGCCAAGTTTTAATAAATGGAGAGGAGATTTTGTGAATGATATGCTTTTGCTATCTCATAGAATCAAGGTGAGGTACAAGGAGGGCCTGATTAGATGGGTCTCCTGTCTCCCTCCTTAAATGTATTTGTAGTTCTTTAGATTTTCCTTTTTTCCTTTGCTACTTCTGGTAGCTTTTGTAATCTTTGTAATTATGCTTATTTAAATCAATAAAAGGCTGTGGGGGCTTTCCCTACAGTGTTCAGTCAAAAAAAAGATACTTACTCCCCCAAGCTTAGGCTTTTGGCCTAAGATGGTTTATTGCCAGGGATAGCCTGTCTGATACCCATAGGTGTAGCTGGGGTCGTACTGCGATGCAGCGGCTATTGCCGCCTGAGCTGCAGCATGGCGTCGAGCTGCCTCCGCTCTCCTCTCGTACTCATCTGCCCACTCTCTGGTAATAGTATATCTTCCTTTTGTCTGAGAATCAAAGAATGCAGGAGCAGGGAGAGTAATACAGACAACATGCCGTTTGTTAAAGATTAGTCAATATAGGAGAGGTGATTCATTCCTCTCGACAAACTGGTGGAAGGCCATAGAATTAAAATCTAAATAAACAGGAGGAAACTCCATATCACCCTCACGAACGTCCACCTCAAGAAAATTAGCTAAGAGAGTTGCATAAATTCCTCCAAAGAAATCTCCATTATATCTATTATGATGCAACCTACATGCTACAATGGCTCCCATATGATAAGATTGGACTCCTAACACAGCACTCCTAAGAATGCTAAAGTCAGGGACACACATGTGACATGCTTCATCCTTAGCATTTATACACCTACCTATGAAGAGAGCAAAATAGTGTATAACAGGAAAGTAAATGCTCCCTATGGTAGCTTGTGTTATATCTCTAGATTCCCCTACAGCTATACTAGCAAGAAAGTTTCTAAATTCAGATTTGCGGGGATCAATAGTACTACCCCATTATGGAAGTTTGCAGGCAAAAGTAAATCCTCTAAGTCCATGGTATAAGATTTGTCATAAAGATCAAACATGACTGTTGGAGAATTACGTGAAGATGAAAACTCAAACCTCCTCACAAATGAACCGGTGAGTTGATGGTACTGGGGACATTTGTCTGCCTTAAATTCCACAAGATCATCGTTACGCAAGTATGCATTAAATTCCTCTTTAATTCCCGCTCGATCCATAAAATTTTCCGAAGGCCATTCACAAGGCCGCACTGGAGCGTCTCTTGGTGGCTCGACATCAGCAGCGCGCATTGCAAGCCTGGGTCCTTGCTTCCTTGAAGAACCACCTTGGAAAATTTTCCTAAGCATATTGCTTGAAATTTTTAGTAACTTCAAACAAAAGTGAACAATGCTCAACAAATTGATAGCAACAACTCCTACAAGTGCCTAGAGCCTATATCAAGCATTAGAACTACTTGGAACCATATAAATTTGACATGCAAGCTCAAGAACATGGTCACCTATGCAGCACAAATTTGCAAAGAATAAAGCACTAGAACAAAAACTAATTGGACCAATGGAGGAGTCACATACCAAGGAACAATCTCCCCAAGCAGTTTTGCGAGAGGTGCTTTGAGCAAGGAGATCGAAAATCACAGCAAAGTGAGCTAGAACTCGTGCTTGAACCTGATATTCGTGTTTGTGGGAGGAAGAAGAAGAGGATGGGTGCAGGAATAAGTGGAGGAGGGCCACCATGGGCCCACGAGGCAGGGGCGCGCCCAGGGGGTAGGGCGCGCCCTCCACCCTTGTGGCCAGGTGGCAGCTCCCCCCGCAGTGCTTTTAGTACCAAAAATCCTCAAATATTCCTGAAAAAATCATATTAAATTGGCATGGCATTTGGAGGACTTTTATTTTCGGGGTATTTTTATATTGCACGGATAAATCAGGAAACAGACAGAAAAATACTATTTTTACTTTATTTCAACTAAGTAACAGAATATAACGCCCCGGATCTGATGCGCCAGGTGTCTGTCAGTTATTCGCCGTCGTTGCCATGTCATGTGCTTGCGTGTCGCTCCGTGCCATGTCATCACCTGCATTTCATATCATGTCATCATGTGCATCGCATTCGCATACGTGTTCGTCTTATGCATCCGAGCATTTTCCCCATTGTCCGTTTTGCAATCCGGCGCTCCTATGTTCCCCGGCGTCCCTTTTTACCTTTTTCCGTGTGCGGGTATTAAACCTTCTCGGAATGGACCGAGGCTTGACATGTGGCCTTGGTATAGCACTGGTAGACCGCCTGTCAAGTTTCGGGTCAATCGGAGGTCGTTTGGTACTCCAACGGTTAACCGGATATCCGCAAAGGCCTCTTTGGTGTGCAGCCCAACACCCCTTTCAAAGTGGCCCAAAACCCACCTAAGTCACTCCCATCATCTCGGTCGTTCGATCACGATCGCGTGGCCGAAAACCGCACTCCATTTGGAGCTTCCTAGCCCCCTCTACCTATATAAACACCTCCCCTCCCAAAATTCAGGCAGATCAAACCCTAGCCCCGCTCCCCGCGCGCCGCCGGACACGTCCGTCCGCGCCGGACGCGTCCAACCGCCACGTCGCTCCGGCCACTCAGAGCTTGCCACGTCAGCGCCGCCGCCGCCCGGGCCAATCCCGCCGCGCCACCTGCCCCTCCCGCTCTCTCTCTCTCTCTCCTCCCGAGCCCGCCGGCCCGCGGGAGGCCCTCCCCGGCCCGACGCGCCGCCGCCTCCCGGCCCGCGTCCCGCGCCTCCCCGGCCCGCGCGCCTCGCCGGAGCCCGAGCCGCCGCCCTTCCACCGCCCGGGCCGCCGTTCGCCCGCCGCCGCGCGCCGCGACTCCGGCCACCGGAGCCTCGCCGGAGCCCGAGCCGCCGCGCGCCCGCCGCACGCTGCCCCGCCGCCAGCGCCTCCCGCGCCTTCGCGCGCCACCGGCCGCCGCCTCCTCGCCGGCTCCGCCCCACCGCGATGCCGCGCCGGCTCACCGCCGCCTCCGTCGCCCCTCTCCGATCTCCTCCGCGTCCTCCTCGCCAGAGAGCTCGCCGGAGCTCCGGCCAGATCCGATCTGGGGAGTGGGACGAGATCCACCACTCCCCCGATCCAAACGCGCCGTCCCGTACCCGGATCTCTCCATCCCGGATCCCTCCGTCCCGGTTTGACTTTTTCCACGGGGTAATTTTTCCACTAAGTCCCCAGATCCATATATTTTGTTGCATACTTCATCATGCCATAACTCTCTGCATGTATCTCCTTTTTGGGCGTATTATATGTCTGTTTGTTCGCCTCGAAGAGTACATCATTTCCTTCCATTGCATCTTTTTCATTTGAGGTCGTCTTGGTGCCCGAAATGCTGTTAGAAGAGGGCTAGTTGATGTTAGTTTCTGATTCTTATCTGAACATGCACTTTTGTCTTTTATGCCATGATTGATATGTGCATCCTATGAGGTTGAGTCCTACATGTGTTTTGTAATATGCCATGTTACCTTTCCAGAGATTTTGCCATGTATTTTTTGTGATCTATGTGGTGACTAGCACAAGCATGCAAACTAGGTATCTTGATGTTGCTGATTTCAGAGACTGTGAAATGATTTCACTAAGTCCCTGACTGCTGTTATTTTCATGCCATGTATTCATGTTGTTACAGAGAGATCCATGCATATTTTGAGCATGATCAGTAAGGGTGTGTTGGATTTGAGTATTTGATCTATCCATAAATGCCTTTGTTTGCAATTATGGTGTGCCATAGCTTGAGCCAATCGAGCTCTACTTTTGCTTCAAAATGTTGCTGGCAGATTGTTTACATGTTATTCGATTTTGCCAAGCTTGGTGTAGTTGATCCTTACATGATATGATGTTGTTCTTGCCATGTCTAGTTCCTATACCATGTCTTATTGATGTATGTATGCTTAGTTTATCATCCAATGCCCTGTAGTGAGTGCTTCGAGCTCACGAACATGCCTACTCGTTATCTGTTTTTGACATGTCCAGTTTTTCTGCCAAGTGTGTAACCTGTATCGAAACTTGCTTAATTGACATGGGTGTAATCATATTTTCTGGTCCTTTTTGGCTTATGGTCAGTAAGGGACTTTTGTCAAGTGCTTTGATTAGATTCATGCCATGCCTTACTTTGCTATGTTCTGATCCTGTAGCATGTTGTTTCATTGCTCTAAACATGTCATCCTGATGTTAGTTTCTGCTATGTTATTATTTTCACCAAGTCTGTGAACCTGTTATCTTTTGCATTTTTGCCATGCTTGTTTAAACCTGTTGTGGTGTGATTTATCCGTAGCTCAGTGTTCATTTTTTGTCGTGCATCTTGTGTAGATTACTGTCATATGCTTTGTTGACATGTTTGGGTGCAGTAGCTTAATTCCTTGTTGCTTGCTAAGTAGCATCCTGCTGTTAATGGCAGATTATTGTCATTCTTGTTTTGCTTGTCATTTGCAAATCGTGCATCCGATTCCGGTGATCTTTATATCGATTTCAACCGAAATCACCTCATCTATCCAGTGGCATACTTGGTTTGCCAAGATTATGCCTTTTTCATCCTTTTCCTTCCGGAGCATGCATATGCATTGCATACCATCTCGCATATCATGCCATGTTTATGTGTTGGTTGTTTACTTTGTTGTTTGCTTCTTTCCGGTGTTGCTTCTTCGGGTTGATTCCGTTATCATCGCATTTGTGAGGACCCGTTCGTCTACGTCCGTTTGTCTTCTTCATGGACTCGTTCTTCTTCCTTGCGGGATTTCAGGCAAGATGACCATACCCTCGAAATCACTTCTATCTTTGCTTGCTAGATTGCTCGCTCTTTTGCTATGCCTATGCTGCGATACCTACCACTTGCTTATCATGCCTCCCATATTGTTAACCCAAGCCTCTAACCCACCTTGTCCTAGCAAACTGTTGTTTGGCTATGTTACCGCTTTGCTCAGCCCCTCTTATAGCGTTGTTAGTTGCAGGTGAAGATGAAGTTTGTTCCTTGTTGGAACATGGAGATGTTGTTCCTTGTTGGAACATGTTTACTTGTTGGGATATCACAATATATCTTAGTTAATTAATGCATCTATATACTTGGTAAAGGGTGGAAGGTTCGGCCTTATGCCTGGTGTTTTGTTCCACTCTTGCCGCCCTAGTTTCCGTCATATCGGTATTATGTTCCCGGATTTTGCGTCCCTAACGCAGTCGGGTGATTTATGGGACCCCCTTGACAGTTCGCTTTGAATAAGACTTCTCCAGCGAGGCCCAACCTTGGTTTTACCATTTGCCTCACCTAGCCCTTTTTTTCCTTGGGAGTCGCTCTCTCGAGGGTCATCTTTATTTTAGCCCCCCCCCCCGGGCCAGTGCTTCTCTAAGTGCTGGTCCAAACCGAGTGATGTCCGGCGCCCCCTGCGCAATCAGGGTCTATGCCAACCCGACGTCTTGCTCATCCGGTGTGCCCTGAGACCGAGATATGTGCAGCTCCTATCAGGATTTGTCGGCACATCCGGGCGGCTTTGCTGGACTTGTTTTATTACTGTCGAAATGTCTTGTAGCCGGGATTCCGAGACTGATCGGGTCTTCCCGGGGAGAAGGAATATCCTTCGTTGATCACGAGAGCTTATCATGGGCTAAGTTGGGACACCCCTGCAGGGTTTTGAACTTTCGAAAGCCGTGCCCGCGGTTATGGGCAGATGGGAATTTGTTAATGTCTGGTTGTAGAAAACCCGAAGTTGATCTTAACTAAAATACACCAACCGCGTGTGTAACCGTGATGGTCTCTTCTCGACGGGGTCCGGGAAGTGAACACGGTTGTTGGAGTTATGTCTGACGTAAGTAGTTCAGGATCACTTATTGATCATAGTTGCTCGACCGTGCTTTGCCTTCTCTTCTCGCTCTCATTTGCGTATGTTAGCCACCATATATGCTAGTCGCTTGCCGCAGCTCCACCTCATACCTTGTACCCTACCTATAAGCTTAAATAGTCTTGATCTCGCGGGTGTGAGATTGTTGAGTCCTCGTGACTCACCAGATACTTCCAAAACCAGTTTGCAGGTGCCGATGAAACCGTGCAGGTGACGCACCTGAGCTCAGGGAGGAGTTCGATGAGGATCTTTGTTCATTGTGTTGTTTCGTTCTAGTCGATCAGTAGTGGAGCCCAGTTGGGGTCGATCGTGGACCTTTGTCGCTTTTGGGGTTTCTTCTTTTATTTTGGCTCCGTAGTCGGTCCCTGATTGTAACTGTTAGATGTAATGTTTTATTCATGTATTTGTGTGAAGTGGCGATTGTAAGCCAACTATGTATCTCTTTCCCTTATGTATTACATGGGTTGTGTGAAGATTACCTCACTTGCGACATTGCTCTCAATGCGGTTATGCCTCTAAGTCGTGCTTCGACACGTGGGAGATATAGCCGCATCGAGGGCGTTACACAGAAAGTATAAAGAGGGTACAGAAGGTTGTGCCTTCTAGTTTCATCCATCTCATGCTCATCAAAAGGAATTCACTAACAAGGTTGATCAAGTCTTGTTAATAAACTCATTCCGATTAACATGAAACCGGAGAAATTTTGAATAACATTGTGTTACCTCAACGGGGATATGCACATCCCCAATAATAAGAATATCATATTTCTTCTTAACAGTAGGAAGAGGAAATTCAAAACCTCCAAATATAATCGATGGAATTTTTCGAATAGAGTTGATACTATGAACTTGAGGTTGTTTCCTCGGAAAGTGTACCGTATGCTCATTACCATTAACATGAAAAGTGGCATTGCCTTTCTTGCAATCAATAACAGCCCCTGCAGTATTCAAAAAAGGTCTTCCAAGAATAATAGACACACTATCGTCCTCGGGAATATGAAGAATAAGAAAGTCTGTTAAAATAGTAACGTTTGCAACCACAACAGGTACATGCTCACAGATACCGACAGGTATAGCAGTTGATTTATCATCCATTTGCAAAGATATTTTAGTAGGTGTCAACTTATTCAAGTCAAGTCTACGATATAAAGAGAGAGGCATAACACTAACACTGGCTCCAAGATCACATAAAGCAGTTTTAACATAGATTCTTTTAATGGAGCATGGTATAGTGGGTACTCCTCAATCTCCATGTTTCTTTGGTATTCCACCCTTAAAAGTATAATTAGCAAGCATGGTGAAAATTTCAGCTTCCGATATATTTCTTTTATTTGTAACAATATCTTTCATATACTTAGCATAAGGATTCATTTTCCGCAAAAAGATAGGCCTAATCATTTCAGCAAAGCGCTCAAAATCCTCATCATCCTTTTTCTTGGATGGTTTCGGAGGAAAAGGCATGGGTTTCTGAACCCAATGTTCTCTTTCTTTACCATGTTTCCTAGCAACAATGTCTCTCTTATCATAACGTTGATTCTTTGATTGTGGGTTATCAAGATCAACAGCAGGTTCAACTTCTACATCATTATCATTACTAGGTTGAGCATCATCACTAACATTTTCATTAGGTTCATGTTCATTACCAGATTGTGTTTCAGCATCGGACATAGATATATCGTTTGGATTATCAGGTGGTTCAGCAATAGGTTCACTAGAAGTTTGCAAAGTCCTATCATTTTTCTTTTTCTTCTTTTTAGAAGAACTAGGTATATCAATATTATTTCTCTGAGAATGTTGCTCAATTATCTTAGGGTGGCCTTTAGGATACAAAGGTTCCTGAGTCATTCTGCCAGTTCTAGTAGCCACTCTAATAGCATAATCATTTTTCTTACTATTCATTTCATCGAGCAATTCTTTTTGAGCCTTAAGTACTTGTTCTACTTGAGTGGTAACCATAGAAGCATGTTTGCTAACAAGTTTAAGTTCACCTCTAATTTTAGCCATATAATCACCCAAGTGTTTAATCATATAAGCATTCTGTTTTAATTGTTTACCAAAATAAGCATTAAAGCTTCTTGCTTAAACATAAAGTTATCGAACTCATCCAAGCACTGACTAGCCATTTTAGTAGGAGGGACTTCAGCTTTATCGTATCTATAGAGAGAATTTACCTTTACTACCTGTGTCGGGTTATCAAGATCAGGAGGTTCTTCGATAGGTAATGGATCAAGATCATATGTTTCTTCGACAGGCGGTAAATTAAGACCATGTATTTCTTCAATAGCAGGTAAATTCTTAACATCTTCAGCTTTAATACCTTTTTCTTTCATAGATTTCTTTGCCTCTTGCATATCTTTAGGACTGAGAAATAGAACACCTCTCTTCTTCGGAGTTGGTTTAGAAATAGGATCAGTAATTGGAGCAGGAGCTGGCTCAGGAGGTGCCCAATTATTTTCATTTGTCAACATATTATTCAATAGAATTTCAGCTTCATCCAGTGTTCTTTCCCTGAAAAGAGAACCAGCACAACTATCTAGGTAATCTCTGGAAGCATCGGTTAGTCCGTTATAAAAGATATCAAGTATTTCATTTTTCTTAAGAGGATGATCAGGCAAAGCATTAAGTAACTTGGGAAGCCTCCCCCAAGCTTCTGGGAGACTCTCTTCTTCAATTTGTACAAAGTTGTATATCTCCTTTAAAGCAGCTTGTTTCTTATGAGCAAGGAAATATTTAGCAGAGAACTAATAAATCATATCCTGGGGACTACGCACACAACCAGGATCAAGAGAATTAAACCATATCTTAGCATCACCCTTTAATGAGAACGGAAATATTTTAAGTATATAGAAGTAGTGAGATCTCTCATCATTAGTGAACAGGGTGTCCATATCATTTAATTTAGTAAGATGTGCCACAACAGTTTCAGATGCATAGCCATGAAAAGGATCAGATTCAACCAAAGTAATTATATCAGGATCAACAGAGAATTCATAATCCTTATCGGCAACACAAATAGGTGAAGTAGCAAAAGCAGGGTCAAGCCTCATTTTATCTCTAGGTGATTCTTTGTTCCATTTAATTAGTAGCCTTTCGAGTTCACGACTATCTCCGCAAGCTAAAATAGCGGTAGAAGATTCCATATTAGAAACATAACCCTCAAGAATAACAGGCCTATCTTCATCATCACTTTCATCAATATAATGAGATTCAATAATTTATCTCTCTCTAGCCCTAGCAATTTGTTCATCAAGAAATTCACTAAGGGGCACAGTAGTATCAAGCATAGAAGTAGTTTCATCATAAGTATCATGCATAGCAGAAGTGGCATCATCAATAACATGCGACATATCAGAACAAATAGCAGAAGCAGGTTTAGGTGTCGCAAGCTTACTCCTAACAGAAGGTGAATCAAGTGCAGAGCTAGATGGCAGTTCCTTACCTCCCCTCGTAGTTGAGGGATAAATTGTTGTCTTAGCATCTTTCAAGTTCTTCATAGTGACCAGCAGATATAAATCCCAAGTGACTCAAAGAATAGAGCTATGCTCCCCGGCAACGGCGCTAGAAATTAGTCTTGATAACCCACAAGTATAGGGGATCACAACAGCTTTCGAGGGTAGAGTATTCAACCCAAATTTATTGATTCGACACAAGGGGAGCCAAAGAATATTCTCAAGTATTAGCAACTGAGTTGTCAATTCAGCCACACCTGGATAACTTAATATCTGCAGCAAAGTATTTAGTAGCAAAGTAATATGATAGTGGTGGTAACGGTAACAAAAGAGTAATGAAAGCAAAGTAATATTTTTGGTGTATTTTAGTGATTATAACAGTACCAACGGGAAAGTAAATAAGCGTAAACCAGTATATGGAAAGCTCGTAGGCATTGGACCGGTGATGGATAATTATGCCGGATGCGATTCATCATGTAACCGTCATAACATAGGATGACACAGAACTAGCTCCAATTCATCAATGTAATGTAGGCATGTATTCCGAATATAGTCATACGTGCTTATGGAAAAGAACTTGAATGACATCTTTTGTCCTACCCTCCCGTGACAGGGGGTCCTAATGGAAACTAAGGGATATTAAGGCCTCCTTTTAATAGAGAACCGGAACAAAGCATTAGCACATAGTGAATACATGGACTCCTCAAACTATGGTCATCACCGGGAGTGGTCCCGATTATTGTCACTTCGGGGTTGCCGGATCATAACACATAGTAGGTGACTATAGACTTGCAAGATAGGATCAAGAACACACATATATTCATGAAAACATAATAGGTTCAGATCTGAAGTCATGGCACTCGGGCCGTAGTGACAAGCATTAAGGATAGCAAAGTCATAGCAACATCAATCTCAGAACATAATGGATACTAGGGATCAAACCCTAACAAAACTAACTCGATTACATGATAGATCTCATACAACCCATCACCGTCTAGCAAGCCTACGATGGAATTACTCACGCACGGCGGTGAGCATCATGAAATTGGTGATGGAGGATGGTTGATGATGACGACGGTGACGAATTCCCCTCTCCGGAGCCCCGAACGGACTCCAGATCAGCCCTCCCGAGAGTTTTTAGGGCTTGGCGGCGGCTCCGTATCGTAAAACGCGATGATTTCTCCTCCTCTATTTTTCTCCCCGAAAGAAAATATAAAGAGTTGGAGTTGGCGTCGGAGGAGCTCCAGGCGGCCCATGAGGTAGGGGGGCGCGCCCTAGGGGGGCGCCCCCCACCCTCGTGGACAGGGTGTGGCCCCCCTGGTCTTCATCTTTGGCAAGGATTTTTTATTATTTTTAACTTAACGTTCTGTGGAGTTTCAGGTCATTTCGAGAACTTTTGTTTTCTGCACATAAAACAACATCGTGGCAATTCTGCTGAAAACAGCGTCAGTCCGGGTTAGTTCCATTCAAATCATGCAAGTTAGAGTCCAAAACAAGGGCAAAAGTGTTTGGAAAAGTAGATACGACGAAGATGTATCAAGGTTCTATAAAGTATGCTATGATGTGTACCAGACCTATTGTGTACGTTGCCATGAGTTTGACAAAGGGGTACGATAGTGATCCAGGAGTGGATCACTGGACAGCGATCAAAGTTATCCTTAGTTACCTAAGAGGACTAAGGAAATATTTTTCAGTTATGGAAGTAATGAAGAGCTCACCGTAAAGAGTTACGTCGATGCAAGCTTTTACACCGATCCAGATGACTCTGAGTCTCAATCTGGATACATATTGAAAGTGGGAGCAATTAGCTAGAGTAGCTACAATGCAGAGCATTGTAGACATAGAAAATTTACAAAATACATACGGCTCGGAATGTGACAGACCCGTTGACTAAACTTCTCTCACAAGCAAAACTTGATCACACCTTAGTAATCTTTGGGTTTTAATCACATAGCGATGTGAACTAGATAATTGAGTCTAGTAAACCCTTTGGGTGTTAGTCACATAGCGATGTGAACTAATCACATAAATATGTGAACTATTGGTATTAAATCACATGACGATGTGAACTAGATTATTGACTCTAGTGCAAGTGGGAGATTGAAGGAAATCTGCCCTAGAGGCAATAATAAAGTTGTTATTTATATTTCCTTATATCATGATAAATATTTATTATTCATGATAGAATTGTATTAACCGGAAACTTGATACACATGTGGATACATAGACAAAACACAGTGTCCCTAGTAAGCCTCTACTAGACTACCTCGTTAATCAAAGATGGTTAATTTTCCTAACCATAGACATGTGTTGTCATTTGATGAACAGGATCACATCATTAGGAGAATGATGTGATGGAAAAGACCCATCCGTTAGCTTAGCATGTTGATCATTCAGTTGTATTTCTATTTCTTTCTTCATGTCAAATACATATTCCTTCGACTATGAGATTATGCAACTCCCGTATACCGTAGGAACACCCTGTGTGCTATCAAATATCACAAAGTAACTGGGTGATTATAAAGATGCTCTACAGGTGTCTCCGAAGGTGTTTGTTGGGTTGGCATAGATCGAGATTAGGATTTGTCACTCCAAGTATCGGAGAGTATCTCTGGGCCCTCTTGGTAATGCACATCATGATATGGCTTGCAAGTAATGTGACTAATGAGTTAGTTGCGGGATGATGCATTACGGAACGAGTAAATAGACTCGCCGGTAACGAGATTGAACTAGGTATGATGATACCGACGATCAAATCTCTGGCAAGTAACATACCGATGACAAAGGGAATAACGTATGTTGTCATTGCGGTTTGACCGATAAAGATCTTCGTAGAATATGTAGGAACCAATATGAGCATCCGGGTTCCGCTATTGGTTATTGACCGGAGATGTGTCTCGGTCATGTCTACATAGTTCTCGAACCCGTAGGGTCCGCACGCTTAACGTTCAATGACGATTTGTATTATGAGTTATGTGTTTTGGTGACCAAAGATTGTTCGGAGTCCCGGATGAGATCACAAACATGACGAGGAGTCTCGAAATGGCCGAGAGGTAAAGATTAATATATTGGAAGGTTATGTACGGACACCGGAATGGTTCCGAAGAGGTTCGGGGATTTTTTGGAGTACCCGAGGGTTACCGGAACCCCCCGGGAAAGTTAATGGGCCTCATGGGCCATAATGGAGAGGAGGACGAAGGCCAAAAGAGGTGCCCCCCCATGGTAGTCCAAAATTGACAAGGGGTGGGGGGTGCGGCCCCCCTTTCCTTCTCCCTCTCCCCCTCTCCATTGGAAGGAAGGGGGGAGCCGACTAGGACTAGGAGTCCTAGTGGGACTCCCCCCAGTTGGCGCGTCCCTAGGTCCGGCCAGCCTCCCCTCCCCTCATTTATATACGTGAGCAGGGGCACCCCAAATGCACATCAATTGATCTCTAGCCGTGTGCGGTGCCCCCCTCCACAGTTTACTCCTCCGGTCATAAGTTGTAGTGCTTAGGCGAAGCCCTGCGCGGATCACATCACCTTCACCGTCGCCACACCGTCGTTCTGACGGAACTCTCCCTCGACCCTCTGTCGGATCAAGAGTTTGAGGGACGTCATCGAGCTGAATGTGTGCTGAACATGGATGTGTCGTACGTTCGGTACTAGGTTCGGTTGGATCGTGAAGATTTTCGACTACATCAACCGCGTTAACCTAACGCTTCCACTTTCGGTCTACGAGGGTACATGGACACACTCTCCCCCTCTCTTTCCTATGCATCTCCTAGATAGATCTTGCGTGATCATAGGAGGTTTTTTGAAATTTCATGCTACGTTTCCCAACAATTTTTAGCTCATTTGGATTCCATTTGATATTCCTTTTCTGCAGAACTCAAAAACAGGGGAAAAAAACTGGCACTAGGCTATAGTTTAATAGGTTAGTCCCAAAAATAATATAAAATGGCACATTAATGCATATAAAACATCCAAAACAAATATTATAAGAGCATGGAACAATAAAAAATTATAGATACGTTGGAGACGTATCAACTGGCCCTGCCCCCTCCTTGACAACCTTAGGGACCTCCTCCCCTAGGTCATGTTTGGCCGAGGTATGGACCTCACCCATGACGTGAAGGAAATATGCCATAGAGGTGATAACCCACAAGAATAGGGGATCGCAACAGCTTTCGAGGGTAGAGTATTCAACCCAAATTTATTGATTCGACACAAGGGGAGCCAAAGAATATTCTCAAGTATTAGCAGATGAGTTGTCAATTCAAGCACACCTGGAAACTTAGTATCTGCAGCAAATTGTTTAGTAGCAAAGTAATATGATAGTGGTGGTAACGGCAACGAAAGTAAAGACAGTAAAAGTAATGTTTTTGGTATTTTGTAGTGATTGTAACAGGAGCAGCGAGAAAGTAAATAAACGTAAACCAGTATATGGAAAACTCGTAGGCATCGGATGAGTGATGGATAATTATGTCGGATGCGGTTCATCATGTATTAGTCATATCATAGGGTGACACAGAACTAGCTCCAATTCGTGAATGTAATGTAGGCATGTATTCCGTATATAGTCATACGTGCTTATGGAAAAGAACTTGCATAACATCTTTTGTCCTACCCTCCCGTGGCAGCGGGGTCCTATTGGAAACTAAGGGATATTAAGGCCTCCTTTTAATAGAGAACCGGAACAAAGCATTAGCACATAGTGAATACATGAACTCCTCAAACTAAGGTCATCACCGGGAGTGGTCCCGATTATTATCACTTCGGGGTTGCCAGATCATAACACATAGTAGGTGACTATAGACTTGCAAGATAGGATCAAGAACTCACATATATTCATGAAAACATAATAGGTTCAGATCTGAAATCATGGCACTCGGGCCCTAGTGACAAGCATTAAGCATAGCAAAGTCATAGCAACATCAATCTCAGAACATAGTGGATACTAGTGATCAAACCCTAACAAAACTAACTCGATTACATGATAAATCTCATCCAACCCCTCACCGTCCAGCAAGCCTACGATGGAATTACTCCCGCACGGTGGTGAGCATCATGAAATTGGTGATGGAGGATGGTTGATGATGACGACAGTGACGAATCCCCCTCTCCGGAGCCCCGAACGGACTCCAGATCAGCCCTCCCGAGAGAGATTAGGGCTTGGCGGCGGCTCCGTATCGTAAAACGCGATGATTTCTTCTCTCTGATTTTTTTCTCCCTGAAAGCCAATATATAGAGTTGGAGTTGGCGTCGGAGGGTGTCCAGGGGGCCCACGAGGTAGGGGGCGCGCCCTAGAGGGGGGGCGCCCCCCACCCTCGTGGACAGGGTGTGGGCCCCCTGGTCTTCATCTTTGGCAAGGATTTTTTATTATTTTTTCTAAGGTGTTCCGTGGAGTTTCAGGACTTTCCGAGAATATTTGCTTTCTGCACATAAAACAACACCATGGTAATTCTGCTGAAAACAGCGTCAGTCCGGCTTAGTTCGATTCAAATCATACAAGTTAGAGCCCAAAACAAGGGCAAAAGTGTTTGGAAAAGTAGATACGATAGAGACGTATCAACTGCCCCAAGCTTAAACCCTTGCTTGTCCTGAGGATACGATAGAGACATATCAACTGCCCCAAGCTTAAGACAGAGAAATACTATTTTTGCTTTATTTCTACTAAAGAACAGAAAATATAAAGAGGGTACAGAAGATTGTGCTTCTAGTTTCATCCATCTCATGCTCATCAAAAAGAATCCACTAACAAGGTTGATCAAGTCTTGTTAACAAACCCATTCGTATAATCATGAAACCGGAGAAATTTCGGATGACACTAAGTTACCTCAACGGGGATATGCACATCCCCAATAATAAGTATATCATATTTCTTTTTGATGATAGGAAGAGGAAATTCAAAACCTCCAAATTTAATCGATGGAATTTTTCCAATGAAGTTGATACTATGGACTTGAGGTTGCTTCCTCGGAAAGTGTACCGTATGCTCATTACCATTAACATGAAAAGTGACATTGCCTTTGTTGCAATCAATAACAGCCCCTGCAGTATTAAGAAAAGGTCTTCCAAGAATAATAGACATACTATCATCCTCAGGAATATCAAGAATAACAAAGTCCGTTAAAATGGTAATGTTTGCAACGACAACAGGCACATCCTCACAAATACCGACAGGTATAGCAGTTGATTTATCAGCCATTTGCAAAGATATTTCAGTAGGTGTGGACTTATTCAAGTCAATTCTACGTAAAGAGAGAGGCATAACACTAACACCGGCTCCAAGATCACATAAAGCAGTTTTGATATAATTTCTTTTAATGGAGCAAGGTATAGTAGGTACTCCGGGATCTCCAAGTTTCTTCTGTATTCCACCCTTAAAAGTATAATTAGCAAGCATGGTGGAAATTTCAGCTTCCGGTATCTTTCTTTTATTAGTAATGATATCTTTCATATATTTAGCATAAGGATTTGTTTTGAGCACATCAGTCAATCGCATACGTAAAAAGATAGGCCTAATCATTTCAGCAAAGCGCTCAAAGTCCTCATCATCCTTTTTCTTGGATGATTTCGGAGGGAAAGTCATGGGTTTCTGAACCCAAGGTTCTATTTCTTTACCATGTTTCCTAGCAACAAAGTCTCTTTTATCATAACTTTGATTCTTTGATTGTGGGTTATCAAGATCAACAGCAGGTTCAATTTCTACATCATTATGATTACTAGGTTGAGCATCATCATGAACATCATCATCAACATTTTCACTAGGTTCATGTTCATTACTGGATTGTGTTTCAGCATCAAACATAGAGATATCATTTGGATTGTCAGGTGGTTCAGCAATAGGTTCACTAGAAGTTTGCATAGTTCTATCATTTTTATTTTTTTCTTCTTAGAAGAACTAGGTGCATCAATATTATTTATCTGAGAATCTTGCTCGATTCTCTTAGGGTGGCCTTCAGGATACAAAGGTTCCTGAGTCATTCTACCAGTTCTAGTAGCCACTCTAACAGCATAATCATTTTTATTACTATTCATTTCATGGAGCAATTCTTTTTGGGCTTTAAGTACTTATTCTACTTGAGTGGTAACCATAGAAACATGTTTGCTAACAAGTTTAAGTTCACCTCTAATATTAGCAATATAATCACCCAAGTATTTAATCATATCGGAATCATATTTCAATTGTCTACCAAAATAAGCATTGAAATTTCTTGTTTGACAATAAAATTATCAAACTCATCAAAGCATTGCCTAGCAGACTTATAGTGAGGGATATCACCTTCATCAAATCTATAGAGAGAATTTACCTTTACTACCTGTGTCGGGATATCGGGATCAGGAGGTTCTTCAGGAAATAAGTGATCAAGTTCATATGTTTCTTCGACAGGCGGTAGATTAAGACCATATATTTCTTCAATAGGAGGTAAATTCCTAACGTCTTCAGCTTTAATACCTTTTTCTTTCATAGATTTCTTTGCCTCTTGCATATCTTCGGGACTGAGGAATAGAACACCTCTCTTCTTCGGAGTTGGTTTAGGAATAGGCTTAGTAATTGGAGCGGGAGCTGGCTCAGGAGGTGCCCAATTATTTTCATTCGTCAACATATTATTCAATAGAATTTTAGCTTCATCAGATGTTCTTTCCCTGAAAAGAGAACCAGCACAACTATCCAGGTAATCTCTGGAAGCATCGATTAGTCCATTATAGAAGATATCAAGTATTTCAGGTTTCTTAAGAGGATGATCAGGCAAAGCATTAAGTAACTTGAGAAGCCTCCCCCAAGCTTGTGGCAGACTCTCTTCTTTAATTTGCACAAAGTTGTATATTTCCCTTAAAGCAGCTTGTTTCTTAGAGCAGGGAAATATTTAGCAGAGAAGTAATAAACCATATCCTGGGGACTACGCACACAACCAGGATCAAGAGAATTAAGCCATATCTTAGCATCACCCTTTAATGAGAACGGAAATATTTTGAGTATATAGAAGTAACGCGATCTCTCATCATTAGTGAACAGGGCAGCTATAACATTTAACTTAGTAAGATGTGCCACAACAGTTTCAGATTCATAACCATAGAAAGGATCAGATTCAACCAAAGTAATTATATCTGGATCAGCAGGGAATTCATAATCCTTATCAGGAACACAGATAGGTGAACTTGCAAAAGCAGGATCAGGTTTCATTTTATCTCTAAGTGATTCTTTGTTCCATTTAATCAATAACCTCTTAAGCTCTGTCGGTGTACTAAAGTAGGGGTACCTTAGTACCCCGAACTTGTGCACGGGCAGTAGTAGCGTCCCGCGGCAAGGCTTGCCAGGGGAGCGACAAGAGTCTCCACGGCCCTTTCTGGGCCGGACGAAGGCCAAGTGATCGAGCCTAGAAGACCAAGCCCCAGCAAGAGGAGCTTGCCGAGCCAAGAAGGCGAGGTCCGGCAAGAGGAGCTTGCCGGGCCAAGGCGACAAGGCCCCGGCAAGAGGAGCTTGCTGGGACGACTAAGCCGAAGCACCAAGGCCTCGGCGGGAGGAGCTCGCCGGGACGGCCAAACCAAGGCACCCCAAGGGAAGCCCGCCGCGGCGCGCTGCGCGCCCCGGCAAGGCCTGACGAGCGGCAAGCTCTCAGGTGCGGCAAGACAACCACCGCGGCAAGCCACTTGCAGCGGCGAACCACCATCTCAGACGTGCGCTCCAGCTCACCTGCCCACGCGTCGCTCTGGAGCTTCCCCAGAGACACGTGGCGGGGCGCCGCGCAGCCTGGGGCGCGCGCGTGGCAAGCGACGTTGGCGGAGTCGCCCCCGTGGCAAGCGGAGGCGCCCCTAACGGTCTGCCTCGGCACTGTTTAGGCGATCCAGACGGGCATTTAATGCCTTTGTTCCCCGCCGTCAGAGTTAGGTGCGATAGCACTGTGCGGCCACTGTATGCACAGCTCCTTGCCATTTTTACCCTCACCTGCGTGGCTACCTGTGGAAAACCCCTTAGCATATAAAAGGAGGCCCATGCGCACGTAGAGAGGAAAAACAGAGGACAGAAGTAGAGAAGGAGGACACCCAGTAGACCCTCGTCTACGTCCAGCTCCAACTTACTGTAGCTTCTTGCGCTCCAGAGCAAGAACTCGAATCAACCAGACATGCAGCAGTAGGGTTTTACGCATCCGTGCGGCGCGAAGCTGGGTAAAATCGTTGTGTGTGTGTGTCGCCTCGATCTGCTCTTTGTGCAACCTCCGCCCCGCGCCGAACCGACAAGGGGCTCCGTCCCCATAGGTGCTCGTGGAGGCCGATATCCCCCGACATCTTTGGCGCGCCAGGTAGGGGGTGCGTCGAGGTTGTGTGAACCAGATCCAGCGTCCACGCGAGCCAGACTCTCATTGTTTGCGCCGGCATGGCGCCGAAGAAGAAAGCTCCAGAGGTGACCGGTCCGTCAGCGTCGAACCCACCGCCCATGGAGCGGACGGGTGGTGGGGAGGACGCCGACGGAGGAACGGGCGCCGTCGAACCAGTTCTTGGTCCCGCGATGTCCGAGCTCGCCCCACGCCCCTCTCAGGAGGCGCGAAACCAGCAGTGTCATGGTACCCATGGTACCATACGCTCGCTGGACCCAGACCGTGCTGGTGGGTCCCAAGGCGCTCAGGACCAGCATGCGATCCAGCGTGCCGGAACGAGCGTCGCGCGACTGCCTGGACAGGGTGCTGCTCCTTCTAGCATGGTTAGGAGTTCGAGCACATCCCGCTCCTCGCGCCGTTCGCCGCCTCTACCCGCCACCCCAGCGGAAGCCCTCGCGTGAGCTCAGCTACTCCTAGACTACCCTCTAACGGCGGACAAGCTCGACGACTGGAGGGCAACCATCCAGAGCCTCATCGGTTTCGCCAACGACGACACTCCGCGGCAACACAGCGCGTCGCAGCCGCGGCCAGTCCCCCAGGCGAGAACCGATGGTGCCAAGAATGGCGGGGGTGCGACCATCGTGCACTCCCCGCCCCAGAAGCCGCGGTCGCCGACTCGCCGGGCTCACCTCGACAACGACTCCACCGCGTCGTCGAACCCGCGAACTCGCCGCGACCAACGCCAAGTCCTTCACGAACGAAGGGAAGAAGACGCTCGAACCCGCATCGAGCGCAGAAGAGAGGCGCGGCGTCAATCAGACCAGCGCGTTGAGCCCTCTGGAAACATGCACGCACCGGGGGAACCAGGCGAACTGCCGTATTCGGTAGGCTGCCCCGCGTTCACCCGCGAGCTGCGGCAAGTCCAGTGGCCCAGCACGAAGAACTTCAAGCCCGACGTGCCCGAGAAGTACGATGGCAAGTCGCATCCATCTGAGTTCCTCAGCATCTACACCATTGCGGTGCAGGCTGCCGGGGGACGGGACGATAAGATCCTTGCCAACTACTTCCCGCTGGTACTCAAGCCCAACGTCAGATCCTGGCTCATGCACTTGCCGGACGGCTCCATCTCCTCCTGGCCAGATCTATGCCATCAGTTCGTTGGCGCCTTCACGGGCGGCCACAAACCCCATGGCCAGGCAAGCGATCTTCATTTGCTTGTTCAGAAGGAGGGGGAGACTTTGCGCAAGTTCATCCAGAGGTTCATCCGTGTGCACTACAACATCCCAGACGTCCACCCCGCCGCGGTGATCAACGCGTTCCACCAGAACGTGCGCAACCGCAGGATGAGGGAGGAGATGGCGATGTGCAAGATCAAGGAGGTCAGCGAGCTTTACGCCCTGGCCGACAAGTGTGCACGCGCTGAGGAGGGGAGGAAGCTCCCCGGAGAAAGTGTTGGAGAAGGAGAATCCGACAGTGAAGGTACCGCCCCAGCAAGGAGAGGCCGGCGGCGGAACGGCAAAAAGAAGAAAAACCCAGAGGTACTGGTTGTCGAGAAGTCCGGCAGCGAGGGCTCCGCCAAGAAAGCCCAGGCGGGAGGCCCCGGCAAGGAGGTTGTCGGGTGCGCCAACTGCCGGGCGGTGGCCGCTGCCGATAAGCGAGACGGTACCGACAAGAAGTACTGCAAGATCCACCGTACCAGGGGCCACGACCTCCAGAGTTGCAAACAAGTCGAGCGACTCGTCGACCTGCAGAAGGCCGAGTATGCACGACGCGACAAGGAGAGAGCCCAAGCAAGCGGCGGGGGATCCGGCACGAAGCGTCCAGGCCCGGGGGAGCGCCGCGGCAAGGACAAGCAACGGCAAGCAGACAGACCTCCCCGGGGATGCGACAAGAGCGAAGACGATGACGACGACGAAGATATGGAAGACCCCGAGACCAGCGAGCAGGAGTTTCAGAAAGCCACTGAGGTCCTGTGTGTGGACGGCGGTGCCTCCCTGCACGCTTCCCACCACCAGCTTAAACGGTGGGTGCGGGAGGTCAATGCAGTGGAGCCACCCGTCGAGTCACGCAGACCCCTGAGATGGTCCAGCACACCTATCATCTTCGATATTGAGGACCACCCTGATCGCACAACCGCGGTCGGGTGCTTGCCGATGTTGGTTTCCCCAACAATCCGCAACCTCAAGGTCACTAAGATGCTAGTTGATGGCGGGGCCGGCTTGAATCTGATCTCCTCCGTTGTTCTCCGGAGACTCCAAGTTCCCGACAGCGAGCTCGAAGAAACCGGCACATTCCAAAGAATCAACCCGGGAAGGAGCAAGCCGAAGGGAAAGATCACGCTGCCGGTAACATTGGCAGCGAGCTGAATTTCAGGACCGAGAAGGTCACCTTTGATGTCGCCGACTTTCCGTTGCCTTACAATGGGATCCTCGGCCGACCAGCGCTCGCCAAGTTCATGGCGGCCTCTTACTACGCGTATAACATGCTCAAGATGCCTGGCCCGATAAGCGTCATTTCTGTCCCCGGCGACAAGAAGGATGCCCTTATCTTCGCCGACCAAATATACCGGGACGCAACAGCAGCAACGGCCCGTGGCCCACCTGCTGCTGGAGCTTCCAGGGGAAAGAAGAAGTCCGGCAAGTGCTCTGGCGCCCACTCCGGCAAGCGCGCCTCTTCGGAGTGCTGCGCTGCCATCGAGGACGTGCCATCGAGCCCCGCCGGCATGAAGACCAAGTCCGGCGAATGCTCTGGCGCCCACTCCGGCAAGCGCGCCTCTTCGGAGTGCTGCGCTGCTGTCGAGGACGTGCCATCGAGCCCCGCCGGCAAGAAGACCAAGCCCGGCGAATGCTCTGGCGCCCACTCCGGCAAGCGCGCCTCTTCGGAGTGCTGCGCTGCCGTCGAGGACGTGCCGTCGAGCCCCGCCGGCAAGAAGGCCAAGCCCGGTGAATGCTCTGGTGCCCACTCCGGCAAGCGCGTTTCTCCGGAGCGCTGCGCTGTGATTGAGGACGCACCATCGAGGCCCGCCGGTAAACACAAGGAGACGACGGCTGCTCTACCAGCGACCAAGAAGGTGCCCGCCAAGGAGGACGGCACTGGTGGTACCTTCACCATCAGTGCCACTCTCGACCCCAAATAGGAAGGCGCGCTCGTCGCTTTCCTGTGGGCGAATGTCGATGTGTTTGCCTGGCAACCATCTGACATCCCCGGCGTTCCCAGGGAAGTGATTGAGCACCACCTTGCCGTCTGTCCTCATGCACGGCCCGTCAAGCAAAAGGTCAGGAAAAAGCGGTGGAGCGCCAAGAGTTTATCGCGGAGCAGATCAGGAAGTTGGAAGCGGCAGGCCTCGTCAGAGGCGTGCTCCATCCGACGTGGTTGGCCAATCCTGTCGTCGTGCGCAAAGCAAACGGGAAGTGGAGGCTTTGCATCGATTTCACCGATGTCAACAGAGCTTGCCCTAAAGATCCATTTCCCTTGCCACGCATCGACCAGATTGTTGACTCCACGGCCGGGTGCGACCTACTTTCATTCCTTAACGCCTACTCCGGGTACCACCAGGTCTTCATGGCTGAAGAAGACGAAGAGAAGACTGCGTTCATCACTCCATGCGGCACGTACTGTTTTGTGCGGATGCCTTTTGGACTGAAGAATGCAGGCTCGACGTTTGCGAGGGTTGTCCACACTGCTTTCGAGCCACAGATCCACAGAAATGTGGAGGCCTACATGGACGACATTGTGGTCAAGAGCAGAGACAAGGCAACCTTGGTTCAAGACTTGGAAGAGACCTTTGCGAACTTGCGCAAGATCAGCCTCAAGCTCAACCCCGAGAAGTGCGTGTTCGGAGTTCCCTCCGGCAAGCTTCTCGAGTTCTTCGAGTCTCAGCATGGGATCGAAGCCAACCCCGACAAGATCAAGGCCATCGAGCAGATTGAAGCACCAACGCGTGTCAAGGACGTGCGAAGACTTGCCGGCTGCGTGGCGGCTGTCAGCAGGTTTATTTCTAGGTCTACGGAACGCGCCCTGCCGTTTTTCAAAATCTTGAAAAAGGCAGGTCCAGTAAAATGGACTCCGGAAGCGGAGGCTGCGCTGCAAGACTTAAAGAAATACCTGTCCTCCGCTCCTATACTTGTCGCGCCTAGACCACAAGAGAAGTTGCTGCTCTACCTAGCGGCAACCAATCAAGTGGTTAGTGCTGCGTTGGTAGCGGAGAGGGAAGCTGATGACGAGCCTGCAACCACGGCAAGCGCATCCGGCGACAAGCAGGGGGCTTCCTCGACAAGCTCTAGCCCCGGCAAAGGCGAATCCGCGCAAGCGCAAGGGGAAGTGCAGAAGAAGAGGATGGTGCAGCGCCCAGTTTACTTCGTCAGTTCCCTCCTGCAGGGGGCTAGGTCGAGGTACTCTGGTGTGCAGAAATTGCTCTTCGGCCTTCTCATGGCCTCGAGGAAGCTGCGCCATTACTTCCAAGCACACGAGATCACAGTGGTCGCTCGCTTTCCGCTTAAGAGGATACTGCAGAATCCCGAAGCAACAGGCAGGATTGTCGAGTGGGCACTAGAACTGTCAAGCTTTGGCCTCAAGTTCGAAAGCACATCGACCATCCAGAGCAGAGCATTGGCAGAGTTCATAGCAGAGTGGACGCCGACACCGGACGAAGAAATTCCAGAGACGAGCATCCCCGGCAAGGAAGCAACCAAAGAGTGGCTGATGTACTTTGATGGTGCCTTTTCGCTGGAAGGCGCCGGTGCCGGCGTGCTGCTCGTCGCGCCCACCGGAGAGCACCTCAAGTACATCGTCCAGATGCACTTTCCCAAGGAGCAAGCAACCAACAATACGGCAGAGTATGAAGGTTTTCTCGCCGGTCTCAGGATCGCGGCGGAACTTGGGATCAAGAAGCTCATTGTCAGGGGTGACTCGCAGCTCGTCGTCCGCCAAGTGAACAAGGATTACCAGTGCCCGTTGATGGAGGCTTACGTTGATGAAGTGAGGAAGCTGGAAGAGCGCTTTGACGGCCTGCAAATGGAATACGTTCCAAGAGCAGAGAACGACATCGCCGACGGCCTGTCAAAATGCGCCGCACTAAAGCTACCTGTGGAACCAGGGACTTTTGTGCTCAAGCTGACTCAGCCATCCGTGACACCATCGACTGGGCCAAGCAAGAAGAGAAAATCGGTCTCTGGTGACTATCTCCCGGCAGAGCTTCCTGAAGCCGCCGCCAAGAGAGTCCCCAAGATCGACGCCAAGAGTGCTGAGGAGCTGCCCGCTCCGGCAAGCCCCAGGGTTTGTCCCGACGAAGCGGGCGCTCCCGGCAAGTCATGCCCCGGCAAGCTTGCCGGGGAACGTCAAGCTCCGGCTGAGCCCCAAGTCCTCGCCGTGGAAGCTGATGTTCCCGCAACCGCCGACATGCCTTTAGTCCTCGTCGTCGAGACACAGGCTCCGACGTGGGCACAGCAGATCGTCCGTTTCCTCCAGACAGGAGAACTTCCCGAAGAACAAGAAGAAGCGGAAAGAGTAGCCCGACAGTCCAGTATGTACCAGTTCATCGACGGCGCACTGTACAGAAGAGGACGCAATGGGGTGAAATTGAAGTGCATTCACCGGGAAGACGGACAGAAGCTATTGGTGGAGATACACGGAGGCATATGTGGACACCACATTGGCGCCAGAGCACTTGCCGGCAAAGCGTTCCTGCAAGGTTTCTTCTGGCCCACAGCCCTCCAGGATGCAACTGCACAAGTAACCAAGTGTGAAGCGTGCCAGTTCCATTCCAAGAAGATACACCAACCAGCTCAAGCTCTCCAGATGATCCCTTTGTCCTGGCCCTTCTTGGTCTGGGGGCTCGATATCCTCGGCCCCTTCCCCCGAGCCGTCGGGGGCTTTGAGTACTTGTTCGTTGCCATCGACAAGTTCACAAAGTGGCCAGAAGTGGAGCCGGTGAGGAAGGTGACTGCCCAGTCCGCGATCAAATTCTTCAGGTCGATTGTTTGCCGCTTCGGGATCCCCAACAGGATCATCACCGACAACGGTACGCAGTTCACAAGCCATGCTTTCATGCAGTAGACCCAAAACCTCGGCACCAAGGTCTGCTTCGCTTCTGTTGCTCATCCCCGGAGCAACGGTCAAGCAGAAAGGGCCAACGCCGAGGTACTGCGCGGGCTCAAGACCAGAAGTTTTGACAAGCTGCTCAAGCGCGGACGGAACTGGATCGAGGAGCTGCCGGCGGTTCTTTGGTCGGTCGGAACGACGCCAAATCGAGCCACCGGCCAGACACCATTTGCTCTAGTCTATGGAGCAGAAGCAGTTACCCCCACGGAACTCGTATACGGGTCACCTCGAGTGCTCGCTTATGATGAGCTTGAGCAAGAGCGGTCGCGTGAAGATGACGCACTGCTCCTCGAGGAGGATCGTCTCCAGGCTGCTGTGCGATCCGCTCGCTACCAGCAAGCTCTGCGTCGCTATCATAGCCGCAAAGTTAAAGCCAGGATCCTCGAGGAAGGCGACCTTGTTCTTCGGCGCGTTCAGTCGGCCAAGATACACAACAAGTTGACGCCGAAGTGGGAAGGCCCTTACCGGGTGAAACGAGTCACGAGGCCTGGCGCCGTCCGCCTCGAGACCGAAGATGGTACTCCGGTGAGCAATTCCTGGAACATTGAGCATCTTCGCAAGTTTTACCCGTAAGGCGCGGTTGTCGGACCCCGTCCGGCAACCAACTCTTTGAACAAAAGTCTTGCCGCAGTTGCATGTAATCCTTTGTATAAAGCCAGGCGCAGACCCTGGCCGCAATGAAGCGCTGGCGCCCCCAAGTTTTAGCATGCATGCTGAGTCGAGTCTCGTCCTTGGTTAGGGTTGATAGTGCCTAACAGTCGCTAACCCCTAACTTAGAGGTCGAGTCCGCATCTTTTTCCCGTCCTTTCCCTTTGGGTCGCAGGAGTTGCATACCCTTGCCGAGCCGCTCAAGGACGAAGAAGGGGAGAAGGGCGAGCCAGCACCCGCGCCCCGGCAAGCCAGAGTTACCGGGGGCTGCAACCTCAGATAAGTCTTTACATCCCTTATCATGCATTCTCTCGTGAGCTGCGGGATGCGAAAACCTTGCTTCCTCCTAAAAGCTGCCGTGCTCTCTTAAGCGACAAACCCCGGAGCGCGTTCTCGGGGCCCGCTTCTGATAGTAGCCGCGGCGGCAAGAGGAGGAAGCAAGGGGCCAGAACCCGCCCTCTCCCTGCCTCCGCCAAGAGCGTGAGTAGGGCCAAGGGACGCGGGGAGACGGCAGGGTCCGTTGCCGGGCAGGGAAGTGTCTATCTTAACGATGCAAAGGGTTCGCTCCTTGCCGCGGGATGTACCCGCGAGACAAATAGCCCAGCAAACACTCCCTTTTCATTAAAAACATTCCACTCAGGTACAGCTCAGAGAGAATGAAAAACATGAAAGATGGGATTACAAGATTTAAACACAACTAAGGCCCGAGGGCTTACAAGATAAAAAGAGATAAGGTGCCCGTAATACCTTTCTTGTCTCTCTCCTCAGGAGGTAGAGCAAGGAGGCGAGAAGGGCAAATGGGGCGCCTAGACGAGCTACGGGTGGCAGAAGACGCCAAGAGAACATCCGGGGCTCCGCCCCGGGGCTCCGGAGGCCGGATGGAGACGGCGACGCCGGGAGCGGAGCTCGAGAAGGAGGCTGCGGGACGTCAACACGCTGTCGAGGGCATCTAGCCCTCGTACTCCGAGTTGACGGCCTTGCCGCCAGCCTCTTCCGCAGCCTCGCCACTCCGGCCGCCCGAGAAGACGAAGCCCCGGCAAGAGGAGCTTGCCGGGCCGGAGAGAAGACCCCGGTGGTCATCGCCGCGAGCAGGGGTGATGACGGCGTCTGGGGCGGAGCTGGAAGACGAGGCAGCGGCCTTGCCGCCCGCCCTCTTCCTCTTCCGCAGCCTCCCTACGCCAGCCGCCCAAGGAGACGACCCCGGGGAGTTCACGGCGCCAGCGACACGGACGATGGGGGCGGCCGGTGCCACGCGGAGCTGCAACCGGCGCCTAGTCGGACCCGTCATCCCGACGGCCGCTCCCCTCGTCGTCGCTGTCGCTCCCCTCCTCGTCACTCTCGCTCGAGGAGGAGCCTTCGCTGTCGGAGGAGCTATCCACGCAGCACCGGGCCCGGGTGCCGAGGTCCCCGAAGGCCTTGACGGAGAGGAGATCACCCTCCATCAGCTTAAAATGGAGGGTGAACCCCTCCATCAAGCTGTGGATCCGGGCGAACGTCTTCCACCCTCGGCCAAGACACACCATGCCGGGGGCTCGAGATTCGACGTGGACTCGCGTACCACTGATCCCGCAGCCCCTCATGCGCAGTCTCAGCGTCTTGTGTTGTTCCGCCTCCAAGACGTCCGCGAAAGGAGCCGGGAGGCGGAGGCGACGGCGAGGCGCCCGACGCAGCCTGATGATGAACTCGCAGGGGTCGTCCCCGAGATGAACCGCCGGGGGAAACGGAGCCGCCGGCGGAGGCGAGGCCGGCGCGCCGCCCCGCCCGCCTCGGGCGCCTCGGCCCCGTCCATGGCCTCGTCCACGACCTCGCCCCCTCCCCCTTCCCCTTACGGTTGGCTCCGCCGCCACGGGTGCAAGGGGAGGAGGGGCGCGCTGCCTGGCGGCAACCCTTGCCGCCACCGAAGAAGGACCAGGGTTCCCTTCCTCCATGACAGATGGGGAGAGGGGACCAGGGCTCTAAGAGAAGAAAGAAGGGAGGAGTGCGGACCCTCGTCATCCCCTTCCGCTCCTTATAAAGGGGCGGAGCGGGGGCTCGGCCGCCCCGCCCAAACAATCAAAGCAGAAGAAGGGCAGGCGACGGGGGCCGACCCTCTACTTCGACCCGCGTCGGCCCGGCTTCCTGCCTCCACCACCGCAACCCCAAGCGCATGGAGGACGCGTGGCGGGCGAGCAGGGCCGAGGCGACAGATGAGGCGACCTCTCCCCCCCCCCCCACTTGAAAGTGGGGGCGGACGTTTCGCCTTTCCAAATAAAGGAATCGTGCCCGACGTGACGCATGCCTGCGGGCCTCAAGCCCCGCGCACGCCACTCGCGTCACGCACGTCTCGCACGCCTCGCCCCCCCCCCCCCACGACGCTGCGATAAGCGCGCTCCACTTGGGGAGGGCGCGATGGGCGCGCAGTTAAGGAGCAACGCAACCCAGGCCACGCGTGCCCGTGCACTGTTAGGGCCTGGCCCAACAACGCTCGGCACCGTGTATGGCCCAGACCCGGGGGCTCCTGTCGGTGTACTAAAGTAGGGGTACCTTAGTACCCCGAACTTGTGCACGGGCAGTAGTAGCGTCCCGCGGCAAGGCTTGCCAGGGGAGCGACAAGAGTCTCCACGGCCCTTTCTGGGCTGGACGGAGGCCAAGTGATCGAGCCTAGAAGACCAAGCCCCGGCAAGAGGAGCTTGCCGGGCCAAGAAGGCGAGGTCCGGCAAGAGGAGCTTGCCGGTCCAAGGCGACAAGGTCCCGACAAGAGGAGCTTGCCGAGACGACTAAGCCGAAGCACCAAGGCCCCGGCGGGAGGAGCTCGCCGGGACGGCCAAACCAAGGCACCCCAAGGGAAGCCCGCCGCGGCGCGCTGCGCGCCCCGGCAAGGCCTGACGAGCGGCAAGCTCTCAGGTGCGGCAACACAACCACCGTGGCAAGCCACTTGCCGCGGCGAACCACCATCTCAGACGTGTGCTCCAGCTCACCTGCCCACGCGTCGCTCTGGAGCTTCCCCGGAGACACGTGGCGGGGCGCCGCGCAGCCTGGGGCGCGCGCGTGGCAAGCGACGTTGGCGGAGTCGCCCCCGTGGCAAGCGGAGGCGCCCCTAACGGTCCGCCTCGGCACTGTTCAGGCGATCCAGACGGGCATTTAATGCCTTTGTCCCCCGCCGTCAGAGTTAGGTGCGATAGCACTGTGCGGCCACTGTACGCACAGCTCCTTGCCATTTTTACCCTCACCTGCGTCGCTACCTGTGGAAAACCCCTTAGCATATAAAAGGAGGCCCATGCGCACGTAGAGAGGAAAAACAGAGGACGGAAGTAGAGAAGGAGGACACCCAGTAGACCCTCGTCTACGTCCAGCTCCAACTTACTGTAGCTTCTTGCGCTCCAGAGCAAGAACTCGAATCAACCAGACATGCAGCAGTAGGGTTTTACGCATCCGTGCGGCGCGAAGCTGGGTAAAATCGTTGTGTGTGTGTGTGTCGCCTCGATCTGCTCTTTGTGCAACCTCCGCCCCCCGCCGAACCGACAAGGGGCTCCGTCCCCATAGGTGCTCATGGAGGCCGATATCCCCCGACAAGCTCGTATCTATCTCTGAAGGCTAAAATAGCTAAAGAAGCATCTTTATCAAAAAGATAACCCTGAGGAATAAGGGGCATATTTTCATGATCACTTTGATCATCGTATTCAGATTCATCAATTTCTCTTTCTCTAGCCGTAGCAATTTGTTCTTCAAGAAATTCACTAAGGGGCACAGTAGTATCAGGCATAGAAGCAGTTTCATCCTAAGTATCATGCATAGCAGAAGTGGCATCATCAATAACATGCGACATATCGGAACGAATAATAGAAGCAGGTTTAGGTGTCGCTAACTTACTCATAACAGAAGGTGAATCAAGTGCAGAGCTAGATGGCAGTTCCTTACCTCCCCTCGTAGTTGAGGGATAAATTGTTGTCTTAGCGTATTTCAAGTTCTTCATAGTGTCCAGCAGATATAAATCCCAGGTGACTCAAAGAATAGAGCTATGCCTCCTCGGCAACGGCGCCATAAAAAGGTCTTGATAACCCACAAGTATAGGGGATCGCAACAGCTTTCGAGGGTAGAGTATTCAACCCAAATTTATTGATCCGACACAAGGGGAGCCAAAGAATATTCTCAAATATTAGCAGCTGAGTTGTCAATTCAACCACACCTGGAAACTTAGTATCTGCAGCAAAGTGTTTAGTAGCAAAGTAATATGATAGTGGTGGTAACGGCAACGAAAGTAAAGACAGTAAAAGTAATGTTTTTGGTATTTTGTAGTGATTGTAACAGTAGCAGCGAGAAAGTAAATGTCACAGCCCTAGAATTGCTAGTGTTTAGTTGCATCTGTGAGCATCCATGCATCATGTTAAATTCCAATTAAAGTTGAAATGGGGATGACAGAAACCCCCAGCACCACTGAATCCAACTAGGGTTATTAAAATACTTTTTCAATGAACCTGAAATGCCCTTCAAAAATGTTCATCATCTTTGCCTTGGTCTAGAACCTCTGACAAAAATGGTTCACATTTTTCTAGGACAACATTGGGTCACTGAATTAAATCATATGATATTTGCACTTGGGCATTTAAATGCTATATAACACTTTAAATGTCCAAATATTCATGAACTAAAATGTTTACTGTTGGAAATATTCCAAACAGTAGCCCTCAACAGTTTCATGAATTTTGAGATTGTTTTGGTATTTTTAATAAAGCCCTCAAGTTACAGAATAAATAGAAAACAGAAATAAAAGGAAAGGGACTTACCTGGCCCAGCTTACCTGCACTGTAGCCGGCCCAGCCCACCTGGCGACTTGCCAGTCGCCCTCCTCCTTACGCCAGCAGGACGCCGGCGTGTCGCCTGCGCGCGTACCTGAGGCCACCTCCTGCTTCCACCTCCTCCTGCCTCCCTGCTCGCTTCGCCGACCCCCTGGAGACGCCACGCGGCCCCCTCGACGCTCTTCTCTCTCTCCCGTGCCTCTCCCTTCCTCTGGCTCCCTCTACCTCTCTTCCCCGAGCGACCAGAGTGCCGCCGTCAACGCCGCACGCCACCACCGCGGCCACCGGCCACCCCACACCTTGTCGTCGCGCTAAGAAGCTCCGCCCCGTCCCTCTCATCTTCACGACCGAGCCACACGAGCCCGGACGGCCTGAATCGCCGTCGCCATCGTCTTCTTCAACCTCCAGTCGCCGGAGATCCCTTCCGTCGCACCGACGACTCCAGACCTTCCCCGAGCTCTCTGAGACCCTCGTCCGACTCGCGGTGAGCTCCTCTACCGATTCCCCATACTCCCATGCCCACTAGCTCATCGTAGCACCCGTTTCCGTCGAGCCCGCGAGCTCAGCTCCGCCGGCCATGGCGCCGCCATGGCCACAGCCCCTGCCGCTCGTGTCGGAGCACGTCACTGTGCTTAGGAAGTCCCCAGGAACCTAACGCACACACTCACTCGCTCTGACGCGCACCGTAACACCAACCCCGCAATCACCGAACTCCGGCGCCGCCACGAGCTCGACTCCGGCGAGCTCCTTCCACCCCAGCCCCTCCCCCTTGGCTCTCTGGATGCGCAAGAGCGCGGCCTACCTCCTGGTGCCCTCAGCGCGCTAACCCGACGCCTCTAGCGCAAGTCCGGCGAGCCTCCGCCATTGTTTTGGTCCCCGCCGGCCAACTCCGGCGACAGCTGACGTGGCGATGTCATTAGCCTCTAATGACGCCTTAACTAACACTCTAGTGACACTGCCATGTGGGCCCCGGCGCAAAAAAAATTAATTAGTTTAATTTCTGTTTAGATTAGTGTTAATCTTGCGGGTCCCACGTGTCAACTTTGACTTGGTCAAGTCAACGTTGACTGGTCCCACATGTCATCCACCCAGACCAGCCCTGTTACACTGTCTCGTGGGTCCCAGCCGTCAGGTTTGACCTGGAGGCGCCCCGTTGACTAGCTGACGTCACAGTGACCTCATGCTGACGCAGCAATACATTTTCTGGATTTATTAATATTCAGGAAATTTTAGAAAATGCCTAAAACTTCTAAAATTCATATAAAATCAACCGTAGCTCAGAATGAAATAATTTATATATGAAAAATGATCAGAAAAATTCAATCTATCCATCTGTATCATTTTCATGCATGTTAGAGCAACTTTTGTTCACTGTTTAGTTCAAATCAATTGAATGGCATTTAAATAACCATATGTGGAGTTTGAATTTGAACCTAGGGTTCAAATCAACTCCATTTAACATGTTGCTAGTTGCATTAGCCCAATCAACAGCATATTGCCATGTCATGATCATGCATCATATTGTGGCATCGCATTGATTGTGTTCTTTCTTAGTTGCCGGTGTTTGTCCCCTCTCGGTAGGCGTATCCCGACGATGTGATCGATGACACCGATGAAGAACTATAATATCTTCAGAAGTGCCAGGCAAGCAAAATCCCCTTGTTCATTTCGATAAAATCCCACTCTCTCGCTCCTGCTCTCTTTTATTGCATTAGGACAACAACGATTCATGTGTTACTTGCTGCGGTAGCTGAACCCCTTTATCCTTTGCATGACCTGTCATTCCACAGTAAATAGATGAAACCCACTAGCATGAGTAGGAGTTGTTTGAGCCCATGTTGTGCCTACTCATTCATGCTTGTTTGTCATGCTTGCTACTGCTTAGAGTTGAGTCGGGTCTGATTCATCGGGAATGAATTGGAATGGTGATGAACATGTCCTACTGTGTGTGAGCTAAGTGTGTGAATACGATTTGGTAAAGGTATTGGTGAGAGGCCATGTAGGAGTACATGGTGGGTTGTCTCATTGAAGCCGTCCTCAGGAACTGAGTTCTGTGTTTGTGATCCATGAAACAGCTACTACCATACATTGGGCCCTGAAATATGACCCCGCTCGACTTCTTAATCACCCTTGTCCTCTGTCCAGGAGTTGCAAGTAGTTTCTGGTGTTTGTAGTATGCTGGGGGCCGCACGCGGCGCTGACCATCGGGGTGGGCTGTGTTGCGGTAGACACGTGGCACGGTGTACCGACTCGCTCGTTTGGTGTCTCGGGAACCCTGTTCACATCGTTCGGGGCCGTTAGTGGAAACCTCGGCCGGACTCCCTGCGGATGGAACCCGAATAGGCGATAAACCTAGACTAGAGACTTGAGTGTTTAGGTAGGTCGTGGTCTACACCCACGTCGGCTTTCGCTTGAAGTCTGCCGAGCACATGTCGTGTGCAGACGCTAAGTGGTGGAAACATGTATGAAGAAGTACACCCCTGCAGGGTTAACATCATCTATTCGAATAGCCGTGTCCGCGGTAATGGACTTCTGGGTTGCCTATATCAGTTCATAGACAAGTGAAAGTGGATACTCTAAAATACGCAAGATAAGCGTGAGTGCTATGGATGGCCCTCTCGTAGGGAGACGGAAGTGGATCCATAGTGGTGTATTGATATGGTGAATATGTGGACTCGTGTGCGCCACCTCAAAAGAGTTATTCGTAGTCATAGTTCAGGATAGCCACCGAGTCAAAGCTGGCTTGCCGCAGTCAAACTCCACCACCCCCTTTATTGAAACTGATGCATATGTAGTTAGTTCTGATGTAAGTCTTGCTGAGTATGTTTGTACTCACGTTTGCCTATTTATGTTTTTGCAGAGAGACTTCAGTCTCGCTAGTAGTATCGCTCGGACTTCGACGTTTAGCTTGATACCTCAGCTACGATCTTGTGCCCTCGGCAGGATCTGGTAGATAGTCAGGCTTCTCAGCCTTTTTCATTTGTAGATGTCTGTACTCAGACATGTTAAGCTTCCGCATGTGCTTTGACTTGTATGCTCTGATTGTTGGGTCATGAGACCCATGTTTGTAATATCTCGCTCTTCGGAGCCTAATGAATAAATATTTTGAGTCGTAGAGTTATGTTGTGATGCCATGTTGTATTTACTCATATCGGGCATATTGTGTGTATGATTGAAATGCTTGGTATGAGTGGGATCCGACTATCTAGTTGTTTATCCTTGGCAGCCTTGCATATGGGGAAATGTAAGTCTAGTGCTTCTGAGCGATAGTAGTCCACTACAGCCCGGTTCACCGGAGTCCTGTTAGCCCAGCACTACTGCTCGGAACACTTGACTGGCCGGCATGTGTTTCACGTCGTTCCCGTGTCTGTCCCTTCGGGGAAATGTCACGCGGTGTTATCCGGAGTCCTGCCTAGCCTGCTACAGCCCGGGTTACCGGAGTCCTGTTAGCCCAGTGCTACAGCCCGGATATATACGTTGTTGACCGACATGCTCGATGTGATTCATGTATGCCTGTCCTCATGGTTTAGTGCCGCCTTGGGTTCACGACTAGCCATGTCGGCCCGGGTTCTTTGTCATATGGATGCTAGCGACACCATCATATACATGAGCCAAAAGGCGCAAACGGTCCCGGGCCAGGTAAGGTGGCACCCGTGGGAATACCGTACGTGAGGCGGCAAAGTGATATGATGTGTTACATGCTAGATCGGTGTGACTTAGGATCGGGGTCCTGACAGCGTTGGTATCAGAGCCTGACTGCCTATAGGATTACCAAGCCAAACTGGTCGAAGTTGTGTCTAGAAATGCTTTAGTTATGTAAGGGAATTGATTGTGGAAGGGAACGTAAGGCTCTTTTTACTCCTTATACCTCATGGCCTTCTGATCTGAGTCAACCTCTTCTCTTCTATGGGGGTTAAGAACTAGGCTTCTCTTCTATCTCTCAGGATGACGTGTTACTAAACCATAGTTGCCTAGGATTGTTGAGTTCAAGCCTCAGTTCAGTTCCTACTACTTCCATATGTTCATAGCTGGTCTCGGAACCTTGATACAATGATGTTGAGTGGTTATGCCACTATTTTGCAGGATGTCTCAAATCATTTTGAGCATTTACAGCCATTATGCTGTCCGAGTCATCCCAGGTTTTTAACTAGTCTGATGCATTTGCAAATCCTTTCTTCCTGTTCCCGATGTCCTTTTGGTCAGGATAAGCACACTAACCGGTGCGTTGAGGTAATTTATTGCCTTGACATATATGTTGGAGTTACTACTATGACCTTAGGTATCCTATGAACCATCTAGTAATCTGTCCATGTCTTGTGTTCCCGGTGTGATGGTTCTGGCCACCATTCGCGAAAGCATCCCGTGATGCCAATTAGTAGTAGGTATTCTACTCCTGGGTTTTCGAACCGGAGATTCACCCTACTTTCTTCCTGTTGATAGTGCTTGCTAGTTCCTTTAGGACATTAGTAACCTTTGCATTAGTCCTCGAGGTCCGTGGTATTTCCTTCTTCCAAATATCATGAACCATTAAGGCAGAAGTTCTTTGAATCGAAAGATCACAACCAGGGTGCTCTTGAGGAGTACTCCATTCATATTGTGAATCTGCCAGTCCTTTTTCTTCTGCATGGGTTATCCGGAAGAAAATTTGTTGAACTCGTTTGACATACTAACCTATGCATCCACAACCCATGAAGTTATATGCTCCTCGAGTTGTTTCCCTTAGTTGTATTCCGACCCTAGTCTATCAATTGATAGTCAGGAATAGTTGTGCATTCGTGTTCATCGATGCCTATTATTCTTGTGGTCCGTCAAGCCATTCTATTCCGGAATGACTAGGAGAAACAAGCTCCAGTACCTCATCCATTTCTCGGATTGGGTCAAAGAAATTGTACTTCACAGATCAAAATGCCAATCCAGCTTTTGTTCTGTTCTACCTCGGAGTATTACCCCCTTTATGTCAGGATGGTCATGAGAATTGCACCATCTCTCATGAATTGTTGACGCAGTAATACTTCTTGCCATCATTGTTCATTCCTCGGTTCCGTGTTGTCACAACCGGAATGCCGACAAGTGAATCGTGTTGCGCGAAATCAATGCTCCGAGCAACTCGTTGCTTGGTAGTAAATGGACAATATTCTCATTCTTAGCGTGTTGGTTATCAAATCATCATCCTAAGATTGACCGTGCTACCTAGTCCTTATTCCTGGTGCACTATTCGATCAATGAGTTAGGATTGTGTCAATCCCTCACCCTGTTGATCATATCATCTTGCCCTGAAAAGCAGGATTGTTCTCGAGCTTAGTAACATACCGGTGGTTCGTGATGTTCCGAATATCTTCTCGGAAGTATTACCAGGTTGTCACCTGGCCGTTATGTTGAGTTCGTGATCATGTTGGTTTTCCAATAAACCACTTTTTCTCCAAGAATCTGTGTTGGATACCCCTGAGCTAGTTGGTTGAGACAAACAACAACTTGGAGAGTTGGGAGATAAAAGCTTGTCCGACTTAGTTCATTTTAAAGGGATATCCTTTTGAGTGTGTGTTGAAGAAAGATGATATCTTCATCGACTGGTCCTCGTGATCATTTGTTGGATTTATTGTCTTACCCAATCTTTGATTTGAGTATGGGCTATCGTCAAATCAAATCAGAACCAACGATGTTCGTAACGTTGTCTTACTCGTGGTTGATCCCTCAAGCATACACCATTACACCTATTGGTCTGACCAATGCTATCATCGTGTTCACATGATGGTGGAAGTCCAGTGATATGGTAATCCCGATGAGTTGTTGTTGAGCCCATCAGCAGCATTTTGTCTCCCCCGTGATTCATGTGAATATCAAGCTAGTGTTGGAAACTTTTGTAAGCATTGCCTTCATGTTCCGCTCATGAGGCATATGTTTGGATGAAAGTAGTGACTTCCTTTAGTTCACGTGCATTTAATGAAAGTTGCCGCCGTGAATTCGAGAAGGTTTGTTTTTGCTTCATTCGGAATCATCCCAAGTCAGTCATGCATACGTGCGAAGTATTCTGTAGTCTGGAGACTTGCAACCTTCATTCTATATGTGTCCCTAGCACACCAAGCCACTGATTGATTTGTTCAAGGTGAAGAAGTTCCTTCCTAAGAATCATGACTTATGTTAGGACTTCGTTATCCTTGATGATGGTTCCCCACCTGAACTCGGTAGTGTTTTATTATAAGACTGCCACGTGGTCACGCTTGTCTAGGATAGTGTGTTCACAGGTGTGTAGCAACACCTGCTCATGTTTTGGAGCTTACTACTATAGTTCATCTCCTGAGAGTCTCGCAACGTTATCTCGTCGGTTTATGTTGCAAACTTTCTTTTCCAGACATGTTGTCTGAAATATTCTGTCTCCAATCAGATCTGAATCTCAGGCAAATGTGATGGTTGGAACTTTTCCAAGATCTATTATGTAGGTCCCGACAAGGTTGATGTCTGGCCGACACACCTAGCCGGAAGAGCTATCATGGTAGTATCTTGATTGAACTAGTTGATCATCTTCTCCATGAGGATCTCGTGCGACTTATTTTAGAAGTTGTTCCTTAGGGATCCTTGTGCTATTAGTATTCCTCGATTATGCTATAACCATTCCAACAGTGGAATTGCTCTCGACTGTTGAGTTATCTCCCAGTTACCAGAAACATTTCCAACATTTGCATTTTGTTCCCAGCTTGCACCTCATTGTGCCAATTTTCCATGGATGCCTTCTCCGCAGCTGCTGTCCAAGATCATCTTTAAAAATGGACTTGCCATGGGTCCCCTCCATTCCTGGTGATAAGCAAAATCATTCATTGCGTTGTCTTCAACAAGGTAGTCCCCATCATCCAACCTAGTCCGAGTATGACACCTATCCGAACTCCTTCAAACGATCGTTTGTGATTGCCTTAGGCTGGAATAAAGAGTTCCAATGATCTCAGTTTCAAAAGTAATTCTTTTTGCCACTTAAGGGAATAGTTCTTCGAGTCACCTTCCCTGAGGTGCCCCGTTATGGAATCATGGCAATTTTCCTCGCTACCGTGACACCCTCCACCATCTTTCTAAGTGTGGAATTTTTGCCCATCAAATCAAACCCATTGTTGTTCTTCCGTCCCTCACGATGCGTTTTGTGCCTCAACTCGAGATGTTCCAACATCTCATTCCACGAGTTAATTCTGAATGCTCGATCTTCGAGGAGATCGTTTCCTATAGAGTTTCTTTCTGTCACCATCGTGTTGGATGAAGATCTCAAAAGCTTGGATGTCAAAATCAATTTCAAGCAATTAATCAACATCTCCGAGAAGGACAGTTGGATCGTGAAGACCGTGTTAGCTTTGTGCTCCCTCTGTCTTCTTACCTCACGTCTTGAATCTCGGGCCGAGATTCTTGTTTAGTGGGGGTGAGTTGTCACAGCCCTAGAATTGCTAGTGTTTAGTTGCATCTGTGAGCATCCATGCATCATGTTAAATTCCAATTAAAGTTGAAATGGGGATGACAGAAACCCCCAACACCACTGAATCCAACTAGGGTTATTAAAATACTTTTTCAATGAACCTGAAATGCCCTTCAAAAATGTTCATCATCTTTGCCTTGGTCTAGAACCTCTGACAAAAATGGTTCACATTTTTCTAGGACAACATTGGGTCACTGAATTAAATCATATGATATTTGCATTTGGGCATTTAAATGCTATATAACACTTTAAATGTCCAAATATTCATGAACTAAAATGTTTACTGTTGGAAATATTCCAAACAGTAGCCCTGAACAGTTTCATGAATTTTGAGATTGTTTTGGTATTTTTAATAAAGCCCTCAAGTTACAGAATAAATAGAAAACAGAAATAAAAGGAAAGGGACTTACCTGGCCCAGCTTACCTGCACTGTAGTCAGCCCAGCCCACCTGGCGACTTGCCAGTCGCCCTCCTCCTTACGCCAGAAGGACGCCGGCGTGTCGCCTGCGCACGTACCTGAGGCCACCTCCTGCTTCCACCTCCTCCTGCCTCCCTGCTCGCTTCGCCGACCCCCTGGAAACGCCACGCGGCCCCCTCGACGCTCTTCTCTCTCTCCCGTGCCTCTCCCTTCCTCTGGCTCCCTCTCCCTCTCTTCCCCGAGCGACCAGAGTGCCGCCGTCGACGCCGCTCGCCACCACCGCGGCCACCGGCCACCCCACACCTTGCCGTTGCGCTAAGAAGCTCCGCCCCGTCCCTCTCATCTTCACGACCGAGCCACGCGAGCCCGGACGGCCTGAATCGCCGTCGCCATCGTCTTCTTCAACCTCCGGTCGCCGGAGATCCCTTCCGCCGCACCAACGACTCCAGACCTTCCCCGAGCTCTCTGAGACCCTCGTCCGACTCGCGGTGAGCTCCTCTACCGATTCCCCATACTCCCATGCCCACTAGCTCATCGTAGCACCCGTTTCCGTCGAGCCCGCGAGCTCGGCTCCGCCGGCCATGGCGCCGCCGTGGACACAGCCCCTGCCGCTCGTGTCGGAGCACGTCACTGTGCTCAGGAAGTCCCCAGGAACCTAATGCACACACTCACTCGCTGTGACGCGCACCGTAACACCAACCCCGCAATCACCGAACTCCGGCGCCGCCACGAGCTCGACTCCGGCGAGCTCGTTCCACCCCAGCCCCTCCCCCTTGGCTCTCTGGATGCGCAAGAGCGCGGCCTACCTCCTGGTGCCCTCAGCGCGCTAACCCGACGCCTCTAGCGCAAGTCCGGCGAGCCTCCGCCGTTGTTTTGGTCCCCGCCGGCCAACTCCGGCGACAGCTGGCGTGGCGATGTCATTAGCCTCTAATGACGCCTTAACTAACACTCTAGTGACACTGCCATGTGGGCCCCGGCGCAAAAAAAATTAATTAGTTTAATTTTTGTTTAGATTAGTGTTAATCTTGCGGGTCCCACATGTCAACTTTGACTTGGTCAAGTCAACGTTGACTGGTCCCACATGTCATCCACCCAGACCAGCCCTGTTACACTGTCTCGTGGGTCCCAGCCGTCAGGTTTGACCTGGAGGCGCCCCGTAGACTAGCTGACGTCACAGTGACCTCATGCTGACGCAGCAATACATTTTCTGGATTTATTAATATTCAGGAAATTTTAGAAAATGCCTAAAACTTCTAAAATTCATATAAAATCAACCGTAGCTCAGAATGAAATAATTTATATATGAAAAATGATCAGAAAAATTCAATCTATCCATCTGTATCATTTTCATGCATGTTAGAGCAACTTTTGTTCACTGTTTAGTTCAAATCAATTGAATGGCATTTAAATAACCATATGTGGAGTTTGAATTTGAACCTAGGGTTCAAATCAGCTCCATTTAACATGTTGCTAGTTGCATTAGCCCAATCAACAGCATATTGCCATGTCATGATCATGCATCATATTGTGGCATCGCATTGATTGTGTTCTTTCTTAGTTGCCGGTGTTTGTCCCCTCTCGGTAGGCGTATCCCGACGATGTGATCGATGACACCGATGAAGAACTATAATATCTTCAGAAGTGCCAGGCAAGCAAAATCCCCTTGTTCATTTCGATAAAATCCCACTCTCTCGCTCCTGCTCTCTTTTATTGCATTAGGACAACAACGATTCATGTGTTACTTGCTGCGGTAGCTGAACCCCTTTATCCTTGGCATGACCTGTCATTCCACAGTAAATAGATGAAACCCACTAGCATGAGTAGGAGTTGTTTGAGCCCATGTTGTGCCTACTCATTCATGCTTGTTTGTCATGCTTGCTACTGCTTAGAGTTGAGTCGGGTCTGATTCATCGGGAATGAATTGGAATGGTGATGAACATGTCCTACTGTGTGTGAGCTAAGTGTGTGAATACGATTTGGTAAAGGTATTGGTGAGAGGCCATGTAGGAGTACATGGTGGGTTGTCTCATTGAAGCCGTCCTCAGGAACTGAGTTCTGTGTTTGTGATCCATGAAACAGCTACTACCATACATTGGGCCCTGAAATATGACCCCGCTCGACTTCTTAATCACCCTTGTCCTCTGTCCAGGAGTTGCAAGTAGTTTCTGGTGTTTGTAGTATGCTGGGGGCCGCACGCGGCGCTGACCATCGGGGTGGGCTGTGTTGCGGTAGGCACGTGGCACGGTGTACCGACTCGCCCGTTTGGTGTCTCGGGAACCCTGTTCACATCGTTCGGGGCCGTTAGTGGAAACCTCGGCCGGACTCCCTGCGGATGGAACCCGAATAGGCGATAAACCTGGACTAGAGACTTGAGTGTTTAGGTAGGTCGTGGTCTACACCCACGTCGGCGTTCGCTTGAAGTCTGCCGAGCACATGTCGTGTGCAGACGCTAAGTGGTGGAAACATGTATGAAGAAGTACACCCCTGCAGGGTTAACATCATCTATTCGAATAGCCGTGTCCGCGGTAATGGACTTCTGGGTTGCCTATATCAGTTCATAGACAAGTGAAAGTGGATACTCTAAAATACGCAAGATAAGCGTGAGTGCTATGGATGGCCCTCTCGTAGGGAGACGGAAGTGGATCCATAGTGGTGTATTGATATGGTGAATATGTGGACTCGTGTGCGCCACCTCAAAAGAGTTATTCGCAGTCATAGTTCAGGATAGCCACCGAGTCAAAGCTGGCTTGCTGCAGTCAAACTCCACCACCCCCTTTATTGAAACTAATGCATATGTAGTTAGTTCTGATGTAAGTCTTGCTGAGTACGTTTGTACTCACGTTTGCCTATTTATGTTTTTGCAGAGAGACTTCAGTCTCGCTAGTAGTATCGCTTGGACTTCGATGTTTAGCTTGATACCTCAGCTACGATCTTGTGCCCTCGGCAGGATCTGGTAGATAGTCAGGCTTCTCAGCCTTTTTCATTTGTAGATGTCTGTACTCAGACATGTTAAGCTTCCGCATGTGCTTTGACTTGTATGCTCTGATTGTTGGGTCATGAGACCCATGTTTGTAATATCTCGCTCTTCGGAGCCTAATGAATAAATATTTTGAGTCGTAGAGTTATGTTGTGATGCCATGTTGTATTTTCTCATATCGGGCATATTGTGTGTATGATTGAAATGCTTGGTATGAGTGGGATCCGACTATCTAGTTGTTTATCCTTGGCAGCCTTGCATATGGGGAAATGTAAGTCTAGTGCTTCTGAGCGATAGTAGTCCGCTACAGCCCGGTTCACCGGAGTCCTGTTAGCCCAGCACTACTGCTCGGAACACTTGACTGGCCGGCATGTGTTTCACGTCGTTCCTGTGTCTGTCCCTTCGGGGAAATGTCACGCGGTGTTATCCGGAGTCCTGCCTAGCCTGCTACAGCCCTGTTTACCGGAGTCCTGTTAGCCCAGTGCTACAGCCCGGATATATACGTTGTTGACCGACATGCTCGATGTGATTCATGTATGCCTGTCCTCATGGGTTAGTGCCGCCTTGGGTTCACGACTAGCCATGTCGGCCCGGGTTCTTTGTCATATGGATGCTAGCGACACCATCATATACGTGAGCCAAAAGGCGCAAACGGTCCCGGGCCAGGTAAGGTGGCACCCGTGGGAATACCGTACGTGAGGCCGCAAAGTGATATGATGTGTTACATGCTAGATCGGTGTGACTTAGGATCGGGGTCCTGACAGTAAATAAACGTAAACCAGTATATGGAAAACTCGTAGGCATCGGATCAGTGATGGATTATTATGCCGGATGCGGTTCATCATGTATCAGTCATAACATAGGGTGACACAGAACTAGCTCCAATTCGTCAATGTAATGTAGGGATGTATTCCGTATATATTCATACGTGCTTATGGAAAAAACATGCATGACATCTTTTGTCCTACCCTCTAGTGGCAGCGGGGTCCTATCGGAAACTAAGGGATATTAAGCCCTCCTTTTAATAGAGAACCGGAACAAAGCATTAGCACATAGTGAATACATGAACTCCTCAAACTAAGGTCATCACCGGGAGTGGTCTCGATTATTCTCACTTCGGGGTTGCCGGATCATAACACATAGTAGGTGACTATAGACTTGCAAGATAGGATCAAGAACTCACATATATTCATCAAAACATAATAGGTTCAGATCTGAAATCATGGCACTTGGGCCCTAGTGAAAAGCATTAAGCATAGCAAAGTCATAGAAACATCAATCTCACAACATAGTGGATACTAGGGATCAAAACCTAACAAAACTAACTCGATTACATGATAAATCTCATCCAACCCATCACCGTCCAGCAAGCCTACGATGGAATTACTCACGCACGGCGGTGAGCATCATGAAATTGGTGATGGAGGATGGTTGATGATGACGACGGCGACGAATCCCCCTCTCCGGAGCCCCGAGCGAACTCCAGATCAGCCCTCCCGAGAGAGATTAGGGTTTGGCGGCGGCTCCTATAGAGGCCAGCCATATGAGGAGGATAAGGAAAGATGGGAGGGAAAGGTAAGTGTGGAGTAGGACTCCCCCTTCCTTCCCTCTCCCCCCTCTTTCCTTCCCCCTTCTTCATACAAGGAAAGGGGGCGCTGGAGGGCAGGAGCCCCGAGCTGAACGTGTGCAGAACACGGAGGTGCCATGTGTTCGGTACTTGATCTATTGGAGCGCGAAGAAGTTCGACTACATCAACCATGTTGTCTAACGCTTCCGCTTACGGTCTACGAGGGTACATAGACATACTCTCCCCCTCGTTGCTATGCATCTCCATGGATAGATCATCACGTGTGCGTAGAAAAAAAATTGTTTACCATGCAACGATTCCCAATAGTGGCATCATGAGCCAGGTCTATGCCTAAGATGATATACACGAGTAGAACACAAAGAGTTGTGGGTGGTGATAGTCATACTTCTTACACCAACGTCTTATTTTGATACGGTGGTATAGTGGGATGAAGCGGCCCGGACCAACCTTACATGTCCACGCACATGAGACCGGTTCCATCGACTGACATGCAACTAGTTTTGCATAAAGGTGGCTGGAGGGTGTCTGTTTCTCCTACTTTAGTTGAATCGAAATTGCCTATGGCCTATGTTGGGGTATTCTCACGACAGATGCCAGGGGGTGGCTTATCATGGATGGGGATAGGAGGACGTCGTCGGGCCCGGGAAGCAGGAGTGGGCGAGATCTCGAATGCACACGAGTGTTACCCAGGTTCGGGGCTCTGCGAGGAGATAACACACCTAATCCCGCTCTGCGAGGTCTCTGCATGATGACTATGATCAGGTGGAGACTACAGGCTTGCTCCTTGAGCTGTATGCTAGAGGAAGAAGAAGGGAAGGGCTAGCTCTCTTGCTTCTCCAAGCTATGTGTGTGTATGGAGTGGGTGCTCAACCCTTTGCATGGGTGATCCTAGGGGTTTATATAGGCCTACCCCCTAGGGGTACAATGGTAAAATGGCCAGGTGTAGGACCCGCCTGTCAGTATCTAAGGGCGTCGGGTTCTCTGCCGGCTGCTGGGGCCGCCGCCTGGTGGGTCCCGCCGGCTGCCGAGAATCCGACCGACAAGTAGGGTCCACCGCCTGCGGGCCGCGCTGATTGCCTTTTGTTCTAGCCTCACCCTTGATGATGGAGGCCTTTCCGGGAGACGCATGGCTACAGTCCCGCTGCCTGGTGTGCGCTCACTGTAGCCATGCTCCGTCTCGTCGGAGTAATGCCGCGTGGACACCGAGAGGAGGGGAGGACCGGCTGCTAGAGGTCGGCCCGCCCCTGAGGCCACCTTCTTGGGGGGCGCCGTCTTCTTGTTACTCACGGACAAGTTGGGCCCGCCGCCTGCAGGCCGTACCGACCATGTGTCGTGGGAGCATGGCCCTAGCTGACGAGGGATGTGTCCTGAGCCACATGGCTACAGTGTCATGCTGGGCAGGCGAGTGTCCGCTTGGTCCGCCAGCACTGTAGCCACGTTCCTCTGGGATTTGGGGGGAGCAGGTCGCCCTGTAGCCATGCCCCGTCTTATCGTAATGAATGGGTGCAGACTCCGTGGGGAGGAGGAGTCGTCTGCTAGGAGTTGGCCTCCCCCTACGCCGCCTTCTGAAAGTGCGCCATCTTCTATGAGCTGGCCGCTTGGGCCTAGCAAGCCCAAGGAGTCGGCCATGCGCCTGGGAGGTATGAGGGGCTTTGCTAGCCCCGATGTCTTGAAATGCTATGGGGTGCTGATGAGGCTACCCGTGGTCAATCCCTCGGACAGTAGTCCCTGAAGCTGGTGAGGCGCCATGGCTCAAGCCGGAGTGCCTCAGCAGTTCCCTACTCCCAGCGGTCTCATATCTTTGCTTCGTCCCTGTAGGATCGAAAGTATGTCTAGAGGGGGGTGATTCAACTACTTGACCAAATAAAAATCTAGCCTTTTCCCAATTTTAAGTTTTGGCAGATTTTAGCAACTTAGAACAAGGCAAGCAATCAACCTACACATGCAAGTCTAAGAGTATAGCAGCGGAATGTAAAACATTGCATATGAAGGTAAAGGGAGGGGTTTGGAATGGCAAACGCAATGTAGAAACGGAGATTTTTGGCGTGGTTCCAATAGGTGGTGCTATCGTACATCCACGTTGATGGAGACTTCAACCCACGAAGGGTAACGGTTGCGCGAGTCCACGGAGGGCTCCACCCATGAAGGGTCCACAAAGAAGCAACCTTGTCTATCCCACCATGGCCATCACCCACAAAGGACTTGCCTCACTTGGGTAGATCTTCATGAAGTAGGCGATCTCCTTGCCCTTACAAACTCCTTGGTTCAACTCCACAATCTTGATGGAGGCTCCCAAGTGACACCTAACCAATCTAGGAGACACCACTCTCCAAAAGGTAATAGATGGTGTGTTGATGATGAACTCCTTGCTCTTGTGCTTCAAATGATAGTCTCCCCAACACTCAACTCTCTCTCACAGATTTGGATTCGGTGGAAAGATGATTTGAGTGGAAAGCAACTTGGGGAAGGCTAGAGATCAAGATTTTTATGGTTGGAATGGAATATCTTGGTCTCAACACATGAGTAGGTGGTTCTCTCTCAGAAAATGTATGTTGGAACTGTAGGCACATTCTGACGGCTCTCCTTGCTAATGAAGGAAGGGTGGAGGGGTATATATAGCCTCCACACAAAATCTAACCATTACACACAAATCACCAAACTCGGTGGGACATAATCATGAAACTCGGTCAAGACGATTTAGTTCAAAATGTGAACGCTAGGATATTTGGTGGGACCGGCATGTCAACTCGATGGGACCGATTTCATTAGTGTTAGGGCATAACATAATCTTGGTGAGACCGATCACATAAACACGGTAGGACCGATTTCTTTAATAGGCAAACAGAGAGTTGGTCACGCAAACTCGGTGGGACAGATTCGCTCATTTCGGTGAGACCCGAATGTTACGAAAGGGAAACAGAGAGTTTGCATTGCGAACTCGGTGGGACAAATCGCTCATCTCGGTTGGACCGAAACGTTACGAAGGGAAATAGAGAGTTTGCAATCCCATCTCGGTGAGACCGAGTTCCCTACCGGTGAGACCGAAGCGACTAGGGTTTCTGGCAGTGGCTATGTCGAGTGAACTCGGTGGCACCGGATAGATCAAACCTGTAGGGCCGAGTTTGACTTTTGGTTTGGGACATATGTGGATATGAGAAAGTGGTTGAGGGATTTTGGAGCATATCACTAAGCATTTTGAGCAAGCAAGCCATTAAGCAACACCTCATCCCCTTTTAATATTATTGGCTTTTCCTATGGACTCAATGTGATCTTGGATCACTAAAATGAAAATGTAGAGTCTTGAGCTAGAGCCAATATGTGTCCTTAGCATTTAGAGGGGTCCACATTCCTAATCCATGCCATGCCAATCATTGAACTTTCTGAAATGATCATCTTGAAATAGCATTAGTTCAATGAGCCATTGATGAGGACATCAATACCATTGTTACATCCACAGCCCCTGCTGCTATACTTACTGGACCAATTACTAGAGCTCGCGCACGCCAATTAAATTACAAGGTACTTTCGTTTCTTGGTAATGATTCTAATGTTCACGAGAATATGATACTGCCTAAATTGGATACATTTGTTTTGCTTACAAATGAAGGGCCTAGCTTGGAGAAGGATGAACATTGGAGCAAGAACACGCATGGAGTTGATGGCATGCGCAAGGGGATCAAGAAAGTAGTTACAAGTGATGATTTCAAGACTTTGAAGCCACCATAAGGAGTGCATGAAGCCTTGGACGAAATATACAAGATGCCACTTCATAATATTCGTCCATAGGCTATTCTAAGTGCTGCGTCACATTATTATTGGGCCAGGCCCATGTAATTTCAAAATACATAAGTATAGACTATTTTTAGAGTCCGTATGTGTGGGGAAACAAGAGTTAGGGTTGGTTTCGGACCCCACCATCAGGGGCCACGAAATTCCCTCCTCTTCCTCCATATATACTGCCCTTAGGGTGTCGTTTAGACTTTGGGTTTTGTTTAGATCAAAAGCTCGCCATAGCTGCAACTTCGCGTACTTCGTTTGTGTTCAACGACCAGACCAAGGCGTCACAGAACCCCACCTTCATTAATAAAGCTTTCCTCTTATATTCGCAATATCCAGATTGCAATCTTAGTTTCTTGCTTGTTCTTCGTTTGCTCGCAGGAAACAGGCCCTCGTGGTCAGGTTGATCGTGCTCCGGCGTGGTCAATAACCCTCGGAAGTTGGTTTAGCGATTGCTAAGGCGCGACGTCTCGCACGTTCGTAGTCGGATCGTCAAGGTCGACTCCCACAGAAACGATAACCACCATCTCATTGAAACATCGGGACACCTTTGACTCTATCAAGTGGTATCAGATTTCCAGGTTGCTCGGTGAGATTTTACAGTTTTTTTCGTAGATTAGATCGAGTCTGTTCTTCATACCTAAAGTCCACGAAAAAGCCACAAAAAAAATTAGGGTTAGTTCATCATATCTGAACCAATCTGAGCCTTTGCATAATCTTTTTAGGGTTTTTGCTTTGTTGAATTTGCGGTTGCATCGTCGTGTCAAGTTGCTGGTCTTAGAGTCTAGTCTTTTAGAGTTTCGAGTTCTGGTCATATTAGTCACGCCGCCGCCGCACCATCATCATTGTCCCTGCCATCTTCCACCACCGCTTATCCGCCACCGCTCCGAGTCCATATACCACCACCGATCCATATCCATATACCACCACCGCTCCGAGTCCATATACGACCACCGATCTGTATCCATATACCACCATCACTTCGAGTCCATCTCATATTAGGTTTGCTTTCGAGATCCATCTGTTGCCAGATTCGTGTTTCCTTGTTTGAGTAGGTTTGGGATTCCATCAATCTTTTACCGTCCGTAGAAGAGGTTGGTTTGACCTGGGAAGAGTTTTGAGACACTCGCCATTATAGTGATTTTTCGCAAAAAAAAGGAGCGCAAAAAAAAAAACAGGGCGAAAAAAATCCAGAGTGTGCTTTTCCCTTGTTTACGTGCAGCGACGTGATTTTGTTAGTGTTCTAGGCTCGCGTCTCTAGCACGGTCTAGCCTAGGACCAGCATAGTACCGTCGTTGAGCGTTTATTCAACTTTGCATCTCCGAATTGATTATTGCTGACCCTTTTTGCTACCATATTATAAGCCTTCCCAGCTCCACATACATCTACATCGTGCGTTTGACTCTCCCTGGTAATCGCTCTATCCAAGCTTTGAAAGTTTTGACTACATCGGTTGCCGCTCACCGCCTGCTGCTGGGTAAGAACTGGTAAGAATTTGAGATTTGCTCAAAGGATTTGTGACACCCACCACCACCACCACCACTTGTTAGTAGTCCATAGGATCATATACTTGTGTGTTTCTATTGCTGCTAACCATGCCAGGATCACAACCCGACGAGATTGACTGGGAGAATTTAACAAACAAGGAGCTTCATGATAAGTTTCAGAAAATGATGACTGAACAGGTGCAAGATGTGCTGAACAATTTTGAAGAGGCCATGGAGAAGATCACTGGCCTTGAGAAGACGTTCGAAACAAAGCTTGATAACAGATTTAATGAACTGCTTGCGCGTCTACCACCACCGGCTGCACCTAACGCATCTCTACAACAACAACAACGACTACCTCCACATCGCGAAACAGCCCTCCGCCGAGCAACCCGTGTCCCTCTTCAGCCTGGCCAAGCTGCTGGTGCTACTGTTGATACTTCTGTGGCTCCTGCTGCTGATGTGGGGGAGGATGATTATGTGGGAGATTACGAGGATGAGGTTGATCAACATCAGAACTACGTGCAACCTCCAGCACCACAACCACCAGGTCGTCCACATGCAAATAATGGCAATGTTAGGGCTCCCCCTCAGGTACGAGATCATGACCATCTCCCTAAACTGAAATTGAATATTCCACCATTTGAGGGTAGATATGTTCCTGATATATATCTTACTTGGGAGTTAGAAACTGAACAACGCTTTACATTTTTACAATATCCTGAGGAGAGACGTGTTCCTGCTGCTGTTTGTGCTTTCACTAGCTTTGCATGTGTTTGGTGGTCTGAACATTGTAGATTATATCCTGTTCCCGCTACTTGGGTTGCTTTGAAAACTGCTATGCGTACTCGTTGGGTTCCGCCATATTATCAACATGAATTACTTCAAAAATTGCATCACTTAAGACAACGAAAAAATTCTGTAGAAGAATATTACTAGGAATTACAAACTGGATTGATTAGATGTGGTATTGTTGAGGAGAATGAAGCTATGCTTGCACGTTTTCTGGGTGGATTAAATAGAGAGATTCAGACCATTCTAGACTATAAGGATTATAATAATATCACTCGTTTATTCCATCTTGCTTGTAAAGCTGAACGTGAAGTGCAGGATCGACAAGCATTGGCGCGAACTAACTATTCTGCAGGTCGACCTTCATCATGGACACCACGTGCATCATCTACTTCCACACGTTCTGCTACACCGGAACCTCCGTCGGCTGCCACCCCCAACCGTGATACAAGAAAGCAGGCACAACCACCACTATTTGCCAAGAGCACACCTGCTGGGCCTACACAAAGCTCTTCTACTTCCATGGCGTCAACAGGGCACACAAGTGATATTATTTGTCGTCGTTGTAAGGGAAGAGGACATTTTGCGAGAGAATGCCAATCTCAGCGTGTGATGATTGCTACTGAGGATGGTGGGTATGAGTCCGCTAGTGACTATGATGAAGAGACTTTGGCTCTTATTACACATGAAGAACACGGTGGAGATGATTCTGATCATGAGACGCAATACATGGCTGCTGAAGATGCTGACAGGTATGAATGTTTAGTTGCTCAACGTGTTTTGAGTGTGCAGGTTACACAAGCTGAGCAAAATCAGAGGCATAATTTGTTCCATACAAAGGGAGTTGTGAAGGAACGTTCTATTCGCGTCATCATAGATGGAGGGAGCTGCACCAACTTGGCTAGCATTGAGATGGTGGAGAAGCTTTCTCTCACCACAAGACCACATCCACATCCTTACTACATCCAATGGTTCAACAACAGCGGCAAGGTTAAGGCAACACGTACTGTTCGTGTGCATTTTAGTATGTCTACATATGCTGATTATGTTGATTGTGATGTGGTACCTATGCAAGCATGTTCCTTATTACTTGGTAGACCATGGCAATTTGATAAAAATTCTGTACACCATGGTAGAAACAATCACTATACTCTTGTTCATAAGGATAAAAATATTACTTTGCTTCCTATGACTCCTGATTCCATTTTGAAAGATGATATTAATAGAGGTAATAAAGCAAAACAGGAGAAATAAGAGTGAAAATCAGATTGTGGCAAAAGAATTTGAGCAACAAATGAAGCCTAATAATAAACCATCTAATGTTGCTTCTGAAATTAAACTGAAAAGTGCATGTTTACTTGCCACCAAATCTGATATTGATGAGCTAGATTCTAGCAAATCTATTTGCTATGCTTTTGTGTGCAAAGAGGTATTATTTTCACTCGAGGACGTGCCTTCCTCTTTGCCCCCTGCTGTCACTAACATTTTGCAGGAGTTCGCTGACGTCTTCCCACAAGACGTGCCACCGGGATTACCACCTATTCGAGGGATTGAGCATCAAATTGACTTAATTCCCGGTGCATCGCTACCAAATGATGCACCATACCGTACCAATCCAGAGGAGACGAAGGAGATTATGCGTCAAGTACAGGAGCTGCTCGACAAAGGTTATATACGCGAATCTCTTAGTCCTTGTGATGTTCCTATTATACTAGTGCCTAAAAAGGATGGTACGTCGTGTATGTGTGTTGATTGTAGAGGCATTAATAATATTACTATTCGTTATCGTCATCCTATTCCTAGGCTAGATGATATGCTTGATGAATTGAGTGGCTCTACAATATTCTCCAAAGTTGTTTTGCGTAGTGGATACCATCAAATTCGTATGAAATTGGGAGATGAATGGAAAATAGCATTTAAAACTAAGTTTGGTTTATATGAGTGGTTTGTCATGCCTTTTTGGTTAACTAATGCACCTAGCACTTTCATGAGACTAATGAACGAAGTTTTACGTGCTTTCATTGGACGATTTGTGGTAGTCTATTTCGATGATATACTGATTTATAGCAAATCTTTGGAAGAACATTTGGAACATTTACGTGCTGTTTTTAATGCTCTACGTGATGCACGTTTGTTTGGTAACCTTGGGAAGTGCACCTTTTGCACCGACCGAGTGTCTTTTCTTGGCTATGTCGTTACTCCACAGGGAATTGAAGTTGATAAAGCCAAGATTGAAGCTATTGAGAGTTGGCCGCAGCCCAAAACGGTCACACAAGTGAGGAGTTTTCTTGGACTCGCCGGTTTCTATAGGCGTTTTGTGAGAGACTTTAGCACCATTGCTGCACCTCTCAATGAGCTTACAAAGAAGGATGTGCCTTTTGTTTGGGGTACCGCACAGGAAGAAGTCTTCACGGTATTGAAAGATAAGTTGACACATGCTCCTTTACTTCAACTTCCTGACTTTAATAAAACTTTTGAGCTTGAATGTGATGCTAGTGGAATTGGATTAGGAGGTGTGTTATTACAAGATGGCAAACCTGTTGCATACTTTTCTAAAAAACTGAGTGGGCCTAGTCTGAACTATTCTACTTATGATAAAGAATTATATGCTCTTGTTCGGACTTTAGAAACATAGCAACATTATTTATGGCCCAAAGAATTTGTTATACATTCTGATCATGAATCTTTGAAACACATTAAAAGTCAAGCTAAACTGAACCGTAGACATGCTAAATGGGTTGAATTCATTGAGACTTTCCCTTATGTCATTAAACACAAGAAGGGTAAAGAAAATGTTATTGCTGATGCATTGTCTCGTCGTTATACTATGCTTTCACAACTTGATTTTAAAATATTTGGTTTGGAGACCATCAAATATCAATATGTGCATGATGCTGAATTTAAAGATGTATTGCAGAATTGTAAATAAGGTAGATCATGGAACAAGTTCGTTGTTAACGATGGATTTGTGTCGTGCTAACAAGCTATGTATTCCAGCTAGCTCCGTTCGTCTTTTGTTGTTGTAGGAGGCACATGGAGGAGGATTAATGGGACACTTTGGCGTGAAGAAGACGGAGGACGTACTTGCTACACATTTCTTTTGGCCAAAGATGAGACGGGATGTTGAGCGTTTTGTTGCTCGCTGCACTACATGTCAAAAAGCTAAGTCACGACTCAATCCTCATGGTTTATATATGCCTTTGCCTGTACCTAGTGTTCCTTGGGAGGATATATCTATGGACTTTGTTTTAGGTTTGCCTCGAGCAAAGAAGTGGAGGGATAGCATATTTGTTGTCGTGGATAGATTCTCGAAAATGGCACACTTTATACCATGTCATAAAAGCGATGATGCTGTTAATGTTGCTGATTTGTTCTTTCGTGAAATTATTCGCTTGCATGGTGTGCCAAATACTATTGTTTTAGATCGTGATACTAAATTTCTTAGCCACTTTTGGAGATGTTTATGGGCTAAGTTGGGGACTAAACTGCTTTTTAGTACTACTTGTCACCCCCAAACTGATGGACAAACTGAAGTAGTCAATAGAACATTGTCTACTATGCTTAGGGCTGTGTTGAAGAATAATAAGAAAATGTGGGAAGAATGCTTGCCTCATATTGAATTTGCTTATAATCGTTCATTGCATTCTACTACTAAGATGTGCCCTTTTGAAATTGTGTATGGTTTCCTACCTCGTGCACCTATTGATTTGTTGCCTCGTCCATCTTCGGAGAAGGTTAAATTTGATGCTAAAGAACGTGCTGAATTGATTTTAAAAATGCATGAGTTAACTAAGGAAAACATTGAGGGTATGAATGCTAAATATAAACTTGCTGGAGATAAGGGTAGAAAACATGTTTTCCTTGCACCTGGTGATCTTCTTTGGTTACATTTGCGTAAGGATAGGTTTCCTAATTTGCGCAAATCAAAGCTAATGCCACGTGCTGATGGTCCATTTAAGTTGTTAGAGAAAATAAATGATAATGCATATAAACTTGAGCTGCCTGTAGATTTTGGGGTTAGTCCCACTTTTAACATTGCAGATTTGAAGCCTTATTTGGGTGAGGAAGATGAGCTTCCGTCGTGGACGACTTCATTTCAAGAAGGGGAGGATGATGAGGACATCAATACCATTGTTACATCCACAGCCCCTGCTGCTATACATACTGGACCAATTACTAGAGCTCGCGCACGCCAATTAAATTACCAGGTACTTTCGTTTCTTGGTAATGATTCTAATGTTCATGAGAATATGATACTGCCTAAATTGGATACATTTGTTTTGCTTACAAATGAAGGGCCTAGCTTGGAGAAGGATGAACATTGGAGCAAGAACACGCATGGAGTTAATGGCATGCGCAAGGGGATCAAGAACGGAGTTACAAGTGATGATTTCAGGACTTTGAAGCCACCATAAGGAGTGCATGAAGCCTTGGACGAAATATACAAGATGCCACTTCATAATATTCGTCCATAGGCTATTCTAGGTGCTGCGTTACCTTATTATTGGGCCAGGCCCATGTAATTTCGAAATAGTTAAGTATAGGCTATTTTTAGAGTCCGTATGTGTGGGGAAACAAGAGTTAGGGTTGGTTTCGGACCCCACCATCAGGGGCCACGAAATTCCCTCCTCTTCCTCCATATATACAGCCCTTAGGGCGTCGTTTAGACTTTGGGTTTTGTTTAGATCAAAAGTTCACCATAGCTGCAACTTCGCGTACTTCGTTTGTGTTCAACGACCAGACCAAGGCGTCACAGAACCCCACCTTCATTAATAAAGCTTTCCTCTTATATTCGCAATATCCAGATTGCAATCTTAGTTTCTTGCTTGTTCTTCATTTGCTCGCAGGAAACAGGCCCTCGTGGTCAGGTTGATCGTGCTCCGGCGTGGTCAATAACCCTCGGAAGTTGGTTTAGCGATTGCTAAGGCGCGACGTCTCGCACGTTCGTAGTCGGATCGTCAAGGTTGACTCCCACAGAAACGATAACCACCATCTCATCGAAACATCGGGACACCTTTGCCTCTATCAGCCATATCTTGTTAGGAATTACCAAAACCACCCAGGGATAGTTGCACTTTCAATCTCCCGCTTTTTGGTAATTGATGACAACATATAGATCAAAGCTTCGACAAATGATAATAAGATTGAAATACATCTTTTCTTTGAGAAGTATGTGATAAGCAAGAACTCCCCCTAAATTTTTGCATTATTTAAAATTTGCTTTTGAATGCAAATGCACAATCGATTAGGATCATGGCTCACTCTTCCATGTCACATACATCTTGGTGGAGCGCTCAAAATAATAGGAATTAAAACATGCACTCATCACCAAGCAAAGTGAATGATCATATAGGGATATAAAAGATAATATCATCCAAGCATAAGCATTAAGGTAGGATATGATCGAACACATGATCATACAAGTATCACACACACATACATAAAGTATCAGACGAGAACACACAAAAGTATCAAGCAAATAGCAAGAAAGACAAAGAAGTAACACTCTCTCTCGAAGCCTATGATCTATACATTTCTCCCCTTTGGCAACAAGTTACCAAAAAGTTTGAAAATGCATGATGTCGGGGAAACTGATCCACGAGCACCAATGGGGACCGAGCCCCTTTCGGTTCGGCGAGGGAAGAGATCGCACGAAGAGCAGATCGAGGCAGAGCACATGAGCAGTTTACTCAGGTTCGGGCCGCATGGATGCGTAATACCCTACTCCTGCTTTGTGGTTTGTATTGAGTTCTTGCTCGGGAGCGCCGAATGCTATAGTACACACCAGCAGCTAACGAGACCGATCCTGAGTGTTTCCCCCTCCTTCTACGTTGCGCATGGGCCTCCTTTTATATGCTCAAGGGGTCACCGACAGGTGGCAACGTAGATAGGGGTAAAAATGGAAAGGTGTTGCGGTTGGTATAGCTACCTATACAGTGTATCATACCTAACCCTGACGGCAGGGGACAAGGGCATTAAATGCCCATCTGCGTCGCCCAAACAGTGCAAAAAGGGACCGTCAGGGACGCCTCCGTTCGCCACGATGGCAATCTTGTCAGCGCCGCTTGCCACCACGTACCGTTGGCTGCACAGCCTCCCGCCACGCACGCCTGGAAGGGTCCCAGAGCAACACGTTGGTGGATGTGCTGGAGCGTGGGTACGGAGTAGTAGTTCGTCGTGGCAAACGCCTTGCCGCGGTCATCGTCTTGTCGCGTCTGGAAGCTTTGCCGCTCACCGGGCCCTGCCGGGACGCGTGGCGCGTCGCGACAAGTTCCTTGAGATGCCTTGGTTGGCCTTCCCGGCAAGCTCCTCTTGCCGGGGTCTTGCGCCTTGAGTGGCCTTCCCGGAAAGCTCCTCTTGCCGGGGCCTTGTCTCCTTGGCTTGAATACTTTGTTCTTGAATGGCTCCAAAGGAACCACAGGGGTCCTTGGCGGTCACCTGGCAAGCCTTGCCGCGGGGTGCTGCGACTGCCCGTGCGCAAGTTCGGGATACTAGGGTACCCCTACTCTAGTACACCGACAGGAGCCCTCGGGCCTGGGCCATACACGGTGCCAAGCGCTATTGGGCCAGGCCCAAAACATGGCACGGGCACGCGCGGCCTGGGTCACGCCGTATCCCATTCCGTATTCACCGCGCCCTCCCCGAACGACACGCGTTGATTGCGGCGTCGTGGGAGAGATCGTGGGTGGTTTTTTTATTCGGAAAGGCGGAACGTCCGCCCCCTCTCCCCTTATAAGCAGGGGAAACAGGGGCAGTTCGCCCATCCGCCAGTTGCTATTCCAACCTCGAAAATCTCCGCCACTCCCCTTCTTCCCAAAGCCGAAAGAGAGCAGCGCTCCGCCCCCCCATCGCCACCAGCGCCCCCAACGCCGTCGACCTCCCTCACCACTTCCGCCATGGATCCGAAAGCCGAGAAGGGGAAGGTCGTGAAGTCGGCCGAGGCGCAGTGGCTCGCGGCGCTGCGAAAAGAGCGGGCAATCTTCCCCCCCAAGCTTGCCGCGAGGGACCTGGGGGAGTACTACTACCTCTTCTGGTCGACGGAGACGCGGGCGCACCCGCGCACGAAGGTACTTCCAGCCGTCGCTTGGAAAATGGCTCCAACTGGATACCCCTTTTTCGCCTTGTTCTTCTACTGCGGGCTCTGCCCGCCTTTCTCTGAGTTCTTCTATGATATCATGAACACCTACGGGCTCCACCTCCTTGACTTCACCCCCAATGCCGTCTTGACCATGGCAGTTTTCGCACATCTCTGCGAAAACTTTGTCGGAGTCCATCCAAATGTATCCCTTTTTCGCCACTTCTTTATGCCCCGAGTTGAGAAAGGAGAGCCTTTATCCGGCGGAATCGCCTGGATCTCAAAAGCCGGTAAGAAGGAAGCTTATCTGGAGGGAGAGCTCCGCAGCAAGTGGGAGGAATGGAGAGCAGACTGGTGTTGGATTGTCGAGGAGGACCCGCAGCCGTTTACCGCCAGGCGCCAAACTCCAGTAGTGCGCGGCACCGATTGGAGCAACGTGGCCCCGGAAGACGACAGGCTGAAGATTGCCGTCGCCCGGATCCAACGCCTCAGGCTTGCCGGGCTCACTGTAGGCGCCGTTGTCGTAGATTTCCTTCGCCGCCGCATCGCCCCCCTGCAGGAGAGGAGGAGACCCGCCTGGGAGTTCAAAAATGCGGCGGATATCATGAGGCTGCGTCCGGGCCTCAACTTCAACTTCACTGTTCTAGAGCTTAACGCGATGCTCCAGGAGCTGTTCAAATACGACCCTCAACATCCTGAAGTGTTCAGGTTGCCGAGGGGTGTCGTTCCACTGTGCAACAATTCCTCGCTCAGCCGCATCCGTGCAATGATGCCGTTGTGCGACTCGCATGGAATTGACCCATCTTGGCAAGAGCCTGCAGACGATGTCGTGCAGGCGTTCTTTGACAGCTTGGTAGAAGTGCCGATCCGCCCCGACGAGCAGAGAGGCCTCACCCGGGACACCACCGACGAGGAGGTGAAGCGCATCGCCACTAGGCTGGAAGAGGCGGCGGCAGCCGCAGCAGCGGGCGAGTTTGGGTTCACCGTGGAGGAGACAGAGGCAGCGGAGGCGGCAAGCCTTGCCGAGCGAGAGGGTCTTGCTGGCGAGGAAGAGCCTGCCGGACTTGATGTCGGGCCGGGCGAGCCCGCCGAGGATACGAGCGACTCGTTGGAGATCGACTCCTCTTCCTCCTCATCTTCGGGCAGCTTGCCGCAAGTAGAGCCCCCGGCTCCACCAAGAAGGCGTCTCCGCAGGGCCGGGGACGTAGCGGAGCGGCAGACGAGTCAACAGCCGCTGCGCCACGTGACACGCTCCACCGCGGCAAGTTCTGTTGTCGCGGAAGCACCTCATGCTGCTGCGGCAACTGGAGCGGGGTCTTCTCAGGCCACTGCCACTGCTCCCGCCAAGAGGCCAAGGGAACCTACTCCTCCGCCTCCTCGCGCCAGAGGTGAGCCAGGCTTTGACTTCTCCGCGCTCAGCTCCGACGAGGAAGAAGAAGAGTAAGATTCTTGTTGTACTTGTATTTCTTTAATTCTTGCTGCTTTGTCTTGTATCTCATTTGCTTTACTCTGAACTTATTCCTTTTTAGGACTCTAGCCCAGAGAGCGGCAAAGAGAGCCAAGGTCCCGTTGATTATCATCGAGGACGAACCCACCGCGACAGCAGGGGGTGCATCCGAGACACCCTTGCCGGACCCGGCAACTATTCTTCAGAGCAGCCCCCAGCGCAGCCCCCAGCGTAAGTATATGGTTTGCTTCCCGCTGTTAGGCGCGCATGGATACTCTTTGTTTGCTGATATCTGACTACTGGTTTGTGTAGGAGCAGAGCAGCCCCACCAGGAGCGTCCTAAGACCGCCCCTGACATGCCATCTGCTTCGACTACACCGCCAAGGGAGAGTTCTCCGGCAAGGGAAGATCCTCCGGCAAGGGAGAGCTCTCCGGCAAAGGAGAAGTCTCCGGCAAGGGATAGCACCAGTGGCTCCCCGGCGGCGGAGACCACAACTGCAGAGTCCGGTACAGGTAAACCTCTTGCTTCGAAACTTCCCTTGGGTTCTTCTTCGTTTGATCTTCTTTTTGGATATTTGCTTGACTTTTCTTCCTTTTCCGGTCGTCAGACCCATCTGCTGCGGAGCCGATGGAGACCGAGGTTGTTGTCGACGACGCCGCTGCCACCGAAGAAGCGGCCGGCGCTGATGATCCCGCCGGCGAAGAGGCCGCCCAGGCTGCCGCCGCAGCAGCTGGCGAGGAGTCTGGCGATCGCACTGACGGCCCTGAGGCCGCAGGAGCGCCAGGCGCTACGCCGACCGCCGACCCTTCTGCCGCTGCCGCAGCGCCAGGCTCCGAAGAGCCCCAGCCAGGCGTCTATTTGAAGGTCGGCGATGGCGTCTTCATCAACCTCCCCTGGGCGTCAACGTCCAGGGCGCCGGTCGAAGGAGAAAGCTTTGACGGAGAGGTGCTCGCCTCCGCTGGGCTGACGCTGGTTGACGCGCCAAGCAGCAGCAGCGGCGAGGCCGAGGAAGAGCGGCTGCTGCAGAAGCTGTTGTCGCTCTACCGCGCTCGGCAAGCCAAGCTGGAATCCCACGAGGCGCTTGTCGCGAAGGCGGGAGCAGACATGGAGAAGCGCGCGGAGGAGCTCCGGGGTCACAACCAGGCGGCTCTACGGTCCCTGGTGGAGGAGCGGGAGCAGCTCGCTGAGGAGCAGAAGGCCTTCCTCCTCGAGAAAGCTGACGTCAAAGAGCAGCAGCGGCTTGCCGCTGAGAAGTTGTCTGTGCAGGAGGGCGAGCTGGCGCAGTGGAAGGTCAACCTTGATAGCCACAAGGAGGAGCTTGCCGCGGGCGAGCGAAAACTTGGCAGAGCTCTCAAGCAAGCAGAGGACGCTGCCGCAGCTGCCGAGGCCGCCAAGGAGCTGGAGACGAAGGTGGCGCAGTTGGAGGCCGATCTCAAGGCGAGCGGCGAGGAGCTTGCCACGCTCAAGCGTGAACGGGAGAAGGACGCCTACAGCCACTCAGAGCTGCAGGCCCGTCTCGCCGAGAAAGACAAGGAGCTCAGCGCCGCCAAGGACTCCAATGCAGATCTCGAGTTGAAGCTGACCACTTTGACCAAGACGTTGGACGGCGCCAGGGAGAAGGAGGTGGCCTTGAAGGAGGAGGTCAAGGCCGACAAGGCGTTGCTGGAGAGTGTTGCTGTCACCCAGAACACTTTTAGGGAGACTGTGGAACACTGGACGGAGGGTCTTGTTAATGCTGCTGCAGATATTGACAGGGAGCTGGCGCAACTGGGGATGGAGGATCTCGGGTATCCCTCTGATGAGAACCTCCAATCCAGCGCCAAGCTCACCTTTTTTCCTCAAAGGCGTGGCGACGGCCCTCCAGCGACTCCGAGAGAGGATCCCAAAGCAGCTGGCCGACGAGTCGCGCAAGATCTACGCGGGAGCTCTTCAAAAGGTGTTGGTGAAGGTGGCCTTCCGCAACCCGGGCCTCAATCTCACCAATGTCCTCAAGACCCTGCCGCCGTAAGCTGATCTGGAGGCGCTCAACGCCCTTGTCGTACCCATTGTGGACAAGGTGAGCGGGATCAAGAGGGTTGAGGGCGATCGTGTAGACTAGGCCGCCTGTTGGGGATATTACTGCTGGGCGTAAACTGGCCTAAGTGGGCCGGGTTGACTTCATCAGTAATCTAAAGGTGCTAAAGCCCAGAGGCTAGACAAAGGCCCAAGGCCGTAGTCGGTTCAGTATCTGTCGCCGTAAACCGGCGTGTATATAAACTTGTATTATAAGTTAGGAATAGGGAGAGACCAACCCGGGTACGAATATAAACCGGTGATTGGGACTCTATGAACCGACGGGTGTCACCCGTGTATATAAGGGGACAACCCGATAGCGGTTCAGGACAGAGAAGAATAACTCGAGGCCTAGGCGAAGCTTGTTTGCTCCCTAGTCATCGAAACCCCATCAATTACATCACAAACTAGACGTAGGCTTTTACCTTTATTGAAGGGGCCGAACTAGTATAAACTCCCTGTGTTCCTTGTCCGTTTTAACCCCTTCGAGTTAACCTGTTGCGATGGCTCCACGACTAAGTCCTTTCACTAGGACATCTGCCGTGACAAACCCACGACAGTTGACGCCCACCGTGGGGCTATCGCACGATGGTTTCAAGTTCTTGGAGGGCCGCTTTGAAGGACTCGAGGGATACGTCGTGGATCGGATGACCAAGAGTCGTCGCGGCAAGATCTACATCGACACGCAGGCTGGGGCCCCGAGGCCGGCTCAATTGAGTACGGGTACCGGGTCCCCTTTGGTGGCATACATGTCTTCATCGGCAAGATCGGTGAACCGGGCCCTGAGCTAGACACCTGCACCGACCTCGTCGAGACAGCTCAGCGCGCACGACCTGCCCGAGTTAAACCGGCCGTGAAGCATGCCTTCGTGGGAGTCATCCATGGAGGAGGCTATGAGGACAGATCAGAATCTGGTGGTGAAACCGTCGTTTATTCTGGCGACGAGTCATCGAATGGAGAGACTGAGTCATTGTATCAGCTACAAGATGGCCGGATTGGGGGCTGTTCCGATGGCGACAGTATTCCGGACCCCTCCGATCTGCCCAACCGGGTTGGGATATTCATGGCCAGTACACAGGCAGCACCTCACTCATCGACAGCCGCGGTGATGATTTCTGGTTCAGCAGCAGCAACAGCAGCCGGAGCAGGAGGCTCGGTGCGCCCGCCGGTTCAAGTGTTATCAGATCTATTCGACGCACTGGCTGCACTCATGGCGGAGGCTAATCCGGTGGATCAGGATGCTCATAACGCGGAGATCGCAAAGGTGAGAGAGCAGATTACCCAGGCCAAAGCGGATCTGGCAGCAGAAGAGGTCAGGATGACCATGGAACGGGCCGCTTTGGATGCCCAAGCTTATAAACTTATGCTGGACCAGAACGCCTCACAGGAAGTCATGAGGAGGACATACCGATCTCGGTTACCCTCAGTTTTTGAAGGAAGGAACCTTTTCAACACCCCTGAAGCAGGAATCAATAATCCGCCGGTAGTGAACCGGGCGGAGGTACCTGCGGCAGGAGCACCGGTTCAACCCCGTTTTATAGATCTGCCTCGTCATAATGCTGGTGTACCGCAGGCCGCGCCTACACCTCCGGGTCACTACTCCAATCCGATGGATAATCTCGTTGCAGCTGCGGCACGGCTAGAGGCTATTCCGATTGAAGGTGATTCATTACAGGCGATCGAAACGCGCCGGGTTAAGGAGCTCCTCAGGACGGCCTTGATCCAACAAGAAGCATACTCATACAACCGCGACCAGATTCATTCCACCCCACGTCCGGCTCAGAGTTATAGCAGGCGTATGGAGGAACCAGCTATATCAAGTAACGTGCGGCGTGAAGCACCCCGCGGCAACAATCCGGCTCCCGATGCCCAGGAGGTGGTAGACCGGGCCCGAGCACGCAGGGAAGCAGCACAGTATCAGACTCTTCAGTTCACGCCGGTTCGTCCCACCACTTCGGTTGAACCAGGGCTCACGTCTAGCGCCCTGGGAGTGCCTTGTCTTGTCCCTGCTTTACGCAATGTGCGCCTGCCCAAGGATTTTAAAGGCCCGCGCAAGGTGCCGAACTACAGGGCGGATCAACCCCCAGAGACGTGGGTGGAGAGTTATGAGATGGCCATGGAGATGCTTGATGTTGATGAAGCGGCGTGTGCAAAATATTTTACCATGATGCTTGAAGGGACAGCCCGCACTTAGTTAAAAATCTTGCCACCCAATTCTATGAGTTCATGGGCCTAGCTGAGAGACCAGTTCATCAATAGTTTCAAAGACACGTGTAAGCAGCCCATGTCAATAGTGGATTCAGCTGCATGTGTCCAGGAGGAAGGAGAGTCAACGACTCATTGGGTTCGCAGGGTCTCACAAGTTCTGCACTCTTCAGACCGCATCAATGCAGACACCGCAGTTGTAATCCTGGAAGGCAATTGCCGGTTTGGACCTTTGAAGTTGAAGTTAGGACGAATGAAACGCCATTGTACTGACATGGGAACCCTCATGGGCGCTTTGGTAAAGTACGCTGATTCTGATAGTACCAAGGATCCCGAGTCTGATGATGAAAAGACAGGGAAGGGAAAGAAGAACGACAACTTCAGAGGTCAGCACCATCACTCAGCTGGAAACAGTGGGGGAGGCAAGCGTAAAGCGGATGGCAACATGGATTTTGTGGCCAATACTAACGCACAGAATGGAGGCTAGCGATGGAAGGGCAAAAACCGCAGTGGAGGCCCCAGTCCTAATCCGGAACGCTTGAACTATATGTTAAACCAGCCCTGTCCAAAGCATGGAACAAGGGAGGAACCGGCAAATCACCTTTGGAAAGATTGTTATATCATGCACGAATTCAAGAATTCCAATGCCTTCCGGTATGACCCCAGCTCTGGCGAAGGCTCTGGGTCTGGACCGAGTCACGGTGGTGGAAATTCCGGTTCAGGATTTAATGGTAACCCGGGCGGGCATAACAACCAGCATAATCAGAATAATCAGGGCGGTAACAATCAGCAACAACAGCAGTCGGGTTACCAGAGCAATCCAAAGCAGCTAAATAGTGGGCAGTATCATGTATTTACCACTATCTTGTACAAGCGGGATAGGAAGCTCCAGAAGCGGGCAGTTAATTCTGTTGAACCGGCCGTGCCCCGGTATCTGCGCTGGTCGGAGCAAACAATCATATGGAGTAGAGAGGATCACCCTCCCCGGGTTGACAATCCGGGTCAGCTAGCATTAGTGGTGGCACCCTAGGTTGGAGGTTATAAGTTCAGCATGGTACTCATGGATGGAGGTAGCAGCATTAACATCCTGTACTATGAGACCTTTCGTCGAATGGGGCTAACAGATAAGGAACTCTGGCCTTCAAATACGGTTTTTCATGGTGTGGTACCTGGCAAGTCATCATACCCCGTTGGGAAGATAGCATTAGAAGTGGCTTTCGGAGATGATCACGATTCCCGGTCTGAGACGCTGACATTCGAGGTGGTGAAAATCAAAAGCCCGTATCACACCCTGTTCGGTAGACCGGCCTATGCGAAGTTCATGGCACGACCCTGTTATGTCTACTTGCAACTCAAAATGCCAGGTCATAAGGGGACCATCACGGTTCACGGAAGCCGCAAGATCGCTTTGGAATGCGAAGAAGGAGATGCAGCTTACGCAGAACCGGTTTGCAGTACCGAAGAAATCAAGTATTACAAAGATAATGTTGATCCGACGGATATGACTCCTTTAAAGAAGCCTACTACAGAGCATGACCCGACCCTGAAATTTACATCAGCCGCTGAGACTAAGCTTGTTGACTTCGTACCTGGTGATTCGTCCAAGCAGTTCAGTATCAGCACCAATTTGGATCCGAAATAGGAAAGCACGCTCATCGAGTTCATCCGTGAGAAACGGGACATCTTTGCATGGAAGCCTTCTGACATGCCTGGTGTACCGAGGCAACTCGCTGAGCACACTCTTAATGTGGATCCTAAATACAAACCGGTGAAACAGTTCCTCCGTCGGTTCAACGAGGAGAGGCGAAAAGCTATTGGAGAAGAAGTGGCCAGGCTCTTAGCAGATGGCTTCATTGTTGAGGTTTTTCACCCAGAGTGGCTTGCTAACCCGGTGCTAGTCCTTAAGAAAAATGGCACCTGACGCATGTGTGTGGATTATACTGATCTTAACAAAGCCTGTCCCGCTGATCCTTTTGCCCTCCCCCGTATTGATCAGATTATTGATGCTACGGCGGGTTGCGAGCGTTTGTGTTTCCTGGATGCTTATTCCGGCTATCATTAGATCAAAATGGCAGTGAAGGACCAGGAGAAGACGGCGTTCATAACTCCTTTTGGAGCCTTCTGCTATGTGTCTATGCCTTTTGGGCTCAAAAGTGCCCAGGCAACCTATCAACGGTGTGTGCAAAATTGTCTCCACAAACAGATTGGCCGTAATGTGCATGCTTATGTGGATGATATCGTTGTTAAATCAAGGAAGAAGGAGACTTTGGTCGATGACTTGAAGGAAACCTTTGATAACCTGAGGGCGTACAAGATGATGCTCAATCCGGCTAAATGTGTCTTTGGTGTACCAGCAAGCAAGCTATTGGGTTTTCTGGTGTCCAACAGGGGAAGTGAGGCTAATCCGGAGAAGATCACGGCTATCACTTCTCTGGCTAAACCGAAATTTATTAATGATGTTCAATGCTTAGCTGGCCGAATTGCCGCGTTGAGCCGGTTTATCAGTCGCCTTGGCGAGAAGGCAATCCCGTTGTATCAGATGTTGAAGAAAACGGATCAGTTTATCTGGAGTTCTGCCACGGATCAGGCTTTAGAGGATTTAAAGCGGCAATTGGCCAATCCGCCTATACTCGCCGCCCCCGTTGACAAAGAACCATTATTGATGTACGTCGCTGCTAATGCTCGTGCGGTCAGTGTAGCTATAGTGGTGGAGCGGAAGGAGGCAGGCAAAGAGTACCCGATGCAGCGTCCGGTTTATTATATCAGCGAAGTGCTTATTGAGTCTAAACAAAGATATCCGCATTGGCAGAAGCTGGTATATGGAGTTTTTATGGCAAGCCGGAAGCTGAAGAAGTATTTCCAAGGGCATCCCATCACAGTGGTCAGCTCTACCCCTTTAGGTGATATCATCCAGAACCGTGAAGCAACAGGTCGGATTGCTAAGTGGGCCATAGAACTTGGGCCACACGGTTTAAAATACATGCCTCGGACGGCGGTGAAGTCCCAAGCACTTGTCGATTTTATTAACGACTGGACAGAGCTGCAGGCCCCTGAAGAGAAGCCGGATCACACATATTGGACCATCCATTTTGACGGATCACGGCAATTGGAGGGCTCGGGGGCTGGAGTCGTATTAACTTCCCCACGAGGTGACACGTTTTGTTATGTTCTCCGCTTAATGTTCCCTTGTACTAACAATGCAGCTGAGTACGAAGCCTTGCTCCATGGTCTCCGGATGGCTAAAGAGATGAACTTAAGCCGGGCTAAGTGCTTCGGTGACTCGGACCTGGTAGCTCAACAAGTGTCTGGTACTTGGGATTCTAAGGACCCACTCATGGCGGCATATCGTCGTGAGGTGGATGCTGTTGCTGGTCATTTCAAGGGTTATCAGGTGGACCACGTGGACCGTCGGAAGAATGAAGCAGCGGACGCTTTGAGCCGGCTAGGGTCATAGCGTAAACCGGTCCCGCCTAATGTCTTTCTCGACGTATTATACAACCCATCGGTTCAGCTACCTGGAGAAGCAGATTTTGCTGTTCCTGATCCAGAGGCTCAGTTGGTGGCGGCACTCCACGTAATTCCGGATTGGACACTTCCTTACCTGGCGTACATGAACCGGGGCGAGTTACCAGAGGATGAGACTCTGGCCAGACAAATAATACGGCGATCCAAGTCCATGACAATCATCAATGGCGAGTTGCATCATTGCAGTGTATCCGGAGCATTTCAACGCTGTGTGTCTCCTGAGGAAGGCTGTGAAATTTTGCGTGAGATCCATGAAGGGGATTGTGGTCACCACGCCGGTTCAAAGTCTTTGGTAGCTAAGGCGTTTCACCATGGTTTCTATTGGCTGACTGCCCATGCTGATGCGGAGGATCTGGTCAGGCGATGTGATGGTTGACAAAAGTTCTCAAGACGCGCTCATGTTCCGGCTCAAGAATTGAGGATGATTCCAATTACTTGGCCGTTTGCAACCTGGGGGCTGGATATGGTTGGGCCTTTCAAAAGGTCCAAAGACAAGAAGACCCACCTCCTGGTGGCGGTTGATAAATTTACAAAATGGGTGGAGGCAGAGCCCGTTAGCAAGGGTGATGCGGCCACTGCGGTTCAGTTCATTAAAAAGGTGATTTTCCGGTTTGGCTTTCCACATAGTATCATTACAGACAATGGTACCAATTTGTCTAAGGGTGCCATGAGAGAGTTTTGCGAACGGGAGCACATCCACCTTGACGTTTCATCGGTGGCACACCCGCAGTCGAACGGTCAAGCAGAAAGAGCTAATCAGGAGATCTTGAGAGGCATCAAACCCCGGCTTATGGTTCCCTTGCTGAGAACACCGGGTTGTTGGGTCGAAGAGTTACCCTCTGTATTATGGAGCATCAATACCACGCCCAACAGATCAACTGGATACACGCCGTTCTTCATGGTTTATGGAGCACAGGTGGTTCTCCCTAGTGATATCCGTCACGATTCACCTCGGGTTGCGGCTTATGTTGAAGCGGACAACGAGATGGCCCGGCAAGATGCATTAGACCGGTTGGATGAAGAGCGAGACACAGCAGCTACCCGCTCGGTGATTTATCAACAAGATCTTCGTCGCTATCACAGCCGTCGGGTCAGAACCAGAACCTTTCAAGAAGGAGATTTGGTGCTTCGACTCATTCAAGATCAAACCGATATGCATAAGTTATCTCCACCTTGGGAAGGACCGTTCGTGGTCAGCAAAAATCTGCACAACGGATCATACTATCTGATTGATATTCGAGAGCATAAGGACTCACGTAAGTCAGAAGAGGAGACCAGCAGGCCATGGAACATAGCTCATCTTCGGCCTTACTACACCTGAGCCATTGGCTCTGTTTATGTACATATTATGACAATGTATATATTCTCAATATAATAAACCGGATCCTCAGCTAAAGCGGGGTATCCGTTCGTTTCTATCATGTGTGGTTACACGGAGTTGTTCTGTTTTAAAACGACCTCCGGTTTACCCCTTGCAAATATTATCAATATCACTTGGGGGCTCGGTCATGTCTGAATCGATGCAATACCTTTTGATAGGCGAAAGCCACCAGATCACTTGGGGGCTCGGTCGTGTCCGAACCGATGCAACACCTCTTGATCTGCGAAAGCCATCAGATCACTTGGGGACACGGTCAAGTCTGAACCGGTCACGCCTCTTGGTCGGCCTACAAGCCTTAGAGTCACTTGGGGGCTTGGTCGAACCCGAACCATTGCCATGCCACTTGACCGGCGTAATGCCACGAGTCATTTGGGGACCTAGCCGACTGGCACCATAGCTACACCTTTGGGGAGCTTGGTTGCATCTGACCATGGTAACACCATCTGACCGGCTCAGTACAGCCTCTCTTTTTGCCAAAAGTTTTATCATTGCTTTTGCTTTAAATAGTTTTTCTTAAGGAGTTGCTATTTATCTTAGTTGTGTTTCTAAACCGACAGTGCTTTGTACCGGTTCAAACAGCCAAATTGGCGGAACACGGTCCATTTTTTAAACCAAGGATTATTTGCCCGGTTTAATTTTTTCTGTTCACATCCTTTTTGGAGTAACAAAAGGCTATTATGATCAAAGCACGGTTTACACAGTAAGCCGGCGTTATATATACAGGAGCTGCTTTCTCCCATGATGGTTTAGGGTTATCAAACCCCCGCTTCAAGATTAATTACGCGCCTACTTTGTGCCCAATGAATGGCAGGTATTTCGTATCACAAAACTTGATCATATTGGCAAATCTCCTGACGTATCTACATGAAGATTCATAAACCGGATGGCGGAACAACCGCCCTGGTAGTTTAAGATTTTATGATTGCAGGAGATATAAGTTGGCAATATTGACCTTCCAAATAAGGGTATCAGCATAGATGCACGAAGGCATCTCAGGAAGCAAAAAGTATTGTCTATCCTATTACAAGGCGGTTTGGAGCCCAAATAAGATAATTGTTTTTCTTGACAAGATATAACAAGGAAGCTCGATAAAGCTGCCTTCGGTTTACGCCTGCTGACCACCCCGGTTTGATTGTTCTGGATCATCCTGCGCCGCTTCAACTTCCTCGTCTCTATCCAGCGGCTGGAAGTCAACAGTGGTCCATTCGATTCCCATTAATGCTTGAAAGACAGCCTCTTCATGGATCAGTGAAGTCGGATCAATATAAGGGGCATAAGTATGCTTACAGATTGGAGGAATCAGATTTTCCGCTTCAGGGATTGGTGCAGCCACTCTTTTGTTCTGGTCATTATACTGAGCTTGATAATGCGACAAATTTGCTTCCTCCACCAATTGGCAGGCCAGAGGGCGCACCGCCCGGTTTATCTCTCTTAAATCCTCTTCGCTGAATTCTGAGCCATCCTCCTTCAGGCTGGGATAGCCTTGAGCCGCTTCAATAGGATCAAAATCGCGCACCCATGCTTTTGCCCGGATTTAGGCATTAATGGCTCCGGTTCGAGCAGCAGACTTTTTTAGCTCATCAATCCGAGCAGGGAGCATTGACAGTCTCTTCAGAGTATCTTGGATTAAAGTCGGTGCTGGATTATTGTGTGACGCAGTTGCAATAATCCGCTGCGCTCTAGTGTACAACTGCTCGATTAAGGTGTAGGCGGCTTTCAGATTCATCCACACGTCTGACCCCAAGTGGTTAATACGAGTGCCTGTAACATGATCAACAGTTTACAAACCGGGCTGTTTTATAAGAGGATCACTATTATTATACAAGTGGGAAGAAGCTTATCAAAGATGGCGGCAGTCATGGCGTGCACTTGTCGCTTTACACTGGTTAATTCATCAGTTACCGGTTTTAGGGCAGCCTCCGCATTTTCAATCTTCTTGGTTAAAGCGGCTTTTTCTGTGGCCCAGTTAGCCCGTTCCTTCTTGAAGTCCTCCTTCAGCTGCTCCATGCTGCTTAAAGCGCTGGTTAGCTCTTCCTTTGCCTTGGAGGTTTCAGCTTGTTGGGTTTTCAAATTCTCTTGAAGGTCGGTGTCGGTGTACTAAAGTAGGGGTACCTTAGTATCCCGAACTTGTGCACGGGCAGTCGTAGCACCCCGCGGCAAGGCTTGCCAGGCGATCACCAAGACTCTCCGTGGTCCCTTTTTGGGCCATCCAACAACAAAGTATTTGAGCCAAGGCCCCGTCAGGAGGAGCCTGCCGGGAAGGCCACCCGAAGAGAGCAAGGCCCCGGCAAGAGGACCTTGTCGGGACGACCGCTCGAAGCACAAGACCCCGGCAAGAAGAGCTTGCCGGGAAGGCCAACCACGGCGCGACAAGGACCTTGCCACGGCGCGTCCCGCGCTCCGGCAAGGCCCGGTGAGCGACAAGCTCCCGGGCGCGACAAGACATCCACCGCGGCAAGGCGTTTGCCGCGGCAAGTTACCACCCCGTGCCTGCGCTCCAGCTCACCCACTAACGTGTCGCTCTGGGGGCATTCCAGGCGCACGTGGCGGGAGGTTGTGTAGCCAGGGGCATGCGGTGGCGAAGCGAAGCTGACAGAGTAGCCATCGTGGCAAACGGTGGTGCTCCTGACGGTCCACTTCCCTGCACCGTCTGGGCAACGCGGACGGGCATTTAATGCCCTTGTCCCCCGCCGTCAGAGTTAGGGTTTTATGCATCCTTGCGGCCCGAAGCTGGGTAAAATCCCTTGTGTGCATCGCCTCGATCTGCTCTTTGTGCAACCTCCGCCCCCCGCCGAACCAGTAAGGGGCTCGGTCCCCATAGGTGTTCGAGGAAGCCGATTCCCCCCGACATCTTTGGCGCGCCAGGTAGGGGGCGTCGAAGTTATGCGAACCTAATCCAGCGCCTGCACCAGCTAGATCTCCTTCACCTTCATCGACATGCCACTGAAGAAGAAGGCTCCGGAGGTGACCAGTCCGTCCGCGTCGAACCCGCCGCCCTTGGAGCAAACGGGTGGTGGGGATGGCACCGGCGGCGGGACGGGCGTCGTCGAGCCAGCTCATGGCGCCAAGGCGTCCGAACATGCACCGCACCCCTCTCAGGAGGCACGGGACCAGCAGCGTCTTGGCGCCCACGGTACCATACGCTCGCTGGACCCAAATCGAGCCGGCGGATCCCAGGGCGCTCAGGGCCAGCACTCACACCAACATGCTGGCGCGAGCGTGGCGTGGCTGCCTGGTCCGGGTGTTGCTCCTTCTAACGTAGTTAGAAGTTCGAGCATATCCCGCTCCACGCGCCGTTCGCCACCGCTGCCCGCCACTCCAGTAGAAGCTCTGGCGCGAGCTCAACTGCTCCTAGATTACCCTCCAACAGCGGACAAGCTTGACGACTGGAGGGCCACGATACAGAGCCTCATCGGTTTCGCCAACGGCGACACCCCGCGGCAGCACAGCACGTCGCAGCCGCGGCGGGACGGCCAGGCGAGGACCGATGGCACCAGGACCGGCGGGGGTGCAACCACCATGCACTCCCCGCCCCAGAGGCCAAGATCGCCGACTCGCCGGAATCATCACGACAACGGCTCCACCGCGTCGTCGAATCCGCGAGCTCGTCGCGATCAACGCCAAGTTCTTCACGAGCGAGAGCAAGAGGACGCTCGTACTCGCATCGAGCGTCGGAGAGAAGCACGGCGTCAATCAGACCACCGCGCTGGGCCCTCTATCGACATGCATGCACCAGGGGAACCAGGCGACCTGCCGTACGCGATGGGCTGCCCTGCGTTCACCCGTGAGCTACGGCAAGTCCAGTGGCCCAGCATGAAGAATTTCAAGCCAGACGTACCAGAGAAGTACGACGGCAAGTCGGATCCATCGGAGTTCCTCAGCATCTACACCATCGCGGTGCAGGCTGCTGGAGGGCGAGACGACAAGATCCTTGCCAACTACTTCCCGTTGGCACTCAAATCCAACGTCAGATCCTGGCTCATGCACTTGCCGGATAACTCCATAACCTCCTGGACAGACTTGTGCCATCAGTTTGTTGGCGCCTTTACGGGCGGCCACAAACCCCATGGCCAAGCGAGCGACCTCCATCTGCTCGTCAAGAAGGAAGGGGAACCCTTGCGCAAGTTCATCCAGAGATTCAGCCGTGTACACAACTGTTGGGGAACGTAGTAATTTCAAAATTTTCCTACGCACACGCAAGATCATGGTGATGCATAGCAACGAGAGGGGAGAGTGTTGTCTACGTACCCTCGTAGACCAAAGCGGAAGCGTTGACACAATGTAGAGGAAGTAGTCGTACGTTCTCCTCGCGATCCAACCGATCACAGCACCGTTACTCCGGCACCTCCGAGTTCTTGGCACACGTTCAGCTCGATGATGATCCCCGGGCTCCGATCCAGCAAAGCGTCGGCGAAGAGTTCCGTCAGCACGACGGCGTGGTGACGATCTTGATGTGTTACCGGCGCAGGGCTTCGCCTAAGCACTGCAACGATATGACCGAGGTGGAATTTGGTGGAAGGGGGCACCGCACACGGCTAAGGAACGATCCGTAGATCAACTTGTGTCTCCAAGGGGTGCCCCTTGCCTCAGTATATAAAGGATGGAGGAGGAGGAGGCCGGCCAAGCCAATTGGTGCGGCCAAGCTATGGAGTCCTACTAGGACTCCAAGTCCTAGTAGGAGTCCACCAAGAGGGGAGGAAGAGAGAAGGAATAGGAGGAGAAGGAGAGGTGGCCGGACCCCTTTTCCCTAGTCCAATTCGGACTAGAGGGGAGGGGGGGCGCAGCAGCCTTTTTTTCCTCTTCCCACTAAAGCCCATCAAGGCCCATTACTTCTCCCGTAATCCCGTAACTCCCCGGTACCTCCGAAAATACCCGAACCACTCAGAACCCTTCCGATGTCCGAATATAGTCGTCCAACATATCGATCTTTACGTCTCGACCATTTCGAGACTCCTCGTCATGTCCCCGATCTCATCCGGGACTCAGAACTCCTTCGGTACATCAAAACTCATAAACTCATAATATAACTGTCATCGAAACCTTAAGCGTGCGGACCCTACGGTTCGAGAACAATGTAGACATGACCGAGACACATCTCCGGTCAATAACCAATAGCGGGACCTGGATGCCCATGTTGGCTCCTACATATTCTGCGAAGATCTTTATCGGTCAGACCGCATAACAACATACGTTGTTCCCTTTGTCATCGGTATGTTACTTGCCCGAGATTCGATCGTCGGTATCCAATACCTAGTTCAATCTCGTTACCGGCAAGTCTCTTTACTCGTTCAGTAATACATCATCTCACAACTAACACATTAGTTGCAATGCTTGCAAGGCTTATGTGATGTGCATTACGGAGAGGGCCTAGAGATACCTCTCCGACAATCGGAGTGACAAATCCTAATCTCGAAATACACCAACCCAACATGTACCTTCGGAGACACCTGTAGAGCACCTTTATAATCACCCAGTTACGTTGTGACGTTTGGTAGCACACAAAGTGTTCCTACGGTAAACGGGAGTTGCATAATCTCATAGTTAAAGGAACATGTATAAGTCATGGATAAAAGCAATAGCAACACACTAAACGATCGGGTGCTATGCTAATGGAATGGGTCATGTCAATCAGATCATTCAACTAATGATGTGATCTCGTTAATCAAATAACAACTCTTTGTTCATGGTTAGGAAACATAACCATCTTTGATTAATGAGCTAGTCAAGTAGAGGCATACTAGTGACACTCTGTTTGTCTATGTATTCACACATGTATTATGTTTCCAGTAAATACAATTCTAGCATGAATAATAAACATTTATCATGATATAAGGAAATAAATAATAACTTTATTATTGCCTCTAGGGCATATTTCCTTCAGTCTCCCACTTGCACTAGAGTCAATAATCTAGATCACATCACCATGTGATTAACATCAATAGTTCACATCATCATGTGATTAACACCCATAGTTCACATCGCTATGTGACCGACACCCAAAGGGTTTACTAGATTCAGTAATCTAGTTTACATCGCTATGTAATTAACACCCAAAGAGTACTAAGGTGTGATCATGTTTTGCTTGTGCGAGAATCTTAGTCAACGGGTCTGCTACATTCAGATCCGCATGTACTTTGCAAATTTCTATGTCAACAATGCTCTGCATGGAGCTACTCTAGCTAATTGCTCCCTACTTTCAATATGTATCCAGATTGAGACTTAGAGTCATCTGGAGCAGTGTCAAAACTTGCATCGACGTCACTCTTTACGACGAACCTTTTTGTCACCTCCATAATCGAGAAACATATCCTTATTCCACTAAGGATAATTTTGACCGCCGTCCAGTGATCTACTCCTAGATCACTATTGTACTCCCGTGCCAATCTCAGGGTAGGGTATACAATAGGTCTGGTACACAGCATGGCATACTTTATAGAACCTATAGCCAAAGCATAGGGAATGACTTTCATTCTCTTTCTATCTTCTGCCGTGGTCGGGCTTTGAGTCTTACTCAATTTCACACCTTGTAACACAGGCAAGAACTCTTTCTTTGACTGTTCCATTTTGAACTACTTCAAAATCTTGTCAAGGTATGTACTCATTGAAAAAACTTATCAAGCGTCTCGATCTATCTCTATAGATCTTGATGCTCGATATGTAAGTAGCTTCCCCGAGGTCTTTCTTTGAAAAACTCTTTTCAAACACTCCTTTATGCTTTGCAGAATAATTCTACATTATTTCCGATCAACAATATGTCATTCACATATACTTATCAGAAATGTTGTAGTGCTCCCACTCACTTTCTTGTAAATACAGGCTTCACCATAAGTCTGTATAAAACTATATGCTTTGATCAACTTATCAAAGCGTATATTCCAACTCTGAGATGCTTGCACCAGTCCATAGATGGATCGCTGGAGCTTGCTCACTTTATTAGCACCTTTATGGTCGACAAAACCTTCTAGTTGCATCGTATACAACTCTTCTTTAATAAATCCATTAAGGAATGTAGTTTTGTTTATCCATTTGCCGGATTTCATAAAATGCGGCAATTGCTAACATGATTCGGACAGACTTAAGCATAGATACGAGTGAGAAACTCTCATCGTAGTCAATACTTTGAACTTGTCGAAAAACCTTTTGCGACAATTCTAGCTTTGTAGATAGTAACACTACTATCAGTGTCCGTCTTCCTCTTCAAGATCCATTTATTTTCTTTGGCTTGCCGATCATCGGGCAAATCCATCAAAGTCCATACTTTGTTCTCATACATGGATCATATCTCGGATTTCATGGCCTCAAACCATTTCGCGGAATCTGGGCTCATCATCGCTTCCTCATAGTTCGCAAGTTCATCATGGTCTAGTAACATGACTTTCAGAACAGGATTATCGTACCACTCTGGTGCGGATCTCACTCTGGTTTACCTACGAGATTCGGTAGTTTACTTGATTTGACGTTACATGATCATCATCATTAACTTCCTCACTAATTGGTGTAGTAGTCACAGGAACAGATTTCTGTGATAAACTATTTTCCAAAAAGGGAGAAGGTACAGTTACCTTATCAAGTTTTCTACTTTCCTCCCACTCACTTCTTTTGAGAGAAACTCCTTCTCTAGAAAGGATCCATTCTTAGCAACAAAATGTCTTGCCTTTGGATCTGTGATAGAAGGTGTACCCAACAGTTTCCTTTGGGTATCCTATGAAGACATATTTCTCCGATTTGGGTTTGAGCTTATCAGGATGAAACTTTTCATATAAGCATCACAACCCCAAACTTTAAGAAACGACAACTTTGGTTTCTTGCTAAACCACAGTTCATATTGTGTCGTCTCAACGGACTTAGATGGTGTCCCTTTTAACGTGAATGCAGCTGTCTCTAATGCATGATCCCAAAACGATATTGGTAAATCGGTAAGAAACATCATAGATTGTACTATATCCAATAAAGTACGGTTATGACGTTCGGACACACCATTATGCTGTGGTGTTCCAGGTGGCATGTATTTGTGAAACTATTCCACATTGTTTTAATTGAAGACCAAACTCGTAACTCAAATATTTGTCTCCGCGATCAGATCGTAGAAACCTTATTTTCTTGTCACGATGATTTTCACTTCACTATAAAATTCTTTGAACTTTTCAAACGTTTCAGACTTATGTTTCATCAAGTAGATATACCCATATCTGCTCAAATCATCTGTGAAGGTCAGAAAATAATGATACTTGTCGCGAGCCTTAATATTCATCGGACCACATACATCGGTATGTATGATTTCCAACAAATCTGTTGCTCGCTCCATTGTTCCGGAGAACGGCGTTTTAGTCATCTTGCCCAAGAGGCATGGTTCGCAAGCATCAAGTGATTCATAATCAAGTGATTCCAAAAATTCCATCTGCATGGAGTTTCTTCATGCGCTTTACACCAATATGACCTAAACGGCAGTGCCACAAATAGGTTGCACTATCATTATTAACTTCGTATCTTTTGGCTTCAATATTATGAATATGTGTATTACTACGATCGAGATCCAACAAACCATTTTCGTTGGTGTGTATGACCATAGAAGGTTTTATTCATGTAAACAGAACAATAATTGTTCTCTAACTTAAATGAATAACTGTATTGCAATTAACATGATCAAGTCATATTCATGCTCAACGCAAACACCAAATAACACTTATTTAGTTTCAACACTAATCCCGAAAGTATAGGGAGTGTGTGATGATGATCATATCAATCTTGGAACCACTTCCAACACACATCGTCACCTTGCCCTTTAACTAGTCTTTGTTCATTCTGCAACTCCTGTTTCGAGTTACTAATCTTAGCAACTGAACTAGTACCAAATACTGAGGGGTTGCTATGAACACTAGTACAGTACACATCAATAACATGTATATCAAATATACTTATGTTCACTTTGCCATCCTTCTTATCCGCCAATCACTTGGGGTAGTTCCCCTTCCAGTGACCAGTCCCTTTGCAGTAGAAGCACTTAGTCTCAGGCTTAGGACCAGACTTGGGCTTTTTCACTTGAGCAGCAACTTGCTTGCCGTTCTTCTTGAAGTTCCCCTTCTTTCCTTTTGCCCTTTTCTTGAAACTAGTGATCTTGTCAATCATCAACACTTGATGTTTTTCTTTGATTTCTACCTTCGCTGATTTTAGCATCGCGAAGAGCTTGGGAATATTTTCCGTTATCCCTTGCATATTATAGTTCATCACGAAGTTCTACTAACTTGGTGATGGTGACTAGAGAATTCTGTCAATCACTATCTTATCTGGAAGATTAACTCCCACTTGATTCAAGCGATTGTAGTACCCAGACAATATGAGCACATGCTCACTAGTTGAGCGATTCTCCTCCATCTTTTAGCTATAGAACTTGTTGGAGACTTCATATCTCTCAACTCGGGTATTTGCTTGAAATATTAACTTCAACTCCTAGAACATCTCATATGCTCCATGACGTTCAAAACGTCTTTGAAGTCCCGATTCTAAGCAGTTAAGCATGGTGCACTAAACTATTAAGTAGTCTTCATGTTGAGCTAGCAAAACGTTCATAATGTCTGCATCTGCCCCTGCAATAGGTCCGTCACCTAGCGGTGCATCAAGGACATAATTCTTCTGTGCAGCAATGAGGATAAACCTCAGATCACGGATCCAATCCGCATCATTGCTACTAACATTTTTCAACACAATTTTCTCTAGGAACATATCAAAATAAACACAGGGAAGCAACAACGCGAGCTATTGATCTACAACATAGATATGCTAATACTACCAGGACTAAGTTCATGATAAATTTAAGTTCAATTAATCATATTACTTAAGAACTCCCACTTAGATAGACATCCCTCTAATCTTCTAAGTGATCAAGTGATCCAAATCAACTAAACCATGTCCGATCATCACGTGAGATGGAGTAGTTTCAATGGTGAACATCACTATGTTGATCATATCTACTATATGATTCACGCTCGACCTTTCGGTCTCCGTGTTCCGAGGCCATATCTGTTATATGCTAGGCTCGTCAAGTTAAACCTGAGTATTCGACGTGTGCAACTGTTTTGCACCCGTTGTATTTGAACGTAGAGCCTATCACACCCGATCATCACGTGGTGTCTCAGCACGAAGAACTTTCGCAACGGTGCATACTCAGGGAGAACACTTCTTGATAATTAGTGAGAGATCATCTTATAATGCTATCGTCAATCAAAGCAAGATAAGATGCATAAAAGATAAACATCACATGCAATCAATATAAGTGATATGATATGGCCATCATCATCTTGTGCTTGTGATCTCCATCTTCGAAGCACCGTCATGATCACCATCGTCACCGGCGCGACACCTTGATCTCCATCGTAGCATCGTTGTCGTTTCGCCAATCTTATGCTTCCACGACTATCACTACCGCTTAGTAATAAAGTAAAGCATTACATCGCGATTGCATTGCATACAATAAAGCGACAACCATATGGCTCCTGCCAGTTGCCGATAACTCGGTTACAAAACATGATCATCTCATACAATAAAATTTAGCATCATGTCTTGACCATATCACATCACAACATGCCCTGCAAAAACAAGTTAGACGTCCTCTACTTTGTTGTTGCAAGTTTTACGTGGCTGCTACGGGCTTAAGCAAGAACTCATCTTACCTACGCATCAAAACCACAACGATAGTTTGTCAAATAGACTCCGTTTTAACCTTCTCAAGGACCGGGCGTAGCCACACTCGGTTCAACTAAAGTTGGAGAGACAGTCTTCCGCAAGCCATCTATGTGCAAAGCACGTCGAGGGAACCGGTCTCGCGTAAGAGTACGCGTAAGGTTGGTCTGGATCGTCTCGTCCAACAATACCGCTGAACCAAAGTATGACATGCTGGTAGGCAGTATGACTTGTATCGTCCACAACTCACTTGTGTTCTACTCGTGCAAATAACATCATACCATAAAAACCTAGGCTCGGATGCCACTGTTGGGGAATGTAGTAATTTCAAAATTTTCCTACGCACACGCAAGATCATGGTGATGCATAGCAACGAGAGGGGAGAGTGTTGTCTACGTACCCTCGTAGACCAAAGCGGAAGCATTGACACAATGTAGAGGAAGTAGTCGTACGTTCTCCTCGCGATCCAACCGATCACAGCACCGTTACTCCGGCACCTCCAAGTTCTTGGCACACGTTCAGCTCGATGATGATCCCCGGGCTCCGATCTAGCAAAGCGTCGGGGAAGAGTTCCGTCAGCACGACGGCGTGGTGACGATCTTGATGTGTTACCGGCGCAGGGCTTCGCCTAAGCACTGCAACGATATGACCGAGGTGGAATTTGGTGGAAGGGGGCACCGCACACGGCTAAGGAACGATCCGTAGATCAACTTGTGTCTCCAAGGGGTGCCCCTTGCCTCAGTATATAAAGGATGGAGGAGGAGGAGGCCGGCCAAGCCAATTGGTGCGGCCAAGCTATGGAGTCCTACTAGGACTCCAAGTCCTAGTAGGAGTCCACCAAGAGGGGAGGAAGAGAGAAGGAATAGGAGGAGAAGGAGAGGTGGCCGGCCCCCTTTTCCCTAGTCCAATTAGGACTAGAGGGGAGGGGGGAGCAGCAGCCTTTTTTTCCTCTTCCCACTAAAGCCCATCAAGGCCCATTACTTCTCCCGTAATCCCGTAACTCCCCGGTACCTCCGAAAATACCCGAACCACTCAGAACCCTTCCGATGTCCGAATATAGTCGTCCAATATATCGATCTTTACGTCTCGACCATTTCGAGACTCCTCGTCATGTCCCCGATCTCATCCGGGACTCAGAACTCTTTCGGTACATCAAAACTCATAAACTCATAATATAACTGTCATCGAAACCTTAAGCGTGCGGACCCTACGGTTCGAGAACAATGTAGACATGACCGAGACACATCTCCGGTCAATAACCAATAGCGAGACCTGGATGCCCATATTGGCTCCTACATATTCTGCGAAGATCTTTATCGGTCAGACCGCATAACAACATCCGTTGTTCCCTTTGTCATCGGTATGTTACTTGCCCGAGATTCGATCGTCGGTATCCAATACCTAGTTCAATCTCGTTACCGGCAAGTCTCTTTACTCGTTCCGTAATACATCATCTCACAACTAACACATTAGTTGCAATGCTTGCAAGGCTTATGTGATGTGCATTACCGAGAGGGCCCAGAGATACCTCTCCGACAATCGGAGTGACAAATCCTAATCTCGAAATACACCAACCCAACATGTACCTTCGGAGACACCTGTAGAGCACCTTTATAATCACCCAGTTACGTTGTGACGTTTGGTAGCACACAAAGTGTTCCTACGGTAAACGGGAGTTGCATAATCTCATAGTTAAAGGAACATGTATAAGTCATGGATAAAAGCAATAGCAACACACTAAACGATCGGGTGCTATGCTAATGGAATGGGTCATGTCAATCAGATCATTCAACTAATGATGTGATCTCGTTAATCAAATAACAACTCTTTGTTCATGGTTAGGAAACATAACCATCTTTGATTAATGAGCTAGTCAAGTAGAGGCATACTAGTGACACTCTGTTTGTCTATGTATTCACACATGTATTATGTTTCCAGTAAATACAATTCTAGCATGAATAATAAACATTTATCATGATATAAGGAAATAAATAATAACTTTATTATTGCCTCTAGGGCATATTTCCTTCAATTATGGTTATTTACGCCCATGTTCCCTACGTCTCTTGTGGTCTATACCGGGCTTCATTTTCTTATGCTCGTGCAGATTACGCTGAGGGCTTGTTCTATTGTGTTTTCTAAATCCTTTGAACCGCTGTTGTGTGATGGGGATTCTCTTGTTTTCATTTTCCTAAGGGTCGTTGTCTGCACAGTCGCAATATGCCGTCGCGCCGTGCACCGCCTCCCAGGTTTCCTTTGCCTGTGTTGGGAGTTAGGCCTCGACGGCGAGCTGCCCCTCGCAGGGTTCCTAAGCCTGTGTTGCCGGTTAGGCCTCAGAGGCCTACAGCCCCTTCCTGGGTTCCTATGCCTTTGTTGTCAGTGAGGCCCTTTCCTTTGGTCATCCGAAAGAGAAAGTGTATGTTGCCTTTTCCTTATGATGATCCTGCGTTTCCTTTAGGATCTTGTCTTCCCTATGTTAAAAATGGTTTTGCTTTGCCTGTGTATAGGGGATGGCTTCTTCCCGCTTCTTCCTCCTGATGTTACTACACGAAACTGCAAAAGATGTAGGTACTTTTTGGATAGGTTGCGAGCCCATAACAAGCATGGTTAGTGCAGATGGACCTTTGTTTTCGTTACCCTTAGCCCTCTGCTTCTTTACCCTTGGTCGAATGAGCGCTCTGCTTCTTTTTTAAACACAGAGGATTTGCCGGCGTCACCGCTTGTGTCTGGTTGGGTTGGTTTTTCACCCGAAGAGGTTGAAATATTAAAAGGTATGGTGCTGTGTCGTTATACAGCATCGTGTTTGTCGAGACTTAATAGTGCATTGTCGAGGTCTAGGACTGCAGCGCATTTCTTCTTTGGACCCTTCGTATATGCCTTTGCAATACCCTCTGCTTTTTCCATATGGTGAGCGTGGATTCCATCTAGGTGTGCGTTACATTGGTGTATACGATGTACACAGTAAGCCGGCGTTATATATACAGGAGCTGCTTTCTCCCATGATGGTTTAGGGTTATCAAACCCCCGCTTCAAGATTAATTACGCGCCTACTTTGTGCCCAATGAATGGCAGGTATTTCGTATCACAAAACTTGATCATATTGGCAAATCTCCTGACGTATCTACATGAAGATTCATAAACCGGATGGCGGAACAACCGCCCTGGTAGTTTAAGATTTTATGATTGCAGGAGATATAAGTTGGCAATATTGACCTTCCAAATAAGGGTATCAGCATAGATGCACGAAGGCATCTCAGGAAGCAAAAAGTATTGTCTATCCTATTACAAGGCGGTTTGGAGCCCAAATAAGATAATTGTTTTTCTTGACAAGATATAACAAGGAAGCTCGATAAAGCTGCCTTCGGTTTACGCCTGCTGACCACCCCGGTTTGATTGTTCTGGATCATCCTGCGCCGCTTCAGCTTCCTCGTCTCTATCCAGCAGCTGGAAGTCAACAGTGGTCCAGTCGATTCCCATTAATGCTTGAAAGACAGCCTCTTCATGGATCAGTGAAGTCGGATCAATATAAGGGGCATAAGTATGCTTACAGATTGGAGGAATCAGATTTTCCGCTTCAGGGATTGGTGCAGCCACTCTTTTGTTCTGGTCATTATACTGAGCTTGATAATGCGACAAATTTGCTTCCTCCACCATTTGGCAGGCCAGAGGGCGCACCGCCCGGTTTATCTCTCTTAAATCCTCTTCGCTGAATTGTGAGCCATCCTCCTTCAAGCTGGGATAGCCTTGAGCCGCTTCAATAGGATCAAAATCGCGCACCCATGCTTTTGCCCGGATTTAGGCATTAATGGCTCCCGTTCGAGCAGCAGACTTTTTTAGCTCATCAATCCGAGTAGGGAGCATTGACAGTCTCTTCAGAGTATCTTGGATTAAAGTGGGTGCTGGATTATTGTGTGACGCAGTTGCAATAATCCGCTGCGCTCTAGTGTACAACTGCTCGATTAAGGTGTAGGCGGCTTTCAGTTTCATCCACACGTCTGACCCCAAGTGGTTAATACGAGTGCCTGTAACATGATCAACAGTTTACAAACCGGGCTGTTTTATAAGAGGATCACTATTATTATACAAGTGGGAAGAAGCTTATCAAAGATGGCGGCAGTCATGGCGTGCACTTGTCGCTTTACACTGGTTAATTCATCAGTTACCGGTTTTAGGGCAGCCTCCGCATTTTCAATCTTCTTGGTTAAAGCGGCTTTTTCTGTGGCCCAGTTAGCCCGTTCCTTCTTGAAGTCCTCCTTCAGCTGCTCCATGCTGCTTAAAGCGCTGGTTAGCTCTTCCTTTGCCTTGGAGGTTTCAGCTTGTTGGGTTTTCAAATTCTCTTGAAGGTCGGTGTCGGTGTACTAAAGTAGGGGTACCTTAGTATCCCGAACTTGTGCACGGGCAGTCGTAGCACCCCGCGGCAAGGCTTGCCAGGCGATCACCAAGACTCTCCGTGGTCCCTTTTTGGGCCATCCAACAACAAAGTATTTGAGCCAAGGCCCCGGCAGGAGGAGCCTGCCGGGAAGGCCACCCGAAGAGAGCAAGGCCCCGGCAATAGGAGCTTGTCGGGACGACCGCTCGAAGCACAAGACCCCGGCAAGAAGAGCTTGCCGGGAAGGCCAACCACGGCGCGACAAGGATCTTGCCACTGCGCGTCCCGTGCTCCGGCAAGGCCCGGTGAGCGACAAGCTCCCGGGCGCGACAAGACATCCACCGCGGCAAGGCGTTTGCCGCGGCAAGTTACCACCCCGTGCCTGCGCTCCAGCTCACCCACTAACGTGTCGCTCTGGGGGCATTCCAGGCGCACGTGGCGGGAGGTTGTGTAGCCAGGGGCATGCGGTGGCGAAGCGAAGCTGACAGAGTAGCCATCGTGGCAAACGGTGGTGCTCCTGACGGTCCACTTCCCTGCACCGTCTGGGCAACGCGGACGGGCATTTAATGCCCTTGTCCCCCGCCGTCAGAGTTAGGTATGATAGCACTGTACAGCCACTTTACAGGCAGCTGTACCCACTACAGCATTCTCCCATTTTTGCCCCCACCTGCGCTGCCACCTGTGGGTAACCCCTTAAGCATATAAAAGGAGGCCCCATGCGCACGTAGAGAGAGGAGGACACTCATCGCCACGCTCGGTCTCACCAGCGGCTCGTGTGTACTGTAGCACCACGCGCTCCCGAGCAAGAACACAATACAATCCACAAAGCAGCAGTAGGGTTTTATGCATCCTTGCGGCCCGAAGCTGGGTAAAATCCCTTGTGTGCATCGCCTCGATCTGCTCTTTGTGCAACCTCCGCCCCCCGCCGAACCAGTAAGGGGCTCGGTCCCCATAGGTGTTCGAGGAAGCTGATTCCCCCCGACATCTTTGTCGCGCCAGGTAGGGGGCGTCGAAGTTGTGCGAACCTGATCCAGCGCCTGCACCAGCTAGATCTCCTTCACCTTCATCGACATGCCACTGAAGAAGAAGGCTCCGGAGGTGACCAGTCCGTCCACGTCGAACCCGCCGCCCTTGGAGCAAACTGGTGGTGGGGATGGCACCGGCGGCGGGACGGGCGTCGTCGAGCCAGCTCATGGCGCCAAGGCGTCCGAACATGCACCGCACCCCTCTCAGGAGGCACGGGACCAGCAGCGTCTTGGCGCCCACGGTACCATACGCTCGCTGGACCCAAATCGAGCCGGCGGATCCCAGGGCGCTCAGGGCCAGCACTCACACCAACATGCTGGCGCGAGCGTGGCGTGGCTGCCTGGTCCGGGTGTTGCCCTTCTAACGTAGTTAGAAGTTCGAGCATATCCCGCTCCACGCGCCGTTCGCCACCGCTGCCCGCCACTCCAGCAGAAGCTCTGGCGCGAGCTCAACTGCTCCTAGACTAGCCTCCAACGGCGGACAAGCTTGACGACTGGAGGGCCACGATACAGAGCCTCATCGGTTTCGCCAACGGCGACACCCCGCGGCAGCACAGCACGTCGCAGCCGCGGCGGGACGGCCAGGCGAGGACCAATGGCGCCAGGACCGGCGGGGGTGCAACCACCGTGCACTCCCCGCCCCAGAGGCCAAGATCGCCGACTCGCCGGAATCATCACGACAACGGCTCCACCGCGTCGTCGAATCCGCGAGCTCGTCGCGATCAACGCCAAGTTCTTCACGAGCGAGAGCAAGAGGACGCTCGTACTCGCATCGAGCGTCGGAGAGAAGCGCGGCGTCAATCAGACCACCGCGCTGGGCCCTCTGTCGACATGCATGCACCAGGGGAACCAGGCGACCTGCCGTACGCGGTGGGCTGCCCTGCGTTCACCCGTGAGCTACGGCAAGTCCAGGGGCCCAGCATGAAGAATTTCAAGCCAGACGTACCAGAGAAGTACGATGGCAAGTCGGATCCGTCGGAGTTCCTCAGCATCTACACCATTGCGGTGCAGGCTGCTGGAGGGTGAGACGACAAGATCCTTGCCAACTACTTCCCGCTGGCACTCAAATCCAACGTCAGATCCTGGCTCATGCACTTGCCGGATAACTCCATAACCTCCTGGACAGACTTGTGCCATCAGTTTGTTGGCGCCTTTACGGGCGGCCACAAACCCCATGGCCAAGCGAGCGACCTCCATCTGCTCGTCAAGAAGGAAGGGGAACCCTTGCGCAATTTCATCCAGAGATTCAGCTGTGTACACAACAACATCCCAGACGTCCACCCCGCCGCGGTCATCAGCGCGTTCCATCAGAATGTGCGTAACCGCAGGATGCGGGAGGAGATGGCGATGTGCAAGATCAAAGACGTCAGCGAGCTATATGCCTTGGCCGACAAGTGTGCCCGTGCTGAGGAAGGGAGGAAACTCCCCAGAGAGAACAGTGGAGCAGGAGAATCTGACAGTGAGGATACCGCCCCGGCAAGGAAGGGCCGGCGGCGGAGCAACAGGAAGAAGAAGAGCCAAGAAGTACTGGTTGTTGAGCAGTCCGGCGATGAAGGCGCCGCCAAGAAGGCCCAGGCTGGTAGCTCTGGCAAGGAGATTGCCGGATGCGCCAACTGCCAGGCCGTGGCGGCCGCCGACAAGCGGGACGGCACCAACAAACAGTACTGCAAGATCCACCGCACCAAGAGCCATGACCTCCAGAGCTGCAAGCAGGTCGAGTGGCTCGTCGAGCTGCAAAAGGCCGAGTACGAGCGGCGCGACAAGGAGAGATCCCGGGGAGGTGGCGGAGGATCAAGCACGAAGCGCCCAGGGAGGACGCCGCGACAAGGACAAGCAGCGGCAAGCGGACCGACCTCCCCGCGGCCGCGACAAGAATGAAGACGACGACGAAGACGAAGACATGGATGACGTCGAGACCAGTGAGCAGGAGTTTCAGAAAGCCACAGAGGTTTTGTGCGTGGACGGTGTTGCCTCCCTGCATACTTCTCACCGCCAGCTCAAGCAGTGGGCGCGGGAAGTCAATGCAGCGGAACCACCCGTCGAGTCGCGCAAGCCTCTGAAATGGTCCGGCATGCCTATCATCTTTGATATTGAGGACCACCCTGATCGCACAACTGCGATCGGGTGCTTGCCGATGTTGGTCTCACCAACAGTCCGCAACCTCAAGGTCACTAAGATGCTAGTTGACGGCGGGGCCGGCTTGAACCTGATCTCCTCCGCTATGCTCCAGAAACTCCAAGTCCCCGACAGCGAGCTCGAAGAGACCGGCACGTTCCAAGGAATCAACCCGGGAAGGAGCAAGCCGAAGGGGAAGATAACGTTGCCAGTAACATTTGGCAGCGAGCTGAACTTCAGGACAGAGAGGATCACTTTTGACGTCGCCGATTTTCCATTGCCCTACAATGGAATTCTCGGTCGTCCAGCGCTCGCCAAGTTCATGGCGGCCTCTCACTACGCCTACAACATGCTCAAGATGCCAGGCCCGATAAGCGTCATCTCTGTCCCCGGTGACAAGAAGGATGCCCTTATCTGTGCCGACAAGATCTACCGGGAGGCAGCAGCCACAGCGGATCACAAGCCGCTTGCCGCTGAAGAGGACCAAGCCCGGCAAGTGCTCTGGCGCCCACTCCGGTAAGCGCACCTCTTCGGAGTGTTGCGCTACCATCGAGGACACGCCATCGAGCTCCACCGGCAAGAGTAAGAAGACAATGGCAGCTCCGCCGATGACCAAGAAGGTGCCCGCCAAGGAGGACGGCACTGGTGGTACCTTCACCATCAGTGCCACGCTCGACCCCAAATAGGAAAGCGCGCTCGTTACTTTGCTGCGGGCGAATGTCGATGTGTTTGCCTGGCAACCATCTGACATCCCCGGCGTTCCGAGGAAAGTGATTGAGCACTACCTCGCCGTCTGTCCTCACGCGCGGCCCGTCAAGCAGAGAGTCAGGAAGCAAGCAGTCGAGCGCCAAGAGTTCATCGCAGAAGAGATCAAGATGTTGGAAGCGGCAGGCCTCGCCAGAGGTGTGCTCCATCCGACGTGGTTGGCCAATCCTGTTGTCGTGCGCAAAGCAAATGGGAAATGGAGGCTTTGCATCGACTTCACTGATGTTAACAAAGCTTGCCCCAAAGATCCCTTTCCCTTGCCGCGCATTGACCAGATTGTTGACTCCACGGCCGGATGTGACCTGCTTTCATTTCTTGACGCCTACTCTGGATATCATCAGATCTTCATGGCTGAAGAAGATGAAGAGAAGACCGCGTTCATCACTCCATGTGGCACGTATTGTTTCGTACGGATGCCTTTCGTACTGAAGAACGCCGGTTCGACATTTGCGAGGGTCGTCCACACCGCTTTTGTGCCACAAATCCACAGAAATGTGGAGGCCTACATGGATGACATAGTGGTCAAGAGCAGAGACAGGGCAACCCTGATTCAAGACTTAGAAGAGACCTTTGCGAACCTGCGCAGGATCAGCCTCAAGCTCAACCCCGAGAAGTGCGTGTTCGGAGTCCCTTCCGGCAAACTTCTCGGGTTCTTCATGTCTCAGCGAGCAATAGAAGCCAACCCAGACAAGATCAAGGCCATCGAGCAGATTGAAGCACCAACCCGTGTCAAGGACGTACGAAGGCTTGCCAGCTGCGTCGCGGCTCTCAGCAGGTTTATTTCCAAGTCTGCAGAACGCGCCCTGCCATTTTTCAAAATTTTGAAAAAGGCGGGTCTAGTAAAATGGACTCCGGAAGCGGAGGCTGCGCTGCAGGACCTGAAGAAATACCTGTCCTCCGCTCCCATACTTGTCGCGCCTAAACCACAAGAGAAGTTGCTGCTATACCTGGCGGCAACCAATCAAGTGGTTAGTGCTGCGTTAGTAGCGGAGAGGGAGGCAGATGATGAGCCAGCGACCGTGGCAAGCACGTCCAGCAACAAGCAAGGGGCTTCCCCGACAAGCTCTGGCCCCGACAAGGATGAATCTGCGTAGGAGCAAGTGGAGGTGCGGAAGAAGAAAATAGTGCAGCGCCTAGTTTACTTTGTCAGCTCCCTTTTGCAGGGGGCTAGGTCAAGGTACTCTGGTGTGCAGAAATTGCTTTTGGGCCTCCTCATGGCCTCGAGAAAGCTGCGCCATTACTTCCAAGCACACGAGATTGCGGTTGTCACCCGCTTTCCGCTGAAGAGGATACTGCAGAATCCACAAGCAACAGGCAGGATTGTCGAGTGGGCACTAGAACTGTCGAGCTTCGGTCTCCAGTTCGAGAGCACCTCGACTATCCAAAGCAGAGCATTGGCGGAGTTCATAGCGGAGTGGACACCGACAATGGACGAAGATATCCCAGAGACGAGCATCCCCGCCAAAGAAGCAAGCAAAGAGTGGCTGATGTACTTTGATGGTGCCTTCTCGCTGCAAGGCGCCGGTGCTGGCGCGTTACTTGTCGCGCCCACCGGAGAGCACCTCAAGTACGTAGTCCAGATGCACTTCCCCAAGGAACAAGCAACCAACAATACTGCAGAGTATGAAGGTTTGCTTGCCGGTCTAAGGATTGCGGCGGAACTTGGGATCAAGAAGCTCATTGTCAGGGGTGACTCACAGCTTGTCATCCGCCAAGTGAACAAGGATTACCAGAGTCCATTGATGGAAGCGTACGTTGATGAAGTGAGGAAGCTGGAAGAGCACTTTGATGGCCTGCAAATGGAACACATTCCAAGAGCTGAGAATGACATCGCTGATGGCCTGTCAAAGTGCGCAGCATTTAAGTTACCTGTGGAACCAGGGACCTTTGTGCTCAAGCTGACTCAACAATCCGTAACGCCATCAACTAGACAGAGCAAGAAGAGGAAGTTGGTCTCCGGCGACTATCTTCCGGCAGAGCTCCCCGGAGCCGCCGCCAAGAAGGTCCCCAAGATCGACACCAAGAGTGCTGAGGAACCGTCTGCTCCGGAAAACCCCAGGGTTTGTTCCGTAGAAGCAGGCGCTCCCGACAGGCTTTGCTCCGGCAAGCTTGCCGGGGAACGTCAAGCTCTGGCTGAGCCCCAGATCCTCGCCGTAGAAGCGGACGTTCCCGCAGCAGCAGAAGTGCCTTCAGTCCTTGTTGTCGAGCCGCAGGCTCCAGCATGGGCGCAGCAGACTGTCCATTTCCTCCAGCACGGAGAACTTCCCGAAGAGCAAGAAGAAGCGGAAAGAGTAGCCCGGCGCTCGAGTATGTACCAGTTCGTCGACAACACACTGTACAGAAAAGGGCGCAACGGTGTGAAATTGAAGTGTATTTCTCGGGAAGACGGACAGCAGCTGTTGGCAAATATACATGGAGGCACATGTGGTCACCACATTGGCGTAAGAGCACTTGCCGGCAAAGCGTTCCAGCAAGGTTTCTTCTGGCCGACAGCCCTCCAGGATGCAACTGCACAACTAACCAAGTGTGAAGCGTGCCAGTTCCATTCCAAGCAGATACACCAGCCAGCTCAAGCTCTCCAGACGATCCCTTTATCCTGGCCATTTTCGGTCTGGGGGCTCGACATCCTCGGCCCCTTCCCCCGAGCTGTCGGGGGCTTTGAGTACTTGTACGTCGCAATCGACAAGTTCACAAAGTGGCCGGAAGTGGAACCAGTGAGGAAGGTGACAGCACAGTCAGCCATCAAGTTCTTCAGGTCGATTGTCTGCCGCTTTAGGATCCCCAACAGGATCATCACCGACAACGGTACACAATTCACGAGCCGCGCCTTCATGCAATACGTCCAAGATCTCGGCGCCAACGTCTGCTTCGCTTCTGTTGCCCATCCCAGGAGCAACGGTCAAGCTGAAAGGGCCAACGCCGAAATACTGCGCGGGCTCAGGACCAGAACTTTCGACAGGCTGCACAAGTGCGGAAGAAACTGGATCGAGGAGCTGTCGGTGGCTCTTTGGTCGATCAGAACGACGCCAAATCGAGCCACTGGCCAGACACCATTTGCTCTAGTCTATGGAGCAGAAGCAGTTACCCCCACGGAACTCGTATACGGGTCACCTCGAGTGCTCGCTTATGATGAGCTTGAGCAAGAGCGGCTGCGTGAAGATGACGCGCTGCTCCTTGAGGAGGATCGTCTCCAGGCTGCTGTGCGAGCCTCTCGCTACCAGCAAGCTTTGCGTCTCTACCATAGCCGCAAAGTTAAAGCCAGAAGCTTCGAGGAAGGCGACCTTGTTCTTCGGCACGCCCCGTCCGCCAAGAATCATAACAAGTTGACGCCGAAGTGGGAAGGCCCTTACCGGGTGAGACGAGTCACGAGGCCTGGCGCTGTCCGACTCGAGACCGAAGATGGCACTCCGGTGAGCAACTCCTGGAATATTGAGCATCTTCGTAAGTTTTACCCGTAAGGCGCGGTTGTCGGGCCCCGCCCGGCAACCAACCTTTTGTACAAGTCTTGCCGCAGTTGCATGTAATCCTTTGTACAAAGCCAGGCGCAGACCCTGAGCAGCAGAAATGAAGCGCTGGCACCCTAAGTTTTAGCATGCATGCTGAGTCGAGTCTCGTCCTTGGTTAGGGTTGATAGTGCCTAACAGCTGCTAACCCCTAGCTTAGAGGTCGAGTCTGCGTCCTTTTTCCTGTTCCTTCGTTTCCTTTGGTTCGCAGGGTTTTGTACATCCTGGCCAGACCGCTTAAGGGCAAAGAAGAGAAGAAGGGCGGGCCAGCATCTGATCCCCGGCAAGCTAGTATTGCTGGGGGCTGCAAGTACGAAGATTCGCCCGCGGCATGCCAAAGTTGTCGGGGGCTGCAATCCCAGATAAGTTTTCGCATCCCTTGTCATGCATTCTCTTATGGACTGTGGAATACAAAAACCTTGTTCCCTCCTAAAAGCTACCGTGCTCCCTTAACAGCAGGCCCTAGAGCGCGTTCCTGGGGCCCGTTTTGGTAGTAGTCGCGGCGGCAAAGGGGCGGAACGTGGGGCCCGAACTCGCTTCATCCCTTCCTCCGCCAAAGGCGTCAGAGAGGTCGAGTGGCGCGGGTAGACGGCAGGGCCTGTTGCCGGGCAAAGGAGTGTCTATCTTAACGATATAAAGGATTCGTTCCTTGGCGTGGGTTTTTACCCACGAGACAAGTGGCCCGGCAAACATCCCCTTTTCATTAAAAACATTCCGCTCAGGTACAGTTCAGAGAGAATGAAAAACTTGAAAAGATGGGATTACAAGTTCTAAACACAGCTAAGGCCCGAGGGCTTACAGATTGAAAAAAGATAAGATGCCCGTAATCCCTTTCTTGTCTCTCTCCTCAGGAGGTAGGGCAAGGAGGCGAAAAGGGAAAAAGGGGCGCCTAGGCGAGCTACGGGTGGCAGAAGACACCAACAGAACGCCCCGGGGGCTCCGGAGGCTGGATGGTGGCGGTGGCGCCGGAGATGGAGCTCGAAGATGAGGCAGCGGGACGTCAACACGCTATCGGGGGCACCTAGCCCTTGTACTCCAAGTTGACGGCCTTGCCGCCAGTCCCCCTCCTCTTCCGCAGCCTCGCCACTCCAGCCGCACGGGAAGACGACCCCGAGAAGCTCAAGGAGCCGGCGACTCGGATTATGGGGTTGCCGGTGCCACGCGGAGCTGCGACCGGCACCTAGTCGGACCCGTCATCCCGACGACCGCTGCCCTCGTCGTCGTTGTCGCTCCCCTCCTCGTCACTCTCGCTCGAGGAGGAGCTTTCGCTGTCGGAGGAGCTATCCATGCAGCACCGGGCCCGGGTCTCGAAGTCCCCGAAGGCCTTGACGGAGAGGAGATCGCCCTCCATCAACTTGAAATGGAGGGTGAACCCCTCCGTCAAGGTGTGGATACGGGCGAATGTCTTCCACCCTCGGCCAAGATACACTACGCCGGGGGCTGGGAACTCGACGTGGACCCGCGTGCCGCTGATCCCGCAGACTTTCATGCGCAGGCTTAGCGTCTCGGGCTGCTGTTGGGGAACGTAGTAATTTCAAAAAATTTCCTACGCACACGCAAGATCATGGTGATGCATAGCAACCAGAGGGGAGAGTGTTGTCTACGTACCCTCGTAGACCGAAGCGGAAGCGTTGACACAACGTAGAGGAAGTAGTCGTACGTTCTCCTCGCGATCCAACCGATCACAGCACCGTTACTCCGGCACCTCCGAGTTCTTGGCACACGTTCAGCTCGATGACGATCCCCGGGCTCCGATCCAGCAAAGCGTCGAGGAAGAGTTCCGTCAGCACGACGGCGTGGTGACGATCTTGATGTGTTACCGGCGCAGGGCTTCGCCTAAGCACTGCAACGATATGATTGAGGTGGAATTTGGTGGAAGGGGGCACCGCACACGGCTAAGGAACGATCCGTAGATCAACTTGTGTGTCTTTGGGGTGCCCCCTGCCCCCGTATATAAAGGAGCCAAGGGGGAGGGGCTGGCCGGCCAAGCTAGGCGTGCCAGGAGAGTCCTACTCCCTCTGGGAGTAGGATTCCCCCCCCCCAATCCTAGTTGGACTAGGATTCTCCAAGGGGGAGAGAGAGAGGGGGGGGGCGCCCACCTCTCCTAGTCCTAATAGGACTAGGGGAAGGGGGGAGGCACGCAGCCCATGAGGGCAGCCCTCTCACCTCTCCTCCAAGGCCCATGTTGGCCCATTATGCTCCCGGGGGGTTCCGGTATAATGTTCATGCTCAACGCTGGTACTAAATAACAATTATTTAGATTTAATATTAATCCCGAAGGTAGATGTAGAGGTAGCGTGCCGACCGCGATCACATCGACTTTGGAACCATTTCCCACGCGCATCGTCACCTCGTCCTTAGCCAATCTTCGCTTAATCCGTAGCCCCTGTTTTGAGTTGCAAATATTAGCAACAGAACCAGTATCAAATACCCAGGTCCTACTGCGAGAATTAGTAAGGTACACATCAATAACATGTATATCATATATACCTTTGTTAACCTTGCCATCCTTCTTATCCGCCAAATACTTGGGGCAGTTCCGCTTCCAGTGAACAGTCTGTTTGCAATAGAAGCACTCAGTTTCAGGCTTAGGTCCAGACTTGGGTTTCTTCTCTTGAGTAGCAACTTGCTTGCTGTTCTTTTTGAAGTTCCCCTTTTTCTTCCCTTTGCCCTTTTTCTTGAAACTAGTGGTTTTGTTAACCATCAACACTTGATGCTCCTTTTTGATTTCTACCTCCGCGGCTTTTAGCATCGCGAAGAGCTCGGGCATAGTTTTGGTCATCCCTTGCATATTATAGTTCATCACGAAGCTCTTGTAGCTTGGTGGCAGTGATTGGAGAATTCTGTCAATGACGCAATCATCCGGAAGATTAACTCCCAGTTGAATCAAGTGATTGTTATACCTAGACATTCTGAGTATATGCTCACTGACAGAACCGTTCTCCTCCATTTTACAGCTATAGAACTTATTGGAGACTTCATATCTCTCAATCCGGGCATTTGCTTGAAATATTAACTTCAACTCCTGGAACATCTCATATGCTCCATGGTGTTCAAAACGTCGTTGAAGTCCCGGTTCTAAGCCGTAAAGCATGGAACACTGAACTATAGAGTAGTCATCAGCTTTGCTTTGCCAGACGTTCACAACATCTGGTGTAGCTCTTGCACCAGGCCTGGCACCCAGCGGTGCTTCCAGGACGTAATTCTTCTGTGCAGCAATGAGGATAATCCTCAAGTTACGGACCCAGTCCGTGTAGTTGCTACCATCATCTTTCAACTTTGCTTTCTCAAGGAACGCATTAAAATTCAACGGAACAACAGCACGAGCCATCTATCTACCATCATACTATCAGGTACTAAGTTCATGATAAATTTAATTTCAATTAATCATATTACTTAAGAACTCCCACTTAGATAGACATCCCTCTAATCCTCTAAGTGATCACGTGATCCAAATCAACTAAACCATGTCCGATCATCACGTGAGATGGAGTAGTTTCAATGGTGAACATCACTATGTTGATCATATCTACTATATGATTCACGCTCGACATTTCGGTCTCCATGTTCCGAGGCCATATCTGTTATATGCTAGGCTCGTCAAGTTAAACCTGAGTATTCCGCGTGTGCAACTGTTTTGCACCCGTTGTATTTGAACGTAGAGCCTATCACACCCGATCATCACGTGGTGTCTCAGCACGAAGAACTTTCGCAACGGTGCATACTCAGGGAGAACACTTCTTGATAATTTAGTGAGAGATCATCTTATAATGCTACCGTCAATCAAAGCAAGATAAGATGCATAAAAGGATAAACATCACATGCAATCAATATAAGTGATATGATATGGCCATCATCATCTTTGTGCTTGTGATCTCCATCTTTGAAGCACCGTCATGATCACCATCGTCACTGGCGCGACACCTTGATCTTCATCGCAGCATCGTTGTCGTCTCGCCAATCTTATGCTTCCACGACTATCACTACCGTTTAGTAATAAAGTAAAGCATTACATCGCGATTGCATTGCATACAATAAAGCGACAACCATATGGCTCCTGCCAGTTGCCGATAACTCGGTTACAAAACATGATCATCTCATACAATAAAATTTAGCATCACGTCTTGACCATATCACATCACAACATGCCCTGCAAAAACAAGTTAGACGTCCTCTACTTTGTTGTTGCAAGTTTTACGTGGCTGCTACGGGCTTTAAGCAAGAACTCATCTTACCTACGCATCAAAACCACAACGATAGTTTGTCAAATAGACTCCGTTTTAACCTTCTCAAGGACCGGGCGTAGCCACACTCGGTTCAACTAAAGTTGGAGAGACAGTCTTCCGCAAGCCATCTATGTGCAAAGCACGTCGAGGGAACCGGTCTCGCGTAAGAGTACGTGTAAGGTTGGTCCGGATCGTCTCGTCCAACAATACCGTTGAACCAAAGTATGACATGCTGGTAGGCAGTATGACTTGTATCGTCCACAACTCACTTGTGTTCTACTCGTGCAAATAACATCAAACCATAAAACCTAGGCTCGGATGCCACTGTTGGGGAACGTAGTAATTTCAAAAAAATTCCTACGCACACGCAAGATCATGGTGATGCATAGCAACGAGAGGGGAGAGTGTTGTCTACGTACCCTCATAGACCGAAGCGGAAGCGTTGACACAACGTAGAGGAAGTAGTCGTACGTTCTCCTCGCGATCCAACCGATCACAGCACCGTTACTCCGGCACCTCCGAGTTCTTGGCACACGTTCAGCTCGATGACGATCCCCGGGCTCCGATCCAGCAAAGCGTCGAGGAAGAGTTCCGTCAACACGATGGCGTGGTGACGATCTTGATGTGTTACCGGCGCAGGGCTTCCCCTAAGCACTGCAACGATATGATCGAGGTGGAATTTGGTGGAAGGGGGCACCGCACACGGCTAAGGAACGATCCGTAGATCAACTTGTGTGTCTTTGGGGTGCCCCCTGCCCCCGTATATAAAGGAGCCAAGGGGGAGGGGCTGTCCGGCCAAGCTAGGCGCGCCAGGAGAGTCCTACTCCCTCTGGGAGTAGGATTCCCCCCCCCCAATCCTAGTTGGACTAGGATTCTCCAAGGGGGAGAGAGAGAGGGGGGGGGCGCCCACCTCTCCTAGTCCTAATAGGACTAGGGGAAGGGGGGAGGCGTGCAGCCCATGAGGGCAGCCCTCTCACCTCTCCTCCAAGGCCCATGTTGGCCCATTATGCTCCCGGGGGGTTCCGGTAACCCTCCTGGTATTCCGGTAAAATCCTGATTTCACCTGGAATGCATCCGATGTCCAAACATAGGCTTCCAATATATCATTCTTTATGTCTCGAGCATTTCGAGACTCCTCGTCATGTCCGTGATCACATCCGGGACTCCGAACTCCTTCGGTACATCAAAATGCATAAACTCATAATAACTGTCATCGTAACGTTAAGCGTGCGGACCCTACGGTTCGAGAACAATGTAGACATGACCGAGACACATCTCCGGTCAATAACCAATAGCGGGACCTGGATGCCCATATTGGCTCCTACATATTCTACGAAGATCTTTATCGGTCAGACCGCATAACAACATACGTTGTTCCCTTTGTCATCGGTATGTTACTTGCCCGAGATTCGATCGTCGGTATCCAATACCTAGTTCATTCTCGTTACCGGCAAGTCTCTTTACTCGTTCTGTAATACATCATCTCGCAACTAACTCATTGGTTGCAATGCTTGCAAGGCTTTATGTGATGTGCATTACCGAGAAGGCCCTGAGATACCTCTCCGACAATCGGAGTGACAAATCCTAATCTCGAAATACGCCAACCCAATATGTACCTTCGGAGACACCTGTAGAGCACCTTTATAATCACCGAGTTACGTTGTGACGTTTGGTAGCACACAAAGTGTTCCTACGGTAAATGGGAGTTGCATAATCTCATAGTTAAAGGAACATGTATAAGTCATGGATAAAAGCAATAGCAACATACTAAACGATCGGGTGCTATGCTAATGGAATGGGTCATGTCAATCAGATCATTCAACTAATGATGTGATCTCGTTAATCAAATAACAACTCTTTGTTCATGGCTAGGAAACATAACCATCTTTGATTAATGAGCTAGTCAAGTAGAGGCATACTAGTGACACTCTGTTTGTCTATGTATTCACACATGTATTATGTTTCCGATTAATACAATTCTAGCATGAATAATAAACATTTATCATGATATAAGGAAATAAATAATAACTTTATTATTGCCTCTAGGGCATATTTCCTTCAGCTGCTCCATCTCCATCACGCTCGCGAAGGGAGCCGGGAGGCGGAGGCGGCGGCGAGGCGCCCGGCGCAGCCTAACGAAGAACTCACAAGGATCGTCCCTGAGATGGACCGCCATGGGAAGTGTGGCCGCTGGCGGAGGGGAGGCCGGCACGTCGCCCCGCCCGCCTCTTCCCTGAGCGTCACGGCCTCATCACGCCCTCGTCCACGACCTCGCCCCCTCCCCCTTCCCCTTAAGGCTTGCTCCGCCGCCGCGGGTGCAAGGGGAGATGGGGCGCGCTGCCTGGCGGCAACCCTCGCCGCCAACGATGAAGGACCCGGATTCCCTTTCTCCATGGCTAATGGAGAGAGGGGGTCAGAGGATGAAGAGAAGAAAGGATGGAGGAGTGCGGGTTCCCGTCGCCCCCTCTTGCTCTTTATAAAGGAGCAGGGTGGGAGCTCGACCGCCCCGCTCAGCTAATCAAGACGCAGGAAGGCCAGGCGACTGGGGCCGGCCTGCTGCCCCGACCCGCAATGGCCCGGTTCCCTGCCTCCACCGTCCACAACCCCGGGTGCATTGAAGCCGCGTGGCTAACGCGCAGGACCGAGGCGACGGATGAGGCGACCTCTCCCCGCCTTGAGATCGTGGGGAACGGGCGCCTCGGAAACCGTGCCTCGGCCCCGTCCAGCGAACAAGCCACGCCTCCACGCCTCCCTCCACTTATGGAGCTAGCGCGAACCGTTCCCCCTTTATGGCGACGTGATGCATGCCTGCGGGTTCGGCCCTGCGGACGCCGCCCACGTCACGCATGCCTCTCCCCACGATTCCGCATTCGACGCGTGCCGTTCGGGGAGGTCGTGGTGGGCACAGAAGCAGACGCAGCGTGACCCAGGCCGCGCGTGCCCGTGCACTGATTTGGGCCTGGCCCAACAGCGCTCGGCACCGTGTATGGCCCAGGCCCGAGGGCTCCTGTCGGTGTACTAAAGTAGGGGTACCTTAGTATCCCAAACTTGTGCACGGGCAGTCGTAGCACCCCGCGGCAAGGCTTGCCAAGCGATCGCCAAGACTCTCCGTGGTCCCTTTTTGGGCAATCCAAGAACAAAGTATTTGAGCCAAGGCCCCGGCAGGAGGAGCCTGCCGGGAAGGCCACCCGAAGAGAGCAAGGCCCCGGCAAGAGGAGCTTGCCGGGACGACCGCTCGAAGCACAAGACCCCGGCAAGAAGAGCTTGCCGGGAAGGCCAACCACGGCGCGACAAGGACCTTGCCACGGCGCGTCCTGCGCTCCGGCAAGGCCCGGTGAGCGACAAGCTCCCAGGCGCGACAAGACATCCACCGCGGCAAGGCGTTTGCCGCGGCAAGTTACCACCCCGTGCCTGCGCTCCAGCTCACCCACCAACGTGTCGCTCTGGGGGCATTCCAGGCGCATGTGGCGGGAGGTTGTGTAGCCAGGGGCATGCGGTGGCGAAGCGAAGCTGACAGAGTAGCCATCGTGGCAAACGGTGGCGCTCCTGACGGTCCACTTCCCTGCACCGTCTGGGCGATGCGGACGGGCATTTAATGCCCTTGTCCCCCGCCGTCAGAGTTAGGTATGATAGCACTGTACAGCCACTGTACAGGCAGTTGTACCCACTATAGCATTCTCCCATTTTTGCCCCCACCTACGCTGCCACCTGTGGGTAACCCCTTAAGCATATAAAAGGAGGCCCCATGCGCACGTAGAGAGAGGAGGACACTCATCGCCACGCTCGGTCTCACCAGCGGCTCGTGTGTACTGTAGCACCACGCGCTCCCGAGCAAGAACACAATACAATCCACAAAGCAGCAGTAGGGTTTTGCGCATCCTTGCGGCCCGAAGCTGGGTAAAATCCCTTGTGTGCATCGCCTCGATCTGCTCTTTGTGCAACCTCCACCCCCGCGCCGAACCAGTAAGGGGCTCGGTCCCCATAGGTGTTCGAGGAAGCCGATTCCCCCCGACAGTCGGCAACTTGGTTTTCTTTGGCCCTTACTTCAGCCTGCATTCCGACAGTTATACGGTTTAACAGCAAACATGAACAATGAAGTACCAACCACATAACAAGTTATGCGCTTTGTACTTGGGGGCTAATGCTTATTTGATCTATAGCTATCAGTTAATTGACAAAGTCCCAAGCTCAATACAAATATTCAACTTGGCACTTGGGGGCTAATGGCTATTTGCTCTGATAAGTTTCTGATGCCACGGTATGAAGATTAAAGTTTCGGTTTTACTACATCAAGTTAAACCGACCCTTGGGAGTTATATCAAGGAATTTCGAAGCATGGAATTTTTTATGTCAAGACCCGACTCAACTATGATAGGTTGAACCGGCCCTTGGGGGCCACAATGGTGATAAGCAGGAACAAATTCTTGGAAGTTACCTCAAGCTTCTCTTTCATCAGCTTTACCAGATTAGCTTCATAATCATGGCTAGTATACAGCCGGTTCAAGTATCCAGAATGCACGTCTTGGGCGCCCAGAGCAGTATATGTTGCCAGATCAACATCCCATTTGCCTTTACTCATGGCAGAAATTTCTTCTTTGGCAGTATGTTTGGCTAAGGCAATGGGATTCCCCGGTTCAGAACGACCAATGCCAGTGATTATGACTTCATCATCCTTAGACTCGCCGGTTTGAACCGGTGTAGTCGGTTTATTGGCAGGTATGGAAGGGCTGGTGGTTTTCTCAATCCGGATGTGACTGGCTGGCTGGCCAGCAGGACCGGAGGTGTTAACAAAACCTTCATCAGCAGTAACAACTTCATCTCGTACTAGCGGGTCATCAACCACATCTTCATGGATGACCGCTTCAATGTCTGGGGTAACATCCGGTTCAGGAGCAGCGTCTTCTTCAGCTGCCTTATCCAGGCGAGCTTTCTTACTTGGCCTCGGTTTGGCCCTAAAAAGAAGCAGCAAAATCAAGGACAGTACATGTTGAAAACTACAAAAATCAACAACGTTATGATAGGTGCAAGCTTACCCAAGCACGGTTTTAAGTGGAGGCAGCTGGGTGCCAGTTGACTCGCCAGAAGAGGAGTGCGAGGTGACCTGATAATCGGAGTCAGACGGATTAAGCGGTTGACGAAAACGGCCCGCTTTAGGATGAATACTGACAAGCAAATTAGAGACCTCTGAATGACGTCTTCGAACCGGATTGTTCGGTAAACCGGCGGAGGTAACTATCTGACCACTGTGACGAGTTGTGCGGCGCACCTCATGCAGTTGGGTCTTCATAAGAAAGTTGGGATCCAAATAAGCAAGGGGATGAGAAAATTCAACTTTGCAGTTTGTCCGACGGATTTTATGTGAAGGCGGAAGGCTTGAGTCAGAGGAAAGGACAATTACCTCTACATCGTTAGCATGACTAGCTTCAGCATCATCCTGACAAATATTATCATCAATAAGGTGTACAAAAAGTAAACCGAGGGAATCAAGTTCTGCCTCAAGGTCCGGATTACCCACATCATCATCAGCTGGTGGATCAGAAGAAGCGGTGGTTCTCCTTTTTTGAGCAGAGTTCTTAACAACCTTGGTCTTGGGCCGGACTGGTCTGTCCGGTTTATCGGTTTTCTCTTGTGGGATTTTCTTGCTCCTAAACGGATCATTACCCTGCATCACACAGATATCGGCATCAGTAATAAACAAGTACAATAGCATCAAGGCTAATACAAAGGAAAAATGCAGACTTACGGCTGGCGGTTTGTTGATGGCGCAAAAAGGAAGCAGGCCGGTACGAGTGCAGACGTGCTCCGGTTCATTCAAAATTTTCTTTACAGCTTCTGTGACTTCTTCATCAGTAAGCTGGATGTTTACATGCCGCAGCAGATCGTCAACACTGCTCGTATATTCACACATCAAACCGGAGCATCGGCTGAGGGGCAATATACTCCAGGATATCCAACAACGGGCAAGATCAACTCTAGTTAAACCGTTGGCTAGGAAAACTCTGAGCTTGGACAATTGGGGAGCGTATTTACTCCTCTCTTTGCTAGTTAACCTCTGAGGAAAAGGGTGAGTGTTGCTAAGCCGTTCCGGACGGAGACCAGGCAAGGGATTCTCTTCAGCAGGGGAGGTGTCTTTACAATAGAACCAGGAATTATTCCACTCCTGGGGATGACTGTGCAGTTTCGCATGAGGATAAGTGACTTCTTTCCTTTTCTGGATTGCCATACCACCCAGTTCCATATTGGGGCCATCAGTAAACTCTGTGCGACGGTTCAAGTGAAAGAAATCTCGGAACAATTCCACTGTGGGTTCCTCTTGGAGGTACACTTCGCAAAGCACTTGGAAGTGGCATATATTAGTGATAGAGTTGGGACCGGTATCTTGTGGGCGCAGTTGGAAATTGGCTAAGAGATCCCGATAAAACTTTGAACCGGGCGGACTAAGGCCCCGGGCCAGGTGATCCACAAAAACAACAACCTCTCCCTCTTCAGGGGTGGGAGGACATTATGTGCCTGGGACTCTCCAGTGGACGTTGTTTTTACTGCTTAAAGCGCCGGTGTGAACTAAGTTGTTCAACTGTGTTTCCGTAACACGGGAAGGAACCCAGTTGCATTCATATATTTGCTTGGCCATGAGGAAATCTACAAGATAAGTAGTTTCGGTTCAAGTATATGTTTGATTAAACCGGATGCATATCTATTTAAACTGAAGGTAGTCCTATCCAAACCGGAGTTATGTAAGGTGGCAACGTCTAGCGGTTCAAACAAGGGGACTAATGATATGTACTGGTCCTTCACATTCTCTACGCCAAGGTTAAACCGCCAGATCTAAACATTGAAGGTAATCAAGGGTATACAAACACAGAAACATATTTCACAAGACTTCTCTACAAACGACGGATCTAAAGCCAGTTCAGAAAAAGGAAAATATTTATTAGTTCAAGGCAGAACAATATGGATTCAAAGAGCAGAAATGTTATTTGGATCTATGAACTTAAGCATGAATTTACAAGACGAATGCTAAAGGCCCATTGGTAAATCACAGTAGGGCTTTCTTGGATCTACCTAGAAGTATGAGCGGGAACATGAGCAGTGAGCAAGAACACAGCAAGAACGCGAAACCCTAGTATGGATCCAGATTGATAGAAACAGATATCTTACCGAGCCGGGAGAGACGCGGAAGGACGCCGCGGTTCTCTGGTACGGTCAGGTCGATGCAGCGGCCCAAGACAATGCAGAGGTCAGCAGCGGCGGCGGAGCTCCGGGACTGGCGGCGCGGAGAAGACGAAGAGAATGGGGATGAAGGAGAGAAAAGGAAATGACCCTTCGGCCCTATTTATAAGGCAAAGGACATGTGTCAGGCGCGCGAATCCAGGAGCCACAAATTTCGGAGTTGTCGCCGTGATTATTGCGGATCTATTAAACAAAGAAGGCATCATAAAAGCCAGCTTCATGATGACGTCATGCCGGTTTACAGCAACCAAAGAAGGTGACGACACGAGGTTCAACAGATATAGGAAGATGATGAAGACAAAGATTTTGTCTAAGGATTGACATGAACCTGCTCAAATCAATCTGGGGCCTAATGTTGGGGATATTACTGCTGGGCATAAACTGGCCTAAGTGGGCTGGGTTGACTTCATCAGTAATCTAAAGGTGCTAAAGCCCATAGGCTAGACAAAGGCCCAAGGCCGTAGTCGGTTCAGTATCTATCGCCGTAAACCGGCGTGTACATAAACTTGTATTATAAGTTAGGAATAGGGAGAGACCAACCCGGGTACGAATATAAACCGGAGATTGGGACTCTATGAACCGACGGGTGTCACCCGTGTATATAAGGGGACAACCCGATAGCGGTTCAGGACAGAGAAGAATAACTCGAGGCCTAGGCGAAGCTTGTTTGCTCCCTAGTCATCGAAACCCCATTAATTCCATCACAAACTAGACGTAGGCTTTTACCTTCATTGAAGGGGCCGAACTAGTATAAACTCCCTGTGTCCCTTGTCCATTTTAACCCCTTCGAGTTAACCCGTTGCGATGAATCCACGACTAAGTCCTTTCACTAGGACACCTGCCGTGACAAACCCACGACACCGCCCGTTTTCTTCTTTTCTTGTCACTGCTGGTCATGTTATGAAAACAATCTATTAGAGCCGCGACAAGCTATCTTGTAATATAACTCTATTTTGGGTAGTGATTGCAATGTTATTTGCTTTACTTGATTCCTTCCTTTGTATGTTTTTGCCCTACGCTTTTAGGGAACTTGCCGGCGCAGGCACCTTAGCCGCGAGCGCTGAGTGCGGGACGTCAGCAGCCTGCTAGCGGTGCCGTTACCGACAAGAAACCTTGTCGCAACTAGTCGCAGCTCACTTAAGTTGTTGAGCGGACTCGAAACAAAGTAAGGGCGCAACTAGCCATGAGCTGGTTCCTCCGCGCACAGGTTTTCCATATAAAGCAAGGTCGTTCAAGGAAGATAACTTTAAAAATTTAAAAATCTGATTGCTCAAACTTTGGCAACTTAGCTTTTCTGTTGTTTACTTTCCGGCAAGGCGAAACTTCCTTGAACGACGCCTGGTCCATACCATTATCTTCTCCTCCCCCCCCCCGGCAAACTTGTGGGCGAGGGAACCTTCCTTTCCTTGAGAAAAAAGAAAGAAGAGAAAATAAAAATATGGAGCCTTATGGCTCGTTATTGCTTATCGGGGGTTTGCTCTACACAAAGGGTCAGATAACTCATGCAAAAAATAAAAAGCATGAAATTGACAAGATGTGCGGAGCACATGAGCTTTATTTATGCACAGGGTCTGCGCCTGGCTTTGTACAACGGATTACATGTAACAGCGGCAAGACTTGTACAAAAGGTGGTTGCCGGAACAGGGTCCGGCAACCGCGCCTTACGGGTAAAACTTACGAAGATGCTCAATGTTCCAGGAGTTGCTCATCTGAATGCCATCTTCGGTCTCAAGGCGGACAGCGCCAGGCCTAGTGACTCATTTCACCCGGTAAGGGCCTTCCCACTTCGGCGTCAACTTGTTGGAATTCTTGGCGGACGGAACGCGCCGAAGAACAAGGTCGCCTTCCTCGAGACTTCTGGCGTTAACTTTGCGGCTATGGTAGCGGCGCAAAGCTTGCTGGTAGCGAGCAGCTCGTACAACAGCCTGAAGACGGTCTTCCTCAAGGAGAAGCGCGTCATCTTGTCGCTGCTGCTCTTGCTCAAGCTCATCATAAGCGAGCACTCGAGGTGACCCGTATACGAGTTCCGTGGGGAGAACTGCCTCTGCTCCATAGGCTAGAGCGAAAGGTGTCTGACCAGTGGCTCGATTTGGCGTCGTCCTGATCGACCAAAGAACCACCGGCAGCTCCTCAATCCAGTTTCTTCCGCACTTGTGCAGCCTGTCGAACGTCCAGGTCTTGAGCCCACGCAGCACTTCAACATTTGCCCTCTCCGCTTGACCGTTGCTTCTGGGGTGAGCAACAGAAGCGAAGCAGACCTTGGCGTCAAGATCTTGGACGTACTGCATGAAGGTGCGGCTCGTGAATTGCGTACCGTTGTCGATGATGATCCTATTAGGGATCCCGAAGCGGCAAACAATCGACCTGAAGAACTTGACTGCTGACTATGCTGTCACCTTCCTCACTGCTTCCACTTCCGGCCACTTTGTGAACTTGTCGATTGCAACGTACAAGTACTCAAAGCCCCCGACTGCTCGGGGGAAGGGGCCGAGGATGTCGATCCCCCAGACCGAAAATGGCCAGGATAAAGGGATCGTCTAGAGAGCTTGAGCTGGGTGGTGTATCTACTTGGAATGGAACTGGCACGCTTCACACTTGGTTACTTGTGCAGTTGCATCCTGGAGGGCTGTCGGCCAAAAGAAACCTTGCTGGAATGCTTTGCCGGCAAGTGCTCTTGCGCCAATGTGGTGACCACATATGCCTCCATGTATCTCCGCCAACAGCTTTTGTCCGTCTTCCTGGTGAATACACTTCAATTTCACACCGTTGAGTCTTCTTCTGTACAGTGTGTTGCCGACAAACTGGTACATACTTGACTGTCGGGCTACTCTTTGCGCTTCTTCTTGTTCTTCGGGAAGTTCTCCTGTCTGAAGGAAACGGACAATATGTTGTGCCCATGCTGGAGCTTGCGGCTCGACAACAAGGACTAAAGGCACATCTGGTGCTGCGCAAACATCCGCTTCTACGGCGAGAACCTGCGGCTCAGCCGGAGCCTGAAGTTCCCCGGCAAGCTTGCCAGAGCAAAACTTGTCGGGAGCGTCTGCTTCAACGGAACAAACCATGTAGTTTGCCAGAGCAGACTGCTCCCCAGCACTCTTGGTGTTGATCTTGGGGACCTTCTTGGCAGCGGCTTCAGGAAGCTCTGCCGGAAAATAGTCACCAGAAATCAACTTCCTCTTCTTGCTCTGTCCGGTTGATGGTGTTACAGATGGTTGAGTCAGCTTGAGCACAAAGATCCCTGGTTCCACAGGTAACTTAAGTGCTGCGCACTTTGACAGGCCATCGGCAATGTCGTTCTGAGCTCTTGGAACATGTTCCATCTGTAGGCCGTCAAAGTGCTCTTCTAGCTTTCTCACTTCATCAACGTAGGCTTCCATCAACGGACTCTGATAACTCTTATTCACTTGGTGGACGACAAGCTGCGAGTCACCCCTCACAATGAGCTTCTTGATCCCAAGGTCAGTCGCAATCCTGAGACCGGCAAGCAAACCTTCATACTCTGCAGTATTGTTTGTTGCTTGCTCCTTGGGAAAGTGCATCTGGACTATGTACTTGAGGTGCTCTCCGGTGGGTGCGACAAGCAGCACGCCAGCATCGGCGCCTTGCAGCGAGAAGGCACCATCAAAGTACATCAGCCACTCTTTGCTTGCTTCCTTGACGGGGATGCTCGTTTCTGGAATTTCTTCATCTGGTGTCGGCGTCCACTCTGCTATGAATTCTGCCAATGCTCTGCTTTGGATAGTTGAAGTGCTCTCAAACTTGAGGCCAAAGCTTGACAGTTCCAGTGCCCACTCAACAATTCTGCCTGTTGCTTCTGGATTCTGCAGTATCCTCTTCAGCGGAAAACAAGTGACAACTGTGATCTCATGTGCTTGGAAGTAATGGCGCAGCTTTCTCAAGGCCATGAGAAGGCCGAAAAGCAATTTCTGCACACCAGAGTACCTTGACCTAGCCCCCTGTAGAAGGGAACTGACAAAGTAAACTGGGCGCTGCACCATTCTCTTCTGTATCTCCTCACGCGCCTGCGCAGATCCATCTTTGTCGGGACCCGAGCTTGTCGGGGAAGCCCCCTGCTTGTCGCTGGATGCGCCTGCCGTGGTTGCTGGCTCATCATCTGCCTCCCTCTCCGCTACTAACGCAGCACTAACCACTTGATTGGTTGCCGCCAGATACAGCAGCAACTTCTCTTGTGGCTTAGGTGCGACAAGTATTGGAGTGGAGGACAGGTATTTCTTCAAGTCTTGTAGCGCAACCTCCGCTTCCGGAGTCCATTTCATTGGACCTGCCTTTTTCAATATTTTGAAAAACGGCAGGGCGCGCTCAGCAGACTTAGAGATAAACCTGCTGAGAGCTGCCATGCAACCGGCAAGTCTTCGTACATCCTTGACGCGCTTTGGTGCTTCAATCTGCTCAATGGCCTTGATCTTGTCGGGATTGGCTTCAATTCCCCGCTGAGACACGAAGAACCCGAGAAGCTTGCCGGAAGGGACTCCAAACACACACTTCTCGGGGTTGAGCTTGAGGCTGATATTGCGCAGATTTGCAAAAGTCTCGTCTAAATCTTGAATCAGAGTTGCTTTGTCCTTGCTCTTGACCACTATGTCATCCATGTAGGCTTCCACATTTCTGTGTATTTGTGGCTCAAAAGCGGTATGGACTACTCTTGCGAATGTTGAACTAGCATTCTTTAAACCGAAAGGCATCCATATGAAACAGTGCGTGCCACATGGAGTGATGAATGCGGTCTTCTCCTCATCCTCTTCTACCATGAAGATCTGATGGTATCCTGAGTATGCGTCAAGAAATGAAAGCAAGTCACATCCGGCCGTGGAGTCAACAATCTGGTCAATGCGCGGCAAGGGAAATGGGTCTTTGGGACAAGCTTTGTTAACATCGGTAAAGTAGGATGGAGCACTCCTCTGACAAGGCCTGCCGCTTCCAACTTCTTGATCTCTTCTGCGATGAATTCTTGGTGCTCCACTGCTTGCTTCCTGACTTTCTTTTTGACGGGCCGCACATGAGGACAGACGGCAAGGTGTTGCTCAATTACTTTCCTGGGAACACCGGGGATGTCAGACGGTTGCCACGCAAACACATCGACGTTCGCCCGCAGGAAAGCAATGAGCGCGCTTTCCTATTTAGGGTCGAGAGTGGCACTGATGGTGAAGATACCACCAGTGTCGTCCTCCTTGGCGGACACCTTCTTGGTCTCTTGCGGAGCTACCATTGTCTTCTTACACTTGCCGGTGGAGCTCCATGGTGCGTCCTCGACGGTAGTGCAGCACTCCGAAGAGGTGCGCTTGCCGGAGTGGGCATCAGAACTCTTGCCGGACTTGTTCTTCTTCTTCCCCCCGGGAGCTTCAGCGGCAAGTGACTTGCGATCCGTTGCCGCTGCCGCTTCCTGGTAAATCTTGTCGGCACAGATAAGAGCATCGTTCTTATCGCCAGGGACAGAGATGACACTTATCGGGCCTGGCATCTTCAGCATGTTATACGCATAGTGAGAGGCCTCCATGAACTTGGCGAGCGCTGGACGGCCGAGAATCCCATTGTAAGGCAATGGAAAATCGGCAACGTCAAAAGTGACCCTCTTAGTTCTGAAGTTCAACTCGCTGCCAAATGTCACCGGCAACGTGATCTTCCCCTTCGGCTTGCTCCTTCCCGGGTTGATTCCTTGGAACGTGCCGATCTCTTCGAGCTCGCTGTTAGGGACCTGGAGTTTCTGGAGCACAGCGGAGGAGATCAGGTTCAAGCCGGCCCCGCCGTCAACTAGCATCTTAGTGACCTTGAGGTTGCGGATAGTTGGTGAAACCAACATCGGCAAGCACCCGACCGTAGTTGTGCGATCAGGGTGGTCCTCAATATCGAAGATGATAGGCGTGCTGGACCATTTCAGAAGCTTGCGTGACTCGACGGGTGGTTCTGCCGCATTGACTTCCCGCACCCACTGCTTGAGTTGGCAGTGTGAAGTATGCAGAGAAGCACCGCCGTCAACGCACAAGACCTCTGTGGCTTTCTGGAACTCCTGCTCGCTGGTCTCAACATCATCCGTGTCTTCGTCGTCGTCGTCATCTTCATCCTTGTCACGGCCACGGGGAGGTCTGTCTCCTTGCCGCTGCTTGGCCTTGCCGCGGCGTCCTCCCCGGCCGGGGCGCTTCATGCCGGATCCTCCAGCACCTCCTTGGGCTTTCTCCTTGTCGCGTCGCTCGTATTCGGCCTTTTGCAGCTCGACAAGCTGCTCGACCTTCTTGCAGCTCTGGAGGTCATGGCCCTTGGTGCGTTGGATCTTGCAGTACTATTTGTTGGTGCCGTCCTGCTTGTCGGCGACCAACACAGCCTGGCAGTTGGCGCATGCAACAACCTCCTTGCCGGAGCTACCAGCTTTGGCTTTCTTGGCGCCACCTTCGTTGCCGGACTGCTCAACAACTAGCACATCTTTGCCTTTCCTCTTCCTGTTGTTCCGCCGCCGGTTTTTCTTTGCCGAGGCAGCATCCTCGCTGTCAGATCCTTCTGCTCCTGCATTCTCTCCGGGGAGTTTCCTCCCTTCCTCAGCACGTGCACACTTGTCGGCCAGGGCATACAGCTCATTGACGTCTTTGATCTTGCACATCGCCAACTCCTCCCGCATCATGCGGTTACGCATGTTCTGGTGGAACGCGCTGATAACCGTGGCAGGGTGGACATCTGGGATGTTGTACTGTACACGGCTGAATCTCTGAATGTACTTGCGCAGGGGTTCTCCTTCCTTCTGGGTGAGCAGATGAAGGTCACTCTCTTGGTCACGAGGTTTGTGGCCGCCTGTAAAGGCGCCGACAAACTGATGGCATAGGTCTGCCCAGGAGGATATGGAATTGTCCGGCAAGTGCATGAGCCAGGACGTGACGTTGGGCTTGAGCACCAGCGGGAAGTAATTGGCAAGGATCTTGTCGTCCCGCCCCCCAGCAGCTTGCACCGCGATGGTGTAGATGCTGAGGAACTCCGACGGGTGCGACTTGCCGTCGTACTTCTCTGGTACGTCTGGCTTGAAATTCTTTGTGCTGGGCCACTGGACTTGCTGCAGCTCACGGGTAAACGCAGGGCAACCTACCGCGTACGGCAAGTCGCCTAGTTCCCCTGGCGCATGCATGTCGACAGAGGGCCCAGCGCGCTGGTCCGATTGACGCCGCGCTTCTCTTCGGCGCTCGATGCGAGTTCGAGCATCTTCTTGCTCTCGTTCGTGAAGAACTTGGCGTTGATCGCGACGAGCTCGTGGATCCGATGACACGGTGGAGTCGCTGTCGAGGTGGATCCGGTGAGGCGGCGATCTTGGCCTTCGCGACGGGGAGTGCACGGTGGTTGCACCACCACCGGTCATGTCGCCACCGGCTCGTGCCTGGCTGACTTGTCGCGACTGCGACGTACTCGGCTGCCGTGGAGCGTCGCCGTTGGCAAAGCCGATGAGGCTCTGAATGGTGGCCCTCCAGTCGTCGATCTTGTCCGCCGTTGGAGGGTAATCTAGGAGCAGTTGAGCTCGCGCCAAAGCTTCTGCTGGAGTGGCGGGTAGCGGTGGAGAACGGTGTGTGGAGCGGGATATGCTCGGACTTCTAACTATGTTAGAAGGAGCAGTATCCCGTCCAGGCGACCGTGCCTCGCTCGCGCCAGCATGTTGGCGCGCATGCTGGTCTTGAGCATTTCGAGATCCACCAGCTCGATCTGGGTCTTTGTGGGAGCTGGCTACGCCGCCGATTGGCAGCGCAGCTTTGTCCTTGGACCTGGCGGCACCGTGAGCTCCCTCGTCGACGCCCGTTCTTCCGCCGGCGTCTACCCCACCAGCCGTTTGCTCCGGCGGTGGTGGGTTTGTCGCTAACGGAGCAGCCGCCTCTGAAGCCTTCTTCTTCCGCGGCATGTCGATGAAGATGATGAAGATCTAGCTCGTGTGAACGCGGGATCAGGTTCACACAACCTCGACGCCCCCTACCTGGCGCGCCAAAGATGTCGGGGAAACTGATCCACGAGCACCTATGGGGACCGAGCCCCTTTCGGTTCGGCGGGGGCGGATATCGCACGAAGAGCAGATCGAGGCGGAGCACATGAGCAGTTTACCCAGGTTCGGGCCGCATGGATGCGTAATACCCTACTCCTGCTTTGTGGTTTGTATTGAGTTCTTGCTCGGGAGCGCCGAATGCTATAGTACACACCAGCAGCTAACGAGACCGAGCCTGAGTCTTCCCCCCTCCTTCTACGTTGCGCATGGGCCTCCTTTTATATGCTCAAGGGGTCACCGACAGGTGGCAACGTAGATAGGGGTAAAAATGGAAAGGTGTTGCGGTTGGTACAGCTACCTGTATAGTGTATCATACCTAACCCTGATGGCAGGGGACAAAGACATTAAATGCCCATCTGCGTCGCCCAAACAGTGCAAAAAGGGACCGTCAGGGACGCCTCCGTTCTCCATGATGGCAATCTTGTCAGCGCCGCTTGCCACCACGTACCGCTGGCTGCACAGCCTCCCGCCACGCACGCCTGGAAGGGTCCTAGAGCGACACGTTGGTGGATGTGCTGGAGCATGGGTACGGAGTAGTAGTTTGTCGCGGCAAACGCCTTGCCGCGGTCGTCGTCTTGTCGCGTCTGGGAGCTTTGCCGCTCACCGGGCCCTGCCGGGACGCGTGGTGCGTCGCGGCAAGTTCCTTGAGATGCCTTGGTTGGCCTTCCCGGCAAGCTCCTCTTGCCGGGGTCTTGTGCCTTGAGTGGCCTTCCCGGCAAGCTCCTCTTGCCGGGGCCTTGTCTCCTTGGCTTGAATACTTTGTTCTTGAATGGCTCCAAAGGAACCACAGAGGTCCTTGGCGGTCACCTGGCAAGCCTTGCCGCGGGGGGCTGCGACTGCCCGTGCGCAAGTTCGGGATACTAGGGTACCCCTACTCTAGTACACCGACACATAGTGCTATGCATCTCTCTAGGCTTGATCTTCGGGAGTGGTGTAGAGAGGACTCCAAGGACGAAGGCATCAGTAGATGTTATTGGAGCTGGAGGAGTGGCAACTGGAGGTGGCACTGAAGCTGTTGCTGCTGGTGCTGAAGTAGTTGCTCTAGTGTCAGGCACTGGCATTGCAACAGATCTCTGACCTCTGGGCACTCTCTGAAAAGCATCTGTAGTAGCCTTCCCTTTCTTCTCCTCTGTTTCATCCTGGAGCTGCTCAACAGTTGTCTGCATCTCTGGTACTTTCAGATCAAGATTATAGAAGTTTGTCTCAATGATCCTCTCCAAGCTCTCCTAATTCTGAGTCAGGGTGGCATAGCCCTTCTCAATCCTCAAAGTTGCTTGAATCAGATAAGCTAGTTGATCTTGTTTTGACTTCAGAAACACTTGAGATGCCTCCTCAACACTTGGCATCTTTGCAGCCTTCTCAGCCATTGCTTTTGCTCTCTTCTCTTGTGCTTGCACAGATGTGGGATCATCCTCATTCATCACAACTGTGTTATCCTGAAATTCTGGTCTCAAAGGTAAGTGCTCCTTGTCCAACAAATAAGTGCATGTGCCCATCTTGGAGTTGATGAGCACCTGAATGTGTGGATCATACCCACAAGATCTCTTCTGATCTGCAGTTGTCCTTTTGATTGTCTCAACAATCAGACTCATGACCTTGAATTTCCGAGGAACATCAAATATCTGCAGCAATTTGATTTAATGGCCTCTGATCATCTTGTGATCTCCAGATTTGGGCAACAAAGTATGCCTCAAGATTGTGTTGATTGTAGCTAGACTAGACAACAAGTAATGTACATATCCAAATCTATGTGTGTCCAATGCTTTGTTTGGGATCTCTTTGTACATATTTTCCATAGAGTTTTGGTCTTTCTTCTTCTTGGCATAGACATCCAAATCATCCTCATGCTCTTCAGGGGCTTTAATCAACTTGGCCCACTCATCAACAGTTGACTGGTACCTTGTACCCTCAGACATCCAAACTATTTGTCCATCAGGATAGAAATGAGCTGTAGAATAGAACTGCATAATGAGCTCATCATTCCATTTGGTAAGCTTCTGTCCCACAAACTTGTCAACTCCACAAGCTTTGAAGCTTTCATGAACTCCTGGAAAATAGTATTCATTCTCATCAATGTAATCCCAATCAACCCACGTCATATCACAGACAATAGGCTTCTTGTCAAGAAAAATGGTCTCATAGAAATCTTGTTGTTCTTTGGTGTGGAACCTGTAGTCCACTACAGTCTTCCTTCTCACAGCATATGGGTCAGGCTGTCTCCAAAGCCTTAGACCTACATCCTTCCTGGTGCTCATATCTTCCGCCACTAGATGACTGTCATTGTGATCTGGAATCTTTGGCTTAAGTTTCCTTAGCACTTGGGCTTCAGCATCTTCTTCCTCAACTTCAGGCACTGGGGCCTTGTTCTTCTCTTTAGCTGGAATGTTCCTAGTGCTTCTCTTGGGCTTCGAAGTCTTTTGAGCTTGAGAAGCAGCTTTGGGGGCAGTCTTGGGCTTTGGAGGAGAAGCCCCAGACTTAATAGCATCCCCCATAAGCTTTTGTGACTTGGGTGCTGGTGCATCATCTTCCTCTTCATCTTCATCATCAAATGTATGCCTTTCAAATTATGCCATGGGGTCCACCTTCTTGCACCACCTTCCCATCTTTCTTTCCCTTTTCTTCTTATCCTCACCAGTAGCCTCTTCCCCAGTTGACTTGGAGGGTTCCTGAGTGGAGGCCCTGGCCTTAGACATTGGAACTCTCTTATCTGGTGCCTTATTGTGCAAACCAGGCTTTGTTGCAGCTGCAGCTCCATATTCCTTCTTCAGTACTTCCTTTTTGGAGCTCACTTCTTCCTCAACAGCCACATAGTCCTCATCCTCAGAGTCTGAGGTTCTCTTCTTCCTTGATCTGGTGGCTGCCTTGGGAAGGTTGCTTGGAGTGCTCATGCTGCCCTCATCACAGTTGCTTGAGGAACTAGTGCCCTCACTCATGTGCACTTGCTCTTCTGATTTGTTCTGGCTATCGCTCTGGTCAGACATTCTGGCAAGCAAACTGACAGCAGACCCTGTGAATAGTTATAGATGAGGTAGAGTGGATGAGCATCACAAAGTGTAGAGTTTTTGCAAAACATATGAGTCAAAAACTTAGTTTTAGTTCTCCACAGAAAGCATTTCGAAGCTACCGATTTGTTAAACTCGGTGACACCGAAGAAACTTTTGGAGTCTAAACTAGTGAACTAGGTCAGACTGAGTCACAGTTTGGTGGCTCCGAGATTGCTAGAGTTTCATAGAGAGTTGAATTCGGTCGCACCGATTTGCAGCTTTCGGTCGGACCAAAAATTCCAAGTGCTACGGCCTAAGCGAAATCGGTGAGACCAATTTCCACAACTCGGTCGGTTCGAGATGAGTTCGGCAAAAACCTAACCCTAAATTTCAAATCAAACCTAACCTAAAAGAAGTTTTCTCTGGATAGATTGATTTCATACGTGGTAAAGAACATGGCATCGCATTGTGCTAAGAATCGGGGTAAGGAATTAGCACAAAAGATCGAACTCATACCCTAGTTCGGCGGTGAGTTCACTACGGCGGAAACGATGGGGTTGAATCCCGTTGACGGTGACGAAAACCTGCGGCGGGAGGTCATTGGCAACGAGAAGACGATCCGGAGACCCGAGACGGCAGAACAGGACACGAGCGAGCTGAGGAGTTTTGAAGGAATTTCCAAAATCTCACCCGTGGGTTTATATATCCTGACCCTATCAGTGTGACCGAGTGGAACAACTTGGTGGCACCGAGATGCAGAATTGCAAGCGGTTACTGCAACTCGGTGTGACCAAAAAGTTCAAATCGGTTGCACCGGTATTGAAAACCTAGATCAACTCAATGAACTCGATGTGACCGAAGTGGATGGATCGGTCAGACCAAAATGCACAGAGAGGTTTTGGAAGTTTAAGTCTATGACGAATCGGGGACTCCGAGTGCTCCTCACACAGAGTGGTTCGAATCTGACTTGATCAAACTTTGTGATGTAGCACGAATAGAGTTTGAGACAAGAAAAGCATAGATAGCTAGAGGAGGTTCTTAGGCATTCTTGTCCATCCATTTGGCAAAACAAGAAAAGCCAAACAATCAAAGCAACAAATGGATGTCCTCGAATGAGTAAAATATGCACTCAACATGCTCACACAATAAAATGGCAAATAAAATATGTGACAAAGCATGAACAAACACTCTAGCATCTATCAAGCAATTGGCGATGACTAGGTCATCTATATGAGTATATTGACTTAGGAGTCAAATGAGAACATCTGATCATAGGTCATACTCATCGTTTAAGCACAAGTGGGGTTGCCACTTTTACATAAATCATTGTTGTGTTCACACCATTAGAGTTGCTTTAGCTCAATTGATTGGACTAAAGCTCCCCCTAGATGTTCACACCATAAGAGGGATGAGCTAACCTTGGGTTTTGTCGATGATGAATTCATGTAGATGTTGAAGATGTGGATGCTTAGTGTTGATGTAGATCATTTGGAGCAATCCATTTGAGTGAGTTGCACTTTCAATACCTACACGGGTTAGTCCCACAAGGAACAAACAAGGATATCCATAGACATAGAGTGATGTACACATAGATGATGTCCATGAAAGCGGTCACCTTGTCCCTTGTCTTACCAACAAGAGGGTTTGTGACTCCTTGAACTAGTGCAAGATGTGGGAGTTGTTTGCACTTGTCCTTGCCAAAATGATATGAGTGAAGTATGTTGGCGGAGTCACCCTCAAGAACTCTCTCGTTCTTCTTCTTCGGGGTCCACATCATCTTGATGGGAATCCTTGGAGTTGTAGTCGTTGTCGGTGTCAAAACCGGCGGATCTCGGGTAGGGGGTCCCAAACTGTGCGTCTAGGCGGATGGTAACAGGAGACAAGGGACACGATGTTTTTACCCAGGTTCGGACCCTCTCGACGGAGGTAAACCCTACTCCCGCTTGATTAATATTGATGATATGGGTAGTACAAGAGTAGATCTACCACGAGATCAGAGAGGCTAAACCCTAGAAGCTAGCCTATGGTATGATTGTTGTTGTTGTTGTTGTTGTTGTTGTTGTTGTTGTTGTTGTTGTTGTTGTTGTTGTTGTTGTTGTTGTTGTGTCCTACGGACTAAACCCTCCGGTTTATATAGACACCAGAGGGGCTAGGGTTACACAGAGTCGGTTATAATGGGAGGAGATCTAAATATCCGTATTGCCAAGATTGCCTTCCACGCCAAGGAAAGTCCCATCCGGATACGGGACGAAGTCTTCAATCTTGTATGTTCATAGTACAACAGTCCGTCCAAAGGTCATAGTCCGGCTGTCCGGACACCCCCTAATCCAGGACTCCCTCGGTAGCCCCTGAACCAGGCTTCAATGACGACGAGTCTGGCGCGCAAATTGTCTTCGGCATTGCAAGGCGGGTTCCTCCTCTGTTGGGGATATAACTATTTGTGTAAGCCGGCCAGGAGGGGCCGGGTTACGCAAAGAGTACTCATCATGAAGGAAGCCCAAGACCCAGCATGAGAATGGCGGTTCATAGGGTTTAAAGCCCACGGGCGACTTAAGGGCCATAGTGACAAACCGCCATAATGGCATGACTTGTAACATAAGGTAGAGGTAACTAGTCACCGAGCCGGACACTATTTATGAGCCGGCCGGGACTCTATAGGCCGCAGGGCGTCAACCCGTGTATATAAGGGGATGACCCGTCGACGGCTTAGGGCAAGAAACAACACATCGAGAACCGGGCATAGCGTATCTCGTTCCCTGGTCATCGAAACCTCAAGCAATACCAACCCAACTAGACGTAGGCCTTCCTTCACCGCAAGGGGCTGAACTAGTAAAAACCTCTCCTGTCCTTTGTCCCGATTAACCCCTTTAAGCTTCCTAGTTGCGATGGCTCCACGACTAAGTCCCTACAAGAGGACATCTGCCGTGACAATTCCACGATAGTTGGCGCCCACCGTGGGGCCAGCGCATGGTGGATTTGAGTTCTTGAAGGGCAGCTTCGAAGGGCTCAAGGGATATGCTGTGGGCCGGATGACCAAGAGTCGTCGCGGCAAGATCTACATCGACGATGAAGGCTGGGGCCCCGACATCGGCTCAATTGAGTACGGGTACCGGGCCCCCTTCGGCGGAATTCACGTCTTCATCGGCCGGATTGGTGAGTCGGGCCCTGAGCCCGACAACTGCACCGACCTCGTCGAGACGGCTCAGCACTTGAGACCCGCCCGAGCTCAACTCGTGGTGAAGCGTGCCTTTGTGGGTTGCATCCATGGAGGTGAACTTTCTGAAGGATCTGAAGAAGCTGGTGAGCCGACCGTCCTCTCTGATGGTGATTCGTCCGTCGGTTCAACAGATTCGCTGTATCAAGTTCAAGATGGTGTGCTTGGGGGCTGTTCCGATGGTAGCACTATTCCGGACCCCTCTGAGTCACCGAATTGGGCAGGAGTCTTCATGGCTGGTACTCAACCCGGCCAAAATTCTACGACCTCAGCAGCAATAACGTCCGGGTTAGGAGCAGCCGGGGCAGGAGGCCCTGTGCGCTCACCGGCTCAGGTGTTGATGGATCTTATGGATAGGCTTACGGCCTTGTTGACTGTTACGGTCATCCCTGCGAATCAAGATGAGCATGATGCAGAGGTGGCACGGGTTCGTGAAGAGATCGCTCAGGCCAAGGAAACCTTAGCAGCCGAAGATACTAGATCAGCCACAGAACGGGCGGCTTTGGACGCATGGGCGCAGCAGCTTCAGGCAGAGGCTTTTCAGCTCATGTTGAGCCTAAACGCATCTAATGAGGTGATGAGGAGGAGACATCAGAAAACTCAGTCCCGTTTACCTCAGATTTACGATCCCCGGAATCTATTTGCCACACCCGGAGCTGGCCCAAGTAACCCACCAGGTGCAAATCAGTTTATGACATCCGGAGCAGGAGGCCCGGTTCAGCCTCAGGTGACGGTGCCTCGTCATGGCAATATGGCACCGCCCCGTTACATACCAATACCACCGGGTCACTTCTCCAACCCCATGGAGAACTTAATCGCAGCATCAGCATGTTTGGCGGCTCTTCCAGTAGATGGTGATGATCCGACAGCGGTGGAAACCCGGAGGATCAGGGAACTTGTCCAAATAGCTCTGGCTCAGCAAGAGACCTACTCCTACAGCCGGGATAGGATTCACTCAACTCCTCCACCCTGGTTAGCTCCACCTCGTCAAAACCGGAGCCCGAGTTACAACAGACACATGGAGTCGGAGGCCCTATCAAGCAACACTCAGCGACGGAACCAGCCCGGTGGATATAACTCGGTGCAGGATCGTATACGTCAAGAGGACGAACGGGCGGCTCAGCTAGCAGATCAGCAGGACTTACCGGCTTATCCGACGACTTCTGTGGAGGCGGGAGTTGCTACTAGAACCAGAGGAGTTCCTTGTCTGGTATCGGCTCTACGTAATGTACGTCTGCCCAAGGATTGCAAAGGACCTCGAAAGGTGCCGAATTATACGGCTGACTTACAGCCTGGGGCTTGGATTGAAAGTTACGAGATGGCCATGGAGCTGCTGGAGGTTAGTGATGAAGCGATGGCTAAATAATTCACCATGATGTTGGACGGAACGGCCCGTTCTTGGTTAAAGGGTTTGCCACCCAATTCCATTAGTTCATGGGCAGAGCTGAAGGCCTGTTTCATCCAGAACTTCAAAGACACTTGCAAGCAGTCTATGTCGATTGTGAACTTGACAAATTGTAAGCAGGAAGAAGGCGAATCTACGACTCATTGGGTGCGCCGGGTCAAAGATATAATACATTCGTCTGACAAGATGGATGCCGGCTCAGCGGTTCTCATGCTGGAGAAGAATTGCCGTTTTGAGCCTCTGAGACAGAAACTGGGGCGCCTAGCGTGATTGCGACGATATGGGGACGCTGATTGCGGCTTTAGTCAAGTATGCCGATTCTGATAGTACCAAGGATCCCGCGTCTGATGAGGAAAAGACAGGGAAGGGAAAGAAGAACGGCAATGGAAAGGGTCAGTAGCATAACCCGGCGAATCAAGGAGGCAACAAGCGTAAGGTGGACGGTAACCCGGAGTTTGTGGCCAATGCACAGGGTAACAATCAGAAGCGAAAAGGAAAGCCACCACCTCGGTTTGGCGGGTCAGGTCCGTCTCTTGAGCAACTACTCAATGAGCCCTGCCCAAAACACGGCACCCGGGAACGGCCAACAACTCATTTATAGAAGAATTGCGCAATCATGAAGGCTTTCAAGAATTCTAATACGTTTGATGGCAATCAAGACCCGGGCGGCGGCTCAGGAGCTGGCGGCTTTCATGGCCCGGGTGGCGGTTCAGGTTCCGGTTTTCAAGGACACCCGGGCGGTTATAACCAACAGCAATCTGGTCAAGGAGGTCAGTAGCAGTAGCAGTCGGGTTATCAGAGCCATCCAAAGCAGCTCAACGGTGGGCAATATCACGTGTTTACCACAAGTTTGTGTAAACGTGATCAGAAAGTTCATAAGAGGGCTGTGAATTCTGTTGAGCTGGCAGTCCCTCGTTATTTGAGGTGGTCGGAACAGCCCATTGTCTGGAGCAGGGAGGATCACCCTCCCCGGGTTGAAAATCCGGGTCAACTGGCCCTGGTGGTGGCACCGCTGGTTGGTGGTTATAAATTTACTAAGGTTCTCATGGATGGAGGTAGCAGCATCAATATCCTCTATTACGAGACCTTTCGGCGCATGGGCTTAACTGACAAGAATTTAAAAACTTCCAACACCGTCCTCCATGGAGTGGTGCCTGGTAAGTCGGCGTATCCTTTGGGTAAGATTGTGCTGGAGGTGGCTTTTGGAGACGAGCATGATTCTAGGGCTGAAAACTTAACTTTTGAGGTGGTAAAAATCAAAAGTCCGTATCACGCTTTGTTCGGGCGGCCGGCTTATGCCAAGTTCATGGCACGGCCGTGTTATGTTTATTTACAGCTCAAGATGCCGGTTTACAAGGGCACCATCACTTGTGCATGGAAGCCGAAAGGTGGCCCTGGAGTGCGAAGAAGGCGATGCGGCTTACGCCGAGTCTGTCTATGCAGCAAAGGAGCTCAAATTTTATCAAGATAATGTTGACCCGGCGGATAGGATCTCCCTCAAGAAGCCGACGACGGAACATGACCCGGCCATGAAGTTTAAATCGGCTGCGGATACTAAGTTTGTTGATTTTACTCCAGGCGATTCGTCTAAGCAATTCAGCATCAGTGCCAATTTGGATCCTAAATAGGAAAGCGCGCTCATCGAGTTCATCCGTGAGAACTGGGACATCTTTGCATGGAAACCTTCTGACATGTCGGGTGTACCGAGAGGACTCGCTGAGCACACTCTTAATATTGATCCGATGTATAAGCCGGCCAGACAGTTTCTGCGGCGATTCAATGAGGAACGACGAAAATCCATAGGAGAGGAGGTCGCCCGGCTCTTGGCGGCTGGGTTCATTGTTGAAGTCTTTCACCCGGAGTGGTGAGCTAACCCGGTGCTCGTGCTCAAGAAAAACGGCACCTGGCGGATGTGTGTGGATTACACGGACTTAAATAAGGCTTGTCCGGCTGATCCTTTCGCTCTCCCCTGTATTGATCAAATCATTGATGCTACGGCGGGTTGTGCGCGTTTGAGTTTTTTGGATGCCTACTCTGGTTATCATCAGATCAAGATCGCAGTTAAGGACCAGGAGAAGACGACTTTCATCACTCCGTTTGGAGCCTTCTGTTATGTGTCTATGCCTTTTGGTCTCAAGAGTGCCCAGGCGACTTATCAGTGGTGTGTACAGAATTGTCTCCACAATCAGATTGGGCGCAATGTACATGCTTATGTGGATGACATAGTGGTGAAGTCCGGAGAGACGGAAATCCTGATATCTGATCTCAGAGAAACCTTTAATAACCTTCGGGTTTACAAGATGATGCTTAACCCGGAGAAGTGTGTATTCGGTGTACCTGAAGGCAAGCTTTTGGGATTCTTGGTCTCAAACAGGGGCATCGAAGCCAACCCGGAGAAGATCAAAGCAATCACCTCTTTGGCTAAGCCGGCGTGCATCAACGATGTTCAGCGACTGGCGGGTCGTGTTGCTGCTTTAAGTCGATTCATAAGCCGGTTAGGCGAGAAGGCCCTACCGCTGTATCAGATGATGAAGAAGGCAGACACCTTTGTCTGGAATGATGCTGCTAATGCTGCTTTTGAGGATTTGAAGAGACAGCTATTTGAGCCACCGGTTCTTGCAGCTCCCATTGACAAGGAGCCTTTGCTATTATATGTAGCTGCTAATTCACGAGCTGTCAGCGTTGCAACTATGGTGGAACGCAAGGAGGCTGGTAAGGAGCATCCGGTTCAACGGCCGGTTTATTATGTCAGTGAGGTGCTCATTGAGTCAAAGCAAAGGTACCCTCATTGGCAGAAGCTGGTTTACGAGGTGTTCATTGCAAGCCGGAAGCTGAAACAGTACTTCCAAGGTCACCCTATCACTGTGGTAAGTTCTGCCCCCTTGGGAGACATCATCCAGAACAGAGAAGCCACCGGACGAGTCGCCAAGTGGGCCATTCAGCTCGGGCCTCATGGTTTGAGGTATGTGCCATGTACTGCCATTAAGTCTCAGGCCTTGGTGGATTTTATCAATGACTGGACAGAGCTACAGGCACCTGAGGAGAAGCCCGACAACACATATTGGACTATTCACTTTGATGGGTCCAGGCAGCTGGAAGGCTCAGGGGCTGGAGTCGTGTTAACTTCCCCTCGAGGCGAAAAATTTTGTTATGTACTCCGGCTTATGTTTCCTTGTACTAACAACGCAGCCAAGTATGAGGCTCTACTCCATGGTCTCCGGATGGCCAAAGAGACGAGCTTAAGCCGGGTGAGATGCTTAGGAGACTCAGACCTTGTGGCTCAACATGTGTCAGGAAAGTGGGATTCTAAAGATCCCCTTATGGCGGCTTACCGTCATGAGGTTGATGTTGTGGCTGGACACTTCAAGGGTTATGCGGTGGAACACATTGATCGAAGGAAGAATGAGGCGGCTGATGCCTTAAGCCGGCTGGGATCTCAGCATAAGCCAGTGCCGCCTAACACCTTTCTTGATGTTTTGCATAATCCTTCTATTAAGTTACCTACAGAGGAAGATCTGGCCATACCAGACCCGGAGGCACAACTGGTGGCGGCTCTCCATGTTATCCCGGACAGTGCCTTATTTGGCTTACATGACCCGGGGAGAGTTGCCTGAGGATGAGACCTTGGCAAGACAAATCGTCCGGCGGTCCAAGTCCATGACAATTGTCAATGGCGAGTTACATCACTGCAACGTCACTGGAGCGTTTCAACGTTGCGTGTCACCTACAGAGGGTCAGGAGATCCTTCGTGAGATTCATGAAGGCGATTGTGGTCATCACGCCAGCTCAAAATCTCTTGTGGCCAAAGCTTTCCGTCATGGGTTTTATTGGCTGACGGCTCATGCTGATGCTGAAGATTTGGTCAGTAAATGTGACAGATGTGAGAAGTTCTCACGACGAGCCCATGTGCCGACTCAAGAATTGAGGATGATTCCAATTACTTGGTCGTTTGCAGTCTGGCGGCTTGACATGGTTGGGCCTTTCAAAAGGTCTAAGTATAAAAAGACGCACCTCTTGGTAGCGGTTGACAAGTTTACAAAGTGGGTTGAGGCGGAGCCAGTCAGTAAGTGTGATGCAGCCACGGCGGTCCAGATCATGAAAAAGGTGATTTTTCGCTTCGGTTTTCCACACAACATCATAACTGATAATGGCACTAACCTTTCCAAAGGAGCTATGGAAGAGTTCTGTCAGTGAGAGCATATCCAGCTTGACATTTCGGCTGTGGCTCATCCTCAATCCAATGGTCAAGCAGAACGAGCTAATCAAGAGATCTTGAAGGGTACCAAGCCCCGGCTCTTAGTCCCCTTACAGTGGACGCCGGGTTGTTGGGTGGAGGAGTTACCTTCTGTACTTTGGAGCATCAATACCATACCTAACAGGTCCATGGGTTACACACCTTTCTTCATGGTGTACGGAGCATAGGCGGTTATACCAAGTGACATCCGTCATGATTCACCCCGTGTGGCGGCTTATGTTGAGGCGGACAACGAAAAAGCTTGGCAGGATGCACTGGACCTGTTGGACGAGGAACGAGACTTGGCAATAGCCCGCTCGGCGATTTACCAGCAAGACCTACGCCGCTACCACAGCTGCCGGGTTAGGTCCAGAACCTTTCAGGAAGGTGACTTAGTGCTCCGGCTCATCCAGGATCAATCTGACATGCACAAGCTATCCCCTCCTTGGTAAGGACCCTTTGTGGTCAGCAAGAATCTGAACAACGGGTCATACTACCTTATCGATGTTCGAGAGCACAAAAACTCATGTAAGTCGGAGGAGGAGACCCGCCGGCCGTGGAATATCGCTCATCTTCGGCCTTACTATACTTGAGCCACCGGCTCTAATATGTGTATATTTATCATATGTATATATTACATAAAGCAATAAAGCAGGACCTCTGTCCTTTTTTTCCATCCCAAAAAGGTTTTATGTGTTTCTTTTGTCAGGTGGTGGAAATAACCAAGAGGAAGCGGGTCACATCTGAATCCGGCTTTCCTTTGGTCCGGCTTATGATCATATCTGAATCTAGCCATGATCACTTGGGGGCTTCCTGTTCAAACATAGGTCATATTCGAACCAAAGAGAACATAGCTGTCGATACCCGCTTGATCGGCATACTGCCAAACCCACTTGAGGGCTTCCTGATCATATTTGAATCATAGCTTAACCCCTTTGGGTCTGACGTGGATCGTATTCGAATCAGCGTCATTAAACAACTCTTATGGTCACTTGGGGGCTTCACTTGGGGGCTTCCTGTTCAAACATAGGTCATATTCGAACCAAAGAGAACATAGCTGTCGATACCCACTTGATCGGCATCGCCACAACCACTGGGGGCTATATGATCGCATCCAAATCTTAGCTTAACCCATTTGGAACGGTTCACTGATCGTATTCGAATCAGAAGCCTTTGAAATTTGTTTATGATTCATCATGCTTTATAAGTATCACTGTTTGGTTATATTAAGATCTTCTTCAAAATACCATAGAGTGAATCACAACCCTCCGGGTGAATATTGGTTACTCCGGGCTACTAAATACCAGGTGAACCTTTATATATCAATCATCGGGAGTTAAATTTACTTTCAGAGGTAACCATAAGCATCACAGGTATATCATTATGATTACATCTACTAAGTTAAAACATAAGTTGGTTTTCCTGTAACACTCCGGGTTATCAGAAGCTTATGTAACTCTCAATGCGATAAGTCGCCAAGGGATTTTGTTTATCTTCTATGCAGGGCAATGCAAGACATTTCTGCAAGAATATAACAGATTCACATAAACTATGAAGTGCATAACAATGGCGGCTTATGCAAGTCTTAAGGGCCATAATCATGTGCGAAGGCATGACAAACTCAGAGTGTTTTCGGCTCTATTACAAGACTCCCCGAGTCTAAATGATGAGGCATTGTTTTTATACAAGACACACGCAGGTGACGCCTTGCAATTTACTCTTGGGGTTGACGTGAAGCTTCCGGGTTATCCTTCTCCGCCTCTTCGCCAGTTGCCTTGTCCTGGAAGGATGATGACGCCCAGTCAATGCCACTCAAGGCTTCAAACTCAGCTTCATCATCTATTAAACCGGTTGGGTCTACTACACGGGCAAAGGTATGCTTACGAATTGGAGGGATCAGGCTGACATCATCGTAATGCGGCGTGGGGATTCTCAGATTCTCCTTATCATAACCCTGCTGATACTTGGAGAGGTCAGTATCGTTCCCAATTTGAGTGGCCACAGGGCGTATGTCCCTCACGTAGTTGGTGAAGTCTTTTTGATCAAACGCTATGCCATCCTCCTTTAAACTTGGATACCCAAGAGCGATGTCGGCCGGGTCTAGCTCTAGTAACCAGGCTTTGGCCCGGCTCAAGGCAGCTATTGCTCTGGCTCTTGCTTGGGCCCGTCTCAACTCTTGAATCTGCTGGGGGAGCACAGCAAGCCGTCGTAACACATCTTGCAAGAGGTGGGGCACGTCATTTGATAAGGCCACAACAGCCAAAGCACGTTGTGACCCGGTGTATAATTGTTCCACCAGAGTATAGACGGCTTTCAGTTTGATTACCATGTCCTGCTTGAGGGTTTTACTTCTGGGGCCTGTGTTGTTAAACAAAGAGTAAGCCGGAAGTGATAATTAGCTTGATCGTCAAAAGAAGGATAATAGTATTTGAGGTTCATACAAAGAAACGTACCGAAGATCGTTGAGACCATTCGCGATATCTGACGCTTCAAGCCGGACAGCTCGGTGTTTGCCTTTGCAAGGGATGTTTCGGCTGTCTCGGCCCGGGTCACCAGAGAGGCTTTCTCATCAGCCTGGGTTTTCTTCTCTGACTCAAAATTCTTCTTCAACTTCTCTTGTTCAGAGACGTTGAGTTCAAACTTGGAGTTGGCATTTTGAATTTCAATTTCCTAGGCTGACAGGCGGCTCTTAAGGTCAGTAATCTCCGATTCAAATTGACTTATGATAGCCTGCATTATCCCGGGTTACAGTCAGCATCATGATAAATAATTTCAAAGTCTCAAGCACTTTGCAAGCAAACATACTTGACACTTGGGGGCTAATGTGTATCGAAGCTTTCTACATTATTAAGCCGGTCCTGGATATTAAAGTCCCAAGCACTTTGCAAGCAAAGATGCTTGGCACTTGGGGGATAATGTGTATCGCAAGTTAAAGGTATTGTGTTACATCCGGTTTAAGTATATTTTCTTTAAGCCGGACAAGCAGTTCTCACAGTTTTTCTAAGTCTACAACTTATTTCTTAATAAACAATAGACTTGGGGGCTGGTACAATAAGTATGATTGAAAGTAAGGAAGCGTAATTCATACCTCAGATTTTCGTTGTATTTGTTTCACCATGTCAATTTCCAGGTCACGCCTATTATGCACCTGGTTGATATAACCCGAGATGATCTCTCCAATACTCAAAGGAGTATAGTCAGTGATGTCCGTCTTGGCTTTGCGACGTTCCAATAACTCCTCTTTTGCAGGACATCTGGCAAGAACTGTGGGCTGGCCCGGCTCAACAAACTGCGTCTTGAGTATTTCCACTTCTGGATCAATCGTCTTGGCAGGGCTAGGTTCTTCCGGATTAACAGAACCAACCAGAATATCTTCAGCAGGCGGATCAGAGGTTGGTACTACAGTATCCTGATCCGGTTCAAGTGGTGATTGATGTGTGGGAGAGCCGGGGGCAGCTGCGCCCAGTTCCGGTTCAGTTACCACAGGGTCTTCTGCCGGTTTATCTTTCTTCGTTTTCTTCCTGGGCTTAACTTGCATGCTATGGACAAAGCAGAAGAATGAGTACAGAAACATGAGGAAGAACAAACATAAGGTAAATAAATTAATATTACCCAGGAGCAGTTTTAAAAGCCGGCATATTTGACTGCATGGACTCGCCGGATGAAGGAGAGGTATCCTGATAATTGGAGTTAGAGGAATTGAGAGGTTGACGGATTTGACCCGCCAAAGGTAAAAAAGGGTATAAGTCAGAGATAACCTCAGACCGAAGCTTCGGGGTTGCATCAGGTAAGCCGGAGGAGATCTCTGCATCCTTGCTGGTCCGGGTCTGCCTCCGGCTTTCAAATTGCTGTTGCTTCAAAAGAAAGTCAGGATCTTGGTAAGCCAAAGGGTGTGAAAATCTTACTATCCGGGTTACTCTTCGAATTTTCTGACGCGGCCGAGGCTCGGAGTCGGAGGAGATGATAGTTACCTCTTCCTCGACGAGTTGGCTGTTCCCCGTGTCCACCTGAAAAAGGATAATAGTGTTAGTAAGGTAATGATAAAAGAGTGAGGGAAGTTGAAAGGTTACCTCTTCCTCGTTATCATCAGAATCATCGAGCTGGAACATCTCGGAAGCACTTGGTTTCCTCTTCTTTGAAGTAGAAGGTCTGGTGGTTCTTTTTTCGGCCCTCTTTGCCGCCCGGGCTTGTTTTGCCGCCTCATGATCATACGGGACTTTCCAGAACTTGTCGTTTGCCTGTAAAGAGTTGTGAGGGGGTATGAGTAAAAGTAAGGTAAATACAATAAGAGGTGATCATTGAGGTTGATGACTTACTGCGGGGGCTGAGTTATTCTTACAGAAGGGGAGTAAGCTGAAGGTATTTGTCACCACAGTCCCCTCCTTTAACAGTGACTGGATCATAGCCTCAACTGTGTCATCTGGTAAATCGTCAGAGCTGTGATGCAGCGGGTCATCCTTTTCCCCTGAGTAAGTACACATTAAGCCGGGTCGGCGGCTTAACGGAATCACCCGCCAGGTAATCCAGGTCCGGACCAAATCAGTGTCATCCAAACCATTGCCCAAAAGAGCCTTAATTTTCTTTATGGTGGGGGCAAGAGGAATACGTTCAGCCGGAGATAATTTATCAGCCAATGGGTGGTTGGACTCCAAGCGCAAAGCGCGAAAGCCGGGTAGCGGGTTCTCACCAACCGGAGAGGTATCTTGGCTGTAGAACCACGTCTGGTTCCACTCCTTCGGATGGCTTGGCAGTTCTGCATAAGGGAAAAGACAGTCTCTTCGCCGCTGGATCGAAATACCACCGAGTTCCAGACTGGGCCCATTGGCATGTTCATTTTGTCGATTCAAATAAAATAGCTCTCTGAACAAGGTCAAACTTGGCTCTTCTCCAAGGTATACTTCGCAGAACACTTGGAAGTTGCAGAGATTCGACACGGAGTTGGGCCCGATGTCTTGAGGTCTGAGGTCAAAGAAATGCAAAACATCTCTGAAGAATTTTGACCCGGGCGGAGCAAAGCCCCGGTTGATATGATCCGAAAACACAATCACCTCCCCTTCCTTGGGTTGAGGTTTCTCCTCTGATGGGTTAGGTGCACGATAGGACATAGTTTCCTTTCGGGGCAGATGGCCGGTGTCGGTGTCAAAACCGGCGGATCTCGGGTAGGGGGTCCCAAACTGTGCATCAAGGTCAGATGGTAACAGGAGACAAGGGACACTTTATTTTACCCAGGTTCGGGCCCTATCGATGGAGGTAAAACCCTACTCCTGCTAGATTAATATTGATGATATGGGTAGTACAAGAGTAGATCTACCACGAGATCGAGGAGGCTAAACCCTAGAAGCTAGCCTATGGTATGATTGTGTATGACGATGGTTGTCCTACGGACTACAACCCTCCGGTTTATATAGACACCGGATAGGGTTAGGGTTACACAGAGTCGGTTACAATGGTAGGAGATCTTGAATATCCGCACGCCTAGCTTGCCTTCCACGCCAAGGAAAGATCCTTCCAGACACGGGACGAAGTCTTCAATCTTGTATCTTCATAGTCCTGGAGTACGGGTGAAGGTATAGTCTGGCTATCCGAACACCCCCTAATCCAGGACTCCCTCAGCCGGATTTCACAAACCCAGCTAAAGAACTCTCTGTAACGGTGGATTTGACCCAGTTGCAAGTCATCGGAGGTTTGACAGCTTTGGGTGTCATTGTATAAATCGACGCCTACAACAAAGAAAAAGGATTTTTTTCCGGTTTAATTATAACCCGGAGGAAAACGTTGTGGGTTTATTCAAGATGGCGGCTTAAGAAGGGGCCTCATTACATACAGCTAACTATGTGATAATGTTTAAAACTGCTGCATGTATTAAAGACGATTAAGGTTTTCTTAAGTCGCCAGAAGCAAGCGGTGTTGACAGCCGGTATTATCTTAAACCGGTTACGCGAACTACTATGGCTGAAGCAGGGTCAACAGATGCAGTTTTTTCAGCTAAGTATGGAACAAACAGTTTTCACAAGTTACGGTTATTATTTTGGATCGAATGGTCGTTCTAAAAGAAATTTTCTAGACCTAGAAATAGCACAGCTAAAGGTTCATGGGCTCGAATGAAGCCTCTGTGCAACAGAAAGGGATTTGTTTTCATTTGGAAACGGATGCGACACAGCCACCGCAGCAGTTCTACACTATCTGAAGATTCAGGGGAGGCATGGGAGGTGAACACGTTCAAGGCTTCGGCTCAGGCGGTGATGAACGCCGACGAACTCGAAGAAGCTTTAATGCAGATCTAAAAACAGGGAAGTAGGGAACTCACAGATGCAGACTGGGTGCGGAGGTCCGTCGTTGTTTTTCTGGTCGGATTCAGGTTGATGCAGCGGCCGGAGTTGGCGAAGATGAGGAGCTCGGCGGCGGCGGCGGAGCTCGAGCGACAGAGAGACTGTGAGCGGAGGAAGAAGACCGAGAGGGGAGAATGAAAAAACCCTAAGTCGCATCTATTTATAAGGAGGGGCCAACTGAGACGGCGCGAAAAACGAGGGGACCAAAACATCATTATCCAGCGGCCCCGACGCCTCGATTTTCGGGAGGGTCAGTAATAGCAGAGATCCGTTGAAGTTATGACGGATTAAAATATAAGTTTTATTCAAGATGACGTCATGATGATTTAACCCTGATCCAGATGATGACATCACGGCGGGTTACAATTTTCACGCAAGACAGAAGACTAAAGGCCAGTTCATAAGGTTTTAAAAGATTGGCATGAACCAGTTCAAATCAATCTGGGGCGTAATGTTGGGGATATAACTATTTGAGTAAGACGGCCAGGAGGGGCCGGGTTACGCAAAGAGTACTCATCGTGAAGGAAGCCCAAGACCCAGCATGAGAATGGCGGTTCATGGGGTTTAAAGCCCACGGGCGACTTAAGGCCCATAGTGACAAACCGCCATAATGGCATGACTTGTAACATAAGGTAGAGGTAACTAGTCACCGAGCCGGACACTGTTTATGAGCCGGCCGGGACTCTGTAGGCCGCAGGGCGTCAACCCGTGTATATAAGGGGACGACCCGCGGGCGGCTTAGGGCAAGAAACAACACATCGAGAACCGGGCATAGCATATCTCGCTCCCTCGTCATCGAAACCTCAAGCAATACCAACCCAACTAGACGTAGGCCTTCCTCACCGCAAGGGGCTGAACTAGTATAAACCTCTCGTGTCCTTTGTCCCGATTAACCCCTTTAAGCTTCCTAGTTGCGATGGCTCCGCGACTAAGTCCCTACAAGAGGACATCTACCGTGACAATTCCACGACATCCTCCGAATACTTCATAGAAGATTTTGAACACAAGGATCGTGTCCGGCTCTGCAAAACAAGTTCCACATACCACCGTAGAGAGAGAGAGAATAACTTTTTCACAAATCTAATCTACTGACGTATTCTGTAGCGTGATATCACACCATAGCCAAGTTATTATTCGAATCGTTTTTTACCGTCCCACCTCAGCGCGTTTTGCGAGGCGGTTTCCTTGGCACGTCTTGTCGAAGCAGAGATCGTGTCCCCTTATCACGGGATTCTCATCAATACAGGCGTGGGTAACCCAACCGCACCATTGATTACGGCGCTTGGGGGATAAGCGAGTTTTACCAGGCTGGTGGGGACGCATAGTTTCGTTCGCCCATATAAAGGGATAAGGATTCACCTTTTGATCCACGCCTTCTTCCTTCTTTGCTCATCCGCTTTCACACACTCGAGCTCCAGCGCCCCAGTCCGCGTTTCCTACCTCAACCTTCTGCAACCATGTCCGGAGTGGGAGGCAGGTGGATGGTCTCTTCCGTCACGGAGGGAAACATCAAAAAGCTAAGGAGAGCTGGATACCTGCCCGACGACATCGCGCAGCGGCTCCCAGATGAGGGGCAACTCATCCCCACCCCCAGGCCCAATGAGAGGGTGGTGTTCCTCACCCATTTCCTCCGCGGACTGGGGTTCCCACTCCACCCATTCATCTGGGGGTTCATGTTCTACTACGGCCTGGACTTCCATGATCTGGCCCCGAACTTCATCCTCAACATCTCGACGTTTATCCTCGTGTGCGAGGCCTTCCTCCTCATCAAGCCCTACTTTGGCTTATGGCTGAAAACCTTTAATGTCAAGCCGAAGGTAGTGGGCGTCCACCAGGCATAGTGCGGAGGCGCCATGGTGGGCAAGATGCCCAACGTTATATGGCTCGAGGGCTCCTTCGTGGAGACCATAAAGGGGTGGCAATCGGGGTGGTTCTACATCACCGAGCCGTGTGACCCTGAATGGGCAGTGGCCCACGAGTTCCAATTTGGCATCCCCACGCAGCTCACCTCCTGGCAAGACAAGGGCCTGTCCTGGGGTAATTCGGGAGAGCTGACCGGACTCCAAACCTGCGTCCAAAACCTGGTGGACAAGAAGGTCAAACTTGTCAACGTAGTCCAGGTCATGCTCATCCGCCGGATCCTCCCGTGTCAATTGTGGGAGTTCGACCCGGCCCAGCACCAAATTCTGACCAGGCTCTTCGACACAACACACGAGGATGCCTGGAAGGTGCTATTCAAGGGCGCCGAGGTTCCCCCTCCCACTACCGACGATCGCAGATTCTGCGTGAAGCGCCAAGCCAGCGTATTAAGTTGTTTTACCTTTTACATGATACTCATTTTTCATAGTTTGACTCTATGCGGGATCTAAGCTATCGTACCTTTGACAGGACTGGCAGGAGAAGGCCGGACGGATCGAATGTCCGGCTCCTTTACCCGAAGGCCCAGCAGACGCCCACTTGGCGAAGCTGCTGGTCCCGGCACCTTACGTGGTGCCGGAGAAGAAGGCCAAGAAGAAGGCCACAGGAACCCAGAAGAGTTCCCGGCGCCCGGTGGTGTCGGACTCATCGGCCGATGACTCCCAGGCGCACTCCTCCCACGAAGACGAGGAGGAGGAAAAATAGGCTACTTCCCCTCCAGCAGGGGAGAGAAGAAAAGGAAGGCCGCCCCAACTGGGGAGGCCGGAGGGTCCAAGAAGGGAAGGACCCTTCCTCTGGACTACTCCACCAACGCCGCCGATAGCAAGGATGAGTGGCCGCCTAGGGCCAAGCCCCTGGCAAAGTCGTAAGTTTTCGGACACCAGAGTGACTCATAGTGTTCCTTTATTGCACAGCTTTCCCTGACGCCGAATATAATCATGCAGTCCGCCTCGAGCCCGCATCGACGTGTCGTCGAGCGGCGCCTTGAGTTCGTCGGATGTGAATAGCCTTTCACTTCCAGCTGCCTCCTCCCCTTGCCCTGCGGACAATGCCGAGGTATTGTCCCAAGAGGTTCCAAATCAAGGGGAGGCAGTCCTGGGGGCGCCTCAAGGCAACGTCCCGGACTCCAGGCGCAAGGGGGGCCAGACCCCCACGGGCTTCAATTCCGGCCCTGGGCCGAACACCGCAACGGAACCTTCATCGGTCCCCGAGTCCGGCAGGCGCCCCCCGCTAAGAAGGGCAAGCCTACCGCGCCGGTGACCTCCGTCCAACTAGAGGCACCGGATAACTTGTTGGAGGTGCTTAATGGCGCCTCCATCGATGAGGAGCACATCACTATTATGAGTGCGGTGATCCAGAAAGTTCAGTCCGCCAAAAGCGGGCTAACTGAAGCTTGTGCTAGCCTTCTGACGAGCTTTGAGGTATGTAAAAAGTATGTGAAAATATTACCGCGTAGACAGTAGCCCCTAATGCTCCGTTCGGTGTTCACAAAGAAAAGCCAGATAGAGGATATAATAATATTCGCATGAGTCTAACATAATTATGTCGATATGCGTGCGCAGGCTTCGCTGCTAACCTCTGCCGCACTGACTGCGGAGGTTGATGTGCTGAAGCAGAACCTTGAGCGGTCCGAGAAAGAGCTCGGCCTTGCCAAGAAGCAGCTCGAGGAGAACCAAGGTACATAATGCCTTGTCTGTATGTGTATATAAAAAAGATGAAGTTGCAAAAAATGATAGGATTGTTATTGATGTGCTACGGGCCACGACCGAGGTGGTGACCCTGAAGCGAGCACTTTCCGAGGCTGAAGATAAAGCGGCCATGGAGTGCAGCGAGCGGGGGAAGCAAGAGGCGCGGGTTGCCGAGGTGCAGCAAGAGCTCCAGGCTCTCGTGAAAAAGCACGAGAGTTTGGAGCTTGAGTCGAAGACTCGCGAGTCCGAGCTCGCTGTGGCCCTCGAGAGCGCCAAGTCTGCCAAGGCCGAAGCCCAAAAAGCCCTCCAGGAAATTGAGGCGATAAGAAGAAGATAGCAGTGGGTAAGGCCTTCAATATGCAAAGCAACCATGTGAAAGTGAATTACTTGTTACTTACCCTAGTTCGGAGCTCTCTAGGAGCATTCGCAGATTTGCCCCGCAGTGTGTCCGATGCCGCCACCTACTACCTGGCCGAGGAAGGGAGCTCGACGGAGAAGGTGTTCTGGTTTCAGTATGTTGAGACCGGACACCCGGTGCCCTTGATCGACCAGCTGAAGCAACTGGTCGAGCTCCATAAGGTGGCCGAACAGGCCATGAGGGGTCTCATAGTCCGGCTGTGGCCTGGAGAGGCCATGCCTGGGAGCTACTTCGGGCTGGTGAGGTGGCTGGTGGATGCCTGCCTGTGGCTTGAGGTTATCAAGCGCTCCGTCTGCATCGAGGGCGCCCGCAGGGCCCTTGCCCGTGCGAAGGTACACTGGGGCAAAATGGACGCGGAGCGGCTGGTGAAGGATGGGCCACCGCAGGGCAAGGAGCATCGCCACCATGAAATGTACTATGAGGGCGTCCTGAAGGGTGCCCGCCTTGTGGCGAATGAATGTTCCAAAGATGTATTGTTTGAGTAAACTTGCTCGTGTGATCCTGTACGCTGAAAACTTGTTCATATGCGCTATGCAACGCTTGTTTTAATTTAAAATATTACCTTCTATGCGGCGTTTATTAAACCTGAGAGATGGCGAGTCGTCGGCTTCTGCCCCCATGCCACGAGTGCTGGGGTGCTCGGGATAAAACCTGAGCATTCTTTTTCCCATTCTTGGGTCCTTCGAGGCAGGTGCTCAGCATGACGAACAAGGCAATCGGACTATAGTGCGTTATCACTCTCACTTAGCCAGAGAATTCTATAATTTTAAATTTCGGCGAAGCCCCTAGTGTTCGGAAGACCGAGTTCGGGGCGCTATACACGCCTTAGGCCGGACAAAGCCGACTCCTCGCTCTAAGCGGCATAAGTCTTTAAGGACTCGAAACCTCTCGAACAGCGACCAGCTCTCACCCTATCATGACAGTCAGTTTTAGCTTTCTCTACTGAGGTGCTTAGCCCAGCTGAACCGGGGCACAATCGCAGTAGTTCTCCCAGCGCTACCTTAGCCGATATAACGGAACGTAAGGTACCAAAACATGGGAGCCGGGCAAACCCAACTATTGACCCAAGACATGATTCAGAGCTGATGCATATAATGCTATAAGTTTGGGGTGCCGCACTTGTGAAAGTGTTCGGACTTCTCACGCCGTATTATGGGGTGCTTAAGCCCCTGGCATATTAGCCGTACCAAAGTGTACGGGTGCTGAATGTCATGAATGAACATATATACATAAAAGATAAAGGAATAGAGAATGCAATAATAGACTGAAGCTATGCATTTTTATTTGAAAAGGTGCATTAAAGCAGAATGATACAAATGGTGTGATAGGCAAGAGATTGGACTATCTAACATCTCCCCTCTAGGGGAGAGCTACGGAAAGGTATTTAAAGCAGGTATTTTGCTCGTTATAGAGACCACCTGGGAATTCCATAATGCGATGTAGCTTTCTGCCTCCCTGGGTATTGTATCGTGTGTTCGGCAATTGTACTGCCGAGCAAGTCTTCCAGAGAGTAAGGTCCTGAAAGTAAGAAAAATTATAGAATCGGCAGCCCCTAGTGCGGTTGAGCCGTGTATTGGGGCGTGCCGTGGTCATGCCCCTCCCCCTGTGCCCATGGTATTTTTAGAGCGTAGTTATGTACGTGTAGCACGGATTTCGCCGTTTTGCTAGGGCTGGGGTTGGGGTCGCATTGCTACGCTTGCTCGGCATGTGCCAGACGGTCTTGTTGTAGGTTACTCCGAGCGCGCTTGATGGTGTCCAGACGTTTTATTGCCGAACTATAGAATTGCCTTGAGAGGTTGCTTTGTACTTCCACTGCGAGGGCCGCCGTGTGCTCCTTTGTTCAGAGAGAGCGCTCGGTGTTTCCATTGACTGTAATGACTCCCTGAGGTCCTGGCATTTTGAGCTTGAGGTATGCGTAGTGCGGCACCGCATTGAACTTGGCAAATGCGGTTCGCCCGAGCAGTGCGTGATAGCCACTGCGGAACGGGACTATATCGAAGATTAACTCCTCGCTTCGGAATTATCCGGGGATCCGTAGACCACTTCAAGTGTGACTTAGCCCGTGCAATGGGCCTCTACACCTGGTATGACACCCTTAAAGGTTGTCTTTGTGGGTTTGATCCTTGAGGGATCTATGCCCATTTTGCGCATTGTGTCCTGATAAAGCAGGTTCAGGCTGCTGCCGCCATCCATGAGGACTCGAGTGAGGTGAAATCCATCGATGATTGGGTCTAGAACTAATGCGGCAAATCCTCTATGGCGGATACTAGTGGGGTGGTCCCTGCGATCAAAAGTGATCGGGCAGGAGGACCATGGGTTGAACTTTGGGGCGACTGGCTCTAACGCGTATACGCCCCTTAACGCACGCTTCCGCTCCCTCTTGGGATGTGGGTTGCGTATATCATGTTCACCGCCCGCACTTGTGGGGGACAACCCTTCTGTCCTCTATTGTTCGGTGGCCAGGGCTCCTCTTCGTCGTCGCTACGTAGCCCCTTGTCCTTGTTCTCGGCATTTAACTTGCCGGCCTGCTTGAATACCCAGCAATCCCTGTTGGTGTGGTTGGCTGGCTTTTCGGGGGTGCCATGTATCTGACATGAGCGATCGAGTATACGGTCCAAGCTAGACGGGCCCAGAGTGCTTCTCTTGAATGCCTTTTTCCGCTCACTGGGCTTAGAGCCTCTGAATTCGGAATTAACTGCCGTATCCTCAGTGTTGTCGCTGTTAATACGGCGCTTGTGCTTGTTGCGATGTGACCTGCCATTGCTGTCCTTGGTATCCGAATTACCAGGGTTCTTTGACATGTTATTGCTACGAGCCAGCCAGCTGTCTTCTCCCGCGCAAAAGTGGGTCATGAGTGTCATGAGGGCTGCCATAGATTTCGGCTTTTCCTCTCCAAGGTGTCGGGCAAGCCACTCGTCGCGGATGTTATGCTTGAAAGCCACTAGGGCCTCTGCGTCCGGACAGTCGACGATTTGATTTTTCTTGGTTAGGAACCGTGTCCAGAATTGTCTGGCCGACTCCTCTGGCTGTTGAATTATGTGGCTCAGGTCATCGGCGTCTGGTGGTCGCACATAGGTGCCCTGGAAGTTATCGAGGAATGCGGCTTCCAGGTCTTCCCAACACCCAATGGATTCTGTTGGCAGGTTGTTGAGCCAATGCCTAGCTGGTCCTTTAAGCTTGAGTGGGAGGTATTTGAAGGAGTGTAGATCGTCGCCACGGGCCATGTGGATATGGAGGAGATAGTCCTCAATCCATACCGCAGGATCTGTCATACCATCGTATGACTCAATATTCACGGGTTTCAAACCCTCTGGGATTTGATGATCCATTACTTCGTCTATGAAGCATAGCGGGTGTGTGGCGCCTCTGTACTGAGCTATATCACGACGTAGCTCAAATGAGTTTTGTTTGCTGTGTTTGGCCCGACCGGATTTACTTTTACTGTATCCGATATGAAGGTTATCGTCTCGTGCTGTGGGACGCCCACGCGATCCGTAGATCGATCTTGTTTGCTTTGCTTTGTCGTCCAACATATCTCGCAGGTCTAGCGTGTTTCCCCGTGCCTTGGTATTTTTTGAGTGACGTCGGGGTGCGGCTTGAGTTATGAGCCGAGAGGCCTCTCTGTTGTGGCCACGAGGTGGCCGGTCGGCCGCGTCATACGCTGGAGATGTAGGTTTAGATGCTTCCTGTAAGTGCATCTAGTGCCCCTTAGTGATTTTGGTGTATTGAAGACTTATATGTTAAGTATCTAATGCGTTTATGAGTGTACACAGGTCTATAAGTCTATGAGGAGTTTGATATTTACAGAGAAAGTCGACCCCTAAAAATTAAGTTCTTCGACTGAAGACTTTGATATACTGAAGACTTTCTGAAGACTTTGAAAGTGAAGAAATTGGTGTGACCTTGAAGACTTGGTATTCATTCGAGGAACATGAAGCGTGAAGACTTTTGTTTTCGTAGTTTCATTTTTCTCTTTCTTGAGTCATAGGAAACACCGTACTGTTAAAGGGGGTCGAGGAAATACTAAGGAGAAAATTTCCATGTGATGCTCATCTCAAATCCTACACCTACCAATCCCTTCGAGTGAAGCCATTGGAAATCTCATACAGTTCAGTCAATTTCTTCAGTGACAGAGACGCAGTTCTTCTGGTCACTGAGGACTTTGCTCTGACTGAGGGGTTAGGAATTCGCCAGTGCGAATTGCCTACACAGTGAGGAACATGATAGCCCTGAGGAATTTGTACCTCAAATTTCCGACCGTTGCTGTGTTGCGCGCCAGCTGTCCCAAAATATCTTGTCCACATAACGGTCATATCATTGAAGGGCATTTATGTCTTATCATGTCGGGCTGCTCCCTAGGCTATAAATAGCCGCCCCCTACAACCACTAGCTGGTTGGCTGCTCCGCGAGAACTTGACACTTGTCATTTGAGAGCAACCCATCCTCCGAGGACTTTGACCGAAAATCATCAAGTGAGGAAAATCCAAACCCAAACCCAAAACACCTACAAACCCAAAGTGATTGAGCATCACTGAAGAGATTGATCCTGCGTGGATCCGACGCTTGTTACCTTTGAAGACTGTGCTTCTTCCAGACGGTTAGGCGTCAAGGTCTAGAGCATCCAAGAGGAATTGTGGATCGCCGAGTGACCAAGTCTGTGAAGGGTTGGAAGTCACCTGAAGACTTACCACGAGTGATTGTGCGAGGACTGTGTGTCCTTAGCTCAAGGAGAATACGGTGAGGACTGTGTGTCCGGGACTAGGTGTCCTCGAGTTTAAATACTCAGCCGCTCCAACCAGACGTACAACTGAGACAGCAGTTGGAACTGGTCTACCAAATCATTGTCTTCACCAAGCTTACTGGTTCTATTTCCTCAACACTTTCATTTCCTTATTACTGTGTTGTGTGCTTGTTCATATCTGTGTTTGAAGACTTTGACTGAAGACTTTCTCAATTTCCTCTGTTCAATTTCTTCAGTCAGTTTGTCTTCATCTTGTGCTATCCAGTGTTTACGCTTTCTGTACTCTGTCTGTGTCTTCATTTCATCATGATGACCATGCATGTATTCTGCTATGTTTACCTCTGAGTACTTATTCTGCTGCTAGTAGTTCTTCGCTAAGGAATTTCTTCACGAGCAAATTCCTCAGTGAATAATTTCATAAAAATCGCCTATTCACCCCCCTCTAGTCGATATAACGCACTTTCAATTGGTATCAGAGCAAGGTACTCCCTTGTTCTGTGTGATTTTGGTTTAACCGCCTGGAGTTTTAGTTATGTCGACCGCAGATATGAAGAAAGTGCCATGCCCCATCTTTGACGGTCACGAGTATCCCAAATGGAAGGCCATGATGAAGAAGCGTCTCATGGTGATGAACAGTGAGCTGTGGACCGTCACTGAGATTGGTCTGACCGATCTGTGCAAGATGGTGCAAGCTGATGACATTTGCAAGTACACTCAACTCAACCTCACAGCGAAGGCCGTCATCTACTCCAGTCTGTCTCGAAACCAGTTCAGAAACATCATGCATCTCAATCAGGCGAAGCTTGTGTGGGACCGTCTCTCTGATGTCTATGAAGGCCATCGAACCTGTCATGATCCTTGGTTTGAGGATTTCAAGGAATCGCTCAAATCGATGACATTCGAACCAGAGTCATCATCCTCTACTTCATGCCTTATGGCAAAAAGTGCTGAGGTAACTGAATGCTACCAATCTGAGTCTAGTGATGAAGAATCTGGTGATGAATTTGGACCCAGTTATGTCAAACTTGCTTCCCTTGTCGCAAAACAACAAAGAGCTTTGCAAAAAGCTAATGATATGCTTAGTAAGAGCAATGATATGTTGGGTGAAGAAATGGACCAGTCACAAGCCTTGGCTGAAAGTCTTCAAAGACTTCATGCTAAGCATGACTCTCTTCAAGATTAGCATAACTCTCTCTTGTCTGATCTTGAGAAGCTAAGAGTGAGTTATGAAGATCTTCAGAAGGAGCGCGATTCATTACTTGCTCAAAAAATCAGCGCTGCTCAGGAAGAACTTATTCCTCCATGTTTAAAATGCATTGAACGAGAATCTGCTAATTCCTCACCTGAATGTTCAAATGCTTCAAATGTTACAAATTCTTCACCCGCCTCTGCTATCACTAATTCCTCATCTGAGGACATTGCTAGTATTACCGATGATGCAGGACTGAAGGAATTGTACATGACAGGCATGTACAAAAGCCTCAAAGGGCATCAGACTCTTTGTGATGTGCTTAAAAAGCAGATCCTCAACAGGAACCCTAGGAAAGAGGGTATTGCCTTTGAGAGGAAACTCAATGCTGATGGTACATATTGGAAGCCTGAGCAGTACCCCAAAACCTCATGGGTTGCTGCAAAGGGACCTCTAGTTGATCCATCCAATTTATCTGGCTATACATGTGAATCTTCTCATTCTTCTGATGAGTCATTTGACTCCAACTATAAACTGTTCAAAAATCAGAATGGTGAAGTATTTGTTAGATATGTTGGCACTAACTGCAGGAACGGTTCCCCTGTGAAGAAAATCTGGGTTCCCAAAAGGTGCCTTGAAAGTCTTCAGGTGAATGTCCTCATGACACCACCTGTGAAGAAAAGGAACCTTAGATCAAATTCTTCATATGGACCAAATTCTTCATATGGATCCAAGTCCTCATACGGACCAAATTCCTCAAGGGGATCAAATTCCTCACATGGATCAAAGTCCTCATATGAACATCATCGTGCTAACAACTCTGTTTCGCAGGGAAGAGCCAAGGGCTATGAATATGAACATTATTCTTCAAATTATTATGTTCATAAGTCCTCGAAGAATTTCTCTGCCTATTCATATGCTTACCCTAACCGCTCTTATGTGAAAAGAAATGGTGCTTTGCCACCATTCTCATATGGAGCTCGAAGAGTGATGAACTCTTTGCCACCCCTTCAGATGTGGGTGGTGAAGAAAATGAACTAATCTCTTCTGCAGGGTCAGGTCTCCAGACGTACGATAACGTCTAAAGAATTTGCTGGGGACCTGACAAAATTGCCTGAAAGGACGCAGGCTAACCATGATGAAATGAACTTTCATTTCATACGTCCTCCCTCTGCTTTATCTGTCTTACTGCTTGATGAAATTGATCTGATCAATTGTGATATCATATTCTTCACTGCTGAACTATATGAGGTCGTAAGTTGCACTAATTCATCTGCAGGATGATCAACCCAAAGCCACTGAATGGGTACTTGATAGTGGATGTACAAATCACATGACCGGTGACAAGAATCTTTTGATGGATGCTCCCTTATCATCATCACATATGAAGCATATCATCTTCGCTGATAAAAGCAAAAGTCAGGTATTGGGTCTAGGTAAGGTTGCTATCACAAAGGATCGACAAATGGACAAAGTCATGCTTGTTGAGTCCTTAGGATATAATCTTATGTCTGTCTCAATGCTTTGTGATCTTGATATGGTTGTTGTCTTTGGCAAGTACCGTTGCATTGTGATTATGGAAGCTGACAATTCCAAAGTCTTCGAAGGCTTTAGGAGAGGAGACTTGTATATTGTTGATTTCTCTGCAGATTCACAACCAGCCGTGTGCCTACTTGCAAAAGCTTCAGAAGGATGGCTATGGCATCGACGACTTGGTCATGCAGGCATGAGGAATTTGAACATGCTTGCAAAGAAGAAGCATGTCATTGGCATTGAGAATGTCAAATTCCTCAAGGATCACTTGTGCGGTGCCTATGAAGCTGGAAAGATGACAAAGGCCAAGCATCCAGCGAAGACTATCATGACCACTACTCGTCCATTTGAATTGCTTCACATGGATCTCTTCGGTCCTAATCATTATTCCTCTATTTCCAATGAAGCATCTCAATATGGCTTTGTTATTGTTGATGATTACTCTCGTTACACATGGGTACACCTTGTCTCTTACAAAACTGAAGTGCAGGAAGTCTTCAAACGATTTTCCTCGAGGGCTTCAACCAACTTTGGTGTGAAGATTAAGCACATAAGAAGTGACAATGGCACTAAGTTCAAGAACTCGGGTCTCGATGACTATCTTGATGAACTTGGTATTACTCATGAGTTATCTGCTCCTTATACTCCTCAACAGAATGGCGTCGTGGAGCGCAAGAACAGGACTCTTGCTGAGATGGCTCGCACTATGCTCGATGAGTACAAAACCCCTCGTCGTTTCTGGGTTGATGCAATTGATACTGCGTGCCACATCATCAACAGAGTATATCTTCACAAATTCTTCAAGAAGACTGCTTATGAACTCCTCACTGACAAGAAACCAAATGTGAGTTATTTCAAAGTCTTCGGTGCTAAATGCTGGAATAGAGATCCTCATCACAACTCTAAATTTGCACCGAAAGCACATGAAGGTTTTATGCTTGGTTACGGAAAGGACTCGCACACCTATAGAGTCTTCAACAATGTTCTTCACAAGATTGTTGAAACTGTAGATGTGCGGTTCGATGAAACTAATAGCTCGCAAAGAGAGCACCTACCTTCTGTGTTAGATGAGCCAGCACCTGAGGATTCTATCAAGCACAAGGCTACTGAAGATGTCATTCCTACTGAAGAATCTGCTAAAGAATTCATTCCAGAACGTGAAGAACGTCGAGCTGATGCACATGAAGATAATGCTGAGGAAATTGATGGTCAAGACGAATCTGATCAAATTCCTCAACGACAACCAGCTCACCCTCGCGTTGCAAAAGAAGTGCAAGTGGAGAAGATCATTGATGACATTAGAGCACCAGGTCCTCTCACACGCTCAAAAGCTTCAGATCTATCTAACTTCTGTGGGCACTTTGCTTTTGTCTCTATCACAGAGCCCACTAAGGTAGATGAAGCATTTCTGGAGCCTGAGTGGATTCAGGCCATGCAAGAAGAATTACATCAGTTCAAGCTCAACAACGTATGGGAACTAGTCAATCGTCTCGATCCTCGCAAGCATAACATCATTGGTACAAAGTGGATCTACCGCAACCAGCAAGATGAAAATGGTGTTGGGGTGAGGAATAAGGCACGACTAGTAGCTCAAGGCTACACACAGGTTGAAGGAATTGATTTCGATGAAACTTTTGCACCTGTTGCTAGACTTGAGGCTATTCGCATATTGCTTGCTTATGCTAACCATCATGATATCATCTTACACCAAATGGATGTGAAAAGTGCATTCCTCAATGGTAAGCTTGAGGAAGAAGTATATGTTGCTCAGCCCCCAGGTTTTGAAGACCTAAAACATCCTGACAAAGTCTTCAGACTCAATAAGGCCGTCTATGGACTCAAGCAGGCCCCACGGGCGTGGTATGATACATTGAAGAAATTCTTCATGAAGAAAGGCTTCACACCCGGTTCACTCGATCCCACTCTCTTTACTAAATCTTATGATGGTGAACTGTTTGTGTGCCAAATATATGTTGATGATATTATCTTTGGATGTACTGACCAATGTTACAGTGATGAATTTGCCTATATGATGAGAGAAGAATATCAAATGTCTATGATGGGAGAGTTGAAATTCTTCTTAGGTCTTCAAATTCGTCAACAGCACAATGGCATATTCATATCTCAGGAGAAATACCTCAAGGATGTCCTGAAGAAATTCGGCATGCAAGGCTGCAAAGGCATCAAAATTCCTATGCCCACAAATGGTCATCTATGCACTGATGAAAATGGTACTGACTTCGATCATAAGGTATACCGCTCCATGATTGGTTCTTTATTGTACTTATGTGCATCTAGGCCAGATATAATGCTTAGTGTTTGCATGTGTGCACGATTTCAAGCTGCACCGAAGGAATCACACCATAAGGCTGTGAAGCATATTCTTCGATATCTAGCTCACACACCAACACTAGGATTATGGTATCCCAAGGGCTCGGATTTTGATCTCATTGGATATTCAGACTCTGACTATGCTGGTGACCGTGTGGACCGCAAGTCAACATCTGGTACTTGTCATTTCCTCGGACGATCCTTGGTTTGTTGGTCCTCGAAGAAACAGAACTGCATATCATTATCTACTGCTGAAGCTGAGTACATTGCTGCTGGTTCTTGCTGTGCTCAACTGCTATGGATGAAGCAAACGCTCAAGGACTATGGCATCAACGTGAAGAATGTGCCTCTCCTCTGTGACAATGAGAGTGCCATCAAGATTGCTCACAACCCAGTTCAGCACTCGAAGACAAAGCACATTCAGATTCGTCATCATTTTCTTCGTGATCATGTGTTGAAGGTCGACATTTCTATTGAGCATGTGACGACTGAAGAACAGCTAGCCGATATCTTCACTAAGCTCTTGGATGAGAAGAGATTTAGCAAGTTGCGGTATGAGCTAAATATCTTAGAGTCTTTGAATGTACTTTGGAAATGCACTCATCCTAACACTTATGCACAATTGATGACTTAGATGTGCAACACATGAAGAAACGTTTTTCTCAATCAGTGAAGAATAACACTCTAAGTGTCAAGAAATTAATGAAGAATTTGATTCTCAGAACCCTACGACAATTGTACGTGGTGTCTGAAATCATCATTCTTTCACGTTGGGTCACGCCACCACAAAAGTTGAAAATCTTCAATTTGAGTTTTTCCTCAACTTTTGAAATTCCTAAGTTTTTCAAATTCTTGAAATTTGCAAAATCTTCACTTGTGCCGTCGTTTTTCTTCATTGGCTATATATATATATATGAGTTTATGTCCTCTACAGCATTCACTTATAGCTATTTCTTCAAGTTGGATCTTTTCTGCTAAGTGAATGTGATCGGACCCTTCCCCTCTATGCTATACTCAATCCAATCTATTCACAAATTCTTCATGTGCATTCTATTTTAAACTCGTTCAAATTCTTCACTTTGTCCTTGTCAGCTGAAGAAATTGCGAACGGAACGTTAAAACTAATCTTATCCAAACTTTCGGTTTTGCCGCTCAAACCGTTCCGCATCCCACGATGCATTATTTTTTATCCACCCACGATCTTACACGATCTCCACCACACAGTACGTGGGTGACACATGTCGCAAGAAGGAGAACGGCCAGGGGTACGTTCGTCCTAAATCTTCGGACGAGCAGTTTTTCACTGTGGCTATAAATACCCCTATCGCCATCCTCACTTCTTTTACCCCACTCGATCTCACTCCCTTGCTCGAGCTTCCAAACCCTAGCGCCGTCGCTACTTCATCATCGCCGGTGAGGAAGAGCTTCACTGCCTCGACCTCGTCGCCGTCGTACTCGCGCCGACCGCGGAAATCTTCACCTCCGCCGCCGCTGTAGACGTCTTCCTCCGCCAAGTTAGGGCGTGGAAGATCTGCATCGACGAACTTCACTGTTCCAACTCCCAGCTCGTCGTGTTCTTCGTTCAGGGTAATTAAAAGGTAATTTTACTGCCCTCTTTGATTTGAAATTTTTCTACAAAATCTTCAAAGGTGTTTTATTCTTCAAATCCTCACACACAAAACACCTCACATGTTATCTGTTCTTGATTCATTTCCCTAAGCCTCATTTTCTTCAAGATTCCTCAATTGTGTGGATCCTCAATCTATACAACTCTGGAACCTAAGATATAAAGCGCTTAGTGAAATTCCTCAAGACGAATCTGGTCAAATTCCTCAAACTTGTTCTTTATAAAAAAACCTCTGAGAACGCATATGACCTCTTCAAATTCCTCGCAACTATACTCTGTTCACAGGTACACATGTCAGCTGCTGAATCATTAGGTTCTCATCAACTTAACCCATTTGCAGCGTTCCTCGAAGAAAAGTTGCATACTTCTTCAGAAAATTCAATTGTTTAAATTCCTCATCTGAAGAAAATGGCTGAAGGTAAAAGGCCACAAAAAGGAGGAAATAGACCTGAGGTCATGAGTGCCTTTGAAATACCTGAGGACATTTATGCTGGGTACTGCACACCTCCTGAGGAAGATAAAAATCAGCACAAGGTGCGCATACAGAAGATTGAACGAAGATGGGCACGTGAATGGAGGGAGTACCGATATGTTACTCCCAAGTATATGAAGAAATTCACAGTAAACCCTCCATGCACAAGACCTCCATTGGCACCTGGCCAATTGGCTGATCCCACTAGCATCAAACGCGGTGAGGAATTTCCTAAAGAATGGGCCAAGCGCCAAGCTAAACTGGCAAGACAAGCCAGAGATGCAGTTAGGAAATTCAATGAAGACTCTGCTGCTGCTGCTGCTGCCACTGAGGTCTCGGTCAAGCCGAAGAAAGCAATGCTCAAGAAGCCCGCTCGCAAGCCAAGTGCTTCATCTTCAATGCCCTCACGGCCAACTTCCTCAGCTGTGCCCTCACGGCCAGAAGCTTCAAAATCTTCAAAGCAAATTCCTCATGCTGCTCCTGCTCCACCAAAGTCCTCAGCACCTCCTCCAAAGTCCTCAACTGTCCCTCCAAATTCCTCAGCTGGACCCTCTCTGCTGAAGAAAAAGGCTACTGCTGGACGCGGAAATCGCCCAAGTCCCAACAAGAAGCAGGTAGTCTTCACTGTGCCATCTGATGATGATGAAGCTGATGAAGAAGAACTTACTGAAATCATCAGGGACCGACAAGAACGGGCTGCTAAAGCAAAAGGCACACCTGTGCCCCTGCTATTGGATCCAAGGGCGATCCTAGATTATATTGATCTCTGGCATAAGGATCCTAACACACCTATGCCTGATTTCAAGCTGACACCTGGTCAAAGTCACATGTTGACACACTTCATCCAAGAGGAGAAGTGGAAATATGATAAGGCCAGAGAGATCAAGAAATCACAGTACCGCAAAGAGAAGAAACTGAAGAAAAATGTTCTCACAATGAAGCCTGAAGAACTCGTCAAGATGTAGGCTGAGATCAAAGCCCTCGGCGACAACTTTGACTTGTACTATGCTGATTGGCAAGGAGCCAAGGTCAGATTTGTGAGGCTGACGGATACCTTCACCAAGGGTGCAGCCTCAACACAACAAATTCCTCAAGCTGAAGCATCTGTTCAGCAAACTGAAGAACATGCCAGCACCGCTGATGAAGTTCAGGCTTCTGAAGAAAATGCTAGTTCCAGGGCTGATGACTCTACTCCAGCCACTGAAGAAATTGCCAGGGCATCCACTAGTGGTGCGCCTGAAGAAAATGAAGAAATCAGGGCAACTGCATCAGTTGTGCCTGAGGAAAATCAACCAGATTCCTCCGCTCCACCTGCGCCTACACCAACTCCGATCCTTCCATCCGCATTGGATGTAAAGAAGACAAAGGCTGCAGAGCGATCTGCTGTGAAGAAAAGGAAGGCATCCAATGCTTCAGAATCTTCAACTCCCAAGAAGATGAAGACCATAACCAGCTCGTTTGCTAATCTAATTGATGATGTTCCTATCTCCTCCGTGCCATCAAAGGACCTTGTTCCTTTTGGTGAAGATTATGAGATCCCAAGTGGATCAGATGAAGAAACTCAATCTGCTGCTTCGTCAGAGCAGATTGATGAAGAAATTGAAGCGGATGCAATCCCTTCAACCCCAATGGTCTCATCACCAATGCCTCAGTTTGATGCTGAAGAGGCTGGTGTTGAAGAAATTGATGATGAAGATGTGGATATGGGCAGCACAACTCCGTTGATGAATGATGACTTTTGGGAAAGTCAGCACCCCAATTCCCCACTCTTCACTCCCCTGCAGCAAATTCCTCACTCTCCTTCACCAACAATGAAATTGGGCTCTGAAGAAACTCATCCCACTACATCTGTGAATGAAGAAATTCCAGCCACTAGTGCTGAAGAAACTGCTGCTGAAACTGACAAGGTGACTGCACCTAAGGAACATCCTGAAATTCCTCAGCCTGAAGAACCTGAGATTGTGATTCCTGAGGTCGTGATGCAACTCACTGACACTCCTCTGCCAAGGCCAAAGGATCCGTTCTCACGAAAACAGAAATTCAAGGCTGAAGACTTCTATGGCGAGCACGTGTTCTTCACTGAATACAACCCATATAACTCTGCTCGCATAAGGAAGAGGCGTTTCTGGACAGCCAGCCAAGCCAATTTCTATTCCTCAGTGCTTTACAACAAAGACAAAGTCTTCGACCATGCTAATATTCCTCACGTGGATATGGAGTCTTTGCCGTGCTTCACGCCCGTCCTTAGTGTTCTTCACGACGCTGGGCTTCTCAATTTCTGCACAGACATATGCGATTGGAATGAAGAACTTATTCTTCAATTTTATGCAACGTTGCGCATCACCGGCAACTCTGAAGATGTCAATTCATGGGTTTTGGACTGGATGACTGAGAACACCCATTATAAGGCCCCAGCATCTGAATTGCTTCATGTCCTTCCTCTGAGTCCACCCACTGAAGATGCTCGTTGTGTGTACAATGAACCTGAGCTTTCAAATCACTATATGCAAGTGCTGATGAAGCCTTTGAAGCCAGGGCAAGCTCCTAGAACCAAATTCCTCGTCAAGGAATTGTTATATGTGCCAAGGACTGTCTATTGCATTCTGACGAAGACAATGAGTCCCATCAAAGGCCACGACTCGACTGATGAAGAAGTCGTTGGCATCATGAAGAATCTGTTGTTCAACATCATTCATGGCGTTCCCGTCAACTTCCATGATTTCTTCAAGAGGACTCTGGCCAACATTGCTATGTCACCATTTGAGCTGAAGCCTTATGCACCTTGGATAATGAAATTCATCAGGACAAGGTCTTCACTCAACTACAAAGCTGAAACACTCAACCACTGCAGCTACTTGCCTCCCATTGAAGTCCTCAAACGGACATTTTCCTCAGCTGAAGAAAAGGGCAAGGCCACTGCTGTGATAGATGAAGGCATTCGTCCATTGGATGGTCAATTTCGCAAGACTGCTTCTTATTCCACCAATGATGACTCTGCCACACATGACTCTGCTGCCAACACTGCCAAGCCAAATCCTCAAGCCACAGCACCCAGGGTGATGACTGACCGTGAGTTACTCCTCAGTCTTCATCAAAAGGTTGATCGCAATCACAAATGGGTCAAGCGTCAGTTTGGTTCAATTCTTCACAACATGACTTCCACACACAATGCAGTGAAGAAAAACCACTACTACCTTCATGAAACCCTCAACCGCACGTGGGCTGTTTTATCACAAGTCTACAGTGTTGATGATTTGAAGCAAATGGGTCTCAACGAAGAATTTGCCTGGTCTGCACCTCCTCCGAAGAAATACAAGAAGGTCCCAGTTCCTTCTTTGGTGGCTAGTTCATATTCTTCATCGCGTGAGACTGATGCAAATGAAGACTTGGACGACACTGCAGCAAGCCCTACTTCAACGACCGACCCCAACAACGCTGGCGCTCCTTCATCAACTTGAATATCTTCAGGGGCGTTAGTCCTCAATTTCGATCCTTTTGGTCATTTGGTGACAAAGGGGGAGAAATCTGAGTTAGTCTTCAAGCGGGTCTATAATAAGGGCATATTCTTTTTTTAAGTTACAACTCTCGTTCTTCCGAAACTTTTATTGGATCGAGTTGTAATCTTAAGTTCGATGGTGCGCTGATACTTTTGTTGCACTATGCTTTGATACTTTGATGCGCTATTCTGCATGCTTATTCCTCGTTAATATTATCGCACGCATGCTGAATTACATCAGGCACCATATTTCATCATGCATTTCATATTCTTCATATTATATGTCAAATGCGTGTATGAATTACAAGATATAGGGGGAGATCTCCATGATTCAACTCTTCAAGTGTGCATTGCTTCAAAAGCAAATTCCTCACTATGCACATCTTCAGGGGGAGTTCTTCTATATCTTGCAATCAAATTCCTCAATATTAGTTTTTACACTTCATATATTTATCCCCGTTGAAAACTTAACCTATGTTGTCATCAATCACCAAAAAGGGGGAGATTGTAAGTGCATCTAGTGCCCCTTAGTGATTTTGGTGTATTAAAGACTTATAGGTTAAGTATCTAATGCGTTTATGAGTGTACACAGTTCTATAAGTCTATCCGGAGTTTGATATTTACAGAGAAAGTCGACCCCTAAAATGAAGTTCTTCGACTGAAGATTTTGATATACTGAAGACTTTCTGAAGACTTTGAAAGTGAAGAAATTGGTGTGACCTTGAAGACTTGGTATTCATTCGAGGAACATGAAGCGTGAAGACTTTTGTTTTCGTAGTTTCATTTTCTCTTTCTTGAGTCATAGGAAACACCATACTGTTAAAGGGGGTCGAGGAAATACTAAGGAGAAAATTTCCATGTGATGCTCATCTCAAATCCTGCACCTACCAATCCCTTCGAGAGAAGCCATTGGAAATCTCATACAGTTCAGTCAATTTCTTCAGTGACAGAGACGCAGTTCTTCTGGTCACTGAGGACTTTGCTCTGACTGAGGAGTTAGGAATTTGCCAGTGCGAATTGCCTACACAGTGAGGAACATGATAGCCCTGAGGAATTTGTACCTCAAATTTCTGACCGTTACTGTGCTGCGCGCCAGCTGTCCCAAAATATCTTGTCCACATAACGGTCATATCATTGAAGGGCATTTATGTCTTATCATGTCGGGCTGCTCCATAGGCTATAAATAGCCGCCCCCTACAACCACTAGCTGGTTGGATGCTCCGCGAGAACTTGACACTTGTCATTTGAGAGCAACCCATCCTCCGAGGACATTGAGCGAAAATCATCAAGTGAGGAAAATCCAAACCCAAACCCAAAACACCTACAAACCCAAAGTGATTGAGCATCACTGAAGAGATTGATCCTGCGTGGATCCGACGCTTGTTACCTTTGAAGACTGTGCTTCTTCCAGATGGTTAGGCGTCAAGGTCTAGAGCATCCAAGAGGAATTGTGGATCGCCGAGTGACCAAGTCTGTGAAGGTTTGGAAGTCACCTGAAGACTTACCACGAGTGATTGTGCGAGGACTGTGTGTCCTTAGCTCAAGGAGAATACGGTGAGGACTGTGTGTCCGGGACTAGGTGTCCTCGAGTTTAAATACTCAGCCGCTCCAACCAGACGTACAACTGAGACAGCAGTTGGAACTGGTCTACCAAATCATTGTCTTCACCAAGCTTACTGGTTCTATTTCCTCAACACTTCCATTTCCTCACTACTATGTTGTGTGTTTGTTCATATCTGTGTTTGAAGACTTTGACTGAAGACTTTCTCAATTTCTTCAGTCAGTTTGTCTTCATCTTGTGCTATCCTGTGTTTACGCTTTCTGTACTCTGTCTGTGTCTTCATTTCATAATGATGACCATGCATGTATTCTGCTATGTTTACCTCTGAGTACTTATTCCGCTGCTAGTAGTTCTTTGCTAAGGAATTTCCTCACGAGGAAATTCCTCAGTGAAGAATTTCATAAAAAATCGCCTATTCACCCACCCTCTAGTCGATATAACGCACTTTCACTTCCTCCTCTAAACGGGGTAGCAACCTGCGCTTTGGGTAGCTCTTGGAGGGCGTTCGAGTTCATATTCCTCGGCCGCAAGGACTTCGGTCCATCTGTCAGCTAGCAAGTCTTGATCAGCTCTAAGCTGCTGCTGCTTCTTCTTAAGGCTATTTGTCGTGGCTATAAGCCGGCGCTTGAAGCGCTCTTGCTCAACGGGATCCTCAGGAACGACGAATTCGTCGTCGTCGAGGCTTGCTTCGTCTTCGGAGGGAGGCATGTAATTGTCATCCTCTTCCTCTTTGTTTGCCGCTCTCTCATGAGGGCTGGCTTCGGCGCTGTCCGGAGTGTTATTATCTCCTGTGCCGGAATCACCGTTTTTGCTCTGGCGGGACTTAGAGCGGCGCCGCTGACGTCGACGCTTGGGTTGCTTCTTGGAGGGGTTATCCTCCGTTGATCCATCGCTGTTGCCTTCTTTGGGTGTGTACACCATATATATGCCATACGACAAGGTGGCTTTCCAGTGCCCTATAGGCACTGGTTCCTGTTCGTCTCCAGCATCGTCGTCCATACCGTCGATGTCTTCGGAGTCGAAGTCTAGCATATCGGTTAAATCATCGACAGCGGCTATGAAGTGGGTGGTGGGTGGGCGTCGAATTTCTTCGTCGCCCGCATCCCAATCCTGCCGGTCATAATCCGGCCAGGACTCTCCTGACAGAGAGAGAGACCTTAGTGAACTCAGTATGTCACCAAAGGGCGAGTGCTGAAAAATATCCGCAGCGGTGAACTCCATGATCGGCGCCCAATCAGATTCGATTGGCAAGGGCGCGGAGGGTTCAGAGTCCGGAGAAGAGTCCGGCAATGTGGAGTCACAGGCCTCGCAAAGGATAAGGCTGGTGTTCGGCTCGAACGCCGTTGAGACTGCAGCCTCCGCGGCGGGGTCTAGCCACCCACTCGCGGTCGGCGCAGCTAGCTCCAAATTGAAGGTCGGAGCGGATGCGGGTGCGGCCTCCGGGGCACTGTTCGGCGGCAGAGCTAAATCATGCCCATCGTGACAGTGCGGCGCACTCGGCAAGGGCTCGAACCCGTAGAAGATCAAGTCTCCGCGGATATCGGCCGTGTAGTTTAGGCTTCCAAACCTGACCTGATGGCCAGGGGCGTAGCTTTCAATCTGCTCCAGATGGCCAAACGAATTGGCCCGCAGTGCAAAGCCGCCGAATACAAAGATTTGTCCGGGGAGAAAAGTCTCACCCTGGACTGCATCACCAACGATGATCGAAGGAGCCATCAAGCCTGATGACGACGACACAGAGGAACTCTCAATGAAAGCACCAATGTCGGTGTCAAAACCGGCGGATCTCGGGTAGGGAGTCCCGAACTATGCGTCTAGGCGGATGGTAACAGGAGAAAGGGACACAGTGTTTTTACCTAGGTTCTGGCCCTCTCGACGGAGGTAAAACCCTACTCCTGCTTGATTAATATTGATGATATGGGTAGTACAAGAGTAGATCTACCACGAGATCAGAGAGGCTAAACCCTAGAAGCTAGCCTATGGTATGATTGTTGTTGTTGTGTCCTACGGACTAAACCCTCCGGTTTATATAGACACCGGAGGGGCTAGGGTTACACAGAGTCGGTTATAATGGGAGGAGATCTAAATATCCGTATTGCCAAGCTTGCCTTCCACGCCAAGGAAAGTCCCATCCGGATACGGGACGAAGTCTTGAATCTTGTATCTTCATAGTCCAACAGTCCGGCCAAAGGTCATAGTCCGGCTGTCCGGACACCCCCTAATCTAGGACTCCCTCAGTCGTACTTGATGAAGTAGAACTTGATGTAGTCTTGGGAACCCACTTGACCAAGGCCTTAGGGGCTTCTTCAAATGCATCAATCTCCTCTTGAAGCTTGTCCTTGCCTTTTTGCCTGTGGTCTTGTGGTGGAAGATCATCTTGTGCTTGTGTCCCTTGGAAGGAAGTAGGATCATACTTCTCTTGTTGAGGAACAAACTTTGTCTTGGGGTATTGATCTTCTTCCCACTCAACTCCATTGGCATTGAACTTTCTTTCAAAACCAACGCCTTGATTCTTCCCGTGCCTTCCTTGCTTGCGTACAATTTCCTCAAATTGCTTACTCCCGACAAGGCTCTTGTAAACACCTTTCTCTATAATTCCCTTCAATAAGCTATTTTCTTGCTCAAGTGTAACTTGGCTAAGAGAATCATTAGTGTAATTAAGAGAACCACTAGATGCAACAATATTGGATTTATCATGATTGTTGTTGTTACTACTAGAAGAAGAATCTTTCATACTCTTGTTGCTAGATTTAACTTGTGGCATATAAGTAGACAAGAGTAAAAACTTGGCAATGTAAGAAGAACTTTTCTTGCGAAGATCATCATTGATTGCTTTTAAGAACCCATTCTCTTGCTCAAGGTTGATCTTTTCAAAGCGTAACTTCTCATGAGTCTTTAAAAGTTCTCGATGATCTTCCAAGGTAGTTTCATGAGCTAACTTAAGAGTGTTTAGTTCTTTAGTTAGACGCTCAATCTCCTTCTTATCAACATCATGATGGAAATATGCCCTGGAGGCAATAATAAAGTTATTATTTATTTCCTTATTTCATTATAAATGTTTATTATTCATGCTAGAATTGTATTAACTGGAAACATAATACATGTGTGAATACATAGACAAATAGAGTGTCACTAGTATGCCTCTAGTTGACTAGCTCGTTAATCAGAGATGGCTATGTTTCCTAGCCATTGACATGAGTTGTCATTTGATTAACGGGATCACATCATTAGGAGAATGATGTGATTGACATGACCCATTATATTAGCTCAGCACCCGATCGTTTAGTATGTTGCTATTGCTTTCTTCATGACTTATACATGTTCCTATGACTATGAGATTATGCAACTTCCATTTATCGGAGGAACACATTTTGTGCTACCAAACGTCACAACGTAACTGCGTGATTATAAAGGTGCTCTACAGGTGTCTCCAAAGGTACTTCTTGGGTTGGCGTATTTCGATATTAGGATTTGACACTCCGATTATCGGAGAGGTATATCTGGGCCCTCTCGGTAATGCACATCACTTAAGCCTTGCAAGCATTGCAACTAATGAGTTAGTCGCTGGATGATGTATTACAGAACGAGTAAAGAGACTTGCCGGTAACGAGATTGAACTAGGTATTGAGATACCAACGATCGAATCCTGGGCAAGTAACATACCGATGACAAAGGGAACAATGTATGTTGTTATGCGGTCTGACCGATAAAGGTCTTCGTAGAATATGTGGGAGCCAATATGAGCATCCAGGTTCCGCTATTGGTTATTGACCAGAGACGTGTCTCGGTCATGTCTACATAGTTCTCGAACCCGTAGGGTCCGCACGCTTAACGTTTCGATGACAGTTATATTATGAGTTTATATGTTTTGATGTAACGAAGGTTGTTTGGGGTCCCGGATGTGATCATGGACATGACAAGGAGTCTCGAAATGGTCGAGACATGAAGATTGATATATCGGAAGCCTATGTTTGGATATCGGAAGTGTTCCGGGTGAAATCGTGATTTTACCGGAGTACCGAGGGGTTACCGGAACCCCCCGGGGACTTAATGGGCATTAGTGGGCCTTGGTGCAAGAGAGGAGAGGCGGCCAAGGCTGTGCCGCATGCCCCTCCCCCCAAGTCCGAATAGGACAAGGAGAGGGGGGCGGGGCCCCCCTTCCTTCTTCTCCTCCACCTCTTTCCCCCTCCCAAGTCCTAATCCAACTAGGAAAGGGGGGAGTCCTATTCCCGGTGGAAGTAGGACTCCTCCTGGCGCGCCCCCTCTCTAGGCCGGCCGCACCCCCCCGTTGCTCCTTTATATACGGGGGCAGGGGGCACCCTAGAGACACAACATTGATCGCTTGATCTTTTAGCCGTGTGCGGTGCCCCCCTCCACCATAGTCCACCTCGATAATACTGTAGCGGTGCTTAGGCGAAGCCCTGCGTCAGTAGAAGATCAACATCGTCACCACGCTGTCGTGCTGACCTCAACACTCGGCTGGATCGGAGTTCGAGGGACGACATCGGGCTGAACGTGTGCTGAACTCGGAGGTGCCGTGCGTTCGGTACTTGATCGGTCGGACCTTAAAGACTTACGACTACATCAACCGCATTGTGCTAACGCTTTCGCTTTCGGTCTACGAGGGTATGTGGACAACACTCTCCCCTCTCGTTGCTATGCATCACCATGATCTTGCGTGTGTGTAGCAATTTTTTTGAAATTACTACGTTCCCCAACACATCATTCGTTTTACCTTGATTAGCATGATTAATAGCATTTTCATCATAGTTATCATCACTAGAGTGTCAACAAGTAAATCATCATCACCTATCAAGTCATCTTCATCACTATTTAAATCAACATACTCGGGGTGTGATACCTTTGGGCATTTAGCCATGAAGCATTTCCCAATTCCTTCATTTGGTGAGTCAAATATGTCATAGGAGTTGGTTGACACAAGTGCTAGACCGGCAACACCTTCATCTTGAGTATATTCGGAGTTAAAGTGATAACATTTTTTGGAGTGATGGTCGGAGTCGGAGTCGGATACCCATTCACCAACATGAGCTTGATGTCTTCGTTTTGTGTAGCTCCTTGATGACTTGTCCTTCCTTTCCAAATCCTTGCTTCTCCGAGAGGTTCTTCGTTCATAACGGTCATCTGTACTCCTCCCCTCTCTAGGTGGTGATTCTTCTCTTCTACTTCTCCTTTTCGGTGAGTCTTCTCTTCTTTGTAGGGGTCGTACACTGATTGGAGTAGTGTCCGGGTCTTCCACAATTGTAGCAATTACGCTCACGACTCGAAGATCTTTTGTCATTGTAGGACCTTGACTTGGAACTTCTTTCCTTGCTTCTACTGTTGTAGAACTTGTTCAAGTTCTTCACCATTAGACTCAATTCCTCATTGAAGGTTTGTTTATCACTTGATCATGTAGGAGCATTACACGAGGCTTTGTAAGCACCACTTGACTTGTTGTGAAGCTCTTATTATCCTTGAGTGACATCTCATGAGCAAAAATTCTTCCAATGACTTCCGTTGGCTTGAGATCTTTGTAACTGGGCATCATTTGAATCAATGTGCACACGGTATCATATTTTCCATCCAAGGCTCTTAGGATCTTCTTGATGATGAATCTATCAGTCATCTCCTCACTTCCTAAGCCGACAATCTCATTTGTGATGAGAGCAAGCCTAGAGTACATTTCAGCGACACCTTGACCATCCTTCATTTTGAAACTGTCAAGTTGACTTTGAAGCACATCCAATTTGCATTCCTTGATGGAGTCGGTACCCTCGTGCATATCATTCAAAGTATCCCAAACTTCCTTTGCATTCTCAAGACGGCTGATTTTGTTGAATTCTTCGGGGCACAATCCGTTGAACAGGATATCGCAAGCTTGAGCATTGTATTGCAGCATCTTCAACTCTTCTGCGGTAGCTTCACAGTTCGGTTCTCTCCCATCAAAGAATTCACCTTGAAAGCCAATACACACAATAGCCCAAACGGCGGGGTTATGTCCAAGAATATGCATTTTCATCTTATGCTTCCAACTAGCAAAATTAATACCATCAAAGTAAGGACATCTACGGTGGTAATTTCCCTTGCTAGACGCCATACTCTCCTAGGTTGTGAAACGAAGGCTAAAATAGAAATGTAGAGTCTTGAGCTTTTACCAATATTTGTCCTTAGCATTTTGAGGGGTCCACGTCTCTAGTCCATGACATGCCAATCATTGAACTTTCTAAAATAATCATCTTGAAAGGATATTAGTTCAATGAGCTATATGTTGTTATGAATTACCAAAACCACCCAAGTATTTGTTGCACTTTCAATCTCCCTTTTTTTGGTAATTGATGACAACATATAGATCAAAGCTTCGACAAAAGATAATAAGAATGAAATATATCGTCACTTTGAGAGGTATGTGATAAGCAAGAACTCCCCCTCAATTTGTGCATTATTTATGATTTGATTTGAATGCAAATGCACAATCGATTAGGCTCGTGGGTTACTCTTCCATGTCACATATATCTTGGTGCAGCGCTGAAAATGACAGAATAAAAATAACATGCACTCATCACCAAGACAAATATGATTGATCATACACAAATGATAAGATAGCATCATTGAAGCACATATAGTAAGGCATAGTATGATCAACCACATGATCATAAAGGTATCTCACACACAAGCACAAATATTGTAGCAAACACAAGCAAATAAGTAGCAAGAGAGGCAAATAAGAAGCAAAACACACTCTCTCTCTCTCAGCCTATGATCTATACACTTTCTCCCCCTTTGGCAACAAGTTACCAAAAAGCTCGAAAACGCATACTGCTATGCGGCACTCTAAGCACGATCTTTGGGAGCTCCGAAGTGCGAAGATGGCGTGGAGAGAACAACATCTGCAAAGACTTTGGCTGATGTCTGAGGAACTGGAGGGGTTGCCACTTGAGGGACAACTGAGGCTGTGGCTGCAGGAGCTCAAGTTGTGGCTCTAGTGTCACTGACTGGCACTGCTGCAGACCTTTGTGCTCAAGGCACCCTATGATAACAATCTGTAGTAGATCTTCATCTCCTCTCCTCCGCTTCTTCTTGGAGTTGCTCAACAGTAGTCTGAATCTCTATGACCTTCAAGTCTAGATCATAAAACTTGGTCTCAATGATTCTCTCAAGGCTCTCTTGGTTTTGAGTCAGGGTGGTTAGTCCTTTCTCAATTCTCACTGTGGCTTCAAGCAGATAGCTGAGTTGGTCCTGCTTGGTCTTGAGATTGACAGTTGAGGGATCTGGAATCTTGGAAGCTTTTTCTGCCTTAGCCTTCTCTCTCTTCTCTTGAGCCTCAACAGAAGTGGGATGTGAAGCATCCATGACAACTGTGTTATCCTCAAAATCTGGACTCAAGGGAAGATGCTCTATGTCTAGCAAGTATGTGCCTGTGCCCACCTTGGAATTAATGAGCATCTGAATCTGTGAAGCATACCCACAAGACATGTTCTGATCTGCTACAGTCCTCTTGATTGTGCCTCAGGATTGTGTTGATTGTTGGCAGCCCTAGTAGAAGATAGTACACAGAGCCAAACATATGTGTTTCCAAGGCATCATCTGGAATTTCCTTATACATGTGTGCCATGGAGTTGTGATCTTTCATGGGCTTGGCATACCCATCAGTGTCATCATCAGCCTCTTCACGAGCATGGATCAGTTCATCCCACTCAGCTATAGAAGATTGGTACCTTGTACCCTCTGTCATCTAGACAATATTGTCATCTGGGTAAAAGTAAGTTGTAGAGTAAAACTGCATCACCATCTCATCATTCCATCTGGTCAGTTTCTGACCCACAAAAGCATCAACTCCATTTATTCTGAAGCTCTCATGAACTCCAGGAAAGTAATCTTCATTATTATCAATGTATGCCCAATCAACCCATCTCATGTCACTGACAATGGGCTTCTTGTCCAGGAGGACAGTCTCATAGAAGTCATGTTGTTCCTTAGTGCGGAACCTGTAGTCTACAACAGTCCTTCTCCTTGTAGCATAGGGGTCGGTTTCCCTCCATTGTCTGAGACCTGCATCTTTCCTTATCTTCATGTTCTCTGCAATAGGATGGTTGTCATCATGATCAGGTATCTTGGGCTTGAGCTTCCTGAGCACTTGGGCCTCATCATCTTCCTGAACTTCACGCACTGGGGCCTTGTTCTTTTTAGCAGCAAGGATGTTCCTGGTAGATCTCTTGGGTGCAGACTGCTTAGGAGCTGTCTTGGGAGCAGTCTTGGGCTTGGATGGGGCAGCCCCTGACTTGATTGCATCTCCCATCAATTTCTGAGTCTTGGGAGCTGGCGCAGCATCTTCTTCATCATCCTCTTCGTCTTCAGCTGGGTCTTTCATCATAGAGGATCTGCCAATCACCTTAGCCATGGTCTTCTTGACCCTTTCTTTCCTCTTCTTGCCTCCAGCAGCTTCTTCCTCTCTTGATTCAAGAGTGAGTTCCATTATTTACTGAGTTGAAGCTCTAGCTTTAGACATATGCTTCCTCTGAGCAGGAGCCTTCTTCTTCATGCCTGGCTTGATGCCAGCAGCAGCAACAACAACAACAACTTGCTCTTTCTTGATCATCTTCTTCTTGGAACTGACCTCTTCATCAGTAATATAATCTTCATCTTCAGACTCTAAAGTTCTCTTCTTCCTGTGCCTAGTAGCAGCCTTAGGCGGATTGTTGGGTGTGCTTCTGCTTCCACCATCTGAGCTTCTTGAGGGACTAGTGTCGTCACTGAGGTTTTGGTGCTCTTTTGACCTGTTCTGGCTGTCACTCTGTTCTGACATCGCTGAAACTGACCCTGTGAACAGATGGCTATTGATAGAATAGGTGAGCATCACAAAGGGCAGCTATTTTTGCAAAAAGAATGACTCAAAAACTTAAATTTAGTTTTCTACAGAAAGCATTTCGGAGCTACCGATATGACAAACTCGGTGACACCGAAGCAACTTTAGAGTCTAAACATGTGAAATCGGTCAGACCGAGACACAGTTCGGTGACTCCGAGATGCTACGGTTTCACTGAGAAAGTAAATTCGGTCACACCGATTCGTACACTTGGGTCAAACCGAGTAGTACATGTGCAATCGGTTGGGCCAAATCAGTGAGACCGAATCTTTCAAATCGGTCGGTCCGAGATGAGTTCGACGGAAACATAATCCTAAGTATTTTGGATCAAAACTAACCTAAAGGAAGTTTTACTTGGATAAGACTGTTTCAATCGTGGCAAGAATCATGGCATTGTATTTGTGCTAAGAATCCGAGTGTAGAAAGCACAAAGGTTCGAGTTCATACCCTAGCTTGGTGATGAACCCGCTACGGCGACAACGACGGGGAATATTTCCGTTGACGGCGGAGGACACCAGTGCCAGGAGGTCGCGGGTGACGAGGAGACGATCTGGAGACCACAAGTCGGCAGAGCTGGACAGGCGCGGGCGAAGGGTTTTGACAAATTTCCAAATTTTCAACCCGGGTATATATATCCAGACACTGTCGGTGTGACCGAGTGGAACGACTCGATGGCACCGAGATGCAGAATCGCAAGCGGTTGCTGCAACTCGGTGTGACCGAATTGTTCTAATCGGTTGCACCGAGATCAAAACCTAGATCAACTTAATGAACTCGGTATGACTGAATGGGATGGATCGGTCAGACCGAAATGCACTAAGAGGTTTTGGAAATTAAGCCCTTGACGGATCGGTGACTCCGAGTGCTCGTCACCCGGAGGGTCCGAATTCGACTTGTTCGAACTTTGTGATGTAGCATGAATAGAGTTTGAGACAATAAAAGCATAGATAGCTAGAGGGAGTTCTTAGGCATTCTTGTCCATCCATTTGGCAAAAAGATAAATCCAAACAACCAAAGCAACAAATGGATGCCCTCGAATGGGAAAAATATGTAATCAACATGCTCACTCAATAAGATAGCAAATAAAATATGTGACAAAGCATGCACAAACACTCTAGCATCTATCAAGCAATTGGCGATAACTAGGTCATCTATATATGAGTATATTGACTGAGGAGTCAAATGAGAACCTTTGATTGTATGTCATACTCATCGTTTAAGCACAAGTGAGGTTACCACTTTTACATAAAGCATTGTTGTGTTCACATCATTAGAGTTGCTTTAGCTCAATTCTTAGAGAAAAGCTCCCCTAGATGTGATATCCCCCCTAAGAGGGATGAACTAACATTGGGTTTTGTCGATGATGGCTTCATGTAGGTGTGGAAGAGGTAGATGCTAAATGTTGATGTATATTATTTGGCACAATCCATTAGAGTGAGTTGCACTTTCAATACCTACATGGGTTAGTCCCACAAGGAACATACAAGGATATCCATAGTTTTGGAAAACGTAGCATGCAATTTCAAAAAAATATCCTACACTCACGCAAGATCTATCTTGGAGATGCATAGCAACGAGAGAGGGAGAGTGTGTCCACGTACCCTCGTAGACCGAAAGCGGAAGCGTTTGACAACGTGGTTGACGTAGTTGAACTTCTTCTCGTTCCGACCGTTCAAGCACCAAACGTACGACACCTCCAAGTTCTGCACACGTTCAGCTCGGTGACGTCCCTCAAACTCTTGATCCAGCAAAGTGTTGATGGAGAGTTCCATCAGCACAACGGCATGGTGACGGTGATGGTGAAGTGATCCACGTAGGGCTTTGCCTAAGCACTACGTGATTATGACCGGAGGCGTAAATTATGGAGGGGGGGCGACGAACACGGCTAACAATGTTTGGTGTGTGTTCTAGGCGCCCCCTCCCCACATATATATAGGTGGGAAGGGAAAGGGACAGCCATGGGGCGCCCCAAGTAGGACGAATCCTACTTGGGGGCCTTGTCCAATTCGGCCCCCTCCCTTACCATCTTTTTCGGAGAGGGAAGGAAAGGGGGAGAGAGGAGGGAAGGAAGGGGGAGGCCGGGTTGCCTCCCGTTCCTTATCTCTTCCCCTTTTCCTTTCCCTTCCTATTCGTTCAGCAAGGAGGCACAACAGCCCATGTTAGCTGCCGCGTTTCCCCTCTTGGCCCAATAGGCCCATATAGTTTGCCGGGGTAGCCCGGAACCCCTTCCGGTGATCTGATACGTACCCGGAACCCCCGAAACACTTCCGGTGTCCAAATACTATCGTCCTATATATGAATCTTTAGCTCTTGACCATTTCGAGACTCCTCGTCATATCTGTGATCTCATCTGGGACTCCGAACAACATTCGGTCACCAAATCACATAACTCATATAATGCAAAATCGTCAACGAACGTTAGGCGTGCGGACCCTATGGGTTCGAGAAGTATGTAGACATGACCGATACACCTCTCCGGTCAATAACCAACAGCGGAACCTGGATGCTCATATTGGTTCCTACATATTCTACGAAGATCTTTTATTGGTTGTACCGCAATGACAACATACGTAATTCCCTTTGTGATCGGTATGCTACTTGTCCGAGATTCGGTCGTCGGTATCTTCATACCTAGTTCAATCTCGTTACCGTCAATTCTCTTTACTCATTCCGTAATGCATCATCCCGCAACTAACTCATTAGTCACATTGCTTGCAAGGCTTATTATGATGTGAATTACCACGAGGGCCCAGAGATACCTCTCCGATACTCGGAGTGACAAATCCTAATCTTGATCTATGCTAACCCAACAAACACCTTGGAGATACATGTAGATCATCTTTATAATCACCTAGTTACGTTGTGACGTTTGATAGCACACAAGGTATTCCTCCGGTATTTGGGAGTTGCGTAATCTCATAGTCAAAGGAATATGTATATTACATGAAGAAAGCAATAGGGATAAAACTTAACGATCATTATGCTAAGCTAACAGATGGGTCTTGTCCATCACATCATTCTCCTAATGATGTGATCCCGTTCATCAAATGACAACACATGTCTATGGTTAGGAAACTTAACCATCTTTGATTAACGAGTTAGTCTAGTAGAGGCTTACTAGGGACACTGTGTTTTGTCTATGTATCCACACATGTATCAAGTTTCCAGTTAATACAATTCTATCATGAATAATAAAAATTTATCATGATATAAGTAAATATAAAATAACAACTTTATTATTGCCTCTAGGGCATATTTCCTTCACATAGACATAGAGTGAAATTCACACATGATATTGTCCATGAGAGCATTAGGTTACCTTGTCCCTTGTCTTACCAACAAGAGGGTTTGTGACTCCTTGAACTTGTGCGAGATGTGAAAGTTGATTGCACTTGTCCTTGCCAACTGAATATGAGTGAAGTATGTTGGCGGAGTCACCCTCAAGAACTCTCTAGTTCTTCTTCTTCGGGATCCACATCATCTTGATGGGAATCCTTGGAGTTGTAGTCGTACTTGATGAAATAGAACTTGATGTGGTCTTGGGAATCCACTTGACCAAAACCTTAGGAGCTTCTTCAAATGCATCAATCTCCTCTTGAATCTTGTCCTTGCCTTTTACCTTGTGGTCTTGTGGTGGAAGATCATCTTGACCTTGTGTTCCTTTGAAAGAAGTGGGATCATACTTCTCTTGTTGAGGAACAAACTTCGTCTTGGGGTATTAATCTTATTCCCACTCAACTCCATTGGCATTGAACTTGCATTCAAAACCAACACCTTGATTCTTTTGGTGCCTTCCTTGCTTGCATACAATTTCCTCATATTTCTTACTCCCGGCAAGGCTCTTGTAAACACCTTTCTCTATAATTCCCTTCAATAAGCTATTTTTTTGCTCAAGTCTAACTTGGCTAAGAGAATTATTAGTGGAATCAAGAGAACTACTAGAAGCAACAATATTGGATTTAACATGATTGTTGTTACTACTTGAGGAAGAATCTTTCTTACTCTTGTTGCTAGATTTTACTTGTGGCATGTAAGTAGACAAGAGTAAATGCTTGGCAATGTAAGAAGAACTTTTCTTACGAAGATCACAATTGATTCCTTTTAAGAATCCATGCTCTTGCTCTAGATTGTGCTTTTCAAAGGGTATATTCTCATGAGTTTTTAAAAGTTCTCTATGATCCTCTAAGGTAGTTTCATGAGCTAACTTAAGAGTGTTTAGTTCTTTAGTTCGATGCTCAATCTCCTTCATATCATTGCCATTCGTTTTATCTTGATTAGCATGACTAATAGCAAGTTTATCATAGTTTTCATCACTAGAGTTGTCAACAAGTAAATCATCATCACCTAGCAAATCATCTTCATCACTATTGAAATCAACATACTCGGGGTGTGATACCTGTTGGAAATATGCCCTAGTGGCAATAATAAAAGCATTATTATTATATTTCCTTATTCATGATAATTGTCTTTATTCGTGCTATAATTGTGTTATCCGGAAATCGTAATACATGTGTGAATAACAGACAACAATATGTCCCTAGTGAGCCTCTAGTTGACTAGCTCGTTGATCGACAGATAGTCATGGTTTCCTGACTATGGACATTGGATGTGTCACATCCCTAGTTCTGGTATGCTCAAGGCTAACTAGTCATGTGTGCATCATGTTTAAATTCCATTAAATTTTGAAATGAGGATTTGTGAAACCCTCAGAATCATTTCTGGAAATGACCCAAATAAAAATTGCTCCAAAAAGGTCCAAGAAATGTTCATGTCTCTCTCTGAAAATATTGGGCAGAGATAAAAAATCCAACCAATATTTTTAGGAGCTCATAAATAATTATTTTGGGCATTTGGAATTAATGCAATAATTATTTGACTTGGATATATAAATGTTATATATATATTATATGTCCAAAAATTGTGCCATTTGTTGAGGAGCTCTGGAATAATGCCATTAGCCCCTACAAAAAATGGCATAATAAAATAAAATGGTTTAGTATTTTTATTAAATCAAAACAAATGTCAGAAAATTAGAAAAGAAAACAAAAAGGGAATAAACTTACCTGTAACTTACCTGGGCCACTTACCAGATCGGCCCAGCAGCTTGGCCCAGCTGACTGGCTGACGCCAGTCGTCCCCTTCTTCTCGCCAGGTGGACAGGGGCACGCGCCCAGCGCGCGCGGCCACGCGTTCGGCCACGCCACCTGCCTGCCTGGTCTCCCCCTCGACACCTGGACGTCAGGAATGTCGCCACGCGACGCCCCGCACCTCTTTCCCTCTCCCTCGCTCTCCTTCCTCCCCTGGAATCCTCCCTCTCCCCACCACCGAACGGGTCATCGCCGCAGCTCACCGCCGACGCGCTCCCCGCCGTCCCCTCGCCCTCTCTCCGAGTCCGGGTGCTCCGCCTCGTCGCCCGCATCGTCCTCGACGAGCCAAGCGACCAGGGACGCGCTGCATCGCCGCCACCATCATCTTCTTCGTCACCGACTGCCCGAGATCGCCGACGACGCTCCGGCCGCACCAGTGCTTCCCCGAGCTCGTTGACGCCTCAGCTGGATCCGTTGTGAGCTCTACTCCGTTTCCCCCTCCTCCCCGTGCTCGTTTGCCCCGTCCAGCTAGCTCAACCACCGCGCCCGCGAGCTCCACGCCGCCGGCCATGGCGCCACGGTGGCCAGAGCCCAAGGCAGCCACTTCCACGCGCGTCACCGTGCTCCTGGTGACGCCAGGAGGCCGTAGATGCCCTCCGCAGCCCCGCCGTGCCCCGTAGCTCGCGCCCGCTCAAGGACGAACTCCGGCCGCCACCCTGAGCTCCGCTCCGGCGAGCTCCGGCGCCCCCACAGCCTCTCACCAGCTCCCCTGGATGCGGACGACGACGGGCTACGCTCCGGTGGTCTTCGCGCGTCCAAACGCCGCTCGCAGCGCAAGTCCGGCGAGTCGCCGCCGCGGGTTTTGGTCGTCGCCGGCGAAACTCCGGCGAGGCTGACGTGGCGTGATTAGCTGCTAACCCTGCCGCCTAAACCACCCCCTAAGCCACTGACCGTGGGCCCCAGGGCCAAGTCAAACCCCGGTCAGCGTGGGTTTGACCGGGTTTAGCCCCTGTGACACTGACGTGTGGACCCCACACGTCGGGTTTGACCGGTCAGCGCCATTGACCTGCTGACGCAGGCATAACGCAGTGCTAACACAGTAATTGACTTTCTAGATTTAAAATAATCTAGAAATTCCAGAAAATATTCAAAACTTCAAAAATTCATATCAAATCAACCGTAGCTCAGATTGAAATAAGTTATATATGAAAAATCATCAGAAAAATGCAAGCTATCCATCTGTACCAGTTTCATGCATGAAAAACCCAGTTAAACCTGCTGTATAGATGAAAACATATGAATGGCATATATAAGAACTTACTTTGGAGTTGCATTTCAACCTTTAGTGCAAATGGACCTCAAACAAATGAATGCTAGTTGCATTAGCTCAAACAGCATCACATCTTCATGCCATGTTCATGCATCATATTGTTGCATATGCTTGTGTATTGATTGTTGGCACCGTTCCTTCTCGATAGGTCCTACTCCGGAGACCGTTCCAGAGTACCTGTCTGTGAAGCAGTGCCTCCCTTGTTGATCTACCAGGTAAGCAAACCCCCTTGTTCATTCCGATATGATCCCTCTCTCGCTCCTGCTCTCTTTTATTGCATTAGGACAACAACGATTCAACTGCTACTTTATGCTGCGGTAGTTGAACCCATTCCTCTGCATGACCTGTCATTGCCACAGTAAATAGTTGAAACCCACTAGCATGTGTAGGAGTTGATTGAGCCATGTTGTGCTTCTACCATGCCATGCCTGCTATTGCTTAGAGTTGTGTCAGGTCTGATTCATTGGGAATGGATTGGAGTGATATGATATGTTCTGATGTTGAGAGTTAAGCGTGGGAACACGATTTGGGAAAAGGAAGCGGTGAGAGGCCATGTAGGAGTACATGGTGGGTTGTCTCATTGGGACCGTCCTTAAGCACTGAGTTCTGTGTATGTTGTCCAATGACTAGCTACTACCACACATTGGGTTCCGGTAACTCGACCCCTCTCGACTTATTAACCAACTCGATCTCTGTCCAGGAGTTGCAACTAGTTTCTGGTGTTTGTAGGTAGTGCTATTTTTCTACCGAGTGGCACCCGGCAGGGTGGGCTCGGGACAGACTAGGCACAGGTGGCACGGTGTACCAAGTGGCACCCGGATGGTGGGCTTGGGAACCCTGCTCACATCGTTTGGGGCCGTGAGTGACACCCCGGCCGGATCTCCTTGCGGATGGAACCCGAATAGGCGATAAACCTGGACGAGAGACTTGTGTGGTTAGTCAGGTCGTGGCCGACTCCCTCGCCCGGCTTCCGCTTGAAGGTTGCCGAGGTACATGACGTGTACAGGGCGATAAGTGGCGGGAGCGTGTGTGAAGAAGTACACCCCTGCAGGGTTATCATGATCTATTCGAATAGCCGTGTCCTCGGTTATGGACTTCTTGGATGCTTACGTGGTACATAGACAACTTGAAGTGGATACTCTAAAATGCTCAAGATAAGTGTGAGTGCTATGGATGGCCTTCTCGTAGTGAGACGGGGATGAATCCATAGTAGTGTATTGATGTGGTGATTAGTGGACTCGTGTGCGCCTTTTCAAAAGAGTTACCAGCAGTCGTAGAGCAGGATAGCCACAGAGTCAAAGCTGGCTTGCTGCAACTAAACTCCACATTACCTTGATACAAATGCATGTATGATAGGATCTGATGTAAGTCTTGCTGAGTACCTTTGTACTCATGTTGCTTTATTTATGTTTTTGCAGCGGAGACTTCGGTCTTACTAGTTACGTGGACTTCGACAAGTAGCTTGTACCTTAGCTACGATCTTGATCGGATCTTGTAGATAGTCAGGCTTCTCAGCCTTTTTCTTTTGTAGTTGTCTGTACTCAGACATGTAATGCTTCCGCTTGTTGATTGTATGCTCTGAGTGATGGGTCATGTGACCCCTGTTTGTATTTAATGTTATGTGGCCTTCTGGGCCTTATCTATATAAGTTTGCGTTATGTTGTGATGCCATGTTGTACAGCACATACTTGCATGTTATGCGTACGTGTAACGTGTATTGCTATGTGTGGGATCCGACTATCTAGTTGTTTATCCTTGGCAGCCTTTCATATGGGGAAATGTAAGTCTAGTGCTTCTGAGCGATAGTAGTCCGCTACAGCTCGATTCACCGGAGTCCTGCTAGCCCAGCACTACTGCTCGGAACACTTGACTGGCCGGCATGTGTTTCACCTCGTTCCTGTGTCTGTCCCCTTTGGGGAAATGTCACGCGGTGTTATCCGGAGTTCTGCCTAGCCTGCTACAGCCCGGGTTACCGGAGTCCTGTTAGCCCAGTGCTACAGCCCGGATTTATACGTTGTTGACCGACATGCTCGATGTGATTCATGTATGCCTGTCCTCATGGGTTAGTGCCGCTTTGGGTTCACGACTAGCCATGTCGGCCCGGGTTCTTTGTCATATGGATGCTAGCGACGCTATCATATACGTGAGCCAAAAGGCGCAAACGGTCCCGGGCCAGGTAAGGTGGCACCCGTGGGAATACCGTGCGTGAGGCCGCGAAGTGATATGATGTGTTACATGCTAGATCGGTGTGACTTAGGATCGGGGTCCCGACAGCTTTGGTATCAAAGCCTGACTGCCTGTAGGATTTCCAAGCCAACCTGTTCGAAGTTGAGTCTAGAAATTCTTTAGTTATATAAGGGAATTGATTGTGGAAGGGAACGTAAGGCTCTTTTTACTCCTTATATCTCATGCCCTTCTGATCTGAGTCATCCTATCTTTCCAACGGGGTTAAGGAACTAGGCTTCCTCTTCTATCTATCAGGATCACGTGTTACTACTCCGTAGTCTCTTAGGATTGGTTGATGAGAGTCATATCCTAGTTCAAGTACCTCCGGTGTAGTCTGTTTAGTAATATTTCAGAACTTTGAGTGATGATGTTGAGTATGGTGCTACCCCATCGTTTGCAGGATGTCTCATTTTGAGCATTTTACTGCCGTTATGCTGCCGGAATTGTCCTAGGAATTTGGGAGATACTAAATTCTTGTGCTACCTTCTGCATCCTATAGTTGATGATGAATCCATCCTTGTTTTCCTTGGTTACGCTCTTCAGGATGTTGCCGGATAAACGAAGTTCTGTTGCTCGTTGCCTGAACCACGGAGGTGGTAGGGATGAAGGGGATCCTCCCGACCAACGTTCGTTGGCAGAGTTCATGTTAGAGGTTGAGATGAACAAGCGTGAGTCTAACCGCTTGTTGGCACGTATCGAGGAGAACACCGCACCCCAATGCAAAGAGTCAGCGACCATCTATGATTTCATTCGTCTGAAACCACCCACCTTCCATCATTCCATTCAACCACTCGATGCAGATGACTGGCTCCATAGTATCACACACAAGCTGCGTTCCGCGAACGTAGCTGAAAGTGACAAGGTCACCTATGCTGCATATCACCTGGAAGGTCCTGCTAGTCTTTGGTGGCAGAACTATGAGGCTATGCTTCCAGTTGGTCAGATTCCTACCTGGAGAGATTTCACTGAGGCTTTTCGCGAGCATCACATTCCTGAAGCCCTCATCGATCGCAAGAGAGAAGAGTTCTGTAGTTTCACCCAGGGTAAGATGGCTGTTGATGCTTACAGTAGAGAGTTTGAGAACCTCGCCCGCTATGCTACAGAAGAAGTGTCCACGGATGCCAAGAAGCAGGCTAGGTTCCGGAAGGGTCTCAACCCCAAGTTGCGTCGTGATCTCCACTTGCACCATTGCATTACATTCCAGGCTCTTGTGAACAAGGCCATTAACGCAGAGACAGCTCAGCTCACTTATGAGGAGTCTCGTAAGCACACCTGTGATTTGGTTTCTTCCTCCGGTTCTAGTTCGCAGAAGCGTCGGATTTGGATTCCGAACTCCGCTCTTCCACCCGGTTATACCCCGAGGCCATCTTGTGTGGCGCCTCACCCAGTTCAGCAGTATGCTCCACCCAGACCTATTGGCAGACCGCTTGTCAATGCGGGTCCACGTCCTACTTCAGGGACTTGCTTCACATGCGGAGAGCTAGGACACTATGCACGTGATTGCTCTCAAGCCAGTTATGCTCCACCCCAGCCCGAGAAGTCTGTTGGCTGTGATAAGCCATCAAGCAAGATGATCAGTGTCAAGACAGCTCCTACTGAACGTGGACGTGTGCATCACGTCTCGGCTGAAGACGCTTATGATGATCCAGATGTCGTTCTTGGTACACTCCTGGTCAATTGCCATCCAGCTTCGGTTCTTTTCGATACCGGAGCATCTCACTCCTTCATTTCTGAAAGCTATGCCAGCTTGCACAACATATCATTTTGTGATATGCCCTCTCCTTTAGTCATTCAAACTCCTGGATCCAAATGGCAAACTTCTAGTGTAAGCCATGGTAATGAAATCCTTGTTGACAGACTTGTATTCCTTGCATCACTCATAGCCCTCAAGTCTACAGATATTAACATCATCTTGGGTATGGACTGGATGAAAGCTCATTATGCCAAGATTGATTGCTACACCAGGTCTGTTCAACTTACACACCCATCTGGCAAGATAGTCACTGTCTCCACCAAAATTGCAAAGCGTCAGCTTTATTCTCTTAATGCCAGCCCTCTTCCAGACCTTGAAGATATCCCGGTAGTCCGTGACTTTCCGGATGTCTTTCCAGAAGAACTGCCAGGTATTCCACCTGACAGGGATGTAGAATTTGTTATAGATCTTCTCCCAGGAACCGCTCCAATCTCTAGGAGACCTTACAAGATGGCACCCTTAGAACTAGCCGAGCTTAAGAAACAACTTGATGAGTCCTTGCAAAAGGGTTTCATCCGTCCTAGTTCTTCTCCCTGGGCTTGCCCCGTCCTCTTCGTCAAGAAGAAGGATGGTACGGACCGGATGGTTGTAGATTATCGTCCCGTTAATTTGGTCACGATAAAGAACAAGTATCCGCTTCCCAGGATCAACGATCTATATGATCAGCTCGCTGGATCCTCAGTCTTTTCCAAGATGGATTTGAGGTTAGGCTACCACCAAATCAAGATCAGAAATGGGGACATTCCTAAGACGGCTTTTGTCACTCGTTATGGCCAGTACGAGTACACCGTCATGTCCTTTGGTCTAACTAATGCTCCAGCTACCTTCTCCCGCTTGATGAACTCGATCTTCATGGAGTACTTAGATAAGTTCGTCGTGGTTTACCTCGATGATATCCTTATTTACTCGAAGAACGAGGAAGAGCATGCTGAACATATTAGACTTGTGCTAGAAAAACTCAGAGAGCACCGCCTTTATGCCAAGTTCTCCAAGTGTGAATTTTGGTTGCCAGAAGTGACCTACCTAGGCCACGTGATCTCTGGTAAGGGCATTGCTGTCAATCCCGAAAGAGTTCAGGCCGTTCTTGATTGGACTCCACCTGAAACAATTAAACAAGTTAGGAGTTTCCTTGGTCTAGCCAGTTATTGTCGCCGCTTCGTTGAAAACTTCTCCAAAGTGGCCAAACCTCTCACGGAACTTCTCAAGAAAGATAAAAAGTTCGAGTGGTCCCCACAGTGTGAGTACAGTTTTTAGGAACTGAAAAGACGCCTGACTTCTGCTCCCATACTTGTGCCACCGGATTTCACTAAGGACTTTGTTATCTACTGTGATGCCTCACGACAGGGACTAGGTTGCATTCTTATGCAGGATCGTCATGTGATTGCCTATGCATCTCGACAGTTGCATCCACATGAGGATAATTATCCTACACATGATCTGGAGCTTGCAGCCGTAGTCTATGCACTTAAGACATGGAGACATTACCTTCTCGGTAAACGTTGCGAGATATACACCGATCACCAGAGTCTCAAGTATATTTTCACCCAACCAGATTTGAACCTTAGGCAAAGACGTTGGTTGGAGTTGATCTCAGATTACGACTTAGGGATTACCTACACCCCAGGCAAGGGCAATGTCATGGCTGATGCGCTAAGTCGTAAGTCCTATTGCAACAATCTCATGTTGCAGCAGGGCCAACCTCTTCTCCATGAGGAATTCTGTAAGCTTAACCTTCACCTTGCTCCTCACGGATTTCTTTCTACCTTGGTGGCGAAACCCACTCTTGTGGATCATATCATAGAAGCCCAGAAGCATGATACGGGGATTACCTGGATCAAGAGAAACATTGCCAAGGGTATTGCTGGTAGTTTCTCTATAGATGATCGAGGTGTTGTCCTCTTCGAGAACCGTTTGGTGGTTCCCAAGAAGGAACATCTTCGACAGTTGATCCTTAAGGAGGCGCATGAATCCCCTCTCACGATTCATCCCGGTAGTACTAAGATGTATCAGGACCTACGCCAGAGGTTCTGGTGGACCAGGATGAAGAGAGAAATCGCTTAGTTCATTGCTAACTTTGACGTTTGTCGTCGCGTTAAGGCAGAACATCAAAGACCTACTGGCACCCTTCAGCCTTTAGCTATTCCTGAATGGAAATGGGATAAGGTTGGTATGGACTTCATCACCGGCTTTCCCAGGACCAAGAAAGGGAATAATGCTATCTTCGTAGTCATTGATCGTCTTTCCAAAGTGGCTCACTTCCTACCTGTTCGAGAGAGTATCACCGCTAGTCAGCTCGCTGACTTATATATTTCTCGAATAGTTTCACTTCATGGTGTTCCACTAGAGATCAATTCAGACCGTGGTAGTCTTTTCACTTCTCATTTCTGGGAGAGTTTCCAAACTGCCATGGGCACCCATCTTTCCTTCAGTACCGCTTTCCACCCTCAATCAAGTGGTCAGGTGGAAAGGGTCAACCAAATTCTCGAAGACATGCTTAGAGCTTGCGTTATCTCATTCGGTATGGATTGGGAGAAGTGTCTTCCTTTCGCCGAGTTTGCTTATAACAATAGCTACCAATCCAGTCTCAAGAAAGCTCCTTTTGAGATTCTGTATGGACGAAGATGTCGAACACCTTTGAACTGGTCAGAAACCGGTGAAAGACAATTCTTTGGACCGGATATGATCCAGGAGGCAGAAGAGCAAGTTCGCATCATTCGTGAGAATTTGATAACAGCCCAATCTCGTCAAAAGAGCCAGTATGACCGTCGTCATAAGGAAGTGGCTTATGAAGTTGGCGACAAGGCTTACCTTCGGGTTACTCCTTTGAAGGGTACCCATCAATTCGGTATCAAGGGCAAGTTGGCTCCCCGTTACATTGGTCCTTTTCGCATTCTCGCTAAACAAGGAGAGGTTGCCTACCAGTTGGAACTACCGCCACACCTTTCTCGAGTACATGATGTCTTCCACGTCTCTCAACTCAGGCATTGCTTCTCGGATCCCATCCGCGGAGTGGACCACGAAACGCTTGATCTCCAAGATAACCTCACATATCGAGAGTACCCTGTTCGCATTCTTGATCAAGCAGAGCGTGTTACTCGACGTCAGAACATCAAGTTTCTCAAAGTTCAGTGGTCTCATCATTCCGAGAGAGAAGCTACCTGGGAGCGAGAAGATCGTCTTCGACTGGAGTACCCCGCCTTCTTCTCGTCGACCCCTGAATCTCGGGACGAGATTCTTTCGAGTGGGGGCGAGTTGTCACATCCCTAGTTCTGGTATGCTCAAGGCTAGCTAGTCATGTGTGCATCATGTTTAAATTCCATTAAATTTTGAAATGAGGATTTGTGAAACCCTCAGAATCATTTCTGGAAATGACCCAAATAAAAATTGCTCCAAAAAGGTCCAAGAAATGTTCATGCCTCTCTCTGAAAATATTGGGCAGAGATAAAAAATCCAACCAATATTTTTAGGAGCTCATAAATAATTATTTTGGGCATTTGGAATTAATGCAATAATTATTTGCCTTGGATATATAAATGTTATATATATATTATATGTCCAAAAATTGTGCCATTTGTTGAGGAGCTCTCGAATAATGCCATTAGCCCCTACAAAAAATGGCATAATAAAATAAAATGGTTTAGTATTTTTATAAAATCAAAACAAATGTCAGAAAATTAGAAAAGAAAACAAAAAGGGAATAAACTAACCTGTAACTTACCTGGGCCACTTACCAGATCGGCCCAGCAGCTTGGCCCAGCTGACTGGCTGACGCCAATCGTCCCCTTCCTCTCGCCAGGAGGACAGGGGCACGTGCCCAGCGCGCGCGGCCACGCGTTCGGCCACGCCACCTGCCTGCCTGGTCTCCCCCTCGACGCCTGGACGTCTGGAACATCACCACGCGACACCCCGCACCTCTTTCCCTCTCCCTCGCTCTCCTTCCTCCCCTGGAATCCTCCCTCTCCCCACCACCGAACGGGTCATCGCCGCAGCTCATCGCCGACGCGCTCCCCGCCGTCCCCTCGCCCTCTCTCCGAGTCCGGGTGCTCCGCCTCGTCGCCCGCATCGTCCTCGACGAGCCAAGCGACCAGGGACGCGCTGCATCGCCGCCACCATCATCTTCTTCGTCACCGACTGCCCGAGATCGCCGACGACGCTTCGGCCGCACCAGTGCTTCCCCGAGCTCGTTGACGCCTCCGCTGGATCCGTTGTGAGCTCTACTCCATTTCACCCTCCTCCCCGTGCTCGTTTGCCCCGTCCAGCTAGCTCAACCACCGCGCCCGCGAGCTCCACGCCGCCGGCCATGGCGCCACGGTGGCCAGAGCCCAAGGCAGCCACTTCCACGCGCGTCACCGTGCTCCTGGTGACGCCAGGAGGCCGTAGATGCCCTCCGCAGCCCCGCCGTGCCCCGTAGCTCGCGCCCGCTCAAGGCCGAACTCTGGCCGCCGCCCTGAGCTCCGCTCCGGCGAGCTCCGGCGCCCCCGCAGCTCTCACCAGCTCCCCTGGATGCGGACGACGACGGGCTACGCTCCGGTGGTCTTCGCGCGTCCAAACGCCGCTCGCAGCACAAGTCCGGCGAGTCGCCGGCGCGGGTTTTGGTCGTCGCCGGCGAAACTCCGGCGAGGCTGACGTGGCGTGATTAGCTGCTAACCCTGCCGCCTAAACCACCCCCTAAGCCACTGACCGTGGGCCCCAGGGCCAAGTCAAACCCCGGTCAGCGCGGGTTTGACCGGGTTTAGCCCCTGTGACACTGACGTGTGGACCCCACACGTCAGGTTTGACCGGTCAGCGCCGTTGACCTGCTGACGCAGGCATAACGCAGTGCTGACGCAGTAATTGACTTTCTGGATTTAAAATAATCTAGAAATTCCAGAAAATATTCAAAACTTCAAAAATTCATATCAAATCAACCGTAGCTCAGATTGAAATAAGTTATATATGAAAAATCATCAGAAAAATGCAAGCTATCCATCTGTACCAGTTTCATGCATGAAAAACCAAGTTAAACCTGCTGTATAGATGAAAACATATGAATGGCATATATAAGAACTTACTTTGGAGTTGCATTTGAACCTTTAGTGCAAATGGACCTCAAACAAATGAATGCTAGTTGCATTAGCTCAAACAGCATCACATCTTCATGCCATGTTCATGCATCATATTGTTGCATATGCTTGTGTATTGATTGTTGGCACCGTTCCTTCTCGATAGGTCCTGCTCCGGAGACCGTTCCAGAGTACCTGTCTGTGAAGCAGTGCCTCCCTTGTTGATCTACCAGGCAAGCAAACCCCCTTGTTCATTTCGATATGATCCCTCTCTCGCTCCTGCTCTCTTTTATTGCATTAGGACAACAACGATTCAACTGCTACTTTATGCTGCGGTAGTTGAACCCATTCCTCTGCATGACCTGTCATTGCCACAGTAAATAGTTGAAACCCACTAGCATGTGTAGGAGTTGATTGAGCCATGTTGTGCTTCTACCATGCCATGCCTGCTATTGCTTAGAGTTGTGTCAGGTCTGATTCATTGGGAATGGATTGGAGTGATATGATATGTTCTGATGTTGAGAGTTAAGCGTGTGAACACGATTTGGGAAAAGGAAGCGGTGAGAGGCCATGTAGGAGTACATGGTGGGTTGTCTCATTGGGACCGTCCTTAAGCACTGAGTTTTGTGTATGTTGTCCAATGACTAGCTACTACCACACATTGGGTTCCGGTAACTCGACCCCTCTCGACTTATTAACCAACTCGATCTCTTTCCAGGAGTTGCAACTAGTTTCTGGTGTTTGTAGGTAGTGCTATTTTTCTACCGAGTGGCACCCGGCAGGGTGGGCTCGGGACAGACTAGGCACAGGTGGCACGGTGTACCAAGTGGCACCCGGATGGTGGGCTTGGGAAACCTGCTCACATCGTTTGGGGCCGTGAGCGACACCCCGGCCGGATCTCCTTGCGGATGGAACCTGAATAGGCGATAAACCTGGACGAGAGACTTGTGTGGTTAGTCAGGTCGTGGCCGACTCCCTCGCCCGGCTTCCGCTTGAAGGTTGCCGAGGTACATGACGTGTACAGGGCGATAAGTGGCAGGAGCGTGTGTGAAGAAGTACACCCCTGCAGGGTTATCATGATCTATTCGAATAGCCGTGTCCTCGGTTATGGACTTCTTGGATGCTTACGTGGTACATAGACAACTTGAAGTGGATACTCTAAAATGCTCAAGATAAGTGTGAGTGCTATGGATGGCCTTCTCGTAGTGAGACGGGGATGAATCCATAGTAGTGTATTGATGTGGTGATTAGTGGACTCGTGTGCGCCTTTTCAAAAGAGTTACCAGCAGTCGTAGAACAGGATAGCCACAGAGTCAAAGCTGGCTTGCTGCAACTAAACTCCACATTACCTTGATACAAATGCATGTATGATAGGATCTGATGTAAGTCTTGCTGAGTACCTTTGTACTCATGTTGCTTTATATATGTTTTTGCAGCGGAGACTTCGGTCTTACTAGTTACGTGGACTTCGACAAGTAGCTTGTACCTCAGCTACGATCTTGATCGGATCTTGTAGATAGTCAGGCTTCTCAGCCTTTTTCTTTTGTAGTTGTCTGTACTCAGACATGTAATGCTTCCGCTTGTTGATTGTATGCTCTGAGTGATGGGTCATGTGACCCCTGTTTGTATTTAATGTTATGTGGCCTTCTGGGCCTTATCTATATAAGTTTGCGTTATGTTGTGATGCCATGTTGTACAACACATACTTGCATGTTATGCGTACGTGTAACGTGTATTGCTATGTGTGGGATCCGACTATCTAGTTGTTTATCCTTGGCAGCCTTTCATATGGGGAAATGTAAGTCTAGTGCTTCTGAGCGATAGTAGTCCGCTACAGCCCGATTCACCGGAGTCCTGCTAGCCCAGCACTACTGCTCGGAACACTTGACCGGCCGGCATGTGTTTCACCTCGTTCCTGTGTCTGTCCCCTTTGGGGAAATGTCATGCGGTGTTATCCGGAGTTCTGCCTAGCCTGCTACAGCCCAGGTTACCGGAGTCCTGTTAGCCCAGTGCTACAGCCCGGATTTATACGTTGTTGACCGACATGCTCGATGTGATTCATGTATGCCTGTCCTCATGGGTTAGTGCCGCTTTGGGTTCACGACTAGCCACGTCGGCCCGGGTTCTTTGTCATATGGATGCTAGCGACACTATCATATACGTGAGCCAAAAGGCGCAAACAGTCCCAGGCCAGGTAAGGTGGCACCCGTGGGAATACCGTGCATGAGGCCGCAAAGTGATATGATGTGTTACATGCTAGATCGGTGTGACTTAGGATCGGGGTCCCGACAGGATGTCATCGATAACGGGATCACATCATTAGGAGAATGATGTGATGGACAAGACCCAATCCTAAACATAGCATAAGATCGCATAGTTCATTTGCTAGAGTTTTTCAATGCCAAGTATCCTTTCCTTAGACCATGAGATCATGTAACTCCCGGATACCGTAGGAGTGCTTTGGGTGTGCCAAACGTCACAACGTAACTGGGTGACTATAAAGGTATACTACGGGTATCTCTGAAAGTGTTTGTTGGATTGACATGGATCGAGACTGGGATTTGTCACTCCGCTTGACGGAGAGGTATCACCGGGCCCTCTGGGTAATGCATCATCACAATGAGCTCAATGTGATCAAAGTGTTTGATCACGGGATGATGCATTACGGTACGAGAAAAGTGACTTGCCGGTAACGAGATTGAACGAGGTATTGGGATACCGACGATCGAATCTCGGGCAAGTAAAATACCAATTGACAAAGGGAATCGTATACGGGATTAATTGAATCCTAGACATCGTGGTTCATCCGATGAGATCATCGTGGAGCATGTGGGAGCCAACATGGGTATCCATATCCCTCTGTTGGTTATTGCCCGAGAGCCGTCTCGGTCATGTCTGCATGTCTCCCGAACCCGTAGGGTCTACACACTTAAGGTTCGGTGACGCTAGGGTTGTGAAGATATGTATATGCAGTAACCCGAATGTTGTTCGGAGTCCCGGATGAGATCGCGGACGTCACGAGGAGTTCCGGAATGGTCCAGAGGTAAAGAATTATATATAGGAAGTGTTGTTTCGGCCATTGGGACAAGTTTCGGGGTTATCGGTATTGTACCGGGACCACCGAAGGGGTCCCGGGGGTCCACCAGGTGGGGCCACCTGCCCTGGTGGGCCACATGGGCCTTAGGGGGTGTGCCTTGGCCTGCTTGGGCCAAGGGGAACCAGCCCCAAAGGGCCCATGCGCCTAGGGTTCCATCTAGGAGGAGTCCTAGTGGTGGAAGGCACCTCCTAGATGGCTTGGGGGGAGGGAAACCTCCCTGGCCGCCGCCCCCCCTTGGGAGATTAGATCTCCCAGGGCCGGCGCCCGCCCCCCCAAGAGGCCTATATAAAGGGGGGAGGGGAGGGGGGCAGCGCACCCATAAGCCCTGGCGCCTCCCTCCTCCCTGCAACACCTCCTCCTCCTCCCGTAGTTGCTTAGCGAAGCCCTGCCGGAGTTCTGCTGCATCCACCACCACGCTGTCGTGCTGCTGGATCTTCATCAACCTCTCCTTCCCCCTTGCTGCATCAAGAAGGAGGAGACGTCACGCTTTCTGTACGTGTGTTGAACACGGAGGTGCCGTCCATTCGGTACTAGATCATCGGTGAATTGGATCACGGCGAGTACGACTACCTCATCCACGTTCACTCGAACGCTTCCGTTGCAATCTACAAAGTGGTATGTAGATGCTATCTAATCTGAATACTCGTTGCTAGATGAACTCATAGATAGATCTTGGTGAAACCGTAGGAAAATTTTTGTTTTCTGCAACGTTCCCCAACAGTGGCATCATGAGCTAGGTCTATGCGTAGTTCTTCTTGCGCGAGTAGAACACAATTTGTTGTGGGCGTAGATGTTGTCAACTTTTCTTGCCGCTACTAGTCTTATCTTGCTTCAGCGGTATTGTGGGATGAAGCGGCCCGGACCAACCTTACACGTACGCTTACGTGAGACCGGTTCCACCGACTAACATGCACTAGTTGCATAAGGTGGCTGGCGGGTGTCTGTCTCTCCTACTTTAGTTGGAGCGGATTCGATGAAAAGGGTCCTTATGAAGGGTAAATAGAAGTTGACAAATCACGTTGTGGCTTTTACGTAGGTAAGAAAACGTTCTTGCTAGAACCCTAAATCACCCACGTAAAACTTGCAACAACAATTAGAGGACGTCTAACTTGTTTTTGCAGCAAGTGCTTTGTGATATGATATGGCCAAAGTTGTGATGAATGATGAATGATCTAGATGTGATGTATGATATGTTCATGCTATTGTAATAGGAATCACGAGTTGCATGTCGATGAGTATGACAACCGGCAGGAGCCATAGGAGTTGTCTTTATTTTTTGTATGACCTGCGTGTCATTGAGAATCGCCATGTAAATTACTTTACTTTATTGCTAAACGCGTTAGCCATAGTAGTAGAAGTAATAGTTGGCGAGAAACTTCATGGAGACACGATGATGGAGATCATGATGATGGAGATCATGGTGTCAAGCCGGTGACAAGATGATCATGGAGCCCCAAGATGGAGATCAAAGGAGCTATGTGATATTGGCCATATCATGTCACGTTTATTATTTGATTGCATGTGATGTTTATCATGTTTTGCATCTTGTTTACTTAGAAGGACGGTAGTAAATAAGATGATCCCTCATAATAATTTCAAGAAAGTGTTCACCCTAACTGTGCACCGTTGCGACAGTTCGTTGTTTCGAAGCACCACGTGATGATCGGGTGTGATAGATTCTAACGTTCACATACAACGGGTGTAAGACAGATTTACACACGCAAAACACTTAGGTTGACTTGATGAGCCTAGCATGTACAGACATGGCCTCGGAACACAGAAGACCGAAAGGTCGAGCATGAGTCGTATAGAAGATATGATCAACATGAAGATGTTCACCGATGTTGACTAGTCCGTCTCACGTGATGATCGGACACGGCCTAGTTGACTCGGATCATGTAATACTTAGATGACTAGAAGAGGGATGTCTATCTAAGTGGGAATTCATTAAATAATTTGATTAAATGAACTTTATTATCATGAACTTAGTCTAAAAATTTTTACAATATGTCTTGTAGATCAAATGGCCAACGTAGTCCTCAACTTTAACGCGTTCCTAGAGAAAACCAAGCTGAAAGACGATGGTAGCAACTATACGGACTGGGTCCGGAACCTGAGGATCATCCTCATAGCTGCCAAGAAAGATTATGTCCTACGAGCACCGCTGGGTGACGCACCTATTCTCCCTGCAGAACAAGACGTTATGAACGCTTGGCAGTCACGCTGCGATGATTACTCCCTCGTTCAGTGCGGCATGCTTTACAGCTTAGAGCCGGGGCTCCAAAAGCGTTTTGAGAGACATGGAGCATATGAGATGTTCGAAGAGCTGAAAATGGTTTTCCAAGCTCATGCCCGGGTCGAGAGATATGAAGTCTCCGACAAATTCTTTAGCTGTAAGATGGAGGAAAATAGTTCTGTCAGTGAACACATACTCAAAATGTCTGGGTTGCACAACCGCATGACTCAACTGGAAGTTAATCTCCCGGAAGAAGCGGTCATTGACAGAATCCTCCAGTCGCTTCCACCTAGCTACAAGAGCTTTGTGATGAACTACAATATGCAGGGGATGGTAAAGACCATTCCTGAAGTATATGCTATGCTGAAATCAGCAGAGGTAGAAATCAAGAAGGAGCATCAAGTGTTGATGGTGAATAAAACCACTAAGTTCAAGAAGGGCAAGGGTAAAAAGAACTTCAAGAAGGACGGCAAGGAAGTTGCCGCGCCCGGTAAGCAAGTTGCCGGGAAGAAGCCAAAGAATGGACCCAAGCCTGAGACTGAGTGTTTTTATTGCAAGGGAAGTGGTCACTGGAAGCGGAACTGCCCCAAATACTTAGCGGACAAGAAGGCCGGCAAAACCAAAGGTATATGTGATATACATGTAATTGATGTGTACCTTACCAGTACTCGTAGTAGCTCTTGGGTATTTGATATCGGTGCAGTTGCTCACATTTGTAACTCGAAGCAGGAGCTGCGGAATAAACGAAGACTGGCGAAGGACGAGGTGACGATGCGCGTCGGGAATGGTTCCAAGGTCGATGTGATCGCCGTCGGCACGCTGCCTCTACATTTACCTACGGGATTAGTTTTAAACCTCAATAACTGTTATTTAGTTCCAAGTTTGAGCATGAACATTGTATCTGGGTCTCGCTTAATTCGAGATGGCTACTCATTTAAATCCGAGAATAATGGTTGTTCTATTTATATGAGAGATATGTTTTATGGTCATGCTCCGATGGTTAATGGTTTATTCTTAATGAATCTCGTACGTGATGATACACATATTCATAGTGTGAATACCAAAAGAGTTAAAGTTGATAACAATAGTCCCACATATTTGTGGCACTGCCACCTTGGTCACATAGGTGTCAAACGCATGAAGAAGCTCCATGCAGATGGACTTTTAGAGTCTCTTGATTATGAATCATTTGACATGTGCGAACCATGCCTCATGGGTAAAATGACCAAGACTCCGTTCTCAGGAACAATGGAGCGAGCAACCAACTTATTGGAAATCATACATACCGATGTATGCGGTCCAATGAATGTTGAGGCTCGCGGTGGCTATCGTTATGTTCTCACCCTCACTGATGACTTGAGTAGATATGGGTATATCTACTTGATGAAACACAAGTCTGGGACCTTTGAAAAGTTCAAGGAATTTCAGAGTGAGGTTGAAAATCAACGTGATAGAAAATCAAGTTTCTACGATCAGATCGTGGAGGAGAATACTTGAGTCATGAATTTGGCACACACTTAAGAAAATGTGGAATAGTTTCACAACTCATGCCGCCTGGAACACCTCAGCGTAATGGTGTGTCCGAACGTCGTAATCGCACTCTGTTAGATATGGTGCGATCTATGATGTCTCTTACCGAGTTACCGCTATCTTTTTGGGGCTATGCTTTAGAGACTGCTGCATTCACTTTAAATAGGGCTCCGTCGAAATCCGTTGAGACGACACCGTATGAATTATGGTTTGGGAAGAAACCTAAGCTGTTGTTTCTAAAAGTTTGGGGATGCGATGCTTATGTCAAGAAACATCAACCTGAAAAGCTCGAACCCAAGTCGGAAAAATGCGTCTTCATAGGATACCCTAAAGAAACTGTTGGGTATACCTTCTACCTCAGATCCGAAGGCAAGATCTTTGTTGCCAAGAATGGATCCTTTCTGGAGAAAGAGTTTCTCTCGAAAGAAGTAAGTGGGAGGAAAGTAGAACTTGATGAAGTGTTACCTCTTGAACCGGAAAATGGCAAAACTCAAGAAAATGTTTCTGAGGTGCCTGCGCCGACTAGAGAGGAAATTAATGATGATGATCACGATGCTTCTAATCAAGCTCCTACTGAAATTCGAAGGTCCACAAGGACACGTTCCGCACCAGAGTGGTACGGCAACCCTGTCTTGGAAATCATGTTGTTAGACAACGGTGAACCTTTGAACTATGAGGAAGCAATGGCGGGCCCGGATTCCGACAAATGGCTGGAAGCCATGAAATCCGAGATAGGATCCATGTATGAAAACGAAGTATGGACTTTGACTGACTTGCCCGTTGAATGGCGAGCCATAGAAAATAAATGGATCTTCAAGAAGAAGACAGACGCGGATGGTAATGTGACCATCTATAAAGCTCGGCTTGTCGCTAAGGGTTATCGACAAGTTCAAGGGGTTGACTATGATGAGACTTTCTCACCGGTAGCGAAGCTGAAGTCCGTCAGAATCATGTTAGCAATTGCTGCATACTATGATTATGAAATATGGCAAATGGACGTCAAAACGGCATTCCTTAATGGTTTTCTTAAGGAAGAATTGTATATGATGCAGCCGGAAGGTTTTGTCGATCCTAAGAATGCTGACAAGGTGTGCAAGCTCCAACGCTTGATTTATGGGCTGGTGCAAGCATCTCGGAGTTGGAACATTCGCTTTGATGAGATGATCAAAGCGTTTGGATTTACACAGACTTATGGAGAAGCCTGTGTTTACAAGAAAGTGAGTGGGAGCGCTGTAGCATTTCTCATATTATATGTAGACGACATACTTTTGATGGGAAATGATATAGAACTCTTGGACAGCATTAAGGCCTACTTGAATAAGAGTTTTTCAATGAAGGACCTTGGAGAAGCTGCTTATATATTAGGCATCAAGATCTATAGAGATAGATCAAGACGCCTCATAGGTCTTTCACAAAGCACATACCTTGATAAAATATTGAAGAAGTTCAATATGGATCAATCTAAGAAAGGGTTCTTACCTGTGTTACAAGGTGTGAAATTGAGCTCAGCTCAATGTCCGACCACGGTAGAAGATATAGAAGAGATGAGCGTCATCCCCTATGCCTCAGCCATAGGTTCTATTATGTATGCCATGCTGTGTACCAGACCAGATGTAAACCTTGCCGTAAGTTTGGTAGGAAGGTACCAAAGTAATCCCGGCAAGGAACACTGGACAGCGGTCAAGAATATCCTGAAGTACCTGAAAAGGACTAAGGAAATGTTTCTCGTTTATGGAGGTGACGAAGAGCTCGTCGTAAAAGGTTACGTCGACGCTAGCTTCGACACAGATCTGGATGACTCTAAGTCACAAACCGGATACGTGTATAATTTGAATGGTGGGGCAGTAAGCTGGTGCAGTTGCAAGCAAAGCGTCATGGCGGGATCTACATGTGAAGCGGAGTACATGGCAGCCTCGGAGGCAGCACATGAAGCAATTTGGGTGAAGGAGTTCATCACCGACCTCGGAGTCATACCCAATGCGTCGGCCAATCAAGCTCTTCTGTGACAACACTGGAGCTATTGCACTTGCAAAGGAGCCCAGGTTTCACAAGAAGACTAGGCACATCAAGCGTCGCTTCAACTCCATTCGTGAAAATGTTCAAGATGGAGACATAGAAATTTGTAAAGTGCACACGGATCTGAATGTAGCAGATCCGTTGACTAAACCTCTCCCTAAGGCAAAACATGATCAGCACCAGAACTCTATGGGTGTTCGATTCATCACAATGTAACTAGATTATTGACTCTAGTGCAAGTGGGAGACTGTTGGAAATATGCCCTAGAGGCAATAAAAAAAGCATTATTATTATATTTCCTTATTCATGATAATTGTCTTTATTCGTTCTATAATTGTGTTATCCGGAAATCGTAATACATGTGTGAATAACAGACAACAATATGTCCCTAGTGAGCCTCTAGTTGACTAGCTCGTTGATCGACAGATAGTCATGGTTTCCTGACTATGGACATTGGATGTCATCGATAACGGGATCACATCATTAGGAGAATGATGTGATGGACAAGACCCAATCCTAAACATAGCATAAGATCGCATAGTTCGTTTGCTAGAGTTTTCCAATGTCAAGTATCCTTTCCTTAGACCATGAGATCATGTAACTCCCGGATACCGTAGGAGTGCTTTGGGTGTGCCAAACGTCACAACGTAACTGGGTGACTATAAAGGTATACTACGGGTATCTCTGAAAGTGTATGTTGGATTGACATGGATCGAGACTAGGATTTGTCACTCCGCTTGACGGAGAGGTATCACCGGGCCCTCTCGGTAATGCATCATCACAATGAGCTCAATGTGATCAAAGTGTTTGATCACGGGATCATGCATTACGGTACGAGAAAAGTGACTTGCCGGTAACGAGATTGAATGAGGTATTGGGATACCGACGATCGAATCTCGGGCAAGTAAAATACCGATTGACAAAGGGAATCGTATACGGGATTAATTGAATCCTTGACATCGTGGTTCATCCGATGAGATCATCGTGGAGCATGTGGGAGACAACATGGGTATCCAGATCCCGCTGTTGGTTATTGCCCGAGAGCCGTCCCGGTCATGTCTGCATGTCTCCCGAACCCGTAGGGTCTACACACTTAAGGTTCGGTGACGCTAGGGTTTTGAAGATATGTATATGCAGTAACCCGAATGTTGTTCGGAGTCCCGGATGAGATCCCGGACGTCACGAGGAGTTCCGGAATGGTCCGGAGGTAAAGAATTATATATAGGAAGTGCTGTTTCGGCCATCGGGACAAGTTTCGGGGTTATCGGTATTGTACCGGGACCACCGAAGGGGTACCGGGGGTCCACCAGGTGGGGCCACCTGCCCTGGTGGGCCACATGGGCCTTAGGGGGTGCGCCTTGGCCTGCTTGGGCCAAGGGGAACCAGCCCCAAAGGGCCCATGCGCCTAGGGTTCCATCTAGGAGGAGTCCTAGTGGTGGAAGGCACCTCCTAGATGGCTTGGGGGGAGGGAAACCTCCCTGGCCGCCGCCCCCCCTTGGGAGATTAGATCTCCCAGGGCCAGCGCCCCCCCCCCAAGAGGCCTATATAAAGGTGGGAGGGGAGGGGGGCAGCGCACCCATAAGCCCTGGCGCCTCCCTCCTCCCTGCAACACCTCCTCCTCCTCCTCCCGTAGTTGCTTAGCGAAGCCCTGCCGGAGTTCTGCTGCATCCACCACCACGCCGTCGTGCTGCTGGATCTTCATCAACCTCTCCTTCCCCCTTGCTGGATCAAGAAGGAGGAGACGTCACGCTTTCCGTACGTGTGTTGAACACGGAGGTGCCGTCCGTTCGGTACTAGATCATCGGTGAATTGGATCACGGCGAGTACGACTACCTCATCCACGTTCACTCGAACGCTTCCGTTGCGATCTACAAAGTGGTATGTAGATGCTATCTAATCTGAATACTCGTTGCTAGATGAACTCATAGATAGATCTTGGTGAAACCGTAGGAAAATTTTTGTTTTCTGCAACGTTCCCCAACAATACCTTTAGGCCTTTAGCAATGAAGCATCTTCCAATCCCTTCATTCGGTGAATCAAATATGTCATAGGAGTTGGATGACACAAGTGCGAGACCGACAACGCCTTCATCTTGAGTATATTCAGAGTCGGAGTGATAGCTTCTCTCGGAGTGGTTGTCGGAGTCGGAATCGGATACCCCTTCACCAACATGAGCTTGATGTCTTCGTCTTGTGTAGCTCTTTGATGACATGTCCTTCCTTTCCGAATCCTTGCTTCTACGAGAGGATCTTCGTTCATAACGATCATCTCTACTCCTTCTTTCTCTTGGTGGTGATTCTTCTCTATTACTTCTCCTTTTAGGTGAGTCTTCTCTTCTTTTATAGGGAGCCGTACACTCACTTGAGTAGTGTCCGAGTCTTCCACAATTATAGCAATTTCGATCACGACTAGAAGATCTTTTGTCTCTGTCGGACATTGACTTGGAACTTCTTTCTTTGCTTCTACTCTTGTAGAACTTGTTGAAGTTCTTCACCATTAGGCTCAATTCTTCATCGAAGACTTGTTTCTCACTTGATGATGTAGGAGCATCACATAAATCTTTTTTTGCACCACTAGACATGTTGTGAAGCTCTTCTTTATTCTTGAGTGACATCTCGTCAGCCAAAATTCTACCAATGACTTCCGTTGGCTTGAGATCTTTGTAATTGGGCATCATTTGGATCAATGTGCACACAGTATCATATTCTCCATCCAAGACTCTTAGGATCTTCTTGATGATGAATCTATCGGTCATCTCATCACTTCCTAAGCCGGCAATCTCATTTGTGATGAGAGCAAGTCTACTGTACATTGCAGTGCCGCCTTCAGCATCCTTCATTTTAAACTTGTCAAGTTGACTTTGAAGCACATGCAATTTGGATTCCTTGACGGACTTGGTACCTTCGTGCATATCAGTCAAAGTATCCCAAATTTCTTTTGCATTCTCAAGACGGCTGATTTTGTTGAATTCTTTGGGGCATAATCCGTTGAAGAGGATATCGCAAGCTTGAGCATTGTATTGCAACATCTTCAATTCTTCCGCGGTAGCTTCACGATTCGGTTCTCTTCCATCAAAGAATTTGATACGTCTCCAACGTATCTATAATTTTTGGTTGTTCCATGATATTATATTATCATTCTTGGATGTTTTATAATAATTTTATATTCATTTTAATCATTTTTTGGTACTAAACTATTGACATAGTGCCAAGTGCCAGTTGTTGTTTACTACATGTTTTTTACATCGCAGGAAATCAATACCAAACGGAGTCCAAACGTAGCAAAACTTTTTGAAGAATTTTTTGGACCAGAAGACATCCAATGGGCTGGAGAAGTACCCGGGGGGTGCTCCAAGGGGAGCACCCAGTTTGGTTGTGCCCACCTCGGGTGCCCCCTGAACTGCCTCTTTGCTCTATAAATACCCGAATATTCTAGGAACGCTAGGGGAGTCGGCGAAAATCAATTCCTGCCGCCGCAGAGTCTAGAACCACCAGATCCAATCTAGACACCATCATGGAGGGGTTCACCACTTCCATAGGTGCCTCTCCGATGATGTGTGAGTAGTTCTTTGTAGACCTATGGGTCTGTAGTTAGTAGCTAGATGGCTTCCTCTATCTCTTTTGATTATCAATACAATGGTCTCTTGCAGATCCATATGATGTAACTCTTTTTGCGGTGTGTTTGTTGGGATCGGATGAACTTTGAGTTTATGATCAAATCTATATTTTTATCCATGAAAGTTATTTGAGTCATCTTTGAGCTCTTATATGCATGATTGCTTATAGCCTCGTATTTCTTCTCCGATATTTGGGTTTTGTTTGGCCAACTTGATCTATTTATCTTGCAATGGGAAGAGGTGCTTTGTAGTTGGTTCGATCTTACGGTGCTTGATCCCAGTGACAGAAGGGGAACCGACACGTATGTATCGTTGCTACTTAGGATAAAACGATGGGGTCTATTTCAACATAAATAGATCTTGTCTACGTCATGTCATCGTTCTTATTGCATTACTCCATTTCTCCATGAACTTAATACACTAGATGCATGCTGGATAGTGGTCGATGTGTGGAGTAATAGTAATAGATCCAGGCAGGAGTCGGTCTACTAATCTTGGACATGATGCCTATATAATGATGATTGCCTGGATATTGTTATGATTATTTGAAGTTCTATCAATTGCCCAACAATAATTTGTTCACCCACCGTTTGCTATTTTTCTCGAGAGAAGGCACTAGTGAAACCTACGGCCCCCGGGTATCTTCTTTAATATATTTGCCTTTGCGATCTACTTTCCCTTTGCTTTTATTTTCAGATCTATTAGACCCAAAATACGAAAATACCTTGGCGCAATTTATTTTATTTGGCATTCGATCTATCAATATTTACTACTCTCTCATGTTCGTTTGCCAATTTCTGGTGCCGTTACCCGAAAGGGATTGACAACCCCTTTTACACGCCGGGTTGCGAGTATTTGTTATTTGTGCGCAGGTGTTGTTTATGTAGTGTTGCTTGGTTCTCCTACTGGTTCGATAACTTTGGTTTCATCACTGAGGGAAATACCTACCGCTGCTGTGATGCATCATCCCTTCCTCTTTGGGGAAATACCGACGTAGCTTCAAGCCGCCATCAAACGGAATTTCTGGTGCCGTTGCCGGGGAGGATCTTCAACATGTACCAGGTTCCCAATCACAAATCTCGTCTCCTTGCAATTTACATTATTTTCCATTTTCCTTTCGTTTTCCTCTCCCCCACGTCACAAAAATTTGCCGTTTTATTCGTCTTCTTTTTTGTTCGTTGTTTTCTTGCCGGATCTGTTTTTTTAGTGCAATTTTGTTGCGTAGTCACCATGACTCAAGAGAACACCAAGTTATGTGATTTCTCAAATACCAACAACTATGATTTTATTGGCACTCCAATTGCTCCTCCAGCCACTAGTGCGGAGTCTTGTGGTATTAATACTACTTTGCTGAATCTTATCACGAAAGATCAATTTTTAGGTACTCCTAATGAGGATGTCGTGTCCCATCTTAATACCTTCATGCAATTATGCGATATGCAAAAGACAAAAGATGTGGACAATGATGTTGTGAAGATGAAATTATTTCCGTTTTGTTTGTGCAATACTGCAAAAATTTGGTTTTCTTCTTTGCTTCGCAATAGTATCGGTTCTTGGAATAAGTGCAAAGATGCTTTTATCACTAAGTATTTTCTACCTGCAAAAATTATATCCCTTAGAACCCAGATCATGAATTTCAAGAAACTTTAACATGAGCATGTTGCACAATCTTGGGAAAGGATAAAAATGATGCTAAGGAATTGCCCAACTCATGGGTTAAATTTTTGGATGATCATACAAATTTTTTACGAGGGATTGAATTTTGTTTCTCTTAATCTTTTAGATTCCATCATGGGTGGTACTTTTATGGAAATTATTTTGAGTGAAGCCACCAAGTTGCTTGATAATATCATGGCATTTTATTCAAAATGGCATACCGAAATAGCTCCTACTAGTAAAAACGTTAATTCGGTTGAAGAATTTTTTTCTTTGAGTGAAAAAGTTGATGCTCTTATGAAATTGGTTGCTAGTAGAAGTGCTCCTATTGATTTCAATGATATGCCTTTGTCTACTTTGATTGAGAAAAATAGTGATGCCATAGATGTGAATTTTATCTCTCGAAATAATTTCAATAACAATGCTTATAGAGGTAATTTTTAAGCTTGGGCCTTTTCCTAGTAATTCCTCTAATGATTATGGTAATTCCTATCAAAAAAATCTTACAATAATAATAGGAACACCTCCAATCTTGAGAATAATATTAAATAATTTATGAACACTCGAAAAAACTTCAACACTACTATAGAAGAACAGTTGAATAAGATTGATGGTTTGTCTATAAGTGTTGATAGAATTTCTCATGATGTGGAAAGTCTCAATATGAAAATTTTTGTGCCTAGAGTTGAGGAATCAATTAAATCTCTTTATGTCTCTATGGATGAAAGTAAGAAAAGAACTATTATTCTTAGAGCTAGAAGAGAATTTTTAGAAAAAGCGTTTTCTAGTGATTGCTTTCATAGAAGTGATGAAGATCTTAAAGTGATTGGTGTTTCTTCTATTGATTCCTTGTTTAATAAAGTTAATATTGATGAAAAAGGGACTGGAGAAGGTCAACTTTAGTTAGAAGGCGTCCCCATAATTTGGAGGGTGAAAATCTTGTTGAGAAAATTGATAAAAGGGGGTTTGAAGAGGTCAATACTTTAACTAGTGATGTGCCCACTCTTTTAGTTTACAAAGACTTTAATTACATAGTTTCTCTTTGATTGATTGTATTTCTTTGTTGCAATCCTTGATAAATTCACCCCATGATTATGAACAAAATAAATCTTTTACTAAACATATTGTTGATGCTATGATGAAAGCTTTTGAAGAAAAATTGGAATCAGAAGTTTCTATTCCTAGAAAATTACATGATGAATGGTAACCTACTATCAAAGTCAAAATTAAAAATTATGAGAGTTTTGCTTTGTGTGACTTGGGTGCTAGTGTTTCTACAATTCCGAAATCTTTATGTGATGTGCTTGGTCTTACCGATATTGAACAATGCTCTTTAAATTTGCACTTGGCAGATTCAACTATTAAAAAGCCTATGGGGAGAATTAATGATGTTCTTATTCTTGCAAATAGGAATTATGTGCCCATAGATTTTATTGTTCTTGATATTGATTGTAATCCGTCTTGTCCAATTATTCTTGGTAGACCGTTTTTACGCACTGCCATTATTGATATGACAGAAAGAAATATTAAGTTTCAATTTCCACTAAGGAATGGAATACAACACTTCCCTAGAACAAGAACTAGGCCTCCATATGAATCAATCATGAGGGCATCTTATGGATCTCGAACCAAAGAGGACAAAACTTAGATCCTTGCTTTATGCCTAGCTAGGGTCGTAAAGCGATAGCGCTTGTTGGGAGGCGACCCAATGAATAAATTTTATTTTTGCCTTTTGCTTTCTCTTCTTGTGTTAACACAATTATTCTACTTTTATGATTGTGTTTTTTGTGTTTTAGTTAGTGTTTGTGCCAAGCAAAGCCTTTAGGATCTTCTTGGGTGATAGTAGTTTGATCTTGCTGAAAAACAAAAAATTTTGCACTCAGAAAAACAATTGTTAAAAATCACAGGAGCATGATAAAATACCCATTACTCTTGCAGAAGATTAATATACAAATTGCTCACATGGTACTAATTTTTTTCAGAATTTTTGGAGTTACAGAAGTATTCGAAATATCCAGATTACTATAGACTGTTCTGTTTTTGACAGATTTTGTTTTCTTTGTGTTGTGTGCTTGTTTTGATGATTCTATGGTTTTCTTGGATGAGTTTTTGGCATAGAAAAGTTGGAATACAGTAGATATAATTAAAGAATAAAATATTAATTGGTTTGCTACAATACTTATAGTAGTGATAGGCTTTCTTATACTAACGGATCTCATGAAGGTTTTCTTAGAGTTTTGCTTGATTAAAGTTTTCAAGTTTTGGGTTATATTACGATGGATGAAGGAATAAGGAGTAAGAAGAGCCTAAGCTTGGGGATGCCCATGGCACCCCAAATTATTATCCAAAGAGAGCCAAGCAACTAAGCTTGGGGATGCCCCGAGTGGCATCCCCTCTTTCTTCTAACGACCATCGGTATTTTACTCGAAGCTATATTTTTATTCGTCGCATCTATGAGTTTTGCTTGGAGCATCTTGTATGATATGAGTCTTTGCTTGTTTTGTCTTGCTTTTTGAGTCTTGAATCTGAAGAAAATATGCCCAAGAGGCAATAATAAAGTTGTTATATATATTTCCTTATATCATGATAAATGTTTATTATTCATCCTAGAATTGTATTAACCGTAAACTTAGTACATGTGTGAATACATAGACAAAACAAAGAGTCCCTACTATTTGCCTCTACTTGACTAGCTCGTTAATCAAAGATGCTTATGTTTCCTGACCATAGACATGTGTTGTCATTTGATGAACGGGATCACATCATTAGAGAATGATGCGATGGACAAGACCCATCTGTTAGCTTAGCATTATGATCGTTGAGTTTTATTGCTACTGCTTTCTTCATGACTTATACATGTTCCTCTGACTATGAGATTATGCAACTCCCGAATGCTGGAGGAACACCTTGTGTGCTATCAAACGTCACAACATAATTGGGTGATTATAAAGATGCTCTACAGGTGTCCCCGAAGGTGTTTGTTGGGTTGGCATAGATCGAGATTACGATTTGTCACTCCGTGTATCGGAGAGGTATCTATGGGCCCTCTCGGTAATGCATGTCACAATAAGCCTTGCAAGCAATGTGACTAATGAGTTAGTTACGGGATGATGCATTATGGAACGAGTAAAGAGACTTGCCGGTAACGAGATTGAACTAGGTATGATGATACCGACTATCGAATCTCGGGCAAGTAACATACCGATGACAAATGGAACAACATATGTTGTTATGCGGTTTGACCGATAAAGATCTTGGTAGAATATGTAGGAGACAATATGAGCATCCAAGTTCCGCTATTGGTTATTGACCGGAGAGGTGTCTCGGTCATGTCTACATAGTTCTCGAACCCGTAGGGTCTACACGCTTAACTTTCGATGACGATTGGTATTATGAGTTTATATGATTTGATGTACCAAAGGTTGTTCGGAGTCCCGGATGAGATCACAGACATGACGACGAGTCTCGAAATGGTCTAGAGGTAAAGATCAATATATTGGAAGGCTATATTCGGACATCGAAAATGTTTCGAGTGATTCGGGTATTTTTCGGAGTACCGTAGAGTTAGGGAATTCGCAGGAGGAAGTAGTGAGCCTTAATGGGCCATAAGGGAAAGGAGAGAAGGACCTCAAGGGGTGGCCACTCGCCCCCCCATGGGCTGGTCCGCTTTGGATTATGAAGGGGTGGCGCCCTCCTCCTTCATTCTCCCCTCTTCCTCCTTCCTTCTTCTCCTACTTGGACTAGGAAATGGGGAAACCTACTCCTACTAGGAGTAGGAATCCCCGCCTTGGGCGCGTCCCTTGTGGCCGGCCCTCCTCCTCCTCTCCTCCTTTATATAAGGGGGAGGGGCACCCTATAGACACACAAGTTGATCTTTTAGCCGTGTGCGGTGCCCCCCTTCACAGTTACACACCTCGGTCATATCGTTGTAGTGCTTAGGCGAAGCCTTGCGCTGGTAACTTCATCATCACCGTCACCATGCCGTCGTGCTGACAGAACTCTCCCTCGGCCTCAACTGGATTAAGAGTTTAAGGGACGTCACCGAGCTGAACGTGTGCTGATCGCGGAGGTGCCGTGCGTTTGGTACTTGGATCGGTTGGATCGCAAAGACGTTCGACTACATCAACCGCGTTATTAAACGCTTCCACTTCCAGTTTACGAGGGTACATGGACACACTCTCCCCTCTCATTGCTATGCTTCTCCTATATAGATCTTGCGTGATCGTAGGCAAATTTTTAAAATACTATGTTCCCCAATAGTGGCATCCAATCCAGGTCTATGCGTAGATGTTATATGCACGAGTAGAACACAAAGAGTTGTGGGCGATAATAGTCATACTGCTTACCAGCATGTCATACTTTGATTCGGCGGTATTGTTTGATGAAGCAGCTCAGACCGACATTACGCGTACGCTTACGTGGGACTGGTTCTACTGACGTGCTTCGCACACAGGTGGCTAGTGGGTGTCTGTTTCTCAAACTTTAGTTGAATAGAGTGTGACTACGCCCTGTCCTTGTTGAAGGTAAAAACAGCAAACTTGACGAAAAATCATTGTGGTTTTGATGCATAGGTAAGAACGGTTCTTTCTAAGCCCGTAGCAACCACGTAAAACTTGCAACAACAAAGTAGAGGACGTCTAACTTGTTTTTGCAGGGCATGTTGTGATGTGATATGGTCAAGACGTGATTATATAAATTGTTGTATGAGATGATCATGTTTTGTAACATAGTTATCGGCAGCTGGCAGGAGCCATATAGTTATCGCTTTATTGTATGAAATGCAATCGCCATGTAATTGCTTTACTTTATCACTAAGCGATTATGATAGTCGTAGAAGCAATAGTTGGCGAGACGACAATGATGCTTCGATGGAGATCAAGGTATCAAGCTGGTGACGATGGTGATCATGACGGTGCTTTGGAGATGGAGATCAAAGGCACAAGATGATGATGGCCATATCATATCGCTTATATTGATTGCATGTGATGTTTATCCTTTGTGCATCTTATTTTGCTTAGTTCAGTGGTAGCATTATAAGATGATCTCTCACTAAATTTCAAGGTATAAGTGTTCTCCCTGAGTATGCACCGTTGCTACGGTTCGTCGTGCCGAGACACCACGTGATGGTCGGGTGTGATAACCTCTACGTTCGCATACAACTGGTGCAAGCCAGTTTTGCACACGCATAATACTCGGCTTAAACTTGACGAGCCTAGCATATGCAGATATGGCCTCGGAACACTGAGACCGAAAGGTCGAGCGTGAATCGTATAGTAGATATGATCAACATAGTGATGTTCACCATTGAAAACTACTCCATCTCACGTGATGATCGGACATGGTTTAGTTGATATGGATCACGTGATCACTTAGATGATTTGAGGGATGTCTATCTAAGTGGGAGTTCTTAAGTAATATGATTAATTGAACTTTAATTTATCATGAACTTAGTACTTGATAGTATTTTGCATGTCTATGTTGTTGTAGATCAATAGTTCGTGTATAGCTCCCCTGTTTTATTTTTGATATGTTCCTAGAGGAAAATAAGTTGAAAGATGATAGTAGCAATGATGCGGACTGGGTCCGTGATCGGAGGATTATCCTCATTGCTGCACAGAAGAATTATGTCCTTGATGCACCGCTAGGTGATGGACCTATTGCAGGAGCAGATGCAGACGTTATGAATGTTTGACAAAGCTCGGTATGATGACTACTTAATAGTTTAGTGCACCATTCTTCACGGCTTAGAACCAGGACTTAAAAACGTTTTGAACACTACGAAGCATATAAGATGTTCTGACAGTTGAAATTGGTATTTCATACTCATGCCCGTGTCGAGAGGTATGAGACCTCCGACAGTGCTTTGCCTACAAGATGGAGGAGAATAGCTCAACCAGTGAGCATGTTCTCATATTGTCTGGGTACTACAATTGCTTGAATCAAGTGGGAGTTAATATTCCAGATAAGATAGTAATTGACAAAATTCTCTAGTCACTATCACCAAGTTACTAGAACTTAGTGATGAACTATAATATGCAGGGGATGACGAAAGTAATTCCCAAGCTCTTCGCGATGCTGAAATCGGCGAAGGTAGAAATCAAGAAATAGAATCAAGTGTTGATGGTTAACAAGACCACTAGTTTCAAGAAAAGGACAAAGGGAAAGAAAGAGGAACTTCAATCAAGAATAGCAAGCAAGTTGCTGCTCCCATGAAGAAGACCAAAGCTAGACCCAATCCTAGAACTGAGTGCTTCTACTGCAAAGGAAATGGTCACTGGAAGAGGAACTGCCCTAGATACTTGGCGGATAAGAAGGATGGAAAAGTGAACAAAAGTATATTTGATATACATGTTATTGATGTGTACTTTACAAGTCTTTATACCAACCCCTTAGTATTTTGATACTGGTTCAGTTGCTAAGAGTAGTAACTCGAAAAGTTGCAAAATAAACAGAGACTAGTTAAGGGCGAGGTGATGTTGTGAGTTGGAAGTGATTCCAAGGTCGATAAGATCACCATCGCACACTCCCTTTACCTTCAGGATTAGTGTTGAACCTAAAATAAATGTTATTTGGTGTTTGCGTTGAGCATAATATGATTGGATCATATTTATTGCAATACAATTACTAATTTAAATCAAAGAATAATTGTTATTCTGTTTACATGAATAAAACCTTCTGAGGTCATCCACCCAAGGTGAATGGCTTACTGAATCTCGATCGTAGTGATAAACATATTCATAACATTGATGCCAAAAGATGCAAAGTTGATAATGATAGTGCAACATATTTGTGGCACTGCCGTTTAGGTCATATTGGTGTAAAGCGCATGAAGAAACTCCATGCTGATGGGCTTTTGGAATCACTTGATTATGAATCACTTGATGCTTGCGAACCATGCCTCATGGGCAAGATGACTAAGACTCCATTCTCCGGAACAATGGAGCGAGCAACTGATTGATTGGAAATAATACATACTGATGTATGCGATCCGATGAGTGTTGAGGCTCACAGCGGGTATCGTTATTTTCCGACCTTCACAGATGATTTGAGCAGATATGGGTATATCTACTTAATGAAACATAAGTCTGAAACATTTGAAAAGTTCAAAGAATTTTAGACTGAAGTGGAAAATCATCTAAAATAAAGTTTCTACAACCTGAGCATGGAGACAAATATTTGAGTTACAAGTTTGGTCTTCATTTGCAACGATGTGGAATAGTTTCGCAGCTCATGCCACCTAGAACACCACAGCGTAATGGTGTGTCCGAACGTCATAGCTGTACTTTATTAGATATGGTGAGATCTATGATGTCTCTTACGAATTTATCACTATCGTTTTGGGGTTTATGCATTAGAGACAACTGCATTCATGTTAAATAGGGCACCATCTAAATCCCTTGAGACGACACCATATGAACTGTGGTTTGGCAAGAAACCTAAGCTGTCGTTTCTTAAAATTTGGGGTTTCGATGCTTATGTGAAAAATCTTCAACCTGATAAGCTCGAACCCAAATCGGAGAAATGCGTCTTCATAGGATACCCAAAGGCGACTGTTGGGTACACCTTCTATCACAGATCCGAAAGCAAGATATCCGTTGCTTAGAATGGATCCTTTCTAGAGAAGGAGTTTCTCTCGAAAGAAGTGAGTGGGAGGAAAGTAGAACTTGATACCTTCTCCCTTATTGGTAAGTAGTTTATCACATAAATCAGTTCCAGTGATTCCTACACCAATTAGTGAGCAAGCTAACGATGATGATCATGAAACTTCTGATCAAGTTACTACGAACCTCCTAGGTCAACCAGAGTAAGATCCTCACCGGAGTGGTACGGTAATCCTATTCTGGATGTCATGTTACTTGACCATGACAAACCTAAGAACTATGAGGAAGCGATGATGAGCCCAGATTCCGCGAAATGGCTTGAGGCCATGAAATCTGAGATGGGATCCATGTATGAAAACAAAGTATGGACTTTGATTGACTTGCCCGATGATCGGCGAGCGATTGAGATTAAATGGATCTTCAAGAGTAAGACAGACGCTGATACTAGTGTTACTATCTACGGAGCTCGAATTGTCGCAAAAAGGTTTTCGACAAGTTCAAGGTGTTGACTATGATAAGATTTTCTCACTCGTAGCAATGCTTAAGTCTGTCCGAATCATTTTAGCAATTGCCACATTTTATGAAATCTGGCAAATGGATGTCAAAAACTACATTCCTTAATGGATTTCTTAAATAAGAGTTGTATATGATGCAACAAGAAGGTTTCGTCAATCCTAAAGGTGCTAACAAAGTGTGCAAGCTCCCACGATCCATCTATGGACTAGTGCAAGCATCTCGGAGTTGGAATATATGCTTTGATAAGTTGATCAAAGCATATGGTTTTATACATACTTGCGGTGAAGCCTATATTTACAAGAAAGTGAGTGGGAGCAACTACAGACTTCCTGATAAGTATATGTGAAAGACATATTGTTGATCGAAAATGATGTAGAATATTCTAGAAAGCATAAAGGAGTGTTTGAAAGGAGTTTTTCAAAGAAAGACCTCGATGAAGCTGCTTACATATTGGGATCAAGATCTATAGAGATAGATCAAGACGCTTGATAAGATTTTTCAATGAGTACATACCTTGACAAGATTTTTGTACTTCAAAATGGAACAGTCAAAGAGGGAGTTCTTGTCTGTATTCCAAGGTGTAAAGCTGAGTAAGACTCAAAACATGACCATGGCAGAAAATAGAAAGAGAATGAAAGTCATTCCCTATGCCTCGGTCATAGGCTCTATAAAGTATGCTATGTTGTGTACCAAAAATTTTGTGTACCTTGCCATGAGTTTGCCAAGGGGGTACAATATTGATCCAGGAGCGGATCACTTGACAACAATCAAAATTATCCTTAGAAGACTAAGGAGATATTTCTCGGTTATGGAGGTGATAAAGAGTTCGTCGTAAAGAGTTACGCCGATGCAAGCTTTTACACCGATCTGGATGACTCTGAGTCTCAATCTGGATACATATTGAAAGTGGGAGCAACTAGCTAGAGTAGCTCCATGCAGAGCATTGTAGACATAGAAAATTTTCAAAATACATACGACTCCGAATGTGACAGACCCATTGAATAAGCTTCTCTCACAAGCAAAACATGATCACACCTTAATACTCTTTGGGTGTTAATCACATAGCGATGTGAACTAGAGTATTGACTCTAGTAAAACCCTTTGGGTATTAGTCACATGGCGATGTGAACTAATCACATGGTGATGTGAACTATTGGTGTTAAATCACATGGCGATGTGAACTAGATTATTGACTCTAGTGCAAGTGGGAGACTGAAGGAAATATGCCCTAGAGGCAATAATAAAGTTGTTATTAATATTTCCTTATATCATGATAAATGTTTATTATTCATGCTAGAATTGTATTAACCAGAAACTTAGTACATGTGTGAATACATAGACAAAATAGAGTGTCCCTAGTATGCCTCTACTTGACTAGCTCGTTAATCAAAGATGGTTATGTTTCCTGACCATAAACATGTGTTGTCATTTGATGAACGGGATCACATCATTAGAGAATGATGTGATGGACAAGACCCATCCGTTAGCTTAGCATTATGATCGGTGAGCTTTGTTGCTATTGCTTTCTTCATGACTTATACATGTTCCTCTCACTATGAGATTATGCAACTCTCGAATACCGGAGGAACACCTTGTGTGCTATCAAACATCACAACATAACTGGGTGATTATAAAGATGCTCTACAGGTGTCTCTGAAGGTGTTTGTTGGGTTGGCATAGATCGAGATTAGGATTTGTCACTCCGTGTATTGGAGAGGTATCTCTGGGACCTCTCGGTAATGTACATCACTATAAGCCTTGCAAGCAATGTGACTAATGAGTTAGTTACGGGATGATGCATTACGGAATGAGTAAAGAGACTTGCCAGTAACGAGATTGAACTAGGTATGATGATACCGATGATCGAATCTCGGGCAAGTAACATACTGATGACAAAGGGAACAACATATGTTGTTATGCGGTTTGACCGAATATGTAGGAGCCAATATGAACATCCAGGTTCCGCTATTGGTTATTGACCGAGAGGTGTCCCGATCATGTCTACATAGTTCTCGAACCCGTAGGGTCCGCACGCTTAATGTTCGATGATGATTGGTATTATGAGTTTATGTGATTTGATGTACCAAAGGTTGTTCAGAGTCCCTGGTGAGATCACGGACACAACGAGGAGTCACAAAATGGTTGGGAGGTAAAGATCGATATGTTGGAAGGCTATATTCGGACATCGGAAAGGTTCCGAGTGATTCGGGTATTTTTCGGAGTACCGCAGAGTTACGGGAATTCGCCGGGGGAAGTAGTGGGCCTTAATGGGCCATAAGGGAAAGGAGAGAAGGGCCTCAAGGGGTGGTCGCGCGCCCCCCATGGGCTGGTCCGATTTGGACAAGGGAGAGGTGGCGCCCCCCTCCTTCCTTCTCCCCTCTTCCTCCTTCCTTCTTCTCCTACTTGGACTAGGAAAGGGGGAAACCTACTCCTACTAGGAGTAGGAATCCCCCCTTTGGGCGCGCCCCTTTTGGCTGGCCCTCCTCCTCCGCCCCTCCTTTATATACGGGGGAGGGGGCACCCCATAGACACACAAGTTGATATTTTAGCCGTGTGCGGTGGCCCCTCCATAGTTACACACCTCGGTCATATCGTCGTAGTGCTTAGGCGAAGCCCTGTGCCGATAACTTCATCATCACCGTCACCACGCTATCGTGTTGAAGGAACTCTCCCTTGGCCTCAACTGGATCAAGAGTTCGAGGGACGTCACTGAGGTGAACGTGTGCTGATCGCGGAGGTGCCATGCGTTCGGTACTTGGATCGGTTGGATCGCGAAGACGTTCGACTACATCAACCGCGTTATTAAACGCTTCCTCTTTCGGTCTATGAGAGTACGTGGACACACACACTCCCCGCTCGTTGCTATGCTTCTCCTAGATAGATCTTGTGTGATCGGAGACAAACTTTTGAAATACTACGTTCCTCAACAGAATCCCTGCTAGACACACCTATTTGAGAGAGCCAAAATTATGCCATGACTTGTGAGAATTGCTCTCTATGCTTCACTTAAATTTTTTTACGATCTATGCATTTTCTCTAGTGCTTCACTTATATCTTTTTAAGCATGGCATGCTTAGTTAATTTTGAAGAAATTCTTTCTTTCTTCACTTAAATTAATTTGAGAGAAAGAAATATTATGCGCATGATCTTCATTTATATTTGTTTTAACTTATCAAAAGCAACACATGAAAATTAGTCCCAAAGTGATAGATATCCAAGTAGGATATAATAAAAACTTTCATGAAGATCATTGGACAAAATAAACTTCACTCCTTGTAATAGTTTTGAGATGTGATGATGTGATATGTGAGTCATGTTGATGAGTAATTATGCTTTAGTAAGAATATTGGTGTTAAGGTTTGCGATTCCCTATGCAAGCACAAAGTCAATAGTCATGCAATGAAATTACATCTTACTTATGGTGCATTATTCGGTGTTAATTATGCTTAATGCTCGCTTATGAGATTATTCGTTTCTTGGTTGGTCGCTTCTCAATCTTTTGCTAGCCTTCATTTTTCACTAAGTGTGATCATTACTTGTGCATCCAAAAACCTTTAAACCAGTTTTGCCACATGAGTCCAATATATCTACCTATATGCGGTATTCTTTTGTCGTTCTAAGCAAATTTGTATGTGCCATATCTAATTTTCAAAATAAACTTCTCTTTTGTGTGTTCGTACCGCTCGGAGGCGGTGAGGGGTGGCTAATATTTTCCATGCTACATGTGTTATTCTTACGATGAGTGTTTATTCACTTGTCATTGCATGAGAGTAAGGCAAAGGTATTAGGGATGCCCATTCCCGAAATTAAAAATGAATTTACTTTATGTTGTCATATAATAAATTCCTCGGCAAGTGTTGGTATGGAGGGCACCCGTGGATACGTCTAGCCATGGAAAGTGAAAGTATGGTGGAAAAAGGAATAAACTTTGTTTTCTGTTTGGGAACCGCCTATGATATATCTAGCATGGAAAGTGTTGGGAACTCTAAGTTGTTTTCGTTGGTGGGAAAGGCACACCTCCCAAAAAAAATTATCTCTAAGTTTTTCACTTTGAGCTCTGGCACCTCTAAAAATCCCTACTTCCCTCCGCGAAGGGCCTTTCTTTACTTTTATGCCATTTCTATTTTGAATTTGAGTCTCCATCTTCTCTTATAAAAGCACCAACCAGGAGGCACTATGATTGTACTTGAGTATTGGGTGTAGTTAATATGCAAGTGTGTTTCATGAATGGATCAATGATTGAGCATGATAGGCTAGGGATAACTTATTTTAGCGTTGATATTTTGAAAGACATGGTTGCTTGTTTATATGCTTGAGTATTTAAGTCATCATGTCAAAACTACACTATTGCTTTGAATCATATAAAAGTCCAAATGTCCAAGCTATAAAGAAAAGAATATGAGATGACATGTTAGGCAGCATTCCACACCAAAAATTCTGTTTTTATCATTTACCTACTCGAGGACGAGCAAGAATTAAGCTTGGGGATTCTGATAAGTCTCCAATGTATCTATAATTTTTTATTGTTCCATGTTGTTATATTATCAATCTTGGATGTTTTATAATCATTTTATAGTCATTTTATATCATTTTTTGGTACTAACCTATTGACATAGTGCCAAGTGCCAGTTGTTGTTTTCTGCATGTTTTTTACATCACAGGAAATCAATACCAAACGGAGTCCAAACGTAGCAAAACTTTTTGGAGATTCTTTTGGACCAGAAGACATCCAGTGGGCCGGACAAGAACCTAGGGGGTGCTCCGAGGGGAGCACAACCCACCAGGGCGCGCTTGGGGGCCTAGGCGCGCCGAGGTGGGTTGTGCCCACCTCGGGTGCCCCCTGAACCGCCTCTTTGCTCTATAAATACCCCAATATTCCAGAAACCCTAGGGGAGTCAATTCCAGCCGCCGTAGAGTCCAGAACCACCAGATCCAATCTAGACACCATCACGGAGGGTTTCACCACTGTAAGTGCATCGAGTGCCCCTTAGTGATTTTGGTGTATTGAAGACGGGACTAATGCGTTTATGAGTGTACACATGTCTATAAGTCTATGAGAAGTTTGATATTTACAGAGAAAGTCGACCCCTAAAAATGAAGTTCTTTGGCTGAAGACTTTGGATTTCTAAAGACTTTCTGAAGACTTTGAAAGTGAAGAAATTGGTGTGACCTTCAAGACTTGGTATTCATTCGTGGAACATGAAGCGTGAAGGCTTTTGTTTTCGTAGTTTCATTTTCTCTTTCTTGAATCATAGCAAACACCATACTGTTAAACGGGGTCGAGGAAATACTAAGGAAAAATTTCCACGTGATGCTCAACACAAAATCCTACACCTACCAATCCCTTCGAGTGAAGCCATTGTAAATCTCATACAGTTCAGTCATATTCTTCAGTGACAGAGACGAAGTTCTTCTGGTCTCTGACGAATTTGTTCTGACTAGAGTTAAGAATTCGCCAGTGCGGATTGCCTACACAGTGAGGATCATGATAGCCCTGAGGAATTTGAGCCTCAAATTTCCGACCGTTGCTGTGCTACGCGCCAGGTGTCCCAAAATATCTTATCCACCTAACGGTCATATCATTGAAGGGCATTTTTGTCTTATCATCTCGGTCTACTCCCTAGGCTATAAATAGCCGCCCCCTACAACCACTAGCTGGTTGGCTGCTCCGAGAGAAACTGACACTTGTCATTTGAGAGCATCCCATCCTCCGAGGTGTCGGTGTACTAGAGTAGGGGTACCCTAGTATCCCGAACTTGTGCACGGGCAGTCGCAGCGTCCCGCGGCAAGGCTTGCCAGGGGACCGCCAAGGACCCCTTTTTGTTCTGTTGGAGCCATTCAAGAACAAAGTATTTAAGCCAAGGAGACAAGGCCCCGACAAGAGGAGCTTGCCGGGAAGGCCACTCAAGACACAAGACCCCGGCAAGAGGAGCTTGCCGGGAAGGCCAACCAAGGCATCTCAAGGAACTTGCCGCGATGCGCCACGCGTCCCGGCAAGACCCGGCGAGCGACAAGATCCCGGACGCGGCAACGCAACGGCCGCGGCAGGGCGTTTGCCGCGGCTAGGAACCACTCTATACCTGCGCTCCAGCTCACCCACCAACGTGTCGCTCTGAGACCCTTCCAGGCGCACGTGGCGGGAGGTTGTGCAGCCAGGGGTGCACTGTGGCAAGCGGCGCTGACAAGATCGCCATCGTGGCGAGCGGTGGCGTCCCTGACAGTCCCTTTTCTGCACTGTTTGGGCGACGTAGATAGGCATTTAATGCCCTTGTCCCCTGCCGTCAGAGTTAGGTATGATACACTGTGTAGGTAGCTGTACCTACCGCAGCACCTTTCCATTTTTGCCCTTGCCTATGTTGCCACCTATTGGAGACCCCTTGAGCATATAAAAGGAGGCCCATGCACAACGTAGAGGAGGGGGGAGCAGAACATCCACGCTCGGTCTCGTTAGCTGTTCGTGTGTACTGTAGCACCCAGCGCTCCCAAGCAAGAACTCAATACAAACCACAAAGCAGCAGTAGGAGTATTATCTCTCCGGAGAGCTCCGAAGCTGGGTAAAACCGCTCGTGTGCCCCGCCTCGATCTGCTCTTCATGCGACCTCCGCCCCCCACCGAACCGAGAAGGGGCTCCGTCCCCATAGGTGCTCGCGGAGGCAGATTCCCCAACATCTTTGGCGCACCAGGTAGGGGGCGTCGAGGTTGTGTGAACCTGATCCAACGTTCACGCGAGCTAGATCTTCATCGACTTCATCGACATGCCGCCGAAGAAGAAGGCTTCGGAGGCGGCTGCTCCGTCCGCCTCGAACCCACCGCCGCCGGATCGAACGGCTGGTGGGGAAGACGCCAGCGGAAGAACGGGCATTGACGAGGGAGCCCACGGTGCCGCCAGGTCCAAGGACAAAGCTGCGCTGCCCATCGGCGGTGTAGCCGGGCTCCCATGACGACCGAGCGTCCGTAGATGCACCGCGCCCATCTCAGGAGGCGCAGGACCGGCAGCGTCGTGGTACTCACGGTACCATACGCTCGCTGGACCCAGATCGAGCTGGCAGATCTCGGGATGCTCCAGGCCAGCACGTGCGCCAACGTGCTGGCGCGAGCGAAGCATGGTCACCTGGACGGGATATTGCTCCTTCTAAAGCAGTTAGAAGTCCGAGCATATCCCACTCCTCGCACCGTTCGCCACCGCTACCCGCCACTCCAGCAGAAGCTTTGGCGCGAGCTCAACTGCTCCTAGATTTCCCTCCAACGCCAGACAAGATCGACGACTGGAGGGCCACCATTCAGAGTCTCATCTGCTTTGCCAACGGCGACACTCCACGGCAGCCGACTGCGTCGCAGCCGCGGCAAGTCAGCCAGGCGCAACCCGATGGCGACAAGACAGGTGGGGGTGCAACCACCGTGCACTCTCCGCCCCGAAGGCCAAGATCGCCGACTCGCCGGGTCCACCGCGACAGCGACTCCACCGCTTCATCAAATCCACGAGCTCGTCGCGATCAACGCCAAGTTCTTCACGAACAATAGCAAGAAGACGCTCGTACCCGCATCGAGCGCCAAAGAGAAGCGCGACGTCAGTCAGACCGGCACGCTGGACCCACTGTCGACATGCATGCGCCAGGGGAACGAGGCGACCTGCCGTATGTGGTAGGTTGCCCTGCATTTACCCGTGAGCTGCGGCAAGTCCAGTGGCCCAGCACGAAGAATTTCAAGCCAGACGTACCCGAGAAGTACGATGGCAAGTTGCATCCGTCGGAGTTCCTCGGCATCTACACCATCGCGGTGCAAGCTGCTGGGGGGCGCGACGACAAGATCCTTGCCAACTACTTCCTGCTGGTGCTCAAGCCCAACGTCAGGTCCTGGCTCATGCACTTGCCGGACAACTCCATATCTTCCTAGGCAGACCTATGCCATCAGTTTGTCGGCGCCTTTACAGGCGGCCACAAACTCATGGCCAGGAGAGTGATCTTCATCTGCTTGCCTAGAAGGAAGGAGAGCCCCTGCGCAAGTACATCCAGAGATTCAGCTAAGTGCAATGCAACATCCCAGATGTCCACCCTGCCGCGGTCATCAGCGCGTTCCATCAGAACGTGCGTAACCGCGGGATGCGGGAGGAGATGGCGATGTGCAAGATCAGAGACGTCAGTGAGCTGTATGCCCTGGCCGACAGGTGTGCACGTGCTGAGGAAGGGAGGAAACTCCCCGGAGAGAATGTAGGAACAGGAGGATCTAATAGCGATGATGCTGCCCCGGCAAATAAAAACCGGCGACGGAACAACAGGAAGAGAAAAGGCAAAGATGTGCTAGTTGTTGAGCAGTCCGGCAGCGACGGTGGCGCCAAGAAAGCCAAAGATGGTAGCTCCGGCAAGGAGGTTGCCGCATGCGCCAACTGCCAGGCTGTGGCGGCCGCCGACAAGCAGGACGGCACCAACAAACAGTACTGCAAGATCCACCGCACCAAGGGCCATGACCTCCAGAGCTGCAAGAAGGTAGAGCAGCTTGTCGAGCTGCAAAAGGCCGAGTACGAGCGACGCGACAAGGAGAAAGCCCAAGGAGGTGCTGGAGGATCCGATATGAAGCGCACCGGCCGGGGAGGACGCCGCGGCAAAGCCAATCAGCGGCAAGGAGACAGACCTCCCCGCGGCCCCGACAAGGATGAAGATGACGACGACGAAGACATGGACGAAGACGAGAACAGTGAGCAGGAGTTCCAGAAAGCCACAGAGGTCTTGTGCGTTGATGGTGGTGCTTCTCTGCATACTTCACACCGCCAACTCAAGCAGTGGGTGCGGGAAGTCAATGCGGCAGAACCACCCGTTGAGTCACGCAAGCTTCTGAAATGGTCCAGCACGCCTATCATCTTTGATATTGAGGACCACCCTGATCGCACAATTGCGGTCGGGTGTTTGCCGATGTTGGTCTCACCAAGTATCCGCAACCTCAAGGTCACTAAGATGCTAGTTGATGGCGAGGCCGACTTGAACCTGATCTCCTCCGCTGTGCTCCGGAAACTCCAAGTCCCTGACAGCGAGCTCGAAGAGACCGGCACATTCCAAGGAATCAACCCGGGAAGGAGCAAGCCGAAGGGGAAGATCATGCTGCCGGTGACATTTGGCAGCGAGTTGAACTTCAGGACTGAGAGAATCACTTTTGACGTTGCCGATTTTCCATTGCCTTACAATGGGATTCTCGGCCGTCCAGCGCTCGCCAAGTTCATGGCGGCCTCTCACTACGCGTACAACATGCTGAAGCTGCCAGGCCCGATAAGTGTCATCTCTGTCCCTGGCGACAAGAAAGATGCTCTTATCTGTGCCGACAAGATCTACTGGGAAGCAGCAGCCGCAATGGACCGCGAGACACTTGCCGCTGAAGCTCCCGGGGGGAAGAAGAACACCAAGTCCGGCAAGAGTTCTGATGCCCACTCTGGCAAGCGCACCTCTTCGGAGTGCTGCGCTACTGTCGAGGACGCACCATCGAGCTCCACCGGCAAGTGTAAGAAGACAATGGTAGCTCCGCCAACGACCAAGAAGGTGTCCGCCAAGGAGGATGGCACTGGTGGTACTTTCACCATCAGTGCCACTCTCGACCCCAAATAGGAAAGCGCGCTCATTGCTTTCCTGTGGGCGAACGTCGATGTGTTTGCGTGGCAACCGTCTGACATCCCCGGTGTTCCCAGGAAAGTAATTGAGCACCACCTTGCCGTCTGTCCTCATGCGCGGCCTGTCAAGCAGAAAGTCAGGAAGCAAGCAGTGGAGCGCCAAGAATTCATCGCAGAAGAGATCAAGAAGTTGGAAGCAGCAGGCCTCGTCAGAGGAGTGCTCCATCCTACGTGGTTGGCCAATCCTGTAGTCATGCGCAAGGCAAACGGGAAATGGAGGCTTTGTATCGACTTTACCGATGTCAATAAAGCTTGTCCCAAAGACCCATTTCCCTTTCCGCGCATCGACCAGATTGTTGACTCCACGGCCGGGTGTGATTTGCTTTCATTTCTTGACGCATACTCAGGATATCATCAGATCTTCATGGCAGAAGAGGATGAGGAGAAAACCGCATTCATCACTCCATGTTGCACATATTGTTTCGTACGGATGCCTTTTGGTTTGAAGAATGCTGGTTCAACATTTGCAAGGGTCGTCCATACCGCTTTTGAACCACAGATACACAGAAATGTGGAAGCCTACATGGATGACATAGTGGTCAACAGCAGGGACAAAGCAACTCTGATTCAAGATTTAGAAGAGACTTTTGCAAATCTGCGCAAGATCAGCCTCAAGCTCAACCCTGAGAAGTGCGTGTTTGGAGTCCCTTCCGGCAAGCTTCTCGGGTTCTTCGTGTCTCAGCGGGGAATTGAAGCCAATCCCGACAAGATCAAGGCCATTGAGCAGATTGAAGCACCGAAGCGTGTCAAGGATGTACGGAGACTTGCCGGCTGCGAGTCGGCTCTCAGCAGGTTTATCTCTAAGTCTGTTGAGCGCGCCCTGCCGTTTTTAAATTTTTTGAAAAAGGCAGGTCCAATGAAATGGACTCCGGAAGCGGAGGCTGCGCTGCAGGACTTGAAGAGATACCTGTCCTCCACTCCAATACTTGTCGCACCTAAGCCACAAGAGAAGTTGCTGTTGTATCTGGCGGCAACCAATCAAGTGGTTAGTGCTGCGTTAGTAGCGGAGAGGGAGGCAGATGATGAGCCAGCAACCACGGCAAGCGCATCCAGCGACAAGCAGGGGGCTTCCCCGACAAGCTCTGGTCCTGGCAAAGATGGATCTGTGCAGGCGCCCGAGGAGATACAGAAGAAAATGGTGCAACGCCTAGTCTACTTTGTCAGTTCCCTTTTGCAGGGGGCTAGGTCAAGGTACTCTGGTGTGCAGAAATTGCTTTTCGGCCTTCTTATGGCCTCGAGAAAGTTGCGCCATTACTCCCAAGCACATGAGATCACAGTTGTCACTCGCTTTCCGCTGAAGAGGATACTGCAGAATCCAGAAGCAACAGGCAGGATTGTTGAGTGGGCACTGGAACTGTCAAGCTTTGGCCTCAAGTTTGAGAGCACTTCAACTATCCAAAGCAGAGCATTGGCGGAATTCATAGCAGAGTGGACGCCAACGCCCGACGAAGAAATTCCAGAAATGAGCATCCCCGTCAAGGAAGCAAGCAAAGAGTGGCTGATGTACTTTGATGGTGCCTTTGCGCTGCAAGGCGCCGATGCTGGCATGCTGCTTGTCGCACCCACCGGAGAGCACCTCAAGTACGTAGTCCAGATGCACTTTCCCAATGAGCAAGCAACAAACAATACTTCAGAGTATGAAGGATTGCTTGCAGGTCTCAGGATCGCGGCAGACCTTGGGATCAAGCAGCTCATTGTCAGGGGTGACTCGCAGCTTGTCGTCCGCCAAGTGAACAAGAAATTATCAGAGTCCGTTGATGGAAGCTTACGTTGATGAAGTGAGGAAGCTAGAAGAGCACTTTGTCGGCCTACAGATGGAACATGTTCCAAGAGCTCAGAACGACATTGCCGATGGCCTGTCAAAGTGCGCAGCACTTAAGTTACCTGTGGATCCAGGGATCTTTGTGCTCAAGCTGATTCAACCGTCTATGACGCCATCAACTGGACAGAGCAAGAAGAGGAAGTTGATTTCTGGTGACTATTTTCCGGCAGAGCTTCCCGAAGCCGCCGCCAAGAAGGTCCCCAAGATCAACGCCAAGAGTGCTGAGGAGCAGTTTGCTCCGACAAGCCCCAGGGTTTGTTTCATTGAAGCAGACGCTCCCGTCAAGTTTTGCTCCGGCAAGCTTGCCGGGGAACGTCAAGCTCCGGCTGAGCCGCAGGTTCTCGCCGTAGAAGCGGATGTTCCCGCAGCAGCAGATATGCCTTTAGTCCTTGTTGTCGAGCCACAGGCTCTAGCATGGGCACAACAGATCGTCCGTTTCCTTCAGACAGGAGAACTTCCCAAAGAGCAAGAAGAAGCGGAAAGAGTAGCCCGGCAGTCAAGTATGTACCAGTTTGTCGACAACACACTGTACAGAAGAAGACTCAACGGTGTGAAATTGAAGTGTATTCACCGGGAAGATGGACAGAAGCTGTTGGCAGAGATACATGGAGGCATCTGTCGTCACCACATTGGCGCAAGAGCACTTGCCGGCAAAGCTTTCCGGCAAGGTTTCTTTTGGCCAACAGCCCTCCAGGATGCAACTGCACAAGTAACCAAGTGTGAAGCGTGCCAGTTCCATTCCAAGCAGATACGCCAGCCAACTCAAGCTCTCCAGACGATCCCTTTAGCCTGGCCATTTTCGGTCTGGGGGCTCGACATCCTCGGCCCCTTCCCCCGAGCAGTCGGGGGCTTTGAGTACTTGTACGTCGCAATCAACAAGTTCACAAAGTGGCCGGAAGTGGAAGCAGTGAGGAAGGTGACAGCACGGTCAGCAGTCAAGTTCTTCAGGTCGATTGTTTGCCGCTTCGGGATCCCTAACAGGATCATCACCGACAACGGTACACAATTCACGAGCCGCACCTTCATGCAGTACGTCCAAGATCTTGGCGCCAAGGTCTGCTTCGCTTCTGTTGCTCACCCCAGGAGCAACGGTCAAGCGGAGAGGGAAAATGCTGAAGTGCTGCGTGGACTCAAGACCAAGACTTTTGACAGGCTGCACAAGTGCGGAAGAAACTGGATCGAGGAGCTGCCGATGGTTCTTTGGTCGATCAGGACGACGCCAAATCGAGCCACTGGCCAGACACCTTTCGCTCTAGTCTATGGAGCAGAGGCAGTTATCCCCACGGATCTCGTATACGGGTCACCTCGAGTGCTCGCTTATGATGAGCTTGAGCAAGAGCAGCTGCGACAAGATGATGCGTTGCTCCTTGAGGAAGACCGTCTTCAGGCTGCGGTACGAACTGCTCGGTACCAGCAAGCTTTGCGCCGCTGCCATAGCCGCAAAGTTAACGCCAGCAGTCTTGAGGAAGACGACCTTGTTCTTCGGCGCGTTCATTCCACCAAGAATTCCAACAAGTTAACGCCTAAGTGGGAAGGCCCTTATCGGGTGAAACGAGTCACTAGGCCTGGCGCTGTCTGCCTTGAGACCGAAGATGGCATTCCGGTGAGCAACTCCTGGAACATCGAGCATCTTCGTAAGTTTTACCCATAAGGCGCGGTTGCCGGACCCTGTTCCGGCAACCACCCTTTTGTACAAGTCTTGCCGTTGTTGCATGTAATCCTTTGTACAAAGCCAGGCGCAGACCCTGAGCATAAGTGAAGCGCTGGCGCCCTAAGTTATAGCATGCATGCTGGGTCGAGTCTCGTCCTTGGTTAGGGTTGATAGTGCTTAGTAGCGGCTAACCCCTAGCTTAGAGGTCGGGTGTGCGTCCTTTTGCCGTTCTTTTGTTTCCCTTGGTTCGCAGGGCTCGCATATCCTGGCCGGACCACTTGAGGACGAAAAAGAGAAGGAGGACGGACCAGCATCTGGACCCCGGCAAGCCAGTCCAGGCAAGCCAGTGTTGCCGGGGGCTGCAAGTACAAAGATTCACCCACGGCAAACCAGAGTTGCCGGGGGCTGCAATCTCAGATAAGTTTTTCATCCCTTATCATGCATTCTCTTATGGACTGAGGTATGCGAAACCTCGTTTCTTCCTAAAAGCTACCGTGCTCCCCTACCTTAGGCCCTAGGGCTCGTTCATGGGGCCAGGTTTGGTCGTAGTCGTGGCAGCAAAGGAACGAAACGAGGAGCCTGAACCCGCCTCATCCCTACCTCCGCCAAAAGCGTGAGAAAGGTCGAGCAACGTGGGAAGAAGGCAGGGCTTGCTGCCGGGAAAAGAAGTGTCTATCTTAAAGATATAAAGGATTCGCTCCTAGGCGTGGGTTCCACCCACAAGACAAGTGACCCGGCAAGCATCCCCTTTTCATAAAAAAGCATTCCACTCAGGAGGCAGGTCAAGGAGGCGAAAAGGGCAAAAGGGGCGCCTAGGCGAGCTACGGGTGGCAGAAGACACCAAGAGAACATCTTGGTGGTCGTCCAAAGGCTGGATGGTGATGGCGGCGCCGGAGGCAGGGCTCGAAGATGAGGCGGCAGGACGTCAGCACGCTGTCGAGGGCGTCGTGCCCACGTACTCCGAGTTGACGGCCTTGCCGCCTGCTCTCTTCCTCTTCTGCAGCCTCCCTACGCCAGCCGCCCAAGGAGACGACCCCGAGAAGCTCAAGGAGCCGGCAACACGGATGATGGGGTCGCCGGTGCCGCACGGAGCGGCACCCGACACCTAGTCGGACCCGTCATCCTGCCGCCCGCTACCCTCGTCGTCGCTGCCGCTGTCCTCCTCGTCACTCTCGCCCGTGGAGGGGTCTTCGCTATCGGAGGAGCTCTCCACGTAGCACCTTGCTCGAGTCCCGAAGCACCCGAAGACCTTGACGGAGAGGAGACCGCCCTCCATCAGCTTGAAATGGAGGGTGAGCCCCTCCGTCAAGCTGTGGATACGGGCCAACGTCTTCCACACTCGACCAAGATACATCACATTAGGGGCCGGGAAGTTAACGCGGACTCGCGTACCGCTGATTCCACAGCCCCTCATGTGCAACCTCAGTGTCTCGGGCGGATCCAACTCCATCTCGCTCACAAATGGGGTCGGGAGACGAAGGCGACGATGAGGCGGCCGACGCAGCCTGGCGAAGAACTCGCAAGGGTCGTCCCCAATATGGTCCGCCATGAGACGAGGAACCGCTGGCGGAGGCGAGGCCGGCGAGCTGCCCTGTCCACCTCTTCCCCGAGCACCTCGGCCTCGCCCTCGACCTCGCCCGCGGCCTCGCCCCCTCCCTCTTCCCCTTGCGGCTGGCTCTGCCACCACGGGTGCGGGGGAAGGAGGGACGCGTTGTCTAGCGGCGACCCTCGTCGCCACCGTTGAAGGACCAGGGAGCCCTTTCTCCATGGCGAATGAGAGAGAGGGGAGCAGAAGCTGAAGGAAAGAGGAGATGAAAGAATACGGGTTTCCGTCCCCCCTCCTGCTCCTTATAAAGGAACGGGGTGGGGGCTCGGCCGCCCCGCTCAGCCAATCAAGACACGGAAGGAGCAGGGAACTGGGCCCGACCCGCTGCCTCGACCCGTGACGGCCTCGTTTCCCGCCTCCACCGTTCGCCACCCCAAGCGCATGGAGGCCGCGTGGCAGGCGTACAAAACCGAGGCGGCGGATGGGGCGACCTCTCCCCACCTCGTGATCGTGGGGAGTGGACGCCTCGAAGACCACGCCTCCACGCCTCCCTCCGTTTATGGGGAAGGCGCGAACTGCCCCTGTTTCCCCTGCTCATAAGGGGGGAGGGGGCGAACGCTTCGCCTTTCCGAATAAAGAAACTACCCACGACCTCTCCCACGACGCCGCAATTGACGCGTGCCGTTCGGGGAGGGCGCGGTGGATACAGAGTCAGATGCGACGTGACCCAGGCCGCGCGTGCCCATGCCCTGTTTTGGGCCTGCCCCAACAGCGCTCGGCACCGTGTGTGGGCCAGGCCCGGGGGTTCCTGTCGGTGTACTAGAGTAGGGGTACCCTAGTATCCCGAACTTGTGCACGGGCAGTCGCAGCGTCCCGCGGCAAGGCTTGCCAGGGGACCGCCAAGGACCCCTTTTTGTTCCATTGGAGCCATTCAAGAACAAAGTATTTAAGCTAAGGAGACAAGGCCCCGACAAGAGGAGCTTGCCGGGAAGGCCACTCAAGACACAAGACCCCGGCAAGAGGAGCTTGCCGGGAAGGCCAACCAAGGCATCTCAAGGAACTTGCCGCGACGCGCCACGCGTCCCGGCAAGACCCGGCGAGCGATAAGCTCCCGGACGCGGCAAGGCGCTTGCCGCGGCTAGCAACCACTCTGTACCTGCGCTCCAGCTCACCCACCAACGTGTCGCTCTGAGACCCTTCCAGGCGCACATGGCGGGAGGCTGTGCAGCCAGGGGTGCACTATGGCAAGCGGCGCTGACAAGATCGCCATCGTGGCGAGCGGTGGCGTCCCTGACGGTCCCTTCTCTGCACTATTTGGGCGACGTAGATAGGCATTTAATGCCCTTGTCCCCTGCCGTTAGAGTTAGGTATGATACACTATGTAGGTAGCTGTACCTACCGCAGCACCTTTCCATTTTTGCCCTTGCCTACGTTGCCACCTGTTGGAGACCCCTTGAGCATATAAAAGGAGGCCCATGCACAACGTAGAGGAGGGGGGGAGCAGAACATCCACGCTCGGTATCGTTAGCTGTTCGTGTGTACTGTAGCACCCAGCGCTCCCGAGCAAGAACTCAATACAAACCACAAAGCAGAAGTAGGAGTATTATCTCTCCGGAGAGCTCTGAAGCTGGGTAAAACCGCTCGTGTGCCTCGCCTCGATCTGCTCTTCGTGCGACCTCCGCCCCCTGGCGAACCGAGAAGGGGCTCCGTCCCCATAGGTGCTCGCGGAGGCAGATTCCCCGACACGAGGACTTTGAGCGAAAATCATCAAGTGAGGAAAACCCAAACCCAAACACCTACAAACCCAAAGTGATTGAGCATCACTGAAGATATTGATCCTACGTGGATCCGACGCTTGTTACCTTTGAAGACTGTGCTTCTTCCATACGGTTAGGCATCAAGGTCTATAGCATCCAAGAGGAATTGTGGATCGCCGAGTGACCGAGTTTATGAAGGTTCGGAAGTCACCTGAAGACTTACCACGAGTGATTGGGCGAGGTCTGTGTGACCTTAGCTCAAGGAGAATATGGTGAGGATGTGTGTCCAGGACTGTATGTCCTCAGGTTTAAATACCTAGCCGCTCCAACCAGATGTACAACTGAGACAGCAGTTGGAACTGGTTTACCAAATCATTGTCTTCACCAAGCCTACTGGTTCTATTTCCTCAACTCTTTCATTTCCTCATAACTGTGTTGTGCACTTGTTCATATCTGTTTGAAGACTTTGACTGAAGACTTTCTCAATTTCCTCAGTTCAACTTCTTTAGTCTGTTTGTCTTCATCCTGTGTTATCCTATGATTACGCTTTCTGTACTCAGTGCTTGTCTTCATTTCATCATGATGACCATGCTTGTGTTCTGTTATTTTAACTTTTGAGTACTTATTCCGCTGCTAGTAGTTCTTCGCTAAGGAATTTCTTCACTGGCAAATTCCTCAGTGAAGAATTCATAAAAATTGTCTATTCACCCCCCTCTAGTCGATATAACGCACTTCCAATTGGTATCAGAGCAAGGTATTCCCTTGTTCTGTGTGATTTTGGTTTAACCGCCTGGAGTTTTAGTTATGTCGACCACAGGAATGAAGACTGTGTCATGTCCCATATTTGACGGTCACGAGTATCCCAAGTGGAAGGCCATGATGAAGAAGCACTGCGATGAACAGCGAGTTGTGGACCGTCACTGAGATTGGTCTGACCGATCTGTGCAAAATGGCGGAAGCTGGTGACATTCGCAAGTACACTATGCTCAATCTCACGGCAAAGGACGTCATCTGCTCCTGTCTGTCTCAAAATCAGTTCAGGAACTTTATGCATCTCGATCATGCGAAGCTTATCTGGGACCGTCTCTCTAAGGTCTATGAAGGTCATCGAACTCGTCATGATCCTTGGTTTGAGGATTTCAAGGAATCACTCAAAGTGATGACATTTGAACCAGAATCATCATCCTCTTCATCATGCCTTATGGAAAAAAGTGGTGAGGTAACTGAATGCTGCCTATCCGAGTCTATTGATGATGAATCTGGTGATGAATTTGGACCCAGTTATGTCAAACTTGCTTCCCTTGCCTCTAAACAACAAAGAGCTCTGGAAAAAGTTCAATACATGCTAAATAAGAGCTATGATACGTTGGGTGAAGAAATGGATCAGTCGAAAGCTTTGGTTGAGAGTCTTCAGCGACTTCAGTCTAAGTTTGACAACCTTCAAGGTCATCATAACACTCTCTTATCTGATGAGAAGCTTTCTTATGAATTTCTTCAAAGAAAGCAAGATCTTGAGAAGCTAAGAGTGAGTTATGAAGATCTTCAGAAGGAGCGCGATTCATTGCTAGCTCAACAAATTAGCGCAGCTCAGGAAGAATTTGTTCCTCCATGTTTGAAATGCATTGAACGTGAATCTGCTAATTCTTCACCTAAATGTTCAAATGCTTCTAATGTTACAAATTCTTCACCTGCCTCTACTATCACTAATTCCTCATTTGAGGACATTGCTAGTATCACTAATGATGCAGGGCTGAAGGAATTGTACATGACAGGCATGTACAAAAGCCTCAAAGGGCATCAGACTCTTTGTGATGTGCTTAAAAAGCAGATCCTCAACAGGAACCCTAGGAAAGAGGGTATTGCCTTTGAGAGGAAACTCAATGCTGATGGTACATACTGGAAGCCTGAGCAGTACCCCAAAACCTCATGGGTTGCTGCAAAGGGACCTCCAGTTGATCCATCTAATCTATCTGGCTTTACTTGTGAATCTCCTCATTCTTCTGATGAGTCATTTGACTCCAACTATAAACTGTTCAAAAATCAGAATGGTGAAATATTTGCTAGATATGTTGGCACTAACTGAAGGAACGGTTCCCCAATTAAGAAAATATGGGCTCCCAAAAGGTGCCTTGAAAGTCTTCAGGTGAATGTCCTCATGACACCACCTGTGAAGAATAGGAACCCTAGATCAAATTCTTCATATGGACCAAATTCTTCATATGGATCCAAGTCCTCATACGGACCAAATTCCTCACGTGGATCAAATTCCTCAAAAGGATCAAAGTCCTCATATGAATATCATCATGCTAACAACTCTGTTTCGCAGGGAAGAGCTAAGGGCTATGAATATGAGCATTATTCTTCTAACCATTATGTTCATAAGTCCTCGAAGAATTTCTCTGTTTATTCATATGCTTATCCTAACTCCTCTTATGTGAAACGAAATGGACTGGCTTCCATGCCACCTTTCTCATATGGAGCTCGCAGAGTGATGAACTCTTTGCCACCCCTTCAGATGTGGGTGGTGAAGAAAAAGAACTAATCTCTTATGTAGGGTCAGGTCTCCAGACGTGCTAAAACGTCTGAAGAATTTGTTGGAGACCTGAAAATTGCTTGAAAGGACGCAGGCTAATCATGAAGAAATGAACTCTCATTTCTCACGTCCTCTTACTGTTTTATCTGTTCTATTGCGTGATGAAATTGATCTGATGAATTGTGATGTCATATTCTTCACTGATGAAGTATATGAGTTCGTAAGCTGCACTAATTCATCTGCGGGATGATCAACCCAAAGCCACTGAGTGGGTCCTCGATATTGGATGTAAAAATCACATGACTGGTGACAAGAATCTACTGATGGATGCTCCCTTATCTCCATCGCATCTGAAGCATATCATCTTCGCAGACAAAGGCAAAAGTCAGGTATTGGGTCTAGGTAAGGTTGCAATCTCAAAGGATCGACACATGGACAAAGTCATGCTTGTCGAGTCCTTGGGATACAACCTCATGTCTGTATCAATGCTTTGCGATCTTGATATGGTTGTTGTCTTTGGCAAGTATCGTTGTGTTGTGATCATGGAAGCTGACAATTCCAAAGTCTTCGAAGGATTTAGGAGAGGAGACTTGTATATTGTTGATTTCTCTATAGGACCACAACCAGCCATGTGCCTACTTGCAAAAGCTTCAGAAGGCTGGCTATGGCATCGACGACTTGGTCATGCAGGTATGAGGAATTTGTACATGCTTGCGAAGAAGAAGCATGTCATTGGCATTGAGAATGTCAAATTCCTCAAGGATCACTTATGCGGAGCCTGTGAAGCTGGAAAGATGAGCAAGGCCAAGCATCCAGCAAAGACTATCATGACTCCTACTCGACCATTTGAATTGCTTCACATGGATCCTTCGGTCCTAACCATTATTCTACAGTTACAAATGTTGCATCTCTATATGGCTTTCTCATTATTGATGATTACTCTCGTTACACATGGGTACACATTGTTACTTGCAAACATGAAGTGCAGCAAGTCTTCAAACGATATTCTTCGAGGGCTTCAACCAACTTTGGTGTGAAGATCAAGCACATCAGAAGTGACAATGGAACTAAGTTCAAGAATTCTGGTCTCGATGACTATCTTGATGAACTTGGTATTACTCATGAGTTATCTGCTCCTTATACTCCTCAACAGAATGGCGTTGTGGAGCGCAAGAACAGGACTCTTGTTGATATGGCTCACACTATGCTTGATGAATACAAAACGCCTCGTCGTTTCTGGATTGATGCAATTGATACTGCGTGCCATATCATCAACAGAGTATATCTTCACAAATTCTTCAAGAAGACTGCCTATGAACTCCTCACTGACGAGAAACCCAATGTGAGTTATTTCAAAGTCTTCGGTGCTAAATGATGGATTAGAGATCCTCATCACAACTCAAATTTTGCACTGAAAGCACATGAAGGTTTCATGCTTGGTTACGGAAAGGACTCACACACCTACAAAGTCTTCAACAACGTTCTTCACAAGGTTGTTGAAACTGCAGATGTGCGGTTCGATGAAACTAATAGCTCGCAAAGAGAGCACCTACCTTCTGTGATAGATGAACCAGCACCTGAGGAATCTATCAAGTTCAAGGCTACTGAGGATGTCATTCCTATTGAAGAATTCATTCCAGAACGTGAAGAACGTCGAGCTGAGGCACCTGAAGAAAATGGTGCTGAAGAAAATGCTGATCAAATTCCTCGACGACAACCAGCTCATCCTCGCGTTGCAAAAGAAGTGCAAATTGAGAAGATCATCGATGACATTGAAGCACCAGGCCCTCTCACACGCTCAAGAGCTTCACATTTATCTAACTTTTGTGGGCACTTTGCTTTTGTCCCTATCACAGAGCCCACTAAGGTAGATGAAGCATTTCTGGAGCCTGAGTGGATTCAGGCCATGCAAGAAGAATTACATCAGTTCAAGCTCAACAACGTCTGGGAACTGGTCAAACGTCCAGATCCTCGCAAACACAATATCATTGGCACAAAGTGGATCTACCGCAACAAGCAAGATGAAAATGGCCTTGTGGTGAGGAAGAAGGCTCGACTTGTAGCTCAAGGCTACACACAGGTTGAAGTAATTGATTTCGATGAAACTTTTGCCCCTGTTGCAACACTTGAGGCTATTCGCATATTACTTGCTTATGCTAACCATCATGATATCACTCTATATCAAATGGATGTGAAAAGTGCAATCCTCAATGGTAAGCTTGAGGAAGATGTATATGTTGCTCAACCCCCAGGTTTTGAAGATCCAAAGCATCCTGACAAAGTCTTCAGACTCAATAAGACACTCTATGGCATCAAGCAGGCTCCTCGGGCGTGGTATGATACTTTGAAGGAATTCCTCATGAAGAAAGGCTTCAAACCTGGTTCACTCGATCCTACTCTTTTCACTAAATCTTATGATGGTGAACTGTTTGTGTGCCAAATATATGTTGATGATATTATCTTTGGATGTACTGACCAACATTATAGTGATGAATTTGCCTATATGATGAGTGAAGAATATCAAATGTCTATGATGGTAGAGTTGAAATTCTTCTTAGGTCTTCAAATTCGTCAACAGCGCAATGGCATATTCATATCTCAGGAGAAATACCTCAAGGATGTACTGAGGAAATTCGGCATGCAAGATTGCAAAGGCGTCAAAATTCCTATGCCCACAAATGGCCTTCTATGCATTGATGAAAATGGTATTGACTTCGACCAAAAGGTATACCGCTCCATGATTGGTTCTTTATTGTACTTATGTGCATCTAGGCCAGATATTATGCTTAGTGTATGCATGTGTGCCCGATTTCAAGCTACACCGAAGGAATCACACCATAAGGTTGTGAAGCATATTCTTCGATATCTAGCTCACACACCAACACTTGGATTATGGTACCCCAATGGATCGGCTTTTGATCTCATTGGATATTCTGACTCTGACTCTGCTGGTGATCGTGTGGATCGCAAGTCAACATCTGGTACATGTCATTTCCTCGGACGATCTTTGGTCTGTTGGTCCTCGAAGAAACAGAACTTCGTATCACTGTCTACTACTGAAGCTGAGTACATTGCTGCTGGTTCTTGCTGTGCTCAATTGCTGTGGATGAAGCAAACTCTCAAGGACTACGATGTCAACGTGAAGAATGTGCCTCTCTTCTGTGACAATGAGAGTGCCATCAAGATTGCTCACAACCCAGTTCAGCATTCGAAGACAAAGCACATTCAGATTCGTCATCATTTTCTTCGTGATCATGTGTTGAAGGGCGACATTTCTATTGAGCATGTGAAGACTGATGAACAACTAGCTGATATCTTCACAAAGCCCTTGGATGAGAAGAGATTTAGCAAGTTGCGGTGTGAGCTAAATATCTTAGAATCTTCGAATGTTCTTTGAAAAGGACACTCATCCTAACACTTATGCAAAATTGATGACTTAGATGTGCAACACATGAAGAAACGTTTTTCTTCAATCAATGAAGACTAACACTCTCAGTGTGAATAAATTAATGAAGAATTTGATTCTCAGAGCCCAATGACAATTGTACACGGTGTCTGAAATCATTATTCTTATACGGTGGGTCATGCCACCACAAAAGTTGAAAATCTTCAATTTGAGTTTTCCCTCAGTTTTGATATTCCTCAGTTGTTCTTGTTATTCAACTTTGCATTGTCTTCACTGGTTCCATCGTTTTTCTTCATTGGCTATATATATATATATATATATATATATATATATATATATATATATATATATATGAGTTTATGTCCTCTACGACATTCACTTATTGCTATTTCTTCAAGTTGCTATTTCTGCTAAGTGAATGTGATCGGACCCTTCCCCCTCTAAGCTATACGCAACCAAATCTATTCACAAATTCTTCATGTGCGTTTTATTTGAAACTCGTACAAAATCTTCACTGTGTTCTTGTCAGCTAAAGAATTTACGAACGGAACGTTAAAGCTTATCTTATCCAAAACTTTCGTTTTCCCGCTCAAACCGTTCTGCATCCCACGAAAACACTTATCTATTCACCCACGATTTCCACTTCTCAGTACGTGGGTGACACATGTCAAGCGGATGAGAAGGGTCAGGGGCACGTTCGTCCAAATTCTTCGAGCGAACAGTGGCTATAAATACCCACTCCCCTTCCTCATTTCTCTTTTACTCCGCTCGACCTCACTCCAGCTCGAGCTTCTCAAACCCTAGCGCCGCCGCTACTTCATCGTCGCCGGTGAGGAAGAGTGATGCGGAGCATCCTTCCATCATCCCCAGGACTCTACACTGACACATCAAGCCCCACAAGGACCTATGACAAGATCTAGAGCACGTGCTTTGGAAGCCGAGGTGAACTCCTCCCTACTTGACTTGCATACGGATACGAATGGAACAATGTTGCTACCTCACCAAAATACGCCATGTCTCATTAGGTACGAAGAGGAACACCATCAAGAGGCTCTGGAGCATCCCCATGAAGAAGAAGAACCACCACAAGGCCACGCGGACCAAGATGGGGTGCTACAACAGCAAAACTGGAAGTCCCAGGTGACCCCGTGAGCACGGGCCCCCGAGACCCCGTGCCCACGGACTATCCAGGGAGTTGGCGCTGGAGCACCCCGTGCGCACGGGCCAGTACCGTGCCCACGGACTATCCAGGGAGTTGGCGCTGGAGCACCCCGTGCGCACGGGCCTGTACCGTGCCCACGGGACCCCCGTGCGCACGGGCCCAACTTACCCCGTGCGCACGTGCCTCCCAGGATGCACGGCTGTGATCCCCAATCTGAGTCCCTGTTCATCCACTTTGGCCCCAAGACTATATAAACCGTACCTAGGGCTATGTTTAGGGTTAGCAAAGTTTTACATGAGATATTTGTGAGCTTTGCTCATTTCTACCTTCCCTTTGTGGAATCAAGGCCCCTTTGGGAAGAATCCTAGTGGATTTCAAGATCTCTTCTAGGAGAAGACTATCTTCAAGACCTCATCTCCTAGGAGTGGGAAGAACTTTGCCATTGTATCTTTCCTTTGATTGTGTTTGTGACTTGTGGATCTTATGTGTCTATTCTAGTGGATGTGTAATTGGGGAATTGTTTGAGTGATTTCCTCTTTGTGTTCTTGAGTGTTTGCTCTTTTCCCCCCTCCATGTGTGAAAAGACCCCCCTCTAGGATTTCATCCTATATCATTTGGTATCATGAGCAAGGTTGTTTCACATCTTGGAGTCCCACCCCCCCATTTGCTACCTTGATTTTGTTGTTTTTCGTCCAAATCCGAAAATTCACCACAAAAATAGCCCCAATTTTTTTGCAAGTTGTTGGATCTTGTGAGATTTGGTTGTTTTGATCCACGAATTTGGAGTTTGGCAAGTGGATCTACCCATCTCCCAATTTCCCCACCTCACAATCCCTCGAATTTGACCTCACCTTGGAAAATCCCCACGTATCCGGAGCTGTTCATCCGCTCCCAGCACACCCCGTCCACACGGGCCCACGAGACCCCGTGCACACGGGACCCCGTGCACATGGGCCTCACTTACCCCGTGCGCACGGACCATCCAGTAACTTCGGCCATCTTTTGTTTTGCACCATTTTGCTTCCAAACCATCACCCGTGTTCTTCTGAACTATTTCTCGTGGTTGTTTAAGTTTCGGACCGCGGTTTCTCTTGTGTCCTAAGGTGTTTCGGCTACTTAGGCGCATTTGGACATCATCATCACCGCCACGCGATCATCAACTCGAACACCACACCGGCTTCAACAACTTTCCTCTTACCGTAAGATAGGACGATAACCTCGACGACATCTCACCCTTGCTTTTGTATTGATAACCCGAGCCATTTCGCGTAGCTTACCCATCGACACTAGCAAGTTGAGAATTGCCGGGCCATGCTTTTGTGCACCATAGTGACCTTGTTACCATCTTAGTGCCATAAGTCTCTCCCGTGCATATCTTACTTAATTGTTTCATATCATACTTGACTCAAGCATCAAAAGAAGCTTTTAAGCAAAAGAGGAGAAACAAAGAGCTTGTAAGCAATAGCATCGAGTCATTTTGCATATCATCTTCGACACCTCATACGTAGCATAGTTGGGATTGAAGACGACACGTTTCTCTTATAGGTTGGTGCACACGCATATCTAGCCCATTTGAGCAATCGAGCTAGTGTCTCTCTAGCATTCGCACAACAAGAGCATTTTCCGTGGTTGCACATTTGATCTCACCCCTTGGTTGTGCGGATCCCATCTATCTTCCGTGTGTGTGTTCCTAGTGATATCATTGGGTTTGATCTATTTGTTTTTACTTGCATTTTTGTGAATCTTCTCAACCTTATCGATATCTTGACTAGCATTTGCTTGAAATTTTTGCCACCATCCTAACCGAGCTCCTCCATAAGCCTTTTATTTGTAGGTGTTAGAAACAATTCCCGGTACCAGTTCCCCTATTATAGCATCACGTGAGATCGTACTTGTTACATCCACAATCTTCAGAAAAGGTAACTTTGGTTTTGTTCTCTCATTTTTCCTACTCACCACCACTTTCTCATGATGGATAGGCCAAGTACTTCTACCAATCCACTCTTCATCGAGCAAGATGCTTACATGACAAACTTCGTCACCAAGTCGGAACTCTTTGGCGCACATCGAGCTTTGCATCAAGAACAACTTGCTTTGGGCGACCGCATAGACAACCTCGCCACCGACCTACGACAATCCGAGCAACGTACAAGGGACTACTTCGACACATCATTGAGTTCACTCAAATACGATATCTGAACCATGATGGTCAATCGCTCTTCTACAACTTCGTCCCCTTCAAGACGGAGCCGCTCAAGTCGACACTCCGACGACACCATCTCCGGTTCGAGTACACCGACATCGAGCACTCTTTGTCGTACCGCGCGCCAAGATCGTCAAGCTAACCACAACCCTCTACACGACGACGAATCTCAAGAGCATGCTCGCGCACAAGAACATCGACACCGTCAAAATCAAGAAACATTCGAGCAAGCACAAGTACGGCAATGTCAACGTCAACGCGAACAAGAGGAACGAGCGCGCAAACACAAAGAGGAGCAAGATGCCGACGCGTTTCGTCAACAACAACAACGACGCGAGGCCCAAGCTCAAGCGGCTCGAGACGCACTTCGAGACTCCACTCGTGCCGTTGCCCAACGCGGACGGGAAGAACGTGAACAAGATGAAGCTCTCCGTCACGAGGTACAAGAAGAAATCATGCATCATGAAGAACAACAAGAAAGGCGGAACATCGGCCATATTCCTCGTCCACCTCCATGGCAAGAACGACATCAAGAGAATCAAGTGCTTCACGATCTCCCCCCACGGCAAGAGCGACATCACAACCGCTACTTCGACGAAGAACTCCGCTACGGCAAGATAAAGTTCACCATGCCCAAGTTCAATGGAAGCAATGACCCCGAAGAGTACCTCTCATGGGCATTGAAGGTTGACAAATCTTCCATTTGCACAACTACGATGAAGAGAAGAAGATCGCGATGGCCTCACTCGAGTTCCAAGACTACGTTCTCATTTGGTGGGAACTACTGATTAAGCGACGACGTACAAGAGGCGAACCACCAATCACAACTTGGACGGCAATGAAGGAGGTCATGAGAGCTCGTTTCGTGCCTACACACTACACCCGTGATCTCTTCAAGAAGTTGCAACTTGTCAAACAAGGCACGAAGATGGTGGAAGAATACTACCAAGAAATGGAGATGTCAAAGAAGATGACGAGCAAACAATGGCACGCTTCTTAAACGGCATCAACCACCCAATCAAGCGGATTGCCGACTTCCAACCATACTCAAACCTTCTCGAGCTAGTCCATCAAGCGACCAAGGCCGAGCGACAAGTCCAAGATGACTCCAAATATGCCAAGTACTCGTCCAAGACCTACAGCTCTTCTTATCAAGCTCCCGCGACTCCGGCAAATCCTACCTCAACTAGAGCGTCACCAAGTACCGACGACAAGTCAAGTTACAAGAAGACTTCGACAAACTCAAGTGCCATCAAGCTCAACTTCAAGCCGAAAGCTTCATCATCATCTACTCCAACCGATGAGACCATCAAGGCAAGTTCATCAAATGTTTCACATGCGGAGGCCGAGGCCACAAGTCCTTCGAGTGCACAAACAAGCGCACCATGATCCTCAACGACGACGGAACCTGCGACTCCCTGAGTGAAGGAGAAATTGAAGCCCTTGAGCAAGTGGCCATGCACAAAAAATTGAACAACGAAGACGAAGATGATCAAGTCTTTTGTGATGAAGATTCAAGTCCCGCTCTTGTTGTCTCCAAGGTCTTGACTCTTCGACATCAACAAGACGAAGATCAAAGATGCCATATCTTCCACACAATGGCCGACATCAATGGACGGTCCGTCAAGGTCATCATCGATGGAGGTAGTTTCCACAACTTAGCAAGTGAAGAACTATGCTCCAAGCTCCAATTGGTCAAGATGAAGCACCCTCACCCCTACAAGGTTCAATGGCTAAGTGACACCGGCACCATACAAGTTGAGCAACGAGTACAAGTATCTTTCAAGATCGGCGGCTATGAAGACACTTTGGAGTTTGATGTCATTCCGATGACCGTTTGCCACCTCCTTCTTTGGCGGCCATGGCAATTTGACCGAGGTGTCATTCACAATGGGCGTACCAATCACTATAGCTTCAAGATGAAAGGAAAGGAGTTTGTGCTACATCCTATGTCTCCAAGCCAAGTGCTCGCCGACAAGCACAACACCCATCATGGAGAGAATAGTGAGAGAGCGAACCACCAAAAAGAGATTTAGCACCACAAGCCCAAATTGAGTGCCTCCACGATGAGCGACAAGAAAAATTTAATCCTATTTGCCACCAAACGTGAGATGAGAGAAGTGTGTGGGAACCCATCAAATGTCCTACACTATATCCTATTGTGCAAGGAAGAGGCACCAAAAGCTAACAATTCTCACAATCTACCTTTGGTGTTATCTTCTCTATTGCAGGAATTCCAAGATGTTTTCCCTGACGAGCTACCTCCGGGTCTACCTCCACTACGAGGCATTGAGCACCGCATCGATCTCATCCCCGGAGCACCGCTTCCAAACAAAGCTCCCTATCGCGTCAACCCTGAAGAAACCAAAGAAATACAAAGGCAAGTACAACATCTCATAGACCATGGCCATGTGCGTGAAAGTTTGAGTCCTTGTGCCGTACCGGTCATCCTCATGCCTAAACATGACGGTATTTTTCGAATGTGTTCCGATTGTAGACCTATCAATGCTATCACCGTTCGCTATAGGTACCCCATTCCACGCCTTGATGATATGCTTGATGAACTTAGCGGTGCCACTATCTTTTCCAAAATAGATCTTAAGAGTGGTTACTATCAAATTTGCATACAAGAAGGTGATGAATGGAAAACCACTTTCAAAACCAAGTTTGGTCTATATGAGTGGTTAGTCATGCCTATGGGCTTATCGGAAGCACCCGGTACTTTCATGCGTCTCATGCATTATGTGTTCCGACCATACATTGGTGAATTTGATGTTGTCTACTTTGATGATATCCTCGTTGAGGGAGTCCTAGATTAGGGGGTGTCCGGGTAGCCAGACTATAACCTTTGGCCGGACTCTTGGACCATGAAGACACAAGATTGAAGACTTCGTCTCGTGTCCGGATGGGACTTTCCTTGGAGTAGAAGGCAAGCTTGGCGATACGGATATGTAGATCTCCTTCCATTGTAACCGACTCTGTGTAACCCTAGCCCTCTCCGGTGTCTATATAAACCGGAGAGTTTTAGTCCATAGGACAGAAGAACAACAATCATACCATAGGCTAGCTTCTAGGGTTTAGCCTCTCTGATCTCGTGGTAGATCTACTCCTGTACTACCCATATCACCAATATTAATCAAGTAGGAGTAGGGTTTTACCTCCATCGAGAGGGCCAGAACCTGGGTAAAAACATCGTGTCCCTTGTCTCCTGTTACCATCCGCCTAGACGCACAGTTCGGGACCCCCTACCCGATATCCGCCGGTTTTGACACCGACACTCGTGTTTAGCAAATCTCTCAAAGAACATGTGACCCACCTTCGCACCATGCTGCAAGCTCTTCGAAATGAGCAACTTTATGCTAATATGGAGAAATGCCTATTCGATGTTGATAGGCTTGTTTTCTTGGGTTTTGTAGTTTCTTCTAAGGTTGTTCATGTTGATGAATCAAAGATCAATGCCATTAAAACTTGCCCCAACCAACCAATTTGCAACAAGTGCGTAGTTTTCTTGGTTTAGCCGGTTTCTACCGTAGATTTGTGAAGGATTTTAGCACCAGTGCTTCACCTTTGCATGCTTTGAGTAAGAAAAATGCACCGTTTGTTTGGGGACCATCCCAAGACATTGCTTTCAATGAGCTTAAAAATTTGCTTACTCATGCTCCCGTGCTTGCCTTACCCAACTTTGACAAACCTTTCGAAATTCATTGTGATGCTAGTGGTAACGGCATAGGAGGTGTGCTAATGCAAGAGAAGTGCCCCATAGCATACTCTAGTGAGAAACATTCCGGAGTGCAACTCAATTATCCCATCTATGACAAAGAACTATAGGCTTTAGTGCGTTTCTTGCATGAATGGGAACATTACCTACGCCCTCATGAATTCATTATCCACACCGATCCACACCTTAAGGGTCAAACTAAGTTGAACAAGCGTCATGCTAAAGGGAGTGAGTTTATTGAGTCATTTCCTTATGTCATCAAGTACATTCAAGGTAAGGAAAATGTTGTGGCGGACGCGCTTTCCTGTATTTGCATGCTTGGCACTCAACTTGAATTGAATGTCATAGGTTTTGAGCACATAAAAGAGTTGTATGAGCATGATTCAACATTTGCCATTCCTTATGCTAAATGTTTGACGCATACATCTTGGGAACGGTATTACATCAAAGATGGATATCTTATGAGAGCTAACAAACTTTGCATCCCCGAGTCCTCTTTTTGCTTGTTGCTTCTGTAGGAATCTCATGGAGGAGGATTAATGGGACATTTTGGACGCGACAAGACACTCACTACGCTCTCCAAGAACTATTTTTGGCCAAGGATGGTTCGCGATGTCAACCGTTTCACCAACCGATGTTCTACATGTTGCAAAGCTAAGTCAAAAGCTCAATCTCATGGCCTCTATATGCTACTTCCAATTCCATATCAACCATGGGAAGATATTAGCATGGACTTTGTGCTTGGTTTGCCTAGAACTCGAAATGGCAAGGATTCCATTTTTGTTGTTGTGGACCGTTTCTCCAAAATGGCTCATTTCATTCCTTGCAACAAGATAGACGATGCTTCACATATAGCAAATTTGTTTTGTAGGGAAATATTGCGTCTACATGGAATGCCAAGGACAATTGTCTCAGACCGCGACGTCAAGTTCTTGAGTTACTTTTGGAAGACCTTATGCGCCAAGCTCGGAATCAAGCTACTCTTCTCCACGGCATACCATCCTCAAACCGACGGCCAAACGGAGGTGACGAACCATACACTCTCCACTCTACTACGCGTCTTGATCAAGAAGAACATCAAGGAGTGGGAGGAGTGTCTCCCAACCGCCGAGTTCGCCTACAACCATGCAAGACATTCGACTACCGGCAAGTCCCCTTTCGAGGTCGTCTATGGCTTCAACCCATTGTCCCCATTGGACATTCTTCCTCTACCACTACAAGAGTGCATCAACATGGACGCGAGCGACCTAGTGAACCACCTCAAGAAGATGCATGAAGATACTAGGCACACCATACAGCGCCAAGTACATCGACTCGTGACCAAGATCAACACACACAAGTCTCCAATGGTGTTCAAACTGGGAGACCTGATTTGGGTCCATCTCTGCAAGGAACGTTTCCCCAAGGAGCGCAAGTCCAAGCTACTTCCAAGAGCCGATGTCCCATTCAAGGTACTCGCACGCTACAACGACAACGCCTACAAGGTCGACATCCCATGAGACAAGTACAATGTGAGCGACACATTCAACATCAAAGACTTGGCCAAGTACCATGGTGATGAAGATCACGATCCGTGGAAGGATCTCTCCCAAGGGGGGAGATGATGCGGAGCATCCTTCCATCATCCCCATGGACTCTACACCGACACATCAAGCCCCACGAGGACCTATGACAAGAGCTAGAGCACATGCTTTGGAAGCCGAGGTGAACTCCTTCCTACTTGACTTGCATACGGATAGGAATGGAAAAATGTTGCTACCTCACCAAAATACGCTATGTCTCATTAGGTACGAAGAGGAACACCATCAAGAGGCTCTGGAGCATCCCCATGAAGAAGAAGAACCACCCCAAGGCCATGCGGACCAAGATAGAGTGCTACAGCAGCAAAACTAGAAGTCCCAGGTGACCCCGTGCGCACGGGCCCCCGAGACCCCGTGCCCACGGACTATCCAGGGAGTTGGCACTGGAGCACCCCGTCCGCACAGGCCTGTACCGTGCCCACGGGACCCCCATGCGCACGGGCCCAACTTACCCCGTGCGCACGGGCCTCCCAGGATGGATGGCTGTGATCCCCAATCCGAGTCCCTCTTCATCCACTTCGACCCCAAGACTATATAAACCGTACCTAGGGCTATGTTTAGGGTTAGCAAAGTATTAGATGAGATATTTGTGAGCTTTGCTCCTTTCTACCTTCCCTTTGTGGAATCAAGGCCCTTTTGGGAAGAATCCTAGTGGATTTCCAGATCTCCTCTAGGAGAAGACTATCTTCAAGACCTCATCTCCTAGGAGTGGGAAGAACTTTGCCATTGTATCTTTACTTTGATTGTGTTTGTGACTTGTGGATCTTATGTTGCTATTCTAGTGGATGTGTAATTGGGGAATTGTTTGAGTGATTTCCTCTTTGTGTTCTTGAGTGTTTGCTCTTTTCCCCCCTCCAAGTGTGAAAAGATCCCCCTCTAGGATTTCATCCTATATCAAAGAGCTTCACTGCCTCGACCTCATCGCCGTCGTACTCGCGCCGGCCGCGGATTTATTCCCTCCGCCGCCGTCGTAGCCATCTTCCTCTGCCAAGTTAGGGCGTGGAAGATCTGCACTGATGAACTTCACATCTCCACTTCCCAGTTCATCGTGTTCTTCATCCAGGGTAATTAAAAGTTACTTTTACTGCCCTCGTAGATTCAAATGATTTCTACAAAATCTTCAAAGGTGTTTATACTTGAAATTCTCACACTCTAAACACCTCAGATGTCATCTGCTCTTGATTCATTTCGCTAAGCTATATTTTCATCAAGATTCCTCAGTTGTGTGGATTTCTGATCTGTACAACTCTGGAACCTAAGACAAAGAACGCTTAGTGAAATTCTTCAAGACTCATCTGGTCAAATTTCTCAAACTTGTTCTTTTTACAAAACCTTCTGAGAACGCATATGACCTCTCCAAATTCCTCGCAACTATACTCTGTTCACATGTACACATGTCTGCTGCTGAATCACTAGGTTCTCATCAACTTAACTCATTTGCAGCGTTCCTCGAAGAAAAGTTGCATACATCTTCAGAGAATTCATTGTTCAAATTCCTCATCTAAACAAAATGGCTGATGGAAAGAAGTCACAGAAAGGAGGAAAGAGGATTGAGGTCAACACTGCTTTTGAAATATCTGAGGACATATGCTGGGTACTGCACACCCCCTGAGGAAGATAAAAATCAGCGCAAGGTGCGCATTCAAAAAAAAGAGATGAGATGGGCAAGAGAGTGGAGGGATTACAGATATGTAACTCCAAAATACATGGAGAAATTCGCTATTACCCCTCCATGCTCAAGACCTCCATTGGCACCTGGCCAAGTAGCAGATCCCACCAGCCTCAAGCGTGGTGAGGACTATCCTGAAGAATGGGCCAAGCGCCAGGCCAAGTTGGCCAAACAGGCAAAAGATGCAGTGAGGAAATTCAACGAGGATTCTGCTGCTGCTGCCTCTATTGTCAAGCCTAAGAAGTGAAAGTGCGTTATATCGACTAGAGGGGGGTGAATAGGCGATTTTTATGAAATTCTTCACTGAGGAATTTGCTAGTGAGGAAATTCCTTAGCGAAGAACTACTAGCAGCGGAATAAGTACTCAGAGGTAAACATAACAGAATACACGCATGGTCATCATGATGAAATGAAGACAAACACAGAGTATAGAAAGCGTAAACACAGGATAGCACAAGATGAAGACAAACAGACTGAAGAAATTGAACTGAGGAAATTGAGAAAGTCTTCAGTCAAAGTCTTCAAACACAGATATGAACAAACACACAACACAGTAATGAGGAAATGAAAGTGTTGAGGAAATAGAACCAGTAAGCTTGGTGAAGACAATGATTTGGTGGACCAGTTCCAACTGTTGTCTCAGTTGTACGTCTGGTTGGAGCGGCTAAGTATTTAAACTCGAGGACACCTAGTCCCGGACACACAGTCCTCACCATATTCTCCTTGAGCTAAGGACACACAGTCCTCGCCCAATCACTCGTGGTAAGTCTTCAGGTGACTTCCAAACCTTCACAGACTTGGTCACTCGGCGATCCACAATTCCTCTTGGATGCTCTAGACCTTGACGCCTAACTGTCTGGAAGAAGCACAGTCTTCAAAGGTAACAAGCGTTGGATCCACGCAGGATCAATCTCTTCAGTGATGCTCAATCACTTTGGGTTTGTAGGTGTTTTGGGTTTGGGTTTGGATTTTCCTCACTCGATGATTTTCGCTCAAAGTCCTCGGAGGACGGGTTGCTCTCAAATGACAAGTGCCAGTTTCTCTCGGAGCAGCCAACCAGCTAGTGGTTGTAGGGGGCGGCTATTTATAGCCTAGGGAGCAGCCCGACATGATAAGACATAAATGCCCTTCAATGATATGACCGTTGGATGGATAAGATATTTTGGGACAGCTGGCGCGTAGCACAACAACGGTCGGAAATTTGAGATACAAATTCCTCAGGGCTATCATGTTCCTCACAGTGTAGGCAATTTGCACTGGCGAATTCCTAACTCCTCAGTCAGAGCAAAGTCCTTAGTGACCAGAAGAACTGCGTCTCTGTCACTGAAGAAAATGACTGATCTGTATGAGATTTCCAATGGCTTCACTCAAAGGGATTGGTAGGTGTAGGATTTGAGTTGAGCATCACATGGAAATTTTCTCCTTAGTATTTCCTCGAACCCCTTTAACAGTACGGTGTTTCCTAAGACTCAAGAAAGATAAAATGAAACTACGAAGTCAAAACTCTTCACGCTTCATGTTCCTCGAATGAATACTAAGTCTTCACGGTCACACCAATTTCTTCACTTTTAAAGTCTTAAGAAAGTCTTTAGAGTATCAAAGTATTCAGTCGAAGAACTTCATTTTTAGGGGTCAACTTTCTCTGTAAATATTAAACTCCTCATAGACTTATAGACCTGTGTACACTCAAAAACACATTAGATACTTAACCTATAAGTCTTCAATACACCAAAATCACTAAGGGGCACTAGATGCACTTACAATCTCCCCCTTTTTGGTGATTGATGACAACATAGGTTAAGTTTTCAACGGGGATAAATATATGAAGTGTAAATACTGATATTGAGGAATTTGATTGCAAGATATAGAAGAACTCCCCCTGAAGTTGTGCATAGTGAGGAATTTGCTTTTGAAGCAATGCACACTTGAAGAGATGAATCATGGAGATCTCCCCCTATATCTTGTAATTCATACATGCATTTGATATATAATATGAAGAATTTGAAATGCATGATGAAATATGGTGCCTGATGTAGTTCAGCATGCGTACAATAATATTAGTGAGGAATAAGCATGCAGACTAGTGTATCAAATCAGAGCATAGTGCATCAAAAGTATCAGACCACCATCGGGTTTAAGATTACAACTCGATCCAATAAAAGTTTCGGAAGAACGAGAGTTGCAACTTAGCAGGAAAAAATGCCCTTTATTGTAGACCCGCTGGAAGCCTAACTCAGATTTCTCCCCCTTTGTCATCGAATGACCAAAAGGATCGAAACCGAGGACTAACGCCGCTGAAGATAATCAAGTTGATGAAGGAGCGCCAGCGTTGTTGGGGTCGGTTGTTGAAGTAGGGCCTGCCGCAGTGTCGTCCAAGTATTCATGTTCATCAGTGTCACACGATGAAGAATAGGAGCTGGCCAGCAAAGAAGGAACTGGGACCTTCTTGTATTTCTTCGGAGGAGGTGCAGACCAGGCAAATTCTTCGTTGAGACCCATTTTCTTCAGATCATCAGCGCTGTAGACTTGAGATAGAACATCCCAGGTGCGGTTGAGGGTTTCATGAAGGTAGTAGTGGTTTCTCTTCACTGCATTGTGTGTTGAGGTCATGTTGTGAAGAATTGAACCAAACTGACGCTTGACCCATTTGTGATTGCGATCAACCTTCTGATGAAGACTAAGGAGTAACTCATGATCAGTCATCACCCTGGGTGTTGTGACTTGAGGATTTGGCTTGGCATTGTTGGCGGCAGTGTCATGGGTGGCAAAGTCATCATTGGTGGAATAGGATGCAGCCTTGCGAAATTGACCATCCAATGGACGAATGCCTTCATCTATCACAGCAGTAGCCTTGCCCTTTTCTTCAGCTGAGGAAAATTTCCTTTTGAGGACTTCAATAGGAGGCAGGTAGCTGCAGTGGTTCAGAGTTTTAGCTTTGTAATTGAGTGAAGACCTTGTCCTGATGAATCTCATAATCCATGGCGCATAAGGCTTCAGCTCAAATGGTGACATAGCAATGTTGGCCAGAGTCCTCATGAAGAAATCATGGAAATTGACGGGAACGCCATGAATGATATTGAAAAGCATGTTCTTCATGATGCCAACGACTTCTTCATCATCAGAGTCGTGGCCTTCGATAGGACTCATTGTCTTTGTCAGAATGCGATAGACAGTCCGAGGCACATACATCAATTCCTTGACGAGGAATTTGGTTCGAGAAGCCTGCCCTGGCTTCAAAGGCTTCATCAGCACTTGCATATAGTGATTTGAAAGCTCAGGTTCGTTGTAAACACAACGTGCATCTTCAAGGGGTGGACTCAGAGGAAGGGCACGAAGCAATTCAGATGCTGGTGCCTTGTAATGTGTGTTCTCAGTCATCTAGTCCAGAACCCATGAGTTCACATCTTCAGAGTTGCCAGTGATGTGCAGCGTTCTGTAGAACTGAAGAATGAGTTCTTCATTCCAATCGCATATGTCAGTGCAAAAATTGAGCAGCCCAGCATCGTGAAGAACACTGAGGACTCGCGTGAAGCACGGCATGGACTCCATATCCACGTGAGGAATATGTGCATGGTCGAAGACTTTGTCTTTGTTGAAAAGCACCGAGGAATAGAAGTTGTCTTGACTTGCAATCCAGAAATGCCTCTTCCTTATGCAAGCAGAGTCATATGGATTATACTCGGTGAAGAACACGTGCTCGCCAAAGAAGTCTTCAGCCTTAAACTTTTGCTTCCTTGAGAACGGATCCTTTGGCTTGGGCAGAGGAGTGTCAGTGAGTTGCATCACTACCTCAGGAATCGCGATCTCAGGTTCTTCAGGCTGAGGAATTTCAGGCTCTTCCTCAGGTGCAGTCACCTTTTCATCAGCAGCAACAGTTTCTTCAGCGCTAGTGGCTGGAATTTCTTCATGCACAGATGTAGTGGTATGAGTTTCTTCAGAGCCCATTTGAATTGTTGGTGAAGGGGAGTGAGGGATTTGCTGCAATGGAGTGACGAGTGGAGAACTGGGGTGCTGACTTTCCCAAAAGTCGTCATTCATCATTGGAGTTGTGCTTCCAATGTCCACATCTTCATCTTCCAATTCTTCAACACCAGCCTCTTCAGCAGTAAACTGAGGCATTGGTGATGAGACAACTGGAGTTGAAGGGATTGCATCCACTTCAATTTCTTCATCAATCTGCTCTGACGAAGCAGCAGATTGAGTTTCTTCATCAGATCCGCTTGCGGTCACATACTCTTCATCAAAAGGAACAAGGTCCTTTGATGGCATGGTGGAGATCGGAACAGCATCAATAGGATTTTCAAATGAGCTGGTCATGGGCTTCATCTTCTTTGGAACTGAAGATTCTGAAGCTTTTGATGCTTTCCTTTTCTTCACTGCAGCTCGCTCTGCAGCCTTGGTCTTCTTCACATCTGATGCAGATGGAAGGATAGGAGTTGGTGTAGGCGCAGGAGGAGCTGAGGAGTCTGGTTGAGTTTCCTCAGGCGCAACTGATGCAGTAGCCCTGACTTCTTCAATTTCTTCAGTAGCTGGAATTGATTCATCAGCCCTGGAACTAGCATTTCCTTCAGTAGCTGGAAAGTCATCAGCGGTGCTGGCGTGTTCTTCAGTGGGCTGTGCTGAAGGTTCTGCTTGAGGAATTTCTTGTTGCGATGGGGCTGCAACATTGGTGAAATTTTTAGTCAGTTTCACAAATCTGACTTTGGCTCCTTTCCAATCAGCATAGTAGGAGTCAAATTTGTCGCTGAGGGCTTTGATTTCATCCTGCATCTTGATGAGTTCTTCAGTTGTCATCTTGACAACGTTTTTCTTCAGTAGTTTCTCTTTTCTGTACTGCGATTTCTTGATCTCTCTGGCCTTATCATATTTCCACTTCTCCTCTTGGATGAAGTGAGTCAGCATGTGACTTTGGCCAGGTGTCAGCTTGAAGTCAGGCATAGGTGTGTTGGGATCCTTATGCCAAAGATCAATGTAATCGAGGATCTCCCTTCGATCCAACAGCAGCGGCATAGGTGTGCCTTTGGCTCTAGCGGCCCTTTCTTGTCGGTCCCTGATGATTTCTGCAAGTTCTTCTTCATCAGCTTCATCTTCGTCAGATGGTACATTGAAGACTACCTGCTTCTTCTGAGGACTTGGGCGAGAACCGCGTCCAGCAGTAGCCTTTTTCTTCAACAGAGAGGGTCCAGCTGAGGAACTTGGTGCAGCTGAGGAACTTGCTGAGACACAAGAGGCAATAGAGACGCCTACAGTCCTTTGACACGTGGCAAGATGCGTAGGTGCTGAGGACTTTGGCGGAACTACTGAGGACTTTGGAGGAGGTGCTGAGGATTTTGGAGGAGCAGGGGCAGCATGAGGAATTTGCCTTGAAGATTTTGAAGTTTCGGGCCGTGAGGGCTCAGCTGAGGGAGCACTTGGCTTGCGAGCGGGCTTCTTTAGCATCGATTTCCTCGGCTTGACAGAGGCCTCAGTGGCAGCAGCAGCAGCAGAATCTTCATTAAATTTCCTCACTGCTTCTTTGGCTTGTCTTGCCAATTTGGCTTGGTGCTTGGCCCATTCTTCAGGAAAATCCTCGCCACATTTGATGCTAGTGGGATCAGCCACTTCGCCAGGTGCCAATGGAAGTCTTGGGCATGGAGGATTCAGTGTGAATTTCTTCATGTACTTTGGAGTGACGTACCTATACTCCCTCCATTCACGTGCCCATCTCAGTTCAATCCTCTGAATGCGCACCTTGCGCTGATTTTTATCTTCTTTGCCAAACTTGGCTTCATCAGACGTGCAGTAATCTTTATAGATGTCCTCAGGGATTTCAAAAGCAGTCATGACCTCAGGCTTCTTTCCTCCTTTCTGTGGCCTTTTACCATCAGCCATTTTCTTCAGTTGAGGAATTTGAATAATTGAATTCTCTGAAGAAGTGTGCAACTTTTCTTCGAGGGACGCTGCAAACGAGTTAAGTTGATGAGAACCTAATGATTCAGCAGCGGACATGTGTACCTATGAACAGAGTATAGTTGCGAGGAATTTGGAGAGGTCATATGCGTTCTTAGAGGGTTTTTCAAAAAGAACAAGTTTGAGGAATTTGACCAGATGTGTCTTGAAGAATTTCACTAAGCGTGCTATATCTTAGGTTCCAGAGTTGTATAGATCGAAGATCCACACAATTGAGGAATCTTGAAGAAAATGATGCTTAGGGAAATGAATCAAGAACAGATAACATGTGAGGTGTTTTGTGTGTGAGGATTTGAAGAATAAAACACCTTTGAAGATTTTGTAGAAAAATATCGAATCAAAGAGGGCAGTAAAAGTAACTTTTAATTACCCTGAACGACGAACACGACGAACAGTGAGATGAAACAGTGAGGTTCGTCGATGTAGATCTTCCACGCCCTAACTTGGCGGAGGAAGACGTCTATGGCGGTGGCGGAGGTGAAGATTTCCGCGGTCGGCGCGAGTACGACGGCGACGAGGTCGAGGCAGTGAAGCTCTTCCTCACCGGCGACGATGGAGTAGCGGCGGCGCTAGGGTTTGAGAAGCTCGAGCGGGAGAGAGAGATCGAGCGGAGTAAAAGAAGTGAGGAAGGGGAGAGGGGTATTTATAGAGACAGTGAAAAACTGTTCGCCCGAAGATTTAGGACGAACGTGCCCCTGACCGTTCTCCTTCTCACGACATGTGTCACCCACGTACTATGTAGTGGAGATCGTGTAGGATCGTGGCTGAGTAAAATAATGCATCGTGGGATGCGGAACGGTTTGAGCGGCAAAACCGAAAGTTTGGATAAGATCTGTTTTAACGTTTCGTTCGCAATTTCTTCAGCTGACAAGGACACAGTGAAGATTTTGAACGAGTTTCAAATAGAACGCACTTGAAGAATTTGTGAACAGATTAGATTGAGTATAGCATAGAGGGGGAAGGGTCCGATCACATTCACTTAGCAGAAAAATCAAATTGAAGAAATAACTATAAGTGAATGCGGTAGAGGACATAAACTCATATATATATATATATATATATATATATATATATATATATATATATATATATATATATATATATATATATATATATATATATATAGCCAATGAAGAAAAACAACGGCACAAGTGAAGATTTTGCAAGTTGAAGAATTTGAACAACTGAGGAATTTCAAAAGTTGAGGAAAAACTCAAATTGAAGATTTTCAACTTTTGTGGTGGCGTGGCCCACCGTATAAGAATGATGACTTCAGACACCGCGTACAATTTTCGTAGGGTTCTGAGAATCAAATTCTTCATTAATTTCTTCACACTTAGAGTGTTATTCTTCATTGATTGAAGAAAAACGTTTCTTCATGTGTTGCACATCTAAGTCATTAATTTTGCATAAGTGTTAGGATGAGTGCCTTTTCATAGTAAATTCGAAGACTCTAGGATATTTAGTTCACACCGCAACTTGCTAAATCTCTTCTCATCCAAGGGCTTAGTGAAGATATCGGCTAGCTGTTCTTCAGTCTTCACATGCTCAATAGAAATGTCGCCCTTCAACACATGATCACGAAGAAAATGATGACGAATATGAATGTGCTTTGTCTTCGAGTGCTGAACTGGGTTGTGAGCAATCTTGATGGCACTCTCATTGTCACAGAGGAGAGGCACATTCTTCACGTTGACGCCGTAGTCCTTGAGTGTTTGCTTCATCCATAGCAGTTGACCACAGCAAGAACCAGCAGCAATGTACTCAGCTTCAGCAGTAGATAGTGATACGCAGTTCTGTTTCTTCGAGGACCAACAGACCAAAGATCGTCCGAGGAAATGACATGTACCAGATGTTGACTTGCGGTCCACATTGTCACCAGCATAGTCAGAGTCAGAATATCCGATGAGATCAAAATCCGAGCCCTTGGGATACCATAATCCTAGTGTTTGTGTGTGAGCTAGATATCGAAGAATATGCTTCACAGCCTTATGGTGTGATTCCTTCGGTGCAACTTGAAATCGTGCACACATGTAAACACTAAGCATTATATCTGGCCTAGATGCACATAAGTACAATAAAGAGCCAATCATGGAGCGGTATACCTTATGATCGAAGTCAGTACCATTTTCATCAGTCCATAAATGACCATTTGTGGGCATAGGAATTTTGATGCCTTTGGAATCTTGCATGCCGAATTTCTTCAGGACATCCTTGAGGTATTTCTCCTGAGATATGAATATGTCATTGCGCTGTTGACGAATTTGAAGACCTAAGAAGAATTTCAACTCTCCCATCATAGACATTCGATATTCTTCACTCATCATATAGGCAAATTCATCACTATAACGTTGGTCAGTACAGCCAAAGATGATATCATCAACATATATTTTGCACACAAACAGTTCACCATTATAAGATTTAGTAAAGAGAGTGGGATCGAGTGAACCAGGTGTGAAGCCTTTCTTCATGAAGAATTCCTTCAGTGTATCATACCACGCCCGTGGGGCCTGCTTGAGGCCATAGAGGGCCTTATTAAGTCTGAAGACTTTGTCAGGATGTTTTGGATCTTCAAAACCTGGGGGTTGAGCAACATATACTTCTTCCTCAAGCTTACCATTGAGGAATGCACTTTTTACATCCATTTGATATAAGATGATATCATGATGGTTAGCATAAGCAAGCAATATGCGAATAGCCTCAAGTCTAGCAACAGGTGCAAAAGTTTCATCGAAATCAACTCCTTCAACCTGTGTGTAGCCTTGAGCTACTAGTCGTGCCTTATTCCTCACCACAACACCATTTTCATCTTGCTTGTTGCGGTAGATCCACTTTGTGCCAATGATGTTATGCTTGCGAGGATCGGGACGATTGACTAGTTCCCAGACGTTGTTGAGCTTGAACTGATGTAATTCTTCTTGCATGGCCTGAATCCACTCAGGCTCCAGAAATGCTTCATCTACCTTAGCGGGCTCTGTGATAGAGACAAAAGCAAAGTGCCCACAAAAGTTAGATAGATCTGAAGCTTTTGAGCGTGTGAGAGGACCTGGTGCACTAATGTCATCGATGATCTTCTCCACTTGCACTTCTTTTGCAACGCGAGGATGAGCTGGTTGTCATTGAGGAATTTGATCAACATTTTCTTCAGCATCAATTTCCTCAGCATTTTCTTCAGGTGCATCAGCTCGACGTCCTTCACGTTCTGGAATGAATTCTTCAGCAGATTCTTTAGTAGGAATAACATCTTCAGTAGCCTTGTGCTTGATAGAGTCCTCAGGTGCTGGTCCATCTAACACAGAAGGTAGGTGCTCTCTTTGCGAGCCATTAGTCTCATCGAACCGCACATCTACAGTTTCAACAATCTTGTGAAGAACATTGTTGAAGACTCTGTAGGTGTGCGAGTCCTTTCCATAACCAAGCATAAAACCTTCATGTGCTTTCGGTGCAAATTTAGAGTTGTGATGAGGATCTCTAATCCAGCATTTAGCACCGAAGACTTTGAAATAACTCACATTGGGTTTCTTGTCAGTGAGGAGTTCATAGGCAGTCTTTTTGAAGAATTTGTGAAGATATACTCTGTTGATGATGTGGCACGCAGTATCAATTGCATCAACCCAGAAACGACGAGGGGTTTTGTACTCATCGAGCATAGTGCGAGCCATCTCAGCAAGAGTCCTGTTCTTGCGCTCCACAACGCCATTCTGTTGAGGAGTATAAGGAGCAGATAACTCATGAGTAATACCAAGTTCATCAAGATATTCATTTAGACCCGAATTCTTGAACTCAGTGCCATTGTCACTTCTGATGTGCTTGATCTTCACACCAAAGTTGGTTGAAGCCCTCAAGGAAAATCATTTGAAGACTTCCTGCACTTCATGTTTGTAAGAGACAAGGTGTACCCATGTGTAAGGAGAGTAATCATCAATGATAACAAAGCCATATTGATATGCTTCATTTGAAACAGAGGAGTAGTGATTAGGACCGAAGAGATCCATGTGAAGCAATTCAAATGGACGAGTGGTGGTCATGATGGTCTTTGTTGGATGCTTGGTCTTCGTCATCTTTCCAGCTTCACAGGCACGGCATAAGTGATCCTTGAGGAATTTGACATTCTCAATGCCAATGACATGCTTCTTCTTCGCAAGCGTGTGCAAATTCCTCATGCCTGCATGACCAAATCGTCGATGCCATAGCCATCCTTCTGAAGCTTTTGCAAGTAGGCACACGGTTGGTTGTGAATCTGCAGAGAAATCAACAATATACAAGTCTCCTCTCCTAAAGCCTTCGAAGACTTTGGAATTGTCAGCTTCCATAATCACAACACAACGATACTTGCCAAAGACAACAACCATATCAAGATCACAAAGCATTGAGACAGACATAAGATTATATCCTAAGGACTAAACAAGCATGACTTTGTCCATGTGTCGATCCTTTGTGATAGCAACCTTACCAAGACCCAATACCTGACTTTTGCTTTTATCAGCGAAGATGATATGCTTCATGTGTGACGCTGATAAGGGAGCATCCTTCAACAGATTCTTGTCACCAGTCATGTGATTTGTACATCCACTATCAAGTACCCATTCAGTGGCTTTGGGTTGATCATCCTGCAGATGAATTAGTGCAACTTACGACCTCATATACTTCAGCAGTGAAGAATATGATATCACAATTCATCAGATCAATTTCATCAAGTAGTAGACAGATAAAACAGAGGGAGGACGTGTGAAATGAAAGTTCATTTCATCATGGTTAGTCATCGAGACCCGAATTCTTGAACTCAGTGCCGTTGTCACTTCTGATGTGCTTAATCTTCACACCAAAGTTGGTTGAAGCCCTCGAGGCAAATCGTTTGAAGACTTCCTGCACTTCAGTTTTGTAAGAGACAAGGTGTACCCATGTGTAACGAGAGTAATCATCAACAATAACAAAGCCATATTGAGATGCTTCATTCGAAACAGAGGAATAATGGTTAGGACCGAAGAGATCCATGTGAAGCAATTCAAATGGACGAGTAGTAGTCATGATAGTCTTCGCTGGATGCTTGGCCTTTGTCATCTTTCCAGCTTCACAGGCACCGCACAAGTGATCCTTGAGGAATTTGACATTCTCAATGCCAATGACGTGCTTCTTCTTTGCAAGCGTGTTCAAATTTCTCATGCCTGCATGACCAAGTCGTCGATGCCATAGCCATCCTTCTGAAGCTTTTGCAAGTAGGCACACGGCTGGTTGTGAATCTGCAGAGAAATCAACAATATACAAGTCTCCTCTCCTAAAGCCTTCGAAGACTTTGGAATTGTCAGCTTCCATAATCACAACACAACGATACTTGCCAAAGACAACAACCATATCAAGATCACAAAGCATTGAGACAGACATAAGGTTGTATCCTAAGGACTCAACAAGCATGACTTTGTCCATGTGTCGATCCTTTATGATAGCAACTTTACCTAGACCCAATACCTGACTTTTGCTTTTATCATCAAAGATGATATGCTTCATATGTGACGATGATAAGGGAGCATCCATCAAAAGATTCTTGCCACCAGTCATGTGATTTGTACATCCACTATCAAGCACCCACCCAGTGGCTTTTGGTTGATCACCCTGCAGATGAATTAGTGCAACTTACGACCTCATATACTTCAGCAGTGAAGAATATGATATCACAATTCATCAGATCAGTTTCATCAATCAGTAGGACAAATAAAACAGAGGGAGGACGTGTGAAATGAAAGCTCATTTCATCATGGTTAGCCTGCGTCCTTTCAGGCAGTTTGTTAGGTCCCTAGCAAATTCTTCAGACGTTACAGTACGTCTGGAGACCTGACCCTGCAGAAGAGATTAGTTCTTTTTCTTCACCACCCACATCTGAAGGGGTGGCAAAGAGTTCATCACTCTGCGAGCTCCATATGAGAATGGTGGCATAGCGGCCAAACCATTACATTTCACATAAGAGGGGTTAGGGTAAGCATATGAATAAGCAGAGAAATTCTTCGAGGACTTATGAACATAATAATTTGAAAAATAACGCTCATATTCATAGCCCTTGGCTCTTCCCTACAAAATAGAGTTGTTAGCACGATGATGTTCATATGAGGACTTTGATCCATGTGAGGAATTTGATCCCCTTGAGGAATATGGTCCATATGAGGACTTGGATCCATATGAAGAATTTTGTGCATATGAAGAGTTTGATGTGGGGTTCCTGTTCTTCACAGGTGGTGTCATGAGGACATTCACCTGAAGACTTTCAAGGCACTTTTTGGGAACCCAGATTTTCTTCATAGGGGAACCATTCCTGCAGTTAGTGCCAACATATCTAGCAAATACTTCACCATTCTGATTTTTGAACAGTTTGTAGTTGGAGTCAAATGACTCATCGGAAGAATGAGAAGACTCACATGTATAGCTAGATAAATTAGATGGGTCAAATGGAGGTCCCTTTGCAGCAACCCATGAGGTTTTGGGGTACTGCTCAGGCTTCCAATATGTACCATCAGCATTGAGTTTCCTCTCAAAGGCAATACCCTCTTTCCTAGGGTTCCTGTGGAGGATCAGCTTTTTAAGCACATCACAAAGAGTCTGATGCCCTTTGAGGCTTTTGTACATGCCTGTTATGTACAATTTCTTCAGCCCTGCATTTTCAGTGATACTAGAAATGTCCTCAGATGAGGAATTAGTGATAGCAGAGACAGGTGAAGAATTTGTAACATTAGAAGCATTTGAACATTCAGGTGAGGAATTAGCAGATTCCCGTTCAATGCATTTTAAACATGGAGGAATAAATTCTTCCTGAGCAACGCTGATTTGTTGAGCAAGTAATGAATTGCGCTCCTTCTGAAGATCTTCATAACTCACCCTTATCTTCTCAAGATCTGACAAGAGAGAGCTATGCTGATCTTGAAGAGAGTCATACTTAGAATGAAGTCTCTGGAGACTTTCCGCCAAAGCTGTTGACTGATCCATTTCTTCACCCAACATATCATTGCTCTTACTAAGCATGTCATTAGCCTTTTCCAAAGCTCTTTGTTGTTTAGCAGCAAGTGAGGCAAGTTTGACATAACTGGGTCCAAATTCATCACCAGATTCATCATCACTGGATTCAGACAGATAGCATTCAGTTACCTTTTCACCATCTGCCATAAGACATGGTGAGGAAGATGATGATTCTGGTTCAAATGTCATTGACTTGAGAGATTCCTTGAAGTCCTCAAACCAAGGATCATGACTAGTCCGATGACCTTCGTAGACATCAGAGATACGGTCCCAGATAAGCTTCGCCTGATCGAGATGCATGACGTTCCTGAACTAATTTCGAGACAGACTGGAGCAGATGATGGCCTTCGCTGTGAGGTTGAGATGAGTGTATTTGCGAATGTCATCAGCTCCCGCCGTCTTGCATAGATCGGTAAGACCAATCTCAGTGACGGTCCACAGCTCGCTGTTCATCGCCAAAAGACGCTTCTTCATCATGGACTTCCATTTGGGATACTCGTGACCGTCAAACATGGGGCATGTCACTTTCTTCATATCTGCGGTCGACATAACTAAAACTCCAAGCGGTTAAACCAAAATCACACAGAACAAGGGAGTACCTTGCTCTGATACCAATTGAAAGTGCGTTATATCGACTAGAGGGGGGTGAATAGGCGATTTTTATGAAATTCTTCACTGAGGAATTTGCTAGTGAGGAAATTCCTTAGCGAAGAACTACTAGCAGCGGAATAAGTACTCAGAGGTAAACATAACAGAATAGACGCATGGTCATCATGATGAAATGAAGACAAACACAGAGTACAGAAAGCGTAAACACAGGATAGCACAAGATGAAGACAAACATACTGAAGAAATTGAACTGAGCAAATTGAGAAAGTCTTCAGTCAAAGTCTTCAAACACAGATATGAACAAACAAACAACACAGTAATGAGGAAATGAAAGTGTTGAGGAAATAGAACCAGTAAGCTTGGTGAAGACAATGATTTGGTAGACCAGTTCCAACTGCTGTCTCAGTTGTACGTCTGGTTGGAGCGGCTGAGTATTTAAACTCGAGGACACCTAGTCCCGGACACACAGTCCTCACCGTATTCTCCTTGAGATAAGGACACACAGTCCTCTCCCAATCACTCATGTTAAGTCTTCAGGTGACTTCCAAACCTTCACAGACTTGGTCACTCGGCGATCCACAATTCCTCTTGGATGCTTTAGACCTTGACGCCTAACCGTCTGGAAGAAGCACAATCTTCAAAGGTAACAAGCGTCGGATCCACGCAGGATCAATCTCTTTAGTGATGCTCAATCACTTTGGGTTTGTAGGTGTTTTGGGTTTGGGTTTGGATTTTCCTCACTCGATGATTTTCGCTCAGTCCTCGGAGGATGGGTTGCTCTGAAATGACAAGTGCCAGCTTCTCTCGGAGCATTTATACCCCAGGGAGCAGACCGACATGATAAGACATAAATGCCCTTCAATGATATGACCGTTGGATGGATAAGATATTCTGGGACAGCTGGTGCGTAGCACAGCAACGGTCGGAAATTTGAGATACAAATTCCTCAGGGCTATCATCTTCCTCACAGTGGAGGCAATTCGCACTGGCGAATTCCTAACTCCTCAGTCAGAGCAAAGTCCTCAGTGACTAGAAGAATTGCGTCTCTGTCACTGAAGAAATTGACTGATCTGTATGAGATTTCCAATGGCTTCACTCGAAGGGATTGGTAGGTGTAGGATTTGAGTTGAGCATCACATGGAAATTTTCTCCTTAGTATTTCCTCGACCCCCTTTAACAGTACGGTGTTTCCTAAGACTCAAGAAAGAGAAAATGAAACTATGAAGACAAAAGTCTTCATGCTTCATGTTCTTCAAATGAATACTAAGTCTTCACGGTCACACCAATTTCTTCACTTTCAAAGTCTTCAGAGTATCAAAGTCTTCAGTCGAAGAACTTCATTTTTAGGGGTCGACTTTCTCTGTAAATATTAAACTCCTCATAGACTTATATACCTATGTACACTCAAAAACACATTAGATACTTAACCTATAAGTCTTCAATACACCAAAATCACTAAGGGGCACTAGATGCACTTACAAGAAGGCCATGGCAAAGAATCCTGCGCATGAGCCCAGTGCTTCATCTTCAATGCCCTCAAGGCCAAGTTCCTCAGGAATGCCCTCTCGGCCAGATTCCTCAAAGCCCTCACGGCTAAATCCTCAAACTGCTCCTGCTCCTCCAAAGTCTTCAGCTCCTCCGCCAAAACCTTCTTCTGCTCCGACCAAATTCTCTGCACCTGTGCATCTCACCACGTGCCAAAGGACAACATGCATCTCTATTGCCTCAGGAGCTTCTGCTAGTTCCTCAGCCGCACCAAATTCTTCAACGGGACCCTCTCTGCTGAAGACAAAGGCCACCGCTGGACGATGTTCTCGCCCAAGTCCCCACAAGAAGCAGGTCGCCTTCCAAGTGCCATCAGATCAAGATGAAGCTGATGATGATGAACTTGCAGAAATCATCAGAGATAGGTAGGTCAAGGACGCTAGAGCCAAAGGCACGAATGTGCCTCTTCTTTTGGATCCCAAGTTGATCCTCGATTACATTGATCTCTGGCATAAGGACCCCAACACTCCTATGCCTGATTTCAAGCTGACTCCTGGCCAAAGTCATATGCTCAGTGCCTTCATACAAGAAGAAAAATGGAAATATGAGAAGGCCAGGCAGCTCAAGAAAGCACAATACAGGAAGGAGCACTTCCTGAAGAAAAACCTTGTCTCCATGACAGCTGAAGAACTTCTCACTTTTCAATCTGAGATCAAGAAACTCAGTGATGAATTTGACGTATACCGTGCTGACTAGCTTGGAGCCAAAGTCAGATTTGTGAAATTGATTGATAAATTCACTTCAAAGGTTGCAGCTCCATCGCAACAGGAAAATCCTCAGGCTGAAGCATCTGCTCAACCTACTGAAGAAAATGCCAGCACCGCTGATGACAATCAGGCTGCTGAAGAAAATGTGACTTCCAGGCCTAATGACTGCATTCCAACTACTGAAGATATTACAAGGACAACCTCTAGTGTTACGGATGAAGAACAAGCCAGCCCATCTGAAGGTTCAGTTGATGTGCCTGAAGAAACTGAAATTGCCAGGGCATCCACTAGTGGTGCGCCTGAAGAAAATGAAGAAGTCAGGGCAACTGCATCAGTTGTGCCTGGAGAAATTCCACCAAATTCCTCTGCACCTCCTACGCCTACCCCAACTCTGATCCTTCCATCTGCATTAGATGTGAAGAAGACCAAGGCTGCAGAGCATGCAACAGTGAAGAAAAGGAAAGCATCAACTTCATCAGATTCTTCAGCTCCGAAGAAGATGAAGCCTTTGACTAGCTCATTTGCAAATCCCATTGATGTTGTTCCTATCTCAACCATGCCATCAAAGGAACTTGTTCCTTTTGATGAAGACTATGTGATTCCAAGTGAATCCGATGAAGACATTCCCTCTGCTGCTTCATCAGAGCAGATGGATGAAGAAATTGAAGCAGACGCAATCCTCAGTTCACTTCTGAAGAGGTCGGCGTTGAGGAATTGGATGAACAAAATTCTGACGTGGACATTGGGAGCACTGCTCCATTGATGAATGATGACTTTTGGGAAAGTCAGCATCCCAACTCTCCTCTGTTCACGCCATTGCAACAAATCCCTCAGTCCCCATCACAAACTGTTCAAATGGGCTCTGAAGAACATCAACCCACTGCATCTGTTCATGAAGAAATTCCAGCCACTAGTGCTGAAGAAACTGCTGCTGCTGAACAACTGAAGACATAGACTGCCACTGAAGAGGAACCAGAAATTCCTCACCCTGAAGAAACTGAGATTGCGATTCATGAGGTTGTGATGCAACTGACTGACACTCCTCCGCCCAAGCCAAAGGATCCATTCTCAAGGAAGCAAAAATTCAAGGCTGATGATTCCTTCGGCGAGCACATATTCTTCACATATTACAACCCCTATGACTCTGCTCGCATTAGGAAGAGGCGTTTATGGACTGCCATCCAGGCAAATTTTTATTCCTCAGTGCTGTTCAACAAAGACAAAGTCTTCGAACATGAGCATATTCCTCATGTGGATATGGAATCTCTGTCGTGTTTCGTGCCAGTCCTCAGTGTTATTCACGACACTGGACTGTTAAATTTCTGCACTGATATATGTGATTGGAATGAAGAACTCATTCTTCAATTTAATGCAACTGTGCACATCACCGGAGACTCTGAAGATGTGAATTCATGGGTGCTGGACTGGATGTCTGAAAATACTCACTACAAGGCACCAGCTACTGAATTACTTCGTGCTTTACCTCTCAGTCCTCCCCTTGAAGCTGCTCGTTGTGTCTACAGTGAGCCTGAGCTTACAGATCACTATATGCAGGTCCTGATGAAGCCATTGAAGCCAGGTCAGGCCCCAAGAACCAAATTCCTCGTGAAGGAATTGCTATATGTGCCTCGAACTGTCTATCGCATTCTAACAAAGACATTCAATCCTATCAAGGGCCACGACTCAAATGAAGAAGAAGTCGTTGGCATCATGAAGAATCTGCTTTTAAATATCATTCATGGCGTTCCCGTCAACTTCCATGATTTCTTCATGAGGACTCTGGCCAATGACGCTATGTCACCATTCGAGTTGAAGCCTTATGCTCCGTGGATTATGAGATTCATTAGAACATGGTCTTCACTCAACTACAAAGCTGATACACTGAACCATTATAGCTACTTGCCCCCGATTGAAGTCCTCAAACAGACATTTTCCTCAGCTGATGACAAGGGCAAGGCTGTTGCTGTTATAGATGAAAGCATTCGTCCATTGGTTGGTCAATTTCGCAGGGTTGCATCCTACTCCACCAATGACGACTCTGCCACCCATGATTCTGCCGCCAACACAACCAAGCAAAATCCTCAAGGCACATCTCCCAGGGTGATGACTGATCGTGAGCTACTCCTCAGTCTTCACCTGAAGGTTGATCGCAATCACAATTGGGTCAAGCGTCAGTTTGGTTCAATTCTTCACAACATGACTGCTACCCACAATGCAGTGAAGAAAAACCATTACTACCTTCATGAAACCTTCAACCGTACCTGGGTTGTTCCATCTCATGTTTATAGCAAAGAAGATCTGAAGAAAATGGGTCTCAAGGAAGATTTTGACTGGTCTGCTCCTCCCCCAAAGAAATACAAGAAGGTCAAGGTTCCTTCCTTGGTGGCCAGCTCCTATTCTTCATCGCGCGACACCGACGAGCATGAAGACTCGGACGACACTGCGGCAGGCCCAACATCAACAAACGACCCCAACAACGCTGGTGCTCCTTCATCAAATTGATATTCTTCGGGGGCGTTAGTCCTCATTTTCGATCCTTTTGGTCATTCGATGAAAAAGGGGGAGAAATTTGAGTTAGTCTTCAAGCGGGTCTATCTTATATGGGCGTTCTTTTTTCCTAAGTTACAACTCTCGTTCTTCTGATGACTTTGCTGGATCGAGTTGTAATCTTAAACTCTATGGTGGACCGATACTTTTGCTATGATTTTCTGCATGCCTATTCCTCATTAATGCTTATGCACGCATGCTGAATTACATCAGTCACCATATTTCATCATGCATTTCAAATTCTTCATATTATATATCGAATGCGTGTATGAATTACAAGATATAGGGGGAGATCTCCATGATTCTACTCTTCAAGTGTGCATTGCTTCAAAAGCAAATTCCTCACTATGCACATCTTCAGGGGGAGTTCTTGTATATCTTGCAATCAAATTCCTCAATCTCAGTATTTACACTTCATATGTTTATCCCCGTTGAAAACTTAACCTATATTATCGTCAATCACCAAAAAGGGGGAGATTGTAAGTGCATATAGTGCCCCTTAGTGATTTTGGTGTATTGAAGACTTATAGGTTAAGGGACTAATGCGTTTATGAGTGTACACAGGTCTATAAGTCTATGGGGAGTTTGATATTTACAGAGAAAGTCGACCCCTAAAAATGAAGTTCTTCGATAGAAGACTTTGGATTTAAGACTTTCTGAAGACTTTGAAAGTGAAGAAATTGGTGTTACCTTGAAGACTTGGTATTCATTCATGGAACATGAAGAGTGAGACTTTTGTTTTCGTAGTTTCATTTTATCTTTCTTGAGTCATAGGAAACACTGTACTGTTAAAGGGAGTCGAGGAAATACTAAGGAAAAATTTCCACGTGATGCTCAACTCAAAATCCTACACCTACTAATCCCTTTGAGTGAAGCCATCAGAAATCTCATACAGTTCAGTCATATTATTTAGTGACAGAGATGAAGTTCTTCTGGTCTCTGATGTATTTGTTCTGACTAAGGAGTTAGGAATTCGCCAGTGCGGATTGCCTACAGAGTGAGGATCATGATAGCCTTGAGGAATTTGAGCCTCAAATTTCCGACCGTTGCCGTGCTACGCGCCAGCTGTCCCAAAATATCTTTTCCACCTAATGGTCATATCATTGAAGGGCATTTATGTCTTATCATGTCGGGCTGCTCCCTAGGCTTTAAATATCCGCCCCCTACAACCACTAGTTGGTTGGCTGCTCCGAGAGAAACTGACACTTGTCATTTGAGAGCATCCCATCCTCCGAGGACTTTGAGCGAAAATCATTAAGTGAGGAAAACCCAAACCCAAACACCTACAAACCCAAAGTGATTGAGCATCACTGAAGAGATTGATCCAGCGTGGATCCGATGCTTGTTACCTTTGAAGACTGTGCTTCTTCCAGACGGTTAGGCGTCAAGGTCTAGAGCATCCAAGACGAATTGTGGATCATCGAGTGACCGAGTTTGTGAAGGTTCGGAAGTCACCTGAAGACTTACCATGAGTGATTGGGCGAGGTCTGTGTGACCTTAGCTCAAGGAGAATATGGTGAGGACTATGTGTCCGGGACTGTGTGTCCTCAGGTTTAAATACCTAGCCGCTCCAACCAGATGTATAACTGAGACAACAGTTGGAACTGGTCTACCAAATCATTGTCTTCACCAAGCTTACTGTTTCTATTTCCTCAACTCTTTCATTTCCTCATAACTGTGTTGTGCACTTGTTCATATCTATTTGAAGACTTTGACTGAAAACTTTCTCAATTTCCTTAGTTCAATTTCTTCAATCTGTTTGTCTTCATCCTGTGTTATCCTGTGATTACGCTTTCTCTACTCAGTGCTTGTCTTCATTTCATCATCATGAACATGCTTGTGTTCTGTTATGTTTACTTTTGAGTACTTATTCCGCTGCTAGTAGTTCTTCGCTAAGGAATTTCCTCACTGGCAAATTCCTTGGTGAAGAATGCATAAAAGTCGTCTATTCACCCCCCTCTATTCGATATAACGCACTTTCAACCACTTCCATTGGTGCCTCTCCGATGATGCGTGAATAGTTCTTTGTAGACCTACGGGTCCATACTTAGTAGCTAGATGGCTTCCTCTCTCTCTTTTGATTATCAATACAATGGTCTCTTGGATATCCATATGATGTAACTCTTTTTGCGGTGTGTTTGTTGGGATCGGATGAACTTTGAGTTTATGATCAGATCTATCTTTTTATCCATGAAAGTTATTTGAGTCTTCTTTGATCTCCTATATGCATGATTGCTTATAGCCTCGTATTTCTTCTCCGATATTTGCATTTTGTTTGGCCAACTTGATCTATTTATCTTGCAATGGGAAGAGGTGCTTTGTAGTGGGTTCCATCTTACGGTGCTTGATCCCAGTGACAGAAGGGGAACCGACACGTATGTATCATTGCTACTAAGGATAAAACGATGGGGTCTATTTCTACATAAATAGATCTTGTCTACATCATGTCATCGTTCTTATTGCATTACTCCATTTCTCCATGAACTTAATACACTAGATGCATGCTGGATAGCAGTCGATGTGTGAGTAATAGTAGTAGATGCAGCCAGGAGTCGGTCTACTAATCTTGGACGTGATCCCTATATAAGGATCATTGCCTGGATATCAACATGATTATTTGAAGTTCTATCAATTGCCCAACATTAATTTGTTCACCCACCGTTTGATATTTTTCTCGAGAGAAGCCACTAGTGAAACATACGGCCGCCGAGTCTCTTCTTTAATATATTTGCCTTTGTGATATACTTTTCCTTTTATTTAGTTTCAGATCTATTAAACCAAAAATACAAAAATACCTTGCTGCAATTTATTTTATTTGGCGTTCGATCTATCAATATTTACTAGTCTCTCACGTCCGTTTGCCAATTTCTGGTGTTTTTACCCGAAAGGGATTGACAACCCCTTTTACACGTCGGTTTGTGAGTATTTGTTATTTGTGTGCAGGTGTTGTTTACATAGTGTTGCTTGGTTCTCCTACTGGTTCGATAACCTTGGTTTCATCACTGAGGGAAATACCTACCGCTGTTGTGTTGCATCATCCCTTCCTCTTTGGGGAAATACCAACGTAGCTTCAAGCCGCCATCACAATTCACCTTGCAAGCCAATGCACACAATAGCCCAAACGGCAGGGTTATGTCTAAGAATATGCATTTTCATCTTATGCTTCCAACTAGCAAAATTAGTACCATCAAAGTAAGGACCTTGTCGGCGTTCTGGGAATGGGGGTCCCCAGACTTGCCTGCCTGCGACGTGGCTCAAAGGAGGCCCAGCACGGCCCATCTTCATCAACACAAGACCCAAGACCCTCTCGAGGGGCCGAGCCTCACGGGGCGGACGACGCAGAGCTTCCTCAGGCGCGACCTCATCAGGATGGCTTACGAGGAGGTGGAGAGATCAAGGCGGGGTACCTCACGAGGTGCCCATGAAGTAAGCCATGACAACCACGGGCGCCGGACGGGCGCCAGCCCGCGCGGTGTCCTCCTTTCCTCTTTGGTGCAAAGGGGGAAAGCGCAGGCGAGAGGATCAAGCAAAGGCATCCATTTCGATGCAACAAGACCAAGACCGACTCCGCGACAAGGAAGAAGTCATCGTGGAGCCCAAGCCAGCGTCATCACCAGAGCCTTTGGCAGGCGAGGACCAACTTTAGTCAGGATAAGTGTACCAGATGTTCCCCTTCAAAATGGCCACTTGTTGGCGCCCTTCCCGCTCAATATTTGGGAAGAGGCCCAGGGCCTTTGCCTATAAATAGGACTAGCCACCCCAGAATGGGGGCATCGACAGATAGATGAACGGATCGACGAATTGACCGGCAATCAGACAGAAAGAGAGAGAGAAGGGCGACTGAACCCCACTAGCAGTTCATCGCCCCAGTCAAGAACAGACCCTCGTGAGGCTGTTCTTCCTTGTATTGTTCAACATCAGCCCAAGAGGCAATCCACCACACCACCACACTGGAGTAGGGTATTACACCACATCGGTGGCCCGAACCAGTATAAACTCTGTGCCTCTTGTGCTGTGTTCTCGATAGCTTAGATCTTTGCGAGACGGAGAGGTAGAAAGCGTAATCTCCGCGCGCACCCCAGAGTTCAAACCTCAAGGGTCTGCCGGAACCCGATTTCGACATTTGGCGCGCCAGGTAGGGGTGCGCCGGAATTTGTTTTCCACCACTCCGCTCTCCTCCGACAGTCACGTCCATGTCCGACGCGCGCCGGGCCCGCGCCGAGCTCCGGGCCACCATCACTTCCTGCGTCGTCCGGACGGCTCCCGTCGGCGGGCGTCCTCGTCGTTCTCCGTCGCCCGCCGTCAACGCCGCCCCCGACCCGGCGAGGAACGGGCGACAAGCATCGTCTTAGCATCCGTCAGTGCAGCGAGACGGCCGCGCCGCTACACCAACACCCCCGGTCATCGCGGGCCTCTTGGGCGGCTCGCAGGCGCCGCCCACAAGTCGCCACGTCAAGCCGTTTGTCCGCCAGGTCAGCATCGCTTCCGCGTGGCAGGGGGCTCCTCCGGATCGGGCGGCGCCCAAGGCCGGCTTGACCTTCAGCTTGGAAGACCACCCCTCCAACCCGGCAAGCTCGGGCGCGCTCCCCATGTTGTGCACCCCCACCATCTACCAGGTGGCCGTCACCAGAACCCTCATCGATGGTGGCGCAGGCCTGAGCGTGCTTTCGGTTGAGGCCTTCAGCCTCCTTCGCATACCCCTGGAACGGCTGCGACCCAGTCGGCCCTTCTCGGGCGTTGGGGGCGGGTCATCCAGCTCCCTGGGACAGATCCGGCTCCTAGTAACCTTCGGCACCTATGACAATTTCCACACGGATATGGTCGACCTCGACATCACCCCCATCGGACTCCCCTACAACGCCATCCTCAGGTACCTCGCGCTGGCCAAGTTCATGGCCGCCACGCACCCGGCGTACAACCTAATGAAGATGCCCGGGAGCAGCGGCGTCCTCACCGTGCACGGGGACGCCAGGGACGCACTGCGGGTGCTTGAGCTCGCCTTCAGGACTGCGGCATCGGCACAGGCCGCCGACTCAGGGACCCCCGAGCCCAAGGGGGCTGCGCCCGCCAAGAAGAAGCAGTTGTTCACCCAGGACAAGGCGGAAACCAAGCAGATACCTCTCGACGAGGACGGGACCTCCAGTGCCACTTTCACCATAGGCGCCAACCTCGAGCCTGAGCAGGAGGAGGCCCTGATCATGTTCCTGCGTGGGAACAAAAAGGTATTCACTTGGGAGTCTGATCAGTTAGCAGGGATTCCCAGTAGCGTAATCGAGCACCACCTCAACGTGTGCCCAAACGTGCACCACATGAAGCAGAAGGCAAGGCGGCAGTCCACAGAAAAGCAGGCCTTTATCATTCAAGAAACCCGCAAGTTAGAAGCCGCTGGGGTCATTCACGAGGTTCGATACCCGGATTGGTTGGCAAACCCTGTCGTGGTGCCAAAGAAGGGAGGGAAGGAGCGCATGTGTGTCGACTTCACCAATCTCAACAAGGCATGCCCGCAAGATCCATTCCCGCTTCCCCGCATCGACCAGATCGTCGATTCCACCGCAGAGTGTGACCTGCTATGCTTCCTGGACGCCTTCTCTGGGTATCATCAGATCAAGATGGCGGTGGAAGACGTCAAGAAGACCGCCTTCCTAACCCCTTGCGGGGTGTACTACTATACATGCATGTCGTTTGGGCTGCGTAACGCAGGGGCAACCTTTCAGCGGCTGATGCACATCACCTTGGGCCCACAACTTGGGAAGAATGTGGAAGCTTACGTTGACGACATCGTGGTGAAGTCTCGGGAGGCCAAGACCCTGATACAAGACCTGGAGGAAACCTTCGCGAGCCTCGATGCAGTGAACCTGTGGCTCAACCCAGAGAAGTGTGTGTTCGGAGTTCCCTCAGGCAAGCTCTTGGGTTTCCTCGTGTCCCATCGAGGCATCGAGGCTAACCCGGAAAAATTCAAGGTGGTCGAGGACATGAGCCCGCCAAAGACCCTCAGAGAAATGCAGAAGCTCACCGGACGTGTGACCGTGCTAGGGCGCTTCATCTCCAGGCTGGGGGAACGGGCGCTGCCTTTCTTCCATCTAATGAAGAAAAAGGGGCCCTTTGAATGGACTGAAGAGGCAGACAAAGCATTTCAAGATCTCAAGAAATACCTGACCAACCCTCCGGTCATGGTGGCTCCGCATCCTTAGGAGCCCCTGGTGCTCTACCTCGCCGCCACTCCTTACTCCGCCAGCGCAGACCTGGTGGCGGTTAGGGAGGAGCATCAAATCAGTACCACAGCAACAACTCGGGACAAGGCAAAACAGGAACAGGGAAGGCCCCCGAAGGCCGCAACCGCGGTTGAGGAAGATCAGCCACAAAAGAGTGCGCCGGGAGCAGGAGAGGCCACTCACCTGAATGGTCCGCCTCTAGAGGCCTCGTCGCCTCGCGAGGCGCCCTTGCCTCCGGAGGGCGCCGCGAGCGCTGATGCACTCATCCTTGTGGAACACCCAGTGTACTTCGTTAGCACGGTGTTACGGGACACGAGGGCACGGTATCCCATGCCTCAGAAGCTCCTCCTCGCGCTATTGGTGGCCTCACGAAAGCTGCGTCACTACTACGAGGGTCACCCATCAAGGTCGTCTCGTCATACCCCTTGGAAAGAGTGCTCAGGAGCCCTAACTCAGTCAGGAGGGTCGCTGAATGGAACATAGAACTGCAGGCGTTTGAGCTCGAGTTCAGCACGACCAGGGTCATCAAGGGAGCAACATTAGCGGATTTCATGGCATAATGGACGGAGGCGCCTGGCCTTAAGGACGATGAGGATCGGTCCCTCTCCCCAGGGAGCGAGGCGCCGGAAGGTTGGGTCATGTACTTCGATGGGGCGTTCTCCAGGCACGGCGCTGGGGCTGGTGCGGTGCTGATATCACCCACTCAGGACAAGCTCTACTACGCTGTACAACTCTGCTTCCAGCATGGTGAAAAGGTCTCCAACAACATAGCGGAGTATGAAGGCCTAATAGCGGGCTTGAAGGCCGCAGCCGCCCTGGGGGTGAAGCGCCTCACTGTCAAGGGCGATTCGCAGCTCCTTGTCAACTTCTCCAACAAGGTGTATGAGCCAAAAGATGAGCACATGGAGGCCTATCTAGCGGAGGTCCGCAGAATGGAGAAACAGTTCTAGGGGTTGGAGTTGAAGCATGTGCCCCTCGGCACCAATCAGGAGGCCGACGACATCACCGCACGGGCGTCCCGACGATTACCTCAGGCACCTGGCGTCTTTGAAGAGTGGCTCTTCAAGCCCTCAGCCCACCCGTCATTATCAAACACTGCTCAGCCTCGGGAGGAACTCCCCCAGCCACCTGCCTCGGGAGCCCCGGTCTGCGGCCCGGCCTCGGGAGCACGCTTGCTCCTGACAATGGAACCCGAGGAGGAGTGCTGGATCACGGAACTTAGGAGTTTTCTAACACAAGGGACCCTGCCGGAGAAGGAGGAGGAAGGAGAGCGTGTGGGGCGGCAGGCCACAGCATACTGCATCAGGGATGGAGAAGTCTACCGGAAGCGACCAAACGACGTATCGCTGCGCTGCATCTCCAGGGAGCAAGGAAAGGAACTGCTGGGGGACATACACGGTGGGGACTGTGGGCATCATGCATCATCGTGGACCCTCGTCGGCAAGGCATTTCGCAGTGGGTTCTACTGGCCCACCGCGCTCAACGACGCCGTCGAACTGGTAAAGGCTTGTGAAGCCTGCCAATTTCACGCCAAGCAGATCCATCAGCCGGCGGGAGGCCTGCAGACTATCCCCTTTCATGGCCATTCGCAGTCTGGGGGCTGGACATTCTGGGCCCGTTCCCTCGGGCGCCAGGGGGCTACCGCTACCTCTATGTCGCCATCGACAAGTTTACCAAGTGGGCAGAAGTAGAGGTCGTCCGCACCATCCCCGCGGGTTCGGCGGTTAAGTTCATCAGAGGCATCGTGAGTCAGTTCGGGGTGCCGAACCGCATCATCACGGACAACGGTTCGCAGTTCACCAGTGACCTTTTCAGAACATACTGTGCTAACCTTGGAACGCAGATATGCTACGCTTCAGTGGCGCACCCATGGAGCAACGGCCAGGCCAAACGAGCCAACGCAGAGGTCCTGAGGGGCCTCAAGACCAGGACGTTCAAGAAGAAGCTGGATGCCTGCGGCAGAGGTTGGTACGATGAGCTCCAGTCTGTGTTGTGGTCTATCCGCACAACTGCGACCAAGCCAACTGGAGAGACCCCGTTCTTCCTGGTCTACGGAGTCGAAGCAGTCCTCCCTCACGAGGTCAGACGTCGCTCCACGCGGGTCCTGGCGTTCGACGAGGCGCAGCAGGACGCCATGCGGGGGACGGACCTCGTGCTGGGGGAGGAACGCCGCCGAGAGGCCGCGTTACGAGCGGCGAGGTACCAACAGGAGCTACGACGATATCACTGCCGCAACATCCGCCCCAGGACTCTCGAGGTAGGAGACCTCGTGCTCAGGCGGGTTCTCTCCAGGGAGGGGCTGCACAAGCTCTCCCCCATGTGGGAGGGCCCGTTCAAGGTTGTTCATGTTTCCAGGCCTAGCTCGGCACGCTTGGAGACTCAGGAGGGGGAGCCGATCCAGAACGTGTGGAATATCCAGCACCTCCAGAGGTTTTACCCCTAAAAGGCCCAGAGCCTGTGAAGAAGGCGAACGCCTGTGAAGATTATCCTTTTTGGAAAAGGCCCAAAGCCTGTGAAGAAGGCGAACGCCTGTGAAGATTATCCTTTTTGGAAAAGTCCCAGAGCCTGTGAAGAAGGCGAACGCCTGTGAAGGTTACGCCTTTAAGAAGAAAGGCCCGGAGCCTGTGAAGAAGGCCAACGCCTGTGAAGCTCGCCGCCCGTGACACTCTCACGTAATAATGAGTTGGGGTTGTACACGCCCCGGAGTCTCAGGAGCGCCGGCCTCAGGCCCTGGGGCTCCCTCCCATGCCCAGTGGCAGCACTTAGCTCCGCGCTGGTGAGAAGACGTCGAAGACTAGATTAGGTGACGGACGCGGCTTTTTCATTTGCTTTCCGCAGTTAGCTTGTTTGTTCGCATTTGAAGTCTTGTTGAAACTATTGCCGTCGTTGGTTTGTGGTTCGTCGATTTTTACTCCCCCCGTTTTGATTTCCGTTGAGCAAGGCCTCGCGAGGGGGCGATAGCCGAGCGCCCTCGCGAGTGTTCCTACCCTAGTCATTCGAAGGTTTCACGACCTGGTCCCGTTACAGGAGCACCCCTCCGGTCCGTGCCCCTCGGGCACTGCGACACGCATAGGGCCTGGGTCGGTCGCCCCCCGCGGCTGGGGCCGGGAACTATTTACGCGCGGACACATAGCCAAAAGGCGCGAGAGCGGAATCAAGGTAATGGTTAACACATAAACCCGAACACACCCCCGCAGGGCTCCACGCATCTGTTTTCTTTTACACAGGAAACAAAAGGAAAGAAAGGACAAGTCCGGCGTGGCTCGCCTCGCACCCGCCTGCGGAGGAGACTCGGGCTGCCTCCGGGGCTCAGGCGGACTCCTTCTCGCACTTCCCCGAGGCGCGACGACAGGCGAACGTGCTGCCGCCTCCTGAGCCGGCGCAACGGCGAGGGGGCTGGTTGCACCCACCGCTGGAAGAGTCGCTTGAAGAAGGGTGGATGTAGCTCGGGGAGCCTTGGGCGCCGCCAGCCGCGCAGGCGCTGTCTCCTCCATCGTCGTCGGGGCTGGGTCCCCGGCCGCAGTTGTCGCCTTCAGGACAGCACCCTGCGCGGCGACCATCTTCCCCAAATACCCTCATGTAGAGGGTAGCATCGCCGTCAAACCTAAAGTGCAGGGTGCACCGGCGCCCCAGGCCGCGGGCACGAGCGAACGCCTGCCAACTACGAGTCAGGGCCAAGCTCCCGGTGACGGAGACCTCCAGTGCGGCCCATGAGGCCCGGCCGCAGCAGCCATCCGCCTGAAGCCAGAGGCCACCCGGGGCGCCGGCTGGGAGCTCGCCAAGGAGAAAGCGAGGAAGCTGGAGCCGGGCATTAGCCGGCTCCGCTGACCATACGGCGAACTCCAGCAGCACCTTCACGGCGCGAAACCGCGGCCTAGCGGAGCGCGCGACCAATGCGCGTCCCCCGGCCGCAGCAGCTTGCCCGTCACCACTCTGGGAACCACCTCCACAACCGCGTGACGCAGCCGTGGCGGCCATGGGATGCTTCCGAGGGCGTCCTTGTCCGCGCTTGAGCGGGGGGGGGGAGGCAGGCTCAACCTGGCGGGCTTTCCCCTTCTCTGCAACTGAGAACTTCCTCGACGGAGCCATGAAGAAGAAGGGGGAGCAAGGAGAGATGGACTGGCAGGGCACGCGCGTTCCGTACTTATAACCGGCGGAGACCAACCGCCGACCTCCACAATCACAGGTAATCATGACACGGTTTGCATGCAGGGAGTTGTCCAACCCACGTGATCACCGAGGCGTCATGGGGAAGCGGAGACGCCCACGTCCCATCAACCGCCACGCGACGCCCAAGGACGCAGGCTGTTAGGGCCCGCGGCGCTTCGCCCTTGCCCTTTCGCCTCTCGGCACGGCCAGGTCCGGGCGCGCCTTGGGCCCGGGGGCTACTGTCGGCGTTCTGGGAACGGGGGTCCCTAGACTTGCCTGCCTGCGGCCTGCTGCGTGGCTCAAAGGAGGCCCAGCACGGCCCATCTTCATCAACACAAGACCCAAGACCCTCGCGAGAGGCCGAGCCTCGCGGGGCGGACGACGCAGAGCTTCCTCAGGCGCAGCCTCATCAGGCTGGCTCACGAGGAGGCGGAGAGATCAAGGCGGGGTACCTCACGAGGTGCCCATGACGTAAGCCATGACGACCACGGGCGCCGGTCGTGCGCCAGCCCGCGCGGTGTCCTCCTTTCCTCTTTGGTGCAAAGGGGGCAAGCGCAGGCGAGAGGATCAAGCAAAGGCATCCATTTTGGTGCAACAAGACCAAGACCGACTCCGCGACAAGGAAGAAGTCATCATGGAGCCCAAGCCAGCGTCATCACCAGAGCCTTTGGCAGGCGAGGACCAACTTTAGTCAGGATAAGTGTACCAGATGTTCCCCTTCAAAATGGCCACTTGTTGGCGCCCTTCCCGCTCAATATTTGGGAAGAGGCCCAGGGCCTTTTCCTATAAATAGTACTAGCCACCCCCCAGAATGGGGGCATCGACAGATAGATGAACGGATCGACGAATCGACCGGCAATCAGACAAAAAGAGAGAGAGAGAAGGGCGACTGAACCCCACTAGCAGTTCATCGCCCCAGTCAAGAACAGACCCTCGCGAGGCTGTTCTTCCTTGTATTGTTCAACATCAGCCCAAGAGGCAATCCACCACACCACCACACTGGAGTAGGGTATTACACCACATCGGTGGCCCGAACCAGTATAAACTCTGTGCCTCTTGTGCTGTGTTCTCGATAGCTTAGATCTTTGCGAGATGGAGCGGTAGAAAGCGTAACCTCCGCGCGCACCCCAGAGTTCGAACCTCAAGGGTCTGCCGGAACCCGAAATCCGACATACCTGTTCGGTGGTAATTTCCCTCACTAGATGCCATACTCTCCTAGGTTGTGAAACCAAGGCTATGATCACCAAAGCTATGGAAATCAAGGCAAATGGAGACCACAACTCTGATACCACTCGTAGGATCATAAGTAGGTCTAGAGGGGGTGATTAGACTACTTGGCCAAATAAAAATCTAGCCTTTTCCCAATTTTAAGTCTTGGCAGATTTTAGCAACTTAGCACAAGTCAAGCAATCAACCTACACATGCAATTCTAAGAGTATAGCAGCGGAATGTAAAATATTGCGTATGAAGGTTAAGGGAGGGGTTTGGAATGGCAAACACAATGTAGACACGGAGATTTTTGGAGTGGTTTCGATAAGTAACACAATGTAGACACGTTGATGGAGACTTCTACCCACGAAGGGTAACGGTTGCGCGAGTCCACGGAGGGCTCCACCCACGAAGGTTCCACAAAGAAGCAATCTATGATGATTATTGTGATGACATGTATACTTTAAAGAATAATGATAGCCATGAAACTTGTCATCTTGATCTTAATTCTCAATCATATGATAGTTATTTCGTTGAGTTTGCTCCCACTACTATTGATGAGAAGAATTTTGCTTATGTGGTGAGTAATAAAATTTCTATGCTAGTAGATCATGAAAAGAATGTTTTAGGTTCTGGTTATATTATTGAATTCATTCATGATGCTACTGAAAATTATTATGAGGGGCTTGTAGGAATTACAATAATATCAAGTTTCCTCTCTATGTGCTTAAAATCTTGAAGTTATGCTTGTTTTACCTTCCTATGCAAGATGATTCTTGTTCCCATAAGTTATTTGCTCACAAAATCCCTATGCATAGGAAGTGGGTTAGACTTAAATGTGCTAGCCATATTCTTCATGATGCTCTCTTTATGTTTCAATTCTTATCTTTTTTGTGAGCATCGTTGAAATCATCATGCCTAGCTAGGGGCGTTAAACGATAGCGCTTGTTCGGAGGCAACCAAATTTTATTTTAGTTTCTTTCTTTTTGGTTCTGTTTAGGAATCAATAATCCATCTAGCTTATGTTTAGATGTGGTTTTATGTTTTAATTAGTGTTTGTGCCAAGTAGAACCTTTGGGAAGACTTGGGTGAAGTCCTTATGATCATGCTGTAAAAAACAGAAACTTTAGCCCTCATGAGATTAGCTAGAACTTTTTATTGAAGAGTGATATTTAGTTGATTATTTTTGAATATGATTACTAGAAAAATTCCTCAGGTCCACCAATTTATTTTAGAATTTTTGGAGTTCCAGAAGTTTGAGTTAGTTACAGATTACTACAGACTGTTCTGTTTTTGACAGATTCTGCTTTCATTGTGTTGTTTGCTTATTTTGATGAATCTATGGCTAGTAAAATAGTTTATAAACCATAGAGAAGTTGGAATACAGTAGGTTTAACACCAATATAAATATACAATGAGTTCATTACAGTACCTTGAAGTGGTGTTTTGTTTTCTTTCGCTAACGGAGCTCACGAGTTTTCTGTTAAGTTTTGTGTTGTGAAGTTTTCAAGTTTTGGGTAAAGATTCGATGGACTATGGAATAAGGAGTGGAAAGAGCCTAAGCTTGGGGATGACCAAGGCACCCCAAGGTAATATTCAAGCATAACCAAGCGTCTAAGCTTGGGGATGCCCCGGAAGGCATCCCCTCTTTCGTCTTCGTTCATCGGTAACTTTACTTGGAGCTATATTTTTATTCACCACATGATATGTGTTTTGCTTGGAGCGTCATTTTATTTTCTTTAGCTTTGATTGCCATTTGAATAAAATACCAAGGTCTGAAGTTATTAAATGGGAGAGTCTTCACATAGTTGCATAATTATTCGATTATTCATTGATCTTCACTTATATCTTTCAGAGTAGTTTGTTGTTTGCTCTAGTTCTTCACTTATATCTTTTAGAGCACGGTGGTAGTTTTATTTTGAGGAAATAGATGAACTCTCATGCTTCACATAGATTATTTTGATAGTCTTAAATAGCATGGTAATGTTCTTAATTCTAAAAATGCTAGGCATACAAGGCTAATAAAAGAAAAATTCGTATGAGTGTGTTGAATACTAAGAAAAGATTGAAGCATGATAATTGTTTTGAGATATGGAGGTGATAATATTAGAGTCATGCTAGTTGAGTAGTTGTGAATTTAAAGAATACTTGCGTTGAAGTTTGTGATTCCCGTAGCATGCACGTATGGTGAACCGTTATGTAACGAAGTCGGAGCATGAGGTGTTTATTGATTGTCCTCCTTATGAGTGGCGGTCGGGGATGAGCGATGGTCTTTTCCTACCAATCTATCCCCCTAGGAGCATGCGCGTAATACTTTGCTTCGATAATTTCTAGATTTTTGCAATAAGTATATGAGTTCTTTATGACTAATGTTGAGTCCATGGATTATACGCATTTTCTCCCATCCTTCCACCATTGCTAGCCTCTCTAATACCGCGCACTTTTCACCGGTATCATACACCCACCATATATCTTCCTCAAAATAGCCACCATACCTACCTATCATGGCATTTCCATAGCCATTCCGAGATATATTGCCATGCAACTTTCCACCGTTCCGTTTATTATGACACGCTCCATCATTGTCATATTTCTAGCATGATCATGTAGTTGACATCATAATTGTGGCAAAGCCACCATTCATAATTCTTTCATACGTGTCACTCTTGATTCATTGCATATCCCGGTATGCCACCGGAGGCATTCATATAGAGTCATATCTTGTTCTAAGTATCGAGTTGTAATTGTTGAGTTGTAAGAAAATAAAAGTGTGATGATCATCATTTTTAGAGCATTGTCCCAAGTGAGGAAAAGGATGATGGAGACTATGATTCCCCCACAAGTCGGGATGAGACTCCGGACGAAAAATAAAAAAAATAAAAAAGAGAAAAAAGGCCATAAAAAGGAGAAGGCCCAAAAAAATAAAATAAAAAAATGAGAGAAAAAGAGAGAAGGGACAATGCTACTATCCTTTTACCACACTTGTGCTTCAAAGTAGCACCATGATCTTCATGATAGAGAGTCTCTCATTCTGTCACTTTCATATACTAGTGGGAATTTTTCATTATAGAACTTGGCTTGTATATTCCAATGATGGGCTTCCTCAAATTTCCCTAGGTCTTCGTGAGCAAGCGAGTTGGATGCACACCCACTTAGTTTCTTTTGTTGAGCTTTCATATACTTATAGCTCTAGTGCATCCGTTGCATGGCAATCCCTACTCACTCACATTGATTTCTATTAATGGGCATCTCCATAGCCCATTGATACTCCTAGTTGATGTGAGACTATCTTCCCCTCTTTTTTGTCTTCTCCACAACCACCATTCTATTCCACATATAGTGCTATATCCATGTCTCACGCTCATGTATTGCATGAAGATTGAAAAAGTTTTTAAAATGTTAAAGTATGAAACAATTTATTGGCTTGTCATCGGGGTTGTGCATGATTTAAATACTTTGTGTGGTGAAGATGGAGCATAGCCAGACTATATGATTTTCTAGGGATAACTTTATTTGGCCATGTTATTTTGAGAAGATATAGTTGCTTTATTAGTATGCTTGAAGTATTATTATTTTTTATGTCAATATGAACTTTTGTCTTGAATCTTTCGGATCTGAATATGCATATCACAATTAAGAAGAATTACATTGAAATTATGCCAAGTGGCACTCCGCATCAAAAATTATCTTTTTTATCATTTACCTACTCGAGGACGAGCAGGAATTAAGCTTGGGGATGCTTGATACGTCTCCAACGTATCTATAATTTTTGATTGCTCCATGCTATATTATCTACTGTTTTAGGCAATATTGGGCTTTATTATCCACTTTTATATTATTTTTGGGACTAACCTATTAACCGGAGGCCCAGCCCAGATTTGCTGTTTTATGCCTATTTCAGTGTTTTGAAGAAAAGGAATATCAGACGGAGTCGAAACGGAACGAAATCAACTGGAGAAGTTATTTTTGGAAGGAGACCCACCAGATAGACTTGGACTCTACGTCAGAAGATACGGGAGCTGGCCACGAGGGTGGGGGGCGCGCCCACCCCCCTGGGGCGCGCCCCCTGCCTCGTGGGCCCCCCGCAGCTCCACCGACGTACCCCTGCACCCATATATACCTACGTACCATAAAACTTCCAGAACAGAGATTAGATCGGGAGTTCAGCCGCCGCAAGCCTCTGTAGCCAGCAAGAACCAATTGGGACCCTGTTCCGGCACCCTGCCAGAGGGGGGAACCCTCACCGGTGGCCATCTTCATCATCCCGGCGCTCTCCATGACGAGGAGGGAGTAGTTCACCCTCGGGGCTGAGGGTATGTACCAGTAGCTATGTGTTTGACCTCTCTCTCTCTCTCTCTCTCTCTCTCTCTCTCGTGTTCTTTATTTGGCACGATCTTGATGTATGTCTTGTCGTGCGTATCTGTGGTGACAATGGGATATCACGTGCCACTTGATGTATGTTTTGGTGACCAACTTGCGGGTTCCGCCCATGAACCTATGCATAGGGGTTGGCACACGTTTTCGTCGTGATTCTCCGGTAGAAACTTTGGGGCATTCTTTGAGGTTCTATGTGTTGGATTGAGTAGATGAATTGAGGTTGTGTGATGCATATCATATAATCATGCCCACGGATACTTCAGGTGACAATGGAGTATCTAGGTGACATTAGGGTTTTGGTTGATTTGTGTCTTAAGGTGTTATTCTAGTACGAACTCTACGGCTGTTTGTGACACTTATAGGAATAGCCCAACGGATTGATTGGAAAGAATAACTTTGTGGTTTCGTACCCTACCATAATCTCTTTGTTTGTTCTCTGCTATTAGTGGCTTTGGAGTGACTCTTTGTTGAATGTTGAGGGATAGTTATATGATCCAACTATGTTATTATTGTTGATAGGACTTACACTAGTGAAAGTATGAACCCTAGGCCTTGTTTCCTATCATTGCAATACCGTTTACGCTCACTTTTACCACTTGTTACCTTGCTGTTTTTTTATTTTAAGTTCACAAAAACCTATATCTGCCATCCATATTGCACTTGTATCACCATCTCTTCGCCGAACTAGTGCACCTATACAATTTACCATTGTATTGGGTGTGTTGGGGACACAAGAGACTCTTTGTTTTTTGGTTGCAGGGTTGTTTGAGAGAGACCATCTTCATCCTACGCCTCCCACGGATCGATAAACCTTAGGTCATCCACTTGAGGGAAATTTGCTACTGTCCTACAAACCTGTGCACTTGCAGGCCCAACAACGTCTACAAGAAGAAGGTTGTGTATTAGACATCAATTCCGAACTTGGCGCATAAGGTCCTCCAAAAGTAACTCAAGAACTTGACGTCGCGGTCTGAGATAATCGTCTTTGGCACTCCATGTAGGCACAAGATTTCTCTACAAAAAATATTTGCAACATGTGAAGCATCGTCTATCTTGTTGCATGCTATGAAATGTTCCATTTTAGAGAATCGGTCCTTAACAAGAAACACGGAATCCTTTCCATTTCTAGTCCTAGGTAAACCAAGTGCAAAATCCATGCTAATATCTTCCCATGGGTGATATGGAATTGGAAGGGGTGTATAAAGACCATGAGATTGAGCTTTGGACTTAGCTTTGCTACGTGTCGAACATCGGGTGGTGAAGCATGAGACGTCGCGGAACATCTTGGACCAAAAATAGTTCTTAGAGAGTGTAGCAAATGTCTTGTCGCATACATAGTGTCCCATTAGTCCTCCTCCATGAGATTCTTGCAAAAGTAACAAACGAAGAGAAGACTCGGGGACGCAAAGTTTGATAGCTCTCATAAGATAACCATCTTTGATGTAATAGCGTTCCCAAGATGTATGCATTAAAAACTTGGCATAAGGAATTGCAAAAGTAGGATCATGCGCATACAAGTCTTTTGTGTGGTCGAAGCCAATGACATTCAATTCAAGTTGAGTACCAAACATGCATATACGGGAAAGCGCATCCGCCACAACATTTTCCTTGCCTTTGATATACTTGATGACATAAGGAAATGACTCAATGAATTCACTCCATTTAGCATGACGCTTATTCAACTTAGTTTGACCTTTAAGATACTTAAGTGTTTCATGATCGGTGTGAAGAATGAATTCATGAGGACGGAGATAATGCTCCCGAACATGCAAGACTCTCACTAAAGCATATAACTCTTTGTCATAGATTGGATAATTGAGTTGCGCTATGGAAAGTTTTTCACTAAATAAAGCTATAGGGATTTTCGAAATTGGGGAAGAACACAACAAAATCAAGCTAGAAAACAAGGTGTAGGGGCTCCAAATCCATGATAAACGTGGCTCATGATACCAAGATGATGTAGGGTAGAACCCTAGGGACCCGATATTTCATGAAATGGAGGGATCCTACGAAGTACATGAAGAACACGAGGGAAAACGGGAGAGAAATCACTCAACAAACAAGATTCGGTCACACATATGCTAGGTCTTCGGAACACAAAGAGATACACGATCCACAATCAACAAGGGACGATAGATAGGGTAATCAGTTCTTCTCCATGAGGAGGTCTTGAGTTATTCCCGTTAGGAGTCCTGAATCCAAGTGGATCTTCTTTGTAGAGGCACAGTCTCTATCGGAGGAGTCGATCCAGATGGACGAGCAAGGCTCTATCTCACAAATGAGCTATCACTTTTCTAACCATATCTAGGAGGAGGAGGAGGTCCATTTATAGTCTTATTGCAAATGGGGGCGAAGTGAAGGGGTACATGGGCCTCAGGCCCGAAACTGTGCGTAGACAGGTACCGGACATCCGCTGGGTATCGGTCGTCCGGTGGCTCGTGGGCGTCCGGACGTCCGGTAGTCGCCGAACTTCCGCTAATTTCATTCTGTGAAGGTGGCATCGAACGTCCGGTCACTTCGGACCTCCGCCAATTTTCCCTCGGTGGTGATGGTGCCGGTCGTCCGGTGGAGGCCGGACGTCCGCTCCCTGGGATGTGTGGCTGATCGTCCGGTGAAGGCCGGACGTCCGCTCGCTCTAGCTTGTGTTGGATAGGACTTGGGTATGCTGGGGCTTCAGGTGTCGGTCGTCTGGTGGAGGCCGGACGTCCGGTGGCTGTAGCTTCAATGGCAGCTCTTCTTCTTGTCCCTCATACTGGTGTCCTCGCCGTCTTGTCCGTTGGATGTAGCTGCTCCGTGGTCTTCCTCCAAGTACCTGATCACACATAGTGTTTCCGTTTGAGGTAGTAGCCATGTCTCATGTGTAGAAAGTGGTATTTCGAAGAGGACCGAGTTCACCTTATCCTTGATATACTTTGCTTGGGATCTTGTCATTGGTCCAAGTGGTGTCGTGGTAGATGTCGATACGTCCATGGGGATGATCGTGGGATGCTCCGCATCAATCACCCTTAAGAAGTCAAGCTTGAGATCCCCTTGATGCCAGTATATCTCTTCATTTATATAATTTTGATGATCTTGTTATCTAGAACATAATGTGCTGGCTAGCCTGCCTTTGAAAGACCTCCTGAATCCGCTTGTCCGTCAAAGCCACACGATTTCATGAAGGGTATTTGCCTTGAGCTTTCATCATTTCTTCCTCTGTTGGCCCCCAGCCTTCCACAAACTGACAAAGATGGTAGAAAAGACTGTATCAGTCCTTAATAGGCCCTCAATGTTCCCTACGAGCGGATGCTCAAGTATCCGTAAAATACTCCTTAAGCTAACCCAATTCAAAATGGAAATGTGGATTGCAACCGAGAAGCTCTTCTTCGGAAGAGCAGAAGAGTGGCGTGTGATCGGAGCCAATCCTAGTACCAACTTTAAGAGAGGAAAGATGATAGTTGGATTCTCAATTTTCATACACAAACACTTTATCAAGTCACGATCTAGTTAGGGAGAGTTGAGGGTTCAGTCATTCTTCCTCTTCTTCTTCTATTCCCTATGAGCCGATGCTCAAGTATCCGTAAAATACTCCTTAAGTCATCCCAACTCAAAAAGGAAATGTGGATTGCAACCAAGAAGCTCTTCTTCGGAAGAGTAGAAGGGTGGCTTGTGATCGGAGCCAATCCTAGTATCAGCTTTAGGAGAGGAAAGAGGGTAGTTGGATTCTCAATTTTCCGACACAAACACTTTATCAAGTACCGATCTAGTCAGGGAGAGTTGAGGGTTCAGTCATTCTTCCTCTTCTTCTTCTAAGTAATTAACTTCTCTCTTCCATTAATGCATGATCTACTAAATAATTACTCACTCCTCCACATACCCTGACGGTGCAAAATAACATCAGATGCCTCGGTAGGGGTCCAAGCGTACCTGGAAGTCCTGGATTGGAGGTTGCACAAGGGGTTTATCCAGGTTCCTGCTGTTGGGGAACATTGCATGGAAAACAAAAAATTTCTACGCACACGCAAGATCTATCCATGGAGATGCATAGCAACAAGAGGGGAGTATGTCTATATACCTTCGTAGACTGTAAAGCGGAAGCGTTTATTAACGCAGTTGATGTAATCAAACTTCTTCGTGATCCAACCGATCAGTACCGAACGTACGACACCTCCGCGTTCAGGACACGTTCAGCTCGATGACGTCCGCACCTTCTTGATCCAGCAAGACGGGCGAAGTAGTAGATGAGTTCCGATAGCACGACAATGTGGTGACGGTGATGGTGAAATCGTTCCCACAGGGCTTCGTCGGGCACTGCGGAAAACTAGACAGAGGACTAAATTGTGGAGAGGGGCGCCGCACACGGCTAAGAGATTGTCGTGGTTATGTGTGGCGCCCCTCCCTCATATATATAAGTGGGGGAGGGGAGGCAGCTAGGGGCACGCCAAGGGTGTCCGCATGCCCCCTTGGGCTCCTGCCCTGTGCCGCTCCACCCTTACCTTGTTTACAGAAGGGGGAAGGAAAGGGGAGGAGAGGGAAGGAAGGGGGAGGCCAACTCCCCCTTTCCTTCTCTCCCCAAGGGTTGCGCAGCCTTAGGGGGTGCGTGCCAGCCCCTTGTTGGTTGGTGTGTTCCCCCTTTGGCCCATATGGCCCATTAACCTCCCGGGGTTTCCCGGAACCCCTTTCGGTGATCCGATGACTACCCGGTACCTTCCGAAACTCTTTCGGTGGTCAAATTGTTGGGGAACGTAGTAATTCAAAAAAATTACCTACGATCACGCAAGATCTATCTAGGAGATGCATAGCAACAAGCGGGGAGTGTGTGTCCACGTACCCTCATAGACCGAAAGCGAAAGCTGTCGGTGTACTAAAGTAGGGGTACCTTAGTACCCCGAACTTGTGCACGGGCAGTCGTAGCACCCCGCGGCAAGGCTTGCCAGGCGATCGCCAAGACTCTCCGTGGTCCCTTTTTGGGCCATCCAAGAACAAAGTATTTGAGCCCAGGCCCCGGCAGGAGGAGCCTGCCGGGAAGGCCACCCGAAGAGAGCAAGGCCCCGGCTAGAGGTGCTTGCCGGGACGACCGCTCGAAGCACAAGACCCCGGCAGGAGGAGCTTGCCGGGAAGGCCGACCGAGGCACGACAAGAAACTTGCTGCGACGCGCTCCGCGTCCCGGCAAGGATCAGTGAGCGACAAGCTCCCGGGCGCGACAAGACATCAGCCGCGGCAAGACGCTTGCCGCGGCAAGTCACCACCCTGCGCCTGCGCTCCAGCTCATCCACCCACGCGTCGCTCTGGGGCCGTTCCAGGCGTACATGGCGAGAGGCTGCGCAGCCAGGGGCATGCGGTGGCGAAGCGACGCTGATAGAGTAGCCATCGTGGCAAATGGTGGCGCTCCTGACGGTCCCCTTTCCTGCACCGTCCGGGCGATGCGGACGGGCATTTAATGCCCTTGTCCCCTGCCGTCAGAGTTAGGTATGATAGCATTGTACAGCCACTATGCAGGCAGTTGTACCCACTACAACATTCTCCCATTTTTGCCCCCACCTGCGCTGCCACCTGTGGGTAACCCCTTAAGCATATAAAAGGAGGCCCCATGCGCACCTAGAGGGAGAGGGACATCCATCGCTACGCTCGGTCTCGCCAGCGGCTCGTGTGTACTGTAGCACCACGCGCTCCCGAGCAAGAACACAATACAATCCACAAAGCAGCAGTAGGGTTTTATGCGTCCTTGCGGCCCGAAGCTGGGTAAAATCCCTTGTGTGCATCGCCTCGATCCGCTCTTCGCGTGACCTCCGCCCCCCGCCGAACCAAGAAAGGGGCTCGGTCCCCATAGGTGTTCGAGGAGGCAGATTTCCCCCGACATCTTTGGCGCGCCAGGTAGGGGGCGTCGAAGTTGTGTGAACCTGATCCGGCGTCTGCACAGGCTAGATCTCCATCATCTTCGTCGACATGCCACCGAAGAAGAAAGCTCCGGAGGTGGCCAGTCCGTCCGCGTCGAACCCACCGCCCTTGGAGCAAACGGGTGGTGGGGACGGCACCGGCGGCGGGACGGGCGTCGTCGAGCCAGCTCATGGCGCCACGGCGTCCGAACATGCAACGCGCCCCTCTCAGGAGGCACGGGACCAGCAGCGTCTTGGCGCCCACGGTACCATACGCTCGCTGGACCCAGACCGAGCCGGCGGATCCCAGGGCGCTCAAGGCCAGCACTCACACCAACATGCTGGCGCGAGCGTGGCGCGGCTGCCTGGTCCGGGTGTTGCTCCTTCTAACATAGTTAGAAGTTCGAGCACATCCCGCTCCACGCGTCGTTCGCCACCACTGCCCGCCACTCCAGCAGAAGCTCTGGCGCGAGCTCAACTGCTCCTAGACTACCCTCCAACGGCGGACAAGCTCGATGTCTGGAGGGCCACGATACAGAGCCTCATCGGTTTCGCTAACGGCGACACCCCGCGGCAGCACAGTGCGTCGCAGCCGCGACAGGTCGGCCAGGCGAGAACCGATGGCGCCAAGACCGGAGGGGGTGCGACCACCGTGCACTCCCCGCCCCAAAGGCCAAGATCGCCGACTCGCCGGAACCATCACGACAACGACTCCACCGCGTCGTCGAATCCGCGAACTCGTTGCGATCAACGCCAAGTTCTTCACGAGCGAGAGCAAGAGGACGCTCGTACTCGGATCGAGCGTCGGAGAGAAGCGCGGCGTCAATCAGACCAGCGCGCTGGGCCCTCTGTCGACATGCATGCACCGGGGGAACCAGGTGACCTGCCGTACGTGGTAGGCTGCCCTGCGTTCACCCGTGAGCTGCGGCAAGTCCAGTGGCCCAGCACGAAGAATTTCAAGCCAGACGTACCAGAGAAGTACGACGGCAAGTCGCATCCGTCGGAGTTCCTCAGCATCTACACCATCGCGGTGCAGGCTGCTGGAGGGCGAGACGACAAGATCCTTGCCAACTACTTCCCGCTGGTACTCAAATCCAACGTCAGATCCTGGCTCATGCACTTGCCGGACAACTCCATAACCTCCTGGACAGACTTGTGCCATCAGTTTGTTGGCGCCTTTACGGGCGGGCACAAACCCCATGGCCAAGCGAGCTACCTTCATCTGCTCGTCCAGAAGGAAGGGGAACCCTTGCGCAAGTTCATCCAGAGATTCAGCCGTGTACACTACAACATCCCAGACGTCCACCCCGCCGCGGTCATCAGCGCGTTCCATCAGAACGTGCGTAACCGCAGGATGCGGGAGGAGATGGCAATGTGCAAGATCAAAGACGTCAGCGAGCTATATGCCCTGGCCGACAAGTGTGCCCATGCTGAGGAAGGGAGGAAACTCCCCGGAGAGAACACTGGAGCAGGAGAATCTGACAGTGAGGATACCGCCCCGGCAAGGAAGAGTCGGCGGCGGAGCAACAGGAAGAAGAAGAGCCAAGAAGTACTGGTTGTTGAGCAGTCCGGCGATGAAGGCGCCACCAAGAAGGCCCAGGCTGGTAGCTCCGGCAAGGAGGTTGCCGGATGCGCCAACCGCCAGGCTGTAGCGGTCGCCGACAAGCAGGACGGCACCAACAAACAGTACTGCAAGATCGACCGCACCAAGGGCCATGACCTCCAGAGCTGCAAGTAGGTCGAGCGGCTCGTCGAGCTGCAAAAGGCCAAGTACGAGCGGCACGACAAGGAGAGAGCCCGGGGAGGTGGCGGAGGATCAGGCACGAAGCGCCTCGGCCAGGGAGGACGCCGCGACAAGGACAAACAGCGGCAAGCGAACCGACCTCCCCGCGGCCGCGACAAGAACGAAGACGACGACGAAGACGAAGACATGGATGACGCTGAGACCAGTGAGCAGGAGTTTCAGAAAGCCACAGAGGTCTTGTGCATAGACGGCGGTGCTTCCCTGCATACTTCTCACCGCCAGCTCAAGCAGTGGGCGCGGGAAGTCAATGCAGCGGAACCACCTGTCGAGTCGCGCAAGCCTCTGAAATGGTCCAGCACACCTATCATCTTTGATATTGAGGACCACCCCCATCGCACAACTACGATCGGGTGCTTGTCGATGTTGGTCTCACCAACAGTCTACAACCTCAAGGTCACTAAGATGCTAGTTGACGGCGGGGCCGGCTTGAACCTGATCTCCTCCGCTGTGCTCCGGAAACTCCAAGTCCCCAACAGCGAGCTCGAAGAGACCGACACGTTCCAAGGAATCAACCTGGGAAGGAGCAAGCCGAAGGGGAAGATAACATTGCCAGTGACATTTGGCAGCGAGATGAACTTCAGGACAGAGAGGATCACTTTTGACGTTGCCGATTTTCCATTGCCCTACAATGGAATTCTCGGCCGTCCAGCGCTCGCCAAGTTCATGGCGGCCTCTCACTACGCCTACAACATGCTCAAGATGCCAGGCCCGATAAGCGTCATCTCTGTGCCCGGCGACAAGAAGGATGCCCTTATCTGTGCCGACAAGATCTACCGGGAAGTAGCAACCGCAGCGGATCACAAGCCGCTTGCCGCTGAAGCTCCCGGAGGGAAGAAGAGGAAGTTGGTCTCTGGTGACTATGTTTCGGCAGAGCTCCCCGGGGCCACCGCCAAGAAGGTCCCCAAGATCGACGCCAAGAGCGCTGAGGAGCCGTCTGCTCCGGAAAACCCCAGGGTTTGTTCCGTAGAAGCAGGCGCTCCCGACAAGTTTTGCTCCGGCAAGCTTGCCGGGGAACGTCAAGCTCCGGCTGAGCCCCACATCCTCGGCGTAGAAGCGGACGTTCCCGCAGCAGCAGATGTGCCTTCAATCCTTGTTGTCGAGCCACAGGCTCCAGCATGGGCGCATCAGACTGTCCATTTCCTCCAAAACGGGGAACTTCCCGAAGAGCAAGAAGAAGCGGAAAGAGTAGCCCGGCGCTCGAGTATGTACCAGTTCGTCGACAACACACTATACAGAAGAGGGCACAACGGTGTGAAATTGAAGTGTATTTCCCGGGAAGACGGACAGAAGCTGTTGGCAGAGATACATGGAGGCATATGTGGTCACCACATTGGCGCAAGAGCACTTGCCGGCAAAGCGTTCCGGCAAGGTTTCTCCTGGCCGACAACCCTCCAGGATGCAACTGCACAAGTAACCAAGTGTGAAGCGTGCCAGTTCCATTCCAATCAGATACACCAGCCAGCTCAAGCTCTCCAGACGATCCCTTTATCCTGGCCATTTTCGCTCTGGGGGCTCGACATCCTCGGCCCCTTCCCCCGAGCTGTTGGGGGCTTTGAGTACTTGTACGTCGCAATCGACAAGTTCACAAAGTGGCCGGAAGTGGAACCAGTGAGGAAGGTGACAGCACAGTCAGCCATCAAGTTCTTCAGGTCGATTGTCTGCCACTTCGTGATCCCCAACAGGATCATCACCGACAACGGTACACAATTCACGAGCCGCACCTTCATGAAATACGTCCAAGATCTCGGTGCCAAGGTCTGCTTCGCTTCTGTTGCTCATCCTAGGAGCAACGGTGAAGCTGAAAGGGCCAATGCCGAAGTACTGCGTGGGCTCAAGACCAGAACTTTCGACAGGCTGCACAAGTGCGGAAGAAACTGGATCGAGGGGCTGCTGGTGGCTCTTTGGTCGATCAGAACGACGCCAAATCGAGCCACTGGCCATACACCATTTGCTCTAGTCTATGGAGCAGAAGCAGTTACCCCCACGGAACTCGTATACGGGTCACCTTGAGTGCTCGCTTATGATGAGCTTGAGCAAGAGCGGCTGCGTGAAGATGACGCGCTGCTCCTTGAGGAAGATCGTCTTCAGGCTGTTGTGCGAGCCTCTCGCAACCAGCAAGCTTTGCGTCGCTACCATAGCCGCAAAGTTAAAGCCAGAAGCTTCGAGGAAGGCGACCTTGTTCTTCGGTGCGCCCCGTCCGCCAAGAATCATAACAAGTTGACGCCAAAGTGGGAAGGCCCTTACTGGGTGAGACGAGTCACAAGGCCCGGCGCTGTCCGCCTCGAGACCGAAGATGGCACTCCGGTGAGCAACTCCTGGAACATTGAGCATCTTCGTAAGTTTTACCCGTAAGGCGCAGTTGTCGGGCCCCGCCCGACAACCAACCTTTTGTACAAGTCTTGCCGCAGTTGCATGTAATCCTTTGTACAAAGCCAGGCGCAGACCCTGAGCAGCAGTAAATGAAGCGCTGGCGCCCTAAGTTTTAGCATGCATGCTGAGTCGAGTCTCGTCCTTGGTTAGGGTTGATAGTGCCTAACAGCTGCTAACCCCTAGCTTAGAGGTCGCGTCTGCGTCCTTTTTCCTGTTCCTTCATTTCCTTTGGTTCACAGGGTTTTGCATATCCTGGCCAGACCGCTTAAGGACGAAGAAGAGAAGAAGGGCGGGCCAGCATCTGGTCCCCGGCAAGCCAGTGTTGCCGGGGGCTGCAAGTACGAAGATTCGCCCGCGGCAAGCCAAAGATGCCGGGGGCTGCAATCCCAGATAAGTTTTTGCATCCCTTGTCATGCATTCTCTTATGAACTGTGGAATACGAAAACCTTGTCCCCTCCTAAAAGCTACCGTGCTCCCTTAACGGCAGGCCCCAGAGCGCGTTCCTGGGGCCCGTTTTGGTAGTAGTCGTGGCGGCAAAGGGGCGGAACGAGGGGCCCGAACCCGCCTCATCCCTTCCTCCGCCAAAGGCGTGGGGGAGGTCGAGTGGCGCGGGAAGACGGCAGGGCCTGTTGCCGGGCAAAGAAGTGTCTATCTTAACGATATAAAGGATTCGCTCCTTGGCGTGGATTTTACCCACCGGACAAATGGCCCGGCAAACATCCCCTTTTCATTAAAAACATTCCGCTCAGGTACAGTTCACAGAGAATGAAAAACATGAAAGATGGGATTACAAGTTTTAAGCACAACTAAGGCCCGAGGGCTTACAGATTGAAAAAAGATAAGATGCTCGTAATCCCTTTCTTGTCTCTCTCCTCAGGAGGTAGGACAAGGAGGCGAAAAGGGCAAAAGGGGCGCCTAGGCGAGCTACGAGTGGCAGAAGACACCAACAGAATGCCCCGGGGGCCGGCTGAAAGCTGGACGGTGATGGCGGCGCCGGAAGAAGGGCTCGACAAGGCGGCAGGGCGTCAGCACGCTGTCGAGGGCGCCGTGCCCTCGTACTCCGAGTTGACGGCCTTGCTGCCAGCCCTCTTCCTCCTCCGCAGCCTCGCCACGCCAGCCGCCAAGGAGGCGAGCCCGGGAAGCTCAAGGAGCCGGCGACACGGAAGATGGGGTCGCCGGTGCCACACGGAGCTGCGACCGGCGCCTAGTCGGACCCGTCATCCCGACGACCGCTGCCCTCGTCGTCGCTGTCGCTCCCCTCCTCTTCATTCTCGCTCGAGGAGGAGCCTTCGCTGTCGGAGGAGCTATCCACGCAGCACCGGGCCCGGGTCCCGAAGTCCCCGAAGGCCTTGACGGAGAGGAGATCGCCCTCCATCAACTTAAAATGGAGGGTGAACCCCTCCATCAAGCTGTGGATACGGGCGAATGTCTTCCACCCTCGGCCAAGATACACCACGCCGGGGGCTGGGAACTCGACGTGGACCCGCATGCCGCTGAGCCCGCAGCCCTTCATGCGCAGCCTTAGCGTCTCGGGTTGCTTCATCTCCATCACGCTTGCGAAGGGAGCCGGGAGGCGGAGGCGGCGGCGAGGCGCCCGGCGCAGCCTGACGAAGAACTCGCAAGGATCGTCCCCGAGGTGGACCGCCGTGGGAAGAGGAGCCACTGGTGGAGGCGAGGCCGGCGCGTCGCCCCTCCTGCCTCTTCCCTGAGTGCCTCGGCCTCGTCCATGCCCTTGTCCACGACCTCGCCCCCTCCCCCTTCCCCTTACGGCTGGCTCCGCCACCGCGGGTGCAAGGGGAGGAGGGGCGCGCTGCCTAGTGGCAACCCTTGCCGCCACCGATGAAGGACCAGGATTCCCTTTCTCCATGGCGAATGGAGGGAGGGGATCAGAAGCCGAAGGGAAGGAAAGATGAAGGAGTGCGGATTTCTGTCGCCCCCTCTTGCTCTTTATAAAGAAGCAGGGTGGGGGCTCGGCCGCCCCGCTCAGCCAATCAAGACGCAGGAAGGCTAGGCGACTGGGGCCGACCTGCTGCCCCGACCCGCGACGGCCCGGTTTCCTGCCTCCACCGTCCGCAACCCCGGGTGCATGGAAGCCGCGTGGCTGGCGCGCAGGACTGAGGCGAGGGATGAGGCGACCTCTCCCCACCCCGTGATCGTGGCGAGCGGGCGCCCTGGAAACCGTGCCTCGGCCCCGTCCAGCGAACGAAGCCACGCCTCCACGCCTCCCTCCACTTATGGAGCTAGCGCGAACCGTCCCCCTTTATTGCGATGTGACGCATGCCTGCGGGGTTCGGCCCCGCGCAGGCCGCCCACGTCACGCACGCCTCTCCCCACGATGTTGCGTTCGACGCGTGCCGTTCGGGGAGGATGTGGTGGACGCAAAAGCAGATGCAGCGTGACCCAGGCCGCGCGTGCCCGTGCACTGTTTTGGGCCTGGCCGAACAGCGCTCGGCACCGTGTATGGCCCAGGCCCGGGGGCTCCTGTCGGTGTACTAAAGTAGGGGTACCTTAGTACCCCGAACTTGTGCACGGGCAGTCATAGCACCCCGCGGCAAGGCTTGCAGGCGATCGCCAAGACTCTCCGTTGTCCCTTTTTGGGCCATCCAAGAACAAAGTATTTGAGCCAAGGCCCCGGCAGGAGGAGCCTGCCAGGAAGGCCACCCGAAGAGAGCAAGGCCCCGGCAAGAGGATCTTGCCGGGACGACCGCTCGAAGCACAAGACCCCGACAGGAGGAGCTTGCCAGGAAGGCCGACCGAGGCACGACAAGATACTTGCTGCGACGCGCTCCGCGTCCCGGCAAGGACCGGTGAGCGACAAGCTCCCGGGCGCGACAAGACATCAACCGCGGCAAGGCGCTTGCCGCGGCAAGTCACCACCCCGCGCCTGCGCTCCAGCTCATCCACCCACGCGTCGCTCTGGGGCCGTTCCAGGCGTACGTGGCGAGAGGCTGCGCAGCCAGGGGCATGCGGTGGCGAAGCGACGCTGACAGAGTAGCCATCGTGGCAAACGGTGGCGCTCCTGACGGTCCCCTTTCCTGCACCGTCTGGGCGATGCGGACGGGCATTTAATGCCCTTGTCCCTTGCTGTCAGAGTTAGGTATGATAGCACTGTACAGCCACTGTGCAGGCAGCTGTACCCACTACAACATTCTCCCATTTTTGCCCCCACCTGCGCTGCCACCTGTGGGTAACCCCTTAAGCATATAAAAGGAGGCCCCATGCGCACGTAGAGGGAGAGGGACATCCATCGCTACGCTCGGTCTCGCCAGCGGCTCGTGTGTACTGTAGCACCACGCGCTCCCGAGCAAGAACACAATACAATCCACAATGTAGCAGTAGGGTTTTACGCATCCTTGCGGCCCGAAGCTGGGTAAAATCCCTTGTGTGCATCACCTCGATCCGCTCTTCGCGCGACCTCCGCCCCCCGCCGAACCAAGAAAGGGGCTCGGTCCCCATAGGTGTTCGAGGAGGCAGATTTCCCCCGACAGAAGCGTTTAGTAACGCGGTTGATGTAGTCGAACATCTTCGAGATCCAACCGATCCAAGCACCGAACGTATGACACCTCCGTGTTCAATGACGTCCCTCGAGCTCTTGATCTAATTGAGGACGAGGGAGAGTTCTGTCAGCACGACGGCGTGGCGATGGTGGTGATGAAGTTATCGGCGCAGGGCTTCACCTAAGCACTATGATGATATGACCGAGGTGTTAACTGTGGAGGGGGGCGCCGCACACGGCTAGGAACAATTGATGTGTGTTCTAGGGGTGCCCTCCCCATGTATATAAAGGAGGGAGAGGGAGGGGGAGGGGAAGGAAGTAGGAGTCCTACTTCATACTTTCCTTTTCCTCCTCTACTTTCCCTTTCTCCCCACGTGGCTGGCCCTATAGGGGGCGCACCAACCCCTTGTGGGCTGGTGTGTTCCCTTACTTGGCCCATTATGCCTATATCTTTGCCGGGGGTTGCCCGGAACCCCTTCCGTTGAACCGGTATCACCCGGAACACTTCCGGTGTCCAAATACCATTGTCCTATATATGAATCTTTACCTCTCGACCATTTTGAGACTCCTCGTCATGTCCGTGATCTCAACCGGGACTTCAAACAAACTTCGCTCATCAAATCACATAACTCATAATACAAATTGTCATCAAACTTTAAGCGTGCAGACCCTACGGGTTCGAGAACTATGTAGACATGACCGAGACACATCTCCAATCAATAACCAATAGCGAAACCTGGATGCTCATATTGGATCCTACATATTCTACGAAGATCTTTATCGGTCAAACCGCATAACAACATACGTTGTTCCCTTTGTCATCGGTATGTTACTTGCCCGAGATTTGATCGTCGGTATCATCATACCTAGTTCAATCTCGTTACTAGCAAGTCTTTTTACTTGTTCCATAATGCATCATCCCATGACTAACTGATTAGTCACATTGCTTGTAAGGCTTATAGTGATGCGCATTACCGAGAGGGCCCAGAGATACCTCTCCGATACACGAAGTGACAAATCCTAATCTCGATCTATGCCAACCCAACAAACACCTTCGGAGACATCTGTAGAGCATCTTTATAATTACCCCGTTACGTTGTGACGTTTGATAGCACACAAGGTGTTCCTCCGGTATTCATGAGTTGCATAATCTCATAGTTAGAGGAACATGTATAAGTCATGATGAAAGCAATAGCGATAAAACTAAATGATCGTTATGCTAAGCTAACAGATGGGTCTTGTCCATCACATCATTCTCTAAGGATGTGATCCCGTTCATCAAATGACAACACATGTCTGTGGTCAGGGAACATAACCATCTTTGATTAATGAGGTAGTCAAGTAGAGGCATACTAGGGACACTCTGTTTTGTCAATGTATTCACACACGTACTAAGTTTTCGGTTAATACAATTCTAGCATGAATAATAAACATTTATCATGATATAAGGAAATATAAATAACAACTTTATTATTGCCTCTAGGGCATATTTCCTTCAGTCTCCCACTTGCACTAGAGTCAATAATCTAGCTCACAACGCCATGTGATTTAACACCAATATATAGTTCACATCACCATGTGATTAGTTCACATCGCCATGTGACTAATACCCAAAGGGTTTTACTAGAGTCAGTAATCTAGTTCACATCGCTATGTGATCAATACCCAAAGAGTACTAAGGTGTGACCATGTTTTGTTTGTGAGAGAAGCTTAGTCAATGGGTCTGTCACATTCAGAGTCGTATGTATTTTGCAAATTTTCTATGTCTACAATGCTCTGCATGGAGCTACTCTAGCTAATTGCTCCCACTTTCAATATGTATCTAGTTTGAGACTCAGATTCATCCGGATCGGTGTAAAAGCTTGTATTAGTGTAACTCTTTACGACGAACTCTTTATCACCTCCATAACCGAGAAATATCTCCTTAGTCTTCTAAGGATAATTTTGACCACTGTCTCTATAGATCTATCTCTATAGATCTTGATGCCCAATATGTAAGCAGCTTCACCTAGGTCTTTCTTTGAAAAACTCCTTTCAAACACTCCTTTATGCTTTCCAGAAAATTCTATATCATTTCCGATCAACAATATGTCATTCGCATATACTTATCAGAAATGTTGTAGTTCTCCCACTCACTTTCTTGTAAATACAGGCTTCACCGCAAGTCTGTATAAAACTTTATGCTTTGATGCACTTACCAAAGCCTATATTCCAACTCCGAGATGCTTGCACCAGTCCATAGATGGATCGCTGGAGCTTGCACAATTTGTTAGCACCTTTAGGATTGACAAAACTTTCTGGCTGTATCATATACAACTATTCTTTAATAAATCCATTAAGGAATGCAGTTTTGATATCCATTTGTCAGATTTCAGAAAATGTGGCAATTGCTAACATGATTCGGAACGACTTTAATCATCGATACGAGTGAGAAAATCTCATCGTAGTCAACATCTTGAATTTGTCAAAAACCCTTTTCGACAAGTCGAGCTTTGTAGATAGTAACACTACTATCAACGTCCGTCTTCCTCTTGAAGATCCATTTATTCTCAATGGCTTGCTCATCATCTGGCTAGTCCACCAAAGCCCACACTTTGTTCTCATACATGGACTCTATCCCAGATTTCATGGCCACAAGCCATCTGTTAGTATCTGGGCTCATCATCGCTTCCTCATAGTTCGTAGGTTCATCATGGTCTAGCAACATGACTTCTAGAACGGGATTACCATACCACTCTGGTGCGGATCATACTCTGGTTGACCTACGAGGTTTGGTAGTAACTTGATCTGAAGTTTCATGATCATTATCATTAACTTCCTCACTAATTGGTGTAGGCATCACTGGAACTGATTTTAGTGATGAGCTACTTTTCAATTCGATAGAAGGTACAATTACCTCATCAAGTTCTACTTTCCTCCCACTCACTTCTTTCGAGAGAAACTCCTTCTCTAGAAAGGATCCACTCTTAGCACCAAAGATCTTGCCTTCGGATCTGTGACAGAAGGTGTACCCAATAGTTTCTTCTGGGTATCCTATGAAGACGCACTTATCCAATTTGGGTTTGAGCTTATCAGGCTGAAATGTTTTCACATAAGCATCGCAAATCCAAACTTTAAGAAATGACGTCTTAGGTTTCTTGCTAAACCAAAGTTCATATAGTGTCGTCTCAACAGATTTAGATGGTGCCCTATTTAACATGAATGCAGCTATCTCTAATGCATAAACCCAAAATGATCGTGGTAAATCGGTAAGAGACATCATAGATCGCACCATATATAATAAAGTACGGTTACAACATTCAGACACACCATTACACTATGGTGTTCTAGGTGGCGTGAGTTGCCAAACTATTCCGCATTATTTCAAATGAAGACCAAACTCGTAACTCAAATATTCCCCTCCACGATCAGATCTTAGAAACTTTATTTTCTTTTTACGATGATTTTCCCCTTCACTCTGAATTTTTTTTGAACTTTTCAAATGTTTCAGAGTTTTGTTTCATTAAGTAGATATACCCGTATCTGCTCAAATAATCTGTGAAGGTCAGAAAATAACGATACCCGCCGCGAGCCTCAACACTCATCAGACCACATACATCGGTATGTATTATTTCCAATAAGTCAGTGGCTCGCTCCATTGTTCTGGAGAACGAAGTCTTAGTCATCTTGCCCATGAGGCATGGTTCGCAAGCATCAAGTAATTCATAATCAAGTGATTCCAAAAGCCCACCATCATGGAGTTTCTTCATGCGCTTTACACCAATATGACCTAAACGGTAGTGCCACAAATAAGTTGCACTATCATTATTAACCTTGCATCTTTTGGCTTCAATATTATGAATATGTGTATCACTACAATCGAGATTGAATAAACCATTCACCTTGGGTGTATGACCACATAAGGTTTTATTCATGTAAACAGAATAACAATTATTCTTTGACTTAAATGAATAACCGTATTGCAATAAACATGATCCAATCATATTATGCTCAACACAAACACCCAATAACATTTATTTTAGGTTCAACACTAATCCCGAAGGTAAAGGGAGTGTGCGATTGTGATCTTATCAACCTTGGAATCACTTCCAACACACATCGTCACCTGGCCCTCGACTAGTCTCTGTTCATTTTATAACTCCTGTTTCAAGTTACTAAACATGGCAACTAAACCAATATCAAATACCCAGGGGCTACTATGAATACTAGTAAAGTACACATTAATAACATGTATATCATATATACTTTTGTTCACTTTGCCATCCTTCTTATCCGCCTAGTATTTGGGGCAGTTCCGCTTCCAGTGACCATTTCCTTTGCAGTAGAAGCACTCTGTTTCAGGCTTGGGTCTCGCTTTGGGCTTCTTCATGGGAGTGGAAACTTGCTTGTCATTCTTCTTGAAGTTCCCTTTCTTTCCGTTGCCCTTTTACTTGAAACTAGTGGTCTTGTCAACCAACAACACTTGATGCTTTTCTTGATTTCTACCTTCGTCGATTTCAGCATCACAAAGAGCTAGGGGAATCATTTTCGTCATCCCTTGCATATTATAGTTCATCACAAAGTTCTAGTAACTTGGTGATAGTGACTAGAGAACACTGTCAATCACTATCTTATCTGGAAGATTAACTCCCACTTGATTCAAGCGATGGTAGTACTCAAACATTCTGAGCACATGCTCACTGGTTGAGCTATTCTCCTCCATCTGGTAGGCAAAAATACTTGTCAAAGGTCTCATACCTCTTGACTCGGGCATGAGTCTAAAATACCAATTTCGACTCTTGGAACATGTCATATGCTCCATGGCGTTTCAAAACATTTTTGAAGTCCTGGTTCTAAGCCGTAAAGCATGGTGCACTAAACTATCAAGTAGTCATCATACCGAGCTTGTCAAATGTTCGTAACACGTCTGCATCTACTCCTGCAATAGTTCTGTCACCTAGCGGTGCATCAAGGACATAATTCTTCTATGCAGCAATAAGGATAATCCTCAGACCACGGAGCTAGTCCGCATCATTGCTACTATCAACTTTCAACTTAGTTTTCTCTAGGAACATATCATAAATAAAACGGGGAAGCTATACGCGAGCAATTGATCTACAATATAGATATGCAAATACTATCAGGACTAATTTCATGATAAATTTAAGTTCAATTAATCATATTACTTAAGAACTCCCACTTAGATAGACATCCCACTAGTCATCTAAATGATCACGTGATCCATATCAACTAAACCATGTCCGATCATCACGTGAGATGGAGTAGCGTTCAATGGTGAACATCACTATGTTGATCATATCTATTATATGATTCACGTTCGACCTTTCGGTCTCAATGTTCCGAGGCCATATCTGCATATGCTAGGCTCGTCAAGTTTAACGCGAGTATTCTGCATGTGCAAAACTGGCTTGCACCCATTGTATGTGAATGTAGAGCTTATCACACCCGATCATCATGTGGTGTCTCAGCACAAAGAACTGTCGCAACGGTGCATACTCAGGGAGAACACTTATACCTTGAAATTTTAGTAAGGGATCATCTCATAATGCTACCGTCGTACTAAGAAAAATAAGATGCATAAAAGATAAACATCACATGCAATCAAAATATGTGACATGATATGGCCATCATCATCTTGTGCCTTTGATCTCCATCTCCTAAGTACCGTCATGATCTCCGTCACCGGCATGACACCATGATCTCCATCATCTTGATCTTTATCAATGTGTCGTAACATGGTCGTCTCGCCAACTATTGCTTTTGCAACTATTGCTATCGCATAGCGATAAAGTAAAGCAATTATTTGGCGCTTGCATCTTATGCAATAAAGAGACAACCATAAGGCTCCTGCTATTTGCCGATAATCTTAACGACACATGATCATCTCATACAACAATTTATATCTCATCACGTCTTGACCATATCACATCAGAACATGCCCTGCAAAAACAAGTTAGACGTCCTCTACTTTGTTGTTGCAAGTTTTACGTGGCTGCTACGGGCTTCTAGCAAGAACCGTTCTTACCTACGCATCAAAACCACAACGATAGTTTGTCAAATAGACTCCATTTTAACCTTCAACAAGGACCGGGCGTAGTCAAACTTGATTCAACTAAAGTTGGAGAAACAGACACCCGCCAGCCACCCGTGCGCAAAGCACGTCGGTAGAACCAGTCTCATGAACGTGGTCATGTAATGTCGGTCCGGGACGCTTCATCCAACAATACCGATGAATGAAAGTAAGACGTTGCTGGTAAGCAGTATGACTATTATCGCCCACAACTCTTTGTGTTCTACTCATGCATATGACATCTACGCATAGACCTGTCTCTGATACCACTGTTGGGGAACATAGTAATTCAAAAAATTTACCTATGATCACGCAAGATCTATCTAGGAGATGCATAGCAACAGGCGGGGAGAGTGTGTCCATGTACCCTCGTAGACCGAAAGCGGAAGCATTTAGTAACACAGTTGGTGTAGTTGAACGTCTTCGCGATCCAACCGATACAAGCACCGAATGTAAGACACCTCCGTGTTCAGCACACGTTCAGCAGGATGATGTTCCTCGAGCTCTAGATCCAGTTGAGGACGAGGGAGATTTCCATTAGCATGACGGCGTGGCGACGATGATGATGAAGTTACCGGCGCAGGGCTTCGCCTAAGCACTACAACGATATGACCGAGGTGTTAACTGTGGACGGGATACGGCACACGGTTAGGAATAATTGATGTGTGTTCTAGGGGTGCCCTCCCCACGTATATAAAGGAGGGAGAGGGAGGGAGGCACCCTAGAGCGCGCCCAAGTAGGATGAATCCTACTTGGTTCCCTAGTCCAATTCGGCCCCCCTTACCATATTTGGACAAGGGGGAAAGGAAGGAGGGGGGAGGGGAAGGAAGTAGGAGTCCTGCTTTATACTTTCCTTTTCCTAGTCTCCTTTCCCTTTCTCCCCACGTGGCTGGCCCTATAGGGGCGCACCAGCCCCTTTTGAGCTGGTGTGTTCCCTTGCTTGGCCTATTAAGCCCATATCTTTGCCGGGGGTTTACCCAGAAGCCCTTCCGGTGACCCGGTATCACCCGGAACACGTCCGGTGTCCAAATACCATCGTCCTATATATGAATCTTTACCTCTTGACCATTTTGAGACTCCTCGTCATGTCCATGATCTCATCCGGGACTCCGAACAAACTTCGGTCATCAAATCACATAACTCATAATACAAATCCTCATCAAACGTTAAGCGTGCGGACCCTACGGGTTCGAGAACTATGTAGACATGACCGAGACAGATCTCCGGTCAATAATCAATAGCGGAACCTGGATGCTCATATTGGCTCCTACATATTCTACGAAGATCTTTATCGGTCAAACCGCATAACAACATACGTTGTTCCCTTTGTCATCGGTATGTTACTTGCCCAAGACTCGATCGTCTGTATCATCATACCTAGTTCAATCTCGTTACCGACAAGTCTCTTTACTCTTTCCGTAATGCATCATCCCGTGACTAGCTCATTAATCACATTGCTTGCAAGGCTTATAGTGATGTGCATTACCGAGAGGGACCAGAGATACCTCTCCGATACACAGAGTGACAAATCCTAATCTCGATCTATGCCAACCCAACAAACACCTTCGGAGACATCTGTAGAGCATCTTTATAATCACCCAGTTATGTTGTGACATTTATAGCACACAAGGTGTTCCTCCGGTATTCGTGAGTTGCATAATCTCATAGTCAGAGGAACATGTATAAGTCATGAGGAAAGCAATAGAAATAAAACTAAACGATCATTATGCTAAACTAACAGATGGGTCTTGTCCATCACATCATTCTCTAATGATGTGATCCCGTTCATAAAATGACAACACATGTCTATGGTCAGGAAACATAACCATATTTGATTAACGAGCTAGTCAAGTAGAGGCATACTGGGGACACTCTGTTTTGTCTATGTATTAACACATGTACTAAATTTCCGGTTAATACAATTCTAGCATGAATAATAAACATTTATCATGATATAAGGAAATATAAATAACAACTTTATTATTGCCTCTAGGGCATATTTCCTTCACAAATAGCATCGTCCTATATATCAGTCTTTACCTCCGGACCATTCCCGAGCTCCTTGTCATGTCCATGATCTCATTCGGGACTCCGAACAACATTCGGTCACCAAATCACATAACTCATATAATACTATATCGTCAACGAACGTTAAGCGTGCGGACCCTACGACTTTGAGAACTATGTAGACCTGACCGAGACACCTCTCCGGTCAATAACCAATAGCGGAACCTAGATGACCATATTGGTCCCTACTTATTCTACGAAGATCTTTATCGGTCGAACCTTATGACAACATACGTAATTCCCTTTGTCTGCCAATATGTTACTTGCCCGAGATTCGATCGTCAGTATCTTCATACCTAGTTCAATCTCGTTACCGTCAAGTCTCTTTACTTGTTCTGTAATACATCATCTCGTAATTAACTCCTTAGTCACTTTTCTTGCAAGCTTCTTGCAATGTGTATTACTGAGAGGGCCTAGAGATACCTCTCCGATACACGGACTGAAAAATCCTAATCTTGATCCATGCCAACTCAATAGACACCTTCGGAGATACCTGTAGAGCATCTTTATGATCACCCAGTTACGTTGTGACGTTTGGTAGCACACAAGGTATTCCTCTGGTATCTGGGAGTTGTATGATCTCATAGTCGAAGGAATATGTATTTGACATTAAGGAAGCAATAGCAATAAACTAAACGATCATATGCTAAGCTAACGGATGGGTCTTGTCACACATCATTCTCCTAATAATGTGATCCCGTTATCTATGTTTAGGAAACCTTAACCATCCTTTGATCAACAAGCTAGTCAAGTAGAGGCTCACTAGGGACACGGTATTTGTTTATCTATCCACACATGTATCTAAGTTTCCGATCAATGCAATTCTAGCATGAATAAGGAAATATAATAATAACAACTTTATTATTGCCTCTAGGGCATACTTCCATGAGTCTCCCACTTGCACTAGAGTTAATAATCTAGATTACATTGTAATGAATCTAACACCCATGGACTCTTGGTGTTGACCATGTTTTGCTCGCGAAAGAGTCTTAGTCAACGGGCCTTCTATATTCAGATCCATATGTATTTTGCAAATCTCTATGTCTCCATACTTGACTTTTTCAAGAATGGAGTTGAAGCGTCTCTTGATGTGTTTGGTTCTCTTGTGAAACCTGGATTCCTTCGCTAAGGCAATTGCTCTAGTGTTGTTACAAAAGATTTTCATTGGACCTGGGTATTACACCCATATCGGATATGATCTCCTTCATCCAGACTCCTTCATGTGTTGCTTCTGAAGCAGCTATGTACTCTGCTTCACATGTAGATCCTGCCACGACGCTACGCTTGGAACTGCACCAACTGACAGCTCCACCATTCAATATAAATACGTATCCGGTTTGTGACTTAGAGTCACCCGTATCATTGTCGAACCTAGCATCGATGTAACCATTTACGACGAGATCTTCGTCACCTCCATAAATGAGAATCATATCCTTGGTCCTTTTCATGTACTTCAGGATGTTCTTGACCACTGTCCAGTGATCCACTCCTGGATTAGTTTGGTATCTCCCCGCCAAACTTATGGCGAGGCACACATCAGGTATGGTACACAGCATAACATACATGATAGAACCTATGGCTAAGGCATAGGGAATGACTTTCATTTTGTCTCTATCTTCTGCAGTGGTCGGTCTTTGAGTCTGACTCAATTTCACACCTTGTAACACAGGAAAGAACCCTTTCTTTGATTGATCCATTTTGAACTTCTTCAAAACTTTGTCAAGGTATGTGCTTTGTGAGAGTCCTATTAAGCGTCTCGATCTATCCCTATAGATCTTGACACCCAATATAAAAGCAGCTTCACCTAGGTCTTTCATTGAAAAATTCTTATTCAAGTATCATTTTATGCTATCCAGAAATTCTATATCATTTCCAATGAACAATATGTCATCCACATATAATATCAGAAATGCTATAGAGCTCCCACTCACTTTCTTGTAAATAGAGGCTTCACCATAAGTCTGTATAAAACCATATGCTTTGATCACCTCATCAAAGCTATATTCCAACTCCGAGATGCTTGCACCAGTCCATATATGGATTGCTGGAGCTTGCACATTTTGCTAGCACCTTTAGGATCGACAAAACCTTCTGGTTGCATCATATACAACTCTTCTTTAAGAAATCCATTCAGGAACGCCGTTTTGACGTCCATTTGCCAGATTTCATAATTATAAAATGCGGCAATTGCTAACATGATTCGGACTGACTTAAGCATCGCTACGAGTGAGAAAGTCTCATTGTAGTCAACCCCTTGAACTCGTCGAAAACCTTTTGCAAAAAGCCTAGCTTTGTGGATAGTGAAATTACCATCAGTGTCTGTCTTATTCTTGAAGATCCATTTATTATTAATGGCTTGCCGATCATCGGTCAAGTCCACCAAAGTTCTCAATGGCATGGATCCTATCTCAGATTTCATGGCCTCAAGCCATCTATCGGAATCTAGGCTCATCATAGCTTCTTCATAGTTCGTAGGTTCGCCATGGTCTAATAACATGACTTCTGACAAGATTACCGTACCACAGTGGTGCGGAACGTGCTCTGGTCGACCTACGAGGTCCATTAGTAACTTGATCCAAAGTTTCATGATCATCATCATTAGCTTCCTCTCCATTTGGTGTACGCATCATGGGAATGGTTTTTCTCTGATGTGCTAATTTCCAATTCGGGAGAAGTTATAATTACCTCATCAAGTTCTACTTTCCTCCCACTCACTTCTTTAAAGAGAAACCCTTCTCTAGAAAGGATCCATTCTTGGCAACAAAAATCTTGCCTTCAGATATGTGGTAGAAGGTGTACCCAATTGTTTCCTTAGGGTATCCTATGAAGACGCACTTCTCCAATTTGGGTTCAAGCTTATCAAGCTGAAGCCTTTTGACATAAGTGTCGCATCCCCAAACTTTAAGAAATGATAGCTTAGGTTTCTTGCCAAACCATAGTTCATACAGTGTCGTCTCAACGGATTTAGACGGTGCCCTATATAACATGAATGCCGCTATCTCTAATGTATAACCCCAAAACGATAGTGGTAAATTGGTAAGAGACATCATAGAACATACCATATCTAATACATTACGGTTATGACGTCCGAACACACCATTACGTTGTGGTGTTCCAGGTGGTGTGAGTTGTGAAACAATTCTACATTGTTTTAAATGATTTCCAAACTCGTAACTCAAATATCCGCCTCCGTGATCAGATCGTAGAAACTTTATTTTCTTCTTACGATGATTTTCTACTTCAATATGATATTCTTTTAACTTTTCAAATGTTTCAGACTTGTGTTTCATCAAGTAGATATATCCATACCTACTCAAATCATATGTGAAGGTCAGAAAATAATGATATCAGCCGCGTGCCTCAACACTCATCGGACCGCGTACATCTGTATGTATTATTTCCAGTAAGTCATTAGCTTGCTCCATTGTTCCGGAGAATGGAGTTTTAGTCATCTTGCCCACAAGGCATGGTTCGCAAGTATCAAATGATTCATAATCAAGTGATTCCAAAAGTCTATCGGCATGGATTTTCTTCATGCACTTTACACCAATAGGACCTAAACGACAGTGGCACAAGTATGTTGCACTATCATTATCAACTTTGCATCTTTTGGCATCAATATTATAAATATGTGTATCAGTACGATCGAGATTCAACAAGAATAGACCATTCATGAAGGGTGCATGACCATAAAAGATATTACTCGTATAAATAGAACAACCATTATTCTCCGATTTAAATGAATAACCGTCTCGCAATAAACAAGATCTAGATATAATGTTCATGCTCAACGCTGGCACTAAATAACAATTATTGAGGTCTAAAACTAATCCCGAAGGTAGATGTAGAGGTAGCATGCCGACGGCGATCACATCAACCTTGGAACCATTCCCGACGCGCATCGTCACCTTGTCCTTAGCCAATCTTCGTTTATTCCTTAGCTCCTATTTCGAGTTACTAATATGAGCAACCGAACCGGTATCAAATACCCAGGCGCTACTACGAGCATTAGTAAGGTACACATTGATAACACGTATGTCAAATATACCTTTGTTCACTTTGCCATCCTTCTTATCTGTCAAGTATTTGGGGCAGTTCCGCTTCCAGTGACCATTTCCTATGCAGTAGAAGCACTCAGTTTCAGGCTTGGGTCCAGCTTTGGGCTTCTTCATGTGAGCGGCAACTTGCTTGCCATTCTTCTTGAAGTTCCTTTTCTTCCCCTTGCCCTTTTTCTTGAAACTAGTGGTCTTGTTAACCATCAACACTTGATGCTCCTTCTTGATTTCTACCTCCACGGCCTTTAGCATTGCGAAGAGCTCGGGAATCATTTTCATCATCCCTTGCATATTATAGTTCATCACGAAGCCTTTATAGCTTGGTGGCAGTGACTGAAGAACTCTGTCAGGGTCTCCATCATCACCGGCTCAACACCTTGATCTTCACCGTTGCGTCGGGGTCGTCTCGCCAACTATTGCTTCTACAACTATTGCTAATGCATAGCGATAAAGTAAAGTAATTACATGGCGCTTGCATTTCATACAATAATTGAGTGACAACCCTAAGGCTCCTGCCGGTTGTCGATATTACAAAACATGATCATCTCACACAACAATGTATATCACATCACGTCTTGACCATATCGCATCACAACATGCCCTTCAAAAACAAGTTAGAAGTCCTCTATTTTGTTGTCAAGTTTTACGTGGCTGCTACAGGCTTCTAGCAAGAACTGTTCTTAACTACACAAAAACCACAACGGTGATTATCAAGTTTGTTGTTTTAACCTTCTTCAAGGACCGACCATAGTCAAATTTGATTGAACTAAAGTAGGAGAACAGACACCCGCCAGGCACCTTTATGCAAAACAAGTTGCATGTGAGTCGGTGGAACCGGTCTCATGTGCGTGGACATGTAAGGTTGGTCCGGGCCGCTTCATCCCATAATGCCACCGAATCAAAATAAGACATTGGTGGTAAGCAGTATGAGTATCACCGCCCACAACTCCTTTATGTTCTACTCGTGCATATCATCTACGCATAGACTTGGCTCGGATGCCACTGTTGGGGAACATTGCATGGAAAACAAAAAATGTCTACGCACATGCAAAATCTATCCATGGAGATGCATAGCAACGATAGGGGAGAGTATGTGTACATACCCTCGTAAACCGTAAAGCGGAAGCGTTTATTAACGCGGTTGATGTAGTCGAACTTCTTCGCGATCCAACCGATCAAGTACCGAACGTACGACACCTCTGCGTTCAGTTCGACGATGAACTCGCCTTCTTGATATAGCAAGACAGGTGAAGTAGTAGGTGAGTTCCGGCAGCACGACGGTGTGGTGACGGTGATGGTGAACTCACTCCCTTAGGGCTTCGCCACACACTTCGGAAAACTAGACAGAGGACTAAACCGTGGAGAGGGGCGCCGCACACGGCTAAGAGATTATCGTGGTTGGCACCCCCTCCCTCATATATATATATATATATATATATATATATATATATATATATATATATATATATATGTATGTATGTATGTATGTATATATATAAATCTTGATTGTTCCATGTTATTATATTATCTGTTTTGGATGTTTTATATGCATTAATATGCTTTTTTATATTATTTCGGGGACTAACCTATTAACCTAGAGCCGAATGCTAGTTTTAGTTTTTTCCGTGTTTTTGAATTTTGCATAAAAGGAATACCAAACAGAGTCCAAACGGAATGAAACCTTCGCGATGATTTTTCTTGGACCAAAAGGCAACCAGGAGACTTGGAGATGAAGTCGGAGGAGCCACGAGGCGGCTACAAGGACGGAGGGCGCGCCCCCAACCTTGTGGGCCCCCCATGACCTTCCTGACCTAATTCTTTCGCCTATATATTCCCAAATATCCCAAAACCACCAGAGGCATCCATGAAAACACTTTTCCACCACTGCAACCTTCTGTACCCGTGAGATCCCATCTAGGGACCTTTTCCGGCACCATGCCGGAGGGGGATTCGATCATGGAGGGCTTCTACATCAACTCTATTGCCCTTCCGATGAAGCGTGAGTAGTTTACCACATACCTACGAGCCCATAGCTAGGAGCTATATGGCTTCTTCTCTCTCTTTGGTTCTCAATACCATGTTCTCCTTGATGTTCTTGGAGATCTATTCGATGTAATACTTTTTTTGCGGTGTGTTTGCCGAGATCTGAAGAATTGTGGATTTATGATCAGCTTATCTATAAATATTATTTGAATCTTCTCTGAATTCTTCTATTCATGATTTGACATCTTTGTAATTCTCTTCGAACTATCGGTTTGGTTTGGCCAACTAGATTGATTTTTCTTGCAATTGGAGAAGTGCTTAGCTTTGGGTTCAATCTTGTGGTGTCCTTTCCCAGTGACAGTAGGGGCAGCAAGATACATATTGTATTGTTGCCATCGAGGATAAAAAGATGGGGTTTTCGTCATATTGCTTGAGTTAATTCCTCTACATCGTGTCATCTTACTTAATGCGTTACTCCGTTCTTTATGAACTTAATACTCTAGATGCATGCTGGATAGCGGTCAATGTGTGGAGTAATAGTAGTAGATGCAGAATCGTTTCCGGCTACTTGACATGGACGTGATGCCTATATTCATGATTATTTCCTTAGATATCGTCATAACTTTGCGCTTTTCTATCAATTGCTTGGCAGTAATTTGTTCACCCACCATATTATTTGCTATCTTGAGAGAAGCCTCTAGTGAAACCTATGGCCCCCGGGTCTATTTTCCATCATATAAGTTCCCGATCTACTATTTTGCAATATTTTACTTTCCGATCTATAAAACAAAAATACCAAAAATATTTAATTTATCTTTTATCTATGTTTATCAGATCTCAGTTTTGCAAGTAACCATGAAGGGATTGACAACCCCTTTATCGCGTTGGGTGCAAGTTGTTTGATTGTTTGTCCAGGTATTCGGTGATTTGTGCATTATCTCCTACTGGATTGATACCTTGTTTCTCTAACTACGGGAAATACTTATCTCTACTTTGCTGCATCACCCTTTCCTCTTCAAGGGAAAAACTAATGCAAGCTCAAGAAGTAGCAGGAAGAATTTATGGCGCCGTTGCCAGGGAGATTTACGCCAAGTCAAGACTCGTCTCCCATCAACTTGCCAATTTCTGGCACCGTTGCCGGGGAGATCTATGCCAAGTCAAGACATACCAAGTACCCATCATAAACTCTCATCTCTTGCATTAGTTATTCGCTATTCGCCTCTTGTTTTTCTCTCCCCACTTCTAAAACAATTTTTGAAAAGATTTGCCTTTTCTTCGGCCTCCTTTCGTTCGTCTTCTTCGTTTGCCTTCAGTTGCTCGTTTTCTAGATTGGTTTGTTGCCACCATGTCTGAATCTGGGGAGGTTATCGTTGAAAATCTTGAGAAAAACTTGGATCTTGTTCTTTGGATCATGAAACTGAAACTCCTCGTAATTACAAAACAAAAAAGTTCATGTGGGAGAAGGTAATATTATTGGAAAGAGTGTTATTCTAGAATTGTTTGATTGTACGGGATCTATGCCTATTAATAAAAGATTTATTCTTCTTGATACAAACTGTTATGCATATGCCATTGTTATGCTCATTGAGAAATTAGAAAGAAAATTTGTGCATATTCATCTGCATCGCAAAAGGTGTTTAATGAACTTCCCAATATTAATCATCCAATAGCTAAAAAGATTGCCACCATTATCCTTATGCGTGAATTTGATTTTATAATACAAGAAGCTAGGGATATTTTTGCTTTCTATAAAAAGGATGTTGAACACCCTCCAATTGAAGATATACTCCATGAAAAAGAAACTATGCGTAGGTTGGTATCTAGGGATTATCCATCTTATAGTGAAAATCTTAGGAGGAGAGTTCCTTATTCACAAATCTCTCAAGCTTTGTACCTTGAGGCTTATGAGGAGTTTGATTGGATTACTAGGGGAATTTATGTGGGATTTAATAGGGATTGGTTGAATAAGATGATGAAGGAATGTAACGCCTCGAGACCGACGCTCCAGATGCCTTCCATGTATTTCGAGTTTCGCCGTGTGTTTCAATTGCTTTGTTGGATTCATCATGTCATCTCTTGCATTGCATCATGTCATCATGTCAGCATGTCTTTTAATTTTTAAAACCTCAACTAAATAAAATGCATGGATCTTCGGTCCATTTAAATTGAGGGAACTCACATGGTGGTTTCTCTTTAAAAAATATTATTAGGGAGCTATAATAAATATTCCATTCTTTTGGAATTAACCATCACACACTTGCAAAAATAATTCCCATGCCTATTCCTCTTCGAGTTTGACCTTCAAATCTTGTCCACAATTATTTATCTCTTTTATCGAGGCTCTTCCTAATTTCTCAACATTTATTTAACACTTCTAAATCCTCGTCCTTGTTCAAACCATTTGAATTAAATTCAAATGAGTTTGAATTTAATTTTTGCAATCATGCCTCTCCTATTTTTCGTGGACCATGCACATTTTTACGAGTCCGTAAAAATTGTCCCCGTGCCCAACTCTTTCTCTAACCTTTCTTTTCTCCCCTTTTCTTTCTCTTTATTTTCTGTTTTGAAAAGAGTAAGAGAGAGAGAGAGAGAGAAGGAGCCCAACAGCCAGCAGGCCTCCTGATCTTTTCCCTCTCCCCACCTAAGTGGCCTAAGGCCCAGCCGCCGGCCTCTAAGGCCCATCCGGCCCCTGTCAACCTAACCCTAGGCCCGACCCCTCCTCTCGACCTCTCCCTCTTGCTCCCTCTGCCCGCCGCCACACACACACACGCACGCATCGAGCCAGGGAGAGGAGCTCCCTGCGCCCGACCCCCTCGCCTCCTTCCTCCTCGATCCGGCCCGCCGCTTGCACCCTGCGGCTTCCTCCTCGTCGCCCCGCGCCTCCCCGAGAGCCATCTTCGCCTGCGCGGCCGACGCCGCCCCGTCTCCTCGCGCTGGCCCCGGCCACCAGCCGGCCACCGGAGCCCGCCGCGCCAGGCCCCTCTCCATCGACCACCGTGCCGGCACCCTAGCACGTCGCTCGTGCTCCTTCCCCGCTTCAGACGCCTCGCCGTCCGTCTTTTCGCTGGAACGCGTGCCCGAGTCCGTTCGACTCCACCGGCCACCGTGACCGCCTCCCCCACCTTTGCTCGCCATCTCCGACAAGTGCAGGCGTCGGTGAAGCCCCACAGCGCCTTCCCCAGCTCGTCGTCGACCTCGCCCTGTCTCTGCCGTTTCGCCAGATGCCTTCCCTGCTGCTGGGGACCTCGGATCCACCCGTTCCCCATCTCCGGCGCCGTGCTAGGCCACCACCATCGCCTCACTGCTCCTGCTGCCCTCTGCTGCTCTCCCTTGAGCGTGCCCGCTTCCTGCCGCTGCTCACGCACCGCAAGTCCTTGCTGCTGCCCACTTGAGGCCCTCGTGTTGCTTCGTTTCGGTGACCATATGGACCGCCAAGTTCGACCACGATCCTCGAGACCATTGAGTACGACCACGGACGGCTACCTGCGGATGGATTTTGTCAAGTTCAACGACGACACGTGAAACAGATGGGTACATCAAGTTCCTCTCCGAACGTGACAACTACCATCGCCGAGACCGCAAGTACCACAACAACCCCGAAGGGATTCGGACCCGTCAAGTACCTCTTCGAAAACGAACGTGTACCCCTACTTCCACTACCGTTGCGAGAACAACTACTTCCTCTACGAACTCGAACCGCTCGGGAATGCTCCCTTGGAAGGTATAACCACCGAGACGCCACATTTTGTGTGATGTAAGAGATGCTCGTGTTTGCTCCGTGTCCGAGTTGTCACTCGTTTTCATGCCACTAACTCGTGGGAAGCCGGTTGCTGGGATCACCCCACCATCTTGCATGACACGCTCACGCCACGCTTCCTTTTGCACCGGTATCTTCATGAGCTACCGGAACCGATATGTTGCCGTGGCATCATTTTCGGATTCGTTGTCGTGGCACCTCTTTCTTCCACCACGATGACAAATGCTTCATAACATGCTCATGTTAACGTTTTCATAAAATTGCTTAAAACTTGCACATGACATCCGCATCATGATAACAACAATTAAAATGCTTAAAATGTTGTTTGTATAAATTTGCATAAATGCCATGCTAAAATGAATTATTTCATAACTAAATAACCGTAGCTCGGATTTAAATAAATTATATATGTAAATGGGGTAGAAAAATGCCTAGTTTAACTTGATGCACTTTATTTTCCTGTTTTACAACATTAAAATATGCTTTAGGACAGATCAGTACCAAATCTAATATATGCTCATGAGGTTTTTCCAGAATTGTTGTTTGTTGTTCTGGCCTCATTTAAATTTGCCTAGATAGGTAGTTTTTCATATGTTTCACCTCTTGCCATGTTTAACAACATTTAATATTGTTGGGTACATAACCGAAAGAGAACTAAATAAATGTTGTGATGTTTCGTCGATATGCAACTTGTTGCATATTGTGCTCCACTTAATTTGTAGTGTTGTTTGTTGCACTTTGCCATGCCACGCTCATTAAACCGTACATGCATCATACTTGGTTGTGCATCATGCCATGTTTATGTGATGGTTGTTTACTATGTTGCTTGCTTCTTTCCGGGTTGTTTCTCTCGTTAGCTTCGGTTTCGTTCCGGAGTTGTGAGGATTCGTTCGACTACGTCCGCTTGTCTTCTTCATGGACTCGTTCTTCTTCCTTGCGGGATTTCAGGCAAGATGACCATACCCTCGATATCACTTCTATCTTTGCTTGCTAGATGCTCGCTCTTTTGCTATGCCTATGCTACGATACCTACCACTTGCTTATCATGCCTCCCATATTGCCATGTCAAACCTCTAACCATCCTTTCCTAGCAAACCGTTGTTTGGCTATGTTACCGCTTTGCTCAGCCCCTCTTATAGCGTTGTTAGTTGCAGGTGAAGATGAAGTTTGTTCCTTGTCGGAACATGGAGATGTTGTTCCTTGATTGGAACATGTTTACTTGTTGGGATATCACAATACCTTTTATATTATTAATGCATCTATATACTTGGTAAAGGGTGGAAGGCTCGGCCTTATGCCTGGTGTTTTGTTCCACTCTTGCCACCCTAGTTTCCGTCATATCGGTATTATGTTCCCGGATTTTGCGTTCCTTACACGGTTGGGTGATTTATGGGACCCCCTTGACAGTTCGCTTTGAATAAGACTCCTCCAGCAAGGCCCAACATTGGTTTTACCATTTGCCACCTAACCCTTTTTCCCTTGGGTTCTGCAGACTCAAGGGTCATCTTTATTTTAACCCCCGGGCCAGTGCTCCTTCGAGTGTTGGTCCAAACCGTCAGCCGCCGGTGGCTACAAGGGGCAACTCTGGGCTCACCTACCGGAAGTTTGGACAATCCGGTGTGCCCTGAGAACGAGGTACGTGCGACTCCTATCGGGATTTGTCGGCACATCGGGCGGCTTTGCTGGTCTTGTTTTACCATTGTCGAAATGTCTTGTAGCCGGGATTCCGAGACTGATCGGGTCTTCCCGGTAGAAGGAATATCCTTCGTTGACCGTGAGAGCTTATAATGGGCTAAGTTGGGATACCCCTGCAGGGTATTATCTTTCGAAAGCCGTGCCCGCGGTTATGAGGCAGATGGGAATTTGTTAATGTCCGGTTCTAGAGAACCCAAAGTTGATCTTAAATAAAATACATCAACCGCGTGTGTAGCCGTGATGGTCTCTTCTCGGCGGAGTCCGGGAAGTGAACATGGTGTTGGAGTTATGCTTGACGTAGGTTGTTCTAGGATCACTTCTTGATCATAGTTCATCGACCGTGCTTTGCCCTCTCTTCTCGCTCTCATTTGCGTATGTTAGCCACCATATATGCTAGTCGCTTGCTGTAGCTCCACCTCATACCTTTTACCCTACCTATAAGCTTAAATGGTCTTGATCTCGCGGGTGTGAGATTGCTGAGTCCCCGTGACTCACAGATACTTCCAAAACCAGTTTGCAGGTGCCGATGAAACCATGCAGGTGACGCACCCGAGCTCAAGGAGGAGCTCGATGAAGATCGTGTTCCTTGTGTTGTTTCTTTTCAGTTGATCAGTAGTGGAGCCCAGTCGGGATGATCGGGGATCTGTGTAGCATTTGGGGTAGTCTTCTTTTATTTTAGTTCCGTAGTCGGACCTTGATTGTATCTGTTTGATGTAATGCTTTACTCATGTATTGCGTGAAGTGGCGATTGTAAACCAACTATGTATCTCTTTCCATTATGTATTACATGGGTTGTGTGAAGATTACCTCACTTGCGACATTTCTTTCAATGCGGTTATGCCTCTAAGTCGTGCTTCGACACGTGGGAGATATAGCCGCATCGAGGGCATCACAAGGAACCCGTTAGAAACGAGATATATGTTTTATATGATGATATATATGGTGGTGATCCCGACTATGGGTTTATGAATGTTAAAGTTACCAATCAAAGTCCTTTTAATGATTTAAGTTCATCTACTTGGAGGAAAATAAAGGAAATGATAGATTTACTAAGACAAGTTTTGGAGGATTGATGAGAAAAGAATTGCATACCAAAGATGACAATACCTAGATCTATTCGTGTTTTATGCCTAGCTAAGGGCGTTAAACAATAGCGCTTGTTGGGAGTCAACCCAATTTTATTTTTATTTTCGCTTTTAGGTTCTGTTTTGCAATAAATAATTCATCTAATCTCTGTTTAGATGTGTTTTTTGTGTTTGAATTAGTGTTTGTGCCAAGTAAGACCTTTGGGACGGTTTACAGTGATAGTTGATTTGATCTTGCTGAAAAACAAAAACTTTGGCGCTCAGGAAAACAATTATCATTTTTAATAGAAGCGTGATAAAATACTGATTCTTTTTACAGAAGACTAATAAACAAAATTTTTAGCTTTTCCTAAATTTTCAGAATTTTTGGAGTTACACAAGTATTCGAGAGTTAGAGATTACTACAAACTGTTATGTTTTTGACAGTTTCTGTTTTCTATGTGTTGTTTTCTTATTTTGATGATTCTATGGGTAGTATTGGGGGCATGAACCATGGAAAAGTTGGAATATAGTAGATATTGCACCAATATAAATAATGAATGAGTTCACAACAGTACCAAAGTGGTGATTTATTATCTTATACTAATGGAGCTTTTGAGATTTTCTGTTGAGTTTTGTGTTGTGAAGTTTTCAAGTTTTGGGTAAGGATTTGATGGACTATGGAATAAGGAGTGGCAAGAGCCTAAGCTTTGGGATTACTAAGGCACCCCAAGGTAATATTCAAGGACAACAAAGAGCCTAAGCTTGGGGATGCCTCAGAAGGCATCCCCTCTTTCATCTTCGTCTGTCGGTAACTTTACTTGAGGGTATATTTTTATTCACCACATGATATGTGTTTTGCTTGGAGCGTATTGTATGATTTGTGTCTTTGCTTTTTAGTTTGCTACAATCATCCTTGTTGTACACACCTTTTGAGAGGGACACACATGAATCACGATTTATTAGAATACTCTATGAGCTTCACTTATATCTTTTGAGCCAGGCAATTTTGCTCTAATGCTTCACTTATATCTTATTAGAGCACGGCGGTGGTTTTATTTTATAGAAATTATTGAACTCTCATGCTTCACTTATATTATTTTAAGAGTCTTTAAAAAGCATGGTAATTTGCTTTGGTTGTAAATTTAGTCCTAATATGATAGGCATCCAAGAGGGATATAATAAAAACTTTCATATAAAGTTCATTGAATACTATGAGAAGTTTGATTCCTTATGATTGTTTTGAGATATAAAGATGGTGATATTAGAGTCATGCTAGTAAGTAATTGTGAATTGGAGAAATACTTGTGTTAAGGTTTGTGAGTCACGTAGCATGCACATATGGTGAACCATTATGTGATGAAGTCGTATCATGCTTTATTTATTGATTGTCTTCCTTATAAGTGGTCGTTGGGGACGAGCCATGGTCTTTTCCTACCAATCTACCCCCCTAGGAGCATGCGCGTAGTACTTTGTTTCGATGACTAATAGATTTTTGCAATAAGTATGTGAGTTCTTTATGAATAATGTTGAGTCCATGGATTATATGCACTCTCACCCTTCCACCATTGCTAGCCTCTCTGGTGCCGCGCAACTTTCACCGGCACCATACACCCACCATATACCTTCCTCAAAACAGCCACCATACCTACCCATTATGGCATTTCCATAGCCATTCCGAGATATATTGCCATACAACTTTCCACCGTTCCGTTTATTATGACACGTTCCATCATTGTCATGTTGCTTTGCATGATCATGTAGTTGACATCGTATTTGTGGGAAAGCCAGTATTCATAATTATTTCATACATGTCACTCCTGATTCATTGCACATCCCGGTACACCACCGGAGGCATTCATATAGAGTCATATTTTGTTCTAAGTATTGAGTTATAATTCTTGAGCTGTAACTAAATAAAAGTGTGATGATCATCATTATTAGAGCATTGTCCCATGTGAGGAAATGATGATGGAGACTATGATTCCCCCACAAATGGGGATGAGACTCCGGACGAGAAAAAGAGGCAAAAAAATGAGAGAAGGCCCAAATAAAAAAATTAGAGAAAAGAGAGAAGGGACAATGTTACTATCCTTTTACCACACTTGTGCTTCAAAGTAGCACCATGATCTTCATGATAGAGAGTCTCCTATGTTGTCACTTTCATATTCTAGTGGCAAATTTTCATTATAGAACTTGGCTTGTATATTCCAATGATGTTGTAACGCCCTCGATGCGGCTATATCTCCCACGTGTCGAGGCACGACTTAGAGGCATAACCGCATTGAAAGCAATGTCGCAAGTGAGGTAATCTTCACAATTATCCATGTAATAAATAAAGGGGAAAGATACATAGTTGGCTTACAATCGCCACTTCACACAAGTACATAAATAACATCCATCATACAGATTACACTCAAGGTCCGACTACGGTACCAAAATGAAAGAAGACTACCCCAAATGCTAAACAGATCCCCGGATCACCCAACTGGGCTCCACTACTGATCATCTGGAAAAGAAACATAGTAACGGCCACGTTCCTCATCGAACTCCCAAGTGAGCTCGGTCGCGTCATCAACACTGACATCGTTGGTACCTGCAACTGAGGTGATAATATCTGTGAGTCACGGGGACTCAGCAATCTCACACCCGCGAGATCAAGACTATTTAAGCTTAAAGGTGGGAAAGGGGTTTATGCGGTGGAGCTGCAGCAAGCGACTAGCATATGGTGGCTACAGCGCAAAAGAGAGCGAGAAGAGAAGGCAAAGCACGGTCGAGAAGCTAGAAGTGATCAAGGAGTGATCCTGAAACAACGTACGTCAGGCATAACTCCAACAACCGTGTTCACTTCCCGGACCCCGCCGAGAAGAGACCATCACGGTTACACACGCGGTTGATGTGTTTTAGTTAAGGTCAACTTCGGGTTTTCTACAACCGAACATCAACAAATTCCCATCTGCCTCATAACCGCGGGCGCGGCTTTCGAAAGATAATACCCTGCAGGGGTGTCCCAACTTAGCCCATGATAAGATCTCACGGTCAACGAAGGATATTCCTTCTACCGTGAAGACCCGATCAATCTCGGAATCCCGGACTACAAGACATTTCAACAGCAATAAAACAAGTCCAGCAAAGCCGCCCGATTGTGCCGACAAATCCTGATAGGAGCTGCACATATCTCGGTCTCAGGGCACATCCAGATGAACACTCCATACAACTAAAACCAGCCCTCGAGTTGCCTCGAGGTGGCGCTGCAAAGGGCTCTAGTTTGGACCAGCAATCGAAGGAGAACTGGCCCGGGGGGTTTAAAATAAAGATGACCCTTGAGTCTGCAGAACCCAAGGGAAAAAGGCTAGGTGGCAAATGGTAAAACCAATGTTGGGCCTTGCTGGAAAAGTCTTATTCAAGGCGAACTGTCAAGGGGGTCCCATAAATCACCCAACCGTGTAAGGAACGCAAACTCCGGGAACATAACACCGGTATGACGGAAACTAGGGTGGCAAGAGTGGAACAAAACACCAGGCATAAGGCCGAGCCTTCCACCCTTTACCAAGTATATAGATGCATTAATCAAATAAGAGGTATTGTGATATCCCAACAAGTAAATATGTTCCAACAAGGAACAACAAGATCATGTTCCAATCAAGGAACAAACTTCATCTTCACCTGCAACTAGCAACGCTATAAGAGGGGCTGAGCAAAGCGGTAACATAGCCAAACAACGGTTTGCTAGGACATGGATGGTTAGGGGCTGACATGGCAATATAGGAGGCATGATATAGCAAGTGGTAGGTATCGCGGCATAGGCATAGCAAAAGAGCGAGCAATCTAGCAAGCAAAGATAGAAGTGATTTCGAGGGTATGGTCATCTTGCCTGCAATGTTCTCAGAGTTGTCGAAAGCTTGGCCCTCGTAAGAGTTCTCAACAGGTTCCTCGTTCACGTACTCGTCTCCCGGCTCTACCCAAGACAAGATAACAAGCAAAGGAACCAATATCAACCACGATGTAATGCGCAAGCAACATGATGCAAAACATGGCATGATATGCGAGAGGTGATATGCAATGCGTATGCATGCTCCGGAAGGACAAGGATGAACAGGGCATAATCTTGGCAAACCAAGCATGCCACTGGATAGATGAGGTGATTTCGGTTGAAATCGATATAAAGATCACCGGAATCGGATGCACGGTTTGCAAATGGCAAGCAATACAAGAATGACACGAAACTGCCATAAACAGCATGATGCTACTTAGCAAGCAACAAATAATTAAGCTACTGCACCCAAACATGGCAACAAGGCATATGACAGTAATCTACACAAGATGCACGACAAAAGATGAACACTGAGCTACGGCTTAAACACATCATAACAGGTCCAAACAAGCATGGCAAAAGTGCGAAAGATAACAGGTTCACAGACTTTGTGAAATTAACAACATAGCAGCAAACTAACATCAGGATGACATGTTCAGAGCAATGAAACAACATGCTACAGGTTCAGAACATAGAAAAGAAAGGCATGGCATGAATCTACTCATAGCACTTGACAAAAGTATCTTACTGACCATAAGACAAAAAGGATCATAAAATAAGATTACACCCATGTCAAATAAGCAAGTTTCGTTACAGGTTTCAGACTTGGCAGAAAACTGGACATGGCAGAAAACTGTTAACGACTAGGCATGTTCGTGAGCTCGATGCACTCGCTACACAGCATTTCATGATAAACTAAGGATACATAAATCAATAAGACATGGCATAGTAACTATACATGGCAATAATAACATCATATCATGCAAGGATCAACTACACCAAGCTTGGCAAAATCGAATAACACGTAAACAATCTGCCAGCATCATTTTGAAGCAAAAGTAGAGCTCGATTGACTCAAGCTATGGCACTCCATAATTGCAAACAAAGGCATGGATGGATAGATCAAATACTCAAGTTCAAAACTCCCTTACTGATCATGCTCAAATTATGCATGGATCTCTCAGAAACAACATGAATACGTGGCATAAAAATAACAGCAGTCAGGGACTTAGTGAAATCACGAAGTCTCTGAAATCAGCAACATCAAGATACCTAGTTTGCATGCTTGTGCTAGTCACCACATAGATCACAAAAATACATGGCATAATTCTCTGGAAAGATAACATGGCATATTACAAAACTCATGTAGGACTCAACTTCATAGGATGCACACGTCAATCATGGCAAAAATGACAAAAGTGCATATTCAGATAAGATCCAGCAGCTAACATCAACTAGCCCTCTTGTAACAGCATTTCGGGCATCAAGATGACTTCAAATGAAAATGATGCAATGGAACAAAATGATGTACTCTTCGGGACGGACAGTCTGACATATTATACGCGTGAAACGGAGCTATGGATGCAAAGTTATGGCATGACGAAGTTGCGATGATGATGATGAAATGTACGGGACTTAGAAATATCTGGAGGGGGCGAAGTCAACCTCTCGGTCACGGTTTTCGAGGATGGCCGGAGAAGTCGCCGGCGAGGTTGCCGGAGTCGACGCGGGAGGCCGGAGGACGACGGGGCCGGGCGGTGAGGAGCGAGGAGCGGCGGCGCTCGGGACGGCGGCGGCGCTCCGAGACGGCGGCGAGGCGGAGCCGGCGACCTGGCGGCGGGGCGCGCCGGCGGGGAGGCGCGAGCGCCTGCGGGCGGGCGTCGGAGCTGCGCGCGGGGCGCGGGGCGGCGGCGACCGGGCCCCGCGGGCCGGATCTGGGCCGCGCGGGCCCTGGCGGCGGGGCGCTGCGGAGGCGGCGGCGGGCGCCACGTGGCACGCGGGGATTGGCCCGGGGCGCGCCGGCGGCGGGAGGAGAGAGAGGGGTGCGGAAAACGAGGAAGAAGCTAGGGTTTCGGGGTCTCTCTCTTAGATTTGGACGGGGGAGGCATTTTTATAGCTAGAAGGGGCTAGGGAGCTTCAAATGGAGAGCGGTTTTCGCCCACGCGATCGTGATCGAACGACCGAGACGATGGGACAACCTTAGGTGGGTTTTGGGCCACTTAGAGAGGGATGTTGGGCTGCACCAAATGGGGCCTCTGCGGTTGCCCGGTTAACCGTTGGGGTACCAAACGAACTCCGATTGACCCGAAACTTGACACGCGGTCTACCGGTGCTATACCAAGGCCACATGTCAAACCTCGGTCCAATTCGAGAATGTTTAATACCCGCTCACGAAGAAATGTAAAAGGGGACGCCGGGAGACATAGGAGCGCCGGATTGCAAAACGGACAACGGGAAAGATGCTCGGATTTATGAGACGAACGCGTATGCAAATGCGATGCACATGATGACATGATATGAAATGCATGACATGACCAAAATGCAAAACGGAGAGAACCCAACCACGGAGGGAATATCATAGCACATAGCCGAAAATGGCAAGAGTTGGATTACAAATATGGCAAGTTACATCTGGGGCGTTACAACACACCACCACTACGAGAGGATCTCGTCCCGAGATCTAGGACTAAAAGAACTCCGGATACTCGGAACGTAGGTGGTCTTCACGCTCCCAGGTGGCCTCTCGGTCTGAATGATGTGACCATTTCACTTTGAGGAATTTGATTGACTTGTTGCGAGTCTTGCGCTCAGTTGTTTCAAGAATGGCAACTGGATGCTCATGATAGGACAAATCTTCTTGAAGATCAATCTCTTCGAAGTTGATGGTGCGCTCAGGCGTCTTGAAGCACTTGCGAAGCTGTGACACGTGGAAGACATCGTGTTCATTTGCAAAGTTGGAGGGGAGCTCAAGTTGATAGGCGAGATCGCCTCATTTCCCGATGATCTTGAAGGGACCGACGTATCTGGGAGCAAGTTTCCCCTTGATACCGAAGCGACGAGTTCCTTTCATTGGCGAGACACGGAGGTAAACATGGTCTCCGATCTCGAATGCCACATCTCGGTGTTTGCTGTCGTAATAGCTCTTCTGGCGCGACTGCGCGGCTTTGAGGTTCTCACGAATCACCTTGCACATAGCCTCAGCCTCTGAGATCAAATCATTGCCGAGCAATTGACGTTCACCGGTTTCAGACCAGTTGAGAGGAGTACGGCACTTTCTGCCATAGAGAATCTCGAATGGGGCTTTGCCCGAGCTGGCTTGAAAGCTGTTGTTGTAAGAGAATTCCGCATAAGGAAGACAATCCTCCCACTTCATGCCGAAAGAGATAACACAGGCTCTGAGCATATCTTCAAGAATTTGATTGACACGCTCGACTTGTCCACTAGTCTGAGGGTGGAACGCTGTGCTGAAGCGGATGTTGGTGCCCATGGCCGTCTGGAAAGAATCCCGAAATTTGGAGGTAAAGATGCTGCCACGGTCTGAAGAGATCAATTGCGGAATGCCGTGCAAAGAGACAATTCTGGAGGTGTAGAGCTCTGCCAGCTGCGCTGCTGTGATAGACTCTTTGATAGGAAGAAAATGAGCCACTTTGGTGAGCTTGTCGATGACGACGAAGATAGCATCATTTCCACGCTTGGACTTAGGAAAACCAGTCACGAAGTCCATTTCGATATGATCAAACTTCCATTCTGGAATAGCAAGAGGTTGGAGAAGACCAGCTGGTCGTTGGTGTTCTGCTTTCACCCTTCTGCAGACATCACACTCATTCACGAATTGAGCGATCTCACGCTTCATTCGAGTCCACCAATACGACTGCTTGAGGTCATGGTACATCTTTGTACTTCCAGGATGAATAGACAGAAGAGAATTATGCGCTTCATTCATAATGACTTTACGAAGATCACCCTTTGGAACCACGATCCGGTCCTCGAAGAAAAGAGTATCTCTGTCATCAAGTCGATATCACTTGTATTTGGAAATGCCCTTGTCAATACCACGTTTCACCTTCTTCACCATGGTATCCAACAATTGTGCCTCACGAATTTGATCTTCCAAAGTAGGAGAGACAATGAGGTTGGCAAGAACACCTTGAGGAACAACTTGGAGATTCAACTTGCGGAAAGCTTCACAGAGATCTGTTTGAAAAGGCTTGAGGATTAAGCTGTTGCAATAAGCCTTTCTGCTCAAAGCGTCTGCAACCACATTAGCCTTGCCTGGAGTATATTCAATACTCGGATTATACTCTTGAATCATCTCGACCCATCGAGTTTGCCTGAGGTTGAGATGAGGCTGAGTGAAGATATACTTGAGGCTCTTGTGATCTGTGAAAATGTCCACTTTCCTTCCCAACAGGAGATGTCTCCATGTTATTAGTGCGTGGACAACTGCCGCCAACTCAAGATCGTGAGTGGGGTAGTTCCTTTCATTGGGCTTCAACTGGCGAGAGGTATAGGCAACAACCTTCTTCTCTTGCATTAACACAGCACCGAGGCCCTGGAGAGAAGCATCACAGAACACTTCATAAGGCTTGGATTCATCAGGAGGAGTCAGAACTGGAGCAGTGACGAGTTTCTCTTTGAGAGTGTTGAAAGCAACGTCACACTCAGGAGACCAGACATATTTCACATGCTTCTGGAGGAGGTTGGAAAGAGGCTTTGCAATCTTTGAGAAATTCTCAACGAATCTTCTGCAATAGCTTGCAAGTCCAAGAAAACTGCGAAGCTGCTTGACATTCTGAGGAGGATTCCAATTCAAAACTGCAGACACCCTCTCTGGATTAACAGCGATGCCCTTGGCAGAGATGATATGACCAAGATAAAGAACTTCATCAAGCCAGAATTCACATTTGGAGAACTTCGCATATAATTGATACTCCCTGAGCTTGTCGAGTACCAATCGCAAATGTTCGGCATGATCCTTCTTATTCTTGGAGAAAACCAAAATATCATCGAGATAGACCAAGACAAATTCGTTGATGTAGGGGTTGAAGATGAAATTCATCAATCGAGTGAAATACGGAGGAGCATTGACAAGGCCGAAGGACATGACAGTATATTCATAAGAACCAAAACTTGTTCTGAATGCTGTCTTGGGAATATCTCCTTCACGAATGCGAATCTGATGATAACCCATACGAAGGTCAAGCTTGGAGAACACCTTAGCACCTTTGAGTTGCTCAAATAGCTCATTGATGTTGGGAAGTGGGTACTTGTTCTTGATAGTCTTCTTGTTCAATGGACGGTAATCGACGCAAAGTCGGTCCGTGCCATCCTTCTTCTTGACAAAAAGAACACCACAACCCCAAGGAGAAGAACTCGGTCTGATCAGGCCCAGACGTTCTTGTTTATCGAGTTGAATCTTCAATTCCTTGAGCTCATCTGGTCCAAGCTTGTAAGGACGCTTGCAAACGGGTTCCGTGCCAGGCTCAAGCTCAATAACGAATTCAACTGGCCTGCGGGGAGGCATACCCGGAAGCTCTTCTGGAAAAACATCTTGGTACTCACAAACGACTGGAATCTGAGAGATAGCCTCCATTTCACCCATCTCATTGAGAGAAAACAACCGAATGGTATCATCACGAGAAGCATAGATGATCACATCGTTTGAAGTGTGAGTCAATTTGATTTCCCTGGCAGCACACTCGAGATGAGCCTTGTGCTTAGAAAGCCAGTCCATCCCGAGAATAAGATCAATATCAGAATCACCAAGAACAACTGGTTTAGACAAGAATTTATAGTCGCCCATCTTGATAGAAACATCCGGGACACAAACATTAGATGTCATTTGCTTGCCCGGGGACACAATCTTCAACGGAATAGGAATCTTTTCGGTCGCAAACTCATGCTTAGCAACAAAAGGTCTCGAAATGAAAGAAATCGATGCACCAGTATCAAATAAGACTTTGGCAGGAATATCATTAACAGGAAGATTACCCATGATCACTTCAGAAGACTCCTCTGCTTGAGCTGCATTCAACATGTTCACCTTGGCATGCTTAGGATTATGCTTGACCACTGCATTGCTGGAAGATTTCACAGGAGGAGGAGGCGGAAGGCGCCTCTGGTTGAAGCACTTGTTCGCATAGTGACCCCTCTGCTGACATTTGTTACAAGTCACCTCTGATAGCGGACGATGGTAAGGAGCACTTGGCCTTGGAGTTTGGTTCTGAGACTTGTTCTGATAGCCAGGGTTGGGTGGGTGGGAAGATCCACGACCACTTGAATTCTTCTGTTGATAAGGCTGACGGAACGGAGGAGGAGGAGGCAACCAGAACTTCTGTTGCTTAGCTGCCACAAGTGAGGAAGAAGAAGACTGAACTGCGTCTCTGACTCTCTTCTTAGATGCCTCACACTTGAGCTGAGCAGCTTCTTGTTTCAGTGCCATGTTGTAGAATTCATCATACTTTAATGGCTCGAAAAGCACGAGAGCAAGTTGCAGATCTTCTCTGAGACCACGCCTGAACTGGTAGATCATACTCTTCTCATCAGGAATGTCTTGCCTTGCAAAACGAGAGAGCTTCTGAAACTGAGTGTTGTATTGATAGACAGACATGGTGCCTTGCTTGAGATTGCGGAATTCCTCACGCTTAAGCTCAACAACACTTTCTGGAATGTGGTGTGCTTTGAAATCACGATGGAAATCATCCCAAGTGATCACACGACCTCCTCTGGAATCTTTGTATTGCTGGAACCACTCAGCAGCTTGATCCTTGAGTTGAAAAGAGGCAAACTTGACAAAGTCCTCAGGTCTCACATTGCTGCACTCGAAATGCTTGCTGATGTCCACGAGCCAATCATCGGCGTCTGTGGCCTCGACACAGTAGCTGAAGGTTTTTGGCTGATTAGCAAGGAACTGGTTCAGTGAAGCGAAATGCGGCTGATTGTTGCCTTGGCCTTGAGACTCTTGATTAGCTTGCCCTTGGTTGCGATCTTGCAAGAGCTGAATCAGAATCTGAGCATTGGCATTTGTGGCAGTCATCAAGGCTTGCCAAGCTTCCGGAGGCGGAGGTGGTGGCGGAGGGTTAGCCTGATTTCCTTCATTGCGTTTCGGATTCTGACGCGTTGGTGGAGCCATCCTGAAGAGGGTGACATCCATTAGCATCTTGACAGAGATATATTGAAGCTGAATCAAAGGAACGGCATTGCAACATATAGTCTTCACAATAAACATTCGAACGAGAATGAACGAATGAATTCCAATGTAAAACATCACACTTCCAAAGCTGAGAAGCCACTTAGAACATGGTAAGGAATAAAACCAACAAGGTACGGAAGTGAACAAATACTTGGTAAGGATTACCCAATCACAAACCAAATATCTGCGGAAGAAATACTAAAGCTACAAGAATTCCCACTTATAAACTCCCGAAACTTTCTGGTTATGCAATCAGGTGTTGGGGATACAGGGGAAGCATAATATCTCACCCAAACTAGCAAATCCTACAACCAGCTGTATCCATCCTTCAACACATAACCAAGAAACCTTCGGAAATCGTCTACCTCAACCTTCGAAAACACATCCGTTATACTTGTCATGGCAATAACCCTGCACTCGCCACAGTACTGGGCTATCAGGGTTATCTCACCAACAACTGTACAAAAGAGATTTTCAATGTCGGTCGTACTAGACTCAGGTATTCCAAAACCGCAACGATAAGATTATGACGACAACACCTCGGAGCTCAACTCCCCGGGACACTGCCACAACCCCTAAATGTCAGGAGGCAACCAAGACAATGTTGTCATCATAAAACCATCGGAACGATTGTAATATACCCGCGTGATCCTAAAAAAATTTTTAGTGAAATTTGAGAAGAGAAGAGTCAAAACTCTACGTCAGGAAGCCTCACCAGAAGGTCGAAGGGACTGGGGAGTAAAAAGAATTCCTAAACTCTCCGATATATAATTCCTAAATGACTCAAAACATTTTTCTAGACACAACTCGGCCACTAAAGACGATCAAACAGTGGGGGCTCCTAAGGTCGGGGACTGGCTCTGATTACCAACTTGTAACACCCTCGATGCGGCAATATCTCCCACGTGTCGAGGCACGACTTAGAGGCATAACCGCATTGAAAGCAATGTCGCAAGTGAGGTAATCTTCACAATTATCCATGTAATAAATAAAGGGGAAAGATACATAGTTGGCTTACAATCGCCACTTCACACAAGTACATAAATAACATCCATCATACAGATTAAACTCAAGGTCCGACTACGGTACCAAAATGAAAGAAGACTACCCCAAATGCTAAACAGATCCCCGGATCACCCAACTGGGCTCCACTACTGATCATCTGGAAAAGAAACATAGTAACGGCCACGTTCCTCATCGAACTCCCAAGTGAGCTCGGTTGCGTCATCAGCACTGACATCGTTGGTACCTGCAACTGAGGTGATAATATCTGTGAGTCACGGGGACTCAGCAATCTCACACCCGCGAGATCAAGACTATTTAAGCTTAAAGGTGGGAAAGGGGTTTATGCGGTGGAGCTGCAGCAAGCGACTAGCATATGGTGGCTACAGCGCAAAAGAGAGCGAGAAGAGAAGGCAAAGCACGGTCGAGAAGCTAGAAGTGATCAAGGAGTGATCCTGAAACAACGTACGTCAGGCATAACTCCAACAACCGTGTTCACTTCCCGGACCCCGCCGAGAAGAGACCATCACGGTTACACACGCGGTTGATGTGTTTTAGTTAAGGTCAACTTCGGGTTTTCTACAACCGGACATCAACAAATTCCCTTCCGCCTCATAACCGCGGGCACGGCTTTCGAAAGATAATACCCTGCAGGGGTGTCCCAACTTAGCCCATGATAAGCTCTCACGGTCAACGAAGGATATTCCTTCTACCGGGAAGACCCGATCAATCTCGGAATCCCAAACTACAAGACATTTCAACAGCAATAAAACAAGTCCAGCAAAGCCGCCCGATTGTGCCGACAAATCCTGATAGGAGCTGCACATATCTCGGTCTCAGGGCACATCCGGATGAACACTCCGTACAACTAAAACCAGCCCTCGAGTTGCCTCGAGGTGGCGCTGCAAAGGGCTCTAGTTTGGACCAGCAATCAAAGGAGAACTGGCCCGGGGGGTTTAAAATAAAGATGACCCTTGAGTCTGCAGAACCCAAGGGAAAAAGGCTAGGTGGCAAATGGTAAAACCAATGTTGGGCCTTGCTGGAAAAGTCTTATTCAAGGCGAACTGTCAAGGGGGTCCCATAAATCACCCAACCGTGTAAGGAACGCAATCTCCGGGAACATAACACCGGTATGACGGAAACTAGGGTGGCAAGAGTGGAACAAAACACCAGGCATAAGGCCGAGCCTTCCACCCTTTACCAAGTATATAGATGCATTAATTAAATAAGAGGTATTGTGATATCCCAAAAAGTAAATATGTTCCAACAAGGAACAACAAGATCATGTTCCAATCAAGGAACAAACTTCATCTTCACCTGCAACTAGCAACGCTATAAGAGGGGCTGAGCAAAGCGGTAACATAGCCAAACAACGGTTTGCTAGGACATGGATGGTTAGGGGCTGACATGGCAATATAGGAGGCATGATATAGCAAGTGGTAGGTATCGCGGCATAGGCATAGCAAAAGAGCGAGCAATCTAGCAAGCAAAGATAGAAGTGATTTCGAGGGTATGGTCATCTTGCCTGCAAGGTTCTCAGAGTTGTCGAAAGCTTGGCCCTCGTAAGAGTTCTCAACAGGTTCCTCGTTCACGTACTCGTCTCCCGGCTCTACCCAAGACAAGAGAACAAGCAAAGTAACCAATATCAACCACGATGCAATGCGCAAGCAACATGATGCAAAACATGGCATGATATGCGAGAGGTGATATGCAATGCGTATGCATGCTCCGGAAGGACAAGGATGAACAGGGCATAATCTTGGAAAACCAAGCATGCCACTGGATAGATGAGTTGATTTCGGTTGAAATCGATATAAAGATCACCGGAATCGGATGCACGGTTTGCAAATGGCAAGCAATACAAGAATGACACGAAACTGCCATAAACAGCATGATGCTACTTAGCAAGCAACAAATAATTAAGCTACTGCACCCAAACATGGCAACAAGGCATATGACAGTAATCTACACAAGATGCACGACAAAAGATGAACACTGAGCTACGGCTTAAACACATCATAACAGGTCCAAACAAGCATGGCAAAAGTGCGAAAGATAACAGGTTCACAGACTTAGTGAAATTAACAACATAGCAGCAAACTAACATCAGGATGACATGTTCAGAGCAATGAAACAACAAGCTACAGGTCCAGAACATAGCAAATAAAGGCATGGCATGAATCTACTCGTAGCACTTGACAAAAGTCTCTTACTGACCATAAGCCAAAAAGGATCAGAAAATAAGATTACACCCATGTCAAATAAGCAAGTTTCGTTACAGGTTTCAGACTTAGCAGAAAACTGGACATGGCAGAAAACTGTTAAAGACTTGGCATGTTCGTGAGCCCGATGCACTCGCTACAGAGCATTTAATGATGAACTAAGGATACATAAATCAAGAAGACATGGCATAGTAACTAGAAATGGCAAGAATAACATCATATCATGCAAGGATCAACTACACCAAGCTTGGCAAAATCGAATAACACGTAAACAATCTGCCAGCAACATTTTGAAGCAAAAGTAGAGCTCGATTGACTCAAGCTATGGCACTCCATAATTGCAAACAAAGGCATGGATGGATAGAGCAAATACTCAAGTTAAAAACTCCCTTACTGATCATGCTCAAATTATGCATGGATCTCTTAGAAACAACATGAATACGTGGCATAAAAATAACAGCAGTCAGGGATACCTAGTTTGCATGCTTGTGCTAGTCACCACATAGATCACAAAAATACATGGCATAATTCTCTGGAAAGATAACATGGCATATTACAAAACTCATGTAGGACTCAACTTCATAGGATGCACACATCAATCATGGCAAAAATGACAAAAGTGCATATTCAGATAAGATCCAGCAGCTAACATCAACTAGCCCTCTTGTAACAGCATTTCGGGAATCAAGATGACTTTAACTGAAAATGATGCAATGGAACAAAATGATGTACTCTTCTAGACGGACAGTCTGACATATTATACGCGCGAAACGGAGCTATGGATGCAAAGTTATGGCATGATGAAGATGCGATGATGATGATGAAATGCACGGGACTTAGAAATATCTGGAGGGGGCGAAGTCAACCTCTCGGGCACGGTTTTCGAGGATGGCCGGAGAAGTCGCCGGCGAGGTTGCTGGAGTCGACGCGGGAGGCCGGAGGACGACGGGGCCGGGCCGGATCCGGGGCGGCTCGCCGGATCTCGGGCCGAGCGGCGCGGGCGGTGAGGAGCGAGGAGCGGCGGCGCTCGGGACGGCGGCGGCGCTCCGAGACGGCGGCGAGGCGGAGCCGGCGACCTGGCGGCGGGGCGCGCCGGCGGGGAGGCGCGAGCGCCTGCGGGCGGGCGGCCGAGCTGCGCGCGGGGCGCGGGGCGGCGGCGACCGGGCCCCGCGGGCCGGATCTGGGCCGCGCGGGCCCTAGCGGCGGGGCGCGGCGGAGGCGGCGGCGGGCGCCACGTGGCGCGCGGGGATTGGCCCGGGGCGCGCCGGCGGCGGGAGGAGAGAGAGGGGCGCGGAAAACGAGGAAGAAGCTAGGGTTTCGGGGTCTCTCTCTCAGATTTGGACGGGGGAGGCATTTTTATAGCTAGAAGGGGCTAGGGAGTTCCAAATGGAGAGCGGTTTTCGCCCACGCGATCGTGATCGAATGACCGAGACGATGGGACAACCTTAGGTGGGTTTTGGGCCACTTAGAGAGGGATGTTGGGCTGCACCAAATGGGGCCTCTGTGGTTGCCTGGTTAACCGTTGGGGTACCAAACGAACTCCGATTGACCCGAAACTTGACAGGCGGTCTACCGGTGCTATACCAAGGCCACATGTCAAACCTCGGTCCAATTCGAGAATGTTTAATACCCGCTCACGAAGAAATGTAAAAGGGGACGCCGGGAGACATAGGAGCGCCGGATTGCAAAACGGACAACGGGAAAGATGCTCGGATTTATGAGACGAACGCGTATGCAAATGCGATGCACATGATGACATGATATGAAATGCATGACATGACCAAAATGCAAAACGGAGAGAACCCAACCACGGAGGGAATATCATAGCACATAGCCGAAAATGGCAAGAGTTGGATTACAAATATGGCAAGTTACATCTGGGGCGTTACAGATGTGCTTCCTCAAATTGCCCTAGGTCTTCGTGAGCAAGCGAGTTGGATGCACACCCACTTAGTTTTCTTTTTGAGCTTTGATAAACTTATAGCTCTAGTGCATACGTTGCATGGCAATCCCTACTCACTCACAATGATATCTATTGATGGGCATCTCCATAGCCCGTTGATATGCCTAGTTGATGTGAGACTATCTCCCTCTTTTTGTCTTCTCCACAACCACCATATTCTATTCCACCTATAGTGCTATGTCCATGGCTCACGCTCATGTATTGCGTGAAAGTTGAATAAGTTTGAGAACATCAAAAGTATGAAACAATTGATTGGCTTGTCATCAGGGTTGTGCATGATTTGAATATTTTGTGTGATGAAGATGGAGCATAGCCAGACTATATGATTTTGTTTTTTTTCTCGAATACGCACAAGTGTGCATATCATTCATTAAAGAAGAAAGCGGGAAGACTCCCAAGTCTACGGTTACAATGCAAATTTACATGCCGGGGTTAGGCGACACCACCAGACAAACGAGGCACTACTCTCGATCAGGGCCACTGTCCTCTACCTCAAAACCTACAACGTTGCCTTTCATAAGGCCAGCCCTAGCCCAAAGAGAACCCTCTTCCTTAATCCTAAGTAAAACCGCAGTGAGTGATGGGACAGCCCCGTTAAACATGATGTCATTTCGGTGCATCCAAATACTCCACATCCCAAGTAGGTATTTTGCGCGAGTGGACCTGATAATCCCCAAGTGCAGGGAATCATCGTAGCAATTTCCAAAGGTGGAATTTATAAGTATGGAGTGTCGGACCCACAAGGAGCTAAAGGTAAGATCAATATTCTCTCAAGCCCTATCTGCCACTGATACGACTCTACGTACACCGAACGTTTGCTTCCAACTAGCAACGAGAAATAAAACTACGTTGTGGGTATGAAGAGGATAACTTTGTATGGTATCGGAGAGCTAAAACATAAAAGTAGATGCTGTTATCATAAAGTTAGAATATATTACTAAATATTATAAATAGCGAGTGTGGAATAATGGCGGATCGATGTGCGGAATTGTCCTAGGCAATCATTAACAAGACCGGTAGTCGTCATTGCAATTTCATATGAGGGAGAGGCATAAGCTAACATACTTTCTCTACTTGGATCATATGCACTTATGATTGGAACTCTAGCAAGCATCCGCATCTACTAAAGATCATTAAGGTAAAACCCAACCATAGCATTAAAGCATCAAGTCCTGTTTATTCCCATACGCAACAACCCCCTTACTCGGGTTTGTGTTTCAGTCAGTCACCAACCCACTATAAGCGAATCATGAACGTATTGCAACACCCTACAGCGGGAATCCCTCACGCTTTCGCGACACGGAGGGCACCATAGGAAAACACCAAAATAAAACATACAACTCGTACCAATCTTGATCATCAATCAACCCAAAGACAAGGGATATCTACTCAAAACATCATAGGATGGCAACACATCATTGGATCATAATATGTGGCATAAAGCACCATGTTCAAGTAGGGATTACAACGGGGTGCGGGAGAGTGGACCGCATAAAATAGATGAGGACGGTGATGATGATGGTGATGTTGATGAAGACGATCACCGCGGCGATGATTCCCCTCCTGATGGCACTCCGGCGCCACCAAGAGAGAGGAGGAGAGGTTCTCCCCCTTGTGCTTCCTCCTCCATGGCCTCCCCCCTAGATGGGGAAAAGTTCTCCCTCTGGTCCTTGGCCTTCATGGCGATGATGGCCTCTCTGGGATACTCCTCCATGGCCACCGATGACGATGGCCCCCTCCGGCAGGGTGCCGGAGAGGGCCTAGATTGATTTCTCGTGGCTATAGAGGCTTGCGGCGGCGAAACTTCTGATCTAGGTTTCTTTCTGGAAGTTTGGGTATATATGAGAGGTGTTGGCGTCGAGAACAAGTCAGGGGGGTATGCGGGCTGTCCACAAGGCAGGGAGGCGCGCCCAGGGGGGTGGGCGTGCCCCCCACCCTCGTGGGCAGCCCGAGACTCTTCTGGCCCAACTCTTTGACTCCTTGGCCTTCTTCTGGTCCAAGTGTGAATGCTAGCAAGTGCATAAGTTTGATCAATGATAGTTCCTATCACTTTTTCTAGCATCAATACATGTCATAACAGTAGCTCATCTCATAAAACTTTTGATGATCAAGTAACAAGCTATTCACATGTTAAAGTATAGATCATAAACTTTCTTGAAAACTAACAAACAGTGTTATTAGTCATCAAACAATTGCAATTCATCTTATTTTCAAGAAGGGTCTATGTCAGAGCTTTGATTCAGCAAAGTTCACATACTCAATTATCATTTAATCTTTCACAATTGCTAACACTCACGTGATATTTATGGGTTCAAAGTTTTAATCGGACACAAAGAAAGATAGGGGCTTATAGATTTTCCTCCCAACCTTTTACCTCAAGGGTAATGTCAACAATAATAGTTCATGCTAACTTACATCCAATTGGATATATATATATTAGGATCTTTCCAACACAATGTGCTTGCCAAAGTATAAAATGTAAAAAGGAAAGGTGAGATCACCATGAATCTAGCATAAGGGAGAAGATAAAAGTAAAAGATAGGCCCTTCACAGAGGGAAGCAGAGGTTGTCATGCGCTTTTATGGTTGGATGCACAAAATCTTAATGCAAAAGAACGTCACTTTATATTGCCTCTTGTGATAGAGACCTTTATTATGTAGTCCGTCACTTTTATTACTTCCCTATCAAAAGTTTGTATAAAGCTTATTTTCTTCACACTAATAGATCATACATATTTAGAGAGCAATTTTTATTGCATGCATCGATGACAACTTACTTGAAGGATCTTACTAAATCCATAGGTAGGTATGGTGGACTCTCATGGCAAAACTAGTTTAAGGGATATTTGGAAACACAAGGAGTATCTCTACTTGGTGCTAAGAATTTGGCTAGCATAAGGGGGAAAGGCAAGCTCAGCATGTTGGATGATCCAAGACAATATACTTTATTTCGGATATAAAAAAACATAACCCATTACATTGTATTCCTTGTCCGACATCAACCTTTTAGCATGTCATATTTTAACGAGTGCTCACAATTACAAAAGATGTCCAAGATAGTATATTTATATGTGAAATCTCTCTTCCATCAATATTCTTTCATGAATTGTTCAAGTGACCAATTCCACATTTGCTAACTTTCAATGAGTTTACTACCTATACTTATTATGTGTGAAGTCATTACTCCCCATGTTATAAGCATATGAAACATATATAAATTCATATTTATGACATTCAATTTATTCAACCTTTTACTCATAGGATATACATGAAGCACGTGAGTTATTGACAAACTACTCCAAAGAGATACAAGTGAAGATCACTAAGTAGTCAAATAATTAACTAGCCATGGAAGGATTCTTTTCCATTCAATAATTCATATCCAATGATTTTATTCAAACAAAAAGTAAAATTGAAAACACGCTCCAAGCAAAACACATATCATGTGACGAATGAAAATATAGCTCCGAGTAAGGTATACCGATAGTTTTGAAGACAAAACAGGGGATGCCTTCCGGGGCATCCCCAAGCTTACGCGTTTGAGTCTTCCTTGAATATTACCTTGGGGTTCCTTGGGCATCCCCAATCTTAGGGTCTTTCCACTCCTTGTTCTCCTCATATCGATATCTCACCCAAAGCTTGAAAACTTCAATCACACAAAACTTACCAAAACTTCGTGAGATAGGTTAGTATGATAAAGAGTGAACCATTCACTTTGGTACTTTCTAAGACAAGGTTCATAATTGTTCCCACACAATGTCTACTATACCATATCATTTCTACAATTTATATTGAGAAATATAAGCCATAGAAACTAGAAAACAAGCAAACTATGCAATGAAAACAGAATCTGTCAGAAACAGAACAGTCTGTAATGATCTGAACAGCAACCATACTTATCCTGGACGTGAGGAATTTGCCTATTAATCTTTTGCAAAAAGAATCAACTCAAAAGCACTCTTCTGTAAAAAATGATAGCTAATCTCGTCAGCGCAAAATTTCTGTTTTTTACAGCAAGATCACATTAACTTTCACCCAAGTCTTCCCAAAGGTCTTACTTGGCACTTTATTGAAACAAAAGCTATAAAACATGATTACTACAGTAGCTTAATGAAACACACAGGAACAGTAAGGGTAAATATTGGGTTGTCTCCCAACAAGCGCTTTTCTTTAATGGCTTTTAGCTAGGCATAATGATTTCAATGATGCTCACATAAAAGATAAGAACTGAAACATAAAGAGAGTATCATGAAGAATATGACTAGCACATTTGAATCTAACCAACTTCCTATGCCTAGGGATTTTGTGAACACATAATTTTAGAGGAACAAAAATCAACTAGCGTAGGAAGGCAAAACAAGTATAACTTCAAACTTTAAGCACATAGAGAGGAAACTTGATATTATTGCAACTTCTACAAGCATATATTCCTCCCTCATAATAATTTTCAGTAGCATCATGAATGAATTCAACAATATAACCATCACATAAAACATTCTTTTCATGATCTACAAGCATAGAGATTTTTCTACTCTCCACATAAGCAAAATTCTTCTCATTCAGAATAGCGACATCACTAGTTCCTAAAGTTGACACTCTTCCAAACCCACTTTAGATGATAGTATTATTCATACTCCAAAAGATATATGTGAAGTTCATGGAGCATTATGCAATTAATATAGACAAACCAATATCCAAGCTCAAAATGTATAAGTGAAGCACACGAAGCATTATATAAAACCATACTCAAAAGATTTTAGTGAAGCACAAACAGAAATTCTATAAATTTATGAAGGGACATCTCATACTAGCATGGTTGTTAAATAAAAAAACTCAAAGGACACAAATCATGTGAACAAAACAAAAACCGAGGTATACCGATAATTGTTGGAGAAGAAAGATGGGATGCCAACCGGGGCATCCCCAAGCTTAGATGCTTGAGTATCCTTGGGATATTTACTTGGGGTGCCTTGGGCATCCCCAAGATTGAACTCTTTCCTCTCTTTATTCTTCTCATATTGGTAACTCCTCGTTCTTCGAACACTTCATCCACAAAAACTTAACAAAAACTTTGTGAGATCCGTTAGTATACTAAGGCAAATCACTACCTTTAGGTACTATACTGAACTAATTCTTTATTTATATTGGTGTTAAACCTACTGTATTCCAACTTATATATGGTTCATACCCCCCGATACTAGCCATAGATTCATCAAAATAAGCAAACAACACGCGAAAAACAGAATCTATCAAAAACAGGACAATCTGTAGGAATCTGGAAGTTTAGTAAACTTCTGTAACTCCCAAAATTATGAAATAAATTTGAGAATTTGAACAATTTGTACAGAATTAATGTGCAAAATGTTTCAGATCCATTTGACTTTCCAGTAAGAAATGTAAAATCATGCGCTACAGCCAAAGTTTCTGTTTTTTTCTACACATAGTAAACAAGCAATCTAATCATCCTAAAACCAAAGCTTGGCACATTATTTTTATAATACAATGGATATATACAAGGGGATAATTATTTACAGAGAAACTTCCATGAAAAATTCTACATTGTTTCTGTGAGCATGAACACAAGTGCTCAAGGTCGACCCTCACTTCTTCAATGCATAACTTTCCAATCACTTCTCTTTTGAAAAACTTTTTAGGCATGAGAGGCAAGTAATTTCTTTTTGTATTTTCGTTCTTTTATTTTTTTTGTATGTTTCACCCACAACTAAACAGAAACAAAAAGTAAAAAAAAATCTACATAGTGAAGAAAGCAAACAAGCACACACGAGAATATCAACCCCACGCTATTGCTCCCCGGCAACGGTGCCAGAAAAGAGCTTGATAATCCCCAAGTGCAGGGAATCATCATAGCAATTTCCAAAGGTGGAAGTGATAAGTATGCAGTGTCGAACCCACAAGGAGCTAAAGGTAAGATCAATATTCTCTCAAGCCCTATCTTCCACTGATACGACTCTACGTACACCAAACGTTTGCTTCCAACTAGCAACGAGATATAAAACTACGTTGTGGGTATGAAGAGGATAACTTTGTATGGTATCGGAGAGCTAAAACATAAAAGTAGGTGCTGTTATCATAAAGTTAGAATATATTACTAAATATTACAAATAGCGAGTGTGGAATAATAGTGGATCGGTGTGCGTAATTGTCCTAGGCAATCGTTAACAAGACCGGTAGTCGTCATTGCAATTCCATATGAGGGAGAGGCATAAGCTAACATACTTTCTCTACTTGGATCATATGCACTTATGATTGGAATTCTAGCAAGCATCCGCAACTACTAAAGATCATTAAGGTAAAACCCAACCATAGCATTAAAGCATCAAGTCCTGTTTATTCCCATACCCAACAACCCCCTTACTCGGGTTTGTGTTTCAGTCACTCACCAACCCACTATAAGCGAATCATGAACATATTGCAAAACCCTACAGCGGGAATCCCTCACGCTTGCGTGACACGGAGGGCACCATAGGACAGCACCAAAATAAAACATACAACTCGTACCAATCTAGATCATCAATCAACCCAAAGACAAGGGATATCTACTCAAAACATCATAGGATGGCAACACATCATTGGATCATAATATGTGGCATAAAGCACCATGTTCAAGTAGGGATTACAACGGGGTGCGGGTGATGTTGATGAAGACGATCACCGCGGCGATGATTCCCCTCCTGATGGCACTCCGGCGCCACCAAGAGAGAGGAGGAGAGGTTCTCCACCTTGTGCTTCCTCCTCCATGGCCTACCCCTAGATGGGGAAAGTTTCTCCCTCTGGTCCTTGGCCTTCATGAAGACGATGGCCTCTCTAGGATACTCCTCCATGGCCACCGGTGATGATGGCCCCCTCCGGCAGGGTGCCGGAGAGGGCCTAGATTGATTTCTCGTGGCTACAGATGCTTGCGGCGGCGGAACTTCCGATCTAGGTTTCTTTCTGGAAGTTTGGGTATATAAGGTGTTGGCGTTGAGAACAAGTCAGGGGGGTCTCCGGGCTGTCCACGAGGCAGGGAGGCGCGCCCAGGGTGTGGGCGCGCCCCCACCCTCGTGGGCAGCCCGGGACTCTTCTGGCCCAACTCCTTGACTCCTTGGCCTTCTTCTGGTCCAAAAATAAGCTCCGTCAAGTTTTACGTCAATTGGACTCCGTTTGGTTTTCCTTTTCTGCGATACTCTAAAACAAGGAGAAAACAGAAACTGGCACCGGGCTCTAGGTTAATAGGTTAGTCCCAAAAATCATATAAAATAGCATATAAATGCATATAAAACATCCAAGGATGATAATATAATAGCATGAAGACTTCATAAACTATAGATACATTGGAGACGTATCAGGACCTACGATGGGCAGGGGAACGATCCTGACGGAGACACTAGTCGCCAAGGGCTCAAAGTCAGGTCTGTCCGTGATGTTACCCATCCAATGCCACACCTGTTTAGCAAAGACACAACCAACAAGGAGGTGTTGAATGGTTTCATCATGTTGGTTGCAAAGTGGGCAGGAATCCTGCTGAGGTAAACCACGGCGGGCCAGCCGGTCGGAGGTCCAGCATCTGTTCTTGAGGGCAAGCCAAGTGAAAAAGCGGCATCGCAGGGGCACCTTCGACTTCCAGGTGAACGCCGCTAACGGGGAGACCACACGCCCCATGAATCCAGCGGCATAGGCAGATCTAGCCAAGAACTATTCGTCCTTCTCCCAAGACAAAGATAGAGCATCCTCTACGTCGTTAGAGAGATGCCTTTCGTAGATTAGGGTCCACAACCGCATGGACTCGTTCAGAGCTTGGGGCGAAAGGTTGGGGCCAAGGTCACGAACCCAACTGTCATTGGGTAGAGCATCGACAACAAGCTTTGATCTTTTAATCCGATCTGGAATCAAGACATGTACTGTGGGTGCAATCTCCACAATTCTCCACCCGTCGAGCCATCTAACATCCAGAAGAGGGTAGCTTTTCCATTGCCAATTGTAGTATGTGCAGCCGCATGAACTAAACCCAGAGCTTCTGCTGGGACAGGGATGTTAAACTCAGCCCATGATCGGGATCGATCCGCACGCTGCAACCAAGCCCACCTGGCTCGCAGTGCCCTGTTAAGCCACTGAAGATTCGGGATCCCATGGCCACCCGCCCACTTGGGCGTGCACACAACGTCCAAGGCGACAAAACAGTTACCTCCTCTCGCTTCTTTTTTCCCGCACCACAGAAACCCTCGACAGATTTTGTTGAGGGCCACAAGGGTCTTGGCAGGTAGATCAAGCGCTAGCATGGAATGGACTGGGATTGCACAAAGCACATATTGTATTAGGAGTAGTCGTCCACTTTTTGGCATAGTCGCTGCCTTCCAAAGAGGCAAACTGTCACCCACACGATCTACCAGCGGTTGGAGCTGCACCGCATTTTGCTGTCGGAGTGTCAACGACAGACCCAAGTATTTGCACGGGAAAGGGGCAGAAGGGCATCCCAGCATGGAAGATAGAGGATCAATCTCGTCATGAGAACATCTAATGGGAAGTACCGTACTCTTGGCCAAATTGACAGACAAACTAGAAGCTTGGCCAAACAGAGTCAAGATCGCACTTCAGGTTGCAGCCTCAAGTTCACTTGGCTTGATGAAGACCACAACATCATCTGCAAACATGGAGACACGTTGTTACATGCCAGATCGAGCCAAGGGAGCTAGGGGGCCATGCTCAAAAGAAAACTAGAAAAACACAAAGAGGGGTTCCATGCATAGGATGAATAGCATCAGCGACAGTGGATGGCCTTGTCTGAAGCCTTGACACACCAAGATTGGCTTGCCGGGGTAGCCATTAATCATGATTTGTGTGGAGGAGGTAGCAAGCAGTCTACATATCCAAGTCAGCCACTTGTGGCCAAAGCCCATACGATGCAAGACCTCGATCAAGAACGACCATTGTATCAAGTCGAAAGCTTTAGTAATGTCAAGCTTGAGCAGGGCCGCAGGACTCCTTAAAGAATGTAGGTGCCGAGACATGCATTGCACATCATGGAGGGAACGCCCTTTGACAAACGCGCTTTGGTGGCATCCCACAAGCTTCAGAAGCTCCACCACAAGTGTTGTGGCAAGGATCTTGTCAAAAAATTTGATCGGGCCATTAACCAAACTGATCGGCCGAAAATCCTTAATATCCACTGCTCCGGCTACTTTCGGCAGGAGAGAAACGAGTGCCTTGTTGATGGCAGCCATGCCCCTCGAGTCTCCCAGGTGAAACTGGTGCAACACCCTCATGAAGTCAACCTTGATGATGTGCCAACATCTGGCAAAAAATCTGCCAGTAAAACTGTCAGGACCGGGAGCTTTATCAAGTGGCATCGTCTTGATGGTATTCTCCACTTCCTCCTCCGTGAAGGGCTCTTCAAGGATCACAAGATCCAGGAAGGGAAGATCAAGCAATTCCAAGTTTATCGATGCCTCCCTAGGAGGAGCTCTCCCTAGCAGATCAGTATAGTAATCCTCCACCAAATTAGCAACATTATATTGCCCAGTGTACATCACCCCATTATGATGCATAACAGTGATCACATTCTTGGGTTTCCTATGCCGGACCTGCCTTTGAAAGAATGCATTATTGGCATCGCCTTCGGAGAGGTATATCAGACAAGATCTTTGCCTTGCGATAGTTCTTTCAAGCGAGCACAAACCCAATATCTTTTCTTCAGAAGCTTACGCATGGCATGTTCCTCCTCCGAGAGGGATCTCGACTCCGCAGCCACATCAAGCTTACCGATAACCTCCATCGCAATCGTGAGCTGCAAGCGAACATTTCCAATCCACATATAACTCCAGCTTTGTAGTGCTTCTGCCGTGGCATGAAGTTTATTATCCAGGACCACAAAAGGGTTATCATCAGCCGGAACTGCAAGCCAGGCCTGACGCACCATGTCCATGAAACCATCGGCTTTGGGCCAGAAGCTTTCAAACTTGAACCGTCGCCCAATTTGGCATTCAACATTGAGGTCAACTAGTAAAGGGCAGTGGTCAGATGTTGCCGTACTCATGGCAGTCAACAAGTTTCTTGGGAATATATCTTCCCAGGAGTTAGTTACGAAGATGTGGTCTATCTTTTCCATGGTTGGGTTCCGCCTTTAATTCGACCAAGTGTAGCGTCGGCCATTGAGATAAAGCTCTTTGAGCTCCATATGGTTTAAGCAGCCTCGGAACCTCACCATCATCCTGCAGTTGCAAGTGACTCTGTTCTTGTCCTCGGGATTAACGGGCAAGTTGAAATCGCCTACAACTGTCCAAGCACCAGCATGCAGATCGCGTACATCCCTAATCTCCTGGAGGAATTTGATCTTATCTGTATCGCCTTGGGGTCCATAAACACCCGTGAACCACCACATGGGCGTCCCCTCTTGGGTAACAAGGCCAATAACTGTATTGGCCTTAACATGCCTATTGGAGATAGAGACCACCAAACTATCCCAAGCTAGAAGAAGCCCACCACGAGTACCCACCGCGGGAACATAATAGAAACCGTCAAATTTATTGCCAAGACACTGTCTTACAACATCCGCCATGATAACTTCCATTTTAGTCTCCTAGAGACACACTATGCTTGCACTAGAGGCAACCACTACTTGGTATACCGAGCTCCGACGTGTCGGGGAGTTTAACCCATGCACGTTCCACACAAGAATCTTTGGTGGTTGTGAAGACATAGCGAAGGCCTACCACGACCACGGCAGTGCTGAACTACTGGCCCTGCACAACCAACTCATCCTCGCCCGACAATGGCAAGGCCGAGGCATCCCATCCGAACAGAGCTAGGATCGCCTTGATGTGGCAATCCAACAACGGTTTGTCAAAAAAATCCATGTAGGCCTCAAGTGCAGCGTCACTGATCACATTGCCTTCATTTGCGAGATAGAGCTTCCAGATGAGAACCGCTTGCTACTTAGAAGCCCTAGACCCAAGCCCCGCTTTGGCCAGCTGAGCGCTACGACGCAGAGTGGTGATTTGTGGCCTCTTCTGCCTAGGCCTCCTTTGCTGCTTAGAGACCGCCCTAGCTTGTGGCTGCACAAGGAGTGGCGTGAGAGCTTGCCGCAATCTAGTGAAAAGTTGGTCCACTTGGTCCTGGAAGGAAGACTGAGCCTGAACCTGCATCACTGGGGTAGACGGTGCATCAGCGTGTTCAGACAAACTGACCAAAAACCAGCCCTCATTCGACGTGCATGGCTGCGTCACATCTGTATGCCTTGCGGGCCCCAACGCAGTTGGAGTTGATCCCATCGAATCATGCGAGCCAACCAATAAGCAACTGGCCCAACGGTCACTCTCCGCCTCGGGGCACGGAAGAATCTCATGGACCGAGCCAAGCAATCCAGCCGGAAAGGACAAAGCCCAATCACCAATCCTGATCGATGGTGGGGAGGCAGCATTGTCGTCTGGCAGGGCAGGGGGCCCCGCAGATGGTTCTGAGCGTGCCAGCCCACCGCACCCATCCACAGAGTCGCAGTACGATCGTAGGAGCGACAACACGCCTCGTGGGCCAACCCTGCTTAGCACCGACCGCGGGCCCAGGTCGAGAGGAGAGCCAATCCCCTGCGCGCCAACTTCGAGAACACCACTGATACGTCTCCAATGTATATATAATTTTTATTGCTCCATGCTATATTATCTCCAGTTTTGGACATTATTGGGCTTTATTATCCACTTTTATATTATTTTTGGGAATAACCTATTAACCGGAGGCCCAACCCAGAATTGTTGTTTTTTTGCCTATTTCAGAGTTTTGCAGAAAAGGAATATCAAACGGAGTCCAAACGGAATGAAACTTTTGGGAAAGTGATTTTCAGAACGAACATGATCCAGGAGACTTGGACCCTACGTCAAGAAACAAAAGAGGAGGCCATGAGGTAGGGGGCGCGCCCTCCACCCTCGTGGGCCCCCTGTTGCTCCACCGACGTACTATTTCATCCTATATATACCTACGTTTCATCCTATATATACCTACGTACCCCCAAATGATCAGAACAGGAGCCAAAAACCTAATTCCACCGCCGCAACCTTCTGTACCCACGAGATCCCATCTTGGGGCCTGTTCCGGAGCTCCGCCGGAGGAGGCATCCATCACGGACGGCTTCTACATCATCACCATAGCCTCTCCAATGAAGTGTGAGTAGTTTACCTCAGACCTTCGGGTCCATAGTTAGTAGCTAGATGGCTTCTTCTCTCTTTCTGGATCTCAATACAATGTTCTCCCCCTCTCTTGTGGAGATATATTCGATGTAATCTTGTTTTTGCGGTGTGTTTGTTGAGAATGATGAATTGTGGGTTTATGATCAAGATTATCTTTGAACAATATTTGAATCTTCTCTGAATTCTTTTATGTATGATTGGTTATCTTTGCAAGTCTCTTCAAATTATCAGTTTGGTTTGGCCTACTAGATTGATCTTTCTTGCAATGGGAGAAGTGCTTAGCTTTTGGTTCAATCTTGCGGTGTCCTTTCCCAGTGACGGTAGGGGCAGCAAGGCACGTATTGTATCATTGCCATCGAGGATAACAAGATGGGGTTTCTATCATATTTCATGAATTTATCCCTCTACATCATGTCATCTTGCTTAAGGTGTTACTTGTTTTCATGAACTTAATACTCTAGATCCATGCTGGATAGCGGTTGATGAGTGGAGTAATAGTAGTAGATGCAGGCAGGAGTCGGTCTACTTGTCTCGGACGTGATGCCTATATACATGATCATACCTAGATATTCTCATAACTATACTCAATTCTGTCAATTGCTCAACAGTAATTCGTTCACCCACCGTAAAATACTTATGCTCTTGAGAGAAGCCACTAGTGAAACCTATGGCCCCCAGGTCTATCTTCATCATATTAATCTTCCAACACTTAGTTATTTCCTTTGCTTTTTTACTTTGCTTTTATTTTACTTTGCATCTTTATCACAAAAATACCAAAAATATTATCCTATTGTATCTATCAGATCTCACTCTCGTAAGTGACCGTAATGGGATTGACAACCCCTTATCGCGTTGGTTGCGAGGAATTATTTATTTAGTGTAGGTACGAGGGACTCGCGCGTAGCCTCCTACTAGATTGATACCTTGGTTCTCAAAAACTGAGGGAAATACTTACGCTACTTTGCTGCATCATCCTTTCCTCTTCAAGGAAATCCAACGCAGTGCTCAAGAGGTAGCAAGAAGATTTTCTGGCGCCGTTGCCGGGGAGTCTACGCAAAAGTCAACATACCAAGTACCCATCACAAATCCCTTATCTCCCGCATTACATTATTTGCCATTTTCCTCTCGTTTTCCTCTCCCCCACTTCACCCTTGCCGTTTTATTCGCCCTCTCTTCTCCGTTCGCCTCTTTTTCCGTTGCTTGTCGCTATGGATAGTCCCTTATCCACTCCGTTGTCCCCTGAGTTTGACGTCTTTCACTTCAAACAAAGATAAGGAGAAAACTTAAAAGATGCCTGGTTGAGGATAATGGAGTCTTATCGTAATTGTACCTTTGAAGTGAACCTGAGAATTTTGCTTCGCAATTTCTATATTGGATTAAATATGTCTCATAGACAACTCTTGGATTGCGTTGCCAAAGGCAATTTTATTGAAATTGATCCCCATATTGCGCTTGAAATCATATAAGGTATAGTGGGAACACTACCTCAACAAAATGGGCATCATCCTACCCCGGAAGGGACACAAGTTTTTGAAAAAAATTGTGAAGTTACTAAGATTTTACAGAAGTCTCTTGAACCTCTTAAGAACGTTAGCGGAAATATTCACCGCATGAACATGTTGATTACTCTTTGCAATAAGCGGTTGGATTCTTTAGATCTAAAAATTTCAGAATATGAAGGGAAACCTAAAGAACCTCCCGGATTCGAGCTAGATTCCGCTAAAAAGTTGAAAACCAAAGATCTATCCTTGCTTTTATGCCTAGCTAGGGGCGTTAAACGATATCTTGTTGGGAGGCAACCTAATTTTATTTTTAGTTTTTTTGCTTTTTGCTTTTTTAGGAATAAATCTTTGATCTAGCCTCTGGTTAGATGTGTATTTATGTTTTAGTTAGTGTTTGTGCCAAGTTAAACCTATAGGATCTTCTTGGATGATAGTTATTTGATCTTGCTGTAATTTCCAGAAACTTTCTGTTCACAAAAACAATTGTTAAAAATCACCAGAACGTGATAAAATACTGATTCCAATTTCTTCTGATCAATAAACAAATTGTATAGGTCGTCCTATTTTGGTAGATGTTTTGGAGTTCCAGAAGTTTGTGTTAGTTACAGATTACTACAGACTGTTATGTTTTTGACAGATTCTGTTTTTCGTGTGTTGTTTGCTTATTTTGATGAATCTATGGATAGTAAAATAGTTTATAAACCATAGAGAAGTGGGAATACAGTAGGTTTAACACCAATATAAATAAAGAATGAGTTCATTACAGTACCTTGATGTGGTCTTTTGTTTTCTTTCGCTAACGGAGCTAACGAGATTTTTGTTGAGTTTTGTGTTGTGAAGTTTTCAAGTTTTGGGTGAAAGATTTTGATGGATTATGGAACAAGGAGTGGCAAGAGCCTAAGCTTGGCGATGCCCATGGAACCCCCAAGATAATCTAAGGACACCAAAGATCCAAAGCTTGGGAATGCCCTGGAAGGCATCCCCTCTTTCGTCTACTTCCATCGGTAACTTTACTTGGAGCTATATTTTTATTCACCACATGATATGTGTTTTGCTTGGAGCATATTGTATGATTTGATTCTTTGATTTTTAGTTTACCACAATCATCCTTGCTGTACACACCTTTTGAGAGAGCCATACATGATTTGGAATTTAATAGAATACTCTATGTGCTTCGCTTATATCTTTTGAGTTATATAGTTTTTGTCGGGGGATATCTGCCTCCACGAACACCTATGGGGACCGAGCCCCTTTATGGTTTGGCGGGGGGCAGAGGTCATGCGAAGAGCGGATCGAGGCGATGCACACAAGGGGTTTACCCAGCTTCGGGCCGCATGGATGCGTAAAACCCTACTGCTGCTTTGTGGTTTGTATTGTGTTCTTGTTCGGGAGCGCTGAGTGCTACAGTACACTCAGGCAACTAATCCGACCGAGCGTGAGTGGCCTCCCTCTCCCCCCTCCTACGTTGCGCATGGGGCCTCCTTTCATATGCGCAAGGGGTTACCCACAGGTGGCAACGTAGGCGGGGGTAAAACTGGAAAACGCTGTGTTGGGTACAACTGTTTGCACAGTGCTATCATACCTAACTCTGACGGCAGGGGACAAGGGCATTAAATGCCCGTCTAGGTCGCCCAAACAGTGCAGAAAAGGGACCGTCAGGGGCGCTACCGTTTGCCACGACGGCTATCCTGTCAGCGTTGCTTCGCCACAGCATGCCCCTGGCCGCGCAGCCTCTCGCCATGTACGCCTGGAATGGCCCCAGAGCGACACGTGGGTGGATGAGCTGGAACGCAGGCGCCGGGTGGTGACTCGCCGCGGCAAGCGCCTTGCCGCGGTTGATGCCTTGTCGCGCTCGGGAGCTTGTCTCTCACCGGTCCTTGCCGGGACGCGTGGCGCGTCGTAGCAAGTCTCTTGGCGCGCCCTGGTCGGCCTTCCCGGCAAGCTCCTCTTGCCGGGGCCTTGTGCTTCGAGCGGTCGTCCCAGCAAGCTCCTCTTGCCGGGGCCTTGCTCTCTTCGGGTGGCCTTCCCGGCAAGCTCCTCCTGCCGGGGCCTTGGCTCAAATACTTTGCTCTTGGATGGCCCAAAAAAAGGGACCATGGAGAGTTTTGGTGATCACCTGGCAAGCCTTGCCGCGGGGTGCTACGACTGCCCGTGCACAAGTTCGGGGTACTAAGGTACCCCTACTTTAGTACACCGACAGGAGCCCCCGGGCCTGGGCCATACACGGTGCCGAGCGCTGTTGGGCCAGGACCAAAACAGTGCACGGGCACGCGCGGCCTGGGTCACGCTGCATCTTTTTCTGCATCCACCACGCCCTCCCCGAACGACACGCGTCAAACGCGGCATCGTGGGGAGAGGCGTGCGTGACGTGGGCGGCGTGCGCGGGGCTGAGCCCCGTAGGCAGGCGTCACGTCGCAGGTGATTTGTTTATTCGGAAAGGCGAAACGCCCCCCTCCCCCTTATAAGCAGGGGAAACAGGGGCAGTCCGCCCACCCGCCAGTTGCGATTCCTCAAAAATCTCCGCCACTTCCCAATGGGAGCAGCGTTCCGCCCCTTCCGTCGCCACCAGTGCTACCGGCGCCGCCGACCTCCCTCCCTGCTTCCGCCATGGCCCCGAAGGGCGACAAGGGGAAAGCGAAGGCTGCGAAGTCGGCCGAGGCGCAACGGCTTGAGGCGCTGCGAAAGGAGCAGGCAACCTTCCCCCCTCAGCTCGACGCGTTGGACCTGAGGGAGGAATTCTACCTCTTCTGGTCGACGGGGAGGCAAGCGCATCCGCGCACGAGGGTTCTTCCCGCCGCCGCCCAGAAGGAGTATCCGACCGGGTATCCCTTCTTTCCTCTGTTCTTCTATTGCGGGCTCTGCCCGCCCTTCTCTGAATTTTTCTGTGATATCATGAACACCTACGGGTTCCATCTCCTTGATTTCACCCCCAATGCTGTCCTGACCATGGCAATTTTCGCACATCTTTGTGAAAACTTTGTCGGAGTCTATCCAAACGTAGCCCTCTTCCGCCACTTCTTCACACCTCGAGTAGAGAGAGGAGAGCCCCTCTCCGGCGGAATCGCCTGGATCTCGAAGCCCGGCAATAAGGATGCTTATCTGGAGGGAGAGCTCCACAGCAAATGGGAGGAGTGGAGAGCAGACTGGTGCCTAATCGTCGAGGAGAACCCGCAGCCATTCGCTGCCATGCGCTGAACCGCTGTGGTGCGCGGCAGGGATTGGAGAGACGTGGCTCCGGACGATGACAAGCTGCAGATTGCCGTTACTCGGATCCTGCGGCTTAGGCGTGTCGGGCTCACAGTTGGCGCCGTTGGCGCAGATTTCCTCCGCCGCCGCATCGCTCCCCTGCCGGAGAAAGGGAGACCCGCCTGGGAGTTCCAGAATGCGGCGGACATCATGAGGTTGCGCCCTGGCCTCAACTTCAATTTCACTGTCTTGGAACTTGACGGGACGCTCAGGGAGCTGTTCAAGCACGACCCCGATCACCCCGAATGGTTCAGGCTGCCACAAGGCGTCGTCTCGTTGTGCAACAATTCGTCGCTCAGTCGCATCCTTGCAATGATGCCGCTGTGCGACTCGCACGGGATCGACTCCACTTGGCAGGATCCTGCTGGCGACGTCGTGCGGGCGTTCTTTGACGACTTGGTGGACGTGCCAATCGACCCCGCCGAGCAGAAGGGCCTCACCCGGGACACCACCGACGAGGAGTTGGCGCGCATCGCCTCTAGGATGGAAGAGGCGGCGGCAGCCGCGGCCACGGGCGAATTTGGTTTCACATTGGCGGAGGCGGGCGCAGCGGAGGCGGCAAGCCTTGCCGATCGAGCGGAGTTTGTCGGCGAGGAAGAGCTTGCCAGAGACGGACGCCTCTTCCTCCCAACCTTTGGGCAGCTCGTCGCAAGCGGAGCCCCCGGCTCAACCACGGAGGCGTCTCCGCAAGGCCGAAGACGTGGTGGGGCGGCAGACGAGCCAACAGCCGCAGCGCCGTGTGACACGCTCCGCTGTGGCAACAGGAGCGGGGTCTTCGCGGGCCGCTGCTTCTGCTCCTGCCGCCCCTCGCGCCACGGCGGCAGCCGGGGCAAGGCCGTCTCAGGCTAGCGCCACCACTGCCTCCGTCAAGCGGCCGAGGGAGCCTACTCCTCCGCCTCCTCGCGCCAGAAGCGGGCCAGTCTTCGACTTCTCCGCGCTTAGCTCCGGCGAGGAAGAGGGAGAGGAGTAAGATCCTCGTTGTACTTGTATTTCTTCAATTCTTGCAGTTGTGTCTTGCATCTCATTTGCTTTCCTCTGAATTTACTCCTTTTCAGGACTCTGGCTCAGAGGGCGGCAAAGAGAGCCAAGGTCCCGATGGTTATCCTTGACGACGAGCCCATCGTGACGGCAGGGCGTGCTCCTGAGATGACCTTGTCGGACCCACCAAATAATCCTCAGAGCAGCCCCCAGTGCAGCCCCCAGCGTAAGCATATCATTTTGCTTCCTGCCGTTGGGCACGCCTGAGTACTCTTCGTTTTTTGATATCTGACTGTTGATTTGCGTAGGAGCAGAGCAGCCCCACCAGGAGCGTCCGGAGACCGCCGCCGATGCGCCACCTGCTACAACTACACCGCCAAGGGGGAGTTCCCCGGCAAGGGAGGAATCCCCGGCAAGGGAGCAGTCTCCGGCAAGGGAGCAGTCTCCGGCAAGGGACAGCACCGGCGACCCCTTGGCGACCGAGACCGTGACCGCAGACCCTGGCGCAGGTAACCTTCTTGCTTCGAAACTCCCCTGGGGTTCTTCTCTTTTGGATTGTTGCTTGACTTCTCTCCCTCTTTCGGCCTTCAGACCCGCCTGCCACGGACCCGATGGAGACCGAGGTCCTCGTCGAGGAGGATGCGCGCGGCCATACCGATGACGTGGCCGCCACCGGAGAGGCGGACGGTGCTGAAGATCTGGCTGGCGAAGAGGTCGCCAAGGCTGCCGCAGCAGCCGCTGGCGAGGGGGCCGGCGATCGTACAGACGGCCCTGGGCCCGCAGGGGCGCCAGGCGCTGCGTCGACCGCCGATCCTGCTTGCGCCGCAGCGTCGGACCCCGAGGAACCCCAGCCAGGCGTCTACCTGAAGGCCGGCGATGATATCTTCATCAAGCTCCCCTGGGAGTCTACGTCCAGGGCGCCGGTCGAGGGGAGATCTTGGATGGAGAGGTGCTCGCCTCCGCCGGGCTGACGCTGGTTGATGCGCCAAGCAGTAGCGGCGGCGAGCCTGAGGAGGAGCGGCTGCTCCGTAAGCTGGTGTCACTCTACCGCGCCCGACAAGCCAAGGTGGAACACCAGGAAGCGCTTGTCGCGAAGGCGGGAGTGGACATGGAGAAGCGCGCCGAGGAGCTCCGGGAGCTCAACTAGGAGGCCCTTCGATCCTTGGCGGAGGAGCGGAGGCAACTCGACGAGGCGCGGACGGCCTTCATCCTCGAGAAGGCCGAATCCGAAGAGCAACAGAGGCCTGCCGCCGAGGGGCTGTCCGCGCAGGTGGGCGAGCTAGTGCAGTAGAAAGCCAGCCTCGCCAGCCACGAGGAGGAGGTCGCCGCGCGCGAGCAAGCGCTTTGCGGAGCCCTCAAGGAAGCGCAAGATGCTGCCGCGGCCGCCGAGGCCGCCAAGAAGGAGCTGGAGACGAGGGTGGCGCAGCTCGACACTGATCTTAAGGCGAGCGGTGAGGAGCTCGCCGCGCTCAAACAAGAGCGCGAGAAGGGTGCTTATACCCTCGACGAGCTGCAAGGACGCTTCGCCGATAAGATCAGGGAGCTTGACGCTGCCAAGGACTCCAATGCTGATCTCGAGATGAAGCTGGCCACCTTGTCCAAGACGCTGGACAGCGCCAAGGAGCGAGAGGCGACCTTTCGGAAGGAGATCACGGACAACGAGGCGCTGTTGAAGAGCGCCGCAGTTACCCAGAACAACTTCAGGGCGACGGTGGAGAAGTGGACGGAGGGTCTGGTGGACATCGCCGCCTCCATCGACAAGGAGTTGTCACTGCTGGGGATGGAGGGTCACGAGTATCCCTCCGGCACGAACCTCCCACCCAGCGCCAAGCTCACTTCGTTCTTCAAAGGCGTGGCGACGGCCCTTCAGGCTCTCCGGGATGCAATCCCAGAGCGGCTGGCCGACGAGACGCGTGATGCCTGCGCTGGAGCCCTTGAGAAGGTGTTGGTGAAGATCGTCTTCCGCAACCCAGGCCTCAAGCTCACCAACGTCCTCAGATCCCTGCCGTCAGACGCTGACCTGGAGGAGATCAGGGCCCTCGTCGCGCCCATTGTGGAAAGGGTGGCCGGGATCAAGAGGATCGAGGGCGACCGTGTGGATTAGGCCGCCCGCCCTTTTCTTTTCTTGTCGCCGCTGGCCGAGTTATGAAAACAATTCCTTAGGGCTGCGACAAGCTATCTTATAATATAACTTTATCTTAGGTAGTGAATGCACTGTTACTTCCTCTATTTGATTCCCTCCTTTGTATGTTATTGCCCTACGCTTTTAGGGAACTTGCCGGCGTAGGCACACTTGCTGAGTGCGGGACATCAGTAGCCCGCTGGCGGTGCCGTTGCCGGCAAGAAACCTTGTCGTGACTAGCCGCGGTTCACTTAAGTTGTTGAGCAGGCTCGAAGCGAAATAAGGGCGCAACTGCAGTTGCAGCACACTCAAGTCGCTGAGCAAGCTCGAAACAAAGTAAGGGCGCGAGTCTGGTCGCAGCATACTTAAATCGTTGAGTGGACTCGAAACGAAGTAAGGGTGCGACTAGCCACGAGTTGGTTCCTCCGCGCACAGGTTTTCCATACAAAGTACGGTCGTTCGAGGAAGATAACCTTAGAATTTAAAAACTTGATTGCTCAAACTTTGGCAACTTAGCTTTTCCGTGGCTCGCTGCCCGGCAAGGTCGCTTTCTGGCAAGGCGAAACTTCATCGAACGTTGCCTGGTCCTCACCACTATCTTCCCCCTTCCCTCCCCGGCAAACTTGTGGGCGAGGGAACCTTCCTTTTCTTGAGAAGAAAAGGAAGAAGAGAAAATAAAGGTTCGGAGCCCCATGGCCCGTCATCGCTTACTGGGGGTCAGTGCGGCACAGAGTGTCAGATAATGCATGCAAAGAATAGGAAGCATGAGATCGACAAGATGCGCGGAACACATGAACTTAATATGTGCATAGGGTCCGTGCCTGGTTTTGTACAAAGGATCACATGCAACAGCGGCAAGACATTGTAAAAAAGGGTGGTTGCCGGACGGGGTCCGACAACCGCGCCTTACGGGCGAAACTTACGAAGATGCCCAATGTTCCAGGAGTTGCTCACCGGAGTGGTATCTTCGGTCTCAAGGCGGACAGCGCCAGGCCTAGCGACTTGTTTCACCAGGTAAGGGCCTTCCCACTTCCTCGAAACTTCTGGCACTAACTTTGCAGCTATAAAAGCAGCGCAAAGCTTGCTGGTAGCGAGCAGCTCGCACAGCGGCCTGAAGACGGTCCTCCTCGAGGAGCAGCGCGTCATCTCGCCGCAGCTGCTCTCGCTCGAGCTCAGCGTGAGCGAACACTCGAGGTGGCCCGTATGCGAGATCCGTGGGGCTAACTGACTCCGCTCCATGGAATAGAGCGAAAGGTTGCCTGGTCATACCATGGCTTACCTGCGCTGAGAGGTGTCGGTGTATGTTCGGACGCCGTGGCACCATGAGCTCGGTGCATGTTCGGACGCCGTGGCACCATGAGCTGGCTCGGCGACGCCCGTTCCGCCACCGGTGCCGTCCCCACCACCCGTTTGCTCCAGGGGCGGTGGGTTCGACGCGGACGGACCAGCCACCTCCGGAGCCTTCTTCTTCGGTGGCATGTCGATGAAGATGATGGAGATCTAGCCTGTGTAGACGCCGGATCGGGTTCACACAACCTCGACGCCCCCTACCTGGCGCGCCAAAGATGTCGGGGGAAATCTGCCTCCACGAACACCTATGGGGACCGAGCCCCTTTCTGGTTCGGCGGGGGGGCGGAGGTCGCGCGAAGAGCGGATCGAGGCGATGCACACAAGGGGTTTACCCAGCTTCGGGCCGCACAGATGCGTAAAACCCTACTGCTGCTTTGTGGTTTGTATTGTGTTCTTGTTTGGGAGCGCTAAGTGCTATAGTACACTCAGGCAACTAATCCGACCGAGCGTGAGTGGCCTCCCTCTCCCCCCTCCTACGTTGCGCATGGGGGCTCCTTTTATATGCGCAAGGGGTTACCCACAGGTGGCAACGTAGGCGTGGGTAAAACTGGAAAACGTTGTGTTGGGTACAGCTGTTTGCACAGTGCTATCATACCTAACTCTGACGGCAGGGGACAAGGGCATTAAATGCCCGTCTAGGTCGCCCAAACAGTGCAGAAAAGGGACCGTCAGGGGAGCCACCGTTTGCCACGACGGCTATCCTGTCAGCGTTGCTTCGCCATCGCATGCCCCTGGCCGCGCAGCCTCTCGCCACGTACGCCTGGAATGGCCCCAGAGCGCCACGTGGGTGGATGAGCTGGAACGCAGGCGCGGGGTGGTGACTCGCCGCGGCAAGCGCCTTGCCGCGGTTGATGCCTTGTCGCGCCCGGGAGCTTGTCGCTCACCGGTCCTTGCCGGGACGCGTGGCGCGTCGCAGCAAGTCTCTTGTCGCGCCCTGGTCGGCTTTCCCGGCAAGCTCCTCTTGCCGGGGCCTTGTGCTTCGAGCGGTCGTCCCGGCAAGCTCCTCTTGCCGGGGCCTTGCTCTCTTCGGGTGGCCTTCCCGGCAAGCTCCTCCTGCCAGGGCCTTGGCTCAAATACTTTGTTCTTGGATGGCCCAGAAAAAGGGACCATGGAGAGTTTTGGCGATCACTTGGCAAGCCTTGCCGCGGGGTGCTACGACTGCCCGTGCACAAGTTCGGGGTACTAAGGTACCCCTACTTTTGTACACCGACAGTTTTGCTCTAGTACTTCACTTATATCTTTTAGATCACGGTGGTGGATTTGTTTTATAGAAACTATTGATCTCTCATGCTTCACTTAGATTATTTTGAGAGTCTTAAATAGCATGGTAATTTGCTTAAATAATCTTAATATGCTAGGTATTCAAGATTAGTAAAAACTTTCTTATGAGTGTTTTGAATACTAAGAGAAGTTTAATGCTTGATGATTGTTTTGAGATATGGAGGTAATAATATCAAAGTCGTGCTAGTTGAGTAGTTGTGAATTTGAGGAATGCTTGTGTTGAAGTTTGCAAGTTCCGTAGCATGCACGTATGGTAAACGTTATGTAACAAATTTGAAACATGAGGTGTTCTTTGATTGTCCTCCTTATGAGTGGCGGTCGGGGACGAGCGATGGTCTTTTCTTACCAACCTATCCCCCTGGGAGCATGCACGTAGTGCTTGGTCTTTAATGACTTGTAGATTTTTGCAATAAGTGCGTGAGTTCTTTATGACTACTGTTGAGTCCATGGATTATACGCACTCTCACCCTTCCCTCATTGCTAGCCTCTTCGGTACCGTGCATTGCCCTTTCTCACATTGAGAGTTGGTGCAAACTTCGTCGGTGCATCTAAACCCCGTGATATGATACACTCTTTCACACATAAACCTCCTTATATCTTCCACAAAACAGCCACCAAACCTACCTATTATGGCATTTCCATAGCCATTCCGAGATATATTGCCATGCAACTTTCCACCATTCCGTTTATCATGACACAATCATCATTGTCATATTGCTTAGCATGATCATGTAGTTGACATAGTATTTGTGGCAAAGCCACCGTTCATAATTCTTTCATACATGTCACTCTTGGTTCATTGCATATCCCGGTACACCGCCGGAGGCATTCATATAGAGTCATCTTTTGTTCTAGTATCGAGTTGTAATCATTGAGTTGTAAATAAATAGAAGTGTGATGATCATCATTTTCTAGAGCATTGTCCCAAGTGAGGAATAAAAAAAAGAAAAAAAAGAGAAAGGCCATAAAAAAAGAGAAGGCAAAAAAAAAGAGACAGAAAAAGAGAGAAGGGACAATGCTACTATCCTTTGCCACACTTGTGCTCCAAAGTAGCACCATAATATTCATGATAGAGAGTCTCTTGTTTTGTCACTTTCATATACTAGTGGGAATTTTTCATTATATAACTTGGCTTGTATATTCCAACAATGGGCCTCCTCAAGTGCCCTAGGTCTTTGTAAAAAGCAAGTTGGATGCACACCCACTTAGTTTCTTTTGTTGAACTTTCATACATTTATAACTCTAGTGCATCCGTTGCATGGCAATCCCTACTCCTTGCATTAACATCAATCGATGGGCATCTCCATAGCCCATTGATTAGCCTCGTTGATGTGAGACTTTCTCCTTTTTTGTCTTCTCCACATAACACCCATCATCATATTCTATTCCACCCATAGTGCTATGTCCATGGCTCGGGCTCATATATTGTGTGAAAGTTTATAGGTTTGAGATTACTAAAGTATGAAACAATTGCTTGGCTTGTCATCGGGGTTTGTGCATGATGAGAGTATTCTTGTGTGACGAAAATGGAGCATGACTAAACTATATGATTTTGTAGGGATGAACTTTCTTTGGCCATGTTATTTTGATAAGACATAATTGCTTAGTTAGTATGCTTGAAGTATTATTATTTTTATGTCAATATAAACTTTTATCTTGAATCTTTTGGATCTGAATATTCGTACAACAATTAAGAAGAATAACATTGAAATTATGCCTAGTAGCACTCCGCATCAAAAATTCTATTTTTATCATTTACCTACTCGAGGACGAGCAGGAATTAAGCTTGGGGATGCGTGATACGTCTCCAACGTATCTATAATTTTTGATTGCTCCATGCTATATTATCTACTCTTTCGGACATTATTGGGCTTTATTATCCACTTTTATTTTATTTTTGGGACTAACCTATTAACCAGAGGCCCAGCCCAGAATGGTTCTTTTTTTTGCCTATTTCAGAGTTTTGCAGAAAAGGAATATCAAACAGAGTCCAAACGGAATGAAACCCTCAGGAACGTGATTTTCGGAACGAACATGATCCAGGAGACTTGGACCCTATGTCAAGAAACAAAAGAGGAGGTCACGCGGTAGGGGGCGCGCCCACCCCCTAGGGCGCGCCCTCCACCCTTGTGGGCCCCCTGTTGCTCCACCAACATACTCCTTCCTCCTATATATACCTATGTACCCCCAAACGATCAGAACAGGAGCCAAAAACCTAATTCCACCGCCGCAACCTTCTGTACCCACGAGATCCATTCTTCGGGCCTGTTCTGGAGCTCCGCCGGAGGGGGCATCCATCACGGATGGCTTCTACATCATCACCATAGCCCCTCCAATGAAGTGTGAGTAGTTTACCTCAGACCTTCGGGTCCATGGTTAGTAGCTAGATGGCTTCTTCTCTCTTTTTGGATCTCAATACAATGTTCTCCCCCTCTCTTGTGGAGATCTATTCGATGTAATCTTCTTTTTGCGGTGTGTTTGTTGAGATTGATGAATTGTGGGTTTATGATCAAGATTATCTATGAACAATATTTGAATCTTCTCTGAATTCTTTTATGTATGATTGGTTATCTTTGCAAGTCTCTTCGAATTATCAGTTTGGTTTGGCTTACTAGATTGATCTTTCTTGTAATGGGAGAAGTGCTTAGCTTTGGGTTCAATCTTGCGGTGTCCTTTCCTAGTGATAGTAGTGGCAGCAAGGCACGTATTGTATTGTTGCCATCGAGGATAACAAGATGGGGTTTCTATCATATTGCATGAATTTATCCCTCTACATCATGTCATCTTGCTTAAGGCGTTACTCTATCTTCATGAACTTAATACTCTAGATGCATGCTGGATAGCGGTCGATGAGTGGAGTAATAGTAGTAGATGCATGTAGGAGTCGGTCTACTTGTCTCGGACATGATGCCTATATACATGATCATACCTAGATATTCTCATAACTATGCTCAATCCTGTCAATTGCTCAACAGTAATTCGTTCACCCATCGTAAAATACTTATGCTCTTGAGAGAAGCCACTAGTGAAACCTATGGCCCCCGGGTCTATCTTCATCATATTACTCTTCCAACACTTAGTTATTTCCTTTGCTTTTTACTTTGCTATTATTTTACTTTGCATCTTTATCACAAAAATACCAAAAATATTATCCTATCAGATCTCACTCTCGTAAGGTACTGTGAAGGGATTGACAACCCCTTATCGTGTTGGTTGCGAGTAGTTATTTGTTTTGTGTAGGTACGAGGGACTCGCGCGTAGCCTCCTACTGGATTGATACCTTGGTTCTCAAAAACTGAGGGAAATACTTACGCTACTTTGCTGCATCATCCTTTCGTCTTCAAGGAAATCTAACGCAGTGCTCAAGAGGTAGCAACCACCAACGCTGTCCACCTCAGATGAACCGACCGAGCCTACCAGCCAGACCGCGGTAGCTGATCCGATCTTATCCGCACCCAAGCTTTCCGGTGGTCGACGTTGACTGCGCAAGGCACCTGTTTGAACGTCCCGTAGACTGGCCGGCGACGGGGTCGACACCACCGAGGAGCCAGCCGGCGACCTGGGCGAAGACGGCGGCGCATGATGACCATCACCAGGCCCAGGCGCACCACCACCACCCCGGCTGCCACCCCGACCGCCTCCCCGAGCATCATCTCGGTCGTCTTTCGAGGGCGGCGAGGGGGGCAGCGGCGGTGGCGGTGGGAGAACATCCACCAGAGGACTGAGACAAACAATAGTAGCCTCCTGGGAAATCACAACCGGGTACCAGAGTGCATCCACCTCAGAATTCGAGCGACGGGAATGCTCGCTCTGGCGGTTCGGCTCCTCCACAACAAGGATTCACAGGTCAGGGATACACACAGGATCATCAGTGCGGAGCCACACCATGAAGCCTGCCATGTCGCGCCGCGATTCCATAGCCTTGTCGACCTTAACGTCGAGACCCAGGCCGTGCAGGTGGGTGTCCGCCGAGCGCCTAGTCCACGAGTTGGTCGGGACCCCGCGGAGGACCAAAGGCACGAGAAACGGCATGGAAATGCCAGTGGCGCCGGAGAGACGGGACCAGGGCGAGAACAACAGATCGAACAGAGGCATGCCGGCCCGGCCTCGGCGAAGCATCCGGTTCCTAAGCTCCAGAGAATGGCAGATGGCAAGGAAATCCTGCGGGTAGTAGCTCCTGATTGACATGTCCAGAGGCTTGAGCTCGAATTCCTCCACGATTGCCGCAGCCGCCGCGCCGAGATCCGCAGCCTGACGAGATCCCACGACGGTGACCACGACCGCGCGAGAGAGCTCTTCCTCCAGGACGCAGATGTCAGGCCCAGTGTCCATGAAGCAGCAATCAATCTGGTCGTCCGCCACATACCGCGAGGCCACCGGGGGCGCCAGAGAGGCCGTCGGGGCGAACGACAAAGAGAACACCGGTCCAGCAACACTGCCAGACGACTCGACACGGACAACCTGACTCCACGGCAAGCCCACGCGGATGGCACCAAGCGGCGGCGGGCCCGACAACGGCGGAGGAAGCCGTGCAGGGGGCGAGGGGACGCGTGGGGGGAGCGGCAGGAACTACAGGGCGGCCACGGCCGGGGAAGGCGGGCGGGGGCAAAGCGCAGGCGCCGGACAGACGTCCACCGGCGACGAGCTTCAAGGACGGGGATGCGTGCAGCCACGGGAGATGTGGTTGTACCCGCCGCAATGGACGCACTTGGTAGGGTTGGGGCAGTTGCGGGAGATGTGGCCGTCATCCTCGCCGCAATTGTAGCAGCAACCATGGAGCTCCGCCGGAAGGGTCAGACTCCGGGGCCGGGCAGAGAGAAAACCTCCACCTTGCGGACGGGAGGCCGGCCGCCGTCGGTCCTTCCGGCCACGAACCTGCTGGAAAGGCGCGCCCTCCACATCAAGGCCAGGCACAGGCGGTGCAGGGGGCGGTGGAGGGGCACAACGATGGAACGGAGGCGCGGGGGAGGCGACGGAGCCCGCGGTAGAGGAGGCCAAGCAGGGCTGCGAGAGGCCGTGGGAGTCGAGCAGGCCGAGGGAGAGCCGAAGAGTTGGACGCGACTCGCCATGTGCGCCGGGAAGGGGGGGGGTGGCCGCCAGAGCCGGAGTGTCCACCAGCGTGGGGGAGCACAGGGGAGGGGAGCCCTATATGATTTTGTAGGGATAAGCTTTCTTTGGCCATGTTATTTTGAGAAGACATAATTGCCTTGTTAGTATGCTTGAAGTATTATTATTTTTATGTCAGTATTAAACTTTTGTTTTGAATCCTATGCATCTAAACATTCATGCCACAATAAAGAGAATTACATGGATAAATATGTTAGGTAGCATTCCACATCAAAAATTCTGTTTTTATCATTTACCTACTCGAGGACGAGCAAGAATTAAGCTTGGGGATGCTTGATACGTCTCCAACATATCTATAATTTTTTATTGTTCTATCCTATTATATTATCTATTTTGGATGTTTTCTATGCATTAATATGCAATTTTATATTATTTTTGCAACTAACCTATTAACCTAGAGCCCAGTGCCAGTTTCAATTTTTTTCCCTTGGTTTTGAGTTTCGCAGAAAAGGAATACCAAAAGGAATAAAACCTTCGCGATGATTTTTCTTGGACCAGAAGACAACCAGGAGACTTGGAGATGAAGTCGGAGGAGCCACGAGGCGGCCACAAGGACGGAGGGCGCGCCCAGGGGGTAGGGCGTGCCCCCACCCTTGTTGCCCCCCCCCCCCCCCTCGTGACCCTCCTGACCTAATTCTTTTGCCTATATATTCCCAAATATCCCCAAACCACCAGAGGCATCCACGAAAACACTTTTCCACCGCTGCAACCTTCTATACCCGTGAGATCCCATCTAGGGACCTTTTCCGGCACCTTGCTGGAGGGTGATTCGATCATGGAGGGCTTATACATCAACTCTATTGCCCTTCCGATGAAGCATGAGTAGTTTACCACAGACCTATGAGTCCATAGCTAGTAGCTAGATGGCTTCTTATCTCTATCTTTGATTCTCAATGCCATGTTCTCCTCGATGTTCTTGGAGATCTATTCGATGGAATACTTTTTTTGCGGTGTGTTTGCCGAGATCCGATGAATTGTGGATTTATGATCAGCTTGTCTATGAATATTATTTGAATATTCTCTGAATTCTTTTATGCCTGATTTTATATCTTTGTAATTCTCTTCGAACTATCGGTTTGGTTTGGCCAACTAGATTGGTTTTTCTTGCAATGGGAGAAGTGCTTAGTTTTGGGTTCAATCTTGCGGTGTCCTTTCCTAGTGACAGCAGGGGCAACAAGGCACGTATTGTATTGTTGCTAGCTAGGATAAAAAGATGGGGTTTTCATCATATTTCTTGAGTTAATTTCTCTACATAATGTCATCTTACTTAATGCGTTACTCCGTTCTTTGTGAACTTAATACTCTAGATGCATGCTAGATAGCGGTCAATGTGTGGAGTAATAGTAGTATATGCAGAATCATTTCGGTCTACTTGACACGGACATGATGCCTATATTCATGATCAATTCCCTAGATATCGTCATAACTTTGCACTTTTCTATCAATTGCTCGACAGTAATTTGTTCACCCAACGTATTATTTGCTATCTTGAGAGAAGCCTCTAGTGAATCCTATGCCCCCTTTGTCTATTTTCCGTCATATAAGTTTTCGGTCTACTATTTTGCAATCTTTTACTTTCCGATCTATAAACCAAAAATTCCAAAAATATTTACTTTATCTTTTATCTATCCCTATCAGATCTCACTTTTGCAAGTAACTGTGAAGGGATTTACAACCCCTTTATCGCGTTGGGTGCAAGTTGTTTGATTGTTTGTGCAGGTATTCGGTGATTTGTGCGTTGTCTCCTATTGGATTTATACCTTGGTTCTCTAACTAAGGGAAATACTTATATCTACTTTGCTGCATCACCCTTTCCACTTCAAGGAAAAAAGCAATACAAGCTCAAGAAGTAGCATGCACCAAGGGTGGCCGCCACCACTGAGGGAGTCCTAGACTAAGGGGTCCTCGGGCGTCCGGCGTATTTGTCGTAGGCCGGACTGATGGGCTATGAAGATACGAAGACTGCACCCGTGTCCGGATGGGACTCTCCTTGGCATGGAAGGCAAGCTTGGCGACCGAATATGTAGATTCCTTTCCTTTGTAACCGACCTTGTGTAACCCTAGATCCTCCCGGTGGTCTATATAAACCGCAGGACTTAGTCCGAAGAGCATATACTCATTACCATAGTCATACAAGCTAGACCTCCAGGGTTTAGCTATTACGATCTCGTGGTAGATCAACTCTTGTAATACTCATATTCATCAAGATCTATCAAGCAGGAAGTAGGGTATTACCTCCATAGAGAGGGCCCGAACCTGGGTAAATGTCTCCTGTTACCATCGACCTTAGACGCACAGTTCGGGACCCCCTACCCGAGATCCGCCGGTTTTGACACTGACATTGGTGCTTTCATTGAGAGTTCCACTTTGTCTTCCCCAAAAGGTTTCGATGGCCCCTTCAATCGTCGACAACAACGCTGTCCAAGGAGAAACCTTTCTCCCCTGACAGATCTTTGTATTCGGCGCCTTCATATTGTGGGCCAACTCGTTTGGCCATCTGGAGCAGATCGATAGCTACGCCCCTGGCCATCAGGTCAGATTTGGGAGCTTGAACTATGTCGGAGACGTCCGTGGAGATTTGATCTTTGCCGGATTCGAGACCGCGGCAACCACTCCTGGTCACCTTGATGAACATGACTTAAATCTGTCATCAAACCATATCCAGGAGATAGCTCCTATAATAGCTCTGGCCATAGATCCGGAGCATACAGCGCCGTCCAAGGATTGGAGGCTCAACCCCACCGCGGAGGTCACAGATTCCCCGGCGTTGGAGCCGCACATGGACTTAACCTCACATAATCTTTGTGTTTATAGAACTCCGTACTCGTCTCCGGGCGTAAGTTCCGAACCATGTGAGCACGCGGATGCCGAAGTTGATCGTTTATCGATCTTCGAGTTCAGCGCCGCAGATATCTTCCAGCACTCGCCCTTGGGCGATGTCCTAAACTCATTAAAGAGCCTGTCCTTGGCGGCGGACTTACAGCCGAACTATGTTCGGTTCGAACTAGGGGCTGATGAAGGAGAATCTCACTTCCCACCCGCCACCCACTTCATAGCCACAGTCAAGGATTTAACCGACACGCTTGATTACAACTACGAAGACATCGGCGGTATGGACGACGATGCCGATGAGGAGCAAAATCAAAGTCCGCCATTCACTGGACGCTGGACGGCCACCTCTTCGTACGATGTGTACATGGTGGACACACCCAAAACAACCAACGACGATGACAAATAAACCTCCTAAGACACAGCAGAAACGCCGGCGTCCTCGGCGCCGCTCTAAGTCACGTCGTTAAAAAGACAGCAATGCTGGCACCGGTGAAAATAATACTCCGGACGATGCCGAAAACAATGAAGACCTTGCTAAGGTAACATCCGAACAGGAGGAGCAAGAAAACGGGCAAGCTAACCCCAACGAATAGGCCAGGCCCAACGAGTCGGAGGACGGTAGTTATCGTCCGCTCTCTGAGGATGAGGAAAGCCTCGGCAACGAAGATTTCAATGTGCCTGAGGAACCTCTCGAGTAGGAGCGCTTCAAGCGCCAGCTAATAGCAATGGCACGGAGCCTGAAAAAGAAACAGCAGCAGCTTCAAGCTGACCAAGATCTGCTCGTCGACAGATGGACTGATGTCCTGGCAGCCGAAGAATACGGCCTCAGATGCCCAGCCAAGAGTTACCCAAAGCGAAGGCTGCTACCCTAGTTCGATGAAGAGGCACCGGAGCCCATACCTCCCTCGCGTAATGCGGGCGATCGACCACTACGCGGTCGGGACAGTGCGGCGGACCGACCACCACGTGGTCGGGATAGAGTGGCAACTCAGGCCGAACAACAGCCTACCCCACCACCTCGTAAAAATAGAGACAAAACGGCTCGGGGTCATACATACGACCTCTAGCAGACCCTGGATGGTAGAGCGGGACATACCCGGTCGATTTATGGATCGCGAGGACGTCCCTCGACAAGTGATGATGGCTACCTATTTGGGCGTGACAAACCTAGTCACATCCGAGCCGATAACCGCAGACGAACTCCATCGGAGCTACGGCGCAATGTGGCCAGACATAGAGGCGCCGCACACCCTCTTTGCTTCACTGATGAAGTAATGGACCATGAATTCCCCGAAGGGTTCAAACCAGTCAATATTGAATCATATGACGGAACAACCGACCCCGCGGTATGGATCGAGGATTTTATTCTCCACATTCACATGGCCTGCGGAGATGACCTCCATGCTATCAAATACCTCCCACCAAAGTTCAAAGGGCCAGCCCGACACTGGTTAAACAACCTGGCTGAAAATTCCATCGGTAGCTGGGAGGACTTGGAAGAAGCTTTTCTTGACAACTTCCAAGGTACATACGTTCGGCCACCAGACGTCGATGACTTAAGTCACATAGTACAACAGCTTGGAGAGTCAGCCAGGAAATTCTGGACTAGATTCCTAACTAAAAAGAACCAGATCATTGACTGTCCGGATGCCGAAACCCTAGTGGCCTTTAAACATAACATCCGTGATGAATGGCTCGCCCGCCATCTCGGCCAAGAAAAGCCCAAATCTATGGCAGCCCTCACGACACTCATGACCCACTTTTGCGTGGGTGAGGATAGTTGGCTGGCTCGTAGCAAAAACACAGCCAGTGAGGCGGGGCCCTCCGAGGTCAAAAACAACAACGTCAAGCTCCGACGTAACAGACACAAGCGCCAAAGCAATGGTGATAATACCGATGACACTACAGTTAACGCCGGATTCAGCGGCTCCAAGTCCGGTCAGTGGAAAAAGCCGTATAGAAGGAACAGCCAGGGACCATCCAACTTGGATCGTATACTCGATCGTCTGTGCCAGATACATGGCACCCCAGACAAACCAGCCAATCATACCAACAGGGATTGTTGGGTCTTCAAACAGGCCGGCAAGTTAAATGTCGAGAACAAGGAAAAGGGATCACAAAGTGAGGATGATGACGAAGAGCCCCGACAACCGAACTCATGGGGGCACAAGAAGTTACCCCCTCAAGTCAAAACGGTGAACATGATATATTCCACACACATCCCCAAAAGGGAGCGCAAGCGCACACTAAGGGACGTTTATGCGACAGAGCCAGTCGCCCCAAAATTCAACCCATGGTCATCGTGCTCGATCACTTTTGATCGCCGGGTCATCCGACCAGTATCCGGCATGGCGGATCAGCTGCACTAGTCCTGGACCCAAACATTGATGGATTCCACCTAACACGAGTCCTCATGGATAGTGGTAGCACCCTAAATCTGCTCTATCAAGACGCAGTGCGCAAAATGGGCATTAATCCATCAATGATCAAGCCAACAAAGACTACCTTCAAAGGAGTCATACCAGGTGTAGAGGATCACTGTACGGGCTCAATCACACTAGAGGTTGTCTTCGGATCCCCCGACAACTTCCAAAGCGAAGAGTTAATCTTCCACATCGTCCCATTCCGCAGTGGTTATCACGCACTGCTCGGACGGACTGCATTTGCTCGGTTCAACGTGGTGCCGCACTACACTTATCTTAAGCTCAAGAGGCGCGGTCCACGCAGCATCATAACGGTCAAAGGAAAAATGGAACGCTCCCTCCGTACAGAGGAGCACACCGCCGCCAAGCAGCAGAAGTACAGAGCGGCCTTATCAAGCAAAACCGTAATTTGGCTGCCGAGCCCCTGGACATTGTAAAGAGGGTTAGGACTACGCTGCAACAGGACAGCTCGGCTCATCAAGAGCTCGATTAGCAATTCGGCCTCCGTCCCAGCCCCGATCAGGTAGTGGCATTCGTACCACGCGCACATAATTACGCACTAGAAATCCCATGGGCATCGACGGAGGCAAAGCTAGCTTGTGATCCAGTTCGGCTCGACCGATCCCGGACACACATATACTTTCATTATTTCCTTTTTTCCCCATGTTTCTTTCACATAGGCCTTCTTTGACGGCCTGACTACCGGTCCTGTCAAAGGATAAAAATACCAGGATGGCAAGAAGCACAGACGTATAGGGGAAGCTCTAGAGGTCAACTCAATGACCACTCTACCTGTTGTCAGGACCCACACACAGATCGCCTTTGGTCATGGCATGTTAAATAGCCGGTTGCTTATCGCACTATTTGTATTAATGTGCTTTGACACATTAACCCAATCATAATGGAAGCAGTTCGTAGCCCAAGTTTAAGGGCCCCAGATATTACCTCTGCTCTCTTTCGGTTTTCCTTTTCCCATTTGATAACTTATCTTCTAGCACCTGTACACTTTGGTACGTTTCATATTTGCCAGGGGCTCCCCAGCGCCCCACAATATGGCAACAAAGTCCAAACACTTTTTTATCGTATAGTTCGGCACCCTGAATTTAGCATTATATGCACTAGCTCCGAATCATGTCTTTGGTCAATAGTTGGGTTGCTCGGCTCCTGTGCTTGCTACCTTACGTTCCGCTATATCGGCTAAGGTAGTAAAGGGAGAACTACTGCGATTGTGCCCTTGCTTATCCAAAGGAGCACCTCAGTAGAGAAAGCCGAAAACTGACTGCCATGATGCGGCGAGAGCCGGTCAGCTGTTTGGCGGTTGCAAATCATTGGAAATTTCTTCCGCGTTACATGAAGGATTGGTACTTCCCGATCAGATGCTTATAGCACTCTAGTTTGGAAACTAGGGGCTGCGTCCATGTTTTTATTGTCGAACTCCTATTGCTAAGTGAGGGCGTTAAAGCCGAATAGTCCAGTTGCCTGGTTCGTTGCGCTAAACAACTCCTTCAAGGACCATATAATTGGATCAAGATTGTTTAGATTCCATCCCGAACACCTCTGTACTACCTACGTGGGGGCAGAAGCCGATGACTGGCCAACCCTCAGATCTCATACAACACGGCTGCATAGGAGGTAAAATTAAAAACATAACAATCATTATATTACAAACCCACTTTGTTTCATCATACAAGGCAAAGACAACATGTATGTATTCATTCGAAAATAATGTCCTACCCACACTACGTTGCCACAATGCGAGACCCCTCCAGGACATCCGCAAAATAGCGCTCGGGTGTGCGGTGCTCCTTGCCCTCTGGCGGGCCCCTGGCCAGCTCGACAACGTTCATCTTCGCCCACCACATCTTGCAACGGGTGAAGGCCATACTCGCACCTTCAATACAGGCCGATCACTTGACAACGTCCAGCCGAGGACAGGTATTCACCAGCCACCTCACGAGTCCGAAGTAGCTGCCGGGCATAGCTTTGGCTGGCCATAGCCGGATTATCAAATCCTTCATGGCTAGTTCAGCCATCCTATGCAGCTCCACCAGCTGTTTCAGCTAATCGGTGAAGGGCACGGGATGCTCTAGCGCAAGATATTGCGACCAGAATAGCTTCTCCGTGGAGCTCCCTTCTTTGGCTCGGAAGAACTCCGCGGCGTTGGACACACTTCGCGGCAGATCAGCAAAAGCCCCTGGAGAACTCCGAATCCGGGTTAGTAAAAGATACCTCCTCTTTGCATATTTGCTTTGCATACTGAATGCCTTACCCACCGCGATCTTCCTCGCCTCTTGGATCTCTTGGAGGGCACCCTGGGCTTCATTCCGAGCCGTCTCCACGCTCTGACGAGCCTTGGAAAGTTTGGCCTCTTTAGCCGACGCATCACGCTCCAAGGTCTCACACTTCTTCACCGTGTCATGGAGCTCTTGTTGGACCTCGTTGACCCGGGCCTTGAGCTTCTTACGGGCAGCCTACTCCTTGACGGCCTTCCCCTCAGCTTCACCCAGGGCCTCTTTCAGGGCCTCGACCTCGGTCGTTGCTCCTATACATATCAGGACACTTCGGTCAATATATATCATCCTACTCTTTCCGAATACTTCTGGGTTATTACGTACCTTGATTCTCCTGGAGCTGCCTCTTCACCTGGCCGAGCTCCTCCTCGGCCTTCTCCAGTCTCCGCTTAAGTTCAGAGACTTCGGCAGCATGTGAGGCCACGGACAGCAGCGATGCCTGCATATTCATTCCCGACAAATTTAGTTAGTTTCCTACAATAAAGGATTGATCCTTTGTCCGGCTTTTCTTTCCGAACACCGGACAGTGTCTCAGGGGCTACTTACTATATTGGGATTTTTACGTCGCTTAACTCAAAACCTATCAGCAGGCTACTGCAGGCTTTGGTCAGTCCGCTCTTGGCGGACTGGACCCTCTCAATCACCATACCCATAAGGATACGGTGCTCGTCCACAACGGAGGCACCTCGAAGCGCCTCCATCAGATTATCCAGTGCCCCTGGTTGGACAGGGGCCACCGGTGGAATGGGTGCACCCCCCCTCTTTCAAAGGAGGTCGCTCGCCGGATTCCGGAGCCGTATGGGTCCCCTAATCATATTCGGCTGAGGGCCGAACTGAATAGGGCCCTCCTCGCCAGTCTCTGTGGGGATTTGTTCCCCCGTGTGCCCGGCGGTAGAGGTTTCGCCCTCTGGCTCCCCCTTGACAACGTCCGGAGCCTCTCCCTGGCCTGGCGCGGACCTTCAGGACAACACCTCATTGTCTCCTTTGGCCTTGGGAGAGTAAGCGGCCGGTGGTGTCTCGCTGGCCTTCTCCTTTGAGTCCAACGAACCTCTTAATGAGGATCGCTGGGAGCTGTCATGGGCCGGACTATAATAACATAATTAACCATGTCAATATATTCAAGAGGAGAGGCCGGACATATGGGTGTGCGGGAGTCATAGCACTTACGATGCAGCTTGAGGCTTGGTGCGAGGGTGCCACTCCGGACTGTTGTTGACGTCCCACACGGAGTTATCCGCGAAGGATCCCTTCCCCTTCTTGGACGTCCCCGCCTCCATGTTCGTGGAGGCCGCCCTCTTCTTCCTTCCCTCATCAGGGGGAGGGTTGTTCTCCTCATCGTCGTCATCTTCAGTGGCGGAGGAGCGGGTCTTGTCTTCAGACGTCGCGTCCGAAGCGCTCTTGCGACGGGGGCCACTCCGGACCCCCTTGGCCTTCTTTGCTGGCCTGTATAGGGCGCCGGCACCAGCAACTTTGCTAGACGAGGAATGACTGGGTCTTCGGGTAGCGGAGCCGGGCACTGGATCCGCTTCGCCCTCTTCATCCATTCCTGAAGAAACAATGACAGTAAAATTTCAGATATCCTCCTTGAAAGCAGACAAGTAGAGGACGTGTTGGAAACTCACCTCGCTGGCGGGGTGGTTAATGTCGTGCACACGATCCGTGGCTGGCGGTGTTTCGTTGCCCTTGAAGAGCAACTTCCAAGCATCTTCATGAGTTGTCTCGAAGAGACTCTTCAGGGTTTGGTGCTTCTTCGGATTAAACTTCTATAGCAGGAGGTTTCGGCTTTGGCACTGGAGAATCCGACGAACTAGCATCACCTGGATTATATCGACAAGTTTGACATTCTTGTCCACCATGCTTTGAATGCGTGTCTGCAGCGCTATCAGCTCGTCTGACGAACACCAGTTCGGGCTCTTCTCGACCCAGGAAGTGAGCCGCATTGGGGACCCGGGGTTGAATTCGGCAGCTGCGGCCCAGTTGGTGCCACGGGGTTACGTAATGTAGAACCATTGTTTCTGCCATTCCTTGATAGTCTCCACGAAAGTGCCTTTCGACCAGGAGACATTGGACATCTTACTCACCACGGCTCGTCCGCACTCTGCATGCTGGCTATCCACCACCTTCGGCTTCACGTTGAAGACCTTGAGCCATAGCCCGAAGTGGGGTTGGATGCGGAGGAAGGCCTCACACACGACTAGGAATGCCGAGATGTTGAGGAAAGAGTTCGGGGATAGATCATGGAAATCTATCCCGTAATAATACATCAGCCCCGAAAGGGTGGAGTGGAAACCCTAGCCCGCGAAGGAAAGGAGGGATGAATACCACCCTCTCGTTGGGCTTCGGCGTGGGAACGATTTGCCCCTGGGGACGGAAGACAATGGGCGATTTCCTTCGCTAAGTACCCGGCCTCACGAAGCTCAGTAATGTCCTTCTCCCCGAGACAGGAAACAACCCACTTGCCTTGACCTCTGGATCCGGACATGGTCGAGTGCTAGCTTGAGTGGGTAGAAGATGAGGACTTGGGCGCTGGAGCTCAAGATTGGAAGGGCGGAGGAAGAGAGAAGGGGTGGGAGAAGAAGGGGGAATCCTTATCCCCTTATAAAGGCAGTAAATATTGAACGCCTCCCCATTCGCCTCGAAACTCGCCTATTCCCAAGGACTGTGTAAATGGCACGGTTGGGTTACCCACGCCCGTATTGATGAGAATCCTGCAATAAGGGGACACAATATCTACTTTGACAAGACGTGCCAACGGCAACCGCATCTCGAAACATGGAGCGGCTGACAAAAAACGGTTTGAAATTATGACCGGACAGACGTGATGTCGTGTTACAAAAAGTTGTCAGTGGATTGGACTCGTGGAGTATTATATTCTCTCTGCGGTAGTGTGTGGTGTGAGTTACAGGACTGTAGACTATCTTGGAGTTCGGAAAGGGGAACCCGCCTTGCAATGCCGAAGACAAATCTGCACGCCGGACTCCTCGTCATTGAAGCCAGGTTCAGGGGCTACTGAGGGAGTCTTGGACTTAGGGGTCCTCGGGCGTCCAGCCTGTTAGTCATGGGCCGGACTGATTAGCTGTGAAGATACGAACACCAAAGACTGCACCCGTGTCCGGATGGGACTCTCCTTGGCATGGAAGGCAAGCTTGGCGAATGAATATGTAGATTCCTTTCCTTTGTAACCGACCTTGTGTAACCCTAGATCCTCCGAGTGTCTATATAAACCGGAGGACTTAGTCCGGAGAGCATATACTAATTACCATAGTCATACAAGCTAGACCTCTAGGGTTTAGCCATTACGATCTCGTGGTAGAGCAACTCTTGTAATACTTATACTCATCAAGATCAATCAAGCAGGACGTAGGGTATTACCTCCATAGAGAGGGCCTGAACTTGGGTAAACATCGTGTCCCCTGTCTCCTGTTACCATCGACCTTAGACGCACAGTTCGGGACCCCCTACCCGAGATCCGCCGGTTTTGACACTGACATTGGTGCTTTCATTGAGAGTTCCACTGTGCCGTCCCCAAAAGGTTTCGATGGCCCCTTCAATCTTCGACAACAACGCTGTCCAAGGAGAAACCTTTCTCCCCTGACAGATCTTCGTATTCGGCGGCTTCATATTGTGGGCCAACTTGTGGGGGGGGTGAGTCGGCCTCCCCCTTCCTTCCCTCCCCAAGGGCTGCGGCCTTAGGAGGGGCACGCTAGCCCCTTGTGGGCTCGTGTGTTCCCCCCTTTGGCCCATATGGGCCATTAACCTCTCGGGGTTTTCCGAAACCCCTTTCTGGTGATCTGATGACTACCCGGTACCTTCTGAAACTCTTCCGGTGTCCAAATCGTCCTATATATCAATCTTTACCTCCGGATCATTCCGGAGCTCCGCGTCATGTCCGTGATCTCATCCGGGACTGCAAACAACATTCGGTCACAAAATCACATAACTCATATAATACTATATTGTCAACGAACGTTCAACGTGCGGACCCTACAGCTTCAAGAACTATGTAGACATGACCGAGACACCTCTCCGGTCAATAACCAATAGCGGAACCTGGATGCCTGAAAGTGCAACTAATCCCTGGGTGGTTTTGGTAATTCTTGACAACATATAACTCACTGAACTAATATTCTTTCAAGATAATCATTACAGAAAGTTCAATGATTGGCATGGCATGGACTAGAGATGTGGACCCCTCAAAATGCTAAGGACACATATTGGAAAAATCTCAAGACTCTCCATTTTCATTTTAGTGATCCAAGATCACATTGAGTTCATAGGAAAAGCCAATACTATTAAAAGGGGATGAGGTGTTGCTTAATGGCTTGCTTGCTCAAAATGCTTAGTGATATGCTCCAAAAGCCCTCAACCACTTTCTCATTCCACATATGTCCTAAACTTAAAGTCAAGATCGGCCCCACTGATTTGATCCATCCGGTGCCATTGAGTTCACTTGACATAGCCATAGCTAGAAACCCTAATCAATTCGGTCTCACCGATAGGGATCTCGGTCTCACCGAGATGGGATTGCAAACTCCTTGTTTCCCTTCATAATGTTTCGGTCTAACCGAGATGAGAGACCGGTCCCACCGAGTTTGCAGGAAAACTCTGTGTTTCCTTTTCGTAACTTTTAGGTCTCACCGAAATGAGCGATCAGTACCACCGAGTTTGGCTGACCAACTCTCTGTTTTCCTATTACTGAAATTGGTCTCACCGAGTTCATCTGATCGGTCTCACCGAGATCAAGTTATGCCCTAACCCTAATGCATCGGTTCCACCGAGTAGATCTTGTCGGTCCCATCGATAAGCCGAACGTTCACATTTGCACCATATCGGTCTGACCGAGTTTCACTATTCGGTCCCACCGAGTTTGGTAAATTGCGTGTAACGGTTAGATCTTGTATGCAGGCTATATATATACCCCTCCACCCATCCTCCATTCATGGAGAGAGCCATCAGAACGTGCCTATATTTCCAGCATTCATTTTCTGAGAGAGAACCGCCTACTCATGTGTTGAGACCAAGACATCCCAATCCAACCACAATAATCTTGATCTCTAGCCTTCCCCAAGTTGCTTCCCACTCAAATCATCTTTCCACCATATCGAAATCTATGAGAGAGAGTTGAGTGTTGGGGAGACTATCATTTGAAGCACAAGAGCAAGGAGTTCATCATCAAGACACCATCTATTACCTTTTGGATAGTGGTGTCTCCTAGATTGGTTAGGTGTCACTTGGGAGCCTCCGTCAAGATTGTGGAGTTGAACCAAGGAGTTTGTACGGTCAAGGAGATCGCCTACTTCATGAAGACCTACCTTAGTGAGGCAAGTCCTTCGTGGGCAATGGCCGTGGTGGGATAGACAAGGTTGCTTCTTCGTGGACCCTTCATGGGTGGAGTCCTTCATGGACTCGCGCAACCGTTACCCTTCGTGGGTTGAAGTCTCCACCAACGTGGATGTACGATCGCACCACCTATAGGAACCACGCCAAAAATCTCCGTGTCTACATTGCGTTTGTTCCCTACAAACTCCTCCATATGCAATGATTTACATTCCGCTGCTATACTCTTAGAATTGCATGTGTAGGTTGATTGCTTGAGTTGTGCTAAGTTGCTAAAATCTGCCAAGACTTAAAATTGGGAAAAGGCTAGATTTTTATTTGGTCAAGTAGTCTAATCATTCCCCCTCTAGACATACTTTCGATCCTACAAGTGGTATCAGAGCTTTGTTCTCCATTTGCCTTGATTTCCATAGCTTTGTTGATCATAGACTTGGTTTCACAACCTAGAAGAGTATGGCGTCTAGTGACGGAAATTACCACCATAGAGGTCCTTACTTTGATGGTACTAATTTTGCTAGTTGGAAGCATAAGATGAAAATGCATATTCTTGGACATAACCCCGCCGTTTGGGCTATTGTGTGTATTGGCTTGCAAGGTGAATTTTTTGATGGGAGAGCCAAATCATGAAGCTACCGCAGAAGAATTGAAGATGTTGCAATAAAATGCTCAAGCTTGCTGTATCCTCTTCAATGGATTGTGCCCCGAAGAATTCAACAAAATAAACCGTCTTGAGAATGCAAAGGAAATTGGGGATACTTTTATTGATATGCACGAAGGTACCGACTCCGTCAAGGAATCCAAATTGGATGTGCTTCAAAGTCAACTTGACAAGTTCAAAATGAGGGATGGTGAAGGTGTCACTAAAATGTACTCTAGGCTTGCTCTCATCACAAATGAGGTTGCCGACTTAGGAAGTGAAGAGATGACCGATAGATTCATCATCAAGAAGATCCTAAGAGCCTTGGATGGAAAATATGATACCGTGTGAACATTGATCCAAATTATGCCCAATTACAAAGATCTCAAGCCAACGGTAGTCATTGGTAGAATTGCTGCTCATGAGATGTCACTTAAGGATAAAGAAGAGCTTCACAACAAGTCTAGTGGTGCTTACAAAGCCTCATGTGATGCTCCTACATCATCAAGTGATAAACAAGCCTTCAATGAATAATTGAGCTTAATGGTGAAGAACTTCAACAAGTTCTACAAGAGTAGAAGCAAAGAAAGAAGTTCCAAGTCAAGGTCCTACAATGAAAAAAGATCTTCTAGTCGTGAGCGTAATTGCTACAATTATGGAAGACCCGAACACTATTCCAATGAGTGTACGACTCCCTACAAAAGAATTGAAGACTCACCTAAAAGGAGAAGCAAAAGAGAAGAATCACTTCCAAGGGAGATAGGGAGATAATGATCGTTATGAACGAAGAACCTCTCACAGAAGCAAGGATTCGAAAAGGAAGGACAAGTCATCAAGGAGCTATACAAAATGAAGACATCAAGCTCATGTTGGTGAATGGGTATCCGGTTTCGACTCCGACCACCACTTCGAGAGAAGTTATCACTCCAACTTCGAATATACTCAAGATGAAGGTGTTGCTGGTCTAGCACTTGTGTCAACCAACTCCTGTGACATATTTGACTCACCAAATGAAGGAATTGGAACATGCTTCATGTCTAAAGGCCCAAAGGTATCACACCCCGAGTATGTTGATTTCAATAGTGATGAAGATGATTTGCTAGGTGATGATGATTTATTTGTTGACAACTCTAGTGATGAGAACTATGATGAACTTGCTATTAATCATGCTAATCAAGATAAAACGAATGTCGATGATAAGAAGGAGATTGAGCATCTAACTAAAGAACTAAACACTCTTAAGTTAGCTCATGAAACTACCTTAGAAGATCATTGAGAGCTTTTACAGACTCATGAGAAGCTACGCTTTGAGAAGCTCAACCTTGAGCAAGAGCATGGCTTCTTAAAATCAATCAATGATGATCTTTGTCAGAAAATTTCCTCTTACATTGCCAAGCGTTTACTCTTGTTTACTTACATGCCACAAGTAAAATCTAGCTGCAAGAGTAAGAAAGATTCTTCTTCTAGTAGTAACAATACTCATGCTAAATCCAATATTCTTGCTTCTAGTAGTTCTCTTGATTCCACTAATGATTCTGCCAAGTTACACGTGAGCAAGAAAATAGATTATTGAAGGGAATTATAGAGAAAGGTGTTTACAAGAGCCCTTTCGGAAGTAAGCATTTTGAGGAAATTGTACGCAAGCAAGGAAGGCACTGGAAGAATCAATGTGTTGGTTTTGAACGAAAGTTCAATGCCAATGGAGTTGTGTGGGAAGAAGATAAATACCCCAAGATGAATTTTGTTCCTCAACAAGAGAAGTATGATCCTACTTCCTTCAAAGTGACACAAGCTCAAGATGATCTTCCACCACAAGACCACAACCTAAAAGGCAAGGACAAGCTTCAAGAGGAGATTGATGCTTTTGAAGAAGCTCTGAAGGCCTTGGTCAAGTGGGTTCCCAAGACTACATCAAGTTCTACTTCATCAAGTACGACTACAACTGCAAGGATTCCCATCAAGATGGCATGGATCCCCAAGAAGAAGAACTAGAGAGTTCTTGAGGGTGACTCATCTAGGCAAGGACAAGTGCAAACAACTTCTAGGCAAGGACAAGTGCAAACAACTTCCACATCTTGCACTAGTTCAAGGGGTCACAAACCCTCTTGTTGGTAAGACAAGGGACAAGGTAACCTAATTCTTTCATGGACATCATCTTGTGTGTACTTCACTCTATGTCTATCGATATCCTTTTTTGTTCCTAGTGGGACTAACCCATGTAGGTATTGAAAGTGCAACTCACTCCAATGGATTGATCCAAATGATCTATAGCAACATTGAGCATCCACATCTTAAACATCTACATGAACTCATCATCAACAAAACCCAAGGTTAGTTCATCCCTCTTAGTGGGGATACGACATCTAGGGGGAGCTTTACTCTAAGAATTGAGGTAAAGCAACTCTAATGGTGTGAACACGACAATGCTTTATGAAAAAGTGGTAACCCCACTTGTGCTTAAACAATGAGCATAACCTATGATCAAATGTTCTCATTTGAATCCTCAGTTAATATACTCATATATAGATGACCTAGTCATCGCCAATTGCTTGATAGATGCTAGAGTGTTTGTGCATGCTTTGCCACATATTTCATTTGCCATCTTATTGTGTGAGCATGTTGATTGCATATTTTTCTCATTCGAGGACATCCATTTGTTGCTTTGATTGTTTGGTCTTTTTCTTTTGCCAAATAGATGGACAAGAATGCCTAAGAACTCCCTTTAGCTATCTATGCTTTTCTCGTCTCAAACTCTATTCATCCTACATCACAAAGTTTGATCAAGTTAGATTCGAACCCTCTGGGTGAGGAGCACTCGGAGCCACCGATTCGTCATAGACTTAAACTTCCAAAACCTCTCTGTGTACTTCGGTCTGACCGATTCATCCCTTTCGGTCATACCGAGTTCATTGAGTTGATCTAAGTTTTCAATCTCGGTGCAACCAATATGAACAATTCAGTCACACCGAGTTGCAGTAACCGCTTGTGATTCTGCATCTCGGTGCCACCGAATCATTCCACTCGGCCACACCGACAGGGTCAGGATATCTATACCCATGGGTCAAATTTTAGAAATTCCTATGAAACCATTTGCCCGCGCATGTCCTGCTCTGCCGACTCGAGGTCTCCGGATCGCCTATTCATCGCCAGTGACCTCCTGTTGCTGGTCTCCGCCACCATCTGCCGGAATCTTCGCCGCTGTTGTTGTTGTAGCGAGTTCACCGCCGAGTTAGGGTATGAACTCGACCCCTATGTGCAATCTTAACCTCTAATTCCTGCACTTAGGTCAATGCCATGATTCTTACCACGCATGAGATTACTCTATCCAGCAAAAACCTCCTCTAGATTAGTTTTTTGAAAATTTAGGGTTAGGTTTCTGCTGAACTCATTTCGGACTGACCAAATTGTAGAAATCGGTCTCACCAATTTGGCCTAGGCCATTGCACTTGTAATTTTCGGTTTGACCGAAACTTAGGAATCGGTGTGACTGAGTTCGATTCTCAGTGAAACCCTAGCAATCTCGGAATCACCGAACTGTGTCTCGGTCTGACTGATTATACCAGTTTAGACTCTAATATTGCTTCGATGTCACCGAGTTCAAAAAATCGATGGCTCTGAAATGCTTTTAGTAGAAAAATAAAACTAAGTTTTGGAGCAAAATCTCTGCACTTTGTGATGCTCATCCACTGTATCCTAACTATATCTATTCATAGGGTCAGCTTTCAGGGTAGTTTGTAGTTTCAGGCATGTCTGATCAAAGTGATAGACAGATCAAGTCTGAGGAACAAGTCAACCTGAGTGAGGGCACTAGTCCCTCTGGCAGCTATGATGAGGATAGTAGAAGCACCCCAAGCAACCTGCCCAAAGCTGCAACCAGGACAAGGAGGAAGAGAAACTCAGATTCTGAGGATGAAGATTATGTTGCTGTTGAGGAGGAGGTCACCTCCAAGAAAGTGCTGAAAAAGGAGTATGCTGCTGCTGGTGCAACCAAACCTGGTTTGCACAAGAAAGCTCCAGCCAAGAGAGTGCCCGTATCAAAAGCTAGAGCATCAACTCAATAGCAATCTCATCAGAAAGAAAGAAAAGAAAGAAAGGAAGAGGGGAAGATGGTGCAAGTGTGTTGATCCTATGGCTGGATTTGAGAAGCACTCATCAGATGAGGAAGAAGACAATGAGGAAGATGCTGCACCTAAACCAAAGACTCAGAAGCTGATGGGGGATGCCATCAAGTCTGGGGCTGTCCCGTCAAAGCCCAAGACTGCCCCAAGTCTAATTCTCAAGCTTCCAAGTCTGCACCAAAGAGAAGCACTAGAAATATACTAGCTGCTGAGAAAAACAAGGCCCCAGTGCCTGAAGTGGAATAAGAAGAAGCCCAAGTGCTTAGGAAACTTAAGCCAAAGATTCCTAATCATGATGACAATCACCCAGTGGCTGAAAACATGAAGGAAAGAAAGGATGCAGGTCTCAGATTGTGGAGACAATCAGACCCCTATGCTGTGAGGAGGAGAACTGCTGTGGACTACAGATTTCACACCAAGGAACAACATGACTTCTATGAGACAGTCCTCTTGGATAAGAAGCCCATTGTGTGTGACACGAAATGGGTGGATTGGAAATACATTGACAACAATGAAGATCATTTCCCTAGAGTGCGTGAGAGCTTCAGAATCAATGGAGTTAACACCTTTGTGGGTAACAAATTGACCAAGTGGAATGATGAGCTGATCATGCAGTTTTACTCTACTGCACACTTTTACCAAGATGGGAAGATTGTCTGGATGTCTGAGGGTACAAGGTACCAGTCCACAGTTGCAGAGTGGGTCAAGCTTATCGATGCTCCAGAAGAAGCTGAGGATGACATTGATGTCTATGCAAAGCCTAGGAAGGATCACAACTCCATGGCCAATATGTACAAGGAGATACCTGACAAGGCCTTAGAGAGACATAGGCTAGGCTCAGTGTACTATATGTTGTCTAGATTGGCCACTATGAACACCATATTGAGGCACACCTTGCTACCCAAATCAGGAGAACACAGGATGATTAGAGGCCACTCCATCAACCCGCTTCAATTGTTTTATGTGCCACAGAAATTCAAGGTGAAGAGCTTGATAGTTGAAACAGTCAAGAGAACTGCAGCAGACCAGAAGAGATCATGTGGGTGTGCTCCACACATTCAGATGCTCGTCAACTCCAAGATGGGCAAAGGCCTGTATCTCCTGGATAAAGAGCACCCTGCCTTGAGGCCTGATCATGAGGACAACACAGTTGTTATGGATCCTTCACATCCTACACCAGTAGAGGCTCAGGAGAAGAGAGAAAAAGCAAAAGTAGAGAAGGATACCAAGATGCCAAGTGCTGAAGAGGCATCCCAAGTATTTCTCAAGTCCAAAAAATATCAACTTGGCTATCTCATTCAGGCTACCTTGAGGATTGAGAAATGATTGGCCACCCTGACTCAAAATCAAGAGGGTCTTGAAAGGATCATCAAAACAAAGTTTTATGATCTAGACTTGAAGGTCACAAAGATGCAGACTGCCGTTGAGCAGCTCCAGGATGAAGCTGAAGAGAGAAGAGGGAGAGCTACCACTGAAGCTTTTGAGAGAGTGCCTAGGGCGCAGAGGTAGATCAAGCGCTATGTTACCGCTTTGCTCGGCCCCTCTTATAGCATTGCTAGTTGCAGGTGCAGTGCAGTTTGTTCCATGTTGGGACATGGATATCGTGGGATATCACAATATCTCTTATTTAATTAATCCATCTATATACTTGGTAATGGGTGGAAGGCTCGGCCTTTTTCCTGGTGTTTTGTTCCATTCATGCCGCCCTAGTTTCTGTCATACCGATGTCATGTTCCTTGATTATCGTTCCTAAACAACTCAGGGGAATGGGATGCTCTTGACAGTTCGCTTTAAATAACCGTTTATAGCAAGGCCCAACATTGGTTTTAACAATTGCCCAACATAATAAACATGATAATAAATTTGACGCATAGGGAGTTAGCGCTACCCGAGGTTCATTATTTGACATAATACAGGGGGCCAGTGCTGATGGTGCTGGTCCAAACTAGAGCACCATGCGGCCTACATGGGGAAACTCGGGACATCAGTTACTGTACGCTTCGCTCACCCGCCGTGTCATGAGAACGAGATACGCGGCTCCTATCAGGATTGTCGACACGTCGGGAGGTCTTGCTGGAGTTGTGTTACCATTGTCGAAATGTCTTGTGCACTGGGATTCCGAGGATACTTCAGGCTGACTCGAGGTTGATCAGGTTTTCTTGAGGATTGAGGTATTTCCACCGCAACTTGTGTTGGCTTGTGATGGGCCAGGTTGGAACACCCCTGTAGGGTTAAATCTTACGCGAAGCCGTGCCCGCAGTTATGTGGTAGATGGGAAATTTATAATATCCGGTTGTAGAGAACTTGACACCAGATCCGATATAAAATACACCAATCACGTGCGTAACCGTGATCGTCTCTTTTCAAGGGAGTTCGGGAAGACAACACGGTGGGGTTATGTTTGATTCATAAGTAGTTCAGGATCACTTATTGATCATTACTAGTTGCAACCGTTATGCGTAGTAACTCTTCTAACTCTTGTACTCGTAAGCTAGCCACCATACAATGCTTAGTGCTTGCTACAACCTCACCACTTAACCATTCCATATCCATTGCCATTCCATACCCATTAAGCTTTGCTAGTCTTGATACCCATGGTAATGGGATTGCCGAGTCCTCATGGCTCATAGATTACTACAGCAACACTTGTAGATATAGTTAATGCGATGATATGACGTGAGAGTGATGCATGCTTGTTTTGGAGTTCTTCTTCTGCTTCTTCTTCGTCGATCTTGGGATAGGTTCCTGGTCGACAACCTAGGCTAGCAGGGTGGATGTCGTTTAAGTTTTTGTTTGTGTTTCATCCGTAGTCGGATATTGCTCTTATGTATGATGTTTGATGTATTCATGTGACAATTGTATGCCTTTCTATGTATCCCCAAGTGTCACTACTGCAGGATGCTGCTAACGCGATACTACGATCAGAGACCCTTCGACGAAACTGTGTGCGATGCAATAATCGCAAACGGTGGTGTAAAAAACCGTCGAAAAAGGTGCAAAACGTTTGCGATGGAGGATGCATCAAACACGGTTCAGATTTTAGTTGCGTGTGTGATGCAGGGCATACAGTTCAGTTCAATTTACCATTTGTGATGAGGAGGAACAAAAGAAATGGGCAGCCAGATGAAGGTGTGTGCAATGTACAGCATACAGTTCACTCGGATGAACTGTTTGTGATTAGGCAACACAAAATAAACGGTCAACCAGATGAAGGTGTGTGCGATATACAACATGTGGTTCACTCCGATGAACTGTTTGCGTTGAGAAAAGAGAACAAAAGCAGTTCAATATAACAAATACCATAAATATTGCAAGGTTCAAATTCATAGATTACAACGCCCAAATTCAAACATTGGAAACATCGTCATTTCTGAAAAGGGATCAGCCGCTGACAAGTCATCTATGGGTTTGACACAGTGACTTCCAATTGCTTTGCCATATGGTCTTCCAATACGAAGTTTAGCATTTTTCGAGCCTCTTCCATTCTGCAGTACCTGCCGGCTCTGATCAACATAACATTCATCTTTCCTAATTAAATGCGTGTTCAACCTCAATAATCTTAGCAGTAGCGCGATTTTTCTAAGACGGCTACTATTATGTGTAGCCTATCAGCTTAGTTGTGGGAATTTTAGTAGTAGCGCTTTTCCATGGAGATGCGCTACTGCTACATTTGTATCTGTAGCGTGGTTATCCCGCACGCGCTACTGCTATGTAGCACTAGCGCCCTTTTTTAACAAGCGCTACTGCTAAAGTTCTGTGTATAAGGTTTTCCCTAGTAGTATTAATCCATTCGAACTGTTTGCGATGATCCAGAACAACAGAAATGGTCAGCCAGATGAGGGCATGTGCAATATACGACATACAGTTCACTAGGATGAATTGTGTGTGATTAGGCGACACAAGAAAAAAAAAGGAGAAAGGCATAGCAATAGCGTCTGTTCCTAAGAGGCACTATGGATAATATAGCAGCAACACATTTTTTAGACCCCCACTATAGAAAGAGAAAAGGAAGTAAGAAAAGGAAAGAAAATACATAGCTATAGTAGTAGCGCGTTTAGTAAAAAGCACTATAGCTAACTTAGCTATAGCGCATTTTTACTTCCGGTGCTACCACTAAGTTTGACTTAACCCCCACGTGGTTTCCCTCCCCTCGGCCACCACTTCTCCCCCAAATCCCTCACCCCACTTCACCGCCGTCTCCTGCCGACGTCTACGCCCCTGGAGCCACCAGAGCCGCGCACCGTCAATGCCACTATAGCTACCCCCAACGCCACCGGAGCCGCCCTCGGCGCCACCAGAGCCACCCTCGATGCCCCTCCTCCCTCGCCACAACTGCCTCCCTCGCCGTCACCGGAGACGCCCCTGCCTCCCTCGCCACCACCGGAGCCATCCTCTATAAGCTCCCACCCCTCCTTTCTCTCTCTCATGCATAGCACAAACATTGGACAGAGAACTAGCTAGCTAGGTTAACTAGTTTAATTATCTGGGTTAGTGCAAAAATTTAGTTAGGGCTTTGACAGAAAACTAGTTAGGTTAACTAGTTTAATTAGGTTAATTATCTAGGTTAGTGCAAAATTTTATTTAGGGCTTTGACAGAGAACTAGCTAGGTTAACTAACTCGGTTAAATAGCTAGGTTAATTAGGTTCGTTAGGTTAACAAGCTAGGTTAACTAGGTTGGCTAGGTTAGATCAAAAAATTATTTTAGAGCATTATGACAGAAGGGTTAGAGAAATGGAGTTCCTTTGCAATTTAAATGGGTTCTATCCTAGGCGGAGAAGGGTTAGAGAAAATAATGTTTGTGTGTGTGAGAGAGGAATAGCTAGAATAGAATTTGGGTTATGTCCTAGGAAGAGAAGTGTTTAGTGAGGTCATTTTGCAAAGGTTTTTGATTTTTGAAAAGAGCACTATTTGTCAACGAAATGAATTTAGGCAAGTTTTATTTTAAAGATGATCCCTTCCTAGACTTTTATTGTTGATTATATCTTTTCATTGAAGTGGTCATGTTATATCTTTTCATTGAAGTGGTTCGGTTGTGCCCAAGTGTCCTTTTGTTGTTTCCAGGGAATGAAGCCGAGTAACCTATGTTTTGCCGGAATGTTGATTCATTTCCGTTCCGGCAAATTTCAGGTGCTTTATTTGTCCACTTTTTAGCAAAGGTCATGCCAAAATTTTCTGTGAATTTCGGCATGTCTTGTGCTACAAACTAGGACATATCGAGTGCCCGGGATTTGCCGCACCGGGAAGGAATCAATGTTCCAGCAAAACATAGGCCTTTTTACGTCATTATTCATTTTATTAGGTCTAGAATTAATTGACTAGATTTAATCATAGGATAATCGTAGGAAACATGGTTAGCAACGATGAAGGACAAGGTTCTCGTGATTGCGACGACGTCTACCGGGCGGCAGACGAATTTTTGAACCTTGCCGACGATCAACGGTTGTTCTTGCTGGGCCCACCTATCACATCGGAGACTAAGACCGACATCGAGACCAGCGCTGAGACTGAGACCGGTGTCGAGACCAGCAACGAGACTGGCGGAGCCGGTATAGAACCGAAAGCAAAGAGGCAATGGCGCCCAAACTAGCTCATCACTACTAGAGTGGTGGTCACGTAGGTGGACGATGGCAATTTTGAGGCAAAAGAGCACGCGGAAGCGCGCGCTTGCTACAACAATCAAATAGGCTGCATCATACGGACAACCGCCACCATCAACGATGAGAAACTAACGAAGGTAGAAAATATGAGGCCCTCCCTGTCGGATCACGGGTTCCGGCAGACCCTTAAGGTTCGAACTCTGGGGTGCGCGCGGAGATCATGCCTTCTACCTCTCCGTCTCGTAAGGATCTAACTACTGCAAGAGCAACACAAGAGACACATAGTTTATACTAGTTCGAGCCACCGTTGTGGTGTAATACCCTACTCTAGTTTGTGGTGGGTGGATTGCCTCTTGGGCTGATGAGGAAGAACAGTACAAGGAAGAACAGCCTCGTGAGGGTCTGTTCTTGGCTAGGGGATAAACTGCTAGGGGGAGTTCGATCGCCCGTCTCTCTCTCTATGAGATACCTCTAGATACTGAATCAGGTCCCTCTACCCTGGGGGTGGCTAGTCCAATTTATAGGCAAAGCCCCTGGGCCTCTTCCCAAATATTGAGCGGGAAGGGCGCCAACAATTGGCCATTTTGAAGGGGAACATCTGGTACACTTATCCTGACTAAAGTTGGTCTTCGCCTGCCAAAGGCCCTGTGGTGACGCCGTCCTGGGCTCCATGGTGACCTCCTTCCCACCGTCGGACTGGTCTTGGTCTCGTTGCACCGAAATGGGTGCCTTTGCTTGATCCCCTCGCCTGCGCTTGCCCCCTTTGCACCAAAGAGGAAAGGGAGACGCTGCGCGGGCTGGCGCCCACCTGGCACCCTTGGTCATCAGGGCTTGCGTCATGGGCACATCGTGAGGTACCCGCCTTGATCTCTCCGCCTCCTCGCGAGCCAACCTAAGGAGGCCGTGCTTGAGGAAGCGCCGTGTCGTCCGCCTCGTGAGGCTTGGCCCCTCGCAAGGGTCTTGAGCCTTGTGTTGATGAAGATGGGCCACGCTGGGCCCCCATTTGAGCCACGCCGCAGGCCGCAGGCAGGCAAGTCTGGGGACCCCCGTTCCCAGAACGCCGACAGTAGCCCACGGGCCCAAGGCGCGCACGGACTTGGTCGTGCCGAGAGGCGAAAGTACAAGGGCGAAGCGCCGCGGGCCCTAACAGCCTGCGGCCTTGGGCGCCACGTGGCGGTTGATTGGACGTGGGTGCTTTTGCGACTGCGCAGGATACTAAATGCGTGGCATCTGCTCGGGCTTGGTTCTTCTCCTTCGCTGCTCAGATCCCCTTTCTTGCGCTTCTCCTCCCTTCCTCCAAGCTTCCAGATCTGCTCTACCTGCTCGACCCAGGTAGCCATGGCGCCTCGCCGGGCCCCGGCCGAAGCTTGGTTCTTGCCTGGTTTGGACTCGCCCAACGTGTCGGAGGCGAGCCTCGCCCTACTGCACCGGATGGCTGCGGCGCAGGGCATTGACGGGGCGCAGATGTTCAAGGTCGGCTCCGATGCCCCTGAAGGCCAAGGGAGCACCTTCTATCCTTTCTTCGTGAGCTCCATTACAGCGGGCCTGGTGCCTCCTTTCTGTGAGTTCTTCCTCGCCGTCCTCCGTCACTACAACTTGCAAGCTTTGCATCTCCACCCCAACTCCGTCCTTCTCCTGGCGATCTTTGCCTACTACTGCGAGGCGCATGTGGGGGTGCAGCCTTCAGTGGCCTTGCTACGCCACTACTTCTACCTCCGGACCTCCAAAGGTTCCCCTTCTGCGTGCGCGGGCTTCGTCACGTGCGGCAGCTCCAGGGCCATCTTGAATCCGGGGAAGAGGATCGAGGGCTTCCGGAGCAAGTGGGTATTGGTTGACGCCGAGCGCGTCCACCCTCGGTTGGCCCTTCCCACGGGGCCGCCCGTGAGCTCGGGAGACTGGTGCCGAGCAGAGCTCATGGATCCCCGTGCGAAGTCGATGTTGGCGAAGATGGACGCTGACTTGAAGCCGGCCAACATGGCAGCGGCGAAGCTGACCGGGGGGCCGCTGTTGAGGGAGTTCCTGGAGCACCAACTGGCTCCGCTTCGGCAGTACTCTCCCCCGATGTGGAGGCCTCACCCGAGCCCCGTAGCCGTGGGCGAAGAGGACGTGACTGCGGTTCTCCAATCCCTGGTCGGGGGCGAGGTAGCAAGGCTGGAGGGCGCAACTTCGCCCCTGTTCCTTCGCGACGATTGGGAGCAAGTGGTGAAGTCCATGCCTGTCTTCAACGGGGACGGGCTCGTGCCCATGGTGGCTCCCGAGGAGCTGGTGGATATGTCTTCCGGCGACTCCAGCGGAGGAGCGGGCGAGGAGGAGCGGGAGGGAGGTCCCGACTCCGAGGCGACTGACGGAGAGTCTAGGGCTCCCCCGCTCCAGCGCAGGCACCGCGCTCTCCGCCTTTCGCTGAGCGATGATGACGATGACGGCGACGTGCTGGGCAGCAGGAGCTCACCCCCGGTCCCGAAGAAGGACAGGACCGGGTTGATTCCCCGCGGGTCCGCCCTAACTCCCGGGCGAACCGCTGACGCGCCTTCTGCTTCCGAGGTCGACCCCTCCAGCTGGCTTTCCGGCTTCAAGTTTGGCAGGAGACCGCTGGAGCTTTCTGGCGACGACTTGTAAGTGCTTGATCCTTGATCCCTGGTTTCTTGTTCCGCCGACGAGGCTTGACGATTACTTCTCCTGAGCAGGCTGGCGCCCGCGGCGAAGAAACTGAAGGGAGCTCCTGGGGCCCCAGCTGTGGCGACACCTCCACCTGCAGGGGAGGGCGACCGCGACGCACGGGCTTCTCCTGCCCACTCGTCCTTGCGGGGCTTGGCTGATCTGGCTAGGGCCGCAGCCACCATGGCTCGATCGACCCCAGAGGTGCCCTTGCCTGGTGCTGCTGCTACGGCTGGGGAGGCGCAGCAGACTCCATCTCGGGATACTGCGGCCTCGCCGCCGCTACCTTCTCCTCCCGTTCCGCCGGCCGCTGGTTCCGCGACCCCTCCTGCTGCCTTGAAGCGCACTGATGCTTCTCCGCCTTCTTCTTCCGTCTTGGAGCGGGCTGTTGCTGGACTGGACCGGCTGCGGCAGGATCTTCTAGGCGCCGACCCTCGCCTAGTGGCCGGGCGCTTGGAGCTGGCCTCGGGGTGGATTGCTCCGATGCCTCGATTCGGGCAGCGCTGGTTCAGGCCTCAACGGCCTGTGACGGGGAGAGGGAGGCCAACCTCGAGGCGAAGGCTGCCCGCGACGCGGCCCTGGGAGAGGCGGTTGGCATCCGCGGCCGCTGCAAGGAGCTGGAGGACGAGTTGCAAGGCCTGCGTGGTCAGCTTGCAGAGGAGACCCGCCTTCGCCAAGAGCAGGAGAAGGGGGTGAAAGCTTGCGAGGCGGCGCTCGAGGACCGGGAGGCGAAGCTCAGGAAGCACCGCAGCCACCTAGGCGCGTTGAAGAAGGAGCTGGAGACGACGAAGGCCGAGCTGGACGCCAAGGCCCGGGTCCTCGCCGAGGATCGCGTGGCCTTCGCGGACATGGAGAAGGATGCTCGTGCTTCACTGAAGACGCTTTACGAGAGTGGCCTGGCTAGCCCGCTGGCTGGTTACGGGGACGGCCCCGCCAAACTGCTTCCCTTGTTGGTGAAGGCTCTTGGGGATGTCGCCCTTGGACTCGCCCCCACGTCCGAGGACGAGGCGCGAGTCCTGTCTTCTGCCGCGCTGACGCGGGTCTTCGCCCATGTCTACCTTCGCGATCCCAGTGCCGACCTCGACAGCCCGCTGGAGCCGGTGAGCGGCGAGGGCGCCGCTACCGCTGTCGAGGTCGTGAAGGGGCGCGCAGAGGCGCTGCTAGGGAAGTTCCGGGCCTTCAGCACCAAGCCGAAGCGAGGCGCTGCCGGCCCCACTACCCCACAAGGCGAAGCCACTCCATGCGACTCCGCTGCCGACAAGTGACCCCGCTATCGTTCCTGTCCTTCTTTCGATTCCTGCACATGCACGACGCCTCGGGGAGGCATTTAAATTTGCGTTTGGTACCAAGGCGACAGTATGGGTTGTAATATTTACTTTTAAGTTCCTTGAATTTCATGTTCCCCTTCCCTACTTGCTTATGTTCTACGCCGGTAGAGCCTGGCCACGCGCATGCCTCACCCAGCATCTGCCCCGACCGGAAACCAGGACGGGACCAAAGGAATGAGGGGCCACGTGACAGGTTAGGCTCCTGAGTCGCGATGCTCAGGAGTCCCCCTTGGCGCACGAACAACAAGTAGGGAAGCGCGATGTAGGTGTGTTTCCCGTTCTACGTCTGCAGAGCCCGACCCCGCGCGTACCTCACCCAGCATAGCCTTTCGGAACTAAGGAGTGAGGGGCTACGGAGCCAGTTAGGCTCCTGAGTCGCGATGCTCAGGAGTCCCCCTTGACGCGCGAACAGCATGAGATGGAATGTAGGCGGGGCTACCGTTCTACGTCTACAGAGCCCGACCCCGCGCGTACCTCACCCAGCATAGCCTTTCGGAACTAAGGAGTGAGGGGCTACGGAGCCAGTTAGGCTCCCGAGTCGCGATGCTCAGGAGTCCCCCTTGACGCGCAAACGGCCTTCGTACCTTGGCTCCGCTCGGGGAGAGACGCGCGACGAACCAGGCCCGAGGGGCCTGGCTGGGGCGTACGGCTGGGCGTGACCCAGTCGTAGCCCCCGTGCCCAGCCCCCTCGCGCGGCGCTCCCGGGAGGAGGCGTTGCGATGAGGCCGGCCACTGAGCTCGGGGCTCCCTGAGGTTAATGCGGCCCGGAGGCCACGCTCAGTTGATTATCACCAGCGCGGAGCATACCGCTTCCGTATGTGTACGGGCATAGCCGCTCCTCGGCAGTGTCATCAGCCAGCGCGGAGCATGGTGCTTCCACTGGTACGTGGGAGGGGGCTCCCCTCCAGGAGGAGCCCCCGGGGCGTGTACAGCCCCGCCCTGACACGTGGCTGGCACGGCAGAGCTAGGTGAGGTGTATCTGGGCACCCGTGAGCCAGCGCGGGACTCACGAGGCCCTACCTCTAGGCGGGTTGCGCCTGGCACTGGGCCGTATCTTGAGATGTGTTCCTGCAAAATCTGGTTAGATGCCGGCACTCTACGTCCTCAGGTCCCGGCCCTCGAGCTTGTCTCAGCCGTCGCTGGTATGCCAGGTCGCGATGCCGTGGACAAGGCCAGAGGGTGAGGGCTGGAGAGCCAGTAAGAGCCCTGAGTCGCGATGCTCAGGCACCCCCCCTTTAACGTGCAAGTGGTCGACATGACGAAGAAAAGGTGACGTGGACGGCATCGAGTAATCAAGCATGATGCATAATTGGAGATAAACGCGGAAGGGATGCATGCCACTGGGCCTAGCTCGAGTGGCCTGGGGATGATGCGGCCTGAGGGGCGCCCCCAGCAAAACAAGCTGGCGACTGAAAAGATAAAAAGGGATACATCCCACAGGGACGGACCCACGCGGCCTGGGAATGACGCAACCCTGGGAGGGTGCTCCCAGCTGGGAATGAAACTTGAAAGGTGTCACCTGAAGATGTCGTCGGTGCAGTGCCGTTGGTGCAGCAGAGTCGGTGGGCTGCAGAAGCCGATCCTCACGAGCCCCCAGGCCCAGGGGCCTCGGGAGGCTCCGGAGGCACTGGTGGCTCCTCGTGAGCAGCCTCCATCTTCGCCAGGGCTGTGGAACGCCTGTCTTCTTGCGCCTCCAAGATGCTCCTCATGATGCGCTGGTACGCCGCAGCCACGCTCGGCAGGCCATAAGGCATGCGAACATAGCTGTGGGGTGGTCCTCCACAGCGCCCCACTCGTGAGGGCCAGAGGCGCTCCGCCGTGGCGATCTGATTGAGCCCCGGTACGTCGACGCAGACGTGCAGCCCACCATCCTCGCCTGGATGGGGAGCCACAACGGGCGAGCGACGACAACCTCTCATGATCCTTGACTCCTGTAGTTCTTGAGTGGCCTTGTTAACAAACTCCTGCTGGTCTGACCTTCTTTCCCTGGCTTCCTTTCGAGGGAAACGTGCTTCGAAACACGCCTCCACATGGTGCCCCAGTGCCTCCCTCGTGACCTTGGCGAGGTCGGTGGCCCTCCAGGTGAGAGCCCCCGAGCCCTGCCTGAGGGGGGCGCCGGGTGCGCTTTCCTATGCGATTGAAGGAGGATCCCCCGGGGCAGTCGCGGGCCTTGAAGGGCCTGCCTCCTGAGGGGCTGAGCCTGACGTTGTCTTCTTCTTCTTGGGGGTGGTCTCAGGAAGCCTCCTGCTTCCGCGATCTGGGTCTTCTAGTGACGCGGCCTGAAAGGCTCCCTCCAGGGTACACACTGCATCCTTCTCTTGACATGGCACCGTGATGACGCCACCGCTTCCTGGCATCTTGAGGACGTTGTAGCCGTGGTGAGTCACGGCCATGAACTTGGCCAGCGCCGCGTACCCGAGGATGGCGTTGTACGGCAGGCGGATGTGGGCGACGTCAAAGTCGATGAGCTCGGCGCGGTAGTTGTTGCGGGCCCCGAAGGTGACTGGGAGGCGGACCTGCCCGATCGGGACTGTGGAACCGTCGGTGACTCCGGAGAAGGGCTTGGTTGGCTGAAGCTGGTCATAGGTCACTTGGAGGCTGTTGAATGTTTCCACGGACAAGACATTGAGCCCTGCCCCTCCGTCGATGAGGGTCCTGGTGACCAGAACGTTGCTGATGACTGGGGAACAAAGCATTGGGAGGACTCCGGCTGTGGCCGCGCACTTGAGCTGGTCTGCTGAGCTGAACGTGATGACGCAGGCCGACCACCTGAGGGGACGTGTTGCTTCGAGCTTGGGGAGAACTGCGTTCACTTCGCGAGCAAACTGCTTGAAGATACGCTGAGAGGCTGGGGCTTGAGCTCCGCCCAGGATGCAGGCGATGGCGCAAGGCTCTTGGAAGCCCCCAGCCCCCCCCCCCCCCCGTGTTGGTGGCGGTCTTCATTCCTTCTTGGCTGAGGCGGCAACGACGGCAGGCCTGGGTTGCCATGAGGGCGATCCTCACGAGGCTGGTCCCTCCAGTCCACCTCGCAAGGCGGGTCACGCCAGCGGTCCTCGCGAGGTTGGTCACGCCAGCCTTGACGTGGGCCACGATCTTCCCAGCGTCCCGGGTTCCTTCCTCCTCCTCGGCCATAGCCCCGGTCAGCACGGTCAGGGCGTCGGCCGACTCTTCCTTCTTGCACGACGCGGAGTTCTTGGCATTCATTGGTGTTGTGGGTGTGGAGGTCGTGGTACACACAGTACCGGCTGCCCCTGGAGGATTCGGGCAGATCCTTGCCCCGCATGGTGTCCGGCTCTGCTGCGAGCACGGCAGCCCCCCTTGCGCTTCACGTCCTTGGCCTTGGGCTTCTTCTCTTCTGGGTCTGCGGCAGGCAGCTTGAGGAGGGAGAGGCGTCGCTCCTTAGCCCTGGCGCACTTGGTCGCCAGGTTGAACAACTCCAGGGAGGTGCAGAGGTCTTCATGCATTGCCAACTCCTCCTTCATCTTGACGTCGCGCACGCCATCGGAGAAGGCCGAAATGATGGCCTCCTCGGACACCCTGGGGATCTTGAGGCACGCACTGTTGAAGCGCTGGATGTACTTTTGCAGGCTCTCTCCAGGTTGCTGCTTGATGCGGCGCATGTCGCTCACGGCGGGAGGCCGGTCGCGGGTACCTTGGAAGTTGGCGATGAAGCGAGTATGCCTCTTGTCCCAGGAGGAGATCGTGCCTGGGGCCAGGTTCAGGAGCCAAGTGCGAGCACCTTCCTTCAGCGCCATGGTGAACCAGTTCGCCATGACCTTTTCGTCCCCGCTGGCAGCTTCGATTCCCAGCTTGTAGAGCTGGAGGAACTCTATGGGATCAGTCGTGCCGTCGTACCAAGGGGGCAGGTCCGGCTTGAACTTGCTGGGCCATGCGACTCCGCGCAGCTCGGCGGTGTAGGCGCGGCAACCAGCGGTGACCGCGGGAGGTTTTGGTTGAGGGAGAGCTTGGCCTTGCGAGTCTGTGACACTCCAAAAATTTTATTTGGTTTTAGCAAAAACCTTGCTGGTTTTTCATTTGTGGATTGAGGCCTTTTCAAAAAAAAATTCAGTAGAAGCAATCCTCTTTAAAAATCCTTTTCTTTGACTAGGATTTGTTATTTCTGTTTTCTCCTTCAAACTTTGAGTTTGACCTTCTTAAAACTTTTCTCTGTTGGTCCCCTTCTCAAATTTATTTTGGGAGTTCAATTTTTTTCCTTTTGAAAAGAAAGTTCTATGAAACTTGGGATCTTCTTCCTTATGAAAACCACCCATGACCTTGTATTTTTCCCATGAGGTAAAACCACTCCAACATCTTCTCCCCTCCTTGTCAACAACTCAAATTCCCTATCCCAACTCATCCAAACAAGTTTTGGATTTTATTTTGGTTATTTCAAACCTCAACTCTTTTCTGACCTTTGATTTGAGCCTGACCCATTTTCAAAGCAAGTACCCCATTGCATTTGAGATTTGACTTCAAACCAACTCTACTGGCTAGTCCTTTGCACCCACAACCCAGATCCATCTTGATCCACTCATCTTCTTTTCAAAATTTTCAACTTACACTCCCTGCAAGTTTGGACCAGGTTTGTCAAATTTGGTGAAATTCATATCTACACTTCTCCAAAAATTCCACCAAAAATCAGGCAACCTACGGGAGCAATGAGAAGTCACTCCACCAAAAATCAGCCCAAGGAAAAATCCCTACATGCCTGGATCATTCTGTCGAACACCTTGCATGCACTGTTCGAACACATTCAGAAAAATTCAGTTTTCAGTGTCGATTTCTTCAGTTCAGTTCAGTCACGCGCCCACAGTGCTTTGGCGCGTTGCTCACCGCCTGGCTCGCTTGTCTGATGCCCCGCACGCGCGCTTGGCTGCTTGCTGTCGTCGGTGGCGCTCTGACCCGCCTGCGCCGGCGTGTCTTGCGGCGGCTGAACCGCCGTTACGGCTGGCAGGCAGCAGAACGGCGGCGCAACGCCGTTACGGCTGGCAGGCAGCAGAACGGCGGCGCAACGCCGTTCAGCGCCGCCCAAGCTCGCTGGTGGCTCCGCGTGGCCCTCCCCATGCCAGCGCACGCATGCAACACAGCCGTCGTGGCGCGGCACGCACAGAGCGTGCTCTCTGCCGCCGATGGACCCGCGCCGTCCCGTTCCGTCGAACTTCACCTCAGCAAGCATAACCCGACGCCGTTGGCTCCTAAACAGGCTCAGTGAAATTCCACGACGGCGCTCAACCCCTTAACTCCCCCGACCGAGCACTGCACCGCCATAATCCTCGCCGGAGAACGCCGTTCTCGGCCACCGCCTCGGAACGTCTATAAAAGGAGACCCCGAGCCCTCCCTCGAGCACGCACCACCCCTACACTCCACCAACGCCTTGCCAGGTCACTAGGAGGACCTCGAGGAGGTCTCCTCCCCCGACTCCGGCCACCCCGCCCGCCTCGGGCTCCAGCTCGATTCACTGCGGTGAGACCGTCTCCGGCGCCCATACTCCGTCAGCTACCTCCTCTAACTACCAGAGGCCTGACCCCCGCCTCAATTCCATGCTTGCAGCCCTCTCCGGCGACCTCCATCCACGCCCGAAACGCCGTCCGCCGGAGCCAGGGCCACCGTCGACACGGTGCACGCCAGCGACCACCTCGACCACCACCCGACGCGGAACAGCACCGTGAGCACGGAGGTAACCTCCGATCTCTCTGCCTCGTCGTGGATCGCCGCCGGCGATCGCCGCGGCTCTCTGGCGCCAAAGGCGCCGTTCGTTTTCAAACCTGACGGGTGGGACCGCCCCGTCAGATTCTTCTCTTTATTCGAATTGTTTTCTGAAAACGCATTTGGGCAAAATATGTCTTCTCCTCTGAGCCGGCGTATTCGAGTCTGAAACGTTTTCTGCTTTTATAAATAAAACCCTGAGAAGTTCCTGTTTCATTACAGATGGGTCCCTGGGCAAAAACCCTTATAACTTTTTATCAGAAACATAGTTTTGATTGATTCTTTTTCTGTTCTCTTCAAAATTTTGTCTAGTTTTTTATCAGATTTATTTGAAAAATATTTGCAATACTTTTTCTGCACCTCTCGGTATTCACGTTAGCGTGTATGTTTTCTCTATACCGTAGATACCGACGGAGGTGACGGGGCCGCGAACTTCACCGAGCTAGGCTCCGACTACTCCGAACCAGGCAAGCATGTTCGAACTTTTGATATGATGAGTGTCTTGGCATGTTTGCATGTAGATAGTTTCATGGCATGTGTGAAGCATACCGATGAACCATTCATTATGCATTGTTGAGGCAAGTAAGCCCGATGGTTTCACACGTCGTTGGACGTAAGTATGCAAGGCCATGTGTTGGCATGAAGATGGGTAAGATGGCAGTGTTGTAGCATGCCAGTCTTAGGCCATGCAAGTTATCTTCAGTACCAACCCATATCGGTTGGGTTCAAATCCATTTCCTTTCCCTGTACTACCACATGTTTCCCGAAAGGGATATGGTTTAGTAAGACGCAAACCGCTTTCTGGGTACACACCAAAAAGGAGAGGCCGGGATGATGGTTCCATGGCCCTGGATTAAAGCCAGGCATCCGGTCAGGGGGCATGGGTGTTTCCGGTTGGGACCGAGAGGGGGGCACCCCTTAGAGCGCGCGTATATAAATTTGATCCCATGCTATTCGAGATTGTGATCTCCCCGTCTCAATAGTTTTTCTTGGACGATGTTGAGGGTGATTCCTGGCATCAAAGAGTTGGATGGGTGTGTACTGGTTAGCTGTGTTTCCTTCTGAAATACCGTAACGGAATTAGTCCTGGTGACTACGGAAATCCGTCGACTGTGGGAAATTTTTGTACAAACTCTGCAGAGCTCTATATCCTTAAATCATCTTATCTATATCCAAGTTCCTTGCTAACAGTCATGTGCCAGTTTGGTGACAGCTTACCCGGTGGGACACATGGGCACTAAGACCGGTTAAATGTTTATCCTTGTGGATGGACTAACCCGTTTAATTCCATGAGTTGAATATATTTATGATGAATATATTATTTCCTTATCAGTCAAAAGCCCTTTATGTGGTGTCGCTCAGACGCCCGACTGTGGCATTTCTTTTTGAAGCCCTTTATGTGGTGTCGCTCAGACGCCCGACTGTGGCTTTTCTTTTTTAAAGCCCTTTATGTGGTGTCGCTCAGACGCCCGACTGTGGCATTTCTTTTAAAGCCCTTTATGTGGTGTCGCTCAGACGCCCGACTGTGGCATTTCTTTTTAAAGCCCTTTATGTGGTGTCGCTCAGACGCCCGACTGTGGCATTTCTTTTTAAAGCCCTTTATGTGGTGTCGCTCAGACGCCCGACTGTGGCTTTTCTTTTTTAAAGCCCTTTATGTGGTGTCGCTCAGACGCCTGACTGTGGCATTTCTTTTTAAAGCCCTTTATGTGGTGTCGCTCAGACGCCCGACTGTGGCATTTCTTTTTACAACCGTTTATGTGGTGTCGCTCAGACGCCCGACTGTGGTATTATTAATCCGCATTTTTCCGCTCGAGGAGTCTTTCAGACACTCGTTTGGCACCAGTATCAATTATTCCGCATTTTCCGCTCGAGGAGTCATTCAGACCCTCGCTTGGCACCGAGTATTATTACCTCTATGTCTGATCGTACTGGTTAACTTATTCATGTATTTCATGTTAGCATTTGTTATATCTTACGTCCGAACTGTCTTGCGAGTACTTTCAAAGTACTCACTGGCTTGTTGATTTGGCCAGATGCTGACGAAGGTGATCTCATGGATGAAGAGTTCGATAGCGAATCCGACGCCTAGAGGAGTCCCAGTCAGTCTCGTGCAACCCTGGAGTTGGTCACTGTATTATATCCGCTTCCGCTACCCTAATAAATTCATCGAGCCTCACCTCGACGCTCGATGGGATGTTAGTTTGAGAATCCCATATCCACTCCCCACTGAGTACCTCTACCATATTTGCGAGTCAGTAGTATGCCACCACTCCCTTGTGTCATTAATCGCCTTTATGTATAATTATTGGCACGCTTGTAATAAATTGTTGAGCATCGTCAGCTCAACCCTGTAACATATTTATGCTACTGGCTTATTGTATCAAAGTTTGTCTGCTAGTGAGGAGGCTTTATCTCAAACTGGAACCTAAAGATTGGTTTCTCAATAAATATTTTTATTGGAAAACCGGTCGTGACAAGCTTGGTACCAGAGCCAGGCTGACTGTAGGAAGCCACTAGGTGCGATTGCTAATCGGTTATTAGCAGGATAGAGCTTATTCATGTCTTTGCAATAGTAGTCATTTTTCTGACAGTCAGCATATATTTATGATCTGACCATTCAGGATTTTTGCCTACTTTTGTAGATGGCCGACCGCAGCTGCGAGTCTCAGACCTTCGCCAACGTGCCCGATGGGTTCGTCAAGCTTCTCTCCTTTGTCGTTCAGGTCGCGATGGGGCCGTCTGTGCGCCCAGTCGTCACTCTCTGTCAGCACAGAGTCAATGACAGTCTGACTATGCACCAGGCCGCGGTGCAGTTCAAGGGAGGGCGTGGTGAGCTACGCCGCTTCCGGTTCTTGGGGAGAGCCATGCCTACGGAGAAGCATGCCATCCAGATGGCAGCCCGCGAGGCGATAGCTCGTCTCAGGGATGCCCTTCCCGCGATGAAGGCTCGTCGCTACCGCTATCTTCCATGCCATGTGCCCTACACCTGTCACTACGCATTCTTCCGCCCAGAGGAGAACGGGACGAGGCTTTTGAGATGCTTATTGAGTATCTCCGGGCCTTGGAGGCAGCCTTCGACAACTTGGTGGATGACTTTGTGGCCGCCCGCATGGACTCAGTCCACGGTTGTGCCGCCAACAGGAGGGAGCTCCTGCCCACCGCACCGCCACTGACTTTTGTCTCGTCCTCTGCATCCCATGCTCCTGCTCGTCGCCTGCCTAGCACCGAGGAGTTCAACCAGGTCATTGCGCCCACTCCAGCGCGCACTGCACCGCCACTCGCACCGACTCCAATCCGTGTCATTCCGCCCCTGGCACCCGCTCCATCTACTCGGCGCAGCACTACTCGTATGGAGCCTATTAGCGAGGAAGAAGTCGAGTCCCCGGCTTCGCTAAGCCTCACCCTTGGCAGGGCCAAGGACGTCATCAACATCTCCGACTGAGTACGCTTAGCCGCCATGCGTTGCATCGCCATGTAAGATGTTGTGAGAAGTAGCTTGTTTGCGCATCATGTAGGATCTGGAGAAGTGCACTGGCCTAAATAACATGTCAGGGTTATGTACGCATATCCTGAGTGATGTATTGTATAATTATCGCCGCGTGTAAGATACGTAATGACGCAGTCCTTCTCTATGCGCAAATCGATTTGTTTTCCCTTGAGTAATCTTGGATTTAAAAATTTATTTGTCAACCTTGTGCATTATGGATTTTATCTTTGCAACCCTTCCATTTTTTTTTCTTATGGGTTTTACAAATACATCCCCAGAGTGAAAAATGTCTCGTCCTTGGACTCGCTCCATGCCAGCTCCACCAGAGGAAAATTATGGCAATTAACCGGGCAACAATTTTGCACAAGGGCAGTCAAGTCAACACTATAATACTCAATCACGCAACAATTTTGCACGAGGTCAGACAAGTCAACAGGACAGTGAAACGGCACTTTCCCAAATGTACCGCCTTTATGAACAGAGTCAGCAACAACATCGGGAAATGATGAACCAAGTCATTAACATGGGAAATCACCATGGCCAGTATCCGCAACATTCCAAGTTATCTGAGCTACAGAAGACACGTCCCTCAACATTTTCTCATACTGACAAGCCACTTGAGGCCGAAGACTGGCTTCGTGATATGGAGAGAAAGTTAATTATTGCAAAATGCTCAGACCCAGAAAAGGTACTGTACGCACCGCATTATCTCACGGGAGCAGCCGCATCCTGGTGGGAGAATTTTCTGCACATGCATCCCAACGAAAATGATATAACCTGGGATGATTTCAAAGAAGGTTTCCGTGGCGCGCATATTCCTAAGAGTGTTATGAAAATCAAGAAAAGAGAGTTCGATGACCTCAAGCAAAGGAACATGACAGTGTCAGATTACAACGGCCAATTTACTCTGTTATCCCGCTACGCCAACGAAGAGCGTATGACTGAAAGCAAGAAAATGGAGAAGTACCTTGACGGACTAGCGCCCGCGCTTAAATGCCAACTGGTCATACACACTTTCTCAGATTTTAAGACGCTGGTGGATAAAGCCATTACTCTGGAAAATGAAAGACGCAGTTTGGAAGATATCCGCAAGCGAAAAAGGGACCAGACTAACCATGCTCGCAATCACCGAAGTAAGACCGATTTGCAGAAGGGTGGGACGCACAAATCATCATCCAACGTCTCACGCCCAACAAAGAATTTTCATGCTAGGGACAAGGAGTTCACATATCGCCCAGGTGTTACTTGTTACGCCTGTGGAGAAGAAGGACACTATGCCAAGCAGTGTCCCAAGCCAAGAAGCTCAGCACCAAAGCCGAATAACGGCAACAATAATTCAGCGCCCAAGCGAAACAACTTCAATCCCAACAATAACCAAAGGAAAGGTCATCTGAACCACGTGACCAAAGAGGAGGCACAAAATGCTCCGGATATCGTACTCGGTACGTTCCCTGTCAACACAATACCTGCAATGGTTTTGTTTGATTCTGGAGCTTCTCACTCTTTTATTTCGAAAAGTTTTGCTTTGCAAAATAATTTTTCGATGCTTCCTTTGGAGAAATCCATGATCAACAAGTCCCCTGGGATTCAGCAAGTCACTCAGAATTACTGTCAGGATGTGATTATTGAGTTCAAAGGATTGAAGTTTCACGCCAATCTCCTTGTGTTGGAAAATAAGGGACTGGATGTCATCCTAGGGATGGACTGGTTAACCACCAACAAAGGTTTCATTGATTGTTTCAATCGGACCGTGATTCTCACACACCACCATGGAACACTGCGATTGTGTATTGACTACCGAGCACTCAACATGGTCACGATCAAGAACAAATACCCGATGCCAAGAATAAATGATTTATTCGATCAACTCGCTAAGGCCAAGGTATTCTCAAAAATCGACCTAAGGTCAGGATACCATCAATTAAAGGTACGAACAGAAGATATCCCCAAGACAGCCTTCACCTCCAGATATGGACTGTATGAGTTCACAGTAATGCCTTTTGGATTAACAAATGCCCCTGCATATTTTGTTCACCTCATGAACAAAGTATTTATGAAGTGTATGGACAAGTTCGTTGTGGTATTCATCGACGATATTTTAGTATACTCCAAAACACCAGAAGAACACGCTGAACATCTCAGAATTGTACTAGGAGAACTCAGGAAACACCAATTGTACGCCAAGTTCAGCAAGTGTGAATTTTGATTAAGGCACGTAGGCTTTCTAGGCCACGTGCTAACCCAAGACGGGATCGCCGTGGACCCAGAGAAAGTCAAGGCCGTACTTGGCTGGAAGTCACTAGCCAGCGTAACGGACATACGGAGTTTCTTGGGAATGGCAGGATATTACCACAGATTTATTGAAGGATTCTCCACCATAACCAAGCCAATGATGCAGTTGCTCAAGAAAGATAAGAAGTTTGAATGGATAGAAGCCTGTGAGAAAAGTTTCCAAGAGCTAAAACGGAAATTAACAACAACACCAGTATTGATTGTGCCAGACATACGCAAGAATTTTGAAGTATATTGTGACGCGTCCAGAAAGGGACTCGGATGCGTATTAATGCAAGAAGGCAAGGTTGTCGCATACGCTTCGAGGCAACTTCGCAAGCATGAGGAAAACTATCCCACTCATGACTTAGAAATGGCAGCAGTTATTCATGCACTCAAGGAATGGAGGCATTTCCTACCTGGAAATCGATGTGAAATATATACGGACCATAAAAGTCTCAAATATATTTTCACACAGCCAGAGCTGAATTTAAGGCAATGACGCTGGTTGGAGCTAGTAAAGGATTATGATGTCGGAATCCACTATCATCCTGGAAAAAGCAAATGTAGTAGCCGATGCTCTTAGTCGGAACCCCAGCGCCGACAACAACAGTCTGCCCAACTTAAGACCCGAATTCCAACGGGAATTTGCCAGACTCAACTTGTTGATGGTAGCAGAAGGCACCATTACAAACTTGGAGATACAACCCAACCTTGTGAAAAGAATCAAAGAAGCCCAGCCGGGTCACCCCAGCATTGAAGGCATCAAAAGAAAGGTGAGTATGGGCAAGGCCTCGGAATTCATCATAGACGAAGAAGGGACACTATGGTACGGAAACAGACTCTGCGTGCCAGACATAGAAGACCTCAAACGGCAAATTCTAGCTGAAGCCCACACCGCTCCATATTCGATCCATCCTGGAGGAACCAAGATGTATAAGGATATCGAGGAAGGATTTTGGTGGCACGGTATGAAGAGGGACATAGCCACCTTCATTGCATGCTGCGACTCTTGTCAACGTATAAAGGCTGAACATCAGAGACCAGCCGGACTACTGCAACCAAATAAAATACCTGAGTGGAAATGGGATGAAATAGGGATGGATTTCATTGTCGGACTACCTCGATCACGACACAAGAATGATGCCCTATGTGTTATCACCGACAGGTTGACTAAGGTGGCACATTTCATTCCAGTAAAGACGACCCACACCACTCAGAAGCTTGCCAAGATATATCTCTCTCGCATAGTTTGTCTGCACGGTGTCCCGAAGACTATAATATCTGACAGAGGAACACAGTTCGTCTCGAGATTCTGGGAGCAGTTACAACAGGCTCTAGGAACTCAACTAGCCTTCAGTACGGCATACCACCCCCAGACAGATGGACAGACAGAACGGGTAAACCAGATTTTAGAGTACATGCTGAGAGCATGTGTCCTCACCTATGGAACCAGTTGGGAAGACAGCCTGCCATACGCCGAGTTCGCGTACAACAACAGTCATCAGGCCAGCCTGCAAATGGCACCATTTGAGGCCTTGTATGGACGAAGATGTCGTACCCCGTTAAATTGGTCAGAGACCGGAGACAGCCGTATCTTCGGCCCAGACATGCTCAAGGAAGCCGAGGAAAAGGTCCAGCTAATCAGAGATCGACTCAAGACCGCCCAAAGCCGACAAAAAAGTTATTACGATCAGAAACATCGTGGGGTCAGCTTCAAACCCGGAGAATTCGTGTATCTACGAGTATCCCCTATGAGAGGACTACAACGATTCAAGATCAAGGGGAAACTAGCACCAAGGTTCATCGGGCCATTCGGTATATTGGCACGGAGAGGCACTGTAGCCTACCAGCTAGACCTACCTAAGGAACTATCAGATATCCACAACATATTCCATGTTTCACAATTAAGGAAATACGTGAGCAACCCAGAGAAACAGGTGCCCCATGAGAACCTCGATGTGCAACCAGACCTCACCTATCGGGAACGTCCAGTAAAGATATTAGAGGAGACTGAAAGGAGGACCCGGCAGAAAACCGTTTATTTTTTCAAAGTTTAGTGGAGTAATCACACCGAAAGTGAAGCAACATGGGAAAGAGAGGACTTTCTTCGAACAGAGCATCCGCACTTATTTAAGGATCAACTGAAATCTCGGGGACGAGATTTTTCCTAAGGGGGTAGGTGTTGTGACACTCCAAAAAATTTATTTGGTTTTAGCAAAAACCTTGCTGGTTTTTCATTTGTGGATTGAGGCCTTTTCAAAAAAAAATTCAGTAGAAGCAATCCTCTTTAAAAATCCTTTTCTTTGACTAGGATTTGTAATTTCTGTTTTCTCCTTCAAACTTTGGGTTTGACCTTCTTAAAACTTTTCTCTGTTGGTCCCCTTCTCAAATTTATTTTGGGAGTTCAATTTTTTCCTTTTGAAAAGAAAGTTCTATGAAACTTGGGATCTTCTTCCTTATGAAAACCACCCATGACCTTGTATTTTGCCCATGAGGTAAAACCACTCCAACATCTTCTACCCCCTTGTCAACAACTCAAATTCCCTATCCCAACTCATCCAAACAAGTTTTGGATTTTATTTTGGTTATTTCAAACCTCAACTCTTTTCTGACCTTTGATTTGAGCCTGACCCATTTTCAAAGCAAGTACCCCATTGCATTTGAGATTTGACTTCAAACCAACTCTACTGGCTAGTCCTTTGCACCCACAACCCAGATCCATCTTGATCCACTCATCTTCTTTTCAAAATTTTCAACTTACACTCCCTGCAAGTTTGGAGCAGATTTGTCAAATTTGGTGAAATTCATATCTACACTTCTCCAAAAATTCCACCAAAAATCAGGCAACCTACTGGAGCAATGAGAAGTCACTCCACCAAAAATCAGCCCAAGGAAAAATCCCTACATGCCTGGATCATTCTGTCGAACACCTTGCATGCACTGTTCGAACACATTCAGAAAAATTCAGTTTTCAGTGTAGATTTCTTCAGTTCAGTTCAGTCACGCGCCCACAGTGCTTTGGCGCGTTGCTCACCGCCTGGCTCGCTTGTCCGATGCCCCGCACGCGCGCTTGGCTGCTTGCTGTCGTCGGTGGCGCTCTGACCCGCCTACGCCGGCGTGTCTTGCGGTGGGTGAACCGCCGTTACGGCTGGCAGGCAGCAGAACGGCGGCGCAACGCCGTTCAGCGCCGCCCAAGCTCGCTGGTGGCTCCGCGTGGCCCTCCCCACGCCAGCGCACGCATGCAGCACAGCCGTCGTGGCGCGGCACGCACAGAGCGTGCTCTCTGCCGTCGATGGACCCGCGCCTTCCCGTTCCGTCGAACTTCACCTCAGCAAGCATAACCCGACGCCGTTGGCTCCTAAACAGGCTCAGTGAACCTCCACGACGGCGCTCAACCCCTTAACTCCCCCGACTGAGCACTGCACCGCCGTAATCCTCGCCGGAGAACGCCGTTCTCGGCCACCGCCTCGGAACGCCTATAAAAGTTGACCCCGAGCCCTCCCTCGAGCACGCACCACCCCTACACTCCACCAACGCCCTGCCAGGTCACTGGGAGGACCTCGAGGAGGTCTCCTCCCCCGACTCCGGCCACCCCGTCCGCCTCGGGCTCTAGCTCGATTCACTGCGGTGAGACCGTCTCCGGCGCCCATACTCCGTCAGCTACCTCCTCTAACTACCAGAGGCCTGACCCCCGCCTCAATTCCATGCTTGCAGCCCTCTCCGGCGACCTCCATCCACGCCCGAAACGCCATCCGCCGGAGCCAGGGCCACCGTTGACACGGTGCACGCCAGCGACCACCTCGACCACCACCCGACGCGGAACAGCACCGTGAGCACGGAGGTAACCTCCGATCTCTCTGCCTCGCCGTGGATAGTTTCATGGCATGTGTGAAGCATACCGATGAACCATTCATTATGCATTGTTGAGGCAAGTAAGCCCGATGGTTTCACACGTCGTTGGACGTAAGTATGCAAGGCCATGTGTTGGCATGAAGATGGGTAAGATGGCAGTGTTGTAGCATGCCAGTCTTAGGCCATGCAAGTTATCTTCAGTACCAACCCATATCGGTTGGGTTCAAATCCATTTCCTTTCCCTGTACTACCACATGTTTCCCGAAAGGGATATGGTTTAGTAAGACGCAAACCGCTTTCTGGGTACACACCAAAAAGGAGAGGCCGGGATAATGGTTCCATGGCCCTGGATTAAAGCCAGGCATCCGGTCAGGGGGCATGGGTGTTTCCGGTTGGGACCGAGAGGGGGGCACCCCTTAGAGCGCGCATATATAAATTTGATCCCATGCTATTCGAGATTGTCATCTCCCCGTCTCAATAGTTTTTCTTGGACGATGTTGAGGGTGATTCCTGGCATCGAAGAGTTGGATGGGTGTGTACTGGTTAGCTGTGTTTCCTTCTGAAATACCGTAACGGAATTAGTCCTGGTGACTACGGAAATCCGTCGACTGTGGGAAATTTTTGTACAAACTCTGCAGAGCTCTATATCCTTAAATCATCTTATCTATATCCAAGTTCCCTGCTAACAGTCATGTGCCAGTTTGGTGACAGCTTACCCGGTGGGACACATGGGCACTAAGACCGGTTAAATGTTTATCCTTGTGGATGGACTAACCCGTTTAATTCCATGAGTTGAATATATTTATGATGAATATATTATTTCCTTATCAGTCAAAAGCCCTTTATGTGGTGTCGCTCAGACGCTAGACTGTGGCATTTCTTTTTAAAGCCCTTTATGTGGTGTCGCTCAGACGCCCGACTGTGGCTTTTCTTTTTTAAAGCCCTTTATGTGGTGTTGCTCAGACGCCCGACTGTGGCATTTCTTTTAAAGCCCTTTATGTGGTGTCGCTCAGACGCCCGACTGTGGCATTTCTTTTTAAAGCCCTTTATATGGTGTCGCTCAGACGCCCGACTGTGGCATTTCTTTTTAAAGCCATTTATGTGGTGTCGCTCAGACGCCCGACTGTGGCATTTCTTTTTAAACCCCTTTATGTGGTGTCGCTCAGACGCTCGACTGTGGCTTTTCTTTTTTAAAGCCCTTTATGTGGTGTCGCTCAGACGCCCGACTGTGGCATTTCTTTTTAAAGCCCTTTATGTGGTGTCGCTCAGACGCCTGACTGTGGCATTTCTTTTTAAAGCCCTTTATGTGGTGTCGCTCAGACGCCCGACTGTGGTGTTATTATTCCGCATTTTTCTGCTCAAGGAGTCTTTCAGACACTCGTTTGGCACCAGTATCTATTATTCCGCATTTTCCGCTCGAGGAGTCATTCAGACCCTCGCTTGGCACCCAGTATTATTACCTCTATGTCTGATCGTACTGGTTAACTTATTCATGTATTTCATGTTAGCATTTGTTATATCTTACGTCCGAACTGTCTTGCGAGTACTTTCAAAGTACTCACTGGCTTGTTGATTTGGCCAGATGCTGACGAAGGTGATCTCATGGATGAAGAGTTCGATAGCGAATCCGACGCCTAGAGGAGTCCCAGTCAGTCTCGTGCAACCCTGGAGTTGGTCGCTGTATTATATCCGCTTCCGCTACCCTAATAAATTCATCGAGCCTCACCTCGACGCTCGATGGGATGTTAGTTTGAGAATCCCATATCCACTCCCCACTGTGTTACTCCACCTCTACCATATTTGCGAGTCAGTAGTATGCCACCACTCCCTTGTGTCATCAATCGCCTTTATGTATAATTATTGGCACGCTTGTAATAAATTGTTGAGCATCGTCAGCTCAACCCAGTAACATATTTATGCTACTGGCTTATTGTATCAAAGTTTGTCTGCCAGTGAGGAGGCTTTATCTCAAACTGGAACCTAAAGATTGGTTTCTCAATAAATATTTTTATTGGAAAACCGGTCGTGACAGAGTCCCCTTGCGCTGCAGCTGGGGGCAGCGCGGGGTCTTGACGTGCCGGAGCTGGGAGCGCTCGGGCGGCCTCTTGCGGTCGCGGGACTTCTTGGCAGCTCCGTTCCTGCTGGGCCGGCGCATGACGGAGCGGGTTCCGGCCAGGAGCTGCGCGCCTTGGGGCCATGGCATCTACTTGGAAAGGAGGCGGCTGGAATGCCCCCGGGGCTTCATTGCCCACGTGGGGCGGAGTGCGGCGCAACGGTGCGGAAGGCGCGGGAGAGCCCCCTACGGCGCAGACGAGCTCGGTGACGCGGTCGAGCCACTCCTCGTATACGTCGTCGACGGGGCGGTAGCGCAGGAGCTCGTTCGCCGCGATGAGCGCAGCTCGAGCCTCCAAGGGCGCGCGAAGCGCGTGCGATGAAGAACCGGCCGGGGTGATCGATGGAGTGGCAGTGCGGCCATCTCGCCGCACGGACGGGTGCTGAGAGGATGCTTGCTGCTCGTTCCCCGCCGGGCCGGTGGCGGCGTTGATGGCGGGCGACGGGGAACGACGAGGACGCCCACCGACGGGGGCCGTCTGGACGACGCGGGAAGCGATGGCGGCCCGGCGCTCGGCACGGGCCCGACGAGCGTCAGACATGGATGCGACGGTCAGAGGAGAGCGGAGCGGTGGAAGACAGATTCCGGCGTACCCCTACCTGGCGCGCCAAATATCGGATCACGGGTTCCGGCAGACCCTTAAGGTTCGAACTCTGGGGTGCGCGCGGAGATCGTGCCCTCTACCTCTCCGTCTCGTAAGGATCTAACTACTGCAAGAACAACACAAGAGACACAGAGTCTATACTAGTTCGGGCCACCGTTGTGGTGTAATACCCTACTCTAGTTTGTGGTGGGTGGATTGCCTCTTGGGCTGATGAGGAAGAACAGTACAAGGAAGAACAGCCTCGTGAGGGTCTGTTCTTGGCTAGGGGATGAACTGCTAGGGGGAGTTCGATCGCCCTTCTCTCTCTCTATGAGATGCATCTAGATATTGAATCAGGTCCCTCTACCCTGGGGGTGGCTAGTCCTATTTATAGGCAAAGGCCCTGGTCCTCTTCCCAAATATTGAGCGGGAAGGGCGCCAACAATTGGCCATTTTGAAGGGGAACATCTGGTACACTTATCCTGACTAAAGTTGGTCTTCGCCTGCCAAAGGCCCTGTGGTGATGCCGTCCTGGGCTCCATGGTGACCTCCTTCCCACCGTTCGACTAGTCTTGGTCTCGTTGCACCGAAATGGGTGCCTTTGCTTGATCCTCTCGCCTGCGCTTGCCCCCTTTGCACCAAAGAGGAAAGGGAGACGCTGCGCGGGCTGGCGCCCGCCTGGCACCCCTGGTCGTCATGGCTTGCGTCATGGGCACCTCGTGAGGTACCCGACTTGATCTCTCCGCCTCCTCGCGAGCCAGCCTAAGGAGGCCGTGCTTGAGGAAGCGCCGTGTCGTCCGCCTCGTGAGGCTTGGACCCTCGCGAGGGTCTTGAGCCTTGTGTTGATGAAGATGGGCCATGCTGGGCCCCCATTTGAGCCACGCCGCAGGCTGCAGGCAGGCAAGTCTGGGGAGCCCCGTTCCCAGAACGCCGACACTCCCTCCTAAAGAAGCTGCACCAAGTATTCTTGTTCCCGGGCCAGAATGAAAAGAAATATACTCATCCAGATAAAGATTGGCAATGAAGAAGATAAACAAACGTGCCATGACCAAGTTTAGCCACACATTGGCCGCCTGGAAAGCAAGGGTGAAACATTGGATCATCAACAAAATGGAACCTACTCCGAGATTGTAAAGGATAATCCGTGTAACGCCCTCGATGCGGCTATATCTCCCACGTGTCGAGGCACGACTTAGAGGCATAACCGCATTGAAAGCAATGTCGCAAGTGAGGTAATCTTCACACAACCCATGTAATACATAAGGGAAAAGAGTTACATAGTTGGCTTACAGTCGCCACTTCACACAATACATAAATAAACATCCAACATTCAAGTTACACTCAAGGTCTGACTATGGTACCAAAATGAAAGAAGACTACCCCAAATGCTACACAGATCCCCGATCACCCCAACTGGGCTCCACTACTGATCATCTGGGAAAGACAAATAGTAACGGCCACGTTCCTCGTCGAACTCCCACGTGAGCTCGGTCGCGTCATCTGCACTTGCATCGTTGGTACCTGCAACTGTTGTGGTAGAATCTGTGAGTCACGGGGACTCAACAATCTCACACCCGCGAGATCAAGACTATTTAAGCTTATAGGTAGGAAAGGATTGTGAGGTGGAGCTGCAGCAAGCGACTAGCATATATGGTGGCTACAACGCAAAAGAGAGCGAGAAGAGAAAGCAAAGCACAGTCGAGAAGCTAGAAGTGATCAAGAAGTGATCCTAGAACAACCTACGTCAAACATTACTCCAACACCGTGTTCACTTCCCGGACCCCGCCGAGAAGAGACCATCACGGTTACACACGCGGTTGATGTGTTTTAGTTAAGATCAACTTCGGGTTCTCTACAACCGGACATCAACAAATTCCCATCTGCCTCATAACCGCGGGCACGGCTTTCGAAAGATAATACCCTGTAGGGGTGTCCCAACTTAGCCCATTATAAGCTCTCACGGTCAACGAAGGATATTCCTTCTACCGGGAAGACCCGATCAGTCTCGGAATCCCGGACTACAAGACATCTCGGCAGTAATAAAACAAGTCCAGCAAAGCCGCCCGATTGTGCCGACAAATCCTGATAGGAGCTGCACATATCTCGGTCTCAAGGCACATCCGGATAACCGAAGCGTACAGGTACCAACATAACCCAAGTTGCCAAGGGACGGTCCCGCACGGTGCTCTAGTGTGGACCAGCAATCGAAGGAGAACTGGCCCGGGGGGGTTAAAATAAGATGACCCTTGAGTCTACAGAACCCAAGGGAAAAAGGCTTAGGTGGCAAATGGTAAAACCAATGTTGGGCCTTGCTGGAGGAGTCTTATTCAAAGCAAACTGTCAAGGGGGTCCCATAAATCACCCAACCGTGTAAAGAACGCAAAATCAAGGAACATAACACCGGTATGACGGAAACTAGGGTGGCAAGAGTGGAACAAAACACCAGGCATAAGGCCGAGCCTTCCACCCTTTACCAAGTATATAGATGCATTAATTAAATAAGAGGTATTGTGATATCCCAACAAGTAAACATGTTCCAACAAGGAACAACATGTCCATGTTCCAACAAGGAACAAACTTCATCTTCACCTGCAACTAGCAACGCTATAAGAGGGGCTGAGCAAAGTGGTAACATAGCCAAACAACGGTTTGCTAGGACATGGAAGGTTAGAGGCTGACATGGCAATATGGGTGGCATGAAATAGCAAGTGGTAGGTATCGCAGCATAGGCATAGCAAAAGAGCGAGCATCTAGCAAGCAAAGATAGAAGTGATTTCGAGGGTATGGTCATCTTGCCTGCAAGGTTCTCAGAGTTGTCGAAAGCTGGGTCCTCGAAAGCGTTCTCAACAGGTTACTCGTTCACGTACTCGTCTCCCGGCTCTACCCAAAGCAAGAACACAAGCAACGGGGACAAACATCAATCACGATGCAATGCACAACCAACATGATGCAAAGCATGGTATGATATGCGAGATGTGATATGCAATGCATATGCGTGCTCCGGAAGGACAAAGAGGAACAAGGCATAATCTTGGCAAACCAATTATGCCACTTGATAGGTGAGGTGATTTTGGTTGAAATCGATATAAAGATCACCGGAATCGGATGCACGGTTTGCAAATGACAAGCAATACAAGAATGACAATAATCTGCCATTAACAGCATGATGCAACTTAGCAAGCAACAAGAAATTAAGCTACTGCACCCAAACATATAAAAAAAGCATAAGACAGTAAACTAATCAAGATCCTTGACAAAAGATGAACACTTAGCTACGGCTAAATCACAACACAACAGGTTCAAACAAGCATGGCAAAAGTGCAAAAGATAACAGGTTCACAGACTTAGTGAAAATAACATGTCAGAAATTAACATCAGGATGACATGTTTAGAGCAATGAAACAACCTGCTACAGGAACAGGACATGGCAAAATAAGGCATGGAATGAATCTACTCAAATCACTTGACAAAAGTCCCTTACTGACAATAAGCCAAAAAGGAACAGAAAATATGATAACACCCATGTCAATTAAGCAAGTTTCGTTACAGGTTTTAGACTTAGCAGAAAACTGGACATGTCAAAAACAGATAACGAGTAGGCATGTTCGTGAGCTCTATGCACTCACTAAAGAGCATTGCATGATAAACTAAGCATACATACATCAATAAGGCATGGCATAGTAACTATAAATGGCAATAACAACATCATATCATGCAAGGATCAACTACAACAAGCTTGGCAAAATCGAATAACATGTAAACAATCTGCCAGCAACATTTTATAGCAAAAGTAGAGCTCGATTGACTCAATCTATGGCACTCCATAAATACAAAAAAATGCATGGATGGATAGAACAAATCCATATTCTCAAAACACTCTTACTGATCATGCTCAAAAGAGGCATAGATCTCTCTGAAACAACATGAACACATGGCATAAAAATAACAGCAGGCAGGGACTGTGATATTACCAAGTCTCTGAAATCAGCAACATTAAGTACCCTAGTTTGCATGCTTGTGCTAGTCACCACAGAAGTCACAAAAATACATGGCATAATTCTCTGGAAAGATGACATGGCATATTACAAAACTCATGTAGGACTCAACTTCATAGGATGCACACATCAATCAAGGCAAAAATAACAAAAGTGCATGTTCTGATAAGAATCAGAAACTAACATCACATAGCCCTCTTCCAACAGCATTTCAGGCATCAAGATGACCTCAAATGAAAATGATGCAATGTAATGAAATGATTTACTCATCGAGGCGAACAATTTGACATATTATACACACGAAATGGAGCAATATACAACAAGTTATGATGCGGCGAAGATGCAACAATAATGCGAAAAATCTGGGACTTGGTGGAATTCGAGGGGGGAGAAAAGTCAACCGAGATCCGATCTGGCGCGGGCTTCGAGGATGGCTGCGGATCTCGTCGGAGTTGGCGTAGGGGACGCCGGAGGTGGCGACGGCGGGCTTGGGGTCGCTGGATCCGGGCGGCGCCGGCCCGGATCTGGGCGCGGGAGGCCGTGCGACGGACGCGGGGCGGCGAACGGCGGCGGGCGGCGGCGTACGGCGACGGGCGGCGTCGCGGCGGGGCCGGCCGGGCGGAGCGGCGGCTGGCTGCGGTGGGGCGCGGTGGCGGCGCGGAACCAGGCGGCGCGGCGCGGCGTGGAGGCGAGGAGGCGGGCGGCGCGGCGGGTCCGGGCCGCGGGGGCCGGAGACGGGCATAGGCGGGCCGGCGGCGTGGGAGGCGGCGGCGCCCACGTGGCGCCCGCTGATTGGCGCGGGCTGCGGCGGCAGACGTGTCCGGCTCCGTCCGGACGTGTCCGGCGGCGCGGAGAGGAGCGGGGCTAGGTTTTAGGGGCGAATTGATCCGGGATTTCGGGGGAGAGGGGATATTTATAGGTACAGGGGGCTAGGAAGCTCCAAATGGAGTGCGGTTTTAGGCCACGCGATCGTGATCGAACGGCGGTGGACATGGGAGTGTCTTAGATGGGTTGTTGGGCTGTTTTGGAGGGGTTTTGGGCTGCAACACACACGAGGCCTCCACGGTTACCCGGTTAACCGTTGGAGTATCAAACGACCTCCGATTGACCCGAAACTTGATAGGCGGTCTACCGGTGCTATACCGAGGCCGCTTGACAAACCTCGGTCCATTCCGAGAATGTTTAATACCCGCTCACGGAAAAAGGTAAAAGGGGACGCCGGGGAACATAGGAGCGCCGGATTGCAAAACGGACAACAGGGAAAATGCTCGGATTCATGAGACGAACACGTATGCAAATGCGATGCACATGATGACAAGATATGAAATGCATGACATGAACAAAATGCAAACTGACGGGAAACCCAACCACGGAGGGAAATATCATATCACATAGCCGAAAATGGCAAGAGTTGGAGTATAAATATGGCAAGTTACATCCGGGGTGTTACAATCCGACAATCACGGAAGAGCAGTTTTAAATATTCAAGGCGGCTTGTGATGCTGAAGCTGCCAAAGAAAAGTCAAAGTACATGAAGGGGCTTCAACAGAGGAAATGGGGTGCCACCACCTCGGAAGTCGTGGTTACGACGGGAAGAGGTCCATATGGGCCAAGGAGGACGTGGAACGCGAAAGTCTGGGCATCCCAGACCCCTTGGCGGAGTATGAACATCAACACCCCACCTAGCCAATTAGCGTCGGCTACCGTGCTGGGTGATAGCAGACAGGGTGAGGAAGAGGCTCCATTAGTCGTTGATGATGTCGCCATAGATGAGGATGATGATGACACTCAATAGTATCTCAATACTGGCGCCAATGATGATGGAGAATTGATGGCTCAACAGTATGAGTAATCAGGGTTTGAGCGTCATGAGTCGGTGCCTGAATTGCCACCTCCGGAGGCTGAACGTATTATAGACGACCTTTCGGTAGCAAAGAAGCATAGGAAAATACCGAGGAAAGGCAACAAAGTTGCTTCTTTGATCCAGCCGCCTCAGCAACCTCGGGTTCAAGACTGTATACCTATCCCCGGTGCGGCAAAATGGCATATCCCCGGTGAACCAATCCTACCTAAGGCAGCTGTAGAGGCCACACACGGTGATCTAAGGAAACTTCATGACGATGTGCTGCGGAGAGAGAAAAGCCTCATCGCCTCAGAAAATCCGGGATACCCACTCTACGTGGTTAACGTGCTGCGGCAAAAGTCGTACGTCGACACATTCCCCGCAGAGAAGTTCTTCCTTCGATTCAGTTACATCTTCGACATGTTTCACTTGAAGAAGCTGGATTTTACGTTTGTCCGCCTTTATGCCTTGTACATGAACTAGGTCATCGGGATTGAGCAGATACCTTATATCTGTCGCTGACCCGTACTTCATGCACGAGGGCTTCTTGGCAGTCTACGCAGAGCACCGCGAATACGCGAGGGACTACCTCGTTGATTTCATGGTCACCAATAAGGACAAGGAGACGATTCTCATGCCTTATCATCCCCTGTAAGTCATCTGCGCGTATATCCTTCCTTCGATTTCAGTCATTCATGTGCACGGTGGAGGCTAATTAATTTGAGGTGTACTTATTTTGCGCAGCGGCGAGCGCGCCGTCCTCATCATCCTTTACCCCTGATACTCCCACGCTCTTTACTTGGACTCGTTGAAGAACATGAACAAAAAGGATTACACCCACATCAAGTCTGTTCTTGACAGTGCTATCTTTTACTACGGCGTACGGGGTGGAGAGATCAACACCAAGAAGAAAAGGGACGGCAGGCCCACCTTCAGCCATAAGACCGACTTCTGCTGCATCCTGCAACCGAGTGATACTCTTAGTGATGGATTCTATGTCCTACACCACATGCTGGAGTACAGACGGGATCAGCAGAACCTTCGCATGTCACCTAAATCCGGCGATGCCCATATTCATCAATGGGCAAAGAACGTAGGAGATATCCCGGATCATCGACTTTGAGCTGAGTTCTATCACATCCAGCGTGAAATTGCCCAAGCCATCATGAAGGAGGTCCTCGACAAAACAGGCTTGTTCTACGAGGAAGGGAAAATGTCGCGGGAAGACGTCCGAACACGCGTAGGCGCTCAGCGTCTCGACCTGAAGCCTTTCACTAAGCTCGGGGACTATCTCCCTGACTTGGATGGATGGCATGACATGTTGGAGTGATTGTCGATATATGACAATGTGTCCGTTTAGTCCATACTTTCTGAATTATGAAACTTTGAGTTATGCACGATGAAAATTTATTTATGATATAATTAAACCGTCCTCCTCAACTAGCGAATATTAGTCTAGTTAGGGCATTTTGGGTACGATGAACTTTGTTATTTATGCTTATGATTTGTTGCTTCTATTTTTGCCAAGTCTGTCTCTTTCTGTTGCTCAACTATATATATTGCATATCATCGACTCATGTGACAATGCAGGTGCATAGATCATCGATGGTGAAGAGTTGCTACGCCAGGAGTATACGAGGAGTAGCCGGAGTGTCAGGCCCAGGCGTACCGATTTCCGGTATCCGAGCGACAACTAGTAGATAGTTTAGGTTCGCACTAATGCGACAGAGGGATACGAACTCATGTACTGCATAGTTCCGCTCTCACTCATAGTGATAGCCCTTCTCACTTATATCATTGTTTAGATGGATGACGATGTACTTGCAAGTAATCGAGACTTGTATCGCTATTTTCGAGATGATGACAAGAGACCACTTTGTGTTGGATGATGATTATGATGATGACATGATTTGATGAGACTATTTGTATGTATATGCTATGATTACTTTTGTATGTGTATGATATGCTAAAGATTATTGTATAAAGCATGTTCAAATACAAAACAAATATGTAGAAAAAATAGAAACTGATAAAATTAGCAGTAGCGAGGGGAATAAAGTTAGCAGCAGCGCTCTCTTACCAGTAGCGCGTCCTAGTTAAAAGCGCTGCAGCTATTAGCAGCAGTGCGTTGCACTGAAGCTCGCTGCTGCTAGCCATGTATAGCAGTAGCATGGGACAACATGCACTACAACTACATGTTAGCTATAACGCCTTATCAGTAGCACAACACCCCGCGCTACTGCTAGGAAAAAAACAACGCTACCGCTAGGCTTTTCCCTAGTAGTGTAACTGTATGCCACGCATCGTACACGTATCTCTGATCTGAATCGTGTTTGATGTCTGAGCAACCGCAAATAGTTCATCTCATTTTTGACCGTTTTTAACACCATCGTTTGTGATTAATGCATCACACATAGTTTCATTGAAGAGTCTCTGATTGTAGTGTCACGTTAGCAGCATCTTGCAGTAGTGTATACTATTGCATAGACTGTCCTTGCTACTGTTATTGATACTTTTACCTGTTATCCCAAATGCTTAGTATAGGTATGCTAGTGTTCCATCAATGGCCCTATATTCTTGTCTGTCTCCCATGCTATACTATCAGGCCGTGATCCCTTCGAGAGGTGATCACGGGTATATATATATACATACTATACAAGTTACATGATATGTTTAAAGTTGGGTCGGCTCGTAGAGTAACCATGAGTGATTCATGGGCTAGGGGCTGAAAGCACATTTCTCTCGATGGCCCCCCTGAGTGATTCCTTGTGGCGGAGCGACAGGGCAGGAGGAGACCACCTAGGAGAGAGGTGGGTCTGGTCCCTGGTCGGTGTCAGCGGTTACTTCAAACTAACACACATAACGAGATTAAGTATTTGATATGAGTTGGTTGTTGACCTATACTCACTAACCGCCACGCAGGAATAGTTATGGGCACTTGATGTTGTACGATTTATCCCAAAAGCTTTTCAGACGTCATAGTGGCATCACGTACCCGGGTGGTCCATGTAAGCATCTGCCTTGTATAAGGAGGTAGCTAGGACTGATCCCGGCCATCCTCGCAACATGCAGGAGTGCAAAGGGTGATGGGCCCAAGTCCCCTGCGCACTTAGGGTGTAGACCAACGTGCTGAACTCTCTGGAGAGCCTAGATAGGACTAAGACATGTTGATCTTCCGAGCCCATGCATTACCCAGGAAAGTGTGTCCGGCCAGGGTGATGGAGCATGTTGGGTAATGTGGTGCACCCCTGCAAGGAACTAATCTATTCGAATAGTCGTGTCCACGGTAACAGGACGACTTGGAGTTATATTTCAACCTCTTTCAACTAAAACCGGATACTTGATAAAACACACCCAGATAAGTGACAAATACAACCCGGTGATCACTCTCTCATAGGGAGACGAGGAGAGGATCTCTGGGTGTGATTATGCTATACGATGATACTTGTTACCATACAAGCTACTCTCTTCTCCTTCTTCAAGATAGTGGTTGCCAGAAGACGTAGTCTACAATAAGACTAGCTTCTCCCCCCCTTATTTTGGCATTCTGCAGTTTAGTCCACAAATAGTACCCCTTTTATTGATACCAGTGCATATGTAGTGTAGATATGATGTAAGTTGCGAGTACTTTGGATGAGTACTCACGGTTGCTTTGCTACCTCTTGTCCCCCTATACCTGACTGTTGCGTTCAGTTGATGGAGCCCCAAAGCCAACTACCACCGCCGACGACTACTACTTCTACCCCGAGGGTGCCTACTACTACGTGGAGGCTGCCGACGACCAGGAGTAGTTAGGAGGCTCCCACGCAGGAGGCCTTGCCTTTTCGATAGTTGTTGCTTTTCTGCTAGCCTTCTTAAGGCAGACTTGTTTACTTATATCTATACTCAAATATTGATGCTTCCAATGACTTGTTTGTATTCAAGCCCTCGAGGCCCCTAGCTTGTAATATAAAGCTTGTATGACTTTAATTTGTTTCTAGAGTTGTGTTATGATATATTCCTGTGAGTTCCTGATCTTGATCATACACATTTGCATGTATGATTAGTGCATGATTGAATCGAGGGCGTCACAGAAACATCATTATTATTCTCAACAGTTTTATCTGTAATAGGTTTACTAGAAGCATGCAAAGTTCTTGATACGTCTCCAACGTATCTATAATTTATGAAGTATTCATGCCTTGTAAACAACAATTTTATATGGTTTTGGTATGATTTGCGTGGAACTAACCCGGACTGACGTTGTTTTCAGCAGAACTACCGTGGTGTTGTTTTTTGTGCAGAAATAGAAGTTCTCCAAATGCAACAAAACTTATTGGTGAATTTTTTGGAATAAAAGAGGCACTAGAAGCTTCATGGGAGGATCAGAAGGTGAAGGAGGTGAGCACAAGACACCTGGGCATGCCAGGAGTCCCAAGCGCGCCCAGGTGGGTTGTGCCCACCTCGAGGCCCATCTTCGCATGATTCCAACGCTGAAAATCTTATAAATGCAGAAACCATCAGAAATAACCCTAGATCAAAAGTTCCGCAGCCGCAAGCCTCTGTAGCCACGAAAAACTAATCTAGACCCCGTTCTGGCACTCCGCCGGAGGGGCAAATCATCACCGGTGGCCATCCACATCATCCCGCAGGCCACCATGATGAGGAGGGAGTATTCCACCCTCGGGGTTGAGGGTTTGTACCAGTAGCTATGCATTTAATCTCTCTCTCTCTCTCTCTCTCTCTCTCTCTCTCTCTCGTGTTCTTGAGATGGCACGATCATGATGTATCACAGGCTTTGTTAATACAGTTGGATCATACTGTGTTTTACCCTCTCTATCTTGTTGTGATGAATTGATTTTTCCCTTTGAGATTTCATTCTTATCAGATTGAATACTTTTACGGATTTGAGAACACTTGATGTATGTCTTACTATGAATACCCATGGTGACAATGGGGTATCATCTTGATTCACTTGATACGTGTTTCGGCACTCAACTCGCGGATTCTCGAGGTGACATTGGGGTAATCTATCGTCTTTGTTTCTCTGTTAGAAATCTTGGGTCACTCTTTGAGGTTCTTTGTGTTGGATTGAGTATTATGAATCTGAAACTGTTTGATGCATATCGCATAATCAACTCACGGATACTCGCTGTGACATTGGTGTATCTAGGTGACATTAGAGTTTGTTGATGTCTATCATATGGTGTTATTTTAGTATGAACTCTTGGTTAGATCTAAGGATGACAATGGGTATGGTATGGGGCGGCTAGAGTAATACCATACCCATACCGTCTAGTCAATGGGTACAAAATGTTACCCATACCCGTAACCATGAGCATGAAACTGTATCCGTACCCATACCCGACGGGTACCCATACCCGTTAGGTACCCAATGGGTAGATCAAATAATACACAAATTATTTGCAATTTTACATTCATCCATGGCATATTTGACAAAAAAACATTGATCTCAACTCAATAATAGATAGATGAGTAGATAGCAACAATCTCAATTCAAATACACAATTGGTGACAAGTAGAACATAGGTTCACATGCTCATGACACAAGTTTAAGATAGGTACACTTATGAATCGCAGGTAAGGTTCAGATGTCAATATAAACATGTAAAACTTCTGCAAGTTAATCCCTACTATCAATGTCATGCAGGAAACTGACACACCAAATGATGCCACAGAAGAGATTGCAGTACAAGAAGAAGAAATCCCACAGGATCAGGACTCCCCTCCAAATGAGTATCTCATGCATATTTCGACTCATGCAGGGTATGGGTATATCCATGTGTAAAAAGCTATACCCGTTCCCTACCCATGACTTAATGGGCATGGTATAGGTACTACCCATGGGTATAAAATTGTGCCCATACCCTGCCCATGCGGGTACGGTATCCGTGAGTACCCGTACCCATGGGTAAAATTGCCATCCTTAGTCAGATTGATCAGAAAGAATAGCTTTGAGGTGGTTTCGTACCCTACAAACAATTTCTTCTTATGTTCTCCGCTAGATGGGAACTTTGGAGTGATTCTTCATCGCACTTTGAGGGATGGTTATATGATCCAATTATATTAGCATTGTTGAGCAATTGCACTAGCGAAATTACGGACCCTAGGCCTCATCCTATATACCTAAGAGATTCATCCCCACTAACCTATTTATCTAAACATGCAAGCTGGCCACGTCATCAACCCTGTCATCTCAGAAAAAATTGTCCCCATGTCATCACGGAAATAATCATTGGATTTTTCATCGCACCGCTATGTTAGCCCATTGGATCAGGCATCAGCTATAGCCCGATGCGGGGAAAACAGCCATGATCATCTCCACCCAGCCTCTAGCATGCGCCCCGCTATTAATGCCCATTGCTCTGCAATCTTCTCCCCTTCCCATCCCATACTTTTCCTTCTCCCCTCCAGCCCCGCTACACATCTTCTACGCAAGCGGCAGCCCATCAAGCCCTCCATCAGAAATCTTATCCTATCTACAGTACGGCGCGGCGGCTGGGATCCCATCTCCAGCCAGGTGCTCCTCCAGCACGGCACGATCGCCGATCTAGCTCGCCTCCGCGGCACTCTGGGGTCCTCTTGGGCTACGTTTTCTTGTTGGTGTGGTACCTGCATCTTAAGAGGCGGTGTCCTTGTCCTCCCCTCCTGTCCATGTCTCCGTTTCATCCAAGGTAGCTCCAGTGCTGCTCCTCCACTGGTCGTCTGCGACACCCAAGCCAGCCACAACCTCTTCTTGGGTCCACCGTCCAGACAATTGTCGCCTTCCGTCCCCGTTCATGTGTGCCTCCCAAGCTGGCCGCACAACAACCAGTGACCCACATAGGAAGCATCACTCCTCCTATGGTTGCCACTGCAACTGCCTCATCGCAAAAACAAGCCACTGCATGCATGTTCACTCCGTGTAGAGAGCTATGTTGTGCATTTCCCCCTTTTGACAATTTCCAAAAAATTAAGTGTTGCACGTGAAGAATGTTTCGTATGAGTAATCAAGATTTGTTCTTGGCTGTCGAAGTTTCTCTTACTGTAACATCCGAAATTTTTAAATTTTGGAATTTTATATTAAATAAATAGTTTTGATTGATTGTTTGACTGTGGTGTGGTTGCTTGTGTGAAATTGAGTGAAATTTGAAACTTTTTGAAAGTTGAATTAAAGGGAATAAAAGGACTTTCCCAAACATTCACCTTGCATTTCTGATCTCCATGAGTTCAAATTTCTTTTCAAAATACAAAGCCCTGGAGAGAATTTAACACGACTTCTTCCATTTAAAATGAAAAAGGGGTTTTGAAAAGATTTGAATTCCATTTGGAACTATTTCAAATTAAGAAACTTTAAGCAACTCCAGGATTTTCATGAGAGAAGATAAAATGACTTTTTCAAATTATATGAAATATGAGTTGGAAGTTTAAAAGAATCAAATTTAATGTCCGTTTGAAAATTATTTTCAATTTGGAGTTATTTGGGTTTTACTCAAATTATTTTTCTCCAAAAATAAAATATATGGAAAATAGGGTAAAATGATTCCCTACAGTAGAAAATTAGAGAGAAATAAATTTGAAATCATTTTGGTATTTTTAAAATGATTTTTATGAGGTTTTATTGCAACAGTAGCACTCTTTGCTTTATTTAATTTTTTGTGGATTTTATTTGACGCTAGAAAAATGTTCATGTTATAGAAAATCTTTTTCTGAAATTATATATATATTGTATGCCTATATAATATTTTTATTTCTTTTTGTTTTATTATTTTTGTCTGTCTGTTAAAAAAACTTCGGGCTAGCTGGGCCGAAGCGCAGCCGACGGCCCGCTCCCGCGTTGCCTTCCCCGTCGTGGACGACCGGGACTCCTCCCGAAGTCCGGCGCCGCCACGGCCTCGGCGCCCCCTCGCCCAAGCCGCCGTCCGCCCCTCCCCTTTAAATAGCGGAGACCCGACCCCTTCCTCTCCTAGCGCCGCCCCCTCACCCCGCACATGTGCCGCCGCCACTGGCCGCCGCACCCCGCCGCCTCTCTCGCCCGCTAGCGCGCCGCTGCAGCCACTGCGCCGCCATCGAGTCACCGTGCCGCAAGCCGCCGCCGCCCCACGCCGTTCCGCCTCGCCGGAGTTGCCGCCACCGCACCGTCTTGCCAGAATCTCGATCCGCCGTCGCCATCGACCCGCTAACGGCCGCCGCCGGTTTTCTCGCCGAACCGGTATAAAACCGCCTCCCCGACCCAGTTTTGTTTCGGTTTTTCCTTTTAACTGGTTTATTATTTAGGTTAGTTTAATTAGCAGACGTTCGTCCGTTAGTCTTAGGAAGCGAACGTTTTTCGTTCGTTAGTCTCTGTTAGCGAATGTTCGTTAGTTAGATTTTTTTTATTTTTGGCCAGGGACCTAGATGCAGTTAGTTTATTTACATATTAGTCCCCAATCTTCAAACCCTTGTTACTTTTTGCTCATTTGTCCAAATCCAACGAAACCAGTGCCCACTTCTTTGTTATGACCTCCTCCATCCAGATAATCAACTTGAACATGTTTTTGAAAACTTAAAATTTGATTTCAAACAGATTTGAATTCAAACTTCTTTCGTTCATAACTCGAGTTTTATAACTCCGATTTAATTGATTCTTTTTGGTAAATGAAGCTCTTGACCTAAACTTTCCGATAAGGCCAAATTTGCCAAATTTTGGTCTGTTAGAAATTGCTTTCTATGGCAAGAGTTAATTGCTTGTTTTCGAAGGTTTTCGAGATCTTTTCTTCGATTCTTTTGCATGAGTGCTTATGTATGCAATTGCTTGCTCATGATAGATTGATCGGAGTGCGACGAGTAGAACTATCAGGAGTTATGAGTGCAAATCATATTCATTAACAGTACAAGGCAAGTTCACACTTTGATCATATCCCTTTACTACCCAGTTTTTATGCATTAGTTTCGATCCTCAAACACTACATGGTTAGGATTTGATAACATGTGGTATTGGGAAGTAGTTGATGAGGTAGGAACCTATTGTCTTGCATTAAAACCTTGGAAGTTACTACGTTGTGCTTATACTGCTATGTTATGCTCGTAGACGTGGTTTAGTTTGAGTGATTCATGACAGATGTGAGCATTACTATGAAATAAGGGATTACTTAAGGTGGCTACTTTAATACACATCTGGGTGGATTGTTTGTGGGCACCTAGGGAATCCAGTGTTGTCCAAGGAGATCTCAGGGAACCCGTGTGATCATCCTATGGTTCGCCACCCAGGCTCAAAGGGATCATAAGATTATTCATGCTAGAAACTTCCGTGTGCAGCCGCAAGCCATTACGGGCTCTGGCATGGCTGAGTATGTTGTGTGACCTCTTTCAATGGTAGACTAGCAGATGTAGGGGATGTAGGTGGTACAGTCTACCAGTCAAAAGAGTTCATGCTTCAGAAAGACTGTGTCTCGGTCATCTGTTTCTCAAACATCATGCAGTGCGAGAAATTCAACGGAGGAAATCGAGTCTTGTGGGGAAAAGTGCGCAAACCTCTGCAGAGAGTACAAACTAATCATGATTAGCCGTGCCCCCGGTTATGGACATCTTGAGTACTGGTACTTGAATTATTCATTTGATCTCAACACTTTACTTAATTAATTTTGTCGGTGTACTAAAGTAGGGGTACCTTAGTCCCCCGAACTTATGCATGGGCAGTAGTAGCCTCCCGTGGCAAGGCCTGCCAGGGGAGCGACAAGATTCTCCATGGCCCGTTCCGGGCCGAACGAAGGCCAAGTGATCGAGCCTAGAAGACCAAGCCCCGGCAAGAGGAGCTTGCCGGGTCGAGAAGGCAAGGTCCGGCAAGAGGAGCTTGCCGGGCCAAGGCGACAAGGCCCCGGCAAGAGGAGCTTGCCGGGACGACTAAGCCGAAGCACCAAGGCCCCGGCGGGAGGAGCTCGCCCGGACGGCCAAGCCAAGGCACCCCAAGAGAAGCCCGCCGCGGCGCGCCGCGCGCCCCGGCAAGGCCTGGCGAGCGGCAAGCTCCCAGGTGCGGCAAGGCAACTATTGCGGCAAGCCACTTGCCGCGGCAAACCACCACATCAGGCCCGCGCTCCAGCTCACCTGCCCACGCGTCGCTCTGGGGCTTCCCCTGGAGGCACGTGGCGGGACGCCGCGCAACCTGAGACGCGCGGTGGCATGCGATGTTGGCAGAGTCGCCCCCGTGGCGAGCGGAGGCGCTCCTAACGGTCCGCCTCGGCACTGTTCAGGCGATCCAGACGGGCATTTAATCCCTTCTCGCGCTCCAGTTTGAGCGCGGCAAGCTCCTCGCCGCTCGCCTTGAGGTCGCTGACGAGCTGCGCCACCCTCGCCTCCAGCTCCCCCTTGGCGACCTCGGCGGCCGCGGCGGCATCCTGCGCTTTCTGCAGGTCCCCGCCAAGCACCTGCTCGCGCGCGGCAACCTCCTCCTCGTGGCTGGCGAGGCTGGCCCTCTGCTGCACCAGCTCGCTTTCCCGCGCGGATAGCCCCGCAGCGGCAAGCCTCTGCTGCTCTTCAGCCTCTGCCTTCTCGAGGAGGAAGGCCGTCCGCGCCTCGTCGAGCAGCCTCCGCTCCTCCGCCAAGGACCGGAGAGCCTCCTGGTTGAGCTCCCGAAGCTCCCCGACGCGCTTCTCCATGTCCGCACCGGCCTTCGCGACGAGTGCCTCCTGGCGCTCCACCTTGGCCTGCCGGGCGCGGTAGAGCGACACAAGCTTCCGGAGCAGCCGCTCCTCCTCGGGCTCGCCGCTGCCGGTGCTTGGCGCGTCGACCACCGTCAGCCCGACGGAGGCGAGCACTTCTCCGTCCAAGGCCTCCCCCTCGACTGGCGCCCTGGAGCTAGGCTCCCAGGGGAGCCTGATGAAGACGCCATCGCCGGCCTGTAGGTAGGCGCCTGCCGGGGGCTCCTCGGGGCCCGACATGGTAGCAGCAGCGGGATCGCCGGGCTGCGGAGTGCTTGACGCCTCGGCCTCCCCGGGGCCGTCGGCACGGTCGCCGGTCCCCTCGCCGCCTGCTGCCGCGGCGCCCTTGGCGGCTTCGGCCTCCCCGCCGCCTGCGGGGTCGTCGGCGCCTTCCGCCTCCTCGATGACGATGACGTCGTCGGCGTCGCCACGCGCGCCCTCCTCGACGACGACCTCGATCTCCATCGGGTCCGCGGTGGGCGGGTCTGATGGTCGGAAGAGGGGAGAAGAGTCAGCTGAATAGCCGACAAAGAAGCTCATAAGGAAAGAGAGCCAGGGGAAGTTTTCCGTGCAGGGGGGCTTACCGGTGGCAGGGTCCGTGGCCGCAGCCTCCGCTGCCGGGGGATCGCTGGCCGCGTCCCTCGCCGGAGATCCCTCCCTTGCCGGAGAGGTTTTCCTTGCTGGTGGCTCCTCCCTTGCCGGGGAGGTCTCCCCTGCCGGGGGATCCTCCCTTGCCGGAGTTTTCTCCCTAGGCGGGGTGGTCGAAGCGGACGGCGCGGCAGGAGTGCCCCCGGGGTTGCCTGCTGGGGCTGCTCTGCTCCTACCCAACGACAACAACAACAGCCACATGTTAGCAAAGAGAAGGGAAGCTCGCGCGCGCGCCAAACGGCAAGAGCTAGCCGTGCCCTCACCCTGGGGGCTGCGCTGTGGGCTGCCCTGCGGGCCCGCTGCCAGGTCCGGCAAGGTCGTCTCCGACACCTCCCCAGTTGCCGGAGGAGATTCGCCCTCAAGGACGACCAGCGGGATCTTGGCCCTCTTCGCCCTCCTCTGGGCCAGCGTCCTGAAAAGGGAACGGTTTCGGGGGGGATGAATGGGCTGCGAAACAAGACGAAGCAACAGAAATCAAGAAGATACAAGCTCTACCAGGAACTTACTCTCCATCCTCCTCTTCGTCGTCGGAGCTGAGCACGGAATAATCAAAAACCGGCTTGCTCGAGGCGCGAGGAGACAGGGGAGTGGGTTCCCGGGACCGCTTGGCGGGGGCGGTGGACGACCCCGCCCCCGTTGCTGCCGCAGAACGAGGAGCGGCAGGAGCAGAAGCCGTGGCCCGTGAGGACCCTGCTCCCGCTGCTTCAGAGGCGCGCGTCACCCGGGGCTGCGGTTGCTGGTCGGCCTGCCGCACCACCTCTCCGGCCCTGCGGAGACGCCTCCTCGGCTGGGCAGGGGGCTCCGCCTGCGATGAGCTGCCCGGGAGCTGCGAGGAGGGCGCGTCCGCCTCCGGCAAGCCACCCGCGTAGTGGGCGGGCTCGCCCGCACCACCGTGCCCGGCTAGCTCCTCCGCGCCGGCGAGCTCCATCTGGTCGGCGAGGCTCTCCGCCTCCGCCGCGTCTGCCTCGGCCAGGGTGAAGCCAGACTCGCCCGCGGCCGTGGTGGCCGCCGCCTCCTCCATCCTGGAGGCGATGTAGGCCAGCTCCTCGGGGGTGGTGTCCCGCGTGAGGCCCCTCTTCTCGTCGGGGTCGACTGGCACCTCCTCCAAATTGTCGAAGAAGGCCTGCACGACGTCGTCCGCTGGCTCCTGCCAGGTCGCGTCGATTCCGTGCGAGTCGCACAACGGCATCATCGCGAGGATGCGGCTGAGCGCCGAGTTGTTGCACAGGGGGACGACGCTCGGCGGCAACCTGAACCATTCTGGGTGCTCGGAATTGTGCTTGAACAGCTCCTTCAACACTCCGTCGAGCTCCAGAACGGTGAAGTTGTAGTTGAGGCCCGGGCGCAGCCTCATGATGTCCGCCGCGTTTTGGAATTCCCAAGCCGGTTTCCCCCTCTCCTGCAGGGGGGCAATACGCAGGCGAAGGAAATCCGCGCCGACGGCGCCGACGGTGAGCCCGACAAACTTGAGGCGCAGGATGCGGGTGGCGGCAATCTTCAGCTTGGCGTCGTCCGGGGCCAGGTCGCTCTAGTCGCGGCCACGCACCACTGGAGTTCGCCGCACGGCGGTGAACGGCGGTGGATTCTCCTCAACGATCAGGCACCACTCGGTCCTCCACTCCTCCCATCTGCCACGGAGTTCCCCCTCCAAGTAGGCCTCTTTCTTGCCGGTCCTGGAGATCCAAGCGACTCCGCCGGACAGCGGTTGTCCTTTCTCCACCCGGGGAGTAAACAAGTGCCGGAAGAGGGCTACATTGGGGCGGACTCCGACAAAGTTCTCGCAAAGGTGTGCGAAAACCGCCATTGTCAGAACGGCGTTGGGGGTGAAGTCAAGGAGGTGGAGGTTGTAGGTGTGCATGATGTCGCAGAAGAACTCAGAAAAAGGCGGGCAGAGCCCGCAGAGGAAGAACACGGCGAAGAAAGGTACCCGGTCGGGTATAGCTTCTGGGCGATAGCTGGAAGAACTCGCGTGCGCGGATGCGCTCGCGTCGCCGTCGACCAGAAGAGGAGGTATTCGTTCTTCAGCCTCAGCGCGTCAAGCTGAGGAGGGAACGTCGTCGTCTCCTTCCGAAGCGCTTCCAGCCGCAGCGCCTCGGCTGACTTCACGGCCTTCCCCTTCGCCTTGTCGCTCTTCGGGGCCATGGCCGAAACGGGGGGGGGGGGGGGAGTTGTCGGCGTTGGCGGCGCCGGGGGCTGCGAGAGCGAATCGCTGCTTTCTCTAGCAAGGAGGAGGCGGCGGAGATTTTCGAGGAACAGCAATCGGCGGAATGGCGAGCTGCCCCTGTTCCCCTCCGCTTATAAAGGGGGGGGAAGGAGCGGGGGCGGACGCTCCGCCTTCCCAGATAAAGAGATCGTGCATGACGTGACGCATGCCTGCGGGCCTCAAGCCTCGCGCACGCCACCCACGTCACGCACGCCTCGCACGCCTCGCCCCCCCCCCACGACGCCGCGATAAGCGCGCGCCACTTGGGGAGGGCGCGACGAGCACGGAGTTAAGGAGCAGCGCAACCCAGGCCACGCGTGCCCGTGCACTGTTAGGGCCTGTCCCAACAATGCTCGGCACCGTGTATGGCCCAGACCCGGGGGCTCCTGTCGGTGTACTAAAGTAGGGGTACCTTAGTCCCCCGAACTTGTGCACGGGCAGTAGTAGCCTCCCGCGGCAAGGCCTGCCAGGGGAGCGACAAGAGTCTCCACGGCCCGTTCCGGGCCGGACGAAGGCCAAGTGATCGAGCCTAGAAGACCAAGCCCCGGCAAGAGGAGCTTGCCGGGTCGGGAAGGCAAGGTCCGGCAATAGGAGCTTGCCGGGCCAAGGCGACAAGGCCCCGGCAAGAGGAGCTTGCTGGGACGACTAAGCCGAAGCACCAAGGCCCGGGCGGGAGGAGCTCGCCGGGACGGCCAAGCCAAGGCACCCCAAGAGAAGCCCGCCGCGGCGCGCCGCGCGCCCCGGCAAGGCCTGACGAGCGGCAAGCTCCCAGGTGCGGCAAGGCAACTACCGCGGCAAGCCACTTGCCGCGGCAAACCACCACATCAGGCCCGCGCTCCAGCTCACCTGCCCATGCGTCGCTCTGGGGCTTCCCCCGGAGGCACGTGGCGGGACGTCGTGCAACCTGAGACGCGCGGTGGCATGCGACGTTGGCAGAGTCGCCCCCGTGGCGAGCGGAGGCGCTCCTAACGGTCCGCCTCGGCACTGTTCAAGCGATCCAGACGGCCATTTAATGCCTTTGTCCCCCGCCGTCAGAGTTAGGTGCGATAGCACTGTGCGGCCAGTATTCACACAATCCCTTGCCATTTTTACCCTCACCTGCGTCGCTCCCTGTGGGAAACCCCTTGGCATATAAAAGGAGGCCCATGCGCACGTAGAAGGGAAAAGGGGGATCGGACCCAATAGGCCCTCGCCTACGTCCAGCTCCAACTTACTGTAGCTTCTTGCGCTCCAGAGCAAGAACCCGAATCAACCAGACATGCAGCAGTAGGGTTTTACGCATCCATGCGGCCCGAAGCTGGGTAAAATCGTTGTGTGTGTGTGTCGCCTTGATCTGCTCTTTGTGCATCCTCCGCCCCCGCCGAACCGACAAGGGCTCCGTCCCCATAGGTGCTCGTGGAGGCCAGATATCCCCCAACAAATTTGTTTGGGTAAATGATTATTATTTTGGGATTGAGATAGGGTTTCCATTCTCAATGTTTTTCAACAAACTTTGTAGTTAAATAAAATATATTCCTTTATTGTAGGGAAAAACTAGCTTTATGCAAAATTTAACCTAGAGCCTCCACCAGCCAAATATGCATGTAGTGATAGCCATTATTCTACATTGCTCTATAGTGTGAAATTGCCAGTACATTCAATGTACTGACCTACATGGCTGCAATGTCTCATGTTGCAAGAATTCTTACGACGAGTAAGTGATACGTTAGGGCTACGATTTCTACACTCAACTTTGCAGTTGGTGTTGATGGGAACCCACAACCTTGTTGTTACTTCCGCTATTTGGATTGATGTAATAGTATTTATGTTATTTCATCAATGTGATTTACCTCTGTTATAAATCCTCGAGTACTGTGTGTGTCAACTTACCGATCCAGAGATGACACTTAAGCACAACGACTTGACCGTCTGAGGTCGGGTCGCTACAAGATGGTATCAGAGCACATGTTGACTGTAGGGCGTGACCCCTAGAAAGTGGCAAGCCCATAGGAAAAATTTTCTCTAAAAACCTTATTTTCAAAAAGATCTATTCCTCTCCTCTTTTCTGAGTTTTATCAAACATTCTCTTTTAGTTAGACTATACCCCTATTTCCTTTTGACCACGCGAAGATTTCGACTGATGAGACCACTCCAAGAAGTACAAGAAATCAGACAACTAAGACCACTTTGAAATGAAGAGGATTTTACCATGCATTTTAATAATTGGAAAACTACAACGGTTGAAGACTCCGAAGACTATGAGAATTTGAAGGCTCTAAAGAATTTCCAGATTAGTATGAACTAGGAAGGCTACCCTTATGGAATTTGTCAGAGTATTGAAGGTGTCAATACCCGAGATCAAGGTGTGTCGGAGAATGACCGGAACATGGAGCATAAAAACTCAAAGTTTTTGTCAAGAAAACACAAAGGAAGGAGATATCAACTATGGAGTAATAGCACATGGCGGAGATATGGATATAAACACCACTATCCATGCTTATCGCCCGCTTATGTTATTGTCACCATGTTGAGTTAAAGCATACATTTCTTCAGAAGGATTCGATGGTAGGAGGCTGATGGAGCATCTATCAGTAAATGATGCAGTTTTAACCTTAGCAGGTGTATCACCAGGACCTGGAGTACTACATTAAGAAGTTTAAGATGGACCTTCAGGAAGTCATATTTGACAAGGAAGTATTTCAGGAAGAACTCAGGACCCAGAAGCTGAAAGTAGCCATGCTGGAGGAGCAAAACCTCGAGATACCGGAGATTTGATATGAACTGAAGGGCAGTAGGACCATGGTTCATGCCAAGGATGTTGAAACCCAGAAGTGGGAACACAACTCCAGAATATTAAAGGACGTCATGAGAGACTTCATGTCAATAGAGATGATCTGACAAAAGAACTTGAGAAGGACAAGCACGATCGGAAGAAGCCATCGGAGACATGAACAAGACTTGAAGAGTTTGGCGACGTTGAAGATTTATCGATCTTTAGAAGACCAAACCTCTGTTATATACTTATGTTAGATGCGACGATTGTGAGCTGTCATTTGTTTGATGTTTTTTTGACAACCACAAAATAAAATCTATCTTTTCAAAACTTTTGCTTGTATTGTGTGTATCCCTCTCTATCTCTCTTATCCCACCCCAAAACCCTGGAACCATTAGAGGATGAATGGAGATGAACTCATATTTTCTGGACCGATAAGTCAAATGGAGACAGACCGATGGATTCAGAACATGGAGGATCACATGAAGAATAACACTATGGCCGGAAAGGATATGGCCCAGCATGCTCTTCAGTGCTTTGAAAGAGGTGATGCTACTTGGTGGAGGATGTACCAAACCATCAATGGATGGCAAGGAGTAACCACTTGGAAAGAATTTAAGTTGACTGCTAAAGTCTCGATTTGTGTCCCAGAAATTTAAGCCTTATGGAAAGGATATGAACAAACCTCGTGCATGCAAGCTCTGTGGAGAAATAGGACACAACCATAAAGAACACAAGGATGAATGCCCTCATTGTGAAGAAAGTCACCCAACTAAAGAATGCCCACTAGGCAGATTACTTGTTTCTTGTGTGAAGGGATTACCCGCTACCCTGCTCAGTGTCACATTTACCCCATGGAACAAAGAACCATCCAGCAGAAGAAAGAAGAAATGAAAGGAGCCCTCATGGAAATTTTAGAAGAACCTATGATGAAGGAACAGGTGGAGGTCACACCCAAAGAAGACCCAATTAAACCCTTCACCAAGTCATGCTATTCATGTGGAGAAGAAGGACACATCTCCAAGAATTGTCTGAAGGGGGACCTAGTAGAATTCCCGACAGAGGAAGTAGAGTGTGACCCATAGGAAATAGAAGCCCTGATTGGAACGAAAAAGTCTAGGAAGATAAATAGATTGGATTCCAGGAACAACCCAATTTCTACAAAGAAGGATCTGAGTCATATCACCTGTTTCAGGTGCAAAGATTCAGGACACTACTTAAGCGGTTGCCCAGAAAGGAAGCTGAGGACCCAAGGAGGCTATGTAATCACAAGGAAATCATGAGACTAGTCAGAAGTAATATGTTTTCGTTGTAACGAAGCAGGGCACTTTGCCAGAGATTGTCCCAATGAGGATATTCGTGTTAAATAGTTGAGTTTGGGAGAAATATAGTAGTAGAAGTGAGAACAATTCTTTTATATTGAGGTGTTGAGGCATGTAAAGGAAATGCAGGAGATTGCAATAGTTTGACAATCAACAAAGTTAGCATCGTTGGTACTGATTTGGATTGTATGAGTTGTTACTCTATGAAGAAAGATTTTGACCATTTTTGAGGATATGAGAAATATGGTCTATGGATGAATTTGTGCATTTTAAGGGTGGTAGTACCCTGTGAGGACACTTGACCCTTGGAAAAGGATAATGATATTCCACGAAGTGGACTTCAAACAAAATAAGTATGAGTTTTGTCTCGATATGTGGGATACCCCAAGAAATATGAAGGGATGGAGTACTATTGGATATAAAGGAGGTATAATGTTGGTAATATGGAGCACCAAGAGTAAAACTGACATAAGTTGTTGCGGTATAACTCAGTACCAAACATCGCACCAACTGTGCGCAAAGCAACCCTTGCAAAAGGGCACAGGAAAAAAAGGTGAAGGTAAGTTTCTCTGCAATTGCAGAAGGAACAAACTGGGTTGCCAGCCCAATTTCGACGTTTCATCACATCCGTGGTGAGAACAACATCTTGAAATAGCTGCCAAAGAAAAAAAAATTGGATTTTGCCAGGCAGTTTGGCTCTCCAAATCCACCTATAGTCGCATCCAGTAAGATCCTTCTCCAAATAAGAATACACTGATTTAATAGTGTATCTGCCTTTGGGACCAAAGCCTCATTCAATGCCATCATACTGATCAGAAGGCTTGACAGTGTCCACAGCCCTCTGCACCCCCTCTAGTTGGTGAAACATGTTGTAACATCCCAAATTTTCAATTAGGAATGCTATAGATTAGATCATCATTGCATATCATATTTTATTGCATTTTGGCTAGATCCTAGAAATCCTACGCAACTCAAGGACCCATGGAGAGAGTTGGGGATTTCGTTATTTTCATATTTGGGTTTTCTCAAATTCTGAAAATAGGATCATTTGATTTTAATTATTTTATCTTCAATTATTTCTATTATAGAAATATGAGAGAGGGAATAAAATGACTTTCCCAAAATAAAGAAATATTGAGGATTTAATAAAAATCAAATAAGATTTTATTTCGGAGTTTTCTCGCTATTTTATTTGAATTATGAAAAAAATACGCGTTTTCCAAAATTGCATTTAGGCCCCAAATAAATGTTCATCTTGCCCGGCTTGATTTTAGAAGTCGGGGAAAATTTATTTCGGGATTTTTGGAGTCCGTTTAGTATTTTTTTATTATTTTTTCTGCGCAAATTTTTTTTTAAAACGAACCGACCTAACCGGGCCTTGTCCGACTAGGACTCTGGCCCGGCCGACCCTTATAAGCCGGGGAGGCAGACCCCGCAGCCCAGCCGAGCCGACCCGCCGCCCCAAACACTAGCGCAGCGCCGCCGCCGCCGCCGCCCGGAGTCCCGCTGAGGGAGTCCCGGATTAGGGGGTGTTCGGATAGCCAGACTATACCTTCAGCCGGACTCCAGGACTATGAAGATACAAAGTTGAAGACTTCGTCCCGTGTCCGGAAGGATCTTTTCTTGGCGTGGAAGGCAACCTAGGCGTGCGGATATTCGAGATCTCCTACCATTGTAACCGACTCTGTGTAACCCTAACTCTATCCGGTGTCTATATAAACCGGAGGGTTGTAGTCCGTAGGACAACCATCATCATACACAATCATACCATAGGCTAGCTTCTAGGGTTTAGCCTCCTTGATCTCGTGGTAGATCCACTCTTGTACTACCCATATCATCAATATTAATCTAGCAGGAGTAGGGTTTTACCTCCATCGAGAGGGCCCGAACCTGGGTAAAATAAAGTGTCCCTTGTCTCCTGTTACCATCCAACCTTGACGCACAGTTCGGGACCCCCTACCCGAGATCCGTCGGTTTTGACACTGACATGGGTGCTTTCATTAAGAGTTCCTCTGTGTCATCGCGATCAGGAAGGATGCCTCTTCCTGTCTTTAAAGACGGTGCCATTACGAAAGGAGCCTTGGCTGTCAGCCAAACTCTCCGGCTAGGTGGTTTTCTCGCAACCGCATGTTCGGCTGTTGCGCCGACGGTGACCTCCCGGGTCATCGAAAGCAACCTCCACGTCGGCTCAGAACTCGCCGAGCAATTGGATCCGATGGATCTCTCTTCTGTAAACGAGCTCCTGGATCGTATCGCCGCACTAGGCGTCGCCACAAATTACGACCAGGTTGGGCTTAAATCCGATCTGAGAGAAATTAACTCTCCCAGGTCACCTACCACGTTGCTGTGGTGGAAACACTATGCGGCGACCCTTCATCTATCTTAAGGACTAGCTACGTCTGAATCCCCGAACCCTCCATGCCGGATATCCGCGGAGGGGAGGATACAATCCAAGACCCGAGCTTAAAATCAGGCAAATCGGATAACATCCAAGACTCCGGATCTCAGAATCCGGATGTTCTTCGGCCTCCGAACAACAAACTGGGCGAGGTCTCAGATTCAACGACACCCGCCCACCGGATCTTAAGCGATCTTTCCCAAATCAGGCAAATGCCCGAAGAAACAGTAAATCATTACTGGGCCAGATTCCTCCTGGTTATGAACAGGATAAAGGACTGCTGCGAGGGAGACGCAATTTCAATCTTTTGCAGTAACTGCACAGACAAGGGAATACTCAACGCCATAAGCCGTCGTAATATTACACGCTTTGCTGACCTAGCGTCCATAGTACAAAGATACTGTGCCATGGAAAGTGCTCGGAAAACTGAAATTGAATTTTGGGATAAACCGGCCCTGAATAGCAATCCCGTCCGAATCAAGAGGGCGCACCGCAGTAAGGCGCCCGGACTAAACGCTAAAAAATCAAAACCCTCTAGGGGGCATGGAACCGTACTGGAAAAGTGGCTAGATGGACCCTGCAAGATTCACATTGCAGAGGATGCCACCCCAACTCACAGCCTCAGGGCATGTTGGATACTCCGGCAGGTGGACAAAATTGGCGAGGACCTCCTAATTCCAGAGGTCGAAGGAAACCAGCCCAAGAATTTCAGTTCAGTTCTCACAGTCTTTGAGACTTTCGCATCAAATAACATGCGAAAAAGAACACTCCGCAGCCTCACTAAAGTCTATCAAGTAGCGACAATAAACCCATGGAGTAATACTGTTATCACCTTCGACGCGAGTGACGAGCCTAAAATTCGAGCAGCCAGAGCACCAGCCGCATTGGTCCTCAGTCCCATAGTGGACGGCTGTCGCCTCGCAAAGGTACTCATGGACAGAGGCAGTGGATTGAACCTCATTTACGAGGAAACCCTCCAAAAGATGGAAATAGACTGGAACCGCATTGAGCGAAGCAGCACAACCTTTAGAGGAATAATCCCTAGTCAGGAAGCGCACTGCACCGGAAAGATCACACTAGATGTGGTATTCGGCACGCCGGATAATTACAGGTCCGAACAGATCATGTTCCAGGTGGCCCCGTTCAAAAGCGGATATCACGCTATACTAGGATGGGAGGCTTTCACAATTTTTCAAGCTATACCCCATCACGGGTACATGAAGCTTAAGATGCCTGGGCCAAACGGAATTATCACCCTCGCTAGTGATCCGGACATAGCACTCCGCGCCGAGAACAAGACAGCCGCATTGGCCCTCAAGGCACTATCCGAAACCTTAGCGGCCGAAGAACTAACTGCGCTGGGATCCACGGTCAATAGGGATGACGTGATACTCGATAAGAGATCCAAATCCACATCCTTCAAACCAGCGGACGAAATAGTCAAATTCCAGGTCCACCCAATGGACCCCAATAAAACAGCCTCCATCGGGGCACGACTGAACCCTGATGTAGACGCCGCACTGTGAGAGTTCCTACAAGAGAACTGGGACATTTTCGCTTGGCACCCCTCAGACATGCCAGGAATCCCACGCAGTTTAGCCGAATACAGCCTAAACATCCAGAAAGGATTCAAACCTATCAAACAGGCTCTTCGGCGTTTCTCCGAACCAAAGAGACAGGCTATGGGAGAGGAGCTAGCCAAGTTATTGGAAGCCGGATTCATTAGAGACATAAAACACCCGGACTGGCTAGCAAACCTGGTGATGGTACCAAAGAAGGACAAATCCTGGCGCCTGTGTGTCGATTTCAAAGACCTTAATAAGGCTTGCCCAAAGGATCCCTTCCCCCTCCCTCGAATAGATCAAATCATCGACGCCACTGCAGGACACGATTCGCTGTGCTTCCTCGACGCATACTCCCGTTACTATCAAATCAAGATGGCAGAATCAGACCAAGCCGCAACAGCATTCATCACACCATACGACCCATTTTGCTTCAACACAATGCCTTTTGGGCTAAAAAACGCCGGCGCAACATATCAGCGCATGATTCAAACATGCTTGGCAAACCAGATCGGCAAAATAGTGGAGGCGTATGTAGATGATGTGGTCGTTAAATCAAGACATGTCGAATCTCTAGTAGACGACTTGAGGCTTACATTCGACAATCTCCGAAAATATGACATTAAGCTCAATCCGGAAAAATGCGTTTTCGGCGTTCCAGCCAGAAATCTCCTGGGCTTCATCGTATCCGGTAGAGGAATTGAAGCAAATCCAGCTAAAATCTGAGCTTTGTCACAATTGGATGTCCCAAAAGACCTCAAACAAATACAGAAACTCACCGGATGTGTGGCGGCTTTAAGCCGCTTTATCTCCCGCCTGGGAGAAAAGGCATTGCCCCTTTACCGCCTCCTTAGGCGCACTGAACACTTTGAGTGGACAGACGCTGCCACAGCCGGACTCGAGGAAATAAAGGCCATCTTGGCAACAAACCCAGTCCTGGCCGCGCCGAACACTGGCGAACCCATGCTATTGTACATTGCCGCAACCCATCAAGTTGTTAGCGCAGTACTCGTCGTCGAGCGGGCAACGGACGGACACAAACTCCCCCTTCAAAGGCCGGTTTACTACAAGTCCACTGTCCTCACACCATGCAAATCACGGTACCCGCATTACCAAAAGATCGCGTACGCGGTGTTTATGGCATCCCGGGAGCTACGACACTACTTTCAAGAGTGTTCTATAACAGTAGCCTCGGAAGTACCACTTAACGATATTATCAACAACCGCGATGCAACGGGCCGGATAGCAAAATGGGCCATAGAGCTCCTCCCGTTCGACATAACCTACAAACCACGGCGAGCCATTAAATCGCAAGTCCTAGCCGACTTCGTCGCCGAATGGACAGAGGCCGAACTCCCTAAAGAGTACAGCACATATTCAAACTAGATCATGCATTTCGACGGCTCCAAAATGTTGGCCGGACTAGGGGCTAGCGTCGTTTTGACGTCCCCTACAGGAGACACAGTCCAATATGTACTCAAAATTATGTACACGGACTCCAACAATGCAGCCGAATACGAGGCCCTTCTACATGGTCTCCGGATGGCAGTATCCATGGGCATTCAACGCCTGGAAGTACGCAGGGACTCAAACCTCGCGATATCCCAAATAAATGGCGACTTTGACGCCAAAGACCCAAAAATGGCAGCTGATCGCAATGCCGTCCTAAAAATGTCAGTTCGGTTCGAGGGACTGGAGTTTCTCCATATAGCCCGAGAAAACAATCAGGCAGCAGACGTCCTGGCACGCATCGGAGCAAAACGACATGCAGTCCCCCAACATCTTCTTAGAAAGATTATTCAAGCCATCTGTAGCATGGGAGGGGGAACCCTCGGATAACAGTCCGGACGTAACCGCACAACCCGACGCCGAACAATCCGACATAATCGGAGGCCCTGCCACCGAAATCACACCTTCAGCCCACGTAATAATTGCGGTCATCACCCCATGGACAGAACCATTCCTAGCCTACCTTACTAGGCAGGAAATCCCAGAGGACCAAAACGAGGCACGCTGCATAGTGCGGCGATCTAAATCCTATAAAGTCACGAGGGAGAGCTATATAAGAAAAGCACTACAGGAGTCCTTCAAAGATGTATCTCCGAGGAGGAAGGGCCGAGTCTGTTGGCTGAAATTCATGCCGGACTCGGTGGCCACCACGCTGCAGCTCGGTCCCTTGTAAGCAAGGCTTTCCGTACAGGCTTTTATTGGCCGACGGCCCGAGCAGACGCTCATGACTTAGTCAAACGATGCGTCGGTTGCCAGCTCTTTGCAAATCAAAGCGATATGCCGCCCAACGCCCTCCGAACCATCCCCATCACTTGGCCTTTTGCGGTCTTGGGGCTTGATATGGTGGGACCCCTTAAGGGTGGAACCCACAAGAAAAAAATACTTATTGGTCATGGTGGATAAATTCACCAAATGGATAGAAGCCAAGCCTGTTAAGACGTCCGAATCCGGACCTGTGATAGACTTCATATCCGGGGTCGTACACCGTTACGGTGTCCCCCACAGCATTATCACTGATAATGGCACAAACTTCACCTCTGACGAAGTAAAGCGGTGGTGCAAAAACATGGGCATTAAGCTCGATTATGCTTCTGTCTATCACCCACAAACTAACGGTCAGGTCGAACGTGCAAATGGTCTCATCATGAGCGGTATCAAACCCAGACTAGTGCGATCCCTAAAGGAATCTAATATGCACTGGGTAGAGGAGCTCGACTTCGTACTCTGGGGGCTGCGAACCACGCCGAATCGTACCACCGGATTCACACCATTCTTTATGGTGCACGGCGCAGAGGCAGTTCTGCCCTGCGATATAATTCATGACTCACCTCTAGTGCGCATGTACGAAGAAAGAGAAGCCGAGCTTGATCGGCAGGACAACCTGGACGCCTTAGAGGAGGAGCGCGACGTGGCTAAAGCCCGTTCCGCATTTTATCAACAGCAGGCTCAAAGATATCAAAGCAGAGAAGTACGGGCCAAAAATTACAACGTTGGCGAACTAGTCCTACGCCTGCCGGATAAGAAAAAGGACAAACTCAAGCCCAAATGGGAAGGTCCCTTCATAATTGACCAAGTCCTGACTGGTGGAGCGTACCTCCTGCGAGATGCGTCGGCTAACCGACTCGAGCTGAACCCATGGAACGCCGCATGTCTCCGAAGATTCTATGCCTAGCGCCGGACTCGGGGTTTGTCTCCTTCCTCTGTCCACTTATATATATATTTTTCTATTTTTGTCTCCGCCCACTCTTTCCTTTTATAGCCCTTACAGGCTCATCATGTGACGCGCCACTCGCGCTCCTTAAACCTGGGGGCTTCTCTAACAGAAGCTTGTGACTTAAGTTTTGGCCAAGCTGGGTTGCCTGGCTCCTGTGCTTACCCCTACGTCCCCGATTGTTCGGCTAGGCGGTAAAGGGAGCACCTCTGCGATTGTTACTGCCGGATAAGCCGGATGTGTACCTCAGACTGGGTGAAGCCGAAAGCTAGCGTTCTTAAGGGAATATTCGGTCGGTGAACTAAAGATGAACCTTTTTTACTTATACATGCCCCCAGATGTTTTCCTGCATTTGCAGTCGGGACGTGCACTTCAGGGCACGCCACCCCAGCGAAAGGAACCCTTAACGGAACTATTCTCTCTGGAAGATGTTTCTTACTAACCATGTAATATAACATAACTAGTTGGGCACTTGTCTGATAAAGCACTAATGACCCCTACGCCTGGTCTCCACGCATACTTCGGTTCTTATATAACCGTTATGGTATTCGGACACACTCCGGACCGTCAGGTCCTGAGGTCGAAGCGAAAAGGTCGGCAACGACAAACGATCTACAATCCGGCTAGAAGGCATTACACATGTCAATTATAAATTACATAGTCATCCTGACTGATTGTATTCCTCTTCTATACCATATAACAGGCTGTCTATTTTACAGTCCTGCTGGGAATACTTTGCGGCCAATTCTACCTAGCCATACACTAAGCTCACAGGGATCTCCTTCCCGTCAGGCCCCACCGGTCCGACCTCGGCCATGTGATTGGGGTCAGACTTCGTATAGTGGGTCTTCACCATGGCCCAGGCCTCCCTAGCGCCCTGCCGGCAGGCCGATATCTTACACAACCAGATGCGCCGCCGAGCTCCCTTCAACTTCTCTGCAAGTTCTCCAAGGCCCTCGGGTATGGAATGGGCAGGCCACAAGGCTTGGGCAATAACTCGCATCGCCTGCCGAACTCGTTCGTGCAGTTGCGAGAGTTCGGGAAGAAGATCGCCCGTTGAACCGGGCATCTCCTCTGCAGGACGACCTGTCAGCATACCTATAGACATAACTGTGTTAGTCGTCTTCCTCGCCGAACTCCTTTTTCAAGAGTTCGCTTAAGCACTTACTAAAAATGCCGCGTCGAAGTCGCTAATTCTCCTTATTGGAGTCCGACAGCTGGCCACGAACATCTTTTAGTTCAACATCCAGCCTGGTGTTGGCATCCTGGAGATCATTCTTCTCCCGCCTCACCTTTGTTAGCACGCTTTCACCAGACTTTAACCGGCGTAGAAGTTGTTGCCTGTCCGGATCGAGTCCGGCGCCATCTGCAATACAATTTGTCAGATTGGCACTTAAATCCGTACAATACTAAATATTCTGGAGTATTGTTTACCTGCAGGGGTCTCTTTAGACCCCCCTGCTGCCGTTCGTGTGGCCTCTAGTTGGGCCCTGCACCTTTCCAGCTCCTGGGACAGCGCGGTATTCTTCTCGGTAAGAAACTGCATGTTATATGATTCTCGAATCAGTTATTTCCACTGCTTCAAGTCTCGGGGGCTACTGGCATATCTATATTTACCAAAATTTTCTTACCCGTATGTCTTTTACATACTGGTCCGTGGCTCTGGCTAAACCATTTTGAGCGGCACGGAGGTACGCATCTCCTGAATTGAAGGCATTTAAAGCCTCCTGGGAGAAACAAGCGTCGCGAAGAACTGTCCGGCGACGCCTGTGGTTCATGGCACTCTCCACCTCGGAATGGGTGGCAGACAGTCTGTCCGCATCCTCTGATGGAGGAGCGTCCGGTGCGTGCCTTGCGCTAGCCTCCGCCTCCGGGCCGGGCGTTGGGGTCTGGCTGGTGAAGGCGCGGTTGGCAACCTCTCCGGATATAGTCCGGCGAGGTCTCTTCGTCCTGAAGATAGAACGAATGTTAATATACCCTGGAGGAGTAAAACACCGGGGGAAAAGAGAGGGTACGCCATACCTTTGCTCGGGCACCTCAGACCGAACTACGTTCCTTTTTGCCCCACGGGGCCCTGCGGCCCCCCGCCGGTTAGCTGCAGTGGGGTCGGCTTCCCCCCTCGGGAATCTCCCCTACAAAGCGCGGTTGTTGTCAGAACAACCAAACCCATGAAAACGGAACCCCTCTTAAGGGGGTAAAGCTCCGGTATTTGTCACCTGGGAGGCCGGGATCAACCCTGGGTAATCAGCTATAATAGCTACCAAGGTATCGCCCTTGCTTAGCTGATGAAACACTCCGTCGATGAAATCCACCGCTAAGTCCGGATCCTCTTCGGAGTCCGGATCGAGGGACCGTTCTGGGTCCTCTGGCTGTGGAGGACGGATGTTTATGTTTTTTACCTTCTGACGCAGGTCCTGCATTGAAGTCGTTAGACTGCCTATTTAATCATGGGAATGTAAAATGAACAGGGAAGTACGACTGTCCGCTTACCCAATTCGGAGGACTATACATGGAAAATTCGCCATGCGGGTCGACGCGGAGGAATTCCTCTTCTTCTCCCTTGTACAAAGAGGATAAAATCTTCATTAAAGCGGCAGGCGAGTCCGGCCCCTTACGGCCGTAACGGGTGGCGTCATCCTCCCCGTTGAAATCCCACATGGGGTGGCTTCTATATTGGAGCGGCTGCACCCCTCGCATAATGCATATGGCCATGACTTTAATCATGGTTAGTCCGGAATGAGCCAGTAGCTTAATCCGGCCCATTAAGTAAAGGACGTCTCTGTCATTCTCTCTCTGAGAGCTCCGAGGTCGCCAACTCAGGCGTTTCTTCAGGGGAGCATTGTTGAACTCAGGGAGACCGGCCCGGATAGGGTCCGGCAGGGGGACATCATCTATGTAGAACCATTCTGAAGGCCAGTCCTCGGACGCCTTCTTCGGGGTTCCGGACGGGTATCCGGTCCCGACGATGCGCCATACTTTGGCTCCGCCCACTTGATATATGGACCCCTCTTGGGAACGGGGCACCAGGCAGAATATCTTCTTCCACAGCGCAAAATGAGCCCCGACGCCTAAAAATAGCTCGCAAAGAGCAACGAAGCCCGCGATGTGTAACACGGAACCGAGCGTAAGGTGGTGCGGCTGGAGGCCATAGAACTCCAAAAGCCCGCGGAGAAAGGGATGAATTGGAAATCCCAGTCCCCTTATTAGATAAGGGACCAGGCACACCCGCTCCCCTCTAGAGGGACTAGGTGAGTTCTCCGCTTGTTGTCCGCCTTGATAAGTGGTGAGTCCGGCTCAGACCGAGACCATTTAGGATTGAGGGAGAAATCCCTTGGCTTGGAGTGACACTAACTCGCTGTGTGGGATGGTGCATCTCTCCCAGTCTCCGGGTTTAGGACTGGAGGGGCGAGGGGAGGAGCTGCGACGGCTGGCCATGTTGGAATGGACCTTTGCTGGAGACGCTCTGATGATAACTCGCGGGGAGGAGAAGATGTGGTTTTGATCTAAATCCCCATCCCGTTAAGTAGGCGGCTCGTTTATATGACTAAGGGTGTGGATGTAAAGACACCCCAAGCTCTTTGCATTCGTTCAGCACGTGGAAGACGACCATTATTGGGCACTGAAGCCGAGGAGTGCTACATTACAAAAATCGGACGTTATTCGTACAGGTACACAGGATTTGAGGAGGAACCCAACTTGCAATGCCGAAGACGATTTGCGCGCCGGACTCGTCGTCATTGAAGCCTGGTTCGGGGGCTACTGAGGGAGTCCCGGATTAGGGGGTGTTCGGATAGCCGGACTATACCTTCAGCCGGACTCCAGGACTATGAAGATACAAAGTTGAAGACTTCGTCCCGTGTCCGGAAGGATCTTTTCTTGGCGTGGAAGGCAAGTTAGGCGTGCGGATATTCGAGATCTCCTACCATTGTAACCGACTCTGTGTAACCCTAACTCTATCCGGTGTCTATATAAACTGGAGGGTTATAGTCCGTAGGACAACCATCATCATACACAATCATACCATAGGCTAGCTTCTAGGGTTTAGCCTCCTTGATCTCGTGGTAGATCCACTCTTGTACTACCCATATCATCAATATTAATCTAGCAGGAGTAGGGTTTTACCTCCATCGAGAGGGCCCGAACCTGGGTAAAATAAAGTGTCCCTTGTCTCCTGTTACCATCCGACCTTGACGCACAGTTCGGGACCCCCTACCCGAGATCCGCCGGTTTTGACACCGACACCCGCCGCCGCCCGGAGTCCCGCCGCCACCCGGAGCCGCCCCGCCACCGACCCCGCCGCCAACCGGAGCCCCGCCCGACACCAGAGCCGCCCCGCCACCGCCGTCCCGCTGCCGAGGTTGACCACCGCCGCCGCCGCCGGTTTCCTCGAGAAAACCACCCAATTTTTGTTCGTTTTAAAATAAAACCTAGATCTGTTTTTATATAGATCAGTTTTTTTAGTCTATTTAGCGAACGCCCGTTCATTTGTTCGTTTTAACGAATGGTTTTTGTCTTTTATCCACAGTTAGCGAACGTTCGTTCTTTAGCTTGTTCGTCCGTTTTCTTTTTCTCGGATTTTTCCGCGATTATTTCTTATCGTGATTTTTGATCCGATTTTCGTTTTAGTATAACTTTTCGCTCGTTTATCGGAATCAGGCGATTCAAGCGCCTAGAGTTTCGCCTCGAAACCCTCTTTCCGTTTAACCAACTCGAACAAGTTTTTGCTTCCGTAAAATTTGACTTAGGTCCAGATTAGTAAACGAAGCTTGTTTCTTTCGCCTTTTGACTTCCGTTGTTTCGTTCGATTTGATTCTTTTTGCAAACCAGAGTTCTTACGTTGAAATTTCTGGTTAGATCTCTGATATGAGTTTTACCTGTGCATTACGTGAGGCTTATTGTGTGCTTTTTTGTTTGTGATAGAGTACCCGGAGTGCACCGCTTGCTACTTCGAATCTCTAGGTTTCACGGATCATTAGCAAGGCAAGTAACACTTTGATCATACCTATTACTAGCCAGTTTTATTGCATTAGATAATTCCTCAAACCATTGCATGAATAGGATCTGATTAATATGTGGGTTTTGGGAAGTAGATGAGGTAGTACCTATTGCCTGTTTTATTATCAAACCCTGGGAGTTACTTCTACTTTTGCTTATGCCATGCTATGCTTGTAGACGTGGATTGGGCTTGAGTGTATCCATGATAGATGTGAGAATGTTAAGTAATGGTTAAACTTAAGGTGGCAACTTTAATACACATCTGGGTGGATTGAGGCACCTGGGTATTCCAGCGATTGCCTGTTTTTCTTTATGGACCGCCACCCAGGCTCAAAGGGATCGTGAGATTATTCATACTAGAAACTTCTATGTGCAGCCACAAGCTACTATGGGCTCTAGCATTGTTGATTAAGTCGTGCAAACTCTTACAGTGGTAGACTAGCAGGTGTAGGGGAAAGTAGGTGTAACGGTCTACCCGATCGTAAGGTGCTAGCGCTTCTGAAAGACTATGTCTCGGTCATCCGTTTCTCAAACACCATGTAGTGCGAGAATCCCAACGGAGGAGATCGAGTCTTGTGGGGAAAAGTGTGCAAACCTCTGCAGAGTGTATAAACTAATCATGGTTAGCTGTGTCCCCGGTTATGGACAATCTTGAGTATCTAGTACTTGGATTATCATGTGAATCTCTTCATGTGACTTCAATTAATTTTTTTAGGTTTTAATGTTGATGTCTAATTGGGATTGAGATGGTGTCTATGCTCTCAATGTTTAACAACCACCATGATAGTGAAATAAAATTTATTCCTTTGCAGTAGGGAAAAACTGGCTTTACGCAAAACTGTAACCATAGAGCTTTCCACCAGCCAAATATGCATGTAGTATAGCCTATTTCTGTTCATTACTCTCTATGTGTTACATTGCCAGCATATTCCTTGTGCTGACCCATTTTCGGGCTGCAATTTCATGTTGCACACTTTTCAGATGACGAATAAGGAGCCTTAGGTCGTGGTTCTATACTCAGTGATACCGTTGTAGTTGATGGACTCACTTATCTTCCAAGCCTTCCGCTGTTATCGTTATTAGATGGCCTTAAGCCATATTATTCGTAATAAGTTCTCTTTTGAGACACTCGATGTAATAAGTGTGTAATTGCTACTCTGTTATAAATCCTTCAAGTACTGTGCGTGTCAGCATTACTGATCCAGGGATGACACTGAAGCACAAAGATCGGACTGTTTGAGGTCTGGTCGCTACAAGATGGTATCAGAGCACACGCTGACTGTTTGACACAACCACTAAGATAAAGACCTAGATCACCACTCTCTTCTCATTTCTGACTTCTCATCTTTTCTACTCTTTAGGAGGGCGGAGGCAAGGAACAAGTTCACGCAACCGGATGAAGATACACCTTTTGGACGCCACCTAAAGGAAGTCACTAAGTACCTGAACATCGGAGTACCAAGCTTCACCGGGACCTACAACGCCACTTTACCAGAGGAGGAGCGCTGGATGATTCAAGTTCCAGGAAGGACGTTCGCGCCAGTCACTGAACCCATAGAGTTTTCCTTTGATGCACCAACCTGGAGTCTAGGAAAGAGCATGGCGGCCCACATCACCATGGGACGTATTGGAGAAGTTTACCGCAATGATCTCAAGGATACTATCTACCAGATTTGCGGGCGCCGGGACGAGCAATGGGAGATGATCAGCACCAGGAAGGATAGATCAATCATAGCTTTTATCCAGGAATTAAACCAGCACATTCGACGTCAGGAGAACCAGATGTGCGCAGGCATGATAGATCTGAAGAAGGCAATGACAAGAATCACGAAGCTGGAGGAAGAACTCAAGGCTACACGTGAAGATTATATGGAGGAAATCGAAGTACTAGTGGAGAAGAATGACGACCTCACCAGGAAGATAGGAGTTTTCATGGGAGATCCCATGCCAGGAGGAGAAGATGACGATTCCACTTGCCCGGAGAACTACATCATCAGCGACGACACCGACTCGGACCCAGACGACAGCGATGATGACTATGTTGATGAAGCTGGAGCGGATATCATGGAGTCTTCATCGGAGCAGTTTTCTAGTAGACCACCATAACAGTAGTAGAATTCCACCATGTATATAGCATAGTCCAAGCACTTTTGTAACGGTAGTTCTAGACCGATTGTATGCCCTTGTTTGAATAGAATGAAGTGATTTTGTTTGCATTTGCCTCATGTGCATTTGGGTAGTGTTTTCTCTCTAGACCTCAATCTATTCTATATTCTCATCTTTTCTAAAACCCTCAGATGCCTCCGAGATGTGACAATGGATTTTCTTTCCCACCGGAGCTCACTCAGTTGATCCAGCAGCAAAATGCATTGATGTAGTTGCTAGTCCAGAATAAGAATCATGGGAACAACAACAACAACAACCCACCACCACCACCACCTGTTGATCACTTAACCCGTTTCCTTAGATTGAATCCGCCGGTGTTCTCCAGTAGCACCGAGCCGATAGTGGCAGATGATTGGCTCCGCAAGACAAGGAGGGAATTGACCATAGCAGGATGCATAGATGCGGAAAAGGTGCGTTTTGCCGGACATCAGCTTGAAGGACCCGCAGCATCATGGTGGGAGAATTTCACATCCACTTATCCTATTGACACTATCACATGCATGGGATCAGTTTCAGCAGGCTTTCCGTACTGCCCATGTTTCAGCAGGAGCTATGGCCATGAAGAAGCGTGAGTTCCGCAACTTGCACCAAGGAGGACGCACAGTTGGCCAATACATGGATGACTTTAGTAAGTTAGCACGTTATGCCCCGAATGACGTTGCTACGGATGCAGCTAAGCAGGAGAAGTTTCTGGAAGGACTGAATGATGAGTTGAGCATGCAGTTGATGGTAGCAACTTTCAACAACCACCAGGAGTTAGTAGATTATGCTCTTATGATTGAAGGGAAGCAACAGCCGATTGAGAACTGCAAGAGGAAGTATGGAAAAGGGAAATACAATTCAGGAGCTCAGTAGAAGCCACGTTTTACCCAGAAATTGGGAGGACATTTTCAGCATACCCATGGAGGAGGGAGTTCGCATAATCATAATGGCCCCAAGAATGGTAATGGGAATGGGGGAAGCAATGGTCAGAATCGTACCAACCCATCAACTACAGCCAAGAGAGACCTGAGCCAAGTCACTTGTTATAAGTGTCAGAAGACCGGACATTATGCCAATGAATGTCCTGGAGCCCAGAATGGAAATTGCAATGGAAGCTCAGGGAAGTAACCAAACCCTTTCAACTGGGGATAGGTGAACCACGCTAACGTGGAGGAGGTTGAAGCCCAGCTAGATGCAGTAATCGGTAAGTGTCTTTTACTGCAATCGTTCTTTTTTATACTGGGGCATCGCATTCATACATACCAAGGGGATTTGTGGATAAGTATAAACTGCCCACCAAGGTTCTTAGAACACCTATGTTAGTAAGCTCACTAGGAGCGGAGTATATGGCTAGTAGAGGATGTTTTCAAGTGCCATTGAGTATAGGTAGGCATGTGTTTCCCTCGGATTTAATCATTTTGGAATCGCAAGGTTTGGATGTAATTCTGGGTATGGATTAGCTATCGATGTATGGAGGAAACATCGATTGCGCCAGTAAGTCGATTTTTCTTACCACCCCAAAGGGAAGAAGGATCAAGTATGTATCACGACATGTGTCGTATAGGACTCCAGTAAATTCCTTAACATGAGTTGTACAGGAGGAGGTACTAGTGGTAAAGGATTTTCCGGGTGTATTTCCAGAAGAGTTGCCAGGCATGCCACCGGATAGAGACATTGAGTTTTTGATTGAGATTTTGCCAGGCACATGACCAATATCTAAGAGACCGTATAGAATGCCTGCAAAGGATTTGGAGGAGATTAAGAAGCAGATTAAGGAGTTACTGGATAAGGGATATATTTGCCCAAGTTCGTCACCTTGGGGATCACCAGAACTTCTAGTGGAAAAGAAGGATGGATCGTTAAGGATGGTTGTTGATTATCGAGGATTGAATGAAGTGAGGATCAAGAATAAGTACCCACTGCCGATGATTAATGATTTGTTTGACCAATTGCAAGGATCAAAGCTATTTTCCAAGATCGATTTGCGGTGAGGATACTACCAGTTGAAAATTCAAGAGCAGGACATACCTAAGACAGCTTTGACCACAAGGTATGGGCTGTATGAGTATACCGTTATGTCATTTGGTCTGACTAACGCACCTACTTATTTTATGAACATGATGAACAAAGTGTATGGAGTTTTTGGATAAATTTGTCATAGTGTTCATTGATGATATTCTGGTTTACTCGAAGAATGAAGAAGAACATAAAGAACATTTGCGTTTGGTACTTGGTAAGCTCAGAGAACATCAGTTATACGCCAAGTTCAGCAAATGTGATTTTCGGCTGAAGGAAGTTGGATTCCTCGGACATGTTATATCCGGAGAAGGAAAAACAGTAGATCCCACCAAGGTTGTCACTGTGACAAATTGGGAAGCCCCAACAACAGTTGTAGAGATCCGGAGTTTTCTTGGATTCGCAGAATACTACCGGAGATTCATTGAAAATTTCTCGAAGATTGCAAAACCCATGACGGATTTGTTGAAGAAGGATACCAAGTTCAAATGGACTGAGGAATGTGAGGACAATTTCCAGGAGTTGAAGAAACGTTTGGTTACCTCGCCAGTGTAGATTCTGCCAGATCAGCGCAAGGATTATGAGGTATATTGCGACGATTCACGTCGAGGACTTGGAGCAGTGCTTATGCAGGAGGGTAGAGTAGTTTCATATGCCTCACGACAGCTTAAACCCCATGAGTTGAATTATGCTACACACGACTTGGAGTTAGCAGCCGTAGTGCACGCTTTAAAGACATGGAGACATTTTCTCATTGGAAACCATTGTGAGGTGTACACGGATCACAAGAGTTTGAAGTACATCTTCACACAGAAGGAGTTGAATCTCAGGCAAAGGAGATGGTTGGAGCTCATCAAGGATTATGATATGAGATTGCATTATCATCCCGGAAAGGCTAATGTAGTAGCTGACGCATTGAGCTGCAAGAGCCATGTCAACACTCTAATGACTGGAGAGTTACCAAAGGAGTTAGCCAAGGATCTTCGTGAGCTATGTTTAGAGATAATTCCGAGAGGCTATGTAGCAGCATTGGAGATTCAGTCTACTCTGATGGATAAGATCGGAGAAGCTCAGAAGACTGACAAGGAGATTGCCACTATAAAGGAGAAGGTGAGCAAGGGAAAAGTTAAAGGATTTCATGAGGATGAACACGATACCTTATGGTTTGAGGACCGCGTTTATGTGCCTAATGACCCGGAGATCCGGAAGGTAATTTTGCAAGAGGCCCATGATTCGCCGTACTCGATTCACCCCAGAAATACCAAGATGTATTTGGATTTGAAAGACATTTTCTGGTGGACCAGAATGAAGAAGGATATTGCAGAGTATGTAGCAGTTTGTGATGTATGTCAGAGAGTAAAGGCAGAGCATCAGAAGCCAGAAGGATTGCTACAACCATTGTCGATACCCGAATGGAAGTGGGATAAGCTAGGCATGGATTTTATCACGGGATTACCCAGGACCCGTTCAGGCTATGACTCGATATGGGCTGTAGTCGATCGCTTGACGAAGGTAGCTCATTTCATCCCAGTGAAGACCACTTACACTAGTGCTAAGTTGGCAAAGATATACATGACCAGGATCGTATGTCTGCATGGGGTTCCGAGGAGCATTGTATCAGATAGAGGAACCCCGTTTACCTCAAAGTTCTGGAATCAGTTGCACGAAACTTTGGGTACCAGATGAGAGTTCAGTACAACTTTTCATTCGCAGACCGACGGATAGACCGAGAGAGTCAATCAGATTTTGGAGGATATGCTGAGAGCTTGTGCACTAGATTATGGATCTAGTTGGGATGAAAACTTGCCATATGCAGAGTTCTCTTACAACAATAGTTATCAATCCAGTTTGAAGATGGCCCCTTTTGAAGCCTTGTACGGAAGAAGGTGCAGAACACCATTGTCGTGGGACGAAGTTGGAGATCGCTAGTTGTTTGGACCCGATTTGATTAAGGAGTCTGAACAGAAGGTGAAGTTGATTCGCGATAGGCTCAAGGTAGCCCAGTCCAGGTAGAAGAGCTATGCAGATTCTAAACGCAAGGAGACAGTTTACAAAGTCGGAGATAGAGTTTATCTTCATGTATCTACACTTCGAGGAGTTAAGCGCTTTGGAGTTAAGGGAAAGTTAGCGCCACATTTTGTGGGACCATACAAAGTTTTGGAATGCATGGGAGAAGTTGCTTATAAATTGGAACTGCCTGAGGGATTGTCGGGAGTTCACGACGTGTTCCATGTTTCCTAGTTGGAGAAGTGCCACGCAGAGATGGCGGATATACCGCTGAGAGATACAGTGCCGCTGGAAGCGATTCAGTTGGATAGTGATTTGACCTATGTGGAGAAACCGGTTAAGATTCTCAATTATGCCAGCCGAGTCACCCGCAACAAGGTTATCAAGTTTTGCAAGGTTCAGTGGAGCCACCATACCGAGGATGAAGCCACTTGGGAGCGAGAGGAAGATCTGCTGAAGGACCACCCTCACCTATTTTCTAGCCAACCCGAATCTCGAGGGCGAGATTCATCTTAAGGGGGGTAGGTTTGTAACATCCCAAATTTTCAATTTGGAATGTTATACATTAGATCATCATTGCATATCATATTTTATTGCATTTTGGCTAGATCCTAGAAATCCTACGCAACTCAAGGACCCATGGAGAGAGTTGGGGATTTCGTTATTTTCATATTTGGGTTTTCTCAAATTTTGAAAATAGGATCATTTGATTTTAATTATTTTATCTTCAATTATTTCTATTACAGAAATATGAGAGAGGGAATAAAATGACTTTCCCAAAATAAAGAAATATTGAGGATTTAATAAAAATCAAATAAGATTTTATTTCGGAGTTTTCTCGCTATTTTATTTGAATTAGGAAAAAATACGCATTTTTCAAAATTGCATTTAGGCCCCAAATAAATGTTCATCTTGTCCGGCTTTATTTTAGAAGTCGGGGGCAATTTATTTCGGTATTTTTGGGATCCATTTAGTATTTCTTTTTTTTCTGCGCGAAATAATTTAGAAAAATGAACCGACCTAACCGGGTCGTGTCTGACTAGGACTCTGGCCCGGCTGGCCCATATAAGCCGGGGAGGCCGACCCCGCAGCCCAGCCGAGCCGCCCCGCCGCCCCAAACCCTAGCGCAGCACCACCGCCGCCGCCGCCCGCCGCCACCGCCGACGCCGACGCCACCGCCCGGAGTCCCGCCGCCGCCCGGAGCCGCCCCACTGCTGACCCCGCTGCCCACTGGAGCCCCGCCCAACGCCGGAGCCTCCCCGCCACCGCCGTCCCGCCACCGAGGTTGACCACCGCCACCGCCGCTGGTTTCCTTGAGAATACCTCCCGGTTTTCGTTCGTTTTTTGTCAAAAAAACCTAGATCTGTTTTTTCATATAGATTAGTTTTTTAGTCTATTTAGTGAACGCCCATTCGTTTGTTCGTTTTAGCGAACGGTTTTTGTCTTTTAGCCACAGTTAGCGAACGTTCGTTCGTTAGCCTGTTCGTCCGTTTTCTTTTTCTTGGATTTTTCCGCGATTATTTCTGATCATGATTTCTGATCCGATTTTCGTTTTAGTATAACTTTTCGCTCGTTTATCGGAATCAGGCGATTCAAGCGCCTAGAGTTTCATCTCGAAACTCTCTTTCCGTTTAACCAACTCAAACAAGTTTTTGCTTCTGTAAAATTTTACTTAGGTCCAGATTAGTAAACGAAGCTGGTTTCTTTCGCCGTTTGACTTTCGTTGTTTCGTTCGATTTGATTCTTTTTGCAAACCAGAGTTCTTAGGTTGAGCTTTCTGGTTAGATCTATTATTTGAGTTTTACCTGTGCATTAGATGAGTTCTTATAGTGTTCTTGTTTGTTTGCAATACAGTACTCGGAGTGCGGCGCTTGCTACTTCGAATCTCTAGGTTTCACGGATTATCAGCAAGGCAAGTAACAGTTTGATCATACCTCTTACTACCCAGTTTTATTGCATTAGATCAATCCTCAAACAATTGAATGAATAGGATCTGATTAATATGTGGGTTTTGGGAAGTAGATGAGGTAGTACCTATTACCTGTTTTATTATCAAACCCTGGGAGTTACTTCTACGTTTTTTTATGCCATGCTATGCTTGTAGACGTGGATTGGGTTTGAGTGTATCCATGACAGATGTGAGAATGTTAAGTAATGGTTCAACTTAAGGTGGAAACTTTAATACACATCTGGGTGGATTGAGGTACCTGGGTATTCCAGCGATTGCCTGTTTTTCTTTATGGACCGCCACCCAGGCTCAAAGGGATCATGAGATTATTCATACTTGAAACTTCCATGTGCGGCCACAAGCTACTATGGGCTCTAGCATAGTTGATTAAGTCGTGCGAACTCTTACAGTGGTAGACTAGCAGATGTAGGGGAAAGTACGTGTAACGGTCTACCCGATCATAAGGTGCTAGCGCTTTTGATAGACTATGTCTCGGTCATCCGTTTCTCAAACACCATGTAGTGCGAGAATCCCAACGGAGGAGATCGAGTATTGTGGGGAAAAGTGTGCAACCTTTGCAGAGTGTATAAACTAATCATGGTTAGCCGTGTCCCCGGTTATGGACAGTCTTGAGTATCTAGTACTTGGATTATCTTGTGAATCTCATCATGTGACTTTAATTAATTTTGCCGGGTTTTAATGTTGATGTTTAATTGGAATTGAGAGGGTGTCTACACTCTCAATGTTTAACAACCACCATGATAGTTAAATAAAATTTATCCATTTGCAGTAGGGAAAAACTGGCTTTACGCAAAACTATAACCATAGAGCTTTCCACCAGCCAAATATGCATGTAGTATAGCCTATTTTTGTTCACTACTCTCTATGTGTTACATTGCCAGCATATTCCTTGTGCTGACCCCTTTTCAGGCTGCAACGTTCATGTTGCACACTTTTCAGACGACGCATAAGGAGCCTTAGGTCGTGGTTCTATACTCAATGATGCCGTTGTAGTTGATGGACTCACTTATCTTCCAAGCCTTCCGCTGTTATCGTTTTCAGATGGCCTTAAGCCATATTATTTGTAATAAGTTCTATTTTGAGACACTCGATGTAATAAGTGTGTGATTGCTACTCTGTTATGAATCCTTCAAGTACTGTGCATGTCAGCATTACTGATCCAGGGATGACACTGAAGCACAGAGATCAGACTGTTTGAGGTCTGGTCGCTACACATGTCAGCATTCAACCTGCGCCTGAACATGCTCCCACCAGCCCGAGTCTTAAACTGGGCTATAGTATCATTCGGATAATTAGTAATACTATAAAGTTCTGGATATGTATCACAAAGAGGAGGTTGGGAACCAATAGGGTTTAGCCACAAACGAGCTATATTGCGAGAGTTAATAACCACTTTTCTCCCAGCCATATATATTTCCTTGATTTCTAAGAGAGCTTTCCAGACCGGGGAGTCATTGAAATTGGATTTGACAGTAGCAACCGAGCTACTCTTGAGGTACTTAACCCTAATCACATCTTGCCACAAACCCTCCCCCATATCCAGCTTCCACCACCACTGCACTAGGAGAGAAACATTTTATTTGTGAAGATCTTTAATGCTCGAACCCCCTTTACTCTTAGATCTGCACACTCTGGCCCATTTTACCAAGTCATATCATTTCTTTCCCATTCCTCCACACCAGAAAAATTTGCGACGATACTTGTCCAATCTCTTGATAAATTTTTTGGAGAGGAGAAACATCGATATATAGTAGTAACCAATACTAGATAAAGAAGAATTCAAAAGGGACAGCCTCCCTCCGGATGAGGCAGCATTGCCAATTCAGGAGTCACAACATTTAAGTTATCAAATAGCGACAAATTCCCAGTCTGAGTTTCTCAGAGAGGAATAGCTGACTGGCACTCCTAGATACTTCATAGGGAGGTGACCGATCTGACAGCCGAAAAGCTCAGCATACTTCTGGAGGACAGAGTCATCCCCCGCCACAAACAACACCTCACTCTTTAGGAAGTTAATCTTAAGAACAGACATCAATTCAAATAAGTACAAAAGAAGTTTAAGATTGACCGCTTTGTCAATATCATCTTCAATACAGATGACCGTGTCATCTGCATACTGCAGTATGGCCACCCCATTAGGAACCAGATCAGCTGCCAGCCCCTTAAATAAGTTGTTCTTCTGGACATTTAGAATCATCTTTGTTAAGCATTCATCCACAAGATTAAAAATAAATGAGCACATTGGATCTCCTTGTCGAACCCCCTTATGACATTGAAAATATGGCCCCGTGGTGTTATTAATTTTGGCACTAACTCTACCATTATGAAGGATTTTCTCCACCCATTCGCACCACTTATCGTTGAATCCCCTCATCTTATGGCATTCAAGCAAGAACTCCCGGTTCACCTTATCGTATGCTTTATCGAAGTCAAGTTTCAGGACAATCCCCGTTTTCTTTTTGACATGGGTGTGATGCAGAATTTCGTGCAAGGTCAGGATCCCATCCATGATATTGCACTTCTTAATAAAGGCATTTATGTGGCGACTGATAAGCTTGTCGGCAAACACCGTAACCCTATTGTCCAGAACCTTGGTAATAAGTTTGCTGGGGCATCTCAAAAGGCAAATGGGTTGAAATTCTTGGATTTTTTTGGCCCCATTAATTTTAGGAATCAGGGTAATAGTCCCATAATTCAATCTCTCTACGTCCAGAGTCCCTTCATGAAAGTCCTTAAACAAGTTCATAATATCTTCCTTAACAACATCCCAAAAGATTCGATAGAATTCTGCTGGTATATTATCCGGCCCCGGGGCTCTATTGCTGTCCATAGAGAATAGGGCTTTTTCCACCTCTTCCTCGTTAAATGGTCTGGTTAGGAACTCATTTTCCTCTTTCGTAAGTCTCTCATGGTCTCCCCAAGTGTCAGGATCCAAGTGAAAAAGATTCCCCAGGGCCGGACCAAATAACTCCTTATAGAAGTCGGTGGCATGCTTAAGCAGGTTATCAGTCCCCTCAATGGTGGTGTCACCACATGAAAGGGAATGAATGGTGTTTTTCCGCTTCTTCCCGTTGGCAATCATATGGTAGAAAGCAGTGTTTTGGTCTCCTTTCAACAGCCACGTTTTGTGTGATTGTTGGAGCCAATACAATTCGTCATTCACCATGAGCTGCTGCAGTTCACCACTAAGGGAAGCTCTTTTGTCTAACGTATTAGGACCAAGAGGGCCTTGTTCTTCCATAGACTCTATGGAAGCATGTTCATCCTTGATCACTTTCTTCCTTTTCTTAACATGCCCAAATTTATCAGACCCCAGCCTTTAAAAAACTTTTTTTAAATGCTTCAGTTTGATATTAAGAACATCAATAGGATCAGTAGAACTAACTGGTCTCTGCCATATTTTCCTAACCAAAGCGAGGAACTCCTCATTAGCCATCCAACTCATCTCAAATCTGAACTCCCTAGGATTAGGTGATTGGGGCTGAGAGCTATTCGTCGACATTAGGAGAGGATTATGGTCTGAAACATCTCTGACCAATTTCCTGGCAGTGACTAAGGTGAACAAGTCTTCCCAGTCATAGCTCATAAGAATCCTATCTAGTTTTTCTAATGTGGGATGGGCCTGGTTATTGGACAAAGTAAACATCCCCCCTCCACAAAGATCTCCAAGAGGCACATAGTATTAATGATAGCATTCAACCTGTCTACATGCTGGGAGGCCATCATCTTTTTATTTTTCTCCCCACCATGTCTGAGGATGTTGAAATCACCCCCTTCAATGTAAGGCATAGATAAATGGCTACAGAAATTAGCCAGCTTCGCAAGAAATTCTTCTTTGAGTTCATCGTGGGCTGCACCGTAGACATTTAACAAGGACCAAACACACTGTTTTTTGATGTCAAAAACAGTGACTCGGAGAACGAATTTCCCCGGGGACAAAGAAACAACTTCTAATTTCTCCTTCTTGACCCCACAAAGCAAGCCCCCAGCCTTGCCGGTCGAAGGGATCCAATTCCAATCAAAAGTACTGTACGGATCAATTTTTCTAAAGAAACTAGGAGAGAACTTTCTCTTCATAGTCTCCTGCAAACAAAGAAAATCTAGGGAATGATATTTAATCAGATCAGAGAAGCAGGTGATCATCCCTTTTTTACCTGCCCCTCTACAATTCCAAAAAATACCATTCATTTGGGTTTCCCCCCTCCCCCTAGTCACTCTGCTAGTGGGTTTAAAACCATTACCAGGATTAGCAGTGGGCTCCACTGCTTTTGGCTTCTAGTTCTAGGCCTAGAGATAGGGGTTTGGACTTTCCTCGTACCCCGTTTCTTTTTTCTAGACCCAACCACAGTAAAGTCAGAGACATCATAATCCTGTTCATCCCCCCAACTCAGGTTGATGGAGATATCTTCACCTTTACCATTAGTGATAAGCATCACCTCATCAGGAGGTGCAGGTTTTTCTATAGCACCATTTCTAACAATTTATAGTTCCCTAAGAATATCAATTTTAGAGAAGTCACAATCAGGAATCATAACACCCATACTCCTAGCTCTAAGCATCATATCAGGATTAGATAAGACTTCAAAGGAGTTGTTCTGGTTATTATTACCTTCCAAATCCCTTTTCTTGCTGGCAGATTTGGCTTTGTCTTCCACCTTCTCCAAGTTGGTCTTCATGGTCCTGGTACTGAACCTGAGAGCATTTTCCTGTAAGAGAGGAGGTGTAGGAATCACCTCACCATATCAGTCATGAGCAGATTCAGGTGATTGTACACTATACTCAACTGTATCATCCTCAACAGCACCAAATGGGCCCTCCAACTCGGTTACTTTGATTGAGCTTTTCACACTCTCAGCTTAAGTTTTCCTCATGTTCTTATTCCCATCATCAAAAGCTGCAGTCTGGTTACACACATCACAGGACAGGGAGAGGGCTTTAGAATTCTCATGGGCAGCTAAGGCCTCTAGCTCCATGGTATGAATCAAAAGATTATCATGATTAGAACTGTCAGAGTTCACCGAGACAGGCGAATCGAAAGCATTGTTACCACATTGTTTCCCCACAGACTTCTTTTCTCCCCTATCTTGCACTCCACCAGAAGAACTGCCCATCAAGTCATCATTAACACCTTCTCTTTTCTGTTCTTTGGGTGAATGCCCCCCTGTTCAGTAGAGGTTTTCGTGCGAATAGCTTCTCTGTCAGGGTTTCTCACCAGCACTCGCTCCACCTCAAAAGTGAAATCATAGAAATGATCTCCCAGGACTGACTCAGCAACTGGGATAATCTCATCAACATTACGATAGCCCAGTTTCACATGAACAGAGTCGGGGCGATGCAGGATAGCCAAATCAATCTCAAGCGGCACTCCAGCAAGAGAGGCTACAAAAGCAACATTTGTTTCACTTCTCTTATCAGTAGGAATTCTACCCACCTTAACCCATGCTTTCTCCAGCAACCCCTTGGCCCCATCGTCATGCTCCCATCTAGTAACCCTCACCATAGTTCCACATGGTTTGATGGTCATGCGGTCACTGTAGCATGCTTTTTCCACTTCTCTAATGTTAGGAAATCTCAGGAAAAACACCCCAGGCTCAATCAACTTGGCAAAGCACCTCCAGGTCTTGCCTAGATACAATAAGAACGAGTCGTTCATCTGTTTGACAGTGGGATTTCCTTTTAACATCGTAATCATAACATTACAGGACCTCTCCCTAGCTTGTTCAGCCGAACAGTAATCATGGATATAGAAGAAGCCATGCCCCCTAGCTTGAAAGCACACATCGGGGCAATACACTCCCAAGGTAAAAACTCCACGCAAACAGATGCTAGATGCCCCAGCTTGTTGCATCTCTCACAAAATGCAAGCGGACAACGCATAGCAGTGTGACCAGCAACTTTGCAAATGGGGCAGATATCACCAGAATTGGAGGAAGGCACCTGAGTTTTGGCCACAACCGTTGATGCAGTAGAAGCAGCTACAGTCGGGGTTGGATCCATGGTCTAGCGAGAGCTGCTTCCTCCGCCTGAGTCCACCGAGACCTTGTTCTTCTCCACCCAGATGCCCCCAGAGCTGGAGCTCTGCCGCTCCGCCGCCACGGCGTCCCAGCGCTAGGTCTCAAATGCATCTGATGTGCCAGACTTGTCGGTGTTGTTGTAGGTGCCACCCCTCCGCCACGAGAATCGGCCACCGCCGTGGTCGAATCTGCCCGCGCCACGGTCGAAACGCCCGCCACCGCGTCTGAATCGACCCTTGCCGCGGCCCGCGCGCCCAGCGCCGAACACCTCGCGGCGGTTGCCGTGGTAGCCTTGCTCCGCCTTGTCCATGGGATCAGGTGGGCGAGGAGGAGTAGCAACGACCTCGGCGAAGGATCTGTGGTCGCCACCAATTGTCCCTCGCCACCAGGAGAAGGAAGGAGAGAGATCAGATCTGAGATTAGGGTTGTGCGGCACCGCCCAGAGTTGAGCAAGAGCAGCGTCTAGGTCAAGGGGAGCATGGGATGAGGATTTCATACTCCCCGTCGGGCCGGTGCGATGTGGGTGGTGTCCGGGATCGCCGTCCACGTGGTCGCAAGCCGCCATTGGCGGCATCTCCCCCCTTTTGGGTCCCTCGCACAGCGGGTCGGGGTGGTACGGTGTGCCCCGCCCGTGCCGTGTACCGCAGGACTGGATCCGTGCACCGTTGCAGTACCCTTGACCGAAACATCACCATCACGCCGGAAAACCGCTCAGGGCTTCGCTGGAATCCTGTCGACAACCCTCGCAAAAAAACACGAGAATGAGACGATACCCCCTATGTCAACTGACTCGTGCTCCCTGAGAGCCTTGCCGTCGATCATGTTGCCTTCTTCATTGTAGAGCACGAGGCAGAGAGCATCTCCACGGCGGAGGAGCTCACCGTCGTGGAGATGGATGGTGCGGGCGGTCGCCAAGTCCGCCGCATATCGAGCGCGCCAGCGAGCGTCCATCCTCTCCTGGTTCCTGGATGTTCTAGTTCCGTACGTTTACTTCTTTGCATTGCTATATGGGATGGTAAATCTGAGTGACTTACCCATATTAGAGAGCGTCCATCCTCTCCTAGTTCCTGGATGTTCTAGTTCCGTATGTTTACTTCTTTGCATTGCTATATGGGATGGTAAATCTGAGTGACTTACCCATATTAGAGAGAAGACGATATTAAACCTTAGAATGGTACGACAATTTTCCCTTGTACAAGGAAGTTGTTGCCAATCGTAGGTCATACGGTGAGAATAAAACCCAGACCCATTTCCTGCAGGAGAAACCATAAATTGTTGACCACCATGAGATATCAATAGTTGTTTAGTATTGGCGCCAGACTCGTCAGCTGTGAAGACCCAGTCACAGAAGAACCTTATCAAGATGAAAGGACAGAAGAATAGCGGTAAAGGTTATGCCACTATCGGAAGAGTCAGAGTAGGAATTTTCCCAAGAATCTAAGAAGACCGACACTGCCAACAATAAGGATGTAGTACCTGAGTTTTGATGGAACCATAACACTACTTCTAAGGGTGGTAGCAGCCGAGACCTTCATGCCAATGGATGGATTTTTCAGGAGACCCCCACACTCAACCTATTTCTTTCTAGCCTCTCCAAATCTCGAGGACGAGATTCATTTTAAAGGTGGTAGGTTTGTAACATCCCAAAAAATTTAATTTTGGAATGTTATATTATATAAATAGTTTTGATTGATTGTTTGATTGTGGTGTGGTTGCTTGTGTGAAATTGAGTGAAATTTGAAACTTTTTGAAAATTGAATGAGAGGGAATAAAAGGACTTTCCCAAACTTTCACCTTGCATTTCTGACCTCCATGAGTTCAAATTTCTTTTTAAAATGCAAAACCCTGGAGAGAAGATAACATGACTTCTTCCATTTAAAATGAAAAAGGGGGTTTTGAAAAGATTTGAATTCCATTTGGGACAATTTCAAATTCAGAAACTTTAAGCAACTCAATGATTTTCATGAGAGAAGATAAAATGACTTCTTCGAATTATATGAAATATGAGTTGGAAGTTTAAAAGAATCAAATATAAAGTCCCTTTGGAAATTATTTTCAATTTGGAGTTATTTGTGTTTTACTCAAATTATTTTTCTCCAAAAATAAAATATAAGGAAAATAGGGTAAAATGATTCCCTACAGTAGAAAATTGGAGATGAATAAATTTGAAATCATTTTGGTATTTTTAAAATAATTTTTATGATGTTTTGTTGCAATAGTAGCACTCTTTACTTTATTTATATTTTTGTGGATTTTATTTGACGCTAGAAAAATGTTCATGTTCTAGAAAATCTTTTTCCTGAAAATCTTGATATATTATACACCTATATAATAATTTTATTTCTTTTTGTTTTATTCTTTTTGTCTGTCTATTAGAAAAAACTTCGGGCTAGCTGGGCCGAAGCCCAGCCGCCAGCCCGCTCCCACGCCCCCTTCCCCGTCGTGGACGACGGGGACTCCGAAGTCCGGCACCGCCACGTCCTTGGCTCCCCCTCGCCCAAGCCGCCGTCCTCCCCCTCCCCTTTAAATAGCAGAGCCCCAACCCCCTTCCTCTCCTCGCGCGCCGCCGTTGGCCGTCGCACCCCGCCGCCTCTCCCCTCCGCTAGCGCGCCGCCGAAGCCACCGCGCCGCCGCCGCCCGGCGCCGTTCCGCCTCGCCGGAGTCGACGCCGCCCCGTCTCGCCGGAATCCCGATCCGTCGTCGCCGCCTATCTGCTAACCGTCGTCGCCTGTTTTCTCGCTGAAAAGCGCTGAACCAGTATAAAACCGCCTTCCCGACCCGGTTTTGTTTCGGTTTTTCCTTTTAACCGGTTTATTAATTAGGTTAGATTAATTAGCGGACGTTCGTCTGTTAGTCTTAGGTAGTGAACGATTTTCGTTCGTTAGTCTCTGTTACCCAACGTTCGTTCATTAGATTTTTTTTCTTTTTCATTTTATTTCCGGCTAGGGACCTAGATTCAATTAGTTTATTTACAGATTAGTCCCTGATCTTCAAACCCTCGTTACTTTTTGCTCGTTTGTCCAAATCCAACGAAACAAACGCCCACTTCTTCGTTATGATCTCCTCTATCCAGATAATCAACTTGAACATGTGTTTGAAAATGTATATTTGATTTCAAACAGATTTGACTTCAAACTTCTTTTGTTCATAACTCGAGTTTTATAACTCCAATTTAATTTACTCTTTTTGCTAATTGAAGCTATTGACCTAAACTTTATGATAAGGCAAAATTCACCCAGTTTTGGTACTGTTAGAAATTGTTTTCTGTTGCAAGAGTTAATTGCTTGTTTTTGAAGTTTTTCGAGATCTTCTCTTCTATTCTTTTGCATGAGTGCTTATGTATGCAATTGCTTGCTCACAATAGATTGATCGGAGTGTGACCAATAGAACTATCAGGAGTTATGAGTGCGAATCATCTTCATCAACAGTACAAGGCAAGTTCACACTTTGATCATATCCCTTTACTACCCAGTTTTTATGCATTAGTTTTGATCCTCAAACACTCATGGTTAGGATTTGATAATATGTGGGTATTGGGAAGTAGTTGATGAGGTAGGAACCTATTGTCTTGCATTCAAACCTTGGTAGTTACTACGTTGTGCTTATACTGCTATGCTATGCTCGTACACATGGTTTGGTTTGAGTGATTCATGACAGATGTGAGCATTACTATGAAATAAAGGATTACTTAAGGTGGCTACTTTAATACACATCTGGGTGGATTGTTTGTGGGAACCTGGGGAATCCAGTGTTGTCCAAGGAGATCCCGAGGAACCCGTGTGATCATCCTATGGTTCGCCACCCAGGCTCCAAGGGATCATAAGATTATTCATGCTAGAAACTTCCGTGTGTAGCCACAAGCCATTATGGGCTCTGGCATAGTTGAGTATGTTGTGTGACCTCTTTCAGTGGTAGACTAGCAGATGTAGGGGATGTAGGTGGTACGATCTACCCGTCGAAAAAGTTAATGCTTCGGAAAGACTGTGTCTCGGTCATCCGTTTCTCAACCATCATGAAGTGCGAGAAATTCAATGGAGGAGATCGAGTCTTGTGGGTAAAAGTGCGCAAACCTCTGTAGAGTGTACAAACTAATCATGATTAGTCGTGCCCCTGGTTATGGACATCTTGAGTACTGGTACTTGAATTATTGATTTGATCTCAACACTTTACTTAATTAATTTGTTTGGGTAAATGATTATTATTTTGGGATTGAGATGGGGTTTCCATTCTCAATGTTTTTCAACAAACTTTGTAGTTAAATAAAATATATTACTTTGTTGTAGGAAAAAACTAGCTTTATGGAAAATTTAACCTAGAGCCTCCACCAGCCAAATATGCATGTAGTGATAGCCATTATTCAATATTGCTCTACAGTGTGAAATTGCCAGTACATTGAATGTACTGACCTACATGGCTGCAACGTCTCATGTTGCAGGAATTCTTACGACGAGTAAGTGATATGTTAGGGCTACGATTTCTACACTCAACTTTGCCGTTGGTGTTGATGGGAATCCACAACCTTGTTGTTACTTCCGCTATTTGGATTGAGGTAATAGTATTTACGTTATTTCATATATGTGATTTACCACTGTTATAAATCCTCGAGTACTGTGTGTGTCCGCATACCGATCTAGGGATGACACTTAAGCACAGAGACTTGACCGTCTGAGGTCGGGTCGCTACACTTTTGATTCCTACAATCTCTCTATTCCTGTTCGCCATAGTGTCTTTATCCATCATCTTTCTTTTTTGTTATTTTTTGGGATGGCTACGTGCACATGTGTCTCTTGACTTTGCAACAGGCCGTACCTATTCTACTACTGCATGGAGGTATACGCACGGATGTTTCATCTAGTGTTTGGTCATTCACGCCCATGCCGCATTCTAATTTCTTCCCCTTCCCTTACTATTGTGCATCAGGATGTTCCATATGCCTGCTTCTTTATCTTTATTCAACCTTCTGACCACTGCATTTTTATTTGTCTATAGAGATCGATACTGCACTGTATGACGAGATGATCTGCTCAAGATTTTTTGGTTAATGTTGTCACTTTGTGATTATCTCTATACTACAATCTATATGTTTTGGCAATAATGACAATGGTTTGTTTGTTTTATTCCTCTAGGTAAACAGTGCATTCTAGGCATTCCCCTACATTTTGCCCAAATCAATATGACCTAACTGACGACCGATGACCTTCTCTGCTCTTGAATCAGTATCCCACATATGAATGACTGAAGATTTTCTCTACTCTTAAATCCAAGTGATCTTAATATTGCAAAACTTCCTTCACTTTCAGGATTGATGCTTCAACTTATCTTGCATGTACTAAGTATAAAGGTTTATTATTGCAAAACTTCCTTCACTTCCAGTCCGGTGTTGCCTACGAGCGCCTCAACATGCACAAAGATTGGGAGAAAAGGATGGCAATCAACTTCCAATGAGGCAACATGATCAGGTAGATATGCAGACGGCTGAAGTGTTTGCTTGGTCAGGGGAGGAGAACTGTTGCATCACACATGAAGTACACAATGATCTGTTGCCATGAAGAGAGACACCCTAGATCAAGATAGTCATAATATTTTGATGATGATTGCAGGTTACTTTTTTTGTATTCGGCGACTGAGTCTCAATCATTCCGATGGTTTACTGTCATGAGTTAATTCAACATATATACACACCCGAGAGTGTTTACAAGTATAGGCATGTGAACTGTCCAAGGAAGATGATAGTATCTGATGGAATCATCTAGCAGTTCCTGATGGTTGCGCTCAAGTACTATTTTCCTAATATATAAACGTACGGATATCTCCTGCTTTAATTGTTATAACATATTTTTATTCTTTTATTGCTTCAGTGCTACACCTATAGTCTAATTATGTCCATCATTTTTGGAATTAGTAAGGTTAACTTTACTTATCTCTCTACATTATCATAGTTGTTTGACACAGCGTAAATGCAATTGTTTTTGGAACAAGTTATCCTGACTTCCCAAGCCATATTTTTTACAATATTAATTAGAATATAATAGACATGATGCTTGGCATGCTTATGGAAAGCTATATTAAATTATTGAACCAAAGTTCTTCACTATGCTAAGTTTAAGAATGAAAGTGCGTTATATCAACTAGAGGGGGATGAATAGGCGATTTTTATAAATTCATCACTGAGGAATTTCAGGGTGAGGAAATTCCTAAGTCACGAACAACTAGCAGCGGAATAACTACACAGATGCATGCATAACACAACAGAAGCAAAGTCTTCATGATGAAATGAATGCAAGCACAGAGTACAAGTAGCGAATAACCCAGATAAGCAGGCTGAAGACAAACTGACTGAAGAAATAGGATTGAGGAAACTAATGATCAAGTACACAATATCTGAATGAGGAAATTAAAGGGTTGAGGAAATAGAACAAGTAGCTCGGTGAAGACAGTGATTTGGTAGACCAGTTCGAACTGCTGTGACAGTCATACGTCTGGTTGGGGCGGCTAGGTATTTAAACCTGAGGACACACAGTCCTCAACGTATTCTCCTTGAGCTAAGGTCACACAGACCTCGCCCAATCACTCGTGGTAAGTCTTCAGGTGACTTCCAAACCTTCACAGACTCGGTCACTCGGCGATCCACAATTTCTTCTTGGATGCTCTAGACCATGGTGCCTAACCGTCTGGAGGATGTGCAGTCTTCAAGGGTAACAAGCGCCGGTTCCTCACTTGACAATTTTTGCTCAAAGTCCTCGAAGGATGGGATGCTCTCAATGACAAGTGTCAGTTTCTCTCGGAGTAGCCAACCAGCTAGTGGTTGTAGGGGGTGGCTATTTATAGCCTAGGGAGCAACCCGACATGATAAGACATAAATGCCCTTCAATGATATGACCGTTAGGTGGGTAGATATTTTGGTACAGCTGGCGCGTAGCACAGCAACGGTCGGAAATTTGAGCTCTCAAATTCCTCGGGGCTATCATGTTCCTCACTTGTAGGCAGTCTGCACTGGCGAATTCCTAACTCCACAGTCCGAACAAATTCTTCAAAGACCAGAAGATCTTCATCTCTGTCACTGAAGAAATTGACTGAACTCTATGAGATTTCCAATGGCTTCACTCAAGAGGATTGGTAGGTATAGGATTCTGAGTATGAGCGTCACTTGGAAACTTTTCCTTAGTTTTACCTCGGACCCCTTTAATAGTATGGTGTTTCCTATGACTCAAGAAAGAGAAAATGAGACTACGAAAACAAAAGTCTTCACACTTCATGTTCCTCGCATGAATATGAAGTCTTCACGGTCACCCCAATTTCTTCACTTTCAAAGTCTTCAGTTGAAGACATTTATTTTTTGGGGTCGACTTTCTCTATAAATATGAAACTCCTCACAGACTTATAGACTTGTGTACACTCACAAACGTATTGGTCATTTAACCTATAAGTCTTCAATACACCAAAATCACTAAGGGGCACTAGATGCACTTATAATCTCCCCCTTTTTGGTGATTGATGACAATAGGTTAAGTTTTCAACGGGGATGAAGTGTAAATACTGATATTGAGGAATTTGATTGCAAGATATAGAAAAACTCACCATGAGGATGTGCATATGCGAGGAATTTGCTTTTGAGTAGCAATGCACATTGTAGAGTAGTATCATGGAGATCTCCCCCTATATCTTGTAATTCATACACGCATTTGACATAGGATATGAAGAATTTGAAATGCATGATGAAATATGGTGACTGATGTAATTCAGCATGCGTGCATTAACATATATGAGGAAATAGCATGCAGAAAAACATAGCAAAAGTATCAGACCACCATCGGACTTAAGTTTACAACTCGATCCAGCAAATACTTCAGAAGAGCGAGAGTTGTAACTTAGCAAAAAAATGCCCATATATAGAGACCCGCTTGAAGACTAACTCAACTTTCTCCCCCTTTGTCATCAAATGACCAAAATGGACGAAAAGTAAGGACTAACGCCCCTGAAGAATATCATCACGAAGTTGATGGAGGAGCACCAGCGTTGTTGCGGTCGTTCGTTGATGTAGGGCCTGCCGTAGTGTCGTCCAAGTCTTCATGTTCATCAGTCTCGCGCGATGAAGAATAAGAGCTGGCCACCAAGTGAGGAACTTTGACCTTCTTGAATTTCTTCGAAGGCGGCTGCGACCAGTCAAAGTCCTGCTTGAAACCCATCTACTTGAGATCTTCTTCACTGTAGAGATGAGACAGAACATCCCAAGTGCGATCAAATACTTCGTGCAGATAGTAATGGTTCTTCTTCATAGAGTTCTGCGTGATTGTCATGTTCCGAACAATTGAACCAAACTGTCGCTTGACCCATTTGTAGTTGTGATCGACCTTCTGATGAAGACTGAGGATAAGCTCACGATCAGTCATCACCCTTGGAGCAGTGCCTTGAGGATTTGGATTTGAAGCATTTGCGGCAGTGTCATGAGTGGCAGAGTCATCGTTGGTGCAGTAGGATGCAGCTTTGCGAAACTGGCCATCCAATGGACGAGTGCCTTCATCAAGAACAGCGGCCTTGCCCTTCTCATTAGCTGAGGAAATAGTCCATTTAAGGGCTTCAACTGGGGGCAAGTAGCTACCATGATTGAGAGTGTCAGCCTTGTAGTTGATTGAAGACCTTGATCTGATAAATCTCATGATCCAGGGACCGTAAAGGCTTCAATTCAAACAGTGAAAGAGTGACATTGGCCAAAGTCCTCATGAAGAAATCGTGGTGGTTGATAGGAATACCATGTATGATGTTGAAAAGCAGATTCTTCATGATGCCAACAAACTCTTCTTCATTGGAGTCATGGCCCTTGATTGGACCGAGGGTCTTTGTTAATATCCTGTACACAGTTCTTGGCACATAGAGCAATTCTTGACGAGGAATTTGGTCCTAGGAGCTTGGCTTGGCTTCAAAGGCTTCATCATCACTTGCATCAGATGATCTGACGGTTCAGCGTCATGGTAGATGAGCCTTGCACCTTCAAGGGGAGGACTGACTGGGATGGCATGAAGTAATCCAGAGGCCGGAGCTTTATAGTGAGTGTTTTCAGTCATCCTGTCCAACACCCATGAATTCACATCTTCAGCGTTGCCTGTGATGTGCAACATAGCATAGAACTGAAGAATGAGTTCATCATTCTAGTCGCAGATGTCGTTGCAAAAGTTGAGTAGCCCAGCGTCATGAAGAACACTGGGGACTGGTGTGAAGTAGGGAAGCGACTCCATATCCACATGAGGAATGCGCTCATTGTCAAAGATCTTGTCTTTATCAAACAGCAGTGAAGAATACAAATTCATTTGACTCGCTATCCAGAAGTGCTTCCGTCGAAGACGAGCAGAGTCATAGGGATTGAAGTCAGTGCAGAAAATGTGCTCATTGAAGAAATCTTCATCTTTGAACTTTTGGTTCTTGGAGAAGGGAATCTTGGGGTTGGGCTGAGGAGTGTCAGTCAAAGCCTTCATAGCCTCTTGAACCACATTCTCTGGAGCCGCAGGCTAAGGAATTTCAGTTGCAATATCATTAGTAGCAGCCTGGGTCTCCATTTCTTCAGCGGCATTTACATCAGCACTAGTGGCTGGAACTTCTTCAGGTATGCTGAGAAGAGAAGCTTGAGGTTCGTCGGAGCCCGTGTGAATTCCTTCGGTCTGAATAGGGGACTGAGGAATCTGTTGCAGAGGTGTGAACAGTGGTGAATTAGGGTGATGACTTTCCGATTAGTCATCATTAAGAATTGGAGTGGTGCACCCAATGTCCACATCTTCATCTTCTTCATTAATTTCCTCAATGCCTGCCTCTTCAGCTGTGAACTGAGGCATGGTCGATGATACCAGCGGAGTTGAAGTGACTTTATCAACTTCAATTTCTTCATCAATCTCCTCTGACGAGGCAGCAGAAGGATCTTATTCATTAGATTCATAGGGAATCACATATTCCTCACCAAAGGGAACAATCTCCTTTGATGGCATGCTTGAAACAGGAACAACATCTATGGAATTTTCATAGGAGCTTCTCAAAGTCTACGCCTTCTTGGGAGCAGAAGACTTTGAGGAAGCAGATGCTTTCCTTTTCTTCACAGCTGCTCGCTCCGCAGATTTGGTCTTCTTCGCTTCTGAAGCAGAAGGAAGGATAGAACTTGTCGTTGGTGCAGGAGGAGCAGAGGAATTTGGTTCATTTTTTTCAGGCGCAACTGATGGAGTTGCCCTGGCATTGTTAGTGTCTTCAGGCCCAGTAGCAGATGCTTCAACTAGCCTGGATTGATCCTCAGGCGCAACACTAGAGGTTTCCTTGGCAGTTTCTTCAGCGGCTGGAATCTCTTCATCAGCCCTGGTGGTTTCAGAATCATCAACAGTCTGATTGTCATCAGCTGTGCTTGCATGTTCTTCAGTTTGCTATGCAAAAGCTTTAGCCTGAGGAGATTGACATTGCGTTGAGGCTGCAACATTTGAGATGAATCTTTCAGCCATCTTGACGAATCTGACTTTGGCTCCTAGAAAATCTGCATGGTAGGCATCAAATTCATCACTGAGGGTTTTGATGTCAGCTTGCATGGTCACAAGTTCATTAGTTGTCATTTTGACAATGTTTTTCTTCAGGAAACGCTGCTTCTTGTACTGAGCTTTCTTCAGTTGCCTGGCCTTTTCAAATTTCCATTTTTCCTAGCCTATGATGGCTGTTAAGATGTGACTTTGGCCAGGTGTGAGATTGAAGTCAGGCATAGGAGTGTTGGGGTCCTTGTGCCCGAGATCAAGGAAATCGAGGATCAACTTGGGATCCAACAAAAGACGCACATCTATGCCTTTGGCTCTAGCGACCCATTGCTATCTGTCTCTGATGATTTCGGCGAGTTCTTCATCATCAACTTCATCTTCACTGGACGACACATGAAAGGCAACCTGCTTCTTGTGAGGACTTGGTTTAGTGCCTCGTCCAGCAGTGGCCTTTGTCTTCAGCAAAGTTGGGCGTGTTGACGACCGCGGAGGAGCTGAGGAACTTGCAGAATGAAGCAATTGAGATGCATGTGGTCCTTTGACAAGAGGCGAGATGCGTAGGTGCCTAGGACTTTGTAGCAGCAACTGAAGGTCTTGGAACAGAGGGGACTGGTGCTGCTTGAGGAATTTGCCATGAGGGCTGTGATGAGCTTGGTCATGAGGGCATATCTGAGGAACTGGGCTTGCGAGCTGGCTTCTTGGGCATAGGCTTCTTAGGCTTGCTAGCAGAGGCCTCAGTAGCGGCAGCAGCAGAGTCTTTGTTGAATTTTCTAACTGCTTCTCTGGCCATTTTGGCCAACTGAGCTTGTAGTTTGGCGCATTCATCAGGATAGTCCTCACAGCGCTTGAGGCTAGTGGGATCAGCAATTTGGCCACGTGCCAATGGAGGTCTTGGGCAAGGAGGGTCTAGTGCGAATTTCTTCATGTACCTAGGAGTAACATATCTGTACTCCCTCCATTCCCATGCCCAACTTCTCTCAATCCTCTGTATGCTCACCTTGCACTTATTCTTGTTCTCCTTGCCATGTTTGGCTTCATCAGGAGTGCAATATTCTGCATAAATGTCATCAGGGATCTCAAATGATGTGTTTACTTCTAGTCTCTTGCCTCCTTTCTGAGATCTCTTGCCATCAGCCGTTTTCTTTAGCTGAGGATTTTGAACAATGGAATTCTCTGAAGAGGTATGTAACTTGTCTTCAAGGAATGCTGCAAATGAGTTAAGTTGATGAGAACCTAGTGATTCGAGAGCGGACATGAGTGCCTATGAACAGAGTATAGGTGCGAAGAATTTGGAGAGGTCATATGCATTCTCAAAAGTTTTGCAAAATGAACAAGTTTGAGGAATTTGACCAGAGCTGTCTTGAGGAGATTCACTAAGCTTTCTTTGACTTAGGTTCCAGAGTTGTATAGATTGTAAAATCCACACAATTGGGGAATCTTGAAGAAAAACGTTGCTTAGAGAAACAGATCAAGAACAAATGCTTGTGAGGTGTTTAAGAGTGTGAAAGTGAAGAATAAACACCTTTTGAAGATTTTGTGGAAATCAAAAGAATCAACAAGGGCAGTAAAAATAAATTTTATTTACCCTTGACAAAGAACATGACGAACTGGGAGCTCTAGATTGGAAGTTCATTCGTTCAGATCTTCCACGCCCTAACTTGGCGGAGGAAGACAACTACAACAGCGGCGGAGTGAAGATTTCAGCGGTCGGCGCGAGTACGACGGCGACGAGGTCGAGGCAGTGAAGCTCTTCCTCACCGGCGATGATGGAAGTAGCGGCGGCGCTAGGTCAGATAGCTTGAGTGAGGAGAGTGAGGTCGAGCGGGGTAAATGAAGTGTGAGGAGGGTGAGGGGTATTTAGAACGTGCCCCTGACCCTTCTCATCCTTGCCACATGTTTCACCCACGTACAGAGAGGTGGAGATCGTGTGAGATCGTGGGTGAATAGATAAGTCTTATCATGGGAAGTGGAATGGTTTGAGCAGCAAGGACACATTGAAGATTTTGAACGGGTTTCAAATAGAACACACATAAAGAATTTGTTTTTTTAACAAACTGGGTTGAGTTTAGCATAGAGGGGGATGGGTCCGATCACATTCACTTAGCAGAAAAGTCAACTTGAAAAATAGCAATAAGGGAATGATGTAGAGGACCGAAAACTCACATATATATATATATATATATATATATATATATATATATATATATATATAGTCAAAGAAGAACAACGACGGAAAGAGTGAAGACAATGCAAAGTTGAAAAAATTGAAAAACTGAGGAATTTCAAAAAATTGAAGAAAAACTCAAATTGAAGAATTTCAACTTTTGTTGGTGGTGTGACCCACAGTACAAAAATGATGATTTCAGAAGCCACGTACAATTGTCGTAGGGCTCTGAGAATCAAATTCTTCGTTAATTTCTTCACACTTAGAGGGTTAGTCTTCATTGATTGAAGAAAAATGTTACTTCGTGTGTTGCACATCTAAGTCATCAGTTTTGCATAGGTGTTAGGATGTGTGTCCTTTTCAAAGGTCATTCGAAGATTCTAAGATATTTAGCTCACACCGCAACTTGCTAAATCTCTTCTCATCCAAGGGATTTGTGAAGATATCGGCTAGCTATTCTTCAGTCTTCACATGCTCGATAGAGATGTCGCCCTTCAACACATGATCACGAAGAAAATGATGAAGAATCTGGATGTGCTTTGTCTTCGAGTGCCGAACTGGGTTTTGAGAAATATTGATGGCACTCTCATTGTCACAGTAGTGTGGCACATTTTTCACATTGATGTAATAGTCCTTGAGGGTTTACTTCATCCATAGCAATTGAGCACAACACGAACCAACAGCAATGTACTCAGCTTCAGCAGTAGTGAGTGATACGCAGTTCTGTTTCTTCGAGGACCAACATACCAAGGATCGTCCGAGGAAATGGCATGTGCCTGGTGTTGACTTGTGGTCCACACAATCACCAGCATAATCAGAGTCTGAATATCCAATGAGATCAAAAGCCGAGCCCTTGGGGTACCATAATCCAAGTATTGGAGTGTGAGCTAGATATCGAAGAATATACTTCACAGCCTTATGGTGTGATTCCTTCCGTGTAGCTTGAAATCGGGCACACATGCAAACACTAAGCATATTATCTGGCCTACATGCACATAGATACAACAAAGAACCAATCATGGAGCCATATACCTTTTGATTGAAGTCAATACCATTTTCATTAGTGCATAGATGGCCATTTGTGGGCATAGGGATTTTGACGCCTTTGCAGTCTTGCATGCCAAATTTCCTCAATACATCCTTGAGGTATTTCTCCTGAGATATGAAGATATTGCGCTGTTGACGTATTTGAAGACCTAAAAAGAATTTCAATTCTCCCATCATAGACTTTTGATATTCTTCACTCATCATATAGGCAAATTTATCACTGTAACGTTGGTCAGTACAGCCAAAGATGATATCATCAACATATATTTGGCACACGAATCATTCATCATCATAGGTTTTGGTGAAAAGAGTTGGGTCAAGCGAACCGGGTTTGAAGCCTTTCTTCATGCATGTGGCATTCCTTCAAAGTATCATACCATGCCCGAGGGGCCTGCTTGAGGCCATAGAGGGCCTTATTGAGTCTGAAGACTTTGTCAGGATGCTTTGAATCTTCAAAACCTGGGGGTTGAGCAACATATACTTCTTCCTCAAGCTTATCATTGAGGAATGCACTTTTCACATCCATTTGATATAAGATGATATTATGATGGTTAGCATAAGCAAGTAATATGCGAATAGCCTCAAGTCTGGCAACAGGTGCAAAAGTTTCAACGAAATCAATTCCTTCAACCTGTGTATAGCCTTGAGTTACAAGCCATGCCTTATTCCTCACCACAAGGCCATTTTCATCTTGCTTGTTGCGGTAGATCCATTTAGTGCCGATGATATTGTGCTTGCGAGGGTCTGGTGGCTTGACAAGTTCCCAGACATTGTTGAGCTTGAACTGATGTAATTGCTCTTGCATCGCTTGAATCCACTCAGGCTCCAGAAATGACTCTTCTACTTTGGTGTGCTCTATGATAGAGACAAAAGCAAAGTGCCCACAAAAGTTAGACAGATGTGAAGCTTTTGAGCGTGTGAGAGGACCTGGTGCGTTGATGTCGCTGATGATTTTCTCGATCTGCACTTCATTTGCAACACGAGGATGAGTGGGTTGACGACGTTGAGTCGGCTCAGCATTTTCTTCAGAGCCATCTTCTTCATGTGCACCAGCATGATGTTCTTCATGTTCTGGAATGACTTCTTCAGCAAATTCTTCGGTAGGAATGACATCCTCAGCAGCTTTGAGCTTGATGGATTCCTTAGGTGACTTCTCATCTAGCATAGGAGGTAGGTGCTCTCTTTGCGAGCCATTAGTTTCATAAAATCTCACACCTACAGTTTCAACAACCTTGTGATGAACGGTGTTGAAGACTCTGTAGGTGTGCGAGTCCTTTCCGTAACCAAGCATAAAACCTTCATGTGCTTTCGGTGCAAATTTAGAATTGTGATGAGGATCTCTAATCCAACGTTTAGCACCGAAGACTTTGAAATAACTCACATTGGGTATCTTGTCAGTTAGGAGTTCATATGAGGTCTTTTTGAAGAATTTGTGCAGATATACCCTGTTGATGATGTGGCACGCAATATCAATTGCCTCAGGCCAGAAATGACGAGGCGTCTTGTATTCATCAAGCATAGTATGAGCCATCTCAACAAGAGTCTTGTTCTTGCGCTCCACGACGCTGTTCTGCTGAGGAGTATAAGGAGCAGATAGCTCTTGAGTTATACCAAGTTCATAAAGATAGTTATCAAGACCAGTATTCTTGAACTCGGTCCCATTGTCACTTCTGATGTGCTTGATCTTCACAACAAAGTTGGTTGAATCCCTCGAGGAAATTTTTTTGAGGACTTCCTGCACTTCATATTTGTAAGTGACGATGTGCACCCATGTGTAACGAGAATAGTCATCAACAATAACAAAGCCATATAATGATTCATCATTGGTGAATGTGGCATAGTGAGTAGGGGCAAAGAGATCCATGTGAAGCAATTCAAATGGACGAGTGGTAGTCATGATAGTCTTTGAGGGATGCTTGGCCTTGGTCATATTTCCAGCTTCACAAGCTCCACACAGGTAATCCTTGAGGAATTTGACATCCTCGATGCCAATGACATGCTTCTTCTTCGTGAGCGTGTGCAAGTTCCTCATGCCAGCATGGCCAAGTCGTCGATGCCATAGCCAGCCTTCTGAAGCTTTTGCATGTAGACATGTAGCAGGTTGTGGTCCTGTAGAGAAATCAACAATATACAAGTCTCCTATCCTAAAGCCTTCAAAGACTTTGGAAAGGTCAGCTTCCATGATCATAACACAACGATACTTGCCAAAGACAACAACCATATCAAGATCACAAAGCATTGAGACAGACATGAGTTTGAATCCTAAGGACTCAATGAGCATGACTTTGTCCATGTGTCGATCCTTTGAGATCACAACCTTACCTAGACCCAATACCTTGCTTTTGCCTTTGTGAGCATAGGTGATATGCTTCAGATGAGATGGAGATAAAGCAGTGTCCATCAATAAGTTCCTGTCACCAGTCATGTGATCTGTACATCCACTGTCGAGGACCCACTCAGTAGCTTTTGGTTGATCATCATGCAGATGAATTAGTGCATCTTACAAACTCATATACTTCATCAGTGAAGAATATGCCATCAAATTCATTAGATCAATTTCATCAAGCAATAGAACAGATATAGCAGCAGGAGGACGTGAGAAATGAAAGTTCATTTATTCATGATTAGCTTGCGTCCTATCAAGCATTATTCAAGCCTCCAGCAAATTCTTTAGACACTTAAGTTCGTCTGGAGACCTGACCCTGCATAAGAGATTAGTTCTTTTTCTTCACCACCCACATCTGGAGGGGTGGCAAAGAGTTCATCATTCTGCAATCTCCATAAGAGAAAGGTGGCATAGATGCCAATCCACTTTGTTTCACATAATAGGGGTTAGAGTAAGCATATGAACAAGCAGAGGAATTCTTCAAGGACTTATGAACATAATGGTCTAAAGAATAATGCACATATTCATAGCCCTTAGATCTTTCCTACGAAACAGAAGTGTTAGCACGATGATGTTCATATGGGGACTTTGATCCTTGTGAGGAATTCGATCCACGTGAGGAATATGGTGAATTTGAGGACTTGGATCCATATGAAGAATTTGATCTGGGGTTCCTATTCTTCACAGGCGGTGTCGTGATGACATTCACCTGAAGACTTTCAAGGCACCTTTTGGGAACCGAGGTTTTCTTCATAGGGGGACCATTCCTGTAGTTAGTGCCAACATATCTAGCAAATACTTCATCATTCTAATTTTTGAAAAGTTTATAGTTGGAGTCAAATGACTCATCAGAAGAATATGAAGATTCACATGTAAAGCCAGATAAAGTAGATGGATCTACGGAAGGTCCCTTTGCAGCAACCCATGAGGTTTTGTGGTACTACTCAGGTTTCCAGTAGGTCCCATCAGCATTGAGTTTCCTATCAAAGGCAATACCCTCTTTCCTAGGGTTTCTACTGAGGATCTACTTTTTAAGCACATCACAAAGTGCCTGATGCCCTTTGAGGCTTTTGTACATGCCTGTCACATACAATTCCTTCATCCCTGCATTGTCAGTGATACTAGTAGCATCCTCATATGAGGAATTAGTGATAGCAGAGACAGTTGAAGAATTTGCAGCATCTTCGAATTCATCACTGGACTCGGATAGGTAGCATTCATTTACCTTGGCACCTTTTGCCATAAGGCATGGTGCAGAGGATGATGATTCTAGATCGAAAGTCATCGCCTTGAGCGATTCCTTGAAATCCTCAAACCAGGGATCATGACGAGTTCGATGACCTTCATAGACCTCAGAGAGTCGGTCCGAGATAAGCTTCGCATGGCTGAGATGCGTAATGTTCCTGAACTAATTTTGGGATATACAGGAGTAGATGATGTCCTTCGTCATGAGGTTAAGTAGGGTGTACTTGCGAATATCATCAGCCTCCGCCATCTTGCATAGATCGGTAAGACCAATCTCAGTGACGGTCCATAGTTTGCTGTTCATCACCATGAGGCACTTCTTCATCATGGCCTTCCACTTGGGATAATCATGACCGTCAAAGGTGGGGCATGACATGGTCTTCATTCCTGCGGTCGACATAACTAAAATTCCAGGCGGTTAAACCAAAATCACAGACAGAACAAGGGAGTAACTGGCTCTGATACCAATTGAAAGTGTGTTATATCGACTAGAGGGGGGTGAATAGGCGATTTTACAAATTCATCACTGAGGAATTTCAGGGTGAGGAAATTCCTAAGTCGCGAACAATGAGCAGCGGAATAAGTACTCAGATGCATGCATAACAGATCAGAAGCACAATCATGATGATGAAATGAAAGCAAGCACAGAGTACAAGTAGCGAATAACCAGGATAAGCAGGTTGAAGACAAACTCACTGAAGATATAGCATTGAGGAAATTGAGAAAGTCTTTAGTCAAAGTCTTCAAACAGTAATGATCAAGTACACTATATCTGAATGAGGAAATGAAAGGGTTGAGGAAATAGAACTAGTAGCTCGGTGAAGACAGTGATTTGGTAGACCAGTTCCAACTGCTGTGACAGTCATACGTCTGGTTGGAGCGGCTAGGTATTTAAACCTGAGGACACACAATCTCGGACACACAGTCCTCACCGTATTCTCCTTGAGCTAAGGTCACACAGACCTCGCCCAATCACTCGTGGTAAGTCTTCAGGTGACTTCCGAACCTTCACAGACTCAGTCACTTGGCGATCCTCAATTTCCTCTTGGATGCTCTAGACCATGACACCTAACCATCTGGAGGATGCACAATCCTCAAAGGTAACAAGCGTCGGTTCCACACA